>OW052221.1:271860547-273332010 GCA_932526605.1 Nephrotoma flavescens | reverse complement strand
CGCTCCCCATATTTTGTTTGTAAATTGTCACCTAAACGTCTATAATTTATAAAGAAAATGCGCTAAAGCGCACCCACGTCCGCGTTTTAGTTTCAAACGAAAATGCCTTTGCTTTGTAAGGTCCCAAAACTCAAAAACTTAAAACAGATATAAAAAGTTATATAAAGACATTTAAAGCTATAGAAACTCATGAAATGTATTAACAGTTATAAAAAATTAGTTGAAAGAGTTATGAAAAGTTGTAAACTTTGAACACAAATATTATGTTGAAAGTTATAATGACTCTAAAAGTTATAAAAAAATACACGAAAAGTTATAATAAGTTATAAAAATTATTGAAAGGTTATAAAAATAATACATTTTAAAAATTATAAAAATATTATTTAAAGATATAATAAGTAACAAAAAAAAACATTATTAAGTTTATAAAGTATTTCTTAAAAATTATAAAAAGTAAGCTACCTTTAAAATGGTATAAAAAATTGTAAAATTTTTAAAAAGTAAGTCAAAAATGTATAATACTTAAGTTAAAAAGTTAAGTTTAAGAGTTATGAAAAGTTGTAAAATTTGTATAAAAAATATGATATTATAAGTTATAATAAACTTAAAAACTATAAAAATACGTAATAAGTTATATAAGTTATTTAAAAGTAATAAAAACAATAACTTTATAAAAAGGTAACAAAACCGTTATCAAATTTATAAAATCTGTTTTTCACATGATGCGACGAAAAATGTGCATTTTCTTTATAAATTATAGATGTTTACGATAATTTTTCTGTTGAAGTGGTAAGACGTGGTGATCACGAACGTTTAAGAATATTAATTATTTTCTAATTTATAGTTATATTTATTAATAAATTTTTAGTTTTTAAAACTTTTTAAAATAAATTTTCAATTTTTAAAACTTTTAAAAACTTTAAAAGTTTTTAAAAAATTTAAAACTTTTTAAAATTTTAAATTTTTTAAAAACTTGCGAGGTAGTTGCGTGTTCAAAATTGACGTACACGTCTATGATTTACATTAACCAAAACGTAATAAAGTTGTATAAATGCAATAAAGTTACAGCATTTATTTTTATATAACCGAGAGCTATTAATCAAATTTGATAAAAATTAAAATTTATTTAATATTTATTGTGCTTTGTGTTTGTTCTAGCATAATCAAAAGATTGTTATATACATATATTTCGATACAAGTGGTTATCCGCAGGATAATATATTTGGTAAACTTCGTGTAAATAAAAAGGAGTTAAGTCTAATGAAGGATGAAATTAATGGGAAAATAATGAGTGAATTTATTGGATTAAGATCAGAAATGTATACTTTCGAAGTTGTTGATGCTGACGATACAAAAATTATTTGAGTAAAGAGACAAGTTGTGAAATCGAGAATAACGTTTATTGATTTCAAAGAATCTTTAATTGGCTTGACTCATCAAAAATTGTATCACAAAATTTAAATCGTTCAAGAAATCATGCAGTAAGCTCTGTTAGTCAATTGAAAACCGCACTTAACCCACACGATGATAAAAGATGGTTGATTAAAGATAGCTATGATACGCTAGCATGGGGTCATTATAAAATAATGGAATATGATTATTGATTTCTGTGTAAATATTTTTTAAAATTTTTAACTTAAACATAGCAAATTACTAATTTATATACATATAAATCAGTTCATTATGTACGTATAAAATTAAAAGAGCCTTCTTTACATATCATTTATGATATCATTAAAGTATTTTATTATAATTTTAATATGTATATAGATTTATAAAATATAAAATTATTAACTATGTACTAAAGCTATTCAAATAAAAATTGTTTATTAAAAGCCGATGAGTTTTAATATATGATTTGAGATTAATAGAAATTAATGATCTTCAAAGATTAAGTAAATAAATCAATAATAGATTAGTTTTAGCGTGCCAAGAATAATATTTTTACCATATTTTTGGGCATAAGAAGTATTATTACAAATTTGTTGCAAATATTATGCAAAATAGTACGTTGAGATTGAAGACTTCTAAAAAACGTATTTCTCTTTTAAGAGTATATAACTGCATTATAACATATTGTATTTAGATAATGTAAAATAACTAAAATTACTAGTCAAAATAACAAATTTACACTTATTTAATAATTTGAATTGAAAAATAATTTTTGAATTTCTTGTTTCTAGAAACGTTTTTTGTTCTGAGTTGTATAATTTGGGCCGTAAACGAGTACTATATTCTTTAAAACGAATTGCAAACTCATTCAATAATTTGACCGATTTTTAAATATTCTTATTAGAAATTGATTATGAATATGGTAAAATAATTAAATTTTTAAATATATTAATTGCATATTATGAATTTTTTAGTTCTGCTATTTTCGTTCGTAGTGCTATTTATCATAGTAGTATACAGCTCTAGATGAATGTAACTGCTAATAAATAAGATAGTTTTTGCGGTTTAAATAAAATATATGCAATGCAATTTCATATATTCAAACATAATATGAATATATGTACGTGTAACTCCATGAATGAATTTAGATTTATAATATGGTTCCCACAGTTAGAGAAAAATGTAGAAAATTTTAGTAAATTATTAATGGCAAGAGTATTAATTTGAAATATATATTATGATAATATGTGATGTATAAACAACAACAAAAACAATAAGAATCTACTATTATAAAGTTTTATAGATTTAAGTATTTTAATATAATTTTAATAAATTTATATTATTAAATATATAATTATCTAATTATTTATTAAAATTATTATAACTAAAACATGAAGGAGTTTTTATTTAAGATATGTGATATGAGATTAATTAAAGCATAGCCGTTTAAGTCAATTTTTCTCATGAAGTGATGAAACATAGATATTTTCTTTATAAACCATAGACGGTTAGAACAATTTTCCTCTGATGTGTTCAAAAAGCGCTGAAAAATTTAGATATTTTTCACATGATGCGACGAAAAATGTGTATCTTCTTTATAAATTATAGACGTTTACGATAATTTTTCTGATGAGTTGGTAAGAAGTGAAGAACACGAACGTTTAAGAATATTAAAAATTTTCTAATTTATAGTTATATTTATTAATAAATTTTTAGTTTTTAGAAGTTTTTAAATTAAATTTTCAATTTTTAAAACATTTTTGAAACTTTTAAAAACTTTAAAAGTTTTTAAAACTTTTAAACATTTTAAAACTAATTAAAAAAAAATTAAAACTTTTAAAAAGTTTTTTAAGGTATAAAAATGTTTTAAAAGTTTTAAAAATTGAAAATTAATTTTAAAACTTTTTCAAAACTTCTAAAACTTTTCAAAACTTTTTACAACTTTAAAAAAATTTAAAACTTTAAAAAAAATTAAAATTTTGTAAAACTGTTAAAACTTTTTTAAAACTTTTTAAAACTTCTAAATATTTAAAAACTTACGTGGTAATTCGCGCCGGGGACGTGCGACATCCGATTTTAGAAATTCTAATTTCGCACATGCGATGGTGGAAATGTTCATGAACCAATTTTCATAAATTCACCATCGCACGTCCGATTTGGGGATTTGTTCATGGACTCATTTTTAAGAGTTCAACATCGCTCGTGGCTTGTGGAATGCTCATTAACCAGTGACCGCATTTTTCGTATAAATCATAAACGTTTACGTCAATTTTTTTTATGAAGATATAAGAAAACAAATCGGACGTGCGTCCGATTTGTTTTCTTATATCTTCATAAAAAAAATTGACGTAAACGTTTATGATTTATACGAAAAATGCGGTCACTGGTTAATGAGCATTCCACAAGCCACGAGCGATGTTGAACTCTTAAAAATGAGTCCATGAACAAATCCCCAAATCGGACGTGCGATGGTGAATTTATGAAAATTGGTTCATGAACATTTCCACCATCGCATGTGCGAAATTAGAATTTCTAAAATCGGATGTCGCACGTCCCCGGCGCGAATTACCACGTAAGTTTTTAAATATTTAGAAGTTTTAAAAAGTTTTAAAAAAGTTTTAACAGTTTTACAAAATTTTAATTTTTTTTAAAGTTTTAAATTTTTTTAAAGTTGTAAAAAGTTTTGAAAAGTTTTAGAAGTTTTGAAAAAGTTTTAAAATTAATTTTCAATTTTTAAAACTTTTAAAACATTTTTATACCTTAAAAAACTTTTTAAAAGTTTTAATTTTTTTTTAATTAGTTTTAAAATGTTTAAAAGTTTTAAAAACTTTTAAAGTTTTTAAAAGTTTCAAAAATGTTTTAAAAATTGAAAATTTAATTTAAAAACTTCTAAAAACTAAAAATTTATTAATAAATATAACTATAAATTAGAAAATTTTTAATATTCTTAAACGTTCGTGTTCTTCACTTCTTACCAACTCATCAGAAAAATTATCGTAAACGTCTATAATTTATAAAGAAGATACACATTTTTCGTCGCATCATGTGAAAAATATCTAAATTTTTCAGCGCTTTTTGAACACATCAGAGGAAAATTGTTCTAACCGTCTATGGTTTATAAAGAAAATATCTATGTTTCATCACTTCATGAGAAAAATTGACTTAAACGGCTATGCTTTAATTAATCTCATATCACATATCTTAAATAAAAACTCCTTCATGTTTTAGTTATAATAATTTTAATAAATAATTAGATAATTATATATTTAATAATATAAATTTATTAAAATTATATTAAAATACTTAAATCTATAAAACTTTATAATAGTAGATTCTTATTGTTTTTGTTGTTGTTTATACATCACATATTATCATAATATATATTTCAAATTAATACTCTTGCCATTAATAATTTACTAAAATTTTCTACATTTTTCTCTAACTGTGGGAACCATATTATAAATCTAAATTCATTCATGGAGTTACACGTACATATATTCATATTATGTTTGAATATATGAAATTGCATTGCATATATTTTATTTAAACCGCAAAAACTATCTTATTTATTAGCAGTTACATTCATCTAGAGCTGTATACTACTATGATAAATAGCACTACGAACGAAAATAGCAGAACTAAAAAATTCATAATATGCAATTAATATATTTAAAAATTTAATTATTTTACCATATTCATAATCAATTTCTAATAAGAATATTTAAAAATCGGTCAAATTATTGAATGAGTTTGCAATTCGTTTTAAAGAATATAGTACTCGTTTACGGCCCAAATTATACAACTCAGAACAAAAAACGTTTCTAGAAACAAGAAATTCAAAAATTATTTTTCAATTCAAATTATTAAATAAGTGTAAATTTGTTATTTTGACTAGTAATTTTAGTTATTTTACATTATCTAAATACAATATGTTATAATGCAGTTATATACTCTTAAAAGAGAAATACGTTTTTTAGAAGTCTTCAATCTCAACGTACTATTTTGCATAATATTTGCAACAAATTTGTAATAATACTTCTTATGCCCAAAAATATGGTAAAAATATTATTCTTGGCACGCTAAAACTAATCTATTATTGATTTATTTACTTAATCTTTGAAGATCATTAATTTCTATTAATCTCAAATCATATATTAAAACTCATCGGCTTTTAATAAACAATTTTTATTTGAATAGCTTTAGTACATAGTTAATAATTTTATATTTTATAAATCTATATACATATTAAAATTATAATAAAATACTTTAATGATATCATAAATGATATGTAAAGAAGGCTCTTTTAATTTTATACGTACATAATGAACTGATTTATATGTATATAAATTAGTAATTTGCTATGTTTAAGTTAAAAATTTTAAAAAATATTTACACAGAAATCAATAATCATATTCCATTATTTTATAATGACCCCATGCTAGCGTATCATAGCTATCTTTAATCAACCATCTTTTATCATCGTGTGGGTTAAGTGCGGTTTTCAATTGACTAACAGAGCTTACTGCATGATTTCTTGAACGATTTAAATTTTGTGATACAATTTTTGATGAGTCAAGCCAATTAAAGATTCTTTGAAATCAATAAACGTTATTCTCGATTTCACAACTTGTCTCTTTACTCAAATAATTTTTGTATCGTCAGCATCAACAACTTCGAAAGTATACATTTCTGATCTTAATCCAATAAATTCACTCATTATTTTCCCATTAATTTCATCCTTCATTAGACTTAACTCCTTTTTATTTACACGAAGTTTACCAAATATATTATCCTGCGGATAACCACTTGTATCGAAATATATGTATATAACAATCTTTTGATTATGCTAGAACAAACACAAAGCACAATAAATATTAAATAAATTTTAATTTTTATCAAATTTGATTAATAGCTCTCGGTTATATAAAAATAAATGCTGTAACTTTATTGCATTTATACAACTTTATTACGTTTTGGTTAATGTAAATCATAGACGTGTACGTCAATTTTGAACACGCAACTACCTCGCAAGTTTTTAAAAAATTTAAAATTTTAAAAAGTTTTAAATTTTTTAAAAACTTTTAAAGTTTTTAAAAGTTTTAAAAATTGAAAATTTATTTTAAAAAGTTTTAAAAACTAAAAATTTATTAATAAATATAACTATAAATTAGAAAATAATTAATATTCTTAAACGTTCGTGATCACCACGTCTTACCACTTCAACAGAAAAATTATCGTAAACATCTATAATTTATAAAGAAAATGCACATTTTTCGTCGCATCATGTGAAAAACAGATTTTATAAATTTGATAACGGTTTTGTTACCTTTTTATAAAGTTATTGTTTTTATTACTTTTAAATAACTTATATAACTTATTACGTATTTTTATAGTTTTTAAGTTTATTATAACTTATAATATCATATTTTTTATACAAATTTTACAACTTTTCATAACTCTTAAACTTAACTTTTTAACTTAAGTATTATACATTTTTGACTTACTTTTTAAAAATTTTACAATTTTTTATACCATTTTAAAGGTAGCTTACTTTTTATAATTTTTAAGAAATACTTTATAAACTTAATAATGTTTTTTTTTGTTACTTATTATATCTTTAAATAATATTTTTATAATTTTTAAAATGTATTATTTTTATAACCTTTCAATAATTTTTATAACTTATTATAACTTTTCGTGTATTTTTTTATAACTTTTAGAGTCATTATAACTTTCAACATAATATTTGTGTTCAAAGTTTACAACTTTTCATAACTCTTTCAACTAATTTTTTATAACTGTTAATACATTTCATGAGTTTCTATAGCTTTAAATGTCTTTATATAACTTTTTATATCTGTTTTAAGTTTTTGAGTTTTGGGACCTTACAAAGCAAAGGCATTTTCGTTTGAAACTAAAACGCGGACGTGGGTGCGCTTTAGCGCATTTTCTTTATAAATTATAGACGTTTAGGTGACAATTTACAAACAAAATATGGGGAGCGGTGTTCAAATCCTACGACACCATTTATAAATCGTGGAAGTTAATGATGATTTCTCTTTAATTCATAAAATTCCGCGCTCATTTTTCAATTAATATTTTTTTTATTTTTCAATAAATTTTTAATTTTAATTTTTTTAATTTTCAAGATTCGTTTGTAATTAATATTTTTTATGTTTAAATTTTTTATTTTTATTTTTTATTTTCAGGTTTTTATTTTAATTTTATAAATTTTTAATTTGTTATTTTACTTTTTAAATAGACAACAACATAATAAAAGATCTTTCAAGTCGGAACAAGTATAGTTTCATGTGATTTAAGTATTACAACAAATCTTCAAACTCAATGTACAAACACTTTATAAACTTAATAACGTTTTTCGTTACTTATTATACTTTTTATAAGATTTTTTATAATTTTTAAAATTTATTATTATTTTTATAATTTTTTAATAATGTTTATAACTTTTCATGTGTTTCTTTTATAACTTTTAAACTTATTATAACTTTTAACATATTTTATTGTCCAAAGTTTATAACTTTTCATAAACTCTTACAACTAGTTTTTACAACTTTTAATAAATTTTATAACTTTTTATATCTTTAATGTCTGTATATTTTATAATATGTATATTTTGTTATATTGTTTTAACTTATGTACTAAAAGTTTTATACATTTTCGCCACTTTTCATTAAATTTGTATAAATAAAAACAAAAATTGCAATCTTTACACCATTTAATTCCTTTTATAATTTGATATTTTTATATTTAAACATACTTTATAAACTTGATAACATTTTTTTGTTACATTGGTCTAGAGTAAAGCCGTATACTACTATAATACTTAGCACAATTTACGAATTAACTGAACAATGACTGATATAGTAGTACATTAGCCTAGTTTTCTTCTAAAAATATAATAATTATTAGTATTAAAGCCTCTGCTTTGTTATACCTGTCATCAAAGTGTTCTTCAATTTCTTCGATAATGTGGTCAGACCCAATACTAAATTTATAAGTCTCGAAATATTTTTCATAAAATATAAGTTCGAGCTCATCATACCATGTAGTTATGTATGTATTTATCATCTTTTATAGCCATGTAACAACGCAAATTTAGTGTTCATCTTTCATTATAAATAAACTATTTAAATAATTTACTATCCTACTTTTATTTGAATTGAGTGTTTTTGTTAATTTTGATTGTCCGCCGACAAAATAAATTATGATAATCAAATAATAAGAACACTACACAAGGAAATTAACATTTAATCGAACTTGAATGTGAATTTTTTATATGTACAATATACTATATGCAGTTTCAAATTCACATACTAGACTACCTCACATTTATAAATAATTTTTAATGTATATTAAATTTTATTAATCAAAACCCTCGGTTAAGTAAAAAATAAATGCTGTAACTTTATTGCCTTGAACTTTTCTATATAATATAATATCAAAAAGTTTGTAAGTTACGTGTAATTATTATAAAGTTAAAGTTGTCAGCTTTGCACGTTATTTTATTTATCAGTTTTGTACTGTATAGCGATAATGTACTTGCGCAGGCCGTTGCCATTTATTTTGTTGTAAAATATTTAATATGAACTTTGATCAGTTTAAACATGAAATATGCTTTTAAGAATTACATGAAATATGCTATTAAGAGTTTTCATAATTAAGTTTATTAAACTTTAACATTTATACGTAAATTTTTGATATATTATTATGCGATAAATAACGTAATTTTTAGTAAAGTAAGTAGTAAGTAGTAGTTTTTATTAATGATTTGTCGCTGGTTATATAATAATAAAATAATGACTTATTAGTGAAATACACTAATGTGATTCGTATCAAAATATAAAATCTAATTTTACGCGAGAAAACATTGTTGTTACTATTGCAATGCAATTATGCATGCTATCCTAAACACAAAATGGTTATTAATTTCTATGCATAGTTATGTGACATAACTTAACATGGTTTTTCACCGTTATCACTTATCGTCCCACACTATTGTAATGAAAACATAACTGAAATTATGATCATACAAGTTAATAAAAATGATCGAACATGATTTTTTATAATTGTGACGAAAATATGCGAAGTCCGATTATAACAATAACAATTATAAAAAATATTATTTGACATATATTATTATTATATTATATCTTTCAATTCTCATTTGCATCCATCAGATTTGCTGTTGTTATGATAAGTATAGCGATACGTTTTCAAGATCAAGTTTAGTTTATCTTTCTTATTTGCGATTTCATAAAAATAAAATATAGAAATACATACGTTGTCAAGATCAAAAAAAAAATTTATTTAATTTACTATCGAAACAATATTCTTTCAAAAATAAAATCCAATTTCAATAATCTTTATTATTATGTATTCCTATACAATAATTATAATCACTAAATTTAATTGTTTCTAATGTGGTTAACACATTCCACTATTATAAATAAAATTTGTTGTTTTTGTTGTTATACGATATGTAATTTTTTACATTTTTCAAGATCAAGCTTACTATTATCTTTCTTTTTCACGGTTTCCAGAATCAATGTAATTTATATCGAACATATAAAAACAAAATGCAATGTTTTAATCTTTAGCTATACAACATCAATATAAGGTGAAATTACTTAACCCTTTCAATATTAAAAAATAATTTTTTATTTAATTTAATATCGAAACAATATTCTTGCATATAATGGGTTAACACACGCCATTTCAAATATACATATATTTAATAAAATACTTCATTACAGTTGAACAGGCGAATGACAAACCATAATAAATTTCAATAAAATTCATTACTATATTTCTCAAGTTATATGAAGATGAAATGTGAAACCATTCAAATACTATGGAAAAAAATTTTGGGGTGGCATTTGCGCCAGAACGAACACAAAACAACTATATAACATATATTAAATCTTTCAATTATAATTTGCATCCAACAGATTTGTAATTGTTATGATATTATAGCGATACGTTTTCAAGATCAAGTTTAGTTTTATCTTTCTTATTCGCGATTACATAAAAATAAAATATAGTAATAAGTTTTCAAGATCAAGTTTACTTATATCTTTCTTTCTTATTCGCAGTCATACATAAACATAAAATTCAATTACCATTAGTCTTTATATAATATCCAGTCGTAAACAATATTAAAAATTCTTTGTCAAAGATACGACCCTTAAATCGAAATATTTTTATAAACTTTAAAAGCTAGAGATAAAGTTGAAAAATTAATAATAATTTATAGGTGAGCACCTGATTTTTAATAAATTTATATAGAGTTTTGATTATCGTGTTTCATAATTAAAACTGTAAGTAGTGAAGACACAAACCAAATTTGAAAAAGCTATAAAAAGTTTATCATAAATATAAAGAAAAAATCTTTTGCAAAGTGCTGCCATCTAACCAAAAAAATTATGAAAATTTTTCAATTACAGTAGAACGATCAATTTTTAATAAATTTATACATATGCGTATACAGTTTATATGAAGATTTAGTTATCGAGGTGTTACTGTTTCCTTTCATATAAAAAATATGACGTAGACGTTTATGTTGTTGTAATTTACATGTAAAAAATGTTTGGTGCAAAATCTTTTTGGGCTGTGCCAGGACCATCCATTTTACACTACTATCGGATAATAGTAGCATTTTGGCACAAGCTGTGCACTGAATATGTTCTATTCAAAAATATTTCGGTACCAATCCATTTTGTATAAACTTTACGGTGTTCTGTTATTGGAACTTTAAAGAGTGACAATTACTTTTTTTTGAATAAACAAATTTTATTTAAACATAAATTTTGCGAAGGAAAATTTAATTGTGTGATCCAGCTCCCTGAATTAAAAAAGGTTGACTTAAAAATGGTGTTTTTTCGGACTTAAAACAAGCGTTTTTATTTCGTTTTAAAATTGACTTAAAATCTGTAATGAAAATGATATAAAAAATCTGACTTTATTAATACATATCATAAGTCACTTTGAAAAGGATTTAAGAAGTGTGTTAAAACGAAATAAAATGTGCATTTAAGATCGAAATAGAACGTTAAAATGTACAACAGTAAAAACCCGATTATCTGGCATTCAATTAACCGGAACACTCAGTTAACCGGAATTTTAATTTTTACGATTTTTCTTTTGCTTTTTTCTCTCTCTTTTCTCTTTCATATGCATTTTTAATTCATTATGAAATTTGCAATTTTTTCCACATTTTCATTAAGGCCCCGATTCAAGGTAACACGTGGTCGATTTTCAAAGCTAAGACACAAAACACTGGTTTATTTTTTTCTAGTAGATGGAGCGTACAGTACCATTTTGAAATCTTCATCAAATTTTGTATTTTCGTAATTTTTCATTTTTTATCTTTTGGAGACATGTGCATCGAAAATAAACATAAAACGAAAGAATGAAAAAGGTTTTTTGTCCAAATACCTAATGGTTTAGTTACAACAACAAACATATTTATATATTGATTTTTGTTAATTTTCAGTTCTTATTATGAGGCGTTCGGGTATTTGTTGTTTGTTTTTACAATATTACAATCATAATGAAATAATATAACTTTTTTATAAAGAAATCTCGCACAACGAGAAGCAAAGTAGATGGTCACCTAAACTCAGGAACTGACCTCATTGAGCTCGATTTAACGTAATGATTTAAATTAATAATATTTCGGGTGCATTTTCACATAAGTTTTTTAGTCACCCAAATATCTAAAGACAGATCTAAAGAGAGTGATCGTATCCTTTATCCTTTATTAAAACATTGCTCATTTTCCATGAATGATTCAATTATTTGTGTATATGTAATACATAATATCTGCTGGTTGCATTAAATTTTTAACCCAAACATTTCTTTTGTTTCTTTTACACTTTCGGTGTTTACTGGAAGTCTGGTAAATTTCAGTCAGTTCTATACATTCCATTGAATGAGTTTTAACTTGCTGGCACACACCTTGCTGGGTAATGAATTTTCAAAGACTCCAATTCAACATATATACTTTTCCGAGATGGGGTCGTATCTCGTTATTCAATCATAGTTCCGGATTACGAATGAATGGTAATTTTTCAACCGCCAATTAACATAGCGACCACTGGTGTAACCAGCGCAATGTTCAGATGTTAATTTTAGAATGCCTTCATAAATATGTAAAAAATAACCCCGATTATTAAAACTCGTGTGTTTTACCGTAGACAGACACAAAATAGATAATCGCGTTATTTAGATTACTAAGTTATTTCTGCCTGTCGGTCGGTACTCGATTTTTTCAAAACAGAATTATTAAGTTTTCATAACTAGATAAATACAATCTATCCCTATAGATAAATGAAAATCGCGATAAATTTTGTGTTTGTCTACGGCATTGCACATCAAGTGAATGACGCGTTATGATAAAAATATCTTCAATCATGGAGAAGATTTACGGAAATTGTTTGCAAATTACGAGTCAACAAAACACAGCGAATCCTTTAACAGTTTACAAATAAATATTTTTTTTTTGAAACTAGTTCAGTTGAATAAAAAATTAGGCCCATTATTGGCCAGGCCGATATCTGGAAAAT
This sequence comes from Nephrotoma flavescens, assembly GCA_932526605.1. NCBI lineage: Eukaryota > Metazoa > Arthropoda > Insecta > Diptera > Tipulidae > Nephrotoma > Nephrotoma flavescens. The sequence goes on along the minus strand of OW052221.1, from coordinate 273,319,033 downwards.
TTCCAAAGTGAGGGAAACACGTTCCTATGTATACATATTTATTTTAACACCAGAACAAGAGCTTGACAACAAGAGCGTGGCAGATCTTTGATTTATATTTTAATTAAGATTAAGTATCGGAAACTATAATATAATAAACATTTTAAATCGTTTTTAAACCCTTTTACCTTCTCGTGTCGCGTGTCTCCCCAAATAAATTGTTAACATTTCATTCTTGTTGGTTCACTTGTAGATCGATCTGATGAGCTGGGAAGTATAATGGCAGGGTGATTTGTCTCAGGAGAACAACGTTGCGACTTAAAACCCAGATGTCATTAACATATGCTAATGTCAGTTGCCCTAGTCTATATTGAGCTCACGTATGACGTTTTATAAGAATAAATTGAAAAGCATTTGGCCGATAGGATCATCTTACTTCTTTCTCATACTCACGATGCAATTTTAAATGTTGCCGAAAGTTTATCTTTCCTGTATACCTTGAATTAGGAGTTCTCAATAATTTGCACATAGATATCAGATGCTGTCGCACGCCTCTTGAAAGTTTTTCAATAAACTACAAAATTACGATTTGGTAGGTAGTCCATATGGTACTCGTGGCTAAGATGCGATCGCTGTAAATAACTTTGCTGGTGATTATGTTTTCTAAGTCAACCACTGTTTAACAAAGCTACAATATAGATGTTACAATTTAATCGATGTCTTTAATAAACAAATTGGAATGTAAAAATATCGAATGAAATTTGAAAATGCCTGAACCAATTCTAATCAACTTCAGTAACCCCACACCCCATTTGATGCCTATTCGTAAGGAGCGAAATTCCAAATATCCAAGCAGTTCCTATCTTTTGATCTTGACTTTTTTATTCCAACATAATCTGATATACTTTTTAAGTATACTCTTTCTTTTGATATACTTTTTAAGGGGTATGTGGCTTCTAAAATAACATACGGGTATAATGTTCGGCAATGAAACCAAATAGGTTAAACTTTTTTCATCCTGTCATTGGAGAATATCATTCGACAGAACATAGAGTAGCGCAACTCCCTATATTATAAATCAAGTTAGTTCGTTTTCGAAACCGTCCAAAAAATGAGCTTCACATCAGCGTTGTGAACAAGAAAATATCAGTTACTAGAGAGCAAGCACACGGCAAATGAGAAGCATGAGAAAGTTCGATTACTTAGAATTGATGATATATGATCAAAATTTAATCTCTATATAGAGCAAGAATCATCGCATGGATAAATTACATAACCGGATTAAGCAAATTTCATTAAAATTGTTAATATTTCACCAAAAACTAAACTACAAAGAACCTATAAAGCGCTGATAACGCCATATTTCACTACGAGCATGTTGATACGAATCAAATTTTTATGGAAATACCGACTGATTCAACTCTTTAGAATACGAGAGGATTGCGAAGGTAAGATAGCTTATGATAGCCGATAGTTTATATAAGATCTATCCTGAAGTTTACATCTTTTGTCTGACAAGGTGACTGTTCTTGATTTATCTGTAGATTACTAATTTTATAGCAATAAATATTGACCCGCTTGTATTCACTGCTGGTAATCTGGTAATTGCTGTACATACATTTCGATAAGTAATTTTTTATTACAAAATGTTAATTATGTTGACTTACCATAGACGAGGTTGATTACCAACTTCTGGTGGTTGGTCTCTTCATTTCATGGACGGTTGAGGACCAACTTAAAATGAGAGATGGAATCCCTCGTTCATTCGTTCCTCATTCAAATTTCGGGTATTTGCACCTTTTTGGATCAATCATTTTTTGGATCATATACACGCCAACGTCGCCAAAACCAATGAGAGGAAATGGAATATGTCGATTGAACATTTAAACACGTCGATAATGTGGCCATACTATTTATGAGACTTCGACTTGTGTCAGGTTCCACATTCCTCCAATATGAATTTGATGGATGGATGGATGGATCCTGGCACACCAGGATTGAAGGTTTATTGACAAGTTCCGGAGAAGGAATAATTATAGAATATACCACAATCAATTGGTTTGTATGAAAATCAGCAAAAATGTTTCCAACATTTTTGTTTTGAATGGCAGTATTTATATCATTAACGTCCTTGTTTTATGATGTCAATATTGGTCGATCACTTAACCAATTATGATTTAAATTATTGTACAATATTTGGGTATATGCTTTCAATTAATTCCTCTTTTTAGTCTTTTAAAATACAAAAGTTTTGTGGAAATGTAATTGATCAATTTGAATTTTTCCATTTCCAATGTCTAATAATTGTTTTGGAAATGTTATAGCCGATTCATCGTTTTGCAATTGAAAACGCATATTTGTTGATAAATCTAAATTTTTAAATGTTTCTCTAGAAATTATATGGTTTTAAACATTCGTTTGATTCACCAGCTGGAGTTGATCGGGTTATAACAGGTACCTTCGGGTTATAACAGGTTAGTGTCTGTCTAAAATCACCTGATAGTTATATTGTTGTACCATCAAATATCTGTTGGTTGTTGCATAAATCTTGTAACGTTTTATCTAATGCTTCTAATGGTTTTTGATGTGCCATTGTGCATTCGTCCCAGATTATTATTTTGCATTGTTGCAATACCTTTCCTGATGTTTTTGGTATGCTACATGTTGGTATTTAAATTATTTGCATATTTAATGGGAGTTTTAGTACTGAATGAGGTGTTCTATTGCCAGCTAATAATGTTCCTGCTATTCCTGAAGAAGCAATTGCTACTGCTATGATTTGCGATCTGATCAATGTAATTGATAAATCGAAAAATACTTCCATAGAAGCTGCCACTTCCAGTGGTTCACGACCAATAGAACATATATATAAATTTTTATTACAGTTCATACAGTAGTTTTTGAGTTTATCGACCGAAAATGCTCCTACGGAAGCTGCAACTTCCGGTGGACCATTTTCAGTTAAAAATCATTCTCATGACCCGTGTATATACACCAATTTTTATCAACATTGGTACAGCAGTTCTTAATGTTACAAACAAACACGTCATTATTATATACATACATAGATATTCTGGATATAAAATTTGATCGTCTTGTGTACGGCAAAATGACCGGTAGTTTCATGAAGATTTACAAAGCCAAATTAATTTGATTTTTTTGATAGTTTGATAGTTTTTTTGGATCTGGCATCCCCGCCGTCAAATTCAATAGGTTTTTGAAATTTGGAATCTGGGGTATTATTATGCAAACATAAATTCATTTCGTTATTTAAAGTGTTTTGGATTGTCGGTTATAAATGCGAGACACAAATCCTAATGATTGATCTTTTTGTTTTCATTAAAAAGTTGTCAAAATTAGTTTGAGTCGATAATCGTAAATCGTACTGAAGGCTGCCGCATGGAAATTGTCTACGAGCTACTAAGTACAACCAGTGCAACATAACAAAGTTAAAAATGTGTGATATATGTATAATATAATTGTTGTTGTAATGCACTTGTTGTTGTACTACCGTTTTGAGATCACACATTTTTAACTTTGTTATTTATTTTGCACCTAGCTCGTAGACAATTTTCATATGGCAGCCTTCATTCTGCTTATATAATTAGCCCCTAGTATACATCTTGAATATAGAAAATAATATGAACTTGAGGTGTAATTTTAACCAACAAACGATCAGATTTGCTTGTATAAAATTATGTATCGCGATTTACGAGATGTAAATTCATGGTAAACAAAATAAAATCAATTCCGCGTGAAATTTTGATAAATGGATTTATTATTCTAAATCACTACATCAACAACAACAACACATAGTTTAATTTTCAATCCCATCATTTTTGTGTTTATCACCAACTATTGTTATAGATCATTCATACTACTCCAAATGTACACACATCTGTACAGAATTGCTACGTACATAATATATATGTATTCATATCTCATTAAAATACTTATCTTTTCATTCTCTATAAGTAAATAAAATACAAATACAATTTACTATGGTATTTATTAGCGATTGAAAGCAAACCATCTCATTTTCATACACACCACTAAAAAATATTGTTAGTTTCACAGCTGTTCATCGATAACGTACTTTTGCTTTTATTTTCCATATACATACATATGTACATAGATATACATCGAAACAAGCCATAGAAACTAACTACATCTGTTGTATTCTGGTAAAACTAATTAGGAATAAAATCAATAAATTTTACGATTGTGTCTTTACTTTGCTTTCTTTTTTTTACCAAAGGAATTTGGTTTTTTGCTAATTTTTCGGTTAATATTTACAATTTAGCAAATCGCCACCGTCAATCATCTCAGATTTTTTTTCTGCGTCTTTTGACATATCATAATCTAAGTTTTGTTGACTGATATCGTCGCAATGGTACCAAAACTTTTTCGATTTTTGCGAATATTGTTCACTTTGTAATGCCATAGCGGAAAAACTAGAGGGAAAAATGGAAAAAGCCACCGTCAATTTTCCTAAAAAACTTCAATTAAAATTTTAAGACATAAATATTGGCGATCGGTTGGTTAGTTTTTATGCTATGGTACCACGAAAAGTCGTGTTTTTGCAAAATACGTGAATCGGGGCCTTAATGAAAGCATTAGTTGAACATTTTGAATCGCTTTAATTTTCATATTACAGTAAAAGCCCGATTATCCGGCACCCAATTAACCAGGGCACTTAGTTAACTGGAATTTTAATTTTTACGATTTTTTATGCTGTTTTCTCTTTCATATCCATTTTTTAAATCATTTTGAAATTTGCAATTGTTCCTTGCACATTTTCATTAATAAAAGCATTAGTTGAGAATTTTGAATGGCTTTAATTTTCTTATTACAGTAAAAGCCCGATTATCCGGCATCCATTTAACCGGAACAGTTCTCCGGATCAAGGATCTCCCAATTTGTAAAAAAAAGTGTAAGTATGAAGTTTCATTCCGGATGAAATGAATCTGTAGATATACCGAATTTTGCTTAAATAATAATTTTTATCAAACTATCACTCGTCATTTTCAGTAAAATTTTAAAAATTGATGTGAACAAATTTTTTGAAACTACTTACACTCACTTTGTTTTAAACGTTTTTTCGTAAATACTTACGAGTGAAATTTGGGCATCTGTCATGGATTCGTTCACGATTTTGCAAATAAATACTCAGCGGTTTTCAAGTAACAAACTTTATTTTCTATCACATTTCTGCATTCTTATTGTGTTTGAGAAGAATCTTCAGCCAATAACATTTTCGGTTCAACATCTTCAAATTTTTTCGGTGGTTCTGTGTCAAAATCATCATAATATGTTTCAATTGGATCCGTTTATGGGTTGATTAGAGGCCAGATTTATTGTTGAAAAACAGTTTATAGTCAAAAATCGTTATTAAATTTTTCTAAAATTCATCCTGACAGGTATTGTTGCAAAGTTAATCTAAAAATATTTAGTTTATATAGCGCATTTCAATAAGGACATAACAATTCTGTTTTTAAATAAAACACAGAATAGTTGAGATATTTAGCTAAAATTTATTCCAGGTGCACACATGTTACATTTAACTATTGAATTCGATCTCGTTTATATGACCACCGCGAGTACGTTTGCAGTAATTGACACTTTGGAGCCAATTTTCCACCATTCGACCGAACCATTTCTCTAGATTATACTGTTGCCGAACTTTTCATTTAATAGATCAATTGTTTGATCAGCTGTGTGACATGTGGCACCATATTGTTGGAAACACATTTCACTGGCCAAAAATAGTTTTGCAACATAGCCCGATAGTGAACTCCATGAACCGTAACACGGCGATCAATTTCATTAACTTTGAGTAACACCTTCGGCATGAAATCCACACCACCCAGTTACTGTGGTTGTAATCGAGTTTCTTGAAACACCTATTGGTTTGTTCCTGTCTAATAACGCATCTTTCGATTATTGACAAAGCCATTATCCTAAAAATGAGCTTCATCGCTGAAGATGATTTTTCGATGAAATTCAGAGAAGTTTCGGTGCTTCAAATGATCAAGACGCTTCAGTTTTTGAGTTAATTTGATCTTGTATAGGGGGTAAGATCAAGATTCACAATCCCTGTGAAGGGTGTGGAATCGACTGATTTGGCACATAAACATCCAATAGTGAATATTTTGACTATTTTGAATTATGAACAGGCAAATTGGAAAATTTAAAGGTGCGTTTATATTAAAATACGAAAGTTTTATGTCCCTATTATGAAACCTGATAGTGTTTTTTCTCGAAAATAATGTAAGAAGCTCCGTTAGAAGTTGAAACTACAGATGGACCGATTTCTGCCAAAAATCACTGGATTCTCCTAAATTATCTAACCTAGTTGTGATACCCGGAACCGACTTGGTAACGAAACCGAGCTGTTACCATAAATAATGCTGGCATCAAATGGGTTGGAACAGTTTCCGGTGTATTACTTTCGGTTAAATCGCGAGTTTTAGTGAAATAATTTTTTTTTATCAAAATTCCTCGTTTCTGGAATTTAAAAATGATCTGCTCTAATTTTGTTTGAAAATACTTTACAACACTTTACTTTACAAAATATTTACACAAATCGAAAAAGCTCTTTTGAAAGGTGCCACTTAACCGTGGACCGATGATGACCAAAAACCACATGGAGCTCACAATTTATGGAAAAAGCTGTCCGGTGTTGGATCCTCGTCGCATTAAATAGTTTCTCGAAAACTTGTTCGAAAAAATGAAACGGTATACGAAGGATATGTAGAGAAACCACTTTCAACGGTAACAGCTAACCGACTAACATAATCGATGTGTTATGACAACCAATTTTGACTAGAAATTCACACCACGATCCACAGATCGCTTTGGTTGACTTTACGGGGCTGAAGTAAAACTGTCTAAATTTCATCTGCGAAGTTCACATATCTCAACAACTAATCACGTTGATCAAACAAGTAAAGGTTATTCTAAACTTTCAACCGAAAATACGACTTACAAATAGTCTTGAAGACATTTGACAGAAAATGAAGTTTACCACAAAATTTTTTGGAACCACAGTTCAACCACCAAATATCTTCGATCTCGCCAGCAAAGGAATCAAATAAGCGTCTGTTGTCGAAATTAGGAGCAGCATTTGAAACGTTCAACGAAATGGATGCGGAAGAGAGCCAACTGTAGATGCAAATACTCAAGAACAGCGGGTAGCCTATACAAGCAACCTCTAATATACTTACGCGAAATCGATATGCACAAGGTGGTGTAAGAACTCAAATAAAGCGTGCCAACAATGTTACGACTTGACATCTTGTGTTGTGACCGATAGCAATGCCACCTGTGTACGAACAAAAATTGTACTAAATATTTTTTTCACCATGTGGACGTTTTTTTTTTTCTTAATTCTCGTATTTCTCCCTACTATAAGGCCGCGCGATCATCGATTAAAAGAGAGAGCGAGACCAATGTGCATTGGGTGTGTGCGAAGCAATGCGCTCTCGAAGAATATTTTTTCTTATATGTTTCTAAAAACAGAGAAGGAAGAAGATTCTTCTAGAACGTTTTGGCGTTCGTTGTGCGGTGGGAGATTTTTTTTGTTTAGTTAGTCAGTCAGGTTTTGAATGATAGTCTAGTTTCTTGGTTTGTAAAAAAGAAAACACCATCGAATCTTAAATGGAAATGCAAACTTCGACTAGGTGTGGCACGATAATTTTGTCGGTGAAAATTGTTTTTTTTTTTTTAATTTTTTTGATGAAAGCCTAAATATTTAGTAAATTAATTTAAATATTCGAATTGTAGCTTATATACTTCATTTTTTGATTTATAAAATAAAATCCAAATGCGGCGAAATGTTTTTTTGATTTTTCATGATCGTAATTGGTGTTTATTTTATACGTCGTGTGTCCAGTTGAAGTCCGGTAATATCATTGAACATATAGTTAAAAAGTGTTGTTAGAGGATTTTGGTACAATTCCCAAATAAATAACAACAAACTTCTATTTGGATTTTGGTACACTTTATTAATATTATCAACACTAAAATCCAGCATCCAGATCACTCAACTCCAGCATTACCAGCGTATAAACTGCAATGGAAAATAGTTTCAATAATGTAAATGTATATGATTACTTACCCTTAATTATTAGAACTAATTTAATTTAATTTAAAACTAAATTTAATTTTACAATTACGTTAAGTAAACAAACCAAAACAAACTGTAAACATTGACAATTAAAGACAGCTGTTAATTTATAGACTAAATGTAATAGATTATACCATTTAGTGTTCGGTATAGAGAGTGCGTTTGATACTAATATTGTTATACTAATATAAATCTCTGTTATAATTAATTTAAACTTAGCGCACTTTTCACCAAATTTTTTATACAATTTTATAAAATGTTTATAAATTATAATTTAGATTTTTATAAATTAAGTTTGTCAAGAATTGTAAAACAAAAATGTAAAATGTTCTCTTTGCAATAAACTCTTGAACTGAAAGGATCAGGTTCAAGATATACAGTGTGTTACTCCTGGTAGTATTATTGATTTTTTACTGGATTTGATACAATCATTCATAAGTCTAATTTGGATTTGGATTCTGGAGATAATTGGATTATTGGATGCCAATTACTTCAAAAATTCGTTCTACAAGTGTAAAACATAAATATTTGGATTCATGTTGTGGATACAACCTTTTCGATGTTACCACACATTTACGGTTACATGTCACACTTACGGATGTCCAACAACGTGGCAAACTCAGTGTGGGCACATCATTTTTAAACAAGTATCGTCATTTGTCTTGCATATACGGGTACCACATTTTTTCCGGTACGTCAAATTTTGACGGGTGCTGATATATCAATGTTTACCGAACTTAATTAACGGACATCGCAATTGTTTTTAATTCAACGGGTGGCCAACCGGTCATTCGTATTTTATACTTTTCGGATTTTGGCGAGACGCCTAATATTTCTACGGTTTTTGGCGAAAACCTCCAACGAGTATTACCAAGGCGGGAGACGCCCAACCCAAGGTTCACCTCCCAGAGGTCCAAGGCTAACCAAAGCCCAACGAAGGCATAGCAAATCCAAACGAAGGTGAACGAAAATTATCTGAAGATATGCCACTGGGACGTAAACGGTATTATCCAACACAAACTCGAATTAGAAGTAGCACAAAAGAGCACAAAAGAAGAGCACAAAAAGTATATTCATCATATTATATTCGCAAACAAATTTCGCAAAAATATAATTACCTTAAACATCAATGTAATATGGTGTTAAATTGTTATTCTACAGCCAAAATTTACGGAATAATCATATCATATTCAAATCTAAATATAATACCCTCGAGTAGAGAAAAGTAAAAATTTCAATTTTGTTGTTCATGTATATGATCCTTGATTCACATAAAAAAGGATTGATAAAATAATATAACTTCGGGTTAAAAGGACATTTTATTGCCGTACTGTAATTTAAATTGTTATCCCCAATCAATCTTTAAAAAAATAAAATTTTAGCTTTGATATATAAAACGGACCCATTTTGTAATATAGGTCATACAACTTTGCACATTTTTTTTAATCTCAGCGATCACTCAGCAGTTTTCAGTTTAAAATTGTTTAACAAAGCTAAGTACTCGCGCACAACACAAAAAGTTATTTTGAAGTGGTTTTTAGTGGAATTCATATCTATCTCCCTCATACATTTATATACTTGTATAGTTGTGAACAACACACTATGGAATAAGCTTTACAAAACTTTTAAAACTTAAACAAAAGTTAATTAGTGCAAAACTTATTTTGTTTCAATTTAAAAACTTTTCATCTTGTTTATATTTATACATAGTTTTTATGTTTGTTGCCTAAGAAAACTGAAATTTTCTGTAGATAAAGCAAGATTATTAAATTTTGTTTTATATATAAATAGACAGAAATATATAGCTTTAAACCGCACATACCTTTAACAATAAACATACATTAAACATATCTAGAAAACCCAAGTTAATTTTTAAGAATTAATTAATTAAAAATTAAATATGTACGTTACATTAAAAAGTTGAAAAAAATTCAAATCGATCGATTCGAGTACAACTCTGGATAGACGGTTTGTGTATCAAAATCTGTAAAATACTCAACTTGTTGATCTGAATTAATTTTTAAATCTTTACAAAGCTACGAGTGTATTTCGTTACAAAAATTCTCCATTACATAGCCATCCGTAAGTCTTTAGTTTCAAATAAAACAGGAAAAGTAAAAACAACATCATTCATCTGCTCCGCAGTTTTTCTTACCCCGATATGTATTTTATGCGAGCATAAAATTTGGGTGATGATGTAAAGTAGAAAGACGTATAATTTTCAAGGATTACGAGTACATGGATTTTGTTGTTGTCATTTTCATGTACACGAGAAATTATATAAAGCGGGAGCAATACAAAAAAAAAAGAATAAACGAAAAAAGCTTTCATCTCTGTAACTTTATATACGGATATTTTCTATATCTGCATATCTACTTCGAACAACTAGCTGGTAGAACATATAAAGAACAATTTGTGTGTGTCTATTAACAACAACAAAGGAATAGAAACGAGGAAAAGCTTTAATAATCTGTTTAAAGTGTACAGAGCTTTTAGTGATTGTATTTTTTTTTTATGCTCTTAATATGCCTTCACATGGAGTAGATAACAGTTTAATGCGACGTATTCTTAAAGGGATTCCGCACAGCTTTAATTGGACTACATACTACATGCACAAAGTGTGATAAGATTATTTTACAATTGTCATAGAAAATTGGTACACGGTATTGTGATTAGTCCCAATGTAATATTTTTATTATGTGTAGTCCCGATATGAAGACTTGTATTTCAAATTCATTATAAATTAACTAAAATTGACTAGCACCTGACACATTAAAGTTTTTACTGAATTATACTACATATATTAATAATTGATCAATATTAAATCAATTTATGGCATAGTTAGTCAATTTTTACAAATGAAAATTTTAGAAAGAATTTCTACATAAATATTGTATACAATAAAACCTAAAATTATATACAAAAAAAAAATTTAAATCAAAATTAAACCAATTTTTTTTAAACCATTAACGGCCAATTGCACAGAAAAATTACTCCGGTTAGTTCACCAGTTAAATGTTCTATATAAAATCTGTTTTCGCAATCAGAAAAAAATCAACGATAACTTGATTAAATATATTTTATTCCGTGAAAATCACTAACTAATAAATTTTGATAAGGACAATGATAAACTCAGACAATTAGCCCTACTATAGAATTTTGTAATGTTTAGATTTCGCGCCAGTGGGGTGGTTTTGAATCGTAATGGATTTCTTTGGACTTGAGCCAATTGAACCTTGACTAAATCACTATAAACTGTTTGCCCAATCACCAACTAATAAATTTTGATAAAAACAATGATCAACTCAGACATTTAGCCCTACTTGAGAATTTTGTAATATTTGGATTTCGTGCCAGTGCGGTGGTTTTGACTCGTAACGGATTTCTTTGGGCTTGAGCCAATTGAACGTTTAAATAAAATAAATTTCAAAACACAAACAAATAATTTGATTTTTAACTACCACATGTAGCCTGATTTTTATTGTGTACAAATAAATCAGAGAGATAATTTATCTGATAGTATTTTATATGAAAAGGCTTTTTACCAATTTGTATACACCGTACTGAAAATATGCAAAGACTCCTGGACATTAAACAACTGATTGACATTTTAGCCGAAGTAATGATTTTTAAAACGTCAAAATAATAAAAGCAACTTAATATTGGAGCTGGGTTTATTTACACAATTTGTGTATCGAAAGCGGTGGCCAAACTTTTTTTATTATACCATTTTGATGATTATTGAACTCCGTTTTAATTTCAATAAGATAAAAATAATTACAAATTAATTTAGTAATTACCATTTTACATAACGTCCGCCATATTTTCAGTTTAAATATTTCAAATACGTTTTTTCTCTGAACTATCTGGAAACAAATTCAGGTAGAAAAATGACGATCTGAGATTGATCAGAGAAAATAAAAATACGGAAAAGGCTTTCTTTTTATCTCTTTGATCTCTCCGATGTAATAAAAAAACAGGCCAATAGTCGATTAAATTAAGAAATAACTTACTACCACAACTGGTGATCCCGAACAAGAACGAATTGGGACACATAAGGCTTACAACAGGTCGGTCATATAATTTAAATCGGCCGTTCTCAACACATCATAAGAGACGGAGGTGATGCTTTAATGAATGTGTCTCTGCACCGGCTAATCATCGTAGAAAAATTTAAACAAAATTATAAGTACCCAAGTGATTATTTAAGGTGCTAGCAAATAAATTATTCTAAAAATTGTGTTTTTTTTTGTTAAATTTATTTATTTTTAAAATGTGATTTGCTTTCGCTTTATTTGTGTTTTCGATCTTATTTTTCATTTTTACTTTTTTGTTTCGGCGCATTGTACAAAGTATGAATAATCCAACCACTACTCTTTTACTGACGACTGAAGCACACTTGACATCAGCATCAGGCAGCGTTTTAACGAAAGAGACTAATGTACCAATAACGGCCAATCAATTAGCTGGACTCATCAACGATGCTGTTGCCACGGATAAATATAAATTCATCTTATACATTGTTACGGACGGCCTCAGCCGACCCGAAGATATCACTAAGCTCGCAGAGGCCTCACACGGTGTTGGCTTTTGAGGCTTGCGATGCTCTTGGCCTACAACGTGGAATAACAGATGATTTATATACGCAAATAATAAAAAGAAATTTAAATTAAATTGACCGCAATATATCGGACGAAATTTGAGGAACTTAGTAAAAATTTAATTATAACCTAGTGTGCCTATCCGGTGGCGACTGAATCTCTCCGAATGACAAGTACGCAGTCTGCTGAAGAGACCCCCACGAATGGCCCATCAACCCAGTAACGCTGATGCCCAGCCGCAGCGAAGCAGAATTGGGTAGGGATGTCGCCCCATTAGAACAAGCCTCTCTTCACCCGGAGAGACTTCTAACGAATCTTCCTCAATTCACACTTTGAGAGCTTCAAACCGCCGGAGTGCCACGAGCGGACCGCTGGATTTTACATCGCCCCAAATGGACGACACATTCACTGGGCTCACTACTCCGACACTGTACATGTCCTGCCAAGGGGATGAAGGGGAGTGGCAACCTCAGCCTGTATATTTGGATCCGACACAGAATGTAGCCTCTTCTCCCATGAAAACAATTTTAGTAATATATTCCACGTGTTTTCCTTTTAATTTTGAGGAAAATCCCACAAAAGTACAATTACCAAGGAAAACCTAACGGCAAACCACTCCTACGTTGCTGATAACAAAATGGTAAAAATTACAATTAGCTCAAAATTACATAACCATGGAAAAGGTCATTGACTATAAATCTCAAAAAAAATCAAAAATAGAAAGACAACATCCAGAATCAGAATACCTCTAAACGGATTCAAAATTCTGGAGTAAGATCAATGTACTTTTACGCTCGCACGCACCACAACAGTGTTTTAACGCTCAATTACAAAATCAATTTGCTCGATTTCAAAAAATTGAATTTGTAAAAAAAATTTAAAAATTTAAAGAATTGGAATTTAAGAAAATTGGATAAACTGAAAAAATTACTAAGATAAATAAAAAAAATAAAAAATAATACCTTCATGTTGCGGCCTTGGTGCCATCAAGACAAGGGTGGTGCCACTAGCGGGACCGTGGCGGCTTTATGTGCCGCGTGTTCCCCCCGATGCGACCCAACCGCCGGAATATTTCGAATAGCCTCGTGGTAGGCCACCCGTTGCGCTGTATTGCACCATTTCACCCAAACTTTTGACTCGTTGGACAACCGGTGCACTATGTTAGGATTTTTTAAAACAATCGAGTAGAGTTATATTTCAAGAAAACCATACGGTTTTTTTATGATGGATTTTTTGGGTATACATAGATTCCTATTAAATCTAAATTATTCAATTTTAAAAAAAAATTAATTTTTAGTTTTGAATTTGACAAACTTTAGCTATCGTAAGCTCTACTCGATATTTAAAAAAAACGAAGCTGTTTTTAACAATCACAAAAAAATACGACTTATATTAATATTATTTTAGAAATCATTTTATTAAAAAAGACACTTAATATATTTTGTTTTACATAACAAACTAAACTTAATTTTATCAAAACAAAACCTTCATTTTTAATTTTTAATTTTCACCACAAAAAACAAAAATACGTCAAAACCCAACTCGAGCTTTTATTAAGTTTTTTTTACAAAAAAAAAAAAAAAAAAAAAAAAAAAAACTCGACCATTTACGCTATGGCACACTCGCAGTGCACATTGGTCTCGCTCTCTCAAATCCGTTCGACGTTTACGCGACACACTGGGATAAGATAAACGTGAATCAAGGTATAAAGACAATCTCACACTATACAAAAAAATATTTATGTTAATTACATAATACAGATGGACTGCCAAAAGTAAAAGGCTTTATTCAAATTATTTGCAGAGACATTGCGAGCAAATACTAATGTGCCTGCCAGTGCGGGAATGATTGTTCGAGTGGTTTTTAAGCCCCCACAGCAACTTAACTCAATAAACCTTAACGTGTGGTATGAAATACTCGAGCAGCTACCACGATCGCAGATATGACGGTAGCAACATAAATACTCTCATGAAGTGGGAGCGCTTGGAGTTCAAGGGGGAATACACCTTATACTACGTATATAAAACTGAAGTGATTCAGATCCTCGGCGAATCAGAGAAAACGAATCTTTACTACCTGATGCATGGCTTGACACTTGGGGAAAGGAAGCCATCCCAACTATTGAGCGTCAATAAGTTGAAAGCTGGTAACAATTGAAACGAAGCAACACTTCGCCAGTTTTGGATAAAGATGCTGTAAGTTTCATGGTGCCCACATCATTGGAAAACGACGTCTCTCTCTCAGTCCTGGCAGAACGGGCTGTCAACGTGCATGAAACTATGACTCAAGCACAAATAAATTATACTGAGTCTTCTGCCTCCTTTTCTACTAATCCAAATTCAACTCTTTCGTTGGATATAAAATTTTTGGAATTTAAAAAACGTTGATAAAATCTTTAATCAAATCTTTAATTCAAATTCACAAAATCGTGAGAATTCTCGATCAAACTCTAAAACTAACAATTCACAGAAAAAATCGCCATATTCTTGAAATTCCTTCAATCCATTTTATGGTGAACCTTCAGCCGAAAATATTTTCATCTGTTTTTATTATCATCATTTCGGCACAAGGGCGTTTAAATGTAAACCGAATGGCAAATTTGTATCAAATATAAATTATTTATATTTGATATAAATCAGCCGGTAACAATGTTCCAAAAAATAAATAGTCATTCACAATTTGCGCTGTGCTATGACGTAACTAAAACTAACCGTCCTTTAGTCTACAAAATTTTTCTTCAGATTCATTTTTAATAGATACAGGTGTATATGTCTCACTCCCTACAGCTCGTTCTGTTCGGAGTCCAAGGGTCGATTCATCATTCATGTTGTTTGCAGCGAACGGTTCTTCGGTAAACGTGTACGGGACTAAATTCTTAAGACTTCACGTTGCTGACGTGTCAATGCCTATCATCGGTGAGGATTTTTTTTCACGAAAACTGGGTTGCTAGAGGATATGCAGAGACAGAAGCTCATAAACTCATTCACCTCTCTGTAATCAAATGGTAAAACTTCCTCCTATAATATTACTACTGCTTCTATGATGAAAAGGTCAGCATTGGATCCGAGAATTTTAAACGTGATCTCCAAATTTTTAGCTGTCATTCAAGGCAACAATAACATTGACAAGACAAAATATAATGTGCCTCATAAAATAAAAACGTGTGGGCCACCGGTTGTATGCAAAACACGACGACTAGCAAATTCATCATTGCGAAGACAGAATTCGAAAACATGATGAAACTCGGAACATATAGGTCGATAAATCTCTGGACAAGTCCTTGGTCCAGCCTGTTACAATTAGGAGCTAGCAAAAATTTAGAAAGGAAACCGGTTGTAGACTTTCGAGCACTAAATAAAGTTACGATTGCAGACAGGTATCCGATTCCACTTCTGCACGACTTTACACAACAACTCGAGGGATGTACTATATTCACAATGATAGAGCTTTTCCAGGCCTACCACCAAATTTCTATTGGACCGACTGACATTCCAAAAAAAAGCAATTTCGACACCTTACGAACCTCTTGATTTTTGTAGAATAACTTTCGGCCTTAGGAATGCAGTACAGTCGTTCCAACGTCTTATGGACAAATACACCAAAAGCCGGTTTTCAGCAATACGCGGTCTTGACTTCTGTTTTGTAAATTAGAAGAACATTGGAAGAGGCTTTTCACAAAACCCGAAACTATCTTTTCAGGCCATTTGGCAACTGGACAAGGTTTATTACCGTCGCATGAACGAGTTCAAGTAATCAAAACTTTCGTCGTCAATTCAGTTCGTCTCGACATCTTCTCGTAGGTGGTATATTCACGCTTTTCGTAGGCCGCGTATATTCACGCTTTACACCGATTATAAACCACTTGTCTACGCTTTTAATCAGAAACCCGAGAATAAATTTTTCTAAAATAAAACCATCTCAATTCCCAGACTAAAAAAAGCCTGTTTATAAAGCCTGTATATAGTACCATTATTAATTTCAAATTTCCACCCAAATTTTCTCTTTTGCACCAACATCATAAAATGCAATATTATCACGACAAATACTAGTTTGTAACAGCCGTATAAACCTCAACCCAACTATTAGCCTAAATAATATTAATTATATCTAAATAAATGGTTATGACCTCAATAAATTTACTATCAAAATGTTATGACATGTTAATTCTATACAAAATTCCAACACCCCATCGCATTGACATATTAAAGTGAAACACGACATTAAATTTAATTTGTATTATAAATGCAGTGAACTGAAATTTCGAGAAAGTTGTGTCCTTTGAGTGTGGTGTAAAGAAGGAAATGTATTATCTATTTCTGTTACTTTGATATCGTTTTAAGATAATTTTATAAAAAATCAATAAATTTGTATTTTCACGTTATACCTTTAGTCCAATTAAATTCGTAATACCTAAACACATAAAGCATAATATACTTTACGGTGGTAGATCAATCAAAACGCAGTGACGTTTTTCATGGAAAAATCTTACAGCTCAGTAAACGTATAAGAGCTGGCTATAAAATAACCTTGTTAAAGTTAGCCGAAAGATTCCAGCCGAAAGATAATGCAGATAGTGTCTTGACTATTTTTAAACTCTCTTTATACTCTCGCTCCTATCGATTTTTAAATTCCTATAAACTGAAATAATTTCTCCTTCACCCGAATGATGTAATTCGATCCTAAATTCGAGTTCATGACTGATTTTTGCTGTATTCAAGACACTATCTGCATTATCTTTCGGCTGGAAACTTTCGGCTAACTTTAACAGTATTATAAAATATAATTTTTCTATGAAATTGTTTTGATTGCGAATACCGAGAAATGGTATAGGATCCTTATTTGAAATGTTATATATGGAGTTTAAATTCTTGGAAAATATTAATGACGAAAAATACCGGTGAATTAACCTTGGCCTATTTTTGGTTTGACAATTTTTTTTTGTTTATTCAAACGTACATCCCGTTGCTTTGTACTCGTATAATAAAGGTGATTGTGATTAAAATAGTCCATATGCCATAAGAATTCCTTGCAATGAGTACAATGTGGTTTTAAAATTAAAGATGATGCTTACTGAGAGAAGTGGAAACCCAGTGGTGTATTAAATGTTATAATATTTAAATGTTACTAATTGGTAAGTGCAATCAACAATCTTGGAAATAATTCAGAAGCGCTAAAATGACGTTAGAAGTGAGTTTCATTCGGCATGGCAGATTATGTAATACATCCTTTTTGTTTTTTTTAAACTCATGGCAAGTGCCATGACAACCTGTACATTGATATGAATGGTGGGTCGGCGCTAAATTCTGCACACCAACAGAGGTTCTTAGTTGGGTTTATTAACATCACAGATCGTAATCGATGATGAAAATTCGCTATGCATCCAGCCTCTGGTGGGTTTCGAACCCAGTTCTTCTCGTCAAAGTGCCGAAGCTTTAACCACTGCGCCACTTGAAGCGCCGGTGAAGTGGCCTTAAAGATAATAATATGATGAATATATGATGTTTGTGATGAATCATGCAATTTTCTCATGTTTGTGAAACTGGGACGAAAAACCAGTCCGAAAAAAGCCTTTTCAAATTGGGTGTGTTTCTTTGCAAATCATAATCCTTACTACTATCCGATAAAAAATTTCAAAATGCAAGAAAAACATAATTTCTTTTCCGAAATATTTTTGTTGTTGTATTAATTTTTTTTAAATTAATAGCAAATCGGCAATTTGTCCTTATTGTTTTGTTTCTGAAGTATTTAGGTATGAAAAATCGATTAAATTAAGAAGTTATTTATGGAAATCGTAGAAATACTCTTATAATGAATTTCAGCTTTAAAATGGACACAAGCTAACACAAGATTAACATTGAGCTATGACTAAAAGATCCTGTTCTTAGTCAATAAGAATCCTGAAGTACGTTGAAACCATAAGAACAATCATATGGTTTCAACGTACTTCAGGATTGATATGCAGAAATCGATTAAATTTATAAATGATTTACGGGAATCATACAGATAAACTTATCAAGAATTTGAGCTTAAAAGTTAGTTAAATACATCTTCTAAGTCATACCAGAAGAACATTCTGGAATATTTACTATAAGATCCTAATCTTAATCAATTTGTCCTTATGGCTTCAAAATAATTCATGTTTGATTTGCAAAAATTTATTAAATTAATAAATTAATTGCGGAACATTTAGAAATAATTCGTAGGGAATTCAAGCTTAAAAGTTAGTTCCGTCCATTTTCTAAGTCACATCAAAAATTCGTTCTCGAATCATGACCATAATATTCTGATCATAAACAATTTGCCCTTATAGTTTCAATGTGCTTCAGGTTTGATATGAAAAATCGATTAAATTAAAAGTTTTTTTTACTGGGTTCGTGTAGATACACTTTTCAGGAATTTGTGCTTAAAGTTAGTTCCATCGTTCTATTAAATCCTACCCTAAGCTCGGGATTTACGTTTTTCTTGACTTTTCAATAAATTTAAATCCTGATAGCTTAATATTAGCAAAGATAGACACCCAAATTGAAAAGCTGTTTTTCGTACATCATTTACACCAAGTTTTATCTGGTTAGTATTTCTTACAGAAACAATTAGATAAAGTTGGATTCAAAATGTTTTAAATCTTAAAGTTTCTTGCGCTTTGCGTTCATATAAATCTTACTGTTTATATTTTTTGCACTCATTTCATAATGTTTGTCAAATTATCTGGGAAGTGAAACTGTGTAATACAAAAGGTTATCAAATTAAGCCCCGCCTATTTAGAATTTAGCGCCATTTTTGTGTGTCGGTAATACAGCGTTCTTCTTAAAGCTGTCATTTGTGAACGCTCAGGGTTAGTAAGAAGAATTACATGGACCTACAACATGAAAATCCTCTATCGAATTGGTGAGATTTTTGTGAATAACTCACTTTCTCGTTGAACCGTCATCTGAATAATCGAAAAAATTTCAAGCGATTGGATCAGTTTAAACTTAGAAGAGACCTGTACGTATCCGTGCAGCTCGATTTAATGAAAACATTGCAGCAGATAATGGGAGTATTGACCAGAATCGTTACTCCTAGATTGGGGTAGTTTGAAGCTTCAAAGCCCAAAAGTGTGGTATACTATACAGACTAACTACAATTTCATTGCAAGTTGAAAGAACTACTTGTTATTTACAAGTAAAAAGTAAAAGTATTCGCCATCGTTCTCAGAAATTGAAATATTCACGAAGTTGTCTACCTTAAATTTTGACTAAAGCTATATGCATTTGCATGCTAACAAGTTTCGGTCAATAAGAAGTTGGTCACCGTCAACGGCTTTCGTTAACGTGGATGATAAACAACTCCATCTGACCTCAAATTTCTGAAACGGATTTGGAAAACATGTGGTTTTAACAAATGGAAACAATGGAATTATTGGAGGAAACATTTGGAGATAGTTATCTTTCGCCGCGGTGATGTGAATTAACCATTTATCTGTAATTGTTTTCCATATACATAAGCTTTACGTCTACAATATTACAATACAACCATTGCTCAATTTCACTTATATCTATAGATTATAGTAGTCTCATGTTAATGTCTCTAGACTTACATACTTGAATATACCCTTTTCAAACTGGTGTAACTTTCAATGGTGTCCTGTATATTTCGCAAATAAGTTTTGATTCTGGTCAAGACAAGTTTCATCAAAGTTTGACAACTCATTTGTCGACGCTTTCTGGACAATTTTTTTTCACTGTGGTTAAGTAGTTATTAACATGTCAGTAATGTTAGCTCGAAAAATATCTTGATGAAATGCGAAGACAACACCGTACAATAAAAATTTCGCTAGTTTTCGGAGTCATCTTGAAAAAATTAACTTTAGTTTTAAATGTCATCCCAAAAATAAATTACTTTGAAGATTAATTCAACAAGTTTTAAGTTTATAGCCGTCATAAATTCAAATATAAGCAACAACTTTGCACAATTCATCAAACAAAAATTAATTAAATACAAATTGGACGTATTATGTGTGCAATACAAAGAATTTATGTACCAATATATCTGCGACGACGATAAAAAATTTTCCGGCGAGAAAACTCATCAAAACCAATCCCCACTGTTACTTACGGTTTAGCATTACCACTATTTCTAGCAACTCGAATATTTAATAAAACAGCTAATCCAAAAACCAAGACACTTCTGCATTTTCTGCCCGCGCTATGAAAGAAGAATGTGTATGTGGACGATCTTTTGACAGGTGCTGATAATTTTATTACAGCTAAACAACTTAAATATAACATTACTGGTTTGTTAAGCAAGCATGGTTTCCAACTAAAAAATTTAAATGAAATGAAATCAAAGCACTGCTACAAACAATATCGGAAGAGTAAAGGTAAAACTTACCAGAGTCCACCGAAGAATCCATCCATGAATCAACTCATTCAGTAAAGGTGTTAGGAGTAATTTGGAAGACAATTTTAGATAAGTTCAGATTTACGTCAAACCCACCAAACACTTAAAAGTTTTCCAAACGAATTATACTTTTAGAAACAAGTCAACTTTCTGATTCTCTGGATTGGTTAGCCCCAATCACATTAATAATCAAGATATTTATGCGACTGCTAACTAAATCCCAATGAGTACAGCTACAAAATCACCTCAAAACCAGCCGCGAACTAATCAGCATAATCCGCTGTGATTTATTTCAAAATCGCAAAATGGCATAACGTATAAGATTTCCTCTCAAAATACTCCTCGTTCCGACAATCTCAAAGGGTTCGTGCCTGTATTTTCCAATTTTACAACAACATCATGAGACCAGGAAAACAGAGACTTGTTGGTAGTTCCCTCTAATGAATCGAACTTTTTAAAGCACATCGTCAACTTTGTCAGTTCGAACAAATTAAATTTTACTCTCAGGAAATTGCGTTGTTGTAAATCTAATTCTCAAATCAATCAAAGCAGTTCACTGATTTCTGTAAATTCATTTGTGGTGAAATACAAAAATCTACAACTACGCTAATACTTATATAATAAATCTTAAGAAAGGTGGATACCAATTCGAAAAATAGGCGCTAAAGAAGTTTTAAAAAATTTTGTAACTTGCCCACAAGTTCATATACTTCAGGGTCAGCTAATGGGAAACTTACCAGGTGGCC
The DNA here is from genome assembly GCA_932526605.1 of Nephrotoma flavescens. NCBI lineage: Eukaryota > Metazoa > Arthropoda > Insecta > Diptera > Tipulidae > Nephrotoma > Nephrotoma flavescens. Next base: position 273,297,200 of record OW052221.1, on the reverse strand, counting down.
GAGTTCAATTTATATGACTACGATAGCCCAATCTAGATTGACGGAGAGACCAAACGGAGGGAAAAAGAGGTGTACAAATCGTATATTTGCTCGTTCATATGCTTCAGCGTACATTTGAAACTAATTGCCGATATATATAAAGTAAAACTTTTCTTTTAATGTTTTTCTTAAAACATTAAAAAGATTAACCTCATGACGAGGCATCCCACGGTCCAATTTTAAATTTCTGGTCGATTTCTGGTCTCTGGCAAATATTTACTAAACTAATCAAAAACTCAAACTATAAACCTGATTATGCTTACAGGTATAAATATCATATCACAAGACAGTTCAGATTAACAAAATTCCACTTGATATGAGTAATCGGAAAACATTTTCTACCAATAAAGGAAATGAAACTCTACAGTGTAATGAATAATTATGGTATGTTTAACAAGCTCAACCGACATATATGTCCCGACGCCATCACACTTTCTAAGTGGTCACGTTGGTATATACATTTCTTAGAAAGATCTAACTAATTCGAAAATACGACCTCAGTTAGGTTGAAGATGGTGCAACATATATCTCAACATTTCTGGAATCGATGGCATACGGAGTATTTACTTCCTTACAAAAACGTCGAAAGTTAGGGGCAGAAAAATTCTTGAACGATATCGCAGCTTATCGATTCCGGCTAGCAATTTGCCAGACTGCTCTCTTCAAATTATATTTTCAATAAGCTTTTTGTTTTGTTTTGCGTTTGCACAGTAGAACAACACAAAAATTTGCTGTCTAATGTTTGAAGCCATATATTTTATTGTAACATCGCAAAAATAAACAAAAATTTTATGAAAAATGTATTTTGAAATTTAAATTTCCGTGGTAAAATTGATTAAATATGTAGTCAGGATTTGGGCTAGCAAATTGCTTGCTAGCTAGCGGATCGAGCATCTACCCCATTATCTATAACATAAAAACAAAAGAGGTGCGAAAGAGCAGCGCTTAGCAACAGTATATAAACAGCTTCAAAATAATTTGTGTAATACGTAGTACTAAAAAATAAAACAGAGGAGAGATTTTTCTCGAAACCGATATTTCTAAAAAAACCGAAAACGTTGAAAAATTCGCCGAACAATGACCAGCCGAATCCGATGAGAAGGGCGAGCGTTTTCACCAAGTGGCGGCAAGACTCAAACATTGGTACAGCGGCAAAAAGCTATAACCACTCTTGGCTCACATTTGTTGGAATTTGCAAGAAAAAGAAGGTCCCGAAGATAACACGGACGAATCAGAAAATAAAAATTAAAAGTTAAGAAAAATGTTAATTTTTTAGGAAAAAATTATGAACCATAAAATCAACTGAATCGATTTAATTTTCTCTTACATAGTTTCTATTGTATCTATATTTGTCGATGAGATGTTTATTCGGTCGATTTCAATCGATTTAAATTCAATAAATTGACAAAATTGATAAAAAAAGTGTTTTTCGTCGAAATGAAAAGAAAAAATCCCAAATTTGAGCCTAAGGCTAAAAATTTAAACATCGAAGATAAGGCTTGAAATTTTGCTTAATGCCTAAATAAAAAAGCTTAAGCCTACTGATTTGTTTTGGGCTAGAGTACTTGTACTCAGATAGTAAAAATAGAAAATAAAAAAGTTTGAGCCCAAAAATTAATTTTCGGCGCACCAGCGTGTTTTGGTTCTCTCATATTTACGATATTTCTTGGTTTTTTGTTTGAAAGATCAATACATGGCATTACTATTTGAAAATTATTTCGGGCACTGCTGGCCGTATGTCACGAATAACACGAACAATGCTGGCCTCCAAGGCATCAGTTGTTGCTGGTTTATCAGCATAAACCAGTGACTTCACGTAGCTCCACAGGAAATAATCGAGAGGTGTCAAATCGCATGACCTTGGAGACCAAGTGACAGGTCCATTTCTCGAAATCAACTTATCGCTAGATTTTGATTTTAATAAGTCGATGGTTGCCGTCACTATATGAACCCACATTTCGTCTGGATCAATGTCATCCATATTTTCAAACAATAAATCATTGATCATGGTGAGGTAATGATCTCCATTGACGTCGTCTATAAATTGCGCAAATCGACGACTGATTTTCAAAGTAAATTTTAATAATTTCAGTCTATTCATGATGATTTGCCAGAGTATATTTTTCATAAAAATTAAATTTTTTGTTTTATTTTTTACAATTTCAAGTTCTATTAGGCTTAAAAAAACACCCGTTATATTGCGCACACTAATTGATATCGTAGATGAGAAATAGGTGCATAGAGAGAGTACAAAACAAATTTGGCGCAGTAGCGTGTTTTGGTTCTCTCGTACTTACTTTATTTTTTTTATTTCGTTGCATGTATAGATGTGGTTTTTTGGTCTTGATATATTTGGCAAAGTGGTTTGTCATGGCTTGCGCAACAACTTTGCTGAAGAAAGCAAAATGAAAATCCTAATGTTTCAAGATCAACGTGAAAATGAGTATATTTTGACAAATTTTTGACTAGCCCAAACATATCGAAAGCGATATCTCAAAAATGGGGACTAACTTTGAAATGGGACTAGCACCATTGAATTCAGCATATTTGAATGAGGTTTACTCCTGGGTGCCCAGCTCGTCACAAAAAAAAGTTTGCGATTCAAGCACAGTGTAATTAATAAATTATGCACAAACAACTTAAACTATTTACACCTAACCAACCAAGGTTCCACTTTAGTCCCACAGGACCTCTCAAGTACCAAGCTCGAGAATTATGTAATATAGAACAACAACAAAATTATAATATGAGATACCAGTATCATGATCCAAACAAAGTGTACGATAGTCATCTACAAAGTTCTAATGAAATAAGTCCCAGTATATACTCAGTAAATTCTCCTATAGAATTACCAGCAATATGTCCAAGATTTCGACGTAAATCACAACCGTATATCAGATGTTCCCCTAAAATCAGACGAAACGATTTTCTCTCCTCTGCTTTAGTGAATCAATCGAATCTCAATTCACATCAAACAGTTAGCCCTGTACCAGGTACCCACATTCAAATTAATCCAAACACAAAATTAAAATTTCTAATTGATACCAGTGGTAATCAGAGCTTCGTATAGACTCAAAATTTATTATCTTATGCAAAATTCAAAGATTGAGACCATAAAAGTGAAAGCTTTATTCAAAGAATACTCCTTAACGGAATAAGTTTTAATTCTAGGATTTAAGGATTTAAGAACAAATAAGAAGTAATGAGATTCCTATTTTTTAAGTTTCATAATTATTTTAACGGATTTATTGGTCTCGATATAATTAAACATCTTATAATTGAACTAGATTTTAGTAACTCTACGTTAGAAACTAATAAAATTAAAATATCCTTACTCTATAAACCAAACTATCAATCACCTGTCTATGAAATACCGCCTAGAAATAAAAAGAAAATTGAAGTACTCGTTGATGTGGAAAATGGAGAAATTTACAGCAAACCAGTGAAACTCAGTGAACACGTGATAATTCCAGAAGGATGCACACTCCACTTAACTGGCGGCTACCAGAATTAAGGAAAGTGTTTTTTTCTGAATTTAAATAAGTGTTTTTAATCCATTATGAAAATGATTTAAGAAAAGTTGATAGAATTGAAATAATAAAAATTGATTTAATATGTGCACTTATTCATTTTCAAAATATTTTAAGAAAAGTGTAAGAACTGAAATAAAACATGTTTTTTTTTAAATTATTTAGGAAATGATTCAAAAAGAAAAGTATTAAAAAAATATGTAATTAAATTTTTCCGGAAAATTTTTTTTTTACTTAGTAAAATTATAAATAAGTCATTTTGAAAATGAAATAAAATGTGTATTTAAAATCGAAATAAAACTTAAAATATGTACAACAATAAAAACCCGTTTATCCGGCATACAATTAACCGGAACACTTAACCGGAATTTTAATTTTGAGGAAGTGTTTTTTTGCTTTTTTCTCTTTCTTTGCTGTTTCTTATTCATTTTTTAATTCACTTTGATATTAGCAATTTTTTTTTGAACATTTTCATTAATTGAAAATTTTGAATGGCTTTAATTTTCATGTTACAGTGAAACCCCGATTATTTGCCATCCAATTATCCGGAACATTAATATTATTTATTCTATCTGAATTGAATGTGTCAAGTCGTATTACAGCCAGGTTAGTGAAATATTGAATATATTTTTAAATTTTGTGTACTTAATATACGATAATCCTAAAAAATAATGAAATCAAGCGAAATACTTGTAAAATTTCTAGTTTTAATGAAACATTCAATTATCCGAAATGCTCTCATCCCCAAGCACTCCGGATGACAGAGCTTTAAGTAAAGTATATTTTCTGTGAATTCCCGAATAATAAAAAAAATAGATTCCCTTGTGATAAAGAATTTTTGCTATCAAAAAAAAAATTCCTAAAAAATAAAATTCCGGTTAACTGAGTGTTCCGGTTAATTGGGTTCCCGATAATCGGGCTTTTACTGTAATATGACAATTTAAAGTATTAAAAATTTTCAACTAATGCTTACGTTAGTGTAAATGTGCAAAAAACAATTGCAAATTTGAAATTGAATTAAAAAATGTATCCTTTAATTAATAAAATGTGCAAAATTCACAAATGAAAGTTATGAAATGCATGTTTTTCATCTTTCTCTACAATACAACAAAAAAACTGTTAGAAGAAACATTTTCTTAAAAACATTAAATTTCGCATGTATTTCTTTGTTATTAAAAACAAATGTAAATTGTATGTTTATAATGTGAAATAAAATACACCCAAACTTTTTTTTACACGGTGATACGTGCCAACCGTGTAAAAAAATCAACGTTCATACAAATACCACTTTTTTAATCCTCTTTTCTTAATTCAACTTTTCTTAGTTTAGGGAGCCTGACGAAACAATTTTTATTAATAAAAACAATTAAAACCAAAAAAAATAATGAAAAAATAAAGAAACCAAAAATTTACCGGAAAATAAAAAAAATTTCCCAAAAAATTTAGCTTTTCCCTCTTAATAACTATTAATAAACAATCCCGCATTTCAAAATTTAAAAAATGTATACTCCTTACCTGATTTTATCGATGTATACGTAAAGTAAACTTTAGCCTAATAATCTTCCATTCATTTTGAAAATGCATTACTAAAAGTGGGCAAAACATGAAATAAAATAAATGTATTTTAAATCAATTTGAAAATGGATTATGATAAATTTTCTAAAAAATGAAATAAGATGTGCATTTTTTAATTCATTTTGAATTGAGTTTTTTTTGTTGTAATAAATTTCTTAAATTCAGGATATTTGCTCATTTGTAGAAATTATCAATTTTTCGAATGAAGAACGAACTGCTTTATTTGAGCAACCGATCAAAGTTGAACATTCCGAAAACAACCAGATCGAGGTTAATCATTCGTCAATTAGTTCTGACTTTCCAACGAATATCCAAGATATTCGCTATTTAATTTGATCTTCTCATCTGACCCAAGAAGAAACTTACGTTATCAAAAAATTATGGGTAGAATACGAATCCATTTTTCAAAAAGAAACTCAAAATCTGAGTTTTACAAACATTGTTAACCACAGTATCGATCTAAGAAATGAGAAACCGATCTTCACATACCGGTATTCTCACATCCACGTATAGATGAAGTAGCCCAACAAATAGAGAAAGCTGCAAGAGGGTATAATTGGCCAAACAATTCACCTTTTAGTATTCCTTTTTGGATCGTCCCAAAAAAAATGATGCTAGTGCCAAGAAAAAATGGTGATTGGTCGTTGACTATCGGAAGCTCCATGAGCAGACGGTAGAAGATCGATATCCACTACCTACTGTCACAGAGATATTAGACAAACGCGGGGAGTGCATGTATTTTTCGGCGCTAGATTTTGCAAGTGGGTTCCACCAAATAGAGATGAATCCGAAGGATATAGAGAAGACAGCATTCACCGTTGTCTTTGGGCATTATGAGTATATTAGAATGCTCTTTGGCCTTAAAAAAGCACCACCCTCGTTCCAGCATGTGATGGATAACGTCTTACAAGATATCTAAGGTAGAACATGTTTATGTTACATGGATGACAAAATCGTGTTCAGCACTTCTCTTCAAGAACACATTCAAAGCTTTAAAAACGTATTTGAGAGAATACGAAAGGCAAACCTCAAAGTTCAACTTGATAAAAGTGAATTTCTTCTCAAAAAATAGCTTTTTTAGGTCAAGAATTTATAATCCCACGAACCGAAAAGTAAATCAAAAGCTTTTTAGGTTTAATCGGTTACTATCGGGAATTTATAAAATATTTTGCCGACCTAACAAACCCTCTCACATCACGTTTAAGAAAAGATAAGAAAATTGTGTTAGACGAGGCATACATCAATTGCTTCAACAGACTCCATCCTACAATATCCCGATTTCAGTAAAGAGTTCAACCTTACTACAAACGCTATTATTTTCGCCATCACTCAAACCGAACAAAACTGTAACACGATCGAAAAAGAATTGTTTGCTATTGCTTGCGTCCATGTAAATATTTCCGACCATACCTATTTGGTCGAAAGTTCAAAATAATTGCTGACCATAAGCCGCTAACAATACAACTACCGCAGCAGATTTATTATGTTATCCCGTGAAAAAGAATTTAAAACAGCGAATTTCAACGGAAAAAGTCGTTGATCATATACTATCTGAAAATTAAAAACTATTGAAGCAAAGAAATTTATATCACGAAAAATTTATTTAATCCTAAATTTATATACAGTGCAAAATTACAAACAGTGCAAAATCATGTAATCTTCCTTTTAATAAGTGTAAGAAGCATTGTAAGATTCAAATTTTATTTATTACGCGTTACATATTATAACCGTCAGATTGTACTGAAATATTTTACCATTAATGAACTTTGAATTTGGTGTTAATGTGCAACATTAACATTGCATATCTACAACTTCGCACAACTCATTAAGCCAAAATGAATTGAAACCAAATTGGATGTATAATGTGTGCAATCAGAGGTTTGCAACAATGATGGCCATTATCTGCTTCGCACATTATTGCTCTTTCAGGCTATCATTTCGAATGTTAATTTTTAATTCTGCTATCATCGCTGCTTTATTGACATACACTCTTACTTTCTTTCTTTCTTTCTTTCAAATAAGCCCAATGAAGTCGGGAGTGGTTAAATCTGGTGAACGCGGCGGCCAATCGAAATTGCTTCCTTGCGAAATTATTTGATAGCAAAGCCATTATGTCCCTTGGAGCATGGGTGTAACTCGATCGCGATGGAACCACAGCTTTGGACGATTTTACACAGCTGGTTTGAAAATAAAAATTTCCAACATCGTCCGATATTGAGCACCATAACCGGTCATGGCTAAGCCCACTGCATTTTAGAAGAAATATGGTCCAAAGATCTTTTTTAACGATACTCCGTACCAAACAGTACACTTAAGTGGGTGTAATTGTTGTAATTGAATTGATTTTCAATGTTCTGGTGTCCAATTTGTGTTGAACATCTACCTGTTGACGTTTTTGAACTATTCTGCACACTCTCCTGTACACGGTGAATATTAACATCTATGCGTGTTGTACGTCGTCTTCTGAAAATTTGCAAAGAAATGGTTGATTGATGGTCTATGTATACAACATTTAGATGGTATAAACACTTCTGTATTAAATATTTTTTTAAGTTAAGTTAAAATTTATTAAATTTAAATTTAATGTTTTTTAATATTGTTATTTTCCATACAGAACTTGTTTTATAGTGCGAAACAAGTTACTCATATTTGTAATTAACAAAATTTGTTTGAATGTTATTGTAAAATATTTTCATTCCATTACTAGTTGAATTCAATCTTTCTGATGCTTTCCAATAATTTAATAGCAGAAGCGGGCCTATTCTAAAATTTTCTAAAATGAGAGGATATTTGTTAGATTCAGCGGTACTACATTTAAAAGCTTTTCAAATGTATTATCTTCGTTTGACAATAGAAAACTAATAAATTTTTTCATTATTTATTTACTGTAAATTTTCACGTTTCTGTTGTGATATTAGTATACTTCTTACATGAATATTAACCACCAAGCTTTGTCTCTATGTATTTCTACTTGCATAAATCTTTGAAAACAACTCAAATTCATATTACGGTTCTTCCGTTTTATATCAAACAAATGTTCTATTGGAGTTTGTTGCTGCATAACAGAAAACTAAAATATAAAATAGTTTCTACAAAATGAAATAAATTTTCTTCTTTATTGTTTATCGAAATTTGAAAAGTGTCCTCCATCTATAGAATGATAAAAGTCTTTCACATAACTCCTGGTTAGGAGGAAAACTTGTGTTCTATATTTTTTTGGCTTACATCGAGCTAAATGTGTATAAAAGAAAAACCAATAAAATAAAATTTTTCAACCGTGAAATCAACTGAGTATCAAAAGCATATAAATAAACTTTTCTTTGTCTCATACCGCCGGACTAAAAAATATAAAAGTTTGATGTTCTAAAAAAAGAGAACAAGTAGCTAATATAAGATCTTTTTGTGGTAATTCGTTTTCTTGTAAGCTTAGTCAAGACCCTGTTTTAAGAAATCGTTTAATGATTACGCGTGCGGTTTAGAAAAATAGCATGTGTAGCTCGCATCGCATGTTCTATTTCATGATAAAGCAAAATGCGTGAAAATTGATTATAAATCTGATTCCAATGTTCTAAGAATCACATGTTGTGTGTTTCTTATAAAATACACACGCTGAATTATAAATAAATATACGAGAATTTAAACAAATTAATTTACCTGAATTTTGCGGCAATTGATTTAAATTGCCTTTGCGTTTGGTGATTTCTACTTTCGTTTCTATTTAAGGTAATCACGGCGTGATATTTTCTCGGAGAAAAAAAATTATTTTTTACGCTAAAAGTAATGGTGTGTTGGGCGGAAATCCAACCAGGAGAAATCAATTGTTACGAAACTTCAGCAAAAGTCTCGGATAATTAACTTGGATTTGCAACAACGGCCTTTGGACTAGAAATAAGGGCAACGATTTAAAATTTGGAACATAGAGAAACGGCAGGCAGTATGCAGGCAGAAATAAAAACCCGAATCGTTCGCAATTTTTAAAGCACTCATAAGACCTTTGCTCGCTTTCGGTAGCACTAAGTGGACTAGATTATTATCATGTTTGCTACAGTATAATTTCGAATTATACAATTTCATACGGCAATAACGACATTCAAAATTCTCGTACAAATTCCAAATAATATTTTTCAGATATCCCCATGTGACTTCTGCTTTTTCAACATCATTTCATTTTATCATTTAATTTAGCACAAATAAAAAATCAAAATATCTTCAAGTATAACCAGCCTATATAATGTGTAATTGAATTACTGAAAATTTTATTTCATCGTCATAATAAAATTAAATATTGGACGTTAAAATATTTCTGATTTCTAAAAAAAACCGTTTTGTACACAAAAAGGAAATTTTAATTAAATTATTTTAATAGGAAAGCCTGAGTGTCTATACAGTAAAATAAAATTAATTTTATGTAATACAGATAATTATAAAAATAACTCGTCAATAATTCAATTAATTAGAGTATTAGATGTTTTGTGCAAAAAGATAAGATTATCTAATATTAATTTAAAAAGGAGATATAATTTTTAAGCAATCGAATTAATATCAAAATTATCAAAATTTGATTAGTAACGCTTCGTGTTGTGTACTGAAAAACTGTTGAAACGTAATTTTTGTTGTAATTAAAACCTGTACAAGCTTACCCCGTTTGCTGTACTAATTTGTGTGCTCAGGCGTCTAAAATTCAGGACTTTTTCTGTTATTTTTGCACCTAAACTAACAAAAGAACACACAGGTGGTATACATATTCGCAAGTACCGTGTATTACAATTTTAATATGTATCACTAATGAAAAAAGTTTTTGTCAAATCGCAAACTAATTTTATTCAATAAAGAGGTATAATTTATGTTTATATCATCCCGTATACGGCCTCTAGACCTTCGCTTCAAAATCTAATAAACAACAGGCCATGCAACTTATTAAATAAATTGAAATTCAAATGAGTTTATTCGCAACATATACAAACACACACCGTCAACACTAATACAAACAGAAAAGGACTTTGGAACGATAATAAAAATAAAACTTTTTTAATAACAAAAAGCACAAACCTGAAAATAAAACTTTTCCCCAAGTTTTTTGTTGTTATGTCCTTCTGTAACAGAGACCAACCCATTCGATTAATACACATACAAAAAAAATAAATAATCAGGCACAAAAAATGTCCTTTTTGTTTATCTAGGTTTATATACGTAATCTTGATATATAAATGTAACAAAGAACTTATAATCAACGGTCGCATATATACAAAGCTCACAAAATAGGATGTACGATTTAGATATGGGGAGTTAACAGCCTTGGTCGTGATACAACAGAAATTGGGCCTAATTAAATATTTAGCACATGTATAGTGTCACTAATTTATTGTTTTGTAATTTGTTCCTTATATTGGAAAACCGTACCCCTTTCTGAAATTTTTTAGAAAGTCGGTATTTTTATATTACAGCAATAAAAAATTTATTTAAAGAAATGAATTTCATGCTCAAACATTAAAGTGTAGTTGTTATAAAGCTACAAACATTTGATAGGCGTTTAGTATCTATTATGGGTTCGATATTACGAAAAATAAAATAGCGGTTTTTTACGTCCATAATGCCAACAATGTAGACAACGTCGAAAACGTCGGCAATGATATTCGAAACCAATTTTTCTCATAAGAGAATTTTCTCTATTTTACTATAGCCGGTCTGATAAAGTTGCTGTCTAGCTAATAGGTAATTATTTTATTATTATAGATACCAAGTAAGTTTATCATTTTATTTTGATACTAAATTACATAAATTATTCGTAACTGACTACTACGCTCACCTAAATTAATTCTCATTGGATATAAAATAACGAGATTTTGAAGGTCATTCAAAAAAGAACTGTTCTGACAATAGAGTATATAAAGTAGCCATACACTGCGCGAAACAGCTAGTAATGCAGATTACTTATAGACTTCAATTCGGTCAGTTGGCATTATCGTTATGTGATGTATATAGAAGTTATTCTGATTGGTCGAAGGAAACAGCTATATAGGACAAAACTTAGAATTCATTTATTTTATTCATTAATATCAAAAATATTAACTAAATGTTTAGTATTTTAGTAGTCTGTATGAATTCGATTGTTGCTATAACATCCATCTATCGTTATGGCATTGATTTTATTAAAGTTTGGAGAACAAAAACTTTAATTTTTGCCCATTCTTCATGAATAACTGTCTAAAGCTCCAGTAAAGTAGTAAATTGACGTTCATTTTTAAAGACTCTCTAACTAAAAATGATTTACAGATTTCCCATTTGATTTAAAAAGGGAAGAAAATCCTTCATGCACTTAGCAGCATGTATAAGCGCATTATATTGCTGAAATTTCCAAGATTTACCGTATACAGCTTCAGCTCAAAAATCTTCTAAAACGAAGTATAAGACCTTTACATACTTCGCCGCATTCATTTTATGAAAAACATCCATTCATTTTATAAAAAAGTTGCGCAAATTATGTGTTTGAAGTGACTCACGAACAACTCTCTAATAATTTTGGCGTTCATCAGGTTCGTCAAAATAAATTTGTTTTTCATCCGAAAAAATCTTTGATCGCCACTCTTCATCCCAAAATTTTAATTTCTCAGCGAATTCCAATCTCGCTGATATTTTGTGAACTATTGATTCATTTGAGTTTTGCTATCAAATAAATGCATTTTGTTAGAAAACATATATGACTGTAACAATAGATGGAATCACTTCCTGCTTGTAATATGTAATCTAATTTCATTTGTGTAAATATTACTATTATTACTTTAGTGAAATATAAGTACATATTATGATTACATGTGGTTATTTTAATTAAATTTACTAAATAAATATTAATATTCACTTCGTGCATGTAATATTCTCTGTTTCTAATTTACAGTGTACGAGTAAAGTGCAGTACATTCCGTGAACTATTGATCCATTTGAGTTTAACTATCAAATAAATGCATTTTGTATTTAAATTAAAACTAGAAAACATTTATGACTGTAATAATGGTTGGATTCACTTCCTGCATGTAATAATTGTAATTTTACTTTGGTTTATGCAATTGTAATGGTGTTATTGTGATTGTTCTGTATATTGGTATATTTCAGCACTCTCGAATTAAATACACAAATCGTAGGAAATTCTTCCATTTGCGTCACTATCTGTGTGACAACGAGCATGATAATCGACACTTACTTATACACAATCAACTTCCCAACCACCCCATACTTTCTTTCTTTTAACGCTGGATCGCGGATAAATTTGAATTTCTGACTTATAAATGGCTAATGTGTAAGAATCACAACAATCAGTTGTTGTGAAAGAATCAAATTTCGTACGCTACGCAGTAATTCGCTAGTAGTACAACTACATGGTATATTCTATATATATAGACAATATTCCAATGTAATAATACAATATCAGTCGTCACGACCTGATGAGAAGACTGATTTTTTCAAATCTCTAATCTCATTTGTTTGAAACTGATTGTTGTGATTCTTACACATTAGCCATCTATAAGTCAAAAATTCAAATAATTGTAATCTAATTTCATTTGTGTAAATATTCATAATATTGCTTGAATGAAATTTAAGTATATTATATACCTATTCTGATTACATGTGATTATTTTAATAAAATTTATTAAATAAATATTAATATTCACTTCGTGCATGTAATATTCTTTGTTTCTAATTTGCAGTGTACGAGTAAAATGCAGTATATTCCGTGAACTATTGATCCATTTGAGTTTAGTTATATCAAATAAATGCATTTTGTATTTAAATTAAAATAAGAAAACATATATGACTGTAACAATGGTTGGATTCACTTCCTGCATGTAATAATTGTAATCTAATTTCATTTGTGTAAATATTAATATTATTGCTTGAGTAAAATTTAAGTATATAAATATTCTGAGTACATGTGGTTATTTTAATAAAATTTACTAAATAAACATTAATATTCACTTCGTGCATGTAATAATCAGTGTTTCTAGTTTGCATTGTAAGAGTAAAGTGCAGTATATTTCGTAAAGTATTGATCCATTTGAGTTTTGTTATCAAATAAATGCATTTTGTATTTAAATTAAAATTAGAAAACATTTATGACTGTATAAATGGTTGGATTCACTTCCTGCATGTAATAATTGTTATCTTATTTCATTTGTATAAATATTAATATTATTGCTTGAGTGAAATTTAAGTATATATATTTTCTGAGTACATGTGGTTATTTTAATAAAATTTACTAAATAAATATTAATATTCACTTCGTGCATGTAATATTCTGTGTTTCTAATTTACAGTGTACGAGTAAAGTGCAGTACATTCCGTGAAGTATTGATCCATTTGAGTTTAGTTATCAAATAAATGCATTTTGTATTTAAATTACAATTAGAAAACATTTATGACTGTATAAATGGTTGGATTCACTTCCTGCATGTAATAATTGTTATCTTATTTCATTTGTATAAATATTAATATTATTGCTTGAGTGAAATCTAAGTATATATATATATATTCTGAGTACATGTGGTTATTTTAATAAAATTTACTAAATGAATTTTAATATTCACTTCGTGCATGTAATATTCTGTGTTTCTAGTTTGCAGTGTACGAGTAAAGTGCAGTATATTTCGTGAAGTATTGATCCATTTGAGTTTAGTTATCAAATAAATGCATTTTGTATTTAAATTAAAATTAGAAAACATTTATGACTGTATAAATGGTTGGATTCACTTCCTGCATGTAATAATTGTAATCTTATTTCATTTGTGTAAATATTATAATTATTGCTTGAGTGAAATTTAAGTATATTATATATTCTGATTACATATGGTTATTTAAACAAAATTTACTAAATTAATATTAATATTCACTTCGTGCATGTAATAATCAGTGTTTCTAGTTTGCATTGTACTAGTAAAGTGCAGTATATTCCGTGAACGATTGATCCATTTGAATTTAGCTATCAAATAAATGCATTTTGTATTTAAATTAAAACTAAAAAACATTTATGACTGTAATAATGGTTGGATTTACTTCCTGCATGTAATAATTGTAATCTAATATCATTTGTGTAAATATTAATATCATTGCTTGAGTCAAATTTAAGTATATATATTTTCTGAGTACATGTGGTTATTTTAATAAAATTTACTAAATAAATATTAATATTCACTTCGTGCATGTAATATTCTGTGTTTCTAATTTACAGTGTACGAGTAAAGTGCAGTACATTCCGTGAAGTATTGATCCATTTGAGTTTAGTTATCAAATAAATGCATTTTGTATTTAAATTAAAATTAGAAAACATTTATGACTGTATAAATGGTTGGATTCACTTCCTGCATGTAATAATTGTAATCTAGTTTCATTTGTGTAAATATTATAATTATAGCTTGAGTGAAATTTCAGTATATTCTGATTATATATTCTGATTACATGTGGTTATTTAAACAAAACTTACTAAATGAATATTAATATTCACTTCGTGCATGTAATAATTTGTGTTTCTTATTTGAAGTGTATGAGTAAAGTGCAGTATATTCCGTGAACTATTGATCCATTTCAGTTGAGCTATCAAATAAATGCACTTTGTATTTAAATTAAAATTAGAAAACATACATGACTGTAACAATGGCTGGATTCACTTCCTGCATGTAATAATTGTAATCTAATTTTATGTGTGTACATATTATTATTATTGCTTGAGTGAAATTAAAGTTTATTATATATTCTGAGTACATGTGGTTATTTTAATAAAATTTACTAAATGAATATTAATATTCACTTCGTGCATGTAATAATCACTGTTTCTAGTTTGCAGTGTACGAGTAAAGTGCAGTATATTCCATAAACTATTGATTCATTTTAGTTTAGCTATCAAATAAATGCATTTTGTATTTAAATTAGAATTAGAAAACATATATGACTGTAACAATGGCTGGATTCACTTCCTGCATGTAATAATTGTAATCTAATATCATTTGTGTAAATATTAAAATTATATCTTGAGTGAAATTTAAGTATATTATATATTCCGAGTACATGTGGATATTTTAATAAAATTTATTAAATGAGTATTAATATTCACTTCGTGAATGTAATAATCAATGTTTCTAGTTTGCATTGTACGAGTAAAGTGCAGTATATTCCGTAAACTATTGATTCATTTGAGTTGAGCTATCAAATAAAAGCATTTTTTTTGAAAACATATATGACTGTAACAATGACTGGATTTACTTCCTGCATTTAATAATTGTAATCTAATCTAACCAAGAAAAAAAATCATACGATTAGAAGTTGGGGCAACCACAGGACATTTCGAAGCTTCGGTTGAACAAAAATCATCATTATCAAAGGCGTAGACCAAAATTACCGTTCACCGAAATTTTGGATATACTGCGGATCGGCTGCGGTTTTGAATGGAATTATTCCGGTATAAGTTGAAGCCTGTCTCGCATTTTTCGTGTCCTTATACTGCTCGCACGACCCACATATTACACTGCCTCTAGTATCTTTTTGATGCTCTTTGTCTTGAACGCCGATAAGTCTGCAGTTATTTATGCGATTCGCGCGAATTGTGCCACCATATGGGATTTGAATATTTTTCGCGCATCCAGTTCTTTTACATCAATGAGCTGTATCATCTTAACTGTGGGTAGGCTGTTATGTTTATAACAAGGCCATCACCTATACAGAGGCATTTTTCTTTTAAATAGCTTCACTTTTTAAGGGTAATTTTCGAGAATCAAAATAATCCAATATATTGTAATTTATTTTGTAAAAACTTCTAGTATAACCCACAGTACAATGATTTATAAACGGTTGCTCCCGAGGTAGCTTTCTAGTATATGAATTATGCCATTTTTTTGTAATTAATTTGTAAAATAATTCCAGTGCCGCCCCAGCAATATACAACAAAAATTCACGGAAATACAAAACGCGTGGTACACCTCTTAGGGGTATAATTTTTGGAAGGTTGAACTATGCCAATATGCTGTAGTTAATTTGTAACAAATTACAATACCAACCCCCCCCCCCCCCATCCTCCCCAGTACAATACAATAAATATTAACGGGATAGTACGAAAGCATTGTGTATCGAAAATTATGTTTTTTAAAAAACTACACCCCTTAGGATTAGGTTTTTGAGGGTTGAGCTATTTCAATATGTTGTAATTAATTTGTAAACAATTCCAGTACCACCCCCACTACGTGGGTCGGCGTTGAATTCTGCACTCCATCAGAGGGTCTCAGTTGTGTTTATTATTATCACCGATTGTAATCGATGATAAAAATTCGATTTGCATCTAGCTTTTGATGGGATTCGAACCCAGTACCTCCCGGTCCAAGTGCCGAAGCTTTAACCACTGCCGCACTTGTCCGGTTCGTAAGACAGTAATAAGATAGTAATGCGTTATGATTATTCTCTCTCCGTTGGTTAAACTTTCTCATGATTTTATTAATATAAATGCGAGGGTAGACATTAAATCTTGTTGTGTTATGATTTGAACAGAATATTGAGAGGGCGTGAAGTATTAATTTTCAGTTTGCGGATCCTTTGGCCATTCGCCTAGGTTTTTCGTTTACTTCAATGTTATCCGTTTATATTCTTACTATTAGTGTTTGCTGGTATTTCTTCTTTCGGTAAATCCAGAAACCTTTGTTATTGGTCGCTTGTAGTAAGAACTTCAAGAGCCTTTTACGGGGACGACTCGTATGGGCCCATTTGTTTCCGGATCAATTTCAACAATTATATACCTCATACCTATGTCGAGGGAGGTCAGTTTCCTTATACGACAACAACATGGTTCCCAATTCGTATTTGTGGTTTTATCTGTAACCACTTTGATCATTGTTGCAGTTTCTGAAGATATCCGCATTACTCCTTCTTTTCCAAAAGTCTACTTTATTTTCTTCTAGCAGCTGCCATCTTGAAAGTCTGTGTATGTTTATATCTGAGAAGTTCATGTCGGGAACTTAGTTATTGAAGAGCCTAACTTCCAAATTTGTTGTACCATCGAAATTGGACATAGAGGCCTTTAATAGTTTTTATTTGCAAAGGGCCAGCCAGCGTAGTCAAATCCGGTGTTAGAGAACAGGCTAGATGGTTGGACTCGTGGAGAAGGTAAGCTTCCTATCAGTTGATTACTCCCATGCCTGGTTCGGTGTCTATGGTAAGTAACACATTTGGAAATTATTGCTTTGGTTGCGATTTTTGTGTTTATGATCCAGTATTGCGTATATGTTTGATACCGTAAGGTGGACTCCTCCGTGTGCTGTTTTGTGAAGTACATGGCTTATTACGGTTTTACAGTTGACGCTTTTCAATATAATTTAATAATTAGTTTTGAGGTCTTCTCTCAATACTCAAATGATTCCTTGTTGATCTAGGAATGGGTTTAGCTGCAGTAGCTTATTTTTCTTTTCTTTTGACCAAATCTTGAGAAGTTATATATATGCCTTATTATGATTGCTTCTGGTTCGTGTAAATCATATTTATCTGCATTTTCTTTTTTACACCTTTTGATGAGGTTGGTGACTATATCTTGATAATTTTGTTCTGCTTTGCAAAATTAGATGATTTGTTTGGGTGTACTACGAAATCTCGGTTTTCGAAATCCCGGTTTTCAAAATCCCGGTTTTCTTTTCTTCTAGTTCTAACGACTTGATTTTGAAAAAAATATGTTTTATTAATTCGGGCCGGTCGGACTAATAATATTTCAAGATAAAAATCAGATATCTTGCCCAAAAATTTACTAGAAAAAACAAATGCGCGAAGTCAGAGGTAACGCAAACTAATTTTTGAATTTTGTCAAAAAATCGTTTAAAAGTCCCATTTTCCCACATCTCGAATTTTAAAAATTTAAATCGGGATTTTCTATAAATCGGGATTTTTTTTATACAAAACCGGGATTGTGAAAATCGGGAAGGAAGCATGATTATTTGAAAATAACTAAAAAGTGTCAAAAGTAAAAAACCAAATAATATTTTTACAGAATTTTCTATAATATTCCCATGGTTGGCTCCTTTAAAAATATTCGAATATGTTGTCATTTCTCTGCAATAATGGTAATGTGATGATACTTCCGTTACTGAATTCAGTAGCTGATGAATTTCTGTCATGTATGATTACAACTACAGCGACGTCGAAAGATTTTTCAGCTAGTAACAGCTAGTAAACATAATATTTTAAGCTAAGCCGGAACGTTCGTTTGAATTTTGTGTAAAAAAAAATTAAAAAACTTAGCTAATGTATTGGTAAAACAAACAGAAATGAATTAAAAATCTGCTTTACGAAGTAATTCTTTAGTACAGACATTATTTCAATAAAACGACATTCAAAAATTTTTGGGCAAGCTCAATGACAAGATTAAGCGAGAAGTGGTTTGTTATGCGTGAAGTCACAACTATTTTATCTCCGAATGTTGATTTCTATTCTTCATCGCCCGTCAAAACACATTTCTTCCAACTTCCTCCCAAAAACATTACGATTATTAATTTTTTATTTGTTGTTTGCTGCCTTCGAGAAATATCAATTTGATCAAATGAAGTGCGTAGCAGGTTTGTTATATAACGAGTAGAACGGGCAAAATGGCATAACACTTTATTTTATTTGTATCTATTATACTTTTTTTGGTGTTGTCTTATCGCTCAACAATCGTATATACGTTTTTTTTTGGTACCATCACCAATTTCTCACACTGTACTGTGTCTGTGTACAGTACACAAAAAGAAAAGCGTGAAAATATTAAATCAAGACAAAAATAATTTTATTTATTTTTATTGTTGTTTTAGCGAGGGGCGATGCTTTATGAATATCAATTGAATTGGAGATTTGATTTGTTTTTGTTTCTCTCACGATGAAATTTGATTTGGATTGAATTAAATTGAATTGAATAAATATTACATCTCAACAAATTGTGTATATACTCGTATCGTGCATCATTTTCGTGTTTTTATTTTATTTACGACGTGGAATATATCGATAATCACATGAACAAAATCTGTATTGATAACATGTTTAAACTGGAAATTATTTTTTAAGCGTGCGTGTCAGCCAAATGTCGAAATTTACCGAACCAAATTCTAGAGAATTATGTTAATTTTTAACTTTGATATTATAACGAATATTTTCAATGGATTTTCCCAAATTCAGTCGTCATCGTAATGAAACCGAATTCATAAAATTACCTCTTTCGTTTATATAAATAAAATAAAAATTAATTAAATAAATAAAAATAAGTTCGCTTTTCTTTTGTTTTGTTTTTAAATAGATGAATTTTGTTTTACGTTTGTGTAATTTTATTTAATTTTATCCAGTTTACAAAAAAAAATGTCCACTTTGTCAAAAGAGTATACATACCAGAAAAAAGCGGGAAACTAGCAAAATAATAATAAAAACGCTACAAATACTTTTTACAATACAAAGCTAATAGCTTAAAGCTTTAGTCTAAAGAAAGTTTTTTCGCTTTGTTCCCTATATATTTTAGTATTTATAAAAGCACTATGCGAGAATTTCTGTAAAATTCATGCTGTTGTTGTAAAAAGTATGGGATATATTCTTTTAATCAACTTGACAGTATTTCGCATCGTGCTTTTCTTTGATTGTGGAAAATAAATGAAACATGTAAAAAGGATTTTCGTAATTCTAATTTTCTTTCTGTTTGTTAATCACAAATTTACTCCCAATTCTCCTTAAATGTTTCTAGTTTAGAAAATTAATTAAATGAAACGAATTTTTATTCGTTAATCAATGCGTTGAATTTTAACAGTTTCTCTTTGATTGTTTTATTTCCTTATCTGCTTGTATTGTGTAATTACCATAAGACCGTCAAGTGATAACTATGAAGAAACAGTATTCTAGTATTTGTCAACCAACATCACTACCTATTTTAATAGGTAGCACTTTGTTACACGCTATTAAAGTTAACCGACTCCAACCGAAAAATGTCTATAACAGATTCAAATTTTATGCCGGGAAATAATTGTTTATATAACAAATATTTATTTTATTCTTCCTAAAAACCTACTAAAAAATTTAAAATGTTCAATTGAAACGATTAAAACTAATATACAAAACCAAATTCCTCATTAGGTCAGTTTTCATGTGGAGAGTACGGGAAACTCGATTGAATATATCGCACACATAAAATTTGAAAATTTCTAAGAATTTACCGCTTAAAGTGTCATCCAGCCATGAGACTCAAATGAATAGGCTTATAGATGCTCACACCTGGAACAAATTTCAGGTCAATTTTCATGTCTGGAGTCCGGGAAAACTCGATTGAATATATCGCACATATACAAAATTTGTAAATTTATAAAAATTGACCTTTAAATTGGCATGATGCTTACTCTTGGAAAAAATGTCAGGTCTATTTCCATATTGCCGACCCCCAAAAAAACTCAATATACCACACACGTTGATTTTAAGAAGAAACAAAATCAGAATTTATAAAAAAAACTTATTTTCCGACAAAAAAATTTATCTGCATTATCGACATTATTCGGCTATCATTTATTGTTGATTATATTTAATCTGCATTATTGGCATTATTTGGCTGGGTATTTGTGTAAATTCCTTAAATGTTTCCGGACTCCAAACATGAAAATTGAAGTAAAATTTTTCCAAGTGTGTGCAGCATTATTAAGACCTTTCATTTGATACTATCTCCAGCCATGACACTTTAAAAGGTCAATTCTTAGAAATTTTCAAATTTTGCCTGTGCGATATATTCAATCGAGTTTTCTAGGCCTCCCAACACGGAAATCGACCTAAAATTTTTCCTGGATGTGAGCATCATTAAGACCTTCTATTTGAAAATATTTCCAGGCATAACACTTTAAACGCTCAATTTTTAGAAATTTTTTAAATTTAGTGTGTGCGATATATTCAATCGAGTTTTCCCTGACTCTCAACATGAAAATTGACCTGACATTTTTGCAGGTGTGAGCAGCATTATTAAGACCTTTCATTTGATACTATTTATGGCCATGACACTGTTAAAGGTGAATTTTTAGAAATTTTCAAGTTTTGTGTGTGCGATCTAATCAAACAACTTCTCCCTGACTCTTTACACGAAAATTGACCTGAAACTTTTGAAGGTTTTCTTGATATAGTCCATTGTGTTTTCTTAGTAATGACATAGTTTTGTATTATAGTTTGAATTCAATAAACATTTTTGATTTAGAAATAAATGTCTGTTTAACACTAAAATTATTTATCTGCTTTATCGACATTTTTCGGTTAGTTTTTATACATGTGGTTTTGAATCTGCATTATCGACATTTTCGACCGATAGATTTTAGTAACTACAACGGAATTTGCATTATTGACATTTTCCTCCGATGAATTTTCGTTGGGACATCCGAATCTGCAGTATCGATTTTCCGGCTTACTTTAACAGGATCTTTTTTACTCAGATTTGAATTCTGTTTTGTTTTACTCCCTTCAATTTAAGGCCCGCAGTCGCAGACATCCTGTATATGCATGGTGATGTTACTATTCGGAATCGTATGGGAAAGAACCGTCGATTGTTAACATTTGTTTTTTATAAGCTCTATGGATTTTCATTTATTTTCGATCCCGGTATGTCCAAAACCCAAATTTTTAAAAATGTTTAGAAATGTTGGTTAAACACGTAGGGTTGCTTGCCAAAAAGTATTTTCTGAAATGTTCGTAGGAAAACTGAGGAACCTCAAACTCAAATTGAGCATTTTTTTAAATAATATTAATTCTAACAATTTTCAGCGAGTAATCACGACTCCCTGACCGCACGAGGAGGGTTACCATTAACATTAGTATTAGTTTTTGAATATAATTTCAGGGAAATTATAAACTATTAAAATTAAAAAAGAAAACGCGAATATGAATTAATTTAACTAAAATATAAAATGTATTTAAAGAATTATCATTATCAAAATGAAATGGCATATTCTATTTGCACTAAATTTAGAGGAATGATACCTCTTGCAAAAAAGGAGAAACCGATGGTCTGCATAAAGTAGGTCCTAAGCTTGTTATATTGCAAACCAATATTCTAATCGTACATGTACAAACTTAACATCTCGCAAACTCATCGCTAACTCATCATCACTCTGTACGTCTAAACAGAGTAAATGCACCAACAGATGTACAGATACATGCAAGCCGGAAACAATATGACGAGCATTACAAACGAAAGCAAAAGCAACACGACGAAGACGAAACCAAAACAGATCCCCAGTAGTACAAATCAGCGCACAAAGAGCGCATAAACAGTATATAATTAGAGCGCTCAATTTTTACTTCAAATTGATGCACCTAATTCCATGCTATTCGTATTGTTGTCGACCGAAAAGTCGGCTTTGTTTCCCCTAAAAATTGATTTATCTCTCTTTCATTTCGATTTGAGTACAATATGTAACTGTTTGTTGCATCAAAACCAAACACAATCATATATTATTGATTGTGTTTGGTTTTTGTTGTATGTACCAAATGTGTATTGTCATTCAGATACAACTACATATTAATTTTGTATACTTACTTTATATGTTATCCATGTATTTCAAATTGAAAAACATTTACAAACGTCTGTTACTTTCAACTGAAATCTGGAGACTGATAGAAATGAAATAACAATTTTTGAAATGAAATTGATAAACAAGAGATTAGGTGGGGGTAAAAATGCAATACATAGAAGAAACCGAAGTAAATTTATTTGTTTTCTCGCTTCGACGTGTGCAAATGTTTCCATCTATTTCATTCTGCTATCAGCGTTTGTTTCCTGGGGAACGAACAATATAATTTTCTTTACCATTCAGTTCGTCTCCAACCAGCCGCTCAAGCAACTCGCTGCAATGTAACTTTTCACCGCCGCACACCATGATGCCACACAACGCTCCGCCATTACAGAAGGCGGATATTAATAAAAAAAAGTAAATTCAAATTTTATTTTAATAAATATATTTAAATAATTTAAATTATAAATAATTCGAAATAAAATAAAATTCAATTTAATTAATAATATAATATAATAAAAAAAATATAAACGTTATAAGCTAGACTCAACGTTAATTTCGAAAAAATATTGTTGAATAAATTCCCAGATTAGTTTGCATTGAATTTGGTATTTTAATCCAAAGACGTAATGCAATTTAAATGCTGTGCAGTTACAGCATTGGTTAAATTACTTATAAAAAATATTATCTTATATGGTGTTATATGCAGAGTTGGCTTCGTTGTCATTTACAACAAAAATGGTGGGCTGAAATGTAATGTCATTTTCGAAATACGTTTCTTTAATACCTGAAATATCCTGTTGTATATCCCTTGCCCATCTAAAATACTAAATTTCCATTTTTTTCGAGTTTTTGTTTTTTGTTGATCTAGTTGGGACCAATAAGGCTTAAAGTAATTTAAATGTTACAATATCAACATTTGAGAAAAATTCAAATTTATTATGTTGTTTTAATTTAAATAAATATATTAGCTTTCTTACTCTTTTGATTTATGCCGTACTAGGAGTCAATTCGCGTTCCGTGAAATAATGAAAGTTTTTTTCATTGGTAATCTAATAGTTTGAATTATTTGCATGTAATTTTAAATTTTACTGTGTGAAATCAAAATTTCTTATGGGGAATGGAAACCTACTCGATTGCTAGTGAAAAAAAAAATTTTCATTTTCATTATTTCACGGAACGCGAATTGACTCCCTGTTCGACCAAGTCAGTTAGAATTGTCAAATTTTGTTTATCTTTAATTATTGTTCGAAAAATTGAAACAATTTTTGTTTTGAACTCGTCCGATTTGGATAATAATAAATGCCCTCTATTCGGAAACATATACTCAAAGTCCAGAACGGCTTAACCAAATCGGTTAAGCCGTTCTCAACTGATGCGCTAGAAAAAAAATTCAATATTCATCGTGTTTTTCCGGAAGTATCCAAATTTCCCAATAAGATTTTGCAATATTTTTCTTCTAAAAAACTATCTGGATCGGATACGTGCCAAATCATGTACAAAAACATCATTTATCGATTTTCCGAATTTTCCGATTTTTTCGGTGGATTTTCCCAAAATTAGGAAAATCCACCGAAAAAGTCGGAAAATTCGGTGCAATGTACAACAAAAATAGTTTGAGCCAAATCGGTTAAGCCGTTCTCAATTTTTCTCGTCTAAAACACCATCTGGATCGGAAACGTGCAAAACAACCGTACAAAAACATCATTTTTCGGTTTTTAGATTTGTCCAGTAAATTTTCCCAAAATTTTCTTTCATACAAACTTCGTCCTGACAATTACGAACACAACCAAAAAAAATCAGTCAAATCGGTCCAACCGTTCTCTAGTGATGATCAGTCATCCATGTTCCAAATAATTTTTATATGTAGATAGATAGAAAAAAAATTTTTTTTGTTTACTCTGTGCGCTCTCGAGCGAGTCAGTCACATAGACGTTTATAATATAGGTATATTGGGATTCTCAAATGATTTTTGGAAAAAGTTCTGATATATGGCCACTTGGGACGGAATTAGATCAATTCGGCACGCCAACTACTAACTCTTACAAAAAATCACGTTATGAACCATACTTAATGTGCTCGGATAAATTTATGTGCAGATGTACCTTGAACCCTTTTCGTTTTTTTTAGTTTTGGCGAAATAATTTTAGATTTTGCTAGCGGGAAGAAGTTTGAGAGAGTTCATTAAATAGTTTAGTTTTATTTTTTTAATTATACGAATGAAGTGAAATCATAATGACTGCGTGACTATCAATGGTGCTTATTTCCAACAACAAATATCTCTTAGTAAACTTTTCTTTATCCAATCTAGGATTCCATGTTGTTGAAAGTAGCACCAACGTCATAAGATTCATCCGATAATATTGGGTACAGTTTGACTTAAAACTTCCACTCACAATTGAGCACCCGATAACATAACATATCATGACAGAAAACAAGTCTTGCTTTATGGTTGAACTTTATATGACATATTTAATTTAGTTTTGGACGAAGCATTAAATCTAACGGTTGTTATGCTATTGTCCTTGAACATAGCATAATGTATTATCCACAATAAGTACTCTCAGAAAAAAAATATGATAAATACATGATTGCATTTACCATAATATTATAATTGTATGTTGAATACAATTATTTAAATGATTGATTTTATCATACTATCATTGATTTTATCATACTATGATATTCTTGATCATTCTTCTTGATCTTCTTCATCATAACAATGATGATCACTGAAAAAAAAACAGTGATCATCATTGTTATGATGAAGAAAATCAAGAAAAATGATCAAGAATATCATAGTATGATAAAATCAATCATTTAAATAATTGTATTCAACATACAATTTTAATATTATGGTAAATGCAATCATGTATTTATCATATTTTTTTCTGAGTGTATGACCATATATTGGCGATCATTTTTGATTCTGGGTTTTCTATTAACTGTATATGCTGCAGGTCGATAATATCGTTTATGCAGATGCTTATTTCAAGATGCTGGAATTGTATTAGCGTATATTAATAAGCCTTGTTGTCGTTCCAATGTTGAATTTAATCTCAATTGAGAAATTAACCAATAATTCCAACAGTTGTACCCAAAGAATTTCTAATCTAGAAAATAAAGTGGATGTTCATGAAAATAAACTTAATATAATTGAGGCACAGCTGGACATTGGTTCACAAGAATTAAATAGTTCCAACATTGTGATTTGCGGAATTCCAACAAAGACTGGTGATATCTAAAATTTAATTGTTAAGGTTGTTGGTGCAGCTGATATTCAAAATTCCAGTGACGATATAACTTTTATGAAACCAATTACCAATATTAAACACATTTCGAAAGAAAAAGTATGTTTACTTACATCAACTTGGTGAGCAGTTTTCAATGGTGCCTCTTAATCACAAAATCTGGATACTTCATCATCTCAATAGGTTTCAGTCTCGCTTGTACAATGCAGCTAAAGAGATTAATGTTAATTTTAAGTATCAGTTTTTATGGTGTAAGGACAATAAAATTTACTTACACAAATCACCTGACTCGAAAGTGCAGCATATTTATTCTTTCAACGACAGCAACCGTCTACAGCAACCGTCTTTGCGAAATGACATTGACGATAGCCTCTATAACAACTTGATGATTGACCCCGTTAATGCGGAACATAGATACAGTGGCAATATGACCGATTTTTTTGCTTTATAATACGGAAATTTTGAACGATCGTGATCAATTTCACTTTGCGGACATGACTTCAATGATTTACGAGAACGATAATCTTTTCTTGGATGATGATTATCCACCTTGCAATACTTGCGATGCCGATGAACTTTTTCTCATAAACGTTGCATTTGTTCGTACAGTCGTTTCATATGATTTTGCTATTTCGAGTTCATCGTCAACGTCGCGGATTAAAAAATCTACATATGATTGAGCACAGTTACTTTTTTCGCACACAAATTTGTATTAAATAAAACAATTATTTTATTATTTATTGAATTGAAAACTTAAAATCTAAGTGCCATAACCTTTACCTTGAAAGTGTTAATGATTATTCGGCAAATATTGATGTATCACGTTCAAATGGTGTTAATTTAAGTATACTTCAAATCAATATTTGACGTATGAACGATCTAGCTAAGTTCGATAAGTTATTACTTTTTATAGAGAGTCTTAAAACTGGCATACATATAGTAGTTGTTTCGGAAACATTTGCTCAAAGTTCTAATAAATTTTCTTATAACATTAGAGATTACGTAAATATTTTCTCTTCTAGGGATGATAGAACGGGTGGTGGTATTGCTATGTTCATTAGGAATAACGTTCCATACACCATAAAAAGTATAGATGACGGTTCTTTAACATTCCAATATATATGCATTCAAGTTTTGCAGTCTTATCTATCGAAGATATGCGGAATATATAGGCCTCCGAATTCTGACCTTCCATCGTTTCTTGATTTTCTAGAACAACTTCTCCGAAACTATAAATCTACTCACGATTTTATTTTAGTTGGTGACATTAAGTTAAGATTTTTATTAACAGGTATAAAAATCTTAACTTAATCTCAGAATATAACGCAACTTTGCTCTCTCATGGAATGATTGTAACAAAATAATGCTTTCTTTACCAGACCTGTGAGCCGTAATATTTTAGACCACTCTGTTAGTAGTTTTCATAATATTGAGCAAGTTCGGAATTTTTCCATTGAAGCCGACATAAGTGATCATAGTTTTGTACTCTCAAAATTTCGCTTCAAGCCTATTTATTTTACTCGGACACTAACGAAAAGATACGTTAATTACAAAAAGGTTAATCAGTTCTTTGAATATTTTTTAATGATTACCGTATTTGACGTCAGAAATCCTTTGTATATATTTAATCGCAGTTTTGTTAACTTTGTTGATTTTCTGTACTAGCAAGCAGTTCTAGCCCAGACTCAGATGATTTAAATAAATTTTACACTATGGTGCCTAGTATTAATTCATGTTTCTTTTCGACCACTTTCTGCAGCGAAATATCGAATTTAATTTCAACTCTCAGTAATACAAAGGGTGGTGGTTACTATAACATTCGGAATGTGGTTCTGAAGAATTATTCGCTAATTATTTCACAATTACTAGCTGATCTATTTAATGTAGTTCTGGAAACCCAGTGACCCAAGTGACGCCAATATTTAAATCTGGAAATTTCAAAATGGTTAATAATTATCGTCCAATTTCAGTTTAATCAAAATTTTTGGGCAAAATTTTAGAAAAAATTATTGCATACTGTTAAAGTTAGCCGAAAGTTTCCAGCCGAAAGATAATGCAGATAGTGTCTTGAATACAGCAAAAATCAGTCATGAACTAGAATTTAGGAGAATTTAGGATCGAATTACATCATTCGGGTGAAGGAGAAATTATTTCAGTTAATAGGAATTTAAAAATCGATAATGGCGAGAGTATAAAGAGAGTTTAAAAATAGTCAAGACACTATCTGCATTATCTTTCGGCTGGAATCTTTCGGCTAACTTTAACAAGGTAATTATTGCTATGATCGATTTCCTAAATAAATCTAATTTTTTCTATTCTCGTCAGTATAGGTTTCGACAAGGTTCTGGTACAGATTTGGCTGTAACAGACATTACTGATTTGACCTATCGTAATTTTGACAGGCAAAACTATATATCTGGCTTATTTATCGATCTTCGTAAAGCTTTTGATTGTATAGATCACAGTTTACTTCTTCAGAAATTACATATGTATGGCTTGCGTGGCCTATCACACAAACTTTTAGAAAGCTACCTTAGTAATAGAAAGCAGTTTGTGATTTTAAATAGTGTAAAAAGCTCTACTTTAGGTGTGAACTGTGGTGTTCCTCAAGGGAGTGTCCTTGGCCCTTTGTTATTCTTGATCTACGTAAATGATATGGCCAATTTACCACTCACGGGTGATATTAAAATGTTGGCTGACGATACGGCCCTCCTCTATGAATCCAGGGATTGTCAGGTAGCAATGTCACAAATGAGGGATGATATTGTTTTACTTTAAAATTTTCTGCATCTGAACAAAATATCAGTAAATTTTAACAAAACGAAATATATAATTTTACTCTCCCCACGCCTACGACACATTGATTTACCACCACTTCAAGTAGCAAATTGCACCATAGAGCGAGTAGACAAATTCCAGTACCTTGGTATAACAATCGACAAGCATATGAAGTGGGATGACCACATTAATTCTATTTGTATTAAAGTTTGCCCTTTTATTTGCTTGATTAGAAAATTGGCTGATTTTATTCCAGTACATGTGTTAATAAAAATTTATTTCTCATTTATACATTCCCGATTCTCATACGCCTCTTCTACCTTTGACTCAGCCATTAAAGAAAAACTGAATAAATTACAGATTTTACAAAATAGGTGTTGTAAAGCAGTGTATAAACTGACTCATCTGTTTCTTACTGTGGAGCTCTATCGAACTGTTGCTATATAGGCATTCTTCTAATTAAAGCAATTTATGAGATTTATGTGTCGATCTACATGTTTAAGTGTCTGCACCTCCCATCATTTCTTTCGACTGTACAATTCGAATTTCTAGGTCATGGCTATTCAACCAGAGGTTCTTGTCAGTTGAAGTGCCGCCAAATTAAAACGGAATTTGGCAGAAAATCATTAACATTTATTGGGTCATATATTAACACTAAATTACCTGAAAAGATAAAAATACTTACTAAAAAAAAGAAATTCGTAAAGTTACGCGAAAGGGACCATTAAACATTCGTACTGGGGGGCTATTTGGGAATTCGATTTGATAACGAGAGTACAAGATTCATATTTGATTTGAATGTGATTCGAACGATTCTTATTTAAAATCCAATATGAATCTGTACTCTCGTTATCGAATCGAATTCCCAAATAGCCCCCCCTGTGTTTTTCACTCATTTAGATTTCAATTTGACTACTTAAGTCGTCGATCAACAATACACTTGACTATTTGTGAACAATATTCGATGATTCAGACCGATTAGATTGATTTATTTTTCCTATAGTACGATATAGCCGAATTCCGAATTCCAGCCTCAATTAGCATATCGACCTTATATGATTTACAAAAAACTTATAGAGTCTGCAATACGATGGAACCTCATTGGATGTTTAAATTTACCCTAAATTTAATTTAACTGGGACTCGTCATGTTCGCACGATTGAAAGGACTCGATGTAAGCATCCGTCGCACTTAAACTAACATGGCTATGTATGGGAATGTGTGGTATGTGCTTTGGTTGATATCGACTATTTTTTGGGCTTAAAATATGATATTCCTTGCAAGTGAGCAATATAATTGATTTTACACAAAAACACTTTTGTATTTTTTCACAAATGATGCAACCGGCGATTTTACAAAAAGGCAATTTATGAAATTATTACACGATAAAACTGAACTATCAATCATTTATTTTTGTATTATGTAGTATGTAATACATTTATCCTTTCAAAATAAAAATACTCGCATTGAATATCGACACAACAACCACAAAATCTGTGAAATTTAACTTTTTTGATGAATAAAAGCACACACGATATATGTCGGTATAGGCTTGTGATATCAAACCAAAACTAAAAATAGCTTTACGTTTATAAATATTTTTTCCGAAAAAGGAAAATCCTTTATCAAAACAAAAAAAAAATACTCGCGATATTTATGGCTGTGCGGGGCGCAGCGATAAAAAAAATTAAAATCTAAAATGTTTTACGAGATTGACAGCAAGCAAGAATTTCAAATTTCGGTTTGCTATTTTGCGTGTCCCTATACATATATATGAATACGTTCTGAATAAAGCCTTTTATAAATTTAGCTTATAGTATTTGTTAATCCAATATAATTTTTTTTGTTTGGCTTATGTTTGATACATTTTTATGCTTAAATAGGATGAAAATACAATTTTTTGACTTAGAAAATGTAATCCTTTTTGTGTTGTCATTGTGTTGTTATTCTTGGGGATATTTTCATCTGAATCCAATGTACATTTTAAATGTTCCCTAAATATAAAATGCAGACACAAACAGTAAAATACTGTATATTATAATGCCATATACAGTAGATAGAGTGTTGGTTTGGAAATTTATTCCAAGAGTAATGAATTCGAGAAAATAAAGTTTTCCCAAAAAAAAAAAAAAAATCTATAAATATTCAATTTGAAATGGAAATTAATTTTATTTCTGTGTACTATGTATGTATGTAAGTATGTTTTTGGAAAAAAGCAACAATAACAAGGAGGAAAAATGTTCTATCAGAATAAATTAATTTTTAATTAGAACTGGAATAAAATTGGTTTTTATCGTTATTTTCCTTGCAAAAATTAAAATCAAAATCACAAATATTCGATAAATTCAAATGTATATGTCGTCTATATGTAACGAATTTCCATATAAACGGATTCCCATATAAACGGATACAGTGTATCAAACGTAATTCGGACAGTAAACAAATTATTTTTAAAATCAAAATCAGGGCAGAAAGTTTCTATTTAAATTAGTAAAATGTTTTAAGTAAACATTGGGGAGGGATGAGTGTTACCCGGTTAAATAAATTGTTAATTAGGAACATGACATTAGGGGTCCGAATTTTACTTTGATATACTGTAAAGTTATATAGGAGGACATTATTTTCAGATCTTTACTAGATAAAATAAAATAAAAAATATAACACAATGTGCCGAATTGATAATATTTGAAATGTAACTACGTACGTTATTTTGTTGTTACCGGTGGTTGTGGTTTTATTGATTTTTTTTATTTAACCCATTTATTAAAGCCTAAACTACTTAATATCTACGCCCGTATATACTCGTATAGCTATACACAGTAATAAAAAATTTCTGATACAGGTATGCGGTGTGGTAAATGTATGACAGTTTTTATATTTGGTATAATGCGAAGATTTATGGCCAAGATTGGAATTTATACAAAAAGGATTAATTTTGTTTCGGTTGTAAAAAGAGTTTATCTTTATTTTGTTGTATGCCTATGCCACAACAATATGGCGGAATTTTAATTTACTTGGACAGTTTTTTGTAGGGTCTTCCACTATATTAAGAGGTGGTGTATTCAACACTATAATCATACCATTGACGTTACACAAGTCAAAAAAAATCATATTATATGAAATAATTGGAGAACAATGTCCGAACTATAATCATATTCATACCACAAACACTAGAAATGACATAGACCAAGATATCAACCCTATAGGTATCTAACGAACCTTAATGTTTCATACCAAATACATGACGTTGTAAAAAGTCTAAGATTACTTTCTTGGCAGTTTACGATCACGTAAAAGACACTCCAAAAGATTATAGAAAGCTGAGGCCAAGCGAACATGTATCCTATAACACCTCATTAAATTGGCACAAAATAAAGAAATGCCTTACATTCTTTCACTCATTCTAAACAATGTATCTTCTATGGGTATAAGGCAGGAATCCATGAATGTCAAGAAGAAATCGTACCGAGTTAAAGCACTTGATGCATATGTCAGAAGTTTCAAAGGTGATTTGCCACAACTTCTGAGCATGAGTAGTCCGCGTTCCGAATATGGAATACCATGGGCAACATTGTCACGGTAACTATAACATGAGTAATTCAAAATCCTCTCTACAACCGCAAATTTCACCTAAAAGGTATCCAACGCAACAGAGTAAGCTTCCAATCCCACAAATGCGCAATTTTCATGGCACCACTACACGGGCCACATATACCAAATACTTTTCTGAAATCATTCCCAAACCAATATCTAAATTAACCAACATCAGATCCATTCCAGAAAACAAATATGAACTTGAGCAGCCCCTTACCCAAACCGATACAAATGGATTGGCTATCCATCCATACGAATCAAGTCGTCCACCAGAATAAACCACTACGATTCCATAATAGACCTTGAAGTTTTCCAATCCTGAACAAAAGGCCTATGCAACCTGAATAAACTCACCAACCTCCCAAATTACAAAGAATTCACCACTGTGAAGCTTAGGACGAACAATATAATACGAAGAACGAACAGATTGAAGAAAATAATTATGGTGAAGGATAAGAACAATAACGAACAATACGACACAGGGTCGACAAAAAAATATAAAAAAACAGTCAAAATCCTTTAGATAACGAAAAATCATTCATTGCAAATTGTAGCTGGTGGCCTCAGGATTACTCATCATGCAGCGATAGATCTATTTGGACTAGAGATAAAATTGATATGCTTCATCTTGTCAAATCTTAAATCGTTCAACGACAATCCACGAAGATGAAGGATATTCGAACATTAAAATGCTGACCAAACAACACTTATCCTATTCGGTTACCAATATAATCATATGAGATGCCCACTTTAATCAAAAACAAAAAAATAAAGCTTAATACTTTAATTGGCAACTGTCTGCGGCTTTTTGCTGATCCCGAAAAGAAACCAACCTACACAACTAGTGTCGAAAGAGAAATCCGTAATATCAATTCGGAGGCGGTTTATTTCCGGCAATATGACATAGACCCTTACCCCGTATGTTTAAAATGAGTTTGAAAGACAACTTAATCAATTATTAGACGACGGCGTGATCAGCTGTCCAAACCGACATATAACTCCTCGGTGTGGATTGTAAGGAAAAAGGGGACGCTTCAGGAAAAACAAGGTACAGAATGTTTATTTATTATCGAAATTTAAATTCGAAAAGACAAATTGCAGACAAATTTTCTTTACTGGAGATTAACGACATTGTGTCAAATCTGGGAGAAAACATGCATTACATGCATCTGAAAAGTGGATTTCATCAAATTCCTCTAAAGCGTTCCGATACAGTAGAGAAGACCGTGTTTTCTGTAAATCGTGGAAAATACGAATTTACACGCCTCCCATTCTGCCTCTTTTCCGCCTATGATCACATAGTTCGTGATTTTCCGCCTATGACCACATAGTTCGTGATTGTATCGGAAAACGGGGCTACATGTACATCGATGACATCATCGTTCCCATTAAAATGGGATAAATTTTCAAAGCGCTTGAAGACGCCAATGTGAAGATATTACTTGACAACTGCAGGTTTTTAAGGGTTTAGGTAGAATTTTTAGATTTCATCATCTCGAAACATGGGATAAAGACAAACCTCAAGAAAGCAAACGCGATAGCTAACTTTTCTATTACCAGAAATGTAGAAAGAACTCAAATCATTCCTAGGAATAATAGGCTTTTATCGCAGGCTCATTCGCGACTACGCAAAACTATTGAATCCCTTGACTTCGCTTTTAAGAGAGAAGACAGACACGTGCTCAAAGCTCTCTCGAAAACAAAACAGGTGAAGCTCAAGAAATAACTGCCTTCAATAAAATCAAACAATCACTGGTCTTGAACGGGTGTAACATCGTTTCCAAATTTTCAAAAAATTGCGAACTCACTACTCTCCCAAGAAGTTCGACCATGTAATTTTTTTTCTCAAGCTTTAGATAAAACTAAGGAAAACGACTGGGAAGGTTCAAGAAGTCATGGCCGACTCGATAAAAAAAAATATTATCCTTCCTTCGGCATGCACATCAAAATTCTCAGGAGAACATGGACATAATCATTCAAAGCCAGGAAAACAAGTATGACCGGCATCCAAATAAACCTATTCTCCTTCCTACCAAATATTGGGATGCCTAAAAGTCGTTGGCGTAGAGCGAACCTACGAAAATTCTTGAAAGATCCACAATGAGTATAACAACTCGGTTCATTCAACAACGGGGAAAAACCCACTGAACTCTACTTTGGCAAAGCTCCCAATGCGGTTCCCAAACAATTAGAACAAATTTGACACGACAATATGATCAGACTATACAACAGCCCAGGCAAATCATTACATGACCGCATAACTCATTATTACAACAACGTCTTTTACTATAATGAAATTTGGAATTTTTTAATTTTTCCTCAACAAGGGTCAATGCTTTGACGGCCGGTCAACTGTCATCAATTGCTACTAATCCATCCCTAATTTTTTTCTTTCTCCGTAATGTGGGAGAATTGATTTTGGTTATCGCGCCTTTTTCTCTTCATAGAAATGTGCTATCAAATTAATAATATCTGAAGGATTTTTTGGAACCCCATATCCGGGAATCGCAACTAGGAATCTTTATTTGTTTAATAAATCCTAAAGTATAAATATTGCGACGAAGATATTCCAACAAAATCGCATCACGTGGCACCCGGATTAAAAAACCTAATACCTCAACATATTCTAATCTCTAATCAAAATATAACACAAAAAGAGAAAAAACTAATCTAAATATGATCACATCGTCATTATAATTCCACCATAAAATTTGTACGTGCCAACATATTTACCTCAATTTGTGGCAGTACGAGTATTTATATCGTACATATAGAGAATAATAATCCTATTGTTTGATATACACGACGAGCGCAAAAAAAAAATTGGCTGATGAAAGCAATTACTTTCATTTAAATTCATCTATTCATCATTTCTTATCATACACACACACAAAAAAAAAATCGAAAATATTTTAACGAAAGAAAAGCAAGAGCAAAGAAAAGTGATTAAAGTTTCATTTTATTAGAATCCAATTTGAATATAAATCATTTTCATGTATACACAGAGCTTTTTTGCCTTTTTTTTTGCTATAATGCTTTTCAGATGCTGGATGTAATATTCGTATACAAGAAATATAAAGCGGCAAAATCGATTGACAAAAAATATAGAAATACCCACATCAAAATCCGTTTTCAATTTTTATCACAAGCAACACAAAAAAAATCCGAAAAGAAAATCAAAAGAAACAAAATACTCATTGGATGTGTGGGGGAGCGGAGCACACATCAACCAACAAGGGGAAAAAAATCTTTAACCCTTGAAATAGAGGTTACAACAAGTGGAAATTGAACTTTTTACATTTTTTGCTATTTTATATTTTATTTTTTATGAGGAAATGTACTCTGGGTATTCTCGATTCAATGGTTTGGATTTTTTACGGTTTCTTTTTGTTTTGTTTGGTCAACGTCTTATGATGAAATTAATTTTTATGTAAAAAAAAAAATTGAGTTGTTGTTGTCATTAAATCAATATTGTGTATGGTAAATATTGAAAAGTATTAATTTAAAAAGAGCCCGCACAACAACAAAAAATAAATATTCGGAAAAGTTAAAAGGTTTTCAATTTTTAAGAAGAATTTTATAATTCTTAAACAAATTCTTAAACAAGTTTTCAATTTTTATTTGTTGGGGAAATTGGGTTGTGGTGTATATAAACTTTTATAATTTTAATAATATTTTTAAAAAAATTCTGTACATTTAAATATTTTTTTAAGATTGATAAATAACAATTTTCACTGTGTTTTACTAATAAGATGCAAGCAACAAACTATTTATTTTAAAGGCTGGATCAATTGTCGGAATAATCCGCAGCATTGTAAATAAAAATTTATTTGCACTATGGTATACTTTTACTAAAATTAGGTCACTTACGCGTAACACGTTAATAAATTTATTTAAATCAATTAAGTAAACTAAATAAATAAAATAAATTTAATAAAATAAATAAATTAAATATTTTAAATAACCTAATAAACTTAATAAATAATTTAGTTCAATAAAACAAAATAAAATTTAAATAAATTAAATAAATTTATTAAATTAAATAAATCAAATAAATTAAATAAATTTAACAAATCTATTTATTAAATAAAGTAAATAAAGTAACTATATTTAACAAATTTAATAATTTTAACAAATTAAATATATTAAAGTAAATAAATTACATAAATTAAATAAATTAAAATTTTTATTAAATTAAATAAATTAATTATATTAAATAAACTAAATAAATTAAATAAATTAAATAAATTAAATAAATTAAATAAATTAAATAAATTAAATAAATTAAATAAATTAAATAAATTAAATAAATTAAATAAATTAAATAAATTAAATAAATTAAATAAATTAAATAAATTAAATAAATTAAATAAATTAAATAAATTAAATAAATTAAATAAATTAAATAAATTAAATAAATTAAATAAATTAAATAAATTAAATAAATTAAATAAATTAAATAAATTAAATAAATTAAATAAATTAAATAAATTAAATAAATTAAATAAATTAAATAAATTAAATAAATTAAATAAATTAAATAAATTAAATAAATTAAATAAATTAAATAAATTAAATAAATTAAATAAATTAAATAAATTAAATAAATTAAATAAATTAAATAAATTAAATAAATTAAATAAATTAAATAAATTAAATAAATTAAATAAATTAAATAAATTAAATAAATTAAATAAATTAAATAAATTAAATAAATTAAATAAATTAAATAAATTAAATAAATTAAATAAATTAAATAAATTAAATAAATTAAATAAATTAAATAAATTAAATAAATTAAATAAATTAAATAAATTAAATAAATTAAATAAATTAAATAAATTAAATAAATTAAATAAATTAAATAAATTAAATAAATTAAATAAATTAAATAAATTAAATAAATTAAATAAATTAAATAAATTAAATAAATTAAATAAATTAAATAAATTAAATAAATTAAATAAATTAAATAAATTAAATAAATTAAATAAATTAAATAAATTAAATAAATTAAATAAATTAAATAAATTAAATAAATTAAATAAATTAAATAAATTAAATAAATTAAATAAATTAAATAAATTAAATAAATTAAATAAATTAAATAAATTAAATAAATTAAATAAATTAAATAAATTAAATAAATTAAATAAATTAAATAAATTAAATAAATTAAATAAATTAAATAAATTAAATAAATTAAATAAATTAAATAAATTAAATAAATTAAATAAATTAAATAAATTAAATAAATTAAATAAATTAAATAAATTAAATAAATTAAATAAATTAAATAAATTAAATAAATTAAATAAATTAAATAAATTAAATAAATTAAATAAATTAAATAAATTAAATAAATTAAATAAATTAAATAAATTAAATAAATTAAATAAATTAAATAAATTAAATAAATTAAATAAATTAAATAAATTAAATAAATTAAATAAATTAAATAAATTAAATAAATTAAATAAATTAAATAAATTAAATAAATTAAATAAATTAAATAAATTAAATAAATTAAATAAATTAAATAAATTAAATAAATTAAATAAATTAAATAAATTAAATAAATTAAATTAATTAAATAAATTAAATAAATTAAATAAATTAAATAAATTAAATAAATTAAATAAATTAAATAAATTAAATAAATTAAATAAATTAAATAAATTAAATAAATTAAATAAATTAAATAAATTAAATAAATTAAATAAATTAAATAAATTAAATAAATTAAATAAATTAAATAAATTAAATAAATTAAATAAATTAAATAAATTAAATAAATTAAATAAATTAAATAAATTAAATAAATTAAATAAATTAAATAAATTAAATAAATTAAATAAATTAAATAAATTAAATAAATTAAATAAATTAAATAAATTAAATAAATTAAATAAATTAAATAAATTAAATAAATTAAATAAATTAAATAAATTAAATAAATTAAATAAATTAAATAAATTAAATAAATTAAATAAATTAAATAAATTCATCCTAAAAATAATTATACCAAAATTTAACAATTACCCAGTTTGTGGAAAATCTAGTTAATTGCGTTGAGCGATATAGATTCTGCTTTGATAAAGCCACGCCACGATAGTTTGCACATTAAAGACGGTCGCCAAATCTTTTGCAACTCTTCTCCGTCCCAAAAAGCGAGAAAGAGGCCAAGCCACCGAGTCAAACCAATTTTGCTGGAAATTTTGTCCGAGAGAGAGAGAGTGAGAGTGAGAGACCGATTGCCTTTTTTTAGGCATTTGAAGCTGCAATTTTTATTCCTTCTATGGAACTAATGTGGCACGTCCCTTATTTTCTTTGGAATCACAAATATTAATTTTTGGAAATATAAATTGGTTCATATTTTGACATTTGCATGGACATACGGTCATTTTCTCTCATTGTCGAAATATTTCGACAAAAAAAGTAATCATTATTGATTGTTTCTGATTTCTCAGGTTTTCCAGTGCATTTTGGATTATTGTTAATGTTGTATCAACTTTTTCTTATAAATGTTGAATGAGAACCAATAGAAATTTGAATTTTAGTGTATTGATTGGCTTTGTCGGACAAGTGGAAGAACGAATAAGTTTTATTTGGCTTTGTTTAAATATTAACGATTATTGATTCACTATTCTTATGAAACATAATCCTTGATTTAGGGTTAAATAGAACCTAAACGAAAACTATAAAAACTTGTATCATGTAGTAATCTTTAATTTTCGATCAGCGTATTTAGAAAAAAAAACGTTCATCCCATTTGATTTTTATCAAAAGTTCAAAAACAAAGCCTAACTGAAAACAACAGCAACAACAGCACATACATATTTATAAACAAAAAATATTTAACATAAAAAAGGATGTGTCCGTTGACAATTTTAGTTAAGCTTTTTTGACAATCTGTTACATTTATAATTTTCCAAAACAACAACAAATAAACTTAAACTAAACAAAATCTGAGAATCTCAACATATACGCACGTATATCGAGATAAACAGACGACAATCGGATATTAGAAATTTGATAAAATTAACATTTTACATAAGAATCGGTTGATTGTCATTTTACAAAACGACACAACCTTAAAAAAAATACAAAAATCAACTCACAAAAAAACAATAAAAACAGCAAAATGTCGCAGCAGCAGCATAACATTAAAAGGAAAAAAAAATCAAAATATCCTTTTTATGTTTCTAGTTGACACTTTATGATGATGAGCATGAATAAAAATGAAAACAATGTACATCACACACACACACACACACACATCCATACTTAACATATATATTTAGCAGAGACGGAAAAATTGGGTGGAAAAATAAACAAGCAAACAAAAGTAAAATTTTCATGCGGTTTTCTCCAAAATCCTCGTTCCCATTATCATATACACGAGTATTGTATATATGTATGATTTGGTTCCATCATCATTGTCTCAGATGGTTCAGAACAGCATCCAAACAATAAACTAAGAAAGAAAAGTGCGACGCGCTGAAAATAAAAAAATAACTGGAGGAAAATGAAATGTGGAATTGTGTAAAAATGAAAGTCAAGTAATTTTTATTTTTATTGCCCTGTCTGTATAATGTGTGTATGTGTTGTGTGTGTTTATATATGTCCGCATATAATAAAAAGGATATTTTATTTTTTGGTCCTGGGTATATTTTTTTTGATAGAATATTAAGATGGATAATAAGTTGTCACGTATATGAAAGTTTCTCTCTTTATAGGTCCATTGTTACATATAAGTTTTGTTAGAGTGTACATTGAAATAAAGCGGATGTGATCTGATTTGTTAACGTAGGAAGCATTAAATGTAAATCAAATCGAAAGATTTGTAGCGTGTGAAATATCAATAACTCATTGTATTTAAAACGATGTTCATTTTTGATTAAATTAACGGTTTTATCGTTTTCTAAATTGTTAAAGCATGGTAAGTTGTAATTATGAATTCATCAAACTTTGTCATTATTCGCATCTGTTAAATGTATGAATAGTTAATCAATTTTACTTCACATCAATCTTACTTTACTTAATCTTCTTTAAATCAATCGAACAATGGCGGATCGCGTTGTGCACATTTTATAAAACGGGTTTAATATCGAAATTATACAAAATATATATTATACTTAAACTGTTAAACCATGAAATCTTTTTCACAAATATTTGGATTCACTGTAATAACTTAATTTTACATCAAATTTAGAAATCTCAACACAAAACTGTATGTGACGGAAAAATTCATACAATAGTACTACAATTCGCCCAAAAAACCTTTCCTATTCAAAAGAACATGTTTTTGCATACTTTTCTTTAACACTCAAAGACAATGCTACAAATTGATATAATTCCGCCTAACAGAACATATTTCCGTTATAAACAGTAACGGTTCAGTTTAATACAGTAAACCATTTTGACCGGAACTGCAAACGTGAAATATACATTCTATCTCAAATTGTTTTGTTCTAATTCAAGTATTTAAAAACATATCCTTTTGCCCTTCGTAATATTCAAATTTTTAAGTGGAGAGACCTTGTTATACGAAAGAGTATGGTGACTGCTAACACTCTATCAAATCAGTAGGAAAAAGCCTTTCACTAGAGAATTGAGTCTTTTGTTACCTAAGATAAGTGACATCACTGATTTTTATGCATAATATTAATCTGGAAAAATATAAACACTTGCATGCAAAAAGTTCGCACCATGTTTTATTGATTTCACCAAAGTTTTCAGCAAATCTTGAGGTATCGCGTCCCAGTCACCTGCGATTGTCTTTTGCTGAGCCTGGCGACTCGTTGGAGCAATGTCTCTCACTTGAACTATTTTTTTCAGTTGGTCCCATAAATGTTGGATGGGATTGAGGTCCGGTGCTCTGATCTGGCCACCCCATAACAGGCACATCGAACTCTTGAAAGTACTGGTACACTATACGAGCCATAATTGGTTTAGCATTATACTGCATGAACAGGAAGTTTTAACCAATAAACCCGGCAAAGGTACGACGTTATGCTCGAGTGCCAAGTGCTTCCTCAATGTACCGTTGTGAAGTTAATATTATTGATCAATAACCAGCATTCGCACTAGTGGCATGCCTCCCAGGAACACATGTACGATCCACCACCATACGAGACACGTTCTTCAATGCAACATCCTACACTGTTCAGAACAGGACTGTTCTCCATTGTTCTTCCCTCTGATCAAAATGCTCTCGAGCGAACTGAAGGCGAGTTTGTCGGTGGGCTATGATTAATTTCAGCCCGTTTGTGTGCAGATCACCCCTTCTGGAAGTCGTCTTCTAACTGTCGAGCGACTCACTTCGATTTCACATACTTCTTGGATCCGCCGTCCCAGTTGAAACGCATTCAAACGACGGTTTTGCAACGAAGTTATCACTAGAAAGCGGTCTTCACGTTGTGTTGTAATACGTGGTCGGCCAAATTCTTGTCGCCGTCTGTAGCCACCAGTTTCTTGATATCTCGGCCGAATCCAACGAATGGATCCGACGAATCGGACAAATTGATGCGGAGCAAAACCAAAGTAAAGTGACGACAACTAAAGTGATGACAACTAAATTTGGCTGTCGACCCACTTTACTTTGGTTTTGCTCCGCATCAATTTGTGTAACCACTTGATTGGCTACCTCAGGTGTGGTATTCATTTTCTTGTCAAGACTGTTCAGACTAAGTGTTAATATGCGAATCAAGACAATTCCATTAAAACGTAAACTTATATACCTGCCACAATTTCCACACCCGGTAATAACTGGAACGAACGTTTTTGGGTTGTTGTGTTCTATTGTTGTTATTATCCTGGTTTTCAACAGACAACAGACACTCGTGGTATCATTGGATAGATGATAAAACGATCTTTATTAGAAAAAAAAACTATTTCAAAAAAGAATTTCGATTCCCGAGAAAAATTTAAAAAAAGAGCAACTTTTCTACACGCATTTTATAAAACACAAAAAGTGTTCAAAAAGTTTAAAAAATCACTCGATCGATTTCGACTTGTTAGATGATCATCAGGAGTATCTACTACTAAGTGTTTCTAGCCAATTTTTGAAAGGAATCGCTAAAAAAGATTAACCAACTTGAAATAACTATAGCGACCAAACCACAGTAACTGTTGACCA
The DNA here is from genome assembly GCA_932526605.1 of Nephrotoma flavescens. Classification (NCBI taxonomy): domain Eukaryota; kingdom Metazoa; phylum Arthropoda; class Insecta; order Diptera; family Tipulidae; genus Nephrotoma; species Nephrotoma flavescens. Next base: position 273,254,785 of record OW052221.1, on the reverse strand, counting down.
AACAATTCAAACCTTTCGATTTGTAAGAACATTATAGTATTGGCCATTTATAAAGACCCAAACATGATGGGTTTTTATTGAATTTTTGAAAGTGCTCATAACTACAAATGAAAACAAGTGTGGTCAATCCTCAACGACAAATGGCCAAACGGTTCAAACTGCTCGATTTGCAAAAGTTTTACGACTACTCAGAGTAAAATAGATCTCATGTGCGTGTTTCCGCATATTTTTAAAAATAATCTTTTACATTTAATTGTGTCAAAGCTACGAACAACCACAAAATTCAATTGATTTCATTTTTATGCCTTCCACTTTAGATGCGATTCTTGAAAAATAATCAAAGAATGATTTTGTCTGCTAAAATTTAAGAAAACAAACATTCAGACAAAACTATTCAGACAAAAAAAATAAATATACGCTGATTTAAATATAGTTCAATATCAATCCCAATTTGAACAAATTTAAATACAAAACAAGTGATTGTTTATAGAGTTATAGTCCTTATAAGTATTTAATGTGTTAAAATCGGCCATGTTTATTTTAAAAACAACAAAAATAGTTGAGAAAAACAAAATATATACTCTGATTTAAATATTGTTTGATATCAATCCGAATTTGAATAAATTTAAATACAAAATAGGTGGTTATTAATAGAAATAAAGTCGTTATAAGTATTTCATGTGTTAATATCGGCCATGTTTATTTTGACAACAACAACAATGGTTTACAAAAACAAAATGTATACTATGATTTAAATATAGTTGAATAACAATCCCAATTTGAATAAATTTAAATACAAAATAAGTGGTTATTTATAGATGTACGTGCTTACTCGAAGGTAAGTTTTCTCGAAGGACCAATTTTGTACGTGTTTCTTTAAACTCGAAGGACCAATTTTTGTACGTAATGACGTACCAATTTTATAATACGTATAGTATCGTAACGCTCGAACGATAAAAACAACTCAACTTGTTTACTTTAAACACTTAATTGGAACAATATTTATTTTTATTAAACAACACTTAAATTTCTTATTTTTAATACATTCGCCATTTTCGTATTTATGATTAAATAATTTTCTGCTTGAGTGTCTGGCTTCGCGTTCCCTTTTCGAATGTATACTATTTTAATTTTTCTTATTACATTATTTTATATTTGTCTACTAAAATTACCCAGCATGCGTGTAATTTATGAGCGCATACTAAAAGTGTAAAACCTAAACGCAACCAAAACTTCTATTACCCTTTTTGTTTTGTGTTTTGGAGCAAATATGACGTTTATCGAAAAATGGCAGAATGTTTACATTTTGTCTTAGAAAAGTAAGTACATATATCTTAAATTATTATACAATCGAATTAATATTATTATTTAAACATATTTTCTTAATTTTAGGATTGGAAACATATTCTTGGATATAATGCAAATAGTAAGTAGAATGATTTTAATAATATTTAGTTTTCGTATATTTCCAGGTTAATGATGTGACGTAGATAATGCGTCCAAAATAATAAACAACTGGTAAGTGAATATTACAGTACTCAAAGATAAATAATTAATTCCTCTTATAATATTCTAGGTGGACGACTTATGATAGATTAATGAATATTAATCTAACTTTCCTTCTTCTAGGTTAATATGCTAATTGATAATTATTGTACAGGTTGAGAAACGTCGCAGGATTCCGGTAGGTATAAAGGTTAATCATGAACAATAGAGTTATAGTCCTTATAAGAATTTTATGTGTTAATATCGGCCATGTTTATTTTGACAACAACAACAATGGTTGACAAAAACAAAATCTATACAATGATTAAAATATAGTTCGATATCAATCCGAATTTCAATAAATTTGAGTTAAAGACCTTAAAAGTATTTTATGTGTTAATATCGGCCATGTTTATTTTGACAACAACAACAATGGTTGACAAAAACAAAATATATTCTATGACTTAAATATAGTTTAATATCAATCCCAAATGTAAATACGAACATATGTAAATACGAACTCAAAGGGTTTTTATAGAGTTATAGTCCTCATAAGTATTTTATGTGTTAATATCGGCCATGTTTATTTTGACAACAACTACAATGTTTAACAAAAACAGAATATATACTATGGTTTAAATATATAATTTAATATCAGTCCCAATTTGAATAAATTTAAATACAACATTTTAGTTTGTTAATAGAGTTATAGTCCTTATAAGTATTTAAATGTGTTATTATCGGCCATGTTTATTTTGACAACAACAACAATGGTTGACAAAAACAAAATATATACTATGATTTAAATATAATTCGATATCAATCTCAATTTGGCCAAATGTAAATACGAACTCAATGGTTATTTATAGAGTTATAGTCCTTATAATTATTTTAAGTGTTAATATCGGCCATGTGTATACCCTCAGAGGAAGAAATCGGAAGGTGACAAATACGGAGATCGTGAGGGCCAGTCGATATTACTACATTTTGACATTATTTGGCTGGTAAAAATTACTCGTGAAATTTTCATCGTAGCATGATAGGGCATCGTCTTGCAATCACATATTCTGTAGGCGTAATTGATCCCACTTTGGCGAAACTTGGACGGCGTAAAATACTTGAAACCGGACTGCGATCCGCAATATTATGTCTGTAGAAATTGCATTTTGTTCAGTTACCGCGATGCTAGATATTTGTCATCCAACTAAAACTCTCTTCGTTTTGCTTTCTTGCACCATATATTTGATTGCCGTTTCTCTGGTCCGAAGCTCAAATGCTGATAATTCCAATAATCAGAAAAAAAGAAAATTTTAATTCGGCTTAAGAAATGGTCTTGCGGTTAAGAAATGGTCGAACTCAGTACAAGGTAGTCATGTTCCCAGAACTTCTTTTTAAAATCATTATCGAATGCCTTTTCGATCCAATATACCCAATCCTATCATAATCGGTTAAAAAATGACTAAGTTCCTTGCAAGGTGACCATATTCTAGAACTTTTCAACAAACTTAAGTTAATTAAGCTATTTTATGTTTTAAGATAGAACAAATCCACTTAAATAAATTGTGTTGTACGATAAACCATTCACACGACAAACTAATACTGTTAAAGTTAGCCGAAAGTTGCCAGCCGAAAATGAAAAAAAATCGATAATGCAGATAGTGTCTCGACTACTCCAGCCGAAAGTTAAATAAATTATGTATTAAATTGAAATCCCAGCCGAAAGTTACTAACTTACAAAATGAACCGAAAATTTGTATATATTCGTAACAAGCAACAAATAAAACTAAAATACCGATATTAATTTTTGATTCTTATGCCAATATAAAATGAATAAAATGTATATGGCTAAATTTCAAAAATTCGTAAAAACTTAACGTTTAAAGTGTTATGTCTGGAAAAGATCTTATTTAAATCGGTTTGTCGATGGTTATCGCTGGAAAATTTTCCAGATCAAGTTTCATGTTGGGAGTCCGGGAAAATGGGGGTGAGTGAAATACACGTGCAAATTTCAAAAATTCGTAAAAACTTAACGTTTAAAGTGTTATGTCTGAAAAAGATCTTATTTAAATCGGTTTGTCGATGGTTATCGCTGGAAAATTTTCCAGATCAAGTTTCATGTTGGGAGTCCGGGAAAATGGGGGTGAGTGAAATACACTTGCAAATTTCAAAAATTCGTAAAAACTTAACGTTTAAAGTGTTATGTCTGAAAAAGATCTTATTTAAATCGGTTTGTCGATGGTTATCGCTGGAAAATTTTCCAGATCAAGTTTCATGTTGGGAGTCCGGGAAAATGGGGGTGAGTGAAATACACGTGCAAATTTCAAAAATTCGTAAAAACTTAAATTTTAAAGTGTTATGTCTGGAAAAGATCTTATTTGAATTGGTTTGTCGATGGTTATTGCTGAAAAATTTTCCAGATCAAGTTTCATGTTGGGAGTCCGGGAAAATGGGGGTGAGTGAAATACACTTGCAAATTTCAAAAATTCGTAAAAACTTAACGTTTAAAGTGTTATGTCTGGAAAAGATCTTATTTGAATCGGTTTGTCGATGGTTATTGTTGGAAAATTTTCCAGATCAAGTTTCATGTTGGGAGTCTGGGAAAATGGGGGTGAGTGAAATACACGTGCAAATTTCAAAAATTCGTAAAAACTTAACGTTTAAAGTGTTATGTCTGGAAAAGATCTTATTTGAATCGGTTTGTCGATGGTTATTGCTGGAAAATTTTCCAGATCAAGTTTCATGTTGGGAGTCCGGGAAAATGGGGGTGAGTGAAATACACGTGCAAATTTCAAAAATTCGTAAAAACTTAACGTTTAAAGTGTTATGTCTGGAAAAGATCTTATTTGAATCGGTTTGTCGATGGTTATCGCTGGAAAATTTTCCAGATCAAGTTTCATGTTGGGAGTCCGGGAAAATGGGGGTGAGTGAAATACACGTGCAAATTTCAAAAATTCGTAAAAACTTAACGTTTAAAGTGTTATGTCTGAAAAAGATCTTATTTAAATCGGTTTGTCGATGGTTATCGCTGGAAAATTTTCCAGATCAAGTTTCATGTTGGGAGTCCGGGAAAATGGGGGTGAGTGAAATACACTTGCAAATTTCAAAAATTCGTAAAAACTTAACGTTTAAAGTGTTATGTCTGAAAAAGATCTTATTTAAATCGGTTTGTCGATGGTTATCGCTGGAAAATTTTCCAGATCAAGTTTCATGTTGGGAGTCCGGGAAAATGGGGGTGAGTGAAATACACGTGCAAATTTCAAAAATTCGTAAAAAACTTAACGTTTAAAGTGTTATGTCTGAAAAAGATCTTATTTAAATCGGTTTGTCGATGGTTATCGCTGGAAAATTTTCCAGATCAAGTTTCATGTTGGGAGTCCGGGAAAATGGGGGTGAGTGAAATACACGTGCAAATTTCAAAAATTCGTAAAAACTTAACGTTTAAAGTGTTATGTCTGAAAAAGATCTTATTTAAATCGGTTTGTCGATGGTTATCGCTGGAAAATTTTCCAGATCAAGTTTCATGTTGGGAGTCCGGGAAAATGGGGGTGAGTGAAATACACTTGCAAATTTCAAAAATTCGTAAAAACTTAACGTTTAAAGTGTTATGTCTGAAAAAGATCTTATTTAAATCGGTTTGTCGATGGTTATCGCTGGAAAATTTTCCAGATCAAGTTTCATGTTGGGAGTCCGGGAAAATGGGGGTGAGTGAAATACACGTGCAAATTTCAAAAATTCGTAAAAACTTAACGTTTAAAGTGTTATGTCTGAAAAAGATCTTATTTAAATCGGTTTGTCGATGGTTATCGCTGGAAAATTTTCCAGATCAAGTTTCATGTTGGGAGTCCGGGAAAATGGGGGTGAGTGAAATACACGTGCAAATTTCAAAAATTCGTAAAAACTTAACGTTTAAAGTGTTATGTCTGGAAAAGATCTTATTTGAATCGGTTTGTCGATGGTTATCGCTGGAAAATTTTCCAGATCAAGTTTCATGTTGGGAGTCCGGGAAAATGGGGGTGAGTGAAATACACGTGCAAATTTCAAAAATTCGTAAAAACTTAACGTTTAAAGTGTTATGTCTGAAAAAGATCTTATTTAAATCGGTTTGTCGATGGTTATCGCTGGAAAATTTTCCAGATCAAGTTTCATGTTGGGAGTCCGGGAAAATGGGGGTGAGTGAAATACACTTGCAAATTTCAAAAATTCGTAAAAACTTAACGTTTAAAGTGTTATGTCTGAAAAAGATCTTATTTAAATCGGTTTGTCGATGGTTATCGCTGGAAAATTTTCCAGATCAAGTTTCATGTTGGGAGTCCGGGAAAATGGGGGTGAGTGAAATACACGTGCAAATTTCAAAAATTCGTAAAAACTTAACGTTTAAAGTGTTATGTCTGAAAAAGATCTTATTTAAATCGGTTTGTCGATGGTTATCGCTGGAAAATTTTCCAGATCAAGTTTCATGTTGGGAGTCCGGGAAAATGGGGGTGAGTGAAATACACTTGCAAATTTCAAAAATTCGTAAAAACTTAACGTTTAAAGTGTTATGTCTGAAAAAGATCTTATTTAAATCGGTTTGTCGATGGTTATCGCTGGAAAATTTTCCAGATCAAGTTTCATGTTGGGAGTCCGGGAAAATGGGGGTGAGTGAAATACACGTGCAAATTTCAAAAATTCGTAAAAACTTAAATTTTAAAGTGTTATGTCTGGAAAAGATCTTATTTGAATCGGTTTGTCGATGGTTATCGCTGGAAAATTTTCCAGATCAAGTTTCATGTTGGGAGTCCGGGAAAATGGGGGTGAGTGAAATACACGTGCAAATTTCAAAAATTCGTAAAAACTTAACGTTTAAAGTGTTATGTCTGAAAAAGATCTTATTTAAATCGGTTTGTCGATGGTTATCGCTGGAAAATTTTCCAGATCAAGTTTCATGTTGGGAGTCCGGGAAAATGGGGGTGAGTGAAATACACTTGCAAATTTCAAAAATTCGTAAAAACTTAACGTTTAAAGTGTTATGTCTGAAAAAGATCTTATTTAAATCGGTTTGTCGATGGTTATCGCTGGAAAATTTTCCAGATCAAGTTTCATGTTGGGAGTCCGGGAAAATGGGGGTGAGTGAAATACACGTGCAAATTTCAAAAATTCGTAAAAACTTAACGTTTAAAGTGTTATGTCTGAAAAAGATCTTATTTAAATCGGTTTGTCGATGGTTATCGCTGGAAAATTTTCCAGATCAAGTTTCATGTTGGGAGTCCGGGAAAATGGGGGTGAGTGAAATACACGTGCAAATTTCAAAAATTCGTAAAAACTTAACGTTTAAAGTGTTATGTCTGAAAAAGATCTTATTTAAATCGGTTTGTCGATGGTTATCGCTGGAAAATTTTCCAGATCAAGTTTCATGTTGGGAGTCCGGGAAAATGGGGGTGAGTGAAATACACTTGCAAATTTCAAAAATTCGTAAAAACTTAACGTTTAAAGTGTTATGTCTGAAAAAGATCTTATTTAAATCGGTTTGTCGATGGTTATCGCTGGAAAATTTTCCAGATCAAGTTTCATGTTGGGAGTCCGGGAAAATGGGGGTGAGTGAAATACACGTGCAAATTTCAAAAATTCGTAAAAACTTAACGTTTAAAGTGTTATGTCTGAAAAAGATCTTATTTAAATCGGTTTGTCGATGGTTATCGCTGGAAAATTTTCCAGATCAAGTTTCATGTTGGGAGTCCGGGAAAATGGGGGTGAGTGAAATACACGTGCAAATTTCAAAAATTCGTAAAAACTTAACGTTTAAAGTGTTATGTCTGGAAAAGATCTTATTTGAATCGGTTTGTCGATGGTTATCGCTGGAAAATTTTCCAGATCAAGTTTCATGTTGGGAGTCCGGGAAAATGGGGGTGAGTGAAATACACGTGCAAATTTCAAAAATTCGTAAAAACTTAACGTTTAAAGTGTTATGTCTGAAAAAGATCTTATTTAAATCGGTTTGTCGATGGTTATCGCTGGAAAATTTTCCAGATCAAGTTTCATGTTGGGAGTCCGGGAAAATGGGGGTGAGTGAAATACACTTGCAAATTTCAAAAATTCGTAAAAACTTAACGTTTAAAGTGTTATGTCTGAAAAAGATCTTATTTAAATCGGTTTGTCGATGGTTATCGCTGGAAAATTTTCCAGATCAAGTTTCATGTTGGGAGTCCGGGAAAATGGGGGTGAGTGAAATACACGTGCAAATTTCAAAAATTCGTAAAAACTTAACGTTTAAAGTGTTATGTCTGAAAAAGATCTTATTTAAATCGGTTTGTCGATGGTTATCGCTGGAAAATTTTCCAGATCAAGTTTCATGTTGGGAGTCCGGGAAAATGGGGGTGAGTGAAATACACTTGCAAATTTCAAAAATTCGTAAAAACTTAACGTTTAAAGTGTTATGTCTGAAAAAGATCTTATTTAAATCGGTTTGTCGATGGTTATCGCTGGAAAATTTTCCAGATCAAGTTTCATGTTGGGAGTCCGGGAAAATGGGGGTGAGTGAAATACACGTGCAAATTTCAAAAATTCGTAAAAACTTAAATTTTAAAGTGTTATGTCTGGAAAAGATCTTATTTGAATCGGTTTGTCGATGGTTATCGCTGAAAAATTTTCCAGATCAAGTTTCATGTTGGGAGTCCGGGAAAATGGGGGTGAGTGAAATACACTTGCAAATTTCAAAAATTCGTAAAAACTTAACGTTTAAAGTGTTATGTCTGGAAAAGATCTTATTTGAATCGGTTTGTCGATGGTTATTGTTGGAAAATTTTCCAGATCAAGTTTCATGTTGGGAGTCTGGGAAAATGGGGGTGAGTGAAATACACGTGCAAATTTCAAAAATTCGTAAAAACTTAACGTTTAAAGTGTTATGTCTGGAAAAGATCTTATTTGAATCGGTTTGTCGATGGTTATTGCTGGAAAATTTTCCAGATCAAGTTTCATGTTGGGAGTCCGGGAAAATGGGGGTGAGTGAAATACACGTGCAAATTTCAAAAATTCGTAAAAACTTAACGTTTAAAGTGTTATGTCTGGAAAAGATCTTATTTGAATCGGTTTGTCGATGGTTATCGCTGGAAAATTTTCCAGATCAAGTTTCATGTTGGGAGTCCGGGAAAATGGGGGTGAGTGAAATACACGTGCAAATTTCAAAAATTCGTAAAAACTTAACGTTTAAAGTGTTATGTCTGAAAAAGATCTTATTTAAATCGGTTTGTCGATGGTTATCGCTGGAAAATTTTCCAGATCAAGTTTCATGTTGGGAGTCCGGGAAAATGGGGGTGAGTGAAATACACTTGCAAATTTCAAAAATTCGTAAAAACTTAACGTTTAAAGTGTTATGTCTGAAAAAGATCTTATTTAAATCGGTTTGTCGATGGTTATCGCTGGAAAATTTTCCAGATCAAGTTTCATGTTGGGAGTCCGGGAAAATGGGGGTGAGTGAAATACACGTGCAAATTTCAAAAATTCGTAAAAACTTAACGTTTAAAGTGTTATGTCTGGAAAAGATCTTATTTAAATCGGTTTGTCGATGGTTATCGCTGGAAAATTTTCCAGATCAAGTTTCATGTTGGGAGTCCGGGAAAATGGGGGTGAGTGAAATACACGTGCAAATTTCAAAAATTCGTAAAAACTTAACGTTTAAAGTGTTATGTCTGAAAAAGATCTTATTTAAATCGGTTTGTCGATGGTTATCGCTGGAAAATTTTCCAGATCAAGTTTCATGTTGGGAGTCCGGGAAAATGGGGGTGAGTGAAATACACTTGCAAATTTCAAAAATTCGTAAAAACTTAACGTTTAAAGTGTTATGTCTGAAAAAGATCTTATTTAAATCGGTTTGTCGATGGTTATCGCTGGAAAATTTTCCAGATCAAGTTTCATGTTGGGAGTCCGGGAAAATGGGGGTGAGTGAAATATACGTGCAAATTTCAAAAATTCGTAAAAACTTAACGTTTAAAGTGTTATGTCTGAAAAAGATCTTATTTAAATCGGTTTGTCGATGGTTATCGCTGGAAAATTTTCCAGATCAAGTTTCATGTTGGGAGTCCGGGAAAATGGGGGTGAGTGAAATACACGTGCAAATTTCAAAAATTCGTAAAAACTTAACGTTTAAAGTGTTATGTCTGGAAAAGATCTTATTTGAATCGGTTTGTCGATGGTTATCGCTGGAAAATTTTCCAGATCAAGTTTCATGTTGGGAGTCCGGGAAAATGGGGGTGAGTGAAATACACGTGCAAATTTCAAAAATTCGTAAAAACTTAACGTTTAAAGTGTTATGTCTGAAAAAGATCTTATTTAAATCGGTTTGTCGATGGTTATCGCTGGAAAATTTTCCAGATCAAGTTTCATGTTGGGAGTCCGGGAAAATGGGGGTGAGTGAAATACACTTGCAAATTTCAAAAATTCGTAAAAACTTAACGTTTAAAGTGTTATGTCTGAAAAAGATCTTATTTAAATCGGTTTGTCGATGGTTATCGCTGGAAAATTTTCCAGATCAAGTTTCATGTTGGGAGTCCGGGAAAATGGGGGTGAGTGAAATACACGTGCAAATTTCAAAAATTCGTAAAAACTTAACGTTTAAAGTGTTATGTCTGGAAAAGATCTTATTTGAATCGGTTTGTCGATGATTATCGCTGGAAAATTTTCCAGATCAAGTTTCATGTTGGGAGTCCGGAAAAATGGGGGGAAGTCAAATACACGTGCAAAGTTCAAAAATTCGTAAAAACTTAAATTTTAAAGTGTTATGTCTGGAAAAGATCTTATTTGAATCGGTTTGTCGATGGTTATCGCTGGAAAATTTTCCAGATCAAGTTTCATGTTGGGAGTCCGGGAAACTGGGGGGGAAGTCAAATACACGTGCAAAGTTCAAAAATTCGTAAAATCTTAAATTTTAAAGTGTTATGTCTGGAAAAGATCTTATTTGAATCGGTTTGTCGATGGTTATCGCTGGAAAATTTTCCAGATCAAGTTTCATGTTGGGAGTATCGGAAAATGGGGGTGAGTGAAATACACGTGCAAATTTCAAAAATTCGTAAAAACTTAACGTTTAAAGTGTTATGTCTGAAAAAGATCTTATTTAAATCGGTTTGTCGATTGTTATCGCTGGAAAATTTTCCAGCGGGAAAGTTTCATGTTGGGAGTCCGGTAAATTGGAGGTGAGTGAAAAATTCGTAAAAACTTAACGTTTAAAGTATTATGTCTTAATACTAAAACTTTTCCGGCGCCCAAATCTGAAGAACGGACGCTTGTTTGGTATTGTTTTTACTGTTTTAATAATTTAGTCGGACATGTAGTGTCAGTGGATGTAAACAAGATTTCTACTGCTTTAAATTCACTACACTGCCTGATTGATTTGGAGTTACCCAGAAAGCACCGCGTGGAGGTATGAATCTCGGACTTCGCTTTCCTTTGTTTTTTTTTTGATTTTTTGTTGATTTTTTTTTTTTATTTTTTAATTTTTTTTTGTTTTTTATTTTTTATTTTTTTTTATTTCATATTTTTTATTTCATTTTTTTATCATATTCGATCTTATACTATTCTGCGCAAAGTGGACAGTAAAAGGAATCTGATACATTGAATTCATTTACATCAACGCCGACTTCAACATCATGCATGTATCGATGGCATTTGGAACATCTAATAGAGTTTCCACTAAGATTTACATTCTCCCCACACATTTAACACAGGTCTTGCATGTAAATGCTATTTTGTAAAAGGTCCTTTTGTATTTGTTCTCTCTTGCTAATTATATTGATGTTAGAATCTTTCGGGATGCATTTGTTTCGTAAAAATGCTTCTGCGTGCAACATCATATATATTCCACAATCGTTATTGCCAACTTGTTTATAACAAGCAGGAAAATAAATTGGCTTTAGTTTGTTATCTGGAAAGTAATGTGTTTTTTCCATTTTATTGTAGTATCCAACAAAATTTAAAAATCTGTTGAAACATCTTTCATAATATAGTTTTGCACTTTGTTTTAATTCGTTGTTAAGTGCGATCGAGTCATATACAATATATTGGCCTTTTATGCAATCTACGACCACCAAATGAAAATGTCGCTTTATTTCATCAAAAATTGGCATTAACAAATATGATTTTTTTAAATTGAAATTAGTAGCCATATTTATAAGGTCGTCAGATGTGTTATCGGAAAAAAATAATATTGATCCAAAACTATATAATTCAACTTGGAAATTTGGAAAATTGTTAGCGATTAATTGCAGCCAGATGTCAGTTATTTCATTTTCCACCCAGTTTGTTCCAGACAAAGAATTAAAACTGTCAAAGTATATATTTTTATTATTTATCTTACATACAAGATAATTTACATACATATCACCAACGATGTAACGTTTATAATATTGTTTTATGTTCTTCAATAAATTATTTGAGAACTTGACATTCGTAGAGTCATTGTCATCTCCCATAACAGTATCTTCGGATTCTTGACTGCAAATCAGCGTTTTTGAAACTGAGGTGGATGCCTTAGAAAAGTGCTGCATAGCTTGATTCGTTTTTGAGTGCCGCCAAGTTTCAATTGGATCTATTTCTTCTGCTTTGGATTTTTTATGTATTTTTTCTTTTCGGTTTGTAAAACCAGATCGAGGGAACTCATTAAGAATTTCGTGGATTTTGTTATCAATGCTAGTTCTTGTAAACTCCAAAAACCGTCCAGCTTTAATAGGTCGTTTCCCTACTTTCACCGCGCTCTTGTCTAGATTATGTTTGGTTTCTCCAAAATAGCTCTCGACTGCAGCATTCGTGAAATGCAAGGTTGGTAATTTTTTTGTCTCGTAATGTTTTAGTATTGGTGTCCATAGTGGTAAATATGGAATAAAATCCTTCAAAATTTCTTTTATGAATTTCGGTTGATAAAAAATGTTGGTTGGTGTGATTTTGTTACTGTCTGTATCTTCGTTAACATTTGAAATTATATTAAAATCGATATAAAATTTGCTTTTGCAATATAGCGCTTTCATTTAGAAATCATTACCGTTGTTTGGTTTCTTAAAATCGATTTGATAGTCGTAATCATCAGAGAATTCTTCATCGGGTTCGTGGTAATTTGTGTCTGATAGAATTATTGCCAAGTCAATAATGCTTGTTTCAGCTACAATTGTATCCTTTTCTATGCAAATTTCAACCAATTTACGCCATATCTTTTTTATTTTTGTGTATTCAGGTTCATGCATTATGGCATCTAAGCACCCCAAAATTTTTAATTTCACTCCCAACGAATCGTTATTTTGATTAAAATGTTTGTTGATTATTCGGGAAAAATTTTTTTTTAAGTGGGCGTAGCACAGATGTATATGCACAAACTGGTTATATCTGTTTACATATATCATTTCCATGTAACCACTCATAGTTTAAATTTATGTAATCCAACAGTTCAATGTTATTCCAGCCTAACGAAAGTGCATTGAGTATGGCACGACTAAAATCCGACACAACATGGTTGAATATTGGCCAATTTAAATTGGAATTTTTTAATAAATCGTTTTTACAAAATTCCAAAAATATTCGAATATTAAAGGACGTTTGCAGGCCGGTTATCATCTCCGTAAATGGAAAATTCGTTCCTGTTTTACCATCCACATTTTTGATGTTGACAACTCCCACATAGTAAAAAATTTGATTGCTGACTCCTTGTGGCTTGCGTACAACCGATCCCGTGGCATCTATATGAGCTATGACCGAAATATTTTGTTTTGCCAACTTCGAAATAACTTGTATTTGGTCTTTTGACATAGAATAGACGGTAAACGGATTTATAATTAAAAAATGTAAATATGAATTTTGTTTTCCGATTTTTTTCATAATATCTTGTATATCATCCCGGTCGCCATCAAGCGATGATAGAGCTTCTGAACGAGCTACATTTAATACAGTGAGCCCTTTATAATTACCGAGATTGCCATCATTTTTGAGCTCTAAATCGCACTCTTTTCGTAAGGAGTTCTGAATATCCGATGCGTACGATGTTGACAATTTCTTACGTATAGCTTCTCTATGTTTGCCTTTTAGCTGAGTGGTTAATTGGTCAACATGATAAATTTCACCTCCGTAATAAAAAATAAAAAATGTTCTTGGATTTATATTCCGATTACAAACAAACTTGTAAAATCGTGGGCAAAATCGGTGTAGACATTTGCGAGTATAAATGGTTATGCTTTCGTTGTTTAATTTAGCATCTCTTACATTAACAATGCAAGGGAAAAACATAGAAAATTTTACTCTAAGCGAGTCCATGTACGAATCTGTTTTTAATTTTGAAGTTTGATTATCAAATAATTCAGTATCCCATTCAAAATCTGAAAATATTATTGAATGTTCTGAAGGAAAAAACTTTTTTCTTGAACGTGACTTATTTTTTATCGCGGCTAGCTTAGGCTTCTTCAAAAAAATTTTAGAAGAGATTTTCTTTTCTTCAAAGTCACTTAAGTCGTCAACCTCGTCAATATCTTGAAATATTTTTTCTTCAAATGTTTTATTACGATCAGTTGTTAAGATATCTTTTTCTAGAATATTACTGATTTGTAAAGTATCGGATGGCATTTGTAACTGTTTTGTCTGTTTGTTATAAGAGTAAACATGATTAGAGTCTAATATTTCAACACTAATAATATTTAGTCTTTGGTTAGCAATATGATTGAGCTATGGTTCTAAAATACACAGTGAATACGTCGGATCTTCATTCGAAATTTAAGTATATGTAATACACTCATTGACTATCTTACTATCTAGTTTTAATTTGAGTATATCTCGAAATTCATTATTTAATTCAAATAGTCGTTTTAATTTTAATTTATTTGCTTCTGTACATTTAAGACCGCTAATGCTTTTACAAACTTTGTAAAATAGAGAATTTACATTTGAGGACCCGAACTTTATTTCTTCAAAACAGCTGACATGTTCGACTATTGCATTTGCAAGAACTGATGAATTTATCAGATCTATAGCAAATGGTACGCGCGGCATAATGTAAAATTAAATTTACAGAAATTTAGTGACGATGTAATTAAAATACACTATTGTAAATGAATTTTTAATCAAAAAAAAAACAAAAATAACTAACAAACTTTAGAACCGGTAAAAAAGAATATCCAATAGTAGAAAGCGGGGGTCGATAGTTTAAAAAAAACGTTTATAAGGCACAATAAAACTCAATTCAAGAACAATAATACACAATGTTTCTAGCTCAAAAACTTAAACAGCATTAAAAACAAATTGAGGAAAATTTTCCTTATATACTAAAATGAAAAAAAAAAAAATTTTGGTTTTGTTTTATTATAGTTTAAACAAAAAAAAATATTAGTTTAAACTTATTGCAGGATTGCACTCTCTGAGAGAGAAATATATGAATATTGATATTAATAATAACACTGTGCTTGAATTGCAAACTTTTTTTGCGTGACAAGCTGGGCACCCGGGGGGTAAACCTAATTCGAGTATGCTGAATTCAATGGTGCTAGTCCCATTTCAAAGTTAGTCCCCATTTTTGAGATATCGCTTTCGAAATATTTTGCCTCTGAGTCAAAAATTTGTCAAAATATACACTCATATTCACGTTGATAGCTCCTGAACCATTAAGATTTTCGTTCTTCAGCAAAGTTGTTGCGCAAGCCAAGACATACAACTTTGCCGAACATATCAAGGCCGAAAAACGACATCTACAATCACATTTTTGTGTTATTTTATTTTTTGATTTTCATTTTGACGAAAAACACGTTTTTTTCATTTTTTGTCCATTTATTGAATTTAAATCGATCGAATAAACATTTCATCAGCAAATATAGATACAATAGAAGCTATTTAAAAGAAAACTAAATTGATTCAGTTGATTTTATTGTGATTTTTCTCATGAAATATTTATTTATTTATTCATTGCATTAAAAATTTTGGTAAAGGAAAAGCACATATGGAAGCAATATAAATGAACAACAAAAAAAAATACTTCCATTAGGCATAAAAACCTCAGATTTTTTCAAAAAATAAATCCACGCCATTCTAGTACCCTCCGTATTGAGCTCAAGCTCATTTGTTACAGGATTTTTTTTTTTTTTTTTTATTTATTTTTTATTGTTCATTCTCATTTAATAACAACGGCGGATTATCCAGTGAATTTAAAGTGTGATTACACATCCTTTCTCAATTTTTTCCTAAAAAATTAACATTTTTCTTAACTTTTAATTTTAATTTTCTAATTTGTTCGTGTCGTCTTCGGGATCTTCTGCCTCTTGCAAAATTCCAACAAATATCACCCAAGAGTGCATCTAGCTTTTTGCCGCTGTACCAATGTTTGAATTCGGCTGGTGATTGTTCGGCGAACTTTTCCACATGACAATGCAAAAAATGTATTTTCAGTGACATTCTAACATTTATATTATGAAAAGCAGTCAGCATATTTTCAATATAATTGCGCGAGAACATTCTTAATAACTTCTTTTACACATTTCCATGCCACAAGCTTGATCTGGAAAATTTTCCAGCGATAACCATCGACAAACCGATTCAAATAAGATCTTTTCCAGACATAACACTTTAAACGTTAAGTTTTTACAAATTTTTGAAATTTGCACGTGTATTTCACTCACCCCCATTTTCCAGGACTCCCAACATGAAACTTGATCTGAAAAATTTTCCAGCGATAACCATCGACAAACCGATTCAAATAAGATCTTTTCCAGACATAACACTTTAAACGTTAAGTTTTTACGAATTTTTGAACTTTGCACGTGTATTTAACTTCCCCCCATTTTCCCGGAATCCCAACATGAAACTTGATCTGGAAAATTTTCCAGCGATAACCATCGACAAACCGATCCCAATAAGATCTTTTCCAGACATAACACTTTAAACGTTAAGTTTTTACGAATTTTTGAACTTTGCACGTGTATTTGACTTCCCCCAATTTTTCCGAACTCCCAACATCAGACTTGATCTGGAAAATTTTCCAGCGATAACCATCAACAAACCGATTCAAATAAGATCTTTTCCAGACATAACACTTTAAACGTTAAGTTTTTACGAATTTTTGAACTTTGCACGTGTATTTGACTTCCCCCCATTTTCCCGGACTCCCAACATGAAACTTGATCTGGAAAATTTTCCAGCGATAACCATCGACAAACCAATTCAAATAAGATCTTTTCCAGACATAACACTTTAAACGTTAAGTTTTTACGATATTTTGAACTTTGCACGTGTATTTCACTCACCCCCATTTTCCCGGACTCCCAACATGAAACTTGATCTGGAAAATTTTCCAGCGATAACCATCAACAAACCGATTCAATTAAGATCTTTTCCAGACAAAACACTTTAAACGTTAAATTTTTACGAATTTTTGAAATTTGCACGTGTATTTCACTCACCCCCATTTTCCCGGACTCCCAACATGAAATTTGATCTGGAAAATTTTCCAGCGATAACCATCTACAAACCGATTCAAATAAGATCTTTTCCAGACATAACACTTTAAACGTTAAGTTTTTACGAATTTTTGAACTTTGCACGTGTATTTGACTTCCCCCCATTTTCCCGGACTCCTAACATGAAACTTGATCTGGAAAACTTTCCAGCGATAACCATCGACAAACCGATTCAAATAAGGTCTTTTCCAGACATAACACTTTAAACGTTAAGTTTTTACGAATTTTTGAACTTTGCACGTGTATTTGACTTCCCCCCATTTTCCCGGACTCCCAACATGAAACTTGATCTGGAAAATTTTCCAGCGATAACCATCGACAAACCGATTCAAATAAGATCTTTTCCAGACATAACACTTTAAACGTTAAGTTTTTACGAATTTTTGAACTTTGCACGTGTATTTGACTTCCCCCAATTTTTCCGAACTCCCAACATCAGACTTGATCTGGAAAATTTTCCAGCGATAACCATCAACAAACCGATTCAAATAAGATCTTTTCCAGACATAACACTTTAAACGTTAAGTTTTTACGAATTTTTGAACTTTGCACGTGTATTTGACTTCCCCCCATTTTCCCGGACTCCCAACATGAAACTTGATCTGGAAAATTTTCCAGCGATAACCATCGACAAACCAATTCAAATAAGATCTTTTCCAGACATAACACTTTAAACGTTAAGTTTTTACGATATTTTGAACTTTGCACGTGTATTTCACTCACCCCCATTTTCCCGGACTCCCAACATGAAACTTGATCTGGAAAATTTTCCAGCGATAACCATCAACAAACCGATTCAATTAAGATCTTTTCCAGACAAAACACTTTAAACGTTAAATTTTTACGAATTTTTGAAATTTGCACGTGTATTTCACTCACCCCCATTTTCCCGGACTCCCAACATGAAATTTGATCTGGAAAATTTTCCAGCGATAACCATCTACAAACCGATTCAAATAAGATCTTTTCCAGACATAACACTTTAAACGTTAAGTTTTTACGAATTTTTGAACTTTGCACGTGTATTTGACTTCCCCCCATTTTCCCGGACTCCTAACATGAAACTTGATCTGGAAAACTTTCCAGCGATAACCATCGACAAACCGATTCAAATAAGATCTTTTCCAGACATAACACTTTAAACGTTAAGTTTTTACGAATTTTTGAACTTTGCACGTGTATTTGACTTCCCCCCATTTTCCCGGACTCCTAACATGAAACTTGATCTGGAAAACTTTCCAGCGATAACCATCGGCAAACCGATTCAAATAAAATCTTTTCCAGACATAACACTTTAAACGTTAAGTTTTTACGAATTTTTGAACTTTGCACGTGTATTTGACTTCCCCCCATTTTCCCGGACTCCCAACATGAAACTTGATCTGGAAAATTTTCCAGCGATAACCATCGACAAACCAATTCAAATAAAATCTTTTCCAGACATAACACTTTAAACGTTAAGTTTTTACGAATTTTTGAACTTTGCACGTGTATTTGACTTCCCCCCATTTTCCCGGACTCCCAACATGAAACTTGATCTGGAAAATTTTCCAGCGATAGCCATCGACAAACCAATTCAAATAAGATCTTTTCCAGACATAACACTTTAAACGTTAAGTTTTTACGAATTTTTGAAATTTGCATGTGTATTTCACTCATCCCCATTTTCCCGGACTCCCAACATGAAACTTGATCTGGAAAATTTTCCAGCGATAACCATCGACAAACCGATTCAAATAAGATCTTTTCCAGACATAACACTTTAAACGTTAAGTTTTTACGAATTTTTGAAATTTGCACGTGTATTTCACTCACCCCCATTTTCCCGGACTCCCAACATGAAACTTGATCTGGAAAATTTTCCAGCGATAACCATCGACAAACCGATTCAAATAAGATCTTTTCCAGACATAACACTTTAAACGTTAAGTTTTTACGATTTTTTGAAATTTGCACATGTATTTCACTCACCCCCATTTTCCCGGACTCCCAACATGAAACTTGATCTGGAAAATTTTCCAGCGATAACCATCGACAAACCGATTCAAATAAGATCTTTTCCAGACATAACACTTTAAACGTTAAGTTTTTACGAATTTTTGAAATTTGCACGTGTATTTCACTCACCCCCATTTTCCCGGACTCCCAACATGAAACTTGATCTGGAAAATTTTCCAGCGATAACCATCGACAAACCGATTCAAATAAAATCTTTTCCAGACATACCACTTTAAACGTTAAGTTTTTACGAATTTTTGAAATTTGCACGTGTATTTCACTCACCCCCATTTTCCCGGACTCCCAACATGAAACTTGATCTGGAAAATTTTCCAGCGATAACCATCGACAAACCGATTCAAATAAGATCTTTTCCAGACATAACACTTTAAACGTTAAGTTTTTACGATTTTTTGAAATTTGCACATGTATTTCACTCACCCCCATTTTCCCGGACTCCCAACATGAAACTTGATCTGGAAAATTTTCCAGCGATAACCATCGACAAACCGATTCAAATAAGATCTTTTCCAGACATAACACTTTAAACGTTAAGTTTTTACGAATTTTTGAAATTTGCACGTGTATTTCACTCACCCCCATTTTCCCGGACTCCCAACATGAAACTTGATCTGGAAAATTTTCCAGCGATAACCATCTACAAACCGATTCAAATAAGATCTTTTCCAGACATAACACTTTAAACGTTAAGTTTTTACGAATTTTTGAACTTTGCACGTGTATTTGACTTCCCCCCATTTTCCCGGACTCCTAACATGAAACTTGATCTGGAAAACTTTCCAGCGATAACCATCGGCAAACCGATTCAAATAAAATCTTTTCCAGACATAACACTTTAAACGTTAAGTTTTTACGAATTTTTGAACTTTGCACGTGTATTTGACTTCCCCCCATTTTCCCGGACTCCCAACATGAAATTTGATCTGGAAAATTTTCCAGCGATAACCATCTACAAACCGATTCAAATAAGATCTTTTCCAGACATAACACTTTAAACGTTAAGTTTTTACGAATTTTTGAACTTTGCACGTGTATTTGACTTCCCCCCATTTTCCCGGACTCCTAACATGAAACTTGATCTGGAAAACTTTCCAGCGATAACCATCGACAAACCGATTCAAATAAGATCTTTTCCAGACATAACACTTTAAACGTTAAGTTTTTACGAATTTTTGAACTTTGCACGTGTATTTGACTTCCCCCCATTTTCCCGGACTCCTAACATGAAACTTGATCTGGAAAACTTTCCAGCGATAACCATCGGCAAACCGATTCAAATAAAATCTTTTCCAGACATAACACTTTAAACGTTAAGTTTTTACGAATTTTTGAACTTTGCACGTGTATTTGACTTCCCCCCATTTTCCCGGACTCCCAACATGAAACTTGATCTGGAAAATTTTCCAGCGATAACCATCGACAAACCAATTCAAATAAAATCTTTTCCAGATATAACACTTTAAACGTTAAGTTTTTACGAATTTTTGAACTTTGCACGTGTATTTCACTCACCCCCATTTTCCCGGACTCCCAACATGAAACTTGATCTGGAAAATTTTCCAGCGATAACCATCGACAAACCGATTCAAATAAGATCTTTTCCAGACATACCACTTTAAACGTTAAGTTTTTACGAATTTTTGAAATTTGCACGTGTATTTCACTCACCCCCATTTTCCCGGACTCCCAACATGAAACTTGATCTGGAAAATTTTCCAGCGATAACCATCGACAAACCGATTCAAATAAGATCTTTTCCAGACATAACACTTTAAACGTTAAGTTTTTACGATTTTTTGAAATTTGCACATGTATTTCACTCACCCCCATTTTCCCGGACTCCCAACATGAAACTTGATCTGGAAAATTTTCCAGCGATAACCATCGACAAACCGATTCAAATAAGATCTTTTCCAGACATAACACTTTAAACGTTAAGTTTTTACGAATTTTTGAAATTTGCACGTGTATTTCACTCACCCCCATTTTCCCGGACTCCCAACATGAAACTTGATCTGGAAAATTTTCCAGCGATAACCATCAACAAACCGATTCAAATAAGATCTTTTCCAGACATAACACTTTAAACGTTAAGTTTTTACGAATTTTTGAAATTTGCACGTGTATTTCACTCACCCCCATTTTCCCGGACTCCCAACATGAAACTTGATCTGGAAAATTTTCCAGCGATAACCATCGACAAACCGATTCAAATAAGATCTTTTCCAGACATAACACTTTAAACGTTAAGTTTTTACGATTTTTTGAAATTTGCACATGTATTTCACTCACCCCCATTTTCCCGGACTCCCAACATGAAACTTGATCTGGAAAATTTTCCAGCGATAACCATCGACAAACCGATTCAAATAAGATCTTTTCCAGACATAACACTTTAAACGTTAAGTTTTTACGAATTTTTGAAATTTGCACGTGTATTTCACTCACCCCCATTTTCCCGGACTCCCAACATGAAACTTGATCTGGAAAATTTTCCAGCGATAACCATCTACAAACCGATTCAAATAAGATCTTTTCCAGACATAACACTTTAAACGTTAAGTTTTTACGAATTTTTGAAATTTGCACGTGTATTTCACTCACCCCCATTTTCCCGGACTCCCAACATGAAACTTGATCTGGAAAATTTTCCAGCGATAACCATCGGCAAACCGATTCAAATAAGATCTTTTCCAGACATAACACTTTAAACGTTAAGTTTTTACGAATTTTTGAACTTTGCACGTGTATTTGACTTCCCCCCATTTTCCCGGACTCCCAACATGAAATTTGATCTGGAAAATTTTCCAGCGATAACCATCTACAAACCGATTCAAATAAGATCTTTTCCAGACATAACACTTTAAACGTTAAGTTTTTACGAATTTTTGAACTTTGCACGTGTATTTGACTTCCCCCCATTTTCCCGGACTCCTAACATGAAACTTGATCTGGAAAACTTTCCAGCGATAACCATCGACAAACCGATTCAAATAAGATCTTTTCCAGACATAACACTTTAAACGTTAAGTTTTTACGAATTTTTGAACTTTGCACGTGTATTTGACTTCCCCCCATTTTCCCGGACTCCTAACATGAAACTTGATCTGGAAAACTTTCCAGCGATAACCATCGGCAAACCGATTCAAATAAAATCTTTTCCAGACATAACACTTTAAACGTTAAGTTTTTACGAATTTTTGAACTTTGCACGTGTATTTGACTTCCCCCCATTTTCCCGGACTCCCAACATGAAACTTGATCTGGAAAATTTTCCAGCGATAACCATCGACAAACCAATTCAAATAAAATCTTTTCCAGATATAACACTTTAAACGTTAAGTTTTTACGAATTTTTGAACTTTGCACGTGTATTTGACTTCCCCCCATTTTCCCGGACTCCCAACATGAAACTTGATCTGGAAAATTTTCCAGCGATAGCCATCGACAAACCAATTCAAATAAGATCTTTTCCAGACATAACACTTTAAACCTTAAGTTTTTACGATTTTTTGAAATTTGCACGTGTATTTCACTCACCCCCATTTTCCCGGACTCCCAACATGAAACTTGATCTGGAAAATTTTCCAGCGATAACCATCGACAAACCGATTCAAATAAGATCTTTTCCAGACATACCACTTTAAACGTTAAGTTTTTACGAATTTTTGAAATTTGCACGTGTATTTCACTCACCCCCATTTTCCCGGACTCCCAACATGAAACTTGATCTGGAAAATTTTCCAGCGATAACCATCGACAAACCGATTCAAATAAGATCTTTTCCAGACATAACACTTTAAACGTTAAGTTTTTACGATTTTTTGAAATTTGCACATGTATTTCACTCACCCCCATTTTCCCGGACTCTCAACATGAAACTTGATCTGGAAAATTTTCCAGCGATAACCATCGACAAACCGATTCAAATAAGATCTTTTCCAGACATAACACTTTAAACGTTAAGTTTTTACGAATTTTTGAAATTTGCACGTGTATTTCACTCACCCCCATTTTCCCGGACTCCCAACATGAAACTTGATCTGGAAAATTTTCCAGCGATAACCATCGACAAACCGATTCAAATAAGATCTTTTCCAGACATACCACTTTAAACGTTAAGTTTTTACGAATTTTTGAAATTTGCACGTGTATTTCACTCACCCCCATTTTCCCGGACTCCCAACATGAAATTTGATCTGGAAAATTTTCCAGCGATAACCATCGACAAACCGATTCAAATAAGATCTTTTCCAGACATACCACTTTAAACGTTAAGTTTTTACGAATTTTTGAAATTTGCACGTGTATTTCACTCACCCCCATTTTCCCGGACTCCCAACATGAAATTTGATCTGGAAAATTTTCCAGCGATAACCATCTACAAACCGATTCAAATAAGATCTTTTCCAGACATAACACTTTAAACGTTAAGTTTTTACGAATTTTTGAACTTTGCACGTGTATTTGACTTCCCCCCATTTTCCCGGACTCCTAACATGAAACTTGATCTGGAAAACTTTCCAGCGATAACCATCGACAAACCGATTCAAATAAGATCTTTTCCAGACATAACACTTTAAACGTTAAGTTTTTACGAATTTTTGAACTTTGCACGTGTATTTGACTTCCCCCCATTTTCCCGGACTCCTAACATGAAACTTGATCTGGAAAACTTTCCAGCGATAACCATCGGCAAACCGATTCAAATAAAATCTTTTCCAGACATAACACTTTAAACGTTAAGTTTTTACGAATTTTTGAACTTTGCACGTGTATTTGACTTCCCCCCATTTTCCCGGACTCCCAACATGAAACTTGATCTGGAAAATTTTCCAGCGATAGCCATCGACAAACCAATTCAAATAAGATCTTTTCCAGACATAACACTTTAAACCTTAAGTTTTTACGATTTTTTGAAATTTGCACGTGTATTTCACTCACCCCCATTTTCCCGGACTCCCAACATGAAACTTGATCTGGAAAATTTTCCAGCGATAACCATCGACAAACCGATTCAAATAAGATCTTTTCCAGACATACCACTTTAAACGTTAAGTTTTTACGATTTTTTGAAATTTGCACATGTATTTCACTCACCCCCATTTTCCCGGACTCCCAACATGAAACTTGATCTGGAAAATTTTCCAGCGATAACCATCGACAAACCGATTCAAATAAGATCTTTTCCAGACATAACACTTTAAACGTTAAGTTTTTACGAATTTTTGAAATTTGCACGTGTATTTCACTCACCCCCATTTTCCCGGACTCCCAACATGAAACTTGATCTGGAAAATTTTCCAGCGATAACCATCAACAAACCGATTCAAATAAGATCTTTTCCAGACATAACACTTTAAACGTTAAGTTTTTACGAATTTTTGAAATTTGCACGTGTATTTCACTCACCCCCATTTTCCCGGACTCCCAACATGAAACTTGATCTGGAAAATTTTCCAGCGATAACCATCGACAAACCGATTCAAATAAGATCTTTTCCAGACATAACACTTTAAACGTTAAGTTTTTACGATTTTTTGAAATTTGCACATGTATTTCACTCACCCCCATTTTCCCGGACTCCCAACATGAAACTTGATCTGGAAAATTTTCCAGCGATAACCATCGACAAACCGATTCAAATAAGATCTTTTCCAGACATAACACTTTAAACGTTAAGTTTTTACGAATTTTTGAAATTTGCACGTGTATTTCACTCACCCCCATTTTCCCGGACTCCCAACATGAAACTTGATCTGGAAAATTTTCCAGCGATAACCATCTACAAACCGATTCAAATAGGATCTTTTCCAGACATAACACTTTAAACGTTAAGTTTTTACGAATTTTTGAAATTTGCACGTGTATTTCACTCACCCCCATTTTCCCGGACTCTCAACATGAAACTTGATCTGGAAAATTTTCCAGCGATAACCATCGACAAACCGATTCAAATAAGATCTTTTCCAGACATAACACTTTAAACGTTAAGTTTTTACGAATTTTTGAAATTTGCACGTGTATTTCACTCACCCCCATTTTCCCGGACTCCCAACATGAAACTTGATCTGGAAAATTTTCCAGCGATAACCATCGACAAACCGATTCAAATAAGATCTTTTCCAGACATACCACTTTAAACGTTAAGTTTTTACGAATTTTTGAAATTTGCACGTGTATTTCACTCACCCCCATTTTCCCGGACTCCCAACATGAAATTTGATCTGGAAAATTTTCCAGCGATAACCATCGACAAACCGATTCAAATAAGATCTTTTCCAGACATAACACTTTAAACGTTAAGTTTTTACGATTTTTTGAAATTTGCACATGTATTTCACTCACCCCCATTTTCCCGGACTCCCAACATGAAACTTGATCTGGAAAATTTTCCAGCGATAACCATCGACAAACCGATTCAAATAAGATCTTTTCCAGACATAACACTTTAAACGTTAAGTTTTTACGAATTTTTGAAATTTGCACGTGTATTTCACTCACCCCCATTTTCCCGGACTCCCAACATGAAACTTGATCTGGAAAATTTTCCAGCGATAACCATCGGCAAACCGATTCAAATAAGATCTTTTCCAGACATAACACTTTAAACGTTAAGTTTTTACGAATTTTTGAACTTTGCACGTGTATTTGACTTCCCCCCATTTTCCCGGACTCCCAACATGAAACTTGATCTGGAAAATTTTCCAGCGATAACCATCGACAAACCAATTCAAATAAAATCTTTTCCAGACATAACACTTTAAACGTTAAGTTTTTACGATATTTTGAACTTTGCACGTGTATTTCACTCACCCCCATTTTCCCGGACTCCCAACATGAAACTTGATCTTGAAAATTTTCCAGCGATAACCATCGACAAACCGATTCAAATAAGATCTTTTCCAGACATAACACTTTAAACGTTAAGTTTTTACGAATTTTTGAACTTTGCACGTGTATTTGACTTCCCCCCATTTTCCCGGACTCCCAACATGAAACTTGATCTGGAAAATTTTCCAGCGATAACCATCGACAAACCAATTCAAATAAGATCTTTTCCAGACATAACACTTTAAACGTTAAGTTTTTAAGAATTTTTGAATTTTGCACGTGTATTTCACTCACCCCCATTTTCCCGGACTCCCAACATGAAACTTGATCTGGAAAATTTTCCAGCGATAACCATCGACAAACCGATTCAAATAAGATCTTTTCCAGACATAACACTTTAAACGTTAAGTTTTTGCGAATTTTTGAAATTTCCACATGTATTTCACTCACCCCCATTTTCCCGGACTCCCAACATGAAACTTGATCTGGAAAATTTTCCAGCGATAACCATCGACAAACCGATTCAAATAAGATCTTTTCCAGACATAACACTTTAAACGTTAAGTTTTTACGAATTTTTGAACTTTGCACGTGTATTTGACTTCCCCCAATTTTCCCGGACTCCCAACATTAAACTTGATCTGGAAAATTTTCCAGCGATTACTATCGATAAACCAATTCAAATAAGATCTTTTCCAGACAAAACACTTTAAACGTTAAGTTTTTACGAATTTTTGAAATTTAGCCATTTACATTTTATTCATATTATATGGCATAAGAATCAAAAATTAATATCGGTATTTTAGTTTTATTTGTTGCTTGTTACGAATATATACAAATTTTCGGCTGATTTGATAATTTAGTAACTTTCGGCTGGGATTTCAATTTTATACATAATTTATTTAACTTTCGGCTGACATAGTCGAGACACTATCTGCATTATCGATTTTTTCACTTTCGGCTGGCAACTTTCGGCTAACTTTAATAGGGTGACAAACTATTCCTTAGCTTGCAGTTTGTATATTTTGTGTGAGGTCGTTGGGGCACAATCTACACTTTTTTATGCTAAAGTTTAATGCTAACTGTTGGTATTCAAATTTATTCCGCTTAGAACCTAGTTTAGAACCCTTTCCAAATTTTAGGCGCTGCTTCCCTTTTCGACACAGAATATATGAACCAACTCAATATCCTGTGCAATAAAGTGCAAATATTTTTTTTCTATTTTAATAATAATAATTTATTTAATTTAGGTCACTACCGTCGCTCAAATTATATACGACTCTGGCCATAGAACGAAGAATGTTGTGCCAACATATAATTCATAATAAAATTTCGTAACATTACATAATTTAGTATAATTGGTTGGGATAATGAAACCACACAAGGATATTATTAGTATTACAATAATTTTGGTCCGATTTTGGAGTATGAGAGTCCTTCGTATTTTTTAAGGCTGTCGTTTATGGATTGTTATTACTATAATTTTGTGTGGTTATTGTTGTTCTGTTTTTTTGTGTTGGTTGTTTGGATTTTTTATATTTAAGATGAAAATTAAAAGGATTTAGATTAAAGTATATATTTTTATTGTTTGGTTGGTTATATTGTTTTGGTAAAAAAAAAATATTCGGACGAAGCACCACAAAAAAGGGCAATGATAATTAGAATAAGATTATAAGATTGTATTTTTTTTTGTTTCGTTATAAGGACTTTCAATGTTAATCCGAAAATATCAACATAATTTTTATTCAACGAGAAAGTGCGAGGACAAAATCCCTTCTATAAACTTATTATAATATATAGGGTTGTTACACTGCTACATAATTCGTATATGACTTTTGAATAAGTTATATTTGTGTGTGGGTAAAAATAACTGGCTCTAATTTATGTGTGGGTTAGCTATTCCTATAGCTTATGACGTTTTAAATTATTATATGTTTTTTGTGTGCAATTATATATTCTACTGCAAGAAATTTATTTGGAATTTTTTGGAGCAAGTAATAGGTAAATTAGCTAAACAAGTAATAAGTTACATTTCAAACAAAATCAGTCCAGATAATATTTGAAATTTTTTAATTTTATAATTGTAATTTCCAAGTTTTGATAAAAGGTTTTTTACCAAAATTGTCATCAAATCATAAAAGAAAAAAAAAAAGTGTAAAGTACAGATAATTTTTAAAAAATTTCAATTTTACAAATGTAATTTCCGAGTGTGGATAAAAATTGTTTTTAACAAAATTGCTTCGGAAGTGCTTCGGTCCCAGAACAAATAGCAAAGATTAAATCATAAATGAAAAAAATAATGTAAGTTACATTTCAAACAAAATTCGTCCATATAATTTTTAAAAATTTTTCAATTTTACAAATGTAAATTTCTAGTTTAGATAAAAAATAATATTACCAAAATTGCTTCGGGAGTGCTTCGGTCCCAGAACAAATAGCAAAGAATAAATAATACATTTCAAACATAATTGGTCCAGATAATTTTTTTAAATTTTTCCATTTTACAAATGTAATTTCCGAGCATTGATTAAAAGTTGTTTTTACCAAAATTGCTTCGGTAGTGCTTCGGCCCCAAAACGAATAGCAAACATCGAATCTTAAATTAAAAAAATATTAATATAGGTTACATTTCGAACAAACTTAGTCCAGATAATTGTTTAAAAATTTTCAGTTTTACAAATGTAATTTCCGAGTTTTGGTAATTTTTTTTTACCAAAATTCGGTAGTAGTTTGACCGGATTATCTACTTGAAATGAAACTTTATACACTTAAGCTTTACCTTGTACTTTATCTTTGTACCGTAAGTGGCACTTCTAAAGCAGCTTTGTCAGTTTTTAGATGATATTGAAAAGTTTAGCATTTACAAAGAACGACAGACAAAGAATTTAAAATTAATTTTAGTACTAAATTTTGAACAAGAGTTGACCATGTTTGGTTTTCTGCTGGAATAATGATCTATGATTATTCAAAATGGCTTTTATAAAAATTTAATAAAAATTTAAGTAGGTTTCAATTTTCGCTTTAGAAATAAAGTGTGATGTATTCAAAATGAATCTAAATTATAGGTAAAATATAGTCGGGTGTTGGCCACAACATACTCCCTTCTCTATTTTTCAACGTTTCAATTCGTGTTAGGAAATTGCACCATAAACAAATTACAAGAAACTTTTCTGTTGATCTACTACACCTATAGAAAACATTCCAACATTTTTTAAACATATAATAAAATGCAAAGTATCCCAAATAGTTCTCAAATAAAAAGAGAAATTGTGCAGAACTACAACAAATTTGAAATTTTTTAAACGTTACAGAAACCACAGATACCCTTACGTACATTTATAACCATTTAATGAAAATGTTTTGACTTAACGAAAATATTTTTGTTTTCAAAACACTATTGTGCAATATTAATTTCCGGGTTGAAAATTCCCCCGGGCAAACAATAAAATTTTTCGTTTTGGGACACGTTTATATTCGCAGAACAAGGAGTTTTATGCCCGACTTTTGATTCTGAATCGTGTTTCCGATGCAGTAAGGGTAAAAATTGCCCAATTAATTTTAGGTGCGGACCAGATATCGGCGTCTACCCGTTATCTACTAATTTTTACGTGATCGCGCCAACAACTGGTGAACAACGTCAACAGCCCATTGTCATTCACTGGCATTAAATGATTTCTATAATGGAAATTCTTTATTCCCGGAAAATGCAGTTAATACAAATTATCATTACAGTAAAATATACAAGAAAACTTCTCTAACCTACCTATAAAAAACGAGTTTCTTATTCTACTTACGAAGACGGTAAATTTAGAAAAAAATTAAGTTATAGACACATGTAAAATTAAAATAAACAAAAATATTTTGGATGTGTAATACAACCTGCTAGGTAATCTGAACAGTTGTACTCTCTAAATTGAAGAGAGATAAATTTAATTGAAGAGGGAAAATGTGCTTCTAGTATTTCAATATGTGTGTATTGAAAATATCACTTACACTGTACTTCTTAATAGTGTAAGATAGTCGCAACTGTAATACCGATGGAAATCAATTAACAATGCGGTAGTATTATTTGTAGTGAAATTGTGGATATTGTTCTTCCCTCGAATAAATTGGTTCTCAAAGTCGTGATGAAATTTTAAAACATGTACCATATATGTTTGATGAAACTCACACACTTTATATTTTATAAACCTTTCACTGCAATAACTAAGTCTATTTGATGAGAGATGGCACGCAATACAAATAACCAATTAAAATAAAAGCCGTGTTTTTTATTAGCGCCTGACAGATTTATCCGGAGCACCCAACTTTCTATGTCAGAACTTATATTTAGCGCGCTATTTTTGTATGTAACTAATTTATTTAAATTTATGTCAAATTTTAAAGTTTCAGCAGGTGATTGACTAATTAAATCTTAAATCTCTTCCAGCTAAAACACTGGGTTCTGGTAGCTCTAAAAAAATTAGCAGAATCTATATTAAAAATTATTTAAAAGCAATTGGAAAATTAAAGGCTAATTTTAGGCCAATTAAATGCCCCATAACACTTAAGTTGGTCCGTTTGCAGAACGCAGATTGAAAATCGGGCCTGAGCGTGAAACCTAGATAAATAGACTGAACGAAATAAAATTTCATACTGTTACTCGACCGATTATTTTACTCGACCCAGATTGTTTTACTCGACCCAGATGGTGATAAAAGGGTTAAGGTATACATTTCTGTACGTTACTGTACCAAAGTTTGGAGGTCCGAGCCCAATCCGAAGTAACAATTATATTATGCAATTATTATTCCAATTATGCGCCAATGTTACCGGATCAAGTATTCCTCCAATAATAAGCGGTAAGATAAATATATAAGCGAAAGCAAATTGCTATTCAAGACGTAAGTTATATTTTAACAGTGAACAGTGAAATCTTATAAGAACTGAAATTATGAAATAGTGAACATTGACAAATAGGCAAATAGTGAATTGTTCAAAAAGTTATAGGTGTTGGTGTAAAAAAAATATGTTGTTTTAACGCAAAGTGTTTTATTTGCAAAATCTAGTACGAATCCATATTGAACGCCCGAAATTTGTAACAACAAGCTTTATTCAAAAATTGGGAGATCAGTGATTTTTGGCCAAAATCGGTTCACCGGAAGTAACAAGTTCCCCAAGAGCTTTTTAATGTATTTACAAATTCGGTCTATGTCCCCGACCCCAAACAAATTGAATAATCTGAATGAATCTTCATACCAGAGCTTTTCACATAAATTTGGAACGGTACGCTAATGGATAAATTTTGATAACAACACTTTTACACTACCGCTTTTACACTACCGCTTTAGATTTTCAAGTTTAGTCTGAATTCAGTTTTAAGAAAATCCTGTTTAAAATAACTCATCGAAATGTTAGAGAAACGTTGGAGTCAATGTATCAATTTTGCAGGCAACAATGTTGATGAACAAAGTCGAGTTTACACAAAAAAAATTAGTAGTTAGCTTCCGAACTTATTGAGTGACGAGGAAAGCAACTTCAAGAAAACACTATTTCATGAATTTTTTACAGTCGAGCAAAAAAAAAACTCAATTTTAGGGATCGGGTTCAAAATCAGTGTCCACTCTGCCACGGAAAGTGCCTGTAACGTGTGACGAAATTATTTTAAAACTTTTAAATCTTGATACCGATCTATGTATTGACTTCAGCATCAAAGTAAAAATTACTACTTGAGCTGTACAGCCCAGATGGATTGGTTTTTGACCGTAGTTGGTTCACCAGTAGTGATAGCTTTCATTGATGAGAAAAACGATTATAGTTTGATTTTACAACAATACCGATCCAGATCAGTTTTCTATGATTAAATAGGATATCATGAGAGTTTTGAGAGAAAACTGTTTTACTGCAAAAATTCGATCTCTGTAAGGATTGTTGGATCGGGATGAGACTTTATACCTAAGAAGAATTTTATCTTAAACAAATTTATACCTAAGCTTTTTTCCTAAATTAATTTAGAGACCTCCCATGATGGCCAATAGTGGGCCAGTAACAGGGACAGCTTTCATAGCAGATTTTTCGTCTTTTGAAAATACATATGTATTTTTAAAAATATATGGCATTTAGAAACCAAAATAATGATAATTAAATTTGAAACAATATTTGTTCAGATCACTTTTTAAATATTACCCTAAATGGCGAGTTTCGAAAAGATGAAATTTATTTTGCCAAAATTCGGCATCTCTACAATCCAGGCGGATTGACTATTGGGAATAAAACGCCATATATTAAACTTTTTCTATTAATTGGAAAAGCCTTGTGGCAGCTTCTATAAAGGAGATTTTTCAATTTCGCTTTCTGCTACGAAGTAATATAAAGTAGAGTGATCATTTGATATATCGCCAAAGCCCTAAAATTAGTTTTTAAAAAATCTCTGTGTGTGAATATGTGTCTGAGTATATAGCCCAGCTGGATTGACTGATCGAAACGAAATTTCTTTTTCCATGAATTTAGAAATCCCAAAAATTGATGGCTGAGATCGGTTCACCGGAGTTGGTGACCTCCATTCCATAGAAGCTTTTCGCCTTTTTGCATTTAAAATGTTTATCATTTACAGGAAAATCGATCAGCTCAGATCAGTTTATCTGAATTTTAGCGGAATTGTCAAGTTTAAAAAACTGTTTTTAGACGGATTGATTGATCGGTATAAAGCTTCATACTAAAGCTTTTATTATAAATTGTAAGGTTGCAATATTTGGCCAATATCGGTTCATCGGAAGTGACAGGTTCCATATTAGCTTTTTCATTTTGAAAAGTACCGTTTACGAAAAAAACGATTATAAACAAAAAAAAACTTTAAATTAAGTTTTAAGCAAACTTTGTTCAGGGTTTTTATTAATTTTTTTGCGAAAAGGAACTAGTTTTCATAGAAAAAAAGAATTTCTTCAAAAAGTGACATCTCTACAGTCAAGGCTGTTTGGCTTCTCAGAATCAAACTGCATTCTTAACATTTTTGCATTAACTGGGAAATGCTTTGAAATTTGTCGGAAAGCTGTACACGGAAAGAGCAGGTTCCATGGGGGATTTTTCAATGCAATGAAGTTGAAAAGTTTTGCGTTTACATAAAACAATAGGTAATTAAAAGCTTCAAATAAATTTAAAGATTACATTTTCAACAAGGGTTGACCTTGTTGGTTTCTCGAAATTTAAGCAGCAGTTATGATTTTTGATTATAGAAGACAGTTCTAAAAAAGTTCGGTATGTTGTATTTTTTGCTTTAAAAGTTAAGTGTGGTGTATTCTAGATCTATGTATGCCTCGTGCTATAATAAAAACAGGTGTTTCTCACAACATATTCACCCCCCATTTTATGGGGTGTTATGCTAAATCCTTCAATATAAAAAATCTACTTTGGCCCTATGGATCGAAGTTGTTCTGAATTAGCATTTGAAATAAGAAACCAATCTTACTTAGCCACATGCACTAATTATTATTGTTTAAGGCTTATTTCGGTTACATTTATCGGATACTAACTCAGAACCACTCCGAAAAGTTTCTCTTTTAATCAATGATATTCTCCATCAAAAAACAAAAATATCAGATATTTCCGAGCATATAGCCGATAAGACTGGGCTTTCACATCAAATGTTAATTTAGAACGACTTTGATCAACTCTGTGCGAGCCAAATTGGCCGAGATAAAACATTTTCAACGTTTAAAAATTAAGTGTGTCACTTAATGATATTCTCTCTCGAATGACGAAAAACATGGAGACTCCCGAGCTTACCGTTTGGGCAAGATTGGTTTCTTACATCAAAAGCTAATTAAGAATCATTTCAATCAATTCTGTGCGATCTGTATTGGCCTAAATAATAAAAATTAAGGGGTTAAGAATTTCGTATAACACTCAATGATATTCCCTCTCGTATAAAAAAAATCTCACAATATCTGATCATCGTATATGAACAAGATTTCCGTACATGTGGCTAAGTAAGAATTTTATTTCATAACTTTTACTAAAAACCCTCCGCAAATATTAATTTTTTTGATTTAATAGTGTTGAAATATTTATATGTTTATTACAAATTTTTAAATATTTATATACGAAAGTTAAATTTTTGAATGTTTTTTTTTTCAATTTTGTTTCGTATTGTTGTTGTACTAGACAATAAATAACTATTAATATTTAAGTGGAAGATCGTGCTGTGGTTTCAAACTATGTTCTAAAAACATTGTAGTTTTAGTTCCAAATGTTTCCTTAGAATAGTTTTCTCAACATTAAAAATTAGTTATTTCAATTTTAAACTTTATCAAAAATAAACTCATCCCTTTCTACATTATATATTAGAGCACTGACTGAAGAAAATACTATTATTTATTGTTCTGTATACAAAAAGAACTATTATCGTTAAACTAGAGTGACACAAAATCCAACATAACCCCCCATATACATTCAAAATGGACCACACAGCCGTTATTCACTATATATAATATTAAACCGACTCACAACAAAACCATAGAAAAATTCTGGGCTATCATCAATTTTATCAGCACCATAAACAACTGGCTTTGATTAGATTTTTTTTGTTGTTGTTGTGCCACGTTATGTACTTTTCTTTTGTTTGCGCCGGGAGATGACAAACAACAACGAAAGAAGCGAGCACTATATACCAACAACAACAACAAAACAAAAACTTAATAAAAACTATTAAATTTTCTTTTCTTAAGTTTTTCACTTAAAAACATAAAAGAACAAGAAAATGACAAAGAACACAACATCGAGGAAAATACGGTGGAAACATATTGTTGTTATTTTAATAAATTTTGTTTCATCTCTTACCCAACACGCTGATGTATATAAACGGATATACATAGAGCTACCACTGCTTCTTATCTAATAATACATAGTCTTTACAACAATCAACTGAACAAACATAACATACACTAGTAACAACGGCAACAACAAAACGGAAACATAAATTTTTCATTTTTATTTTTTTTTTCATTTTCACTTCACTTCTGCTAGAGATACACGGTGTGTATAGGAGAGAGTCAGAGATAAAGTGAACAAATTTAATAAACTTATAATAATAAAATATAAAAACAATGAGACGAATGAAAATTATATTTTTCATTTTGATTATAAGGGCGCACGGTTAGTACAACGGGAAAAGCATTTTCTGTTATGCTGAAAACTTTGTTAAAATATAAAAATTGAAACATTAAAACAAACAAACAAATGTTTAGAAAATAAAATTAATAATTCGATTGCCCTATCCAATATTTTTATAGTCGGGATAGTATTAGTAGCGAGTAGCATACGACAATGATTCTGCCAACGTCTAAAATGATGATGATGATGATTATACGATTCATTAGAATCTTAATTTTATTTTATCTAGATACACATTTTCAATTTATGTGCTCATCATGACTGGTAATCAACATAAAAATTACTGCCATCTATAACTTTAATGAAATTCTATTTTCAACCAACTGTATATCGTGTACAGCATTAGAACGATATCACAGTTCTAAAAATTTAATGAAATTTGTTTTTGTAGTTTTTTCATGTCACCAGCAGCTGGATTTTAAGAAATTAAAAATTTCGTGGAATTTATTGCTTCTCAAATTTTTGTTTTCGATATATAAAGAAGTCGTTCGAGATAAACAAAAAAAAAATAAATTTTTCGTTACTGACCGATTTTTATTCTGACTTACTTTGGCCTGATACTGACAAATTCTTAAAACTGTTCAGGCTGAATTTATATTTTGATTGATTCTTTTCCAAATCTAAAATACGTCATCGTAATTATATCATGTTTTTTATAAAGTTTTATGTACACGCGTGCTTTTCGTGGGCAACATGAACATGTTGGCGTCTGTGGGTGAAAGACAATACTTGTCTTAGATTAGTTCAATGAAGTATTAATTCAATGTTTCACTTTTTAATAGGAGGCTACAAAATGTAAATACACCATTTGTCTTCTGAGTAGTAGATTGAGTTGTGCTCGACACAATTAAAAGTTTTACTGGACCTAGGTTTTCAATTGAGGATCGTTTTAATATTTATAAATTTTGTTTTAATATTTTTCCTTGAGTTAGGTTTTTTTGAGCGGTAACAAAAACAACAAATCTGATTTTAATGCCCCAAAAATTAATGGACTTTTTGAAGTGACATTTTATTTATTTATTTATTTATTTAACATTGAACCACAAACACATAATCAACAAAACTAGCGCTCTACTAACTATTCAAAACGGGTGTGTAATAAAATCCCGGTTATTTTTATAAATCCCAGTTTTTAAAATCCCGGTTTACAAAATCCCGGTTTTCAAAAATCCGGTTTTGTATAAAAAAACCCCGAGTTTAAGGAAATCCCGGTTTAAATTTGACATATGGGAAAATAGGACTCTTAAATGATTTTTTGACAAAACTCTAAAATGAGTTTGCGATAAAGTTCTAGAAAATGGCTAATATAATTTTTTTAATTTGGTTTAAGGAAAATTTCGTAATTTTTTTTTTATCAAATATTCATGAATTTGCTTGATAAAATTTTCCTTCACCAAAATGTATGCAAACCGGGATTTTGGAAACCGATATTTTGAAAACCGGGATTTTGAAAAACGAGATTTTGAAAAATTAAATTTCATAGTACACCTATTCAAAACGTATTGATTTTTATAATTTAAAACAAATCAAAAAAAAAATTTAAACATAACAAGTTGATAATCAGAAAATTAAATAAGATAAAAGAATCATACGATAACCAAATCAGTAGCAGACGCTCTAAATTCCCGCAAGCCCATATTGAAAAAATCCAGTATATAAAGAACCGATCGTTACAACGTTTTACCATTCTCACAATTGGATTGGATAGACCGCAGTTAGTCCTTACTTGCCATGGCAGAAAAAGACGAGTATTACGATTTCTATGTGCGGGAATGTAGAAGTTTATGGAAGATATCAAATCAGTAGAAACAATAGATTTTACAATTTTATTGAGCATATTTTTATCAAACACAAATCTTCTGCATACTCAAACGTATCAATGTTAAAAATTTTGCGACGTAAATTATAATTAACATAATTAGTGTAAGGAATTGATCTGTGGAACAAAAATTTAGTATACTTTCTTTGAACTCTTTCGACTTGCTGAGAATGGCAATCACAATATCGTGCCCAAATCTGAAAACCATACTCAAAAATCGATCTAGCGATGGTATTAAATAATGTTAAGAAGATTTGAGGATTACGAAACTCACACGCTCTTCGGAAAATGAGGCCTAACATTTTATGGGCCTTCAGGCAGATATTTTGTATTATGTGTTTATCAAAACGTAATCCTGAATCAAGCGTTAAACCTAGATACTCTTTAACATAAAACCGAATTACTGATATAATAATCATATGCGAAATTCACCATTTTCCTACTGAAAGCAATTATTACGCACTTAATGACATTTAAGTTAAATCTATTACGACAACACCAACCAGACAAATTATTAAGATCATTCTAAAAATACGATTGGAATTGACAAGCTACCATTAAATTTAACTGTTTGAAGTCTATTACTGCGATATAAATGAATTAAAATCACCAAATACTGGGAGACGCCAAACCAAACACATTTATCGATTAGTAGGTCAAGCAGAATTCCATAAAATGCTTTCTCGAAATTAGTACGAATACATTTCAAACGAAATTAGTAGAGAATATTTTTTAAAATTTTTCAATTTTACAAGAGTTTTTCTAAATGTTGTTTTTACCAAAGTTGCTTTGGGAGTGCTCGCCCCAGAACAAATAGCAAAGATTAAATCATACATTTCAAACGAAATTAAACCAGATAATTTTTTAAAATTTTTCAATTTTACAAATGTAATTTCATAATTTTGATAAAAAATTGTTTTACCAAAATTGCTTCGGGAGTGCTTCGGCCCCAGAACGAATAGCAAAGATTAAATCATAAATTATAAATAATAAGTGTAAGTTACATTTTAAACAAAATTAGTCCAGATAATTTTTATAAATTTTTCAATTTTACAAATGTAATTTCATAGTTTTGATAAAAAAAATTATTACCAAAATTGCTTCGAGAGGGCTTCCGCCCAGAACAACTAGCAACGATTAAATCATAAATAAAAAAAAATGTAAGTTACATTTCAAACAAAATTAGTTCAGATAATTTTTAAAAAATTTTCAATTTTACAAATGTAATTTCCGAGTGTTGATGAAAAATTGTTTTTACCAAAATTGCGTCGGGCATGCTTCGGGGCCAGAACAAACAGCAATTACTAAATCATAAATGAAAATAAATAGTGTAAGCTACATTTCAAACAAAATTAGTCCAGATACTTTTTTTTTAACTTTTCAATTTAACAAATGTAATTTCCGAGTTTTGATAATTTTTTTTACAAAAATTGAGTCGGGGGTGCTTCGCTCCCAGAACAAATAGCAAAGGTTAAATCATACGTTTCAAACAAAATTAGTTTAGATAATTCTTTTCATTTTTTTAATTTTACAAATGTAATTTGCGATTGTTGATAAAAACTGTTTTTACGAAAATTGCTTTAGGGTCATGTCTTTGTAAAAAAGTTTGTTATGAAAACAGGACCACAATTACAATTACTTGTAAAATTTCAGTTTTTGAGAGTCAAATATGGCCAAAAGTGAGGTGATTTTTATCATAAATATATACTTGAGTAAATTCTCAGATGTGCAGTCGAAGGATTAGAACCTGATTCAAAATGTTCATCAAATAAGTTACTAATGATCTGCGGATCAGAAGAATATGAATACACGTGGAAAGAACTAAATCAAGCAGTTTTCCGTTAGAATTGAGAATAAAATTAAATTGTTTAATATTTAGCATTCCCAGAGCTTCGAAAAAATATTGAAATTGATCACCAAACCTACCTGGGATATAAATTTAGCAAGTTACATAAACAAGACGATATTGTTTTCAAATTATCACGACTGCCGTTATTCAATTTAATGCAACTAGATATGTCCTCAAATACAGAGTCAATTCCCTGAAGCAAAGTTACATCAAACTCTTTTTTCAAAGCTATAAAAACCCCGCCTCCATCCAATATAATTGTCCTGCTTAAGTCTTTGTATCTTCGAAAAACTTGATAATGATCAGTAGCTGTGTACAAGACATCGGGAGTTAGTTCGGAAAAAGTACTATAGTGCGTGGTCTTAAAGCATTAGGTCAACAAGCAGAGACTCAAGATCCGTGGATTATTTATATCGCCACACAAAAAATGGAACCGCAGAGTCAAGGCAAATGTGGAAATTAAAAACGTGCTCTTCTAAGGAATCTACTCAGAGATCAAAGTCTATGCACGCTGCACCACCATGTTGTAAATAAGATATTCGACAACATTTTGTTTGATGCCAGATCAACCGAAGTACGTTTGGATTTATTTTTGGAAGATTTAGTATTAATTTTAGAAATAAGATTAGATTTGTAATGTGATGAAATTGATTTGATTAGACTAATTAATGTTGTAATAAAAATGATTTGTATGTTAAATTTGTTTTAATTACTGTTAACGATGAATGATCACAACTCCACAAAAAAAAACTCCGGCACCCGAGACGAGAATAGGTGTCCTATATGTTTTTGGGGTCGCTGATCACGAATCTGCACTCAGAATTTCTGTATCGCATCAAAATTTTGAATAAATCGCAAAAAATCTATGAAAATCGATAAAAATCGATAAAAAAGCCCGCCTGCTCGTCAGCCTGCCAGTTCACCTACTCGCATGTCTACCCGGCTGCCTGTCTGTCTGTCCACGATTTTTCGCAATTTTTTCGGGACTTTAGTCTGTTTTTTTGGCGATTTCTTTTTTTTTTGCCATCATAAATTATGTCAAAGAACATATCACTTCTTTGGCATAATAAATGATGTCAAAAATTATATTCCGAGAACATAATTGGTTAAAGCAGCTCAAGGAAAAACAAAAATGGAGGAACTTCCAATTAATCTTCATCTAGATATTGATCTCACACTTAGACAATTTTGGGAGTTTGAAGAGAGTAATGATGTCGTCCAATACAGCGAAAAAGAAAACGTTTGTCTTGAATACTTCCGAAGTACGATCGGTAGAGCCGAAGATGGTGGATACGTGGATATTCTACCTTTCAAGAACTGCTTGCAGAAATTGGGCAATTCCAAAATAATGGCTTGGATGAAAAAAAATCAGCTAAAACGACGAGGTTATCGACTAAACAGAAGCGTATTTTGAACAGTTTGTGTTATCGTATATTTTGCGGGGGTTAAAGAAATGGCAGAAAATTTGGGAAAAGTATATCGCGACCTTAGAATAAAAAGGTTCGATATGTGACATTTTTGAAAAAAATGAGTTATACAATACATGCATTACTAGTAATTTTAGCGCAATCTTTCGATTGGTGTTGTCCGATTTGCGGAAAAAAGGCCCATTTTTAAGATAATGATGTAAAAAGGTTGTAACTGCTACGACATTTATCAATAATTTGAAGAAAAAGGTTCCATCTGCCTAATAAAATCACATTCTCCCTTTTTCTTCAAAAATTTCATAGTTTGAATTCAGATACAACGTTTTTCTGTTTTTTTGCTCAGTTAGAACTATTTTATTCTTAACACTCTAGCGAAATTTTTATGAGTTGTCAAATCTACGCGGAAATTATAATAAGTTTAATAAATTCGTTGGTATTAATATGTTCGTTATTTTAAGCTAAAATTTATAATAAAACGTATATTTAGAACAATACAATTGTGATTGTAAGTATTTTACTAGTTTTATTAAACAATTTCTAATGGATACCACAGCTCCACAAAAAAAAAACTCCGGCACCCGAGACGAGAATAGGTGTATAGGTGCAGAATTGCACTATCGCATCAACATTTTTTTCAAAATTGCTTGTATGCTAAAATGAAATGTAAAAAAGAAAAAAAAAGACATCGCCAAAAAACAGACTAAAGTCCCGAAAAAATTGCGAAAAATCGTAAAAAATCGTTGACAGACAGACAGGCAGGCGGGTATAGACGTGCGAGTAGGTGAACTGGCAGGCTGACGAGCAGGCGGGCTTTTTTATCGATTTTCATAAATTTTTTGCGATTTATTCAAAATTTTGATGCGATACAGAAATTCTGAGTGCAGATTCGTGATCAGCGACCCCAAAAACATATAGGACACCTATTCTCGTCTCGGGTGCCGGAGTTTTTTTTTTTTTGTGGAGCTGTGTAATTTATGAAATATAATTATATTACATTATTTTACTATTATATTTCTTCTAGCACTTTTGAAATGTCTGGGAATTTTAATATTAATTATACCGTAGCTGAGAAGGGCGAGGAAATCTTGGAATTTCAGTTCTCTAAGGTTGACGTGAACGATGTACTGGTAATTGATAATGAAGAAATTCTCCATCTTGTGGGGGCGCCAGATTCCGAACCGATTCTTATAGAAAACTTTTATGAGCAGTATGTAGATAACAATAATAATAACCAACTGGGTGATTCGGTAAATGTATCCAACATTGATCAGCAGTTGGAATCAAGCGACACTGTTATTTTAGAAGTACCAGGTGAGCCAGTAGTAAATGATTCTTATAATTATTCCAAGATAGGGCCAGAATTATCAAATTTTGAAAGTGAATCTTCCGATTTAACTGAGGATGAAATGGTAAGTCAAATAACGAAATGAAATAAAAGGAATCAAACCAATTGTTAATTTTTTATCTTATTATATAAAGCATGGCCCAACAAGAAAACGACAACGTAAGTCTGATAAGTGGAAAATAAATGTTAGAAATAAAAAATATCAATCCGGTTTAGAATTTGTGAACAATCGAGATCAAACGCGGCCCAAAAACGAAATTAAGACTTTCAAAAATTGCATGTCGAATTGCAAAGTGCGTTGCTCCGTGCAAATATCTGAAACTGAACGCAAAAATATTTTCGAGGTTTATTATTTCCTAGATCAAGCAGGAAAATATAACTTTATTTCGAAAACAACGGAGCGTATTGAGACACGTAGAAAACAAAAATCCGACAAGGTTTCACAGCGAAAATTTTCGTTTTATTATTATTTTAATGTTCATGGTAACAAAATTTCGGTCTGCAAAAAATATTATTTAGAAACCCTGTCTATTTCTCAAAAACTAGTTTATACTGTTCATCAGAAAATGCGTATGACTGGGACAGTTCAAAAAGCGAGATAGGCACGAAAAGCTCAAAACTAATTTTAAAAGAAAAGCAGGACTTCATAATAAGTCATATAAACAGCTTTCCATGTATTGAATAGCACTACTGCCGGGCCAAAACACAAAAAAAAATATCTGGATTCGAATTTAAATATATGCAAGTTGTACGATTTATACAGTAAAAAATGTTTGGAATCAAATGTACAAGCAGTAAAAAGCAGCTACTACCGACACATTTTTAGCACACGGTTTAATTTAGATTTTTTCAAGCCAAAATTGTATAAATGTGGGATTTGTGAATTAAACAATATCGATCCATCGCGAGTAAAAATCGGTCAATATCAAGAGCACATTAACTTTAAAGTCACAATGCGCCAGTTAAAAGAAACTGATAAACAGAGTGGAATACCGCAATTCTGTGTTTTGATATGTAAAAAGTAATAACATGTCCAAAAAGTAATATTGACGAAACGTATTATTACTCATAGCTTAATGTATACAACCTTACGGCGCTTTTGTCTACTACTAAAACTGTATACTGTGCAATATGGAATTAGGCCACCATGGGGCGAACGGGCAATGATATTGCGTCCGCGCTGTATAGAAATAGAGAATAATATAACAAAACTTATTACATGGAGTGACTCGTGTGTGCCCCAGAATAAAAATTCACACATGGCGTATGCTATACAGTATTTTATATCCCAACACCCGGAAGTAGAATCTATTGAAATGCGTTACTCCTTACCTGGACATTCCTGTAATCAGGAAGTTGTTAATGCACATAGCCAAATAGAAAAATCATTAACAAAAAATTAGTTTTTTCGCCTATTGGTCTTTTACGGTTGTTAAAAAGCATTAACAGAAAACGACCACATCACGTGATATAAATTAAACCGAATGATTTTAAAAATTTTGAACAATGTGCTAAAGCATTTAACTATAAAGTGGTACCCTTCAGTTCGTTAAAGATGCTTCGGTTTACACAAAACATTTTTGGAATTAATTATTTTAATGGATATAACCCTGAGGATTATATTAGAACCACAGTAA
This sequence comes from Nephrotoma flavescens, assembly GCA_932526605.1. NCBI lineage: Eukaryota > Metazoa > Arthropoda > Insecta > Diptera > Tipulidae > Nephrotoma > Nephrotoma flavescens. The sequence continues at coordinate 273,211,777 of OW052221.1, read as the reverse complement.
GGCCTACGACGAAAACAACCAAAAATCAAAGTCGTCCGCAAAAAATTCCAGCAAGTGTAGGGATAACAGATCCTATAATAAGCAGTAACCACAAAACTATACCAAACCACAAAAAACAACATTTATAAAAAATGTTCAAATATATGCCACGACAAGACATAGATTATTATAAAACTATTTTATTACCAAAAAATTAAGACTGATCGTCTATTTTAATCTATGTATACTTATAAATAGTTTTTGAAGAAATAGCAATGGAACTTAAGGACTACTACCGGAACTATTTGATGTAATCTAATTATATTTAGAATGAATTATTTTATTTAGATATTATTATTTTATTTTAAAACATTATATTATAATTTTGTTGAAATGTCATAATCGTTTTCTGAAAAATAAAATTTATTTTTGAAATGAAAACCGGTTTTCATTTTCTGTTAACTACAAGTATAAAAAGAAAATCTTCAGTTTCACATAATCGAACTCATAATATTCCATAGATTGTATAACAAAGGTGTATGTGCCCAGGTAGAACTTTTTTAACTTTCAATTTCTATTCCAAAATTTAGAAAAGGTTGTAAGTGCAATATTATTTTTACAATTTCTCAACAAATAATTAAAACTGTTGGGAAAATGAGGAAAAATTCAATATAGGTTACATCTATATTGAAAAGGCGGAAGAAAAACAATTTAGTGAAAAATAAGGAATACCTACTTGAATATTCAGTTGCTTTTTTCTCGAAACTATGTACAATGAACATAGAACCCTTTTATTCTAAGGTCGCGATATGTCGACCTAAAACGAAATTACGTATGTATTATTTATTCGTGCGATACTAGGCCACATTCAATGCATTAAAAACATATTGTACACCTTTATTTTACGTCTTTGTAAGCTGTATTAGTGCAGCAAGCTATATTAGTGCCTATCCAAAGACCATAGTTGCATTAATGAAAAATATGTGTACTAGAAAAGCCATTTCATTCAATTTATTGAGTTAGTGTGATTTTCCCAAATTGCAGTTCTGTAATCCCATTAGTATTTCATTATAATTTGTCAAAAATTAACGAGGATTGGGCCGAATTAGCGAGATTTTGCCAATTTGCACCTCTGCATCCCCATTAGAATTTCTCCACAATTAGGCAGAAGTTCACCAACATTATGGCCTATCAATTTACCATATTGGCATCAATGAAAAATCATGTTAGTCTGGAGTGACAGGCTATTCAATGCATTTTCAATATGTGTCCCTTAGTAACAAAAACCCCTAAAACCAAAATTTTAAAAATATCAGGTATTGATATCAAACGAAAGAGGGCAACATTTACCACACATTCGAAACTAGTATGATTTGCAAAAATATGTTATTCCCATAGAAAATCAAACTTGAAAACCATTGTAAGATGCAAAAACCATTATTTTCTTTATATAATTTGTTTCAAAAGCCAATAATTCCTATAATAAAAGTTATATTCAAAATCCAACAATTCCTTTAGTTTGAAACACTGTGAAATTTTGATTAGTTGCAATAAACGATAATTCCAATTAGCTAGATTTTTGCCGTTACTAGTTTACGGTTGGTAATATTCGTATTAGTTTGTATCGTAGTTTATTGGAGTCTTTATTCGAGAAAGGTAGCTTTGTAGAGTGGCAATATTTTACGATTATTTATTTTATTTAAAATAAAAAGTGAGGCACGCAAGTTAATAAAAGTAAAAGTGAATTTTTGGGGTGCACCATACAATAAAAACGGTAAGATAAAATGGAAAACTTTGATATGGCTGTAAGTGTTGATGTAAGAGGTTGTAAACCACGAAAGAAACTAGTGAATAAAAGTGGGTGGAAAAGAGAACAAGAGAAAGAGAACAGGTAATTGTATAGAATTGTTTTTAATAACGGATTAAATGAAATGAATATGAATTATCGTAATTTGAATAGATATACAATGAAGAAACCTCCGAAAATGCTATCGTGCAAGCATGTTGGTAAGATATTTAAATGCTCCCAGTTAAATGGTAGAGATGCAATGCAATTTTCGAAAGCATTTCATAGTTCGAAAAATAAAATTGAACAGGACAAATTTATCCTTACGAGCTGCAAAATAAAACCAACGGTTAGAACCAATCGGAAGCAGGTCGGATCTACTAGATCCAGAGGTTATTTCATCGAACTTTTCATTCGAAAAGTAAATGGAAATTTGGTACGGGTTTGAAAAAGCGCGTTCACCAACATTTTAAATGTGTCAAAATATCGGGTAACGGTTTTATGATAGACGTACTCTCCCAGTGGAAACTCGCGGTGGTGATCGCAGCAGTAAGAATTATGAAGCAAGAACATCGTCTGTGAAATTATTTATAGGAAAATTCAAAGTTGTTGACCTTCATTATTGTCGTTCTAAGAAAGTCGGTCGTCAATATTTGGCAGGCGATCTTTCAATAAATAAAATGTATCGAATGTACATTGCAGATCAACCAGCTGAACTACATGTTAAACAAAGCTATTTCAGACATGTGTTTAATAAATATTTCAATCTGGGTTTTAAGACACCATCATCTGATAAGTGTTCAACGTGCCTGATGTACATGGAGCAGCTTAAAACTGAGACGAACCCCCAAATAAAAAGCGATAATATGATCAAAAAACGAGTTCATAATTTGCGAGCACAGAGTTTTTATCACCTTGCACGAGAGGAAAAGGAAGGAATGATAACGATCTCCTTTGATTGTCAGAAAAATATGGTTCTCCCAAAAGTTCCAGATCAAGCCGCATATTTTTCGAGACAAATGTATTTATATAATTTTGGTGTTGTCCAAGGATCGTCGTCTTCAAGTCTCAATAAAGATAACGTGTTTCTGTACGTTTGGCTGGAAAGTGAGCACACGAAAGGCTCCAACGAGATTGCCTCAGCATTGTATCACAAACTTTGCTCCACTTCGCTTGAAGATATTTCCATTATTCGACTGATTTGTGATGGTTGTGGCGCCCAAAATAAAAATTTAACGGTGATGGGTATGATTTCGTTCTGGCTAAAACAAGTGGCACCGGTACAAATTAAAGAAGTACAAATAATTTTCCCGATTCCTGGGCATTCCTACATTCCACCAGACAGAGTTTTTGCCCAACTAGAGAAAAAGGTGAGAGCTAAAGAGCGGATCATAGATCCATCTGAATACTTAGATATATACACCGAACATGGCCAAATTATTCGGCTTGGATCGGATGTCTGCCCGGTGAAGGACTGGAAGGCAGCTACTGCAACCTATGTTAAACCTCCAGGACAATGGCATTTCCAGTTTAACAAGGCCAAACGCTTCATATTTCGCAAAACGATGAAAGGGTCTATTTCTGTTCGCGGTGAGGTAGCATATAGATCGGATGTTGGTGTGAGTAAGACTGTTCTACGAAAAAACAGATGCATTTCCGCAATTCGGCCAGAACTTATACATGTCGGAGTACCCATAAAAAAAGTAAAAATGGATGACGTTAGCAAGTTACTGGTAAAGCACTTCGGTGAAAATTTGGAGACGATGGAAGAGCTGGGCTACTACAGATCGGTGCTTCATTCCGAAACACAAGTAGAACCTGTTGACGAACCCTTCACTTCAATTCGGATATTGAGGAATGTAACCATGCTGACGAAGATTTAATGATTTAATTGGAGTTGATGTTTACCATTGAATATTGAATTCATATTTTTATATTGTTTTTAATGAACATTTATTATGTTATTGCGCATATTGAAATATTTTAATAAATACTTTTTCAAGGTATTAAAATTACTCAACAAATTATTTATTTTCAAAATGCTTTAATTCCATCAAAGTTACTTTCAAAAATCACTAATTCCCAAACTATTTTACAAAAACCATTAATTCCAAACTAATTGGTTCGAAATACATAATTTTTAAATAAGATAAAATGAAAATTATATTTTAATTGTAATATGAATATAATTAAGGATAATTAGCCGAAAAAAAAAATTATTAATTATATTTAGTTTAATATATACGTTTAATTCAATTATCTAAAATAACATTGAAACGGAATTATGGCTTTTTGTGACTAAGGGACACAATTATATCATATTAGAGAAGTTTCTGCCTTATCCCGTCAAAATTCATCCACAGTTAGGTCGAAGTTAACTAACCTTGTGGTTTATCAAATGATCGTAGTTGGTATCAATAGTAAAGCAATAAAGCATGTTAATCTCGTCAACCAGGATATTCGTTGCATTTTCATTGCGCCATCAGAATTTTTCCACAAATACGCGAAAGTTGGCCCAGATTATGGCACTTGAAGCAAAGTTAATAATATGGCTTATCAATATAATGCGATAAAAGATAGTGTAAACAGTTCACGTCTAAATATGTAATAAGTTCTCTCTCTGGTAATCAACGAAGTCGTATTTATTTACTTTTACCCAAGAAAGCGGTATCTGCATTATCAATTTTTTTATCTTTCGTCAGTCTCGTTCTGAATTCATTCATTCTTAATGTAATAAAATAAAATAAATCGCAATTAATGATTGTGTTAAATAAATAAATAAATTTTAGCTTAAAATACTAAAATATACTAATTATAATTTATAGTATGATCTAATCACTATCTCATCATATCGCTTTTTGCAAATTGTTCATTTAAAACCTACTCACGGAGATCTACGCTAGTCGCCACAATTTTTTGTTTTTGCCGCAAAATTTTCAAAGTAATGTGATTACTCGAATGAACCTATTTTATGCCAATTTATAAATAACCAAAACTATTAGCAATGGTGAATGCACATCAAAGCAATTAAGAAGCAGGTTACCCTATCAACCTTACTTAACGGTTTCTTTGGCCCTTTTATTCGTATCAAATTAAATTTACGATTACGTACTATACAGCATATTTTATTCAGGTGAACGATGCATCTCTAATTTAATAACGACGAATACAAAAATTAAGCTTTTCAGTTTCTACCATGTAATGCAGACGAAAACTTAATTTATATTATATTTTGTTTTTCCAGAATATTCCAGATTTGAATAAAAGCTTTTCTTTATTTTTATTAGGTTCTCGTTGCTGTTGTGCTGTTAAAACGAATTGAAAGATGTAAAAGTAAATTATGTATACAGTAAAGTACAAGAACAACATAATAATATAAATAAATAGAGCTTTATTGTTTCATTTCATTTTATTTGTTTATTTTTATATCGTTTAACGATATAAATCAAAAATTTTGTGAATTTTGTTAAGATTTTATTTACTTAGCGTTTTATACGTCTGCTCGAGAAAATCGATAAAAGCTTTTGATAAAACGCGTGCTGGCTTCTGTAACAATATAAAGCTGTATCTAAATTTAATATCAGGAATGGTGGTACAAATTTTTAGGAATTCCGTATTACTCTCGACATACATCATTCCTATTAAATCTCATGTTTGTATCCCTGTTACACAGAAAACCAAACAAATTCTAGGATATCATTACAAAAAGAACATAATATGTTTGGTAAAATTTAATTTAAAATGATTGACTTTAAATATTATATTTGAAGCTTCATAAACAAAATTTTTATACCCACGAGACGCAGTAGCAAATAATATCCCTGGGTGAATTTATAGTAACATGCAAACGCATAATAGCATGATATTCGAACATTGAAATTATTTAACGTCGTGTAAACATTTCGGCGAATATGTAATCGCATAAAATGCTTATAAATTTAAAGCTTAACATGGTTATACGAACATATCTCATGAACCTATACCGACTTTTTGATATTTTTGTTTGTTTACGACATAAGAATGTAAAATAATCCCATTGTGTCTTATATTTTGAATATTCTTACATCATCTTCTTCGATGTATGCTGTTACGAGTATTATGTTGAGACAATGGAATAAAGATGATTTTCAGTAATGCTGCTGATGAGAAAAATATGAAATTATTTTTTTTTTTTGATCATATTAAAAACTGTAGCAAACAATGTTATTCAATTAGCTTAGATACGCTGTAATCAAATTTCAGTGTCATAGTTTTATTTTTTTATGTTGATAGATTAGGGTAGTTTTTGGGGCGGAAATAATTTTGTATGTGATATGTTTAAAAAAAATGTGCTACGTTGTCCTAGTTGTCATAGTTCGGTTCGTTGATCGCAATGATTTGGGTGTTTTTGGTGGCGTCCAAAGTTTTTATCTATACACAAATTGAAGGCAAGCAATTTAGTGCCTCAAAAGTAGTTACGTGATTTGAATAATATTTTCCAAGTTTTTATTAAAACTATTTTTTAATACGAATACATAATATACAACATATTTTATGTATAGACTTCTGAATTTAACGAACGTATGCATTAAAAAATAATAATTTAAAACTATACCTAGACGAAATAAAGTTTAACTACTAAACTATTTTAGCACTGCCTTTATATGGTTCAGACTGGTAACGACGATTTGTCTGAAACAATTGAATTAATGTGCCTACCATGGGTCGGAGCTAGTCCACAGATTCTAAACCGACATATAATAAATCGAAAAGTGATAGCGTTGATTAGTCCATTCATCATATTTTCCGTTAAACACTGAAACATAATTTTAGGCCATTTTATGTAAACCTTCTTTTTATTGCTGGTACGGTTCCAGTTGGGTATTTGATGCAGTCAATGAAAGATTGCATTAGGTATTCGCTGGTACTTGTTAATTACTAATCCTTAGATGTTGGCAGGTATTATTGGTAAAATATGCTATTTTAAATTCATCAGATCTGTCTGATAAAAAAGAAAAAAATTTCATTGAAATAACAAAAAGCCGAAGATGGAAACAAAAATCGGGGACATAAGTATAGAGCGCAACTGCCAATATTTATAATTTACCACCAAATATTTCTCCCTTGTGAAACGAACTATGAAATATAGATGATAAAATTTATAACGCAACAAGCGAACAAGCTTTCGCAACAAAAAACGTTATTTGCGAAGAATCTCTCTCCCGCGAAATTTATATACTCTACTTTCGATAAAAATTCCCCAGGGTTCCCTGTATAAGAATGTTATATGCTTTTCAAAATCTTTGCAAAAACTGATATAGCTCAAATGAAATCTGCCACTTTCGGTTTCATGATCTCGGTCAAAAATTACTAGGATCTCCCAATTTATAAAAAAGGTTAATTATAAAGTTCCACTGACACCTCACATACACACACAGAAAATTATTCAAACCCACTTTTTTACTTTGGCGATATAGCGAATCATAAATTCGCAAAAATCTCGCGATGTAAAATGTTTTATGGTTACAATACTTAATTTTACTACGTAAAAAAAGATAAGCGGTGTTTTGTCAAAAATCGGCCTTTAAATTTAAATTTTGGAAATTGGTCTATACCGATATTGCTGCAAGTTTGAGATATAATCTTTTACTTCATAGCCGATTATCTCACAATTGATACACTTTTCAAAATATTTGCAAATAATGAAAAAGTTCATGTATAGAAGGAGTCATTTCCGGTGTACCAATATTGGTCAAATATTACCGGGATCTCAAAACCGAATATTATTCTATGGAAGTTCTATGGAAGTCCACTTACGGTGGACTGATTTCTACGAAAAATCACTGAGTTTTCCTAATTTGTAGAAAAAGCTTAATGATAAAGTTTTTTATGTTTGATTCATAAAGACCATAAAGTTTCACATGGACCAATCAATCCGTCTGGATTGTATAGAGCCGAATTTTTATTGTAAATCAATATTTTTGTCAAAAATCATCGTTTGCACTTACATTTTGAAAACTGATCTATTATCGGCATTATAGCAAATATAATTTAGCATCTTATAGTTTTGGTTCTTTTTTTTGTATATTACAAAATATTTGCACTGCAATCTCTTAATATAACCAAAAAGCTTATATATGACGTTTCACCATGGTTAGTCCAAGATAGCCTTGGTTGTAGAGAGCACACACATTTTCGAGTATGTTCGAAGAAAACGTGCAAATTTTTCTTTTTGTTTGTTTCCGTAAAAATTAAAAGCAATTTTGTTTTATTTTCCTCGTTCGTGAATTTTTTTCGTTTCATTTCGCTTTTCCATTTGGTTTACTCGCAAAATGTTTTAATAGTTTAACCGAAATTTTCTGAAATATTTTATGGGAACTAATTAATGTTGTGTTTTATGTTGTGTGGCTTGTATTATGAGCCATATATATAACACCGGTGCTGATGTCCGTTACAGTGAAGAAGATACATAGATAATTATTTGTAAGAATATGAAAATATTTCCTTGCAATGGTTTAAAATGATGAGGAACTTAGCCCAGAATAATTGCAATACTCCAAAAGAAACATTATCAGAGCAAACATAATATCTTTAAAATAACGGTTATATTAGAAAATAATTTCCTCTAAACTTACGGGCTTTCGATTTAACAAATAATTTTTTTATTTTCCATTTTTTAGGTTATCGATTATGATCGGATTAGGTATGTTGGATGGAAATGGGAGTCTAAAATGATTTTGGGAGGAAATTTTGGAATATGGCTATCTGGGACGGTACTTGATCAATTCTTAACCGATTATGATAGAGCTTGGGTATCTCAAATGGAAATACGATTTTTAAATGGTTTTGGGAAGAAATTCTGGAATATGGTGGCCATCTGGGATGGAATTCGATAAATTCTTAACAGATTATGATAGGATTGGGTGAATTGCATGGAAATGGGATTCTTAAAAGATTTTTGGAAGAAGTTATGGAATATGGTCACCAAAGACGGAACTCTACCAATTTATAACCGATTGCAATGGGATTGTGTATATTGAGAATGGACATGAGATTTTTAAACCAGTTTTGGCCATATTCCAGAACTTGTTCCAAAAATCATTTAACAATCCCATTTCCATCCAACATTCCCAATTCCATCATAATCGATTAAGAATTGAACGAGTTCCGTCCCAGGTAGCCATATTCCATAACTTCTTCCAAAAATCATTTAATAATCCTTTCTGCATCCAACATACCCAATCTCATCATAATCAGTTAGGAATTGGTCGAGTTCCGTCCTAGGTGAACATATTCAAAAACTTATTCCAAAAATCGTGTAAGAATCTCATTTCCATCCAGCATACTCAATCCCATCATAATCGGTTTAGAATTAAACGAGTTCCGCCCCAGGCCTACATATTCCAGAACTTCTTCCAAAAACTTTTTATGAATCTCTGTTTCGTGCCAGGTAACCTAATTCCAGAACTTCTACCAAGAATTATTTAAGAAGCCCATGATCGAGTTCCGCCCCAAGTGGCCATGTTCCAGAAATTCATTCAATAATAATTTAAGAATCTTATTTACATCCAACACTCCCAATCCCAACATAATCAGCTAAGAAATGCGTAAATTCCGCCCCAGATGGCCATATTCCAGAACTTCTTCAAAAAACTGTTTATGAATCTCATTTCCATCCAACAAACAAAATCCCTTCATAATCGGTTAAGAGATAAACGAGTTCTTTCCTAGGTGGCCATATTCCAAAACAAGTGCATAATCTATAGTCGATTAAATTTAAAAAACATTCTGATTTAACAGACATTCGGTTTTAACGGACTCTCCAATTAGTCCGTTAATTCGAGGTATTACTGTAAACTGTAATAATCATTATTATCCAGATTTAATTATAAATTAATAAATGATTTAATAATAAAACTGTTCTGTAATTAAAATACACTTACCTACAGTGGGTCACAGCCAAAATGATGAAAGCCATTTTTTTAAAGTATATATTCAAAAAAAAATTATAAATATCTATTTTTAATTTACATTTATTATAAGCTTGAGTATTAATTGTTAATTTCATAAAACAAAACAAATAAAAAATTTCAATTTATAACAAAATAGTAACAAAAATCAAAATTTCTACGTAGATACATGGCACATCTAAAATGATGCAGTTTTAAAATTTCTATAAAAAATTAATTCATATGTTTGTAACTAATATTTTCACATTGTATAATTAATTTGTTAATATTTAGTAGAAAATCCATTTTGTGTTAGAACCGCCTTGAATCTTTTTGACATCGAATCTAGAAGTTTTTTTGTGTACTCTGGAGTTATTTTACTCCACTCTTCTAACAATGCCTTTTTTATGTCCCCTACATTATTAAACCCATATTTTCTGATTTTGTTTTCAAGTTTAGGTTATAAGTTTTCAATAACATTGATGTCTGGTGATTGGGCAGGCGTTTTCATATGACATGAGGAGTATTCCAAATGAGCCAACTTTGAACAATTCCAGATTTGTGTTTCAAATTATTGTCCTGATAGAACCGAAAATAATTCTTGATATTTAATTTTTCAGCACCTTCCTCCATATTCCTTTTTAGTATGCCTAAATACACATTTTTGTTCAAATTGTCTTCGATAAACTCTAAATTTTCAACTCCGGGAGACGCCATATAAGCCCGTAAGATAACATGACCTATACACCGTATATAACAGTGCTTCGTAAATTTTAAGCTGCAGTTCCGCATTAGTCTTTCTACATACGTAGTTTCTTCCGTCTGATCGAAAAAGGTTAAATTTGCTTTCGTCAGCAAATAAACCCGTATTCCAGAATGTTCCATCTTTGTTTTTATCGTCTTGGGAAAATTTAATTCTTGCCTTACGATTAACTTTACTGATGTATGGCTTTTCCAGCATTGTTCTACTGTGAAAGTTTGGTTCTCTTAATGTTCTGCCTATTGTTTATGGCTGACATTTTTTATGTAAATATTTTCAGCCTCATCGGCCCATTTTGGAGCACTTAATTTGAGGTTTTCTCTCATTTTTCGGACAATCCATCGACAATCTTTTTCGGAAAATATTTTACTGTGCGCTTTTCTTGGTTTATTTTCAACACGGTGTTGATAAATGAAGCGTTCGATAATATGCTGAACAGTAGAAGAACTAGTTTTCCACATTTCTGCAATTTTTCTGTTAGTTTTGCCATTTTTAAAGTGTTTAATAACTAATTCTCGCGTTTCAATACTTGTGAGGCGACCCATTTTTCATTAATTACAAAATTTCCCTATATTGATACTCCAAATTGTTTTAATAAATAATTTTGTTTTGAAACTGATACAAAGAGAGTGCATCATTTTAGCTGTGATATGTTTTTACGTGGAAATTTTCTTTTTTGTTAATATTTTGTTATAAATTGAAATTTTTTATTTGTTTTGTTTTATGAAATTAACAAAACATATTGAAGCTTATAATAAATGCAAATTCAAAATAGATATTTATAGTTGTTTTTTAGATATTTACTTTAAAAAAATAAAAATGGGTTGCCATCATTTGGGCTGTGGCCCATTGTATGTTTTATATCGTTAAATAAAAAACGCAGACTGATAAAAATCAATAATCAATTTCTGAAAAAAAATTAACTACTCGCGAGTAAAGCCTAAACCAGCCAGACTTAAGAGCTTAAGTTACACGCCGATTGCTCCACTTCGGTTAGAGGTACAATCACCAAAATTGTATAGGCTTCTCGTCACAAATCAACAACTGACCTCTTCTCCTAAGTGGTCTAAAACGGAGCACAACTTAAGCTCTTAAGTTTGACTGGTTGAGGTTTAATACAAAAAAATTTACAAAACGAAACCAATTTTTGCTTTCTGTTAACTTGTTTCGTTTTTTTGAATATAACAAAATGCAACGATGAAAAAATTGAAATAATTATTTTTGGTAATTTGTACCATGTTACACGAGATTTTAGTTTCTGGTACCAAACTAAGATATCATTGCAGGTGCGACATAAAGTTTTTGTCCTTGAGTTCGAAATGAAAAAATAGAAATGAAAATAAAAAAATTTAAGGACATTTTTGAGTTGTAGATTTTTGTTTAAATTTTATTTTCGAGAGAACAGAATAAAACAATACAAAAAATGGTGTTTTAATATAAAATAAAGAAGGTTTAAATTAACAATAAAAGTCTATTACGACTTAGTTTGATACCAGAAACTAAAATCTCGTGTAGCATGGTTCACGCGCTTTCGTTTTTTTTTTTGTACTCGAATTCTATTTGAAAATTTTGTGGTCGTTCTATTCTCTGATATACACATACATATCAGATACAAGCGAAATGAACATACATCTCGAATACAGCACACTTAATTTCTACATTTTAACCTTCTGGATTTTTGGCAAAAATTGTCTTGTTCCAGCTTAAATTTCTGAAAACCAAGGTCAAATGGAAAAAAAACTTTAGTTTGATATTTTATTCCGAATAGTCCATCCGCCAGGTCTGTAGAGATGCCGATATTTGGTGAAATAAAATGTTTGTATCAAAACTCGTCTTTCTGATAAAATTTGATCGGAACTTATTTTGTTTGAAATTTTATTTACAAAATTTTTAATTTTATTGTTTTTCGAAAATGATGAACACTTCAAAATATTTGAAGAAAAAACGAGAAAGCTCCTATTGCAGCTAGAACTATCGATGAATTTATTTCGGCCAGAAATCACTAGAATCTTGTAAATTATAGGAAAAGTGTTTGTAATAAGATTCTGTCAATCCGTAGGAGCAAAAATTATTAAATTATTAATTCGAAAACTATTAAAATATTTGGAAAAAACCGAAGAAAGTCCTGTGGAAGGTCACTTTCTATTAATCATTGTGAAACCCAGTTGTTAGCTTTTTGAACCATTCCGTTTGTTCGTAAACGTTTCGCAACAGTTTGTCGATCAACAGCCACACCTGATTGTGTTTGAGAAGAATCTTCAGCCAATAAGTTTTTCATTTCAGCATCTTTAAATTTTTTGGGTGGTTCAGTGCCAAAATCAACCATTATTTGCACGTTGTGTCCGATGGAGCATGATCAATACAAACTTCCACAAGCATAAATGTTAAGTTTCCGCTGCACTAGTCAATTAACGTTTGGAGGATCACGAGTGACACGTAGCGGAAAAATTTGAAACTAAACGAGCTGGGCAAATTTAAAAATACGCGTGATTTTTGTTATTATGCAAATTGCATTGAAGGTTAGCAAATTTATTTTTTATTTTACTACCCTCAATGGACGATTTATAGTACATATAAGCAACGACACCTATTGGGAAAGGGCGGAGTCATATTCACACACCCAATATTAGAAAACATATTGAACATAAGTATATTGTAAATTTATTTTCCTTTTTTGTAAATGATTTGACTATATAAATAGTTTTGTATGAACTTCAGCTATACCCTAAACCCTATAAAAGCAAATTTAGCGTGATTTCTTTCAGTTAGATTCACGAATAATAATCCAACTTGTATCTCACCAATCATTCCCAAGACTTCGTTTCAGTACCCACCTACCAGCAAAACAGAAGGGATTTAAGCAAATATATTATGCCGATGCCAATCCACCAGGAAATATAAATTTAATAATTAATCTTGGATTATAAAACAATGTAAAATCACCATAATAAAAAATATCAAAAACACAGAATCCTACTAATAATAATAATTATAATCATAATCATAATCATGATCATAATAAAGAAATAAAAGAAAACATTGTTCGGGCTTAAGGTCTTAAGTCAATATAATCTAATTTTAATACCAGTAATTTATATTCATTTACTCTCTAATCTCACTTATGTACCAAGTTCATTTAACGATTTATTTTGCATTTTTCCTGTTTCCCCCGTTTTTTGTGTTTTCCTTACCTGTATCTGCGATAAAATAAAAATTATTAATAAAATATAAAAGAAACCAAAAACCATGTAAATGTACTTGCCCTTTATAACGTTTTTGAATTTCATCTTAATTTATCATCATCATAAAGTATATGAGCACAGAAAAAAAAAATCTCGGTACCTATCAAACCACTTCCACCTAGTTACCTTCATCAACTTTATTTTAAAAACATTTTTTTTTATTTCAAATATTCAACTCATCAAAAAAATATTAAAAAATAAAGCAAAAAAAAAGAAAATTCTTTGATTAATGTTTTTCTAATTCCATTTTATATCTTACCTTTATTTTCACGTCATCACAATCAATCCTAAATACAATATGAAAACAAAAATAAAATAAAACAAAATAAAATGAAAAGGAAACTACAACAAATAAAAAATAAAACTGGAAAATGATGAAAAATTTTGCTCTTCTTTTATTTGTTTTCCCAATTTATCACATAACATATTTAAATCGAATATTTGCCAGATACCATAGAGGAGACAATTTATATAGAAATCGGATGTGAATAGAGTTTTAATGATTTTTTACTCGTTCGGGCTTTGCCACGTAGAGTTTGATAACCGGATAAGCAAAGCTTCTGTATTTTCATTTATTTTCTATCGAAGTTTAAATGGATAAAACTCAGACAGTTTTTTATTAATCGTTTTGGATTATTGTGCTGAACTTAAGTCTCGTTTATATTTAAAGGTCACGCATACAACTCGCAGACGAGACAAAATTGATATAATCTCTATATATAGACATAATCCATTCTAGCGTTTTAATGTTTCATTCATAGATCAGGTTTGAAACTGTGCATAGCCCTAGCATATATAACAGGAACTAATATTATGGGGCCCGGAAAGTATTATCTATAATTATTGGTCGAAAATTCGTTCCAATTGTGATGTGATATGCTCGAATTCCTTTAATTCACTCCAAATAAAATTCGCCTTATATTCTGTCCTAATGTTAACAACATTCTTTTGATAATTTTTTTGTAGGCAGCACATCTCATTAAGAAATTTGGCCATCCCAACAATGTTTCGATTTACACTTTATTACAGATTATTGAAAGATTCCGTGAATCATATATGACATCACATGTGGCTTCCTGAAAATCATAAGGTGGGAATCATTAAATTACTTGTATTTTAGTCGCTGTATAGTATTCCTTTAATTTTTTAACCATTTTTTCAAATTTGTTTGCAAGACGTGAAATGAAAACGAACATGAAAAATTTTATTTTGCGGTACGCAGTTTAGCTAGTAAAACTTGTAATATGTTTCGTATTAAGATATAGACGTTTCTGTTTAACTCACGGCATTTTTATGTGCAAGTACGATAAAAGTAAGCTAAATTTTTAAGTTTCATAATTATTTGTATTTTTTTTTAATTGTAAAGTTTTGGAATGAATTAGTTGTTGAAAATTTGATTTGATTCATACAAAATTTATTGTGACGGTCTCTTTATCGTAAACAAATTATCGTGTTTCAATTTAACGTGAACATTTAACCGTAGAACAGTTTATCGTAGACACAATTTACCGTGGACACAATTTATCGTGTGGACAATTTATCGTATGCCAGTTTATTGTAATTTGTAAATTTGACCGTATAACAAGGAAATTTCTTAACCGATTATAATGGGATTGGGTATGTTGGATGGAAATGGGATTCTTAAATGATTTTTGTAAAAAGTTCTGGAATATGACCACCTGGGACCGAACTCGGTAATTTAATAACCGATTATGATGGGATTGAGTATGTTGGATGGAAATGAGATTCTTAAATAATTTTTTGAAGAAGTTCTTGAATATGGCCACCTGGGACAGAACTCGGTTTTGTACCAACAAATTATGATGGGATTGGGTATGATGGATGAAAATAGGATTATTATATGATTTTTGGAAAAAGTTCTGGAATATATTAATTTTGAATAATAATCCAAATTTCGAGTAATCGTCGATTGAAATCGGCTATTTTTTTACCCGGACAAATGCACTTTTGTTTGAAACGAAAATTTTTTTTGTTTCAAGTCATGGAATATTCTACCAATAATGATAGGTTATTTAATTTTGAATAATAATCCGTTGAAATTGGGCCGAAACAACAACCAGTTTTCGTGTAATCGTCGATTGAAATCGGCAATTTTGTTACCCGGGCAAATGCACTTTTGTTTGAAACGAAAAATTTTTTTGTTTCAAATCATGGAATATTGTACCAATAATGAAAGGTTATTTAATTTTGAATAATAATCCGTTTAAATTGGGCCGAAACAACAACCACTTTTCGTGTAATCGTCGATTGAAATCGGCTATTTTTTTACCCGGACAAATGCACTTTTGTTTGAAACGAAAAATTTTTTTGATTCAAATCATGGAATATTGTACCAATAATGAAAGGTTATTTAATTTTAAATAATAATCCGTTTAAATTGGGCCGAAACAACAACCAGTTTTCGTGTAATCGTCGATTGAAATCGGCTATTTTTTTACCCGGACAAATGCACTTTTGTTTGAAACGAAAATTTTTTTTGTTTCAAGTCATGGAATATTGTACCAATAATGAAAGGTTATTTAATTTTAAATAATAATCCGTTTAAATTGGGCCGAAACAACAACCAGTTTTCGTGTAATCGTCGATTGAAATCGGCTATTTTTTTACCCGGACAAATGCACTTTTGTTTGAAACGAAAAATTTTTTGTTT
Organism: Nephrotoma flavescens; assembly: GCA_932526605.1. Classification (NCBI taxonomy): domain Eukaryota; kingdom Metazoa; phylum Arthropoda; class Insecta; order Diptera; family Tipulidae; genus Nephrotoma; species Nephrotoma flavescens. The sequence continues at coordinate 273,195,411 of OW052221.1, read as the reverse complement.
CAAATCATGGAATATTGTACCAATAATGAAAGGTTATTTAATTTTGAATAATAATCCGTTTAAATTGGACCGAAACAACAACCAGTTTTCGTGTGATCGTCGATTGAAATCGGCTATTTTTTTACCCGGACAAATGCACTTTTGTTTGAAACGAAAAATTTTTTTGATTCAAATCATGGAATATTGTACCAATAATGAAAGGTTATTTAATTTTAAATAATAATCCGTTTAAAGTGGGCCGAAACAACAACCAGTTTTCGTGTAATCGTCGATTGAAATCGTTTTTTTTTTACCCGGACAAATGCACTTTTGTTTGAAACGAAAAATTTTGTTGTTTCATGTCATGGAATATTGTACCAATAATGATAGGTTATTTAATTTTGAATAATAATCCGTTTAAATTGGGCCGAAACAACAACCAGTTTTCGTGTAATCGTCGATTGAAATCGGCAATTTTGTTACCCGGACAAATGCACTTTTGTTTGAAACGAAAATTTTTTTTGTTTCAAATCATGAAATATTGTACCAATAATGAAAGGTTATTTAATTTTAAATAATAATCCGTTTAAATTGGGCCGAAACAACAACCAGTTTTCGCGTAATCGTCGATTGAAATCGGCTATTTTTTTACCCGGACAAATGCACTTTTGTTTGAAACGGAAAATTTTTTTGTTTCAAATCATGGAATATTGTACCAATAATGAAAGGTTATTTAATTTTGAATAATAATCCGTTTAAATTGGGCCGAAACAACAACCAGTTTTCGTGTAATCGTCGATTGAAATCGGCTATTTTTTTACCCGGACAAATGCACTTTTGTTTGAAACGAAAAATTTTTTGTTTCAAATCATGGAATATTGTACCAATAATGAAAGGTTATTTAATTTTGAATAGTAGTCCGTTTAAATTGGGCCGAAACAACAACCAGTTTTCGTGTAATCGTCGATTGAAATCGGCTATTTTCTTACCCGGACAAATGCACTTTTGTTTGAAACGAAAAAATTTTTTGTTTCAAGTCATGGAATATTGTACCAATAATGAAAGGTTATTTAATTTTAAATAATAATCCGTTTAAATTGGACCGAAACAACAACCAGTTTTCGTGTAATCGTCGATTGAAATCGGCTATTATTTTATCAGGACAAATGTACTTTTGTTTGAAACGATTTTTTTTTTGTTTCAAGTCATGGAATATTGTACCAATAATGAAAATTTAGAATAATAATCCGTTTAAATTGGGCCGAAACAACAACCAGTTTTCGTGTAATCGTCGATTGAAATCGTTTTTTTTCTTACCCGGACAAATGCACTTTTGTTTGAAACGAAATTTTTTTTTGTTTCAAATCATGGAATATTGTACCAATAATGAAAGGTTTTTTAATTTTAAATAATAATCCGTTTAAATTGGGCCGAAACAACAACCAGTTTTCGTGTAATCGTCGATTGAAATCGGCTATTTTTTTACCCGGACAAATGCACTTTTGTTTGAAACGAAAATTTTTTTTGTTTCAAATCCTGGAATATTGTACCAATAATGAAAGGTTGTTTAATTTTGAAAAATAATCCGTTTAAATTGGGCCGAAATAACAACCAGTTTTCGTGTAATCGTCGATTGAAATCGTTTTTTTTCTTACCCGGACAAATGCACTTTTGTTTGAAACGAAAATTTTTTTTGTTTCAAATCCTGGAATATTGTACCAATAATGAAAGGTTATTTAATTTTAAATAATAATCCGTTTAAATTGGGCCGAAACAACAACCAGTTTTCGTGTAATCGTCGATTGAAATCGGCTATTTTCTTACCCGGACAAATGCACTTTTGTTTGAAACGAAAAATTTTTTTGTTTCAAGTCATGGAATATTGTACCAATAATGAAAGGTTATTTAATTTTAAATAATAATCCGTTTAAATTGGACCGAAACAACAACCAGTTTTCGTGTAATCGTCGATTGAAATCGGCTATTATTTTATCAGGACAAATGTACTTTTGTTTGAAACGATTTTTTTTTTGTTTCAAGTCATGGAATATTGTACCAATAATGAAAATTTAGAATAATAATCCGTTTAAATTGGGCCGAAACAACAACCAGTTTTCGTGTAATCGTCGATTGAAATCGTTTTTTTTCTTACCCGGACAAATGCACTTTTGTTTGAAACGAAATTTTTTTTTGTTTCAAATCATGGAATATTGTACCAATAATGAAAGGTTTTTTAATTTTAAATAATAATCCGTTTAAATTGGGCCGAAACAACAACCAGTTTTCGTGTAATCGTCGATTGAAATCGGCTATTTTTTTACTCGGACAAATGCACTTTTGTTTGAAACGAAAATTTTTTTTGTTTCAAATCCTGGAATATTGTACCAATAATGAAAGGTTGTTTAATTTTGAAAAATAATTCGTTTAAATTGGGCCGAAATAACAACCAGTTTTCGTGTAATCGTCGATTGAAATCGTTTTTTTTCTTACCCGGACAAATGCACTTTTGTTTGAAACGAAAATTTTTTTTGTTTCAAATCCTGGAATATTGTACCAATAATAAAAGGTTATTTAATTTTAAATAATAATCCGTTTAAATTGGGCCGAAACAACAACCAGTTTTCGTGTAATCGTCGATTGAAATCTTTTTTTTTCTTACCCCGGACAAATGCACTTTTGTTTGAAACGAAATTTTTTTTTGTTTCAACTCATGGCATATTGTACCAATAATGAAAGGTTATTTAATTTTAAATAATAATACACTTCCCGACCGTTTGTAAATGATTTTACCCGACCCAGGTTTATTTTCCATAATCGATTTAAAGGAATAACGATATTTATTGCTTATAAAAACCCAAATGAATCCACTTACTTATTGAGCAATTAACAGATTTTGAAATAAATCTTATAATAAACATAAAAATGTTAAAATATAAAAAAGCGTGTATGAAAAACTAACATTAACTTCTCCGAATATGGTTGAATGGAAATAAATTTACTGATTTTTTGTCTATTAAAATAAAATTTTATTTTTCTAAAAAAAAAATAAAAAAGGGGAAATACACATTTAAATAATAAAAAAAAGGTTAAGCATTCCTTGGGAGGAAACAAAAATGAAATGAAAAATAAAGTATGTATGTACAGTAATTTTCGAAAGAAAATTTTGAAAAAAAAAATCAAAAAAAACGTGATTATTCGCCGTCGTAACTTCGAATCATCGTAAGTCGTACCGTCGTAAGTCGAGGACACATATAGTAATGCCAAACAAATTAATTTAACTTTTAAAATGATATTTTAGGCTTCTTCGACCTTTCACGTTCGCACTCTCGAATTTAACTCTTCGTCCCCACTAGTAGTTTCTTCCGGAATCCACCCATATCGCCGAAAACAACATCGCTGACCAGACAGATGGCCGACAACCACATCGCCGACAGGAATTTTGGCGACAAGCCTACATCGCCGGCAGAGCCAGATCGCCGACAAGCCACATCGCCGACATCCACTTCGCCGACACCATGTATGTGAAGATAGCCATCATTTCATCCCCGAAAAATGCGATGGCAACACTAATTATTGCTATCATGACATTTTTTACTCTGAGCCCAAAAAATCTTGACATTTTTACTCTCAGCGCCGAAAATATTTGCTATCATGATAGTTAAAAAATGTCATGACAGATGAAATTTTCGAGGCTGAGAGTAGATATAATACTTATAAATATCTACATGTTTGTGAAATAAGCCCAATGTTCAGTGTGTGAAGATAGGCTAAATTCAGTCTCAGACCAATACAAAATTATTGCTATCATGACATTTACTGCACTCAGCCCAAAAAATCCATACAGTTCCGAAAATTCTTGCTATCACGATAGACAAAAACTCTCATGGAAATCGAAATTTTCGAGCTTGAGAGTACAAATGTAGGGATTTTTTTGTGCGGTACACATCGTATATGGGTGAGTGAGGTATAGTTCATAGAAGTTTAGTTGGCCCAACTACCAGTGCACATCGTTTGATAGATGACTATTTAAGGAGCATGTAGAATTTTTCTATGTATGTGTTGAGATATAGTCCATAGAAGTCAGGAACTATTCGTTGGCCAAAACTGGCGGTGCACATCGTGTGATAGTCTGTCCATCTGTCCGGTTGGTCACTTTGTTCTCCTGTAAAAATCATACAAAGTTTTCTATTCGAAATGGAAAATGGACACTCGTCTATTATTTTATATCTTATAAAATATGAGTTTAAAACACAACAATACAAATCACCTTAAGTGGGTTAGAGATATTATTAAACATTTTTTGATAATTTGCAAAACCCAGTCGCATTCAAACCGTATCAACCGTTTAATGTCTCGATACAGTCATTAAGCTACTTATAAATTACGTATATATCTCTACGTGTAAATTGAAGACATTTATTTTAATCAACATTTATTTAATCCTTGTAAATCCCAACGACTTAAACTATATATAAAATATACATATAACAGAGATATCAGCTTGGTTGAATCTTTTCTATTTTTCCCTATATATTCTAGTCTATTTTTTCTAAACCACCTCTTATCCACATCTTTAAATCAAATTGAAGTCATTCGATTTTAAATAACATGGAATAATAAAATCGATATACTATAGAGAGATAGAAATCTTTAGAATATTATATTATTGTCGTATTATGTCCCCCACTCCACCCTATATGTGTATATCATTTGCGAGTGGTATTATTATATTTCGCATTCTCTAGAGCAATAGATAGTAAGATAGTAAAGAGGAAACAAATTAATTTATAAATTTCTTTATAAATCATCTACATCTAAAGGTCAATTAAATATTAAAAACACAAAATATGAAGTAATCGATTTCGTTTGGTGATAAATCAAGAGTTTCCCACCCTCATCTGTTTTTCGATTGTTCGTCAATTCAATATTTAAAAAAAATATATAAAATATAAAACATCATATCCAAAAAATTCGTAAACTTTATTTCAATATACTATGACAACAACAACAATATATAAAAACAAAATCAATAAATGGAACCAGCCGAAGAGCACCTGAAGAAATTTTTATTTTATTTCGCAGCAACAACATAAATTTTCACATGGGAAAGATAACTATCGTGTTTTGTTCCATGTTTAAGAATTTTTATTTTTTTTTTGGGAGGGAGGAGGTTTTATTTAGTCACTAGCCAAGTACTGTAAAAGAAAATTCAGTTTTATAACATTTTTATATAAAAAAAAAAACTCAAGACAAGGTTTTCCCTCAATTTTCCGGTCCCCCGCTACATCTTCGCATCTAAATATATACTTCATCTTCCTTCCACTGGTATCGAGATACGTATTTTATTATAGTTTTTGGATTTGCTGTTGTTGTTTTTGTTATTTTTAGTTGTTGATAAATATTCGATCGAGAAAAATAATATAATTTTCATTCTCAATTTCACATTTGGAAAAATCGAATACATTAAAAATATATATTCCATAGATTGAAAAAGCACAAAAAATATATAAAGAAATGGAAAAAAGCTTTCCCAATAATAAATCTTCCCGTTTTTCCGTTTTTCGTTTTATTTAGTATTTTGTTGTGTTGTTTTCGTTTCTTGTTCGATGGACAACAATTGAATCGGATTACATGGAAATTGGAAATGAAGACGAAAATGTGATAAGTACATAAGTACATGTATATAGTATATATATATATATATATACATTACAAGTGGAAATGGGTAATGGATGAAAAAAAAAGTTTGAACGAACCGATTCACTGGCAGTGCATTGTGTATATATTTTAAGCAGTTTAAGCATTTTAAAGAACTTGAGTCGTATTCTCAGGTATATAATGTCTAGTTATGATAAACGACACAAAATTGAATTGATAATTGAAATACTATGTTATGATAAAATAAAGCAAATTTAGCTTATTTAATGTAAAGCCAATCAGTTGATTGCGAAAATCATCAGTATTGCTATCTAAACTATTAAAGATATCAAAACTTTTCGCATGATGCAGCAGGTACTATTCTCAATATCTTAAATCATTTTGAACCGAAATTTGAGCAACAGTAAATTTTCAATTTTTTGCGAAAATCGCTGATGGTTAGCCTTACTGTTTTTCTGCGGATAAAATTTATTGTCACAGATTCTAAAAGTTTTGGTCGGTTTGGCCTAATTAGACAATTCTGAGACGAATCGACTTTAAATGGTTGGAATATGTTGTGCAATTGTCCTCTGATTAAGCTTTGAGCATACAATTTGTTCGAATTTATTCCAATTGCCACGCTATCCAGATGTAATTTACTGTTTATTTCTTCATCCAGATGCTATTCTCAATACCTTAAATCATTTTGAACCGAAATTTGAGCAACAATAAATTTTCAATTTTTTACGAAAATCGCTTATGGTTGCCTTACTGTTTTTCTGCGGATAAAATTTATTGTCACAGATTCTAAAAGTTTTGGTCGGTTTGGCCTAATTAGACATTTCTTAGATGAATCGCCCTTAAATGGTTGGAATATGTTGTGCAATTGTCCTCTGATTAAGCTTTGAGCACAAAATTTGTTCGAATCTATTCCGATTGCCACGCTATCCAGATGTAATTTACCGTTTATTTCTTCATCCAGATGCTATTCTCAATACCTAAAATCATTTTGAACCGAAATTTGAGCAACAATAAATTTTCAATTTTTTGCGAAAATCGCTGATGGTTAGCCTTACTGTTTTTCTGCGGATAAAATTTATTGTCACAGATTCTAAAAGTTTTGGTCGGTTTGGCCTAAGTAGACAATTCTGAGACGAATCGTCTTTAAATTGTTGGAATATGTTGTGCAATTGTCTTCTGATTAAGCTTTGAGCACAAAATTTGTTCGAATTTATTCCGATTGCCACGCTATCCAGATGTAATTTACCGTTTATTTCATCATCCAGATCCTACTCTCAATACATTAAATCATCTTAAACCGAAATTTGAGCAACAATAAATTTTCAATTTTTTACGAAAATCGCTGATGGTTAGTTAGCCTTACTGTTTTTCTGCGGATAAAATTTATTGTCACAGATTCTAAAAGTTTTGGTCGTTTTGGCCTAATTAGATATTTCTTAGATGAATCGACTTTAAATGGTTGGAATATGTTGTGCAATTGTCCTCTGATTAAACTTTGAGCACAAAATTTGTTCGAACTATTCCGATTGCCACGTTATCCAGATGTAACTTACCATTTATTTCTTCATCCAGATGTATTCTCAATACCTTAAATCATTTTGAACCGAAATTTGAGTAACAATAAATTTTCAATTTTTTGCGAAAATCGCTGATGGTTAGCCTTACTGTTTTTCTGTGGATAAAATTGATTGTCACAGATTTCAAAAGATTTGGTCGTTTTAGCCTAATTAGACAATTCTGAGACGAATCGACTTTAAATTGTTGGAATCTGTTGTGCAATTGTCCTCCGATTAAGCTTTGAGCATAAAATTTGTTCGAATTTATTCCAATTGCCACGCTATTCAGATGTAATTTACCGTTTATTTCATCATCCAGATGCTATTCTCAATATCTTAAATCATTTTGAACCGAAATTTGAGTAACAATAAATTTTCAATTTTTTGCGAAAATCGCTGATGGTTAGCCTTACTGTTTTTCTGTGGATAAAATTTATTGTCACAGAATTCAAAAGATTTGGTCGTTTTAGCCTAATTAGACAATTCTGAGACGAATCGACTTTAAATTGTTGGAATCTGTTGTGCAATTGTCCTCCGATTAAGCTTTGAGCATAAAATTTGTTCGAATTTATTCCGATTGCCACGCTATCCAGATGTAACTTACCGTTTATTTCTTCATCCAGATGCTATTCTCAATACCTTAAATCATTTTGAACCGAAATTTGAGCAACAAAAAATTTTAAATTTTTTGCAAAAATCGCTGATGGTTAGCCTTACTGTTTTTCTGCCGATAAAATTTATTGCCACAGATTCTAAAATTTTTGGTCGTTTTGGCCTAATTAGATATTTCTAAGACGAATCGCCTTTAAATGGTTGGAATATGTTGTACAATTGTCCTCTGATTAAACTTTGAGCACAAAATTTGTTCGAACAATTCCGATTGCCATACGCTATCCAGATGTAATTTACCGTTTATTTCTTCATCCAGATGTATTCTCAATACCTTAAATCATTTTGAACCGAAATTTGAGCAACAATAAATTTTCAATTTTTTGCGAAAATCGCTGATGGTTAGCCTTACTGTTTTTCTGCGGATAAAATTTATTGTCACAGATTCTAAAAGTTTTGGTCGGTTTGGCCTAAGTAGACAATTCTGAGACGAATCGTCTTTAAATTGTTGGAATATGTTGTGCAATTGTCTTCTGATTAAGCTTTGAGCACAAAATTTGTTCGAATTTATTCCGATTGCCACGCTATCCAGATGTAATTTACCGTTTATTTCATCATCCAGATCCTACTCTCAATACATTAAATCATCTTAAACCGAAATTTGAGCAACAATAAATTTTCAATTTTTTACGAAAATCGCTGATGGTTAGTTAGCCTTACTGTTTTTCTGCGGATAAAATTTATTGTCACAGATTCTAAAAGTTTTGGTCGTTTTGGCCTAATTAGATATTTCTTAGATGAATCGACTTTAAATGGTTGGAATATGTTGTGCAATTGTCCTCTGATTAAACTTTGAGCACAAAATTTGTTCGAACTATTCCGATTGCCACGTTATCCAGATGTAACTTACCATTTATTTCTTCATCCAGATGTATTCTCAATACCTTAAATCATTTTGAACCGAAATTTGAGTAACAATAAATTTTCAATTTTTTGCGAAAATCGCTGATGGTTAGCCTTACTGTTTTTCTGTGGATAAAATTGATTGTCACAGATTTCAAAAGATTTGGTCGTTTTAGCCTAATTAGACAATTCTGAGACGAATCGTCTTTAAATGGTTGGAATATGTTGTGCAATTGTCTTCTGATTAAGCTTTGAGCACAAAATTTGTTCGAATTTATTCCAATTGCCACGCTATCCAGATGTAATTTACCGTTTATTTCATCATCCAGATGCTATTCTCAATACCTTAAATCATTTTGAACCGAAATTTGCGTAACAATAAATTTTCAATTTTTTGCGAAAATCGCTGATGGTTAGCCTTACTGTTTTTCTGCGGATAAAATTTATTGTCACAGATTCTAAAAGTTTTGGTCGTTTTAGCCTAATTAGACAATTCTGAGACGAATCGACTTTAAATTGTTGGAATATGTTGTGCAATTGTCTTCTGATTAAGCTTTGAGCATAAAATTTGTTCGAATTTATTCCGATTGCCACGCTATCCAGATGTAACTTACCGTTTATTTCTTCATCCAGGGGCGGTATGTTGTACCATCACTTCGAATCGAAACTCGAAAAAAGTCGAATGGCGGTATGTTGTATCATTTACGAAAAACAAAAATGATACAACTTTCACTTTTTCGATTCGACTTTTTTCGAATTCGACTTTTTTCGATTCGAAGTGATGGTAAAACATACTGCCCCAGATGCTATTCTATATATCTTAAATCATTTTGAACCGAAGTTTGAGCAACAATAAATTTTCAATTTTTTGCGAAAATCGCTGATGGTTAGCCTTACTGTTTTTCTGCGGATAAAATTTATTGTCACAGATTCTAAAAGTTTTGGTCGTTTTGGCCTTAGTAGACATTTCTTAGATGAATCGCCTTTAAATGGTTGGAATATGTTGTGCAATTGTCCTCTGATTAAACTTTGAGCACAAAATTTGTTCGAACTATTCCGATTGCCACGTTATCCAGATGTAATTTACCGTTTATTTCTTCATCCAGATGTATTCTCAATACCTTAAATCATTTTGAACCGAAATTTGAGTAACAATAAATTTTCAATTTTTTGTGAAAATCGCTGATGGTTAGCCTTACTGTTTTTCTGTGGATAAAATTTATTGTCACAGATTTCAAAAGATTTGGTCGTTTTAGCCTAATTAGACAATTCTGAGACGAATCGACTTTAAATTGTTGGAATCTGTTGTGCAATTGTCCTCCGATTAAGCTTTGAGCATAAAATTTGTTCGAATTTATTCCGATTGCCACGCTATCCAGATGTAACTTACCGTTTATTTCTTCATCCAGATGCTATTCTCAATACCTTAAATCATTTTGAACCGAAATTTGAGCAACAATAAATTTTCAATTTTTTGCGAAACTCGCTGATGGTTAGCCTTACTGTTTTTCTGCGGATAAAATTTATTGTCACAGATTCTAAAAGGTTTGGTCGTTTTGGCCTAATTAGATATTTCTGAGACGAATCGACTTTAAATGGTTGGAATCTGTTGTGCAATTGTCCTCTGATTAAGCTTTGAGCACAAAATTTGTTCGAATTTATTCCGATTGCCACGCTATCCAGATGTAACTTACCGTTTATTTCTTCATCCAGATGCTATTCTCAATATCTTAAATCATTTTGAACCGAAATTTGAGCAACAAAAAATTTTCAATTTTTTGCGAAAATCGCTGATGGTTAGCCTTACTGTTTTTCTGCGGATAAAATTTATTGTCACAGATTCTAAAAGTTTTGGTCGTTTTGGCCTAATTAGATATTTCTGAGACGAATCGCCTTTAAATGGTTGGAATCTGTTGTGCAATTGTCCTCTGATTAAGCTTTGAGCACAAAATTTGTTCGAATTTATTCCGATTGCCACGCTATCCAGATGTAACTTACCGTTTATTTCTTCATCCAGATGCTATTCTCAATACCTTAAATCATTTTGAACCGAAATTTGAGCAACAAAAAATTTTAAATTTTTTGCAAAAATCGCTGATGGTTAGCCTTACTGTTTTTCTGCCGATAAAATTTATTGCCACAGATTCTAAAATTTTTGGTCGTTTTGGCCTAAGTAGACAATTCTGAGACGAATCGTCTTTAAATGGTTGGAATATGTTGTGCAATTGTCTTCTGATTAAACTTTGAGCACAAAATTTGTTCGAACTATTCCGATTGCCACGCTATCCAGATGTAATTTACCGTTTATTTCTTCATCCAGATGTATTCTCAATACCTTAAATCATTTTGAACCGAAGTTTGAGCAACAATAAATTTTCAATTTTTTGCGAAAATCGCTGATGGTTAGCCTTACTGTTTTTCTGCGGATAAAATTTATTGTCACAGATTCTAAAAATTTTGGTCGTTTTGGCCTAAGTAGACAATTCTGAGACGAATCGTCTTTTAATGGTTGGAATATGTTGTGCAATTGTCTTCTGATTAAGCTTTGAGCACAAAATTTGTTCGAATTTATTCCAATTGCCACGCTATTCAGATGTAATTTACCGTTTATTTCATCATCCAGATGCTATTCTCAATATCTTAAATCATTTTGAACCGAAATTTGAGTAACAATAAATTTTCAATTTTTTGCGAAAATCGCTGATGGTTAGCCTTACTGTTTTTCTGCGGATAAAATTTATTGTCACAGATTCTAAAAGTTTTGGTCGTTTTAGCCTAATTAGACAATTCTGAGACGAATCGACTTTAAATGGTTGGAATCTGTTGTGCAATTGTCCTCCGATTAAGCTTTGAGCATAAAATTTGTTCGAATTTATTCCGATTGCCACGTTATCCAGATGTAATTTACCGTTTATTTCTTAATCCAGATGTATTCTCAATACCTTAAATCATTTTGAACCGAAATTTGAGCAACAATAAATTTTCAATTTTTTGCGAAAATCGCTGATGGTTAGCCTTACTGTTTTTCTGTGGATAAAATTTATTGTCACAGATTCTAAAAGTTTTGGTCGTTTTAGCCTAATTAGACAATTCTGAGACGAATCGACTTTAAATTGTTGGAATCTGTTGTGCAATTGTCCTCCGATTAAGCTTTGAGCATAAAATTTGTTCGAATTTATTCCGATTGCCACGTTATCCAGATGTAATTTACCATTTATTTCATCATCCAGATGCTATTCTCAATACCTTAAATCATTTTGAACTGAAATTTGAGCAACAATAAATTTTCAATTTTTTACGAAAATAGCTGATGGTTAGCCTTACTGTTTTTCTGCGGATAAAATTTATTGTGACAGATTCTAAAAGGTTTGGTCGTTTTGGCCTAATTAGATATTTCTGAGACGAATCGACTTTAAATTGTTGGAATCTGTTGTGCAATTGTCCTCCGATTAAGCTTTGAGCATAAAATTTGTTCGAATTTATTCCGATTGCCACGCTATCCAGATGTAACTTACCGTTTATTTCTTTATCCAGATGCTATTCTCAATATCTTAAATCATTTTGAACCGAAAGTTGAGTAACAATAAATTTTCAATTTTTTGCGAAAATCGCTGATGGTAGCCTTACTGTTTTTCTGTGGATAAAATTTATTGTCACAGATTTTAAAAGATTTGGTCGTTTTAGCCTAATTAGACAATTCTGAGACGAATCGACTTTAAATTGTTGGAATATGTTGTGCAATTGTCTTTTGATTAAGCTTGGAGCACAAAATTTGTTCGAATTTATTCCAATTGCCACGCTATCCAGATGTAATTTACCGTTTATTTCATCATCCAGATGGTATTCTCAATACCTTAAATCATCTTGAACCGAAATTTGAGCAACAATAAATTTTCCCAATAAAAACTGCAATTGACTTTAAGTTGGTTTTTTATTAAAAATTATTAAATAATTAATTATTAATTTCAATTATTTGATAATTACTTCTCTTTTATGATTTCAATTTATTGTTTTTAATTTAATTTCATTTCAAATTTTTACTATTTTGTCGTCAAATATGCGATATTTTTTCAAAATTTTATTTATTTATAAACAAATTTAATTATTTTTTTTTTATTTACATTTTTTTGTTTTTCCAAATAAAAATAATAATTACATCGTAAAACAAAATAATAAATTTTATGTAATCGTTAAAAAATATACTCGTAATATAAAAGCAATAACAAATGAAAATATTTTTTACAAAAAGAATAATAATTTAAAAAAACGTTTAACCCGCGCGCATATCATTATCGGAAAACGCGTGTGTGTGTATATTAAAAAATTTTCGGTATCCGGTTCGAATTAAATAAATACAAAAAAAAATATTTTGCGGATACACATATTTCTCCGATAATATCGGATTAATTTATATAATAATGAGTGTTTTTTTTTTTTTGGTTTGGTTTAAATTTATAATTTAATATTAATCGTTATTAATAAATAGTACATTTTATACAATAATAAATTCGTTAGTATATACGGCAAACTATATAAAAAATAATAATAAATTTTATTGCAAAAAACAGACAAAAAAAAAATTATTTTGAGTAAATGAAGAATATTTCAAAAAAAAAAAATATTATTAATTTATCCCTAAGAACAAAATGTTTTTTTTATTTTAATTTTACTTTAATTTAATTAAATATTGGTTATTTTCCACCATTCACCTCTTTCAATTTACCGTTTTTATCTTTTTTAACCATTGCGTATAGGGATGCGGCTTTATAGTTGATTGGTCCATAATTTGATTTGTAATCAACGTCGGCATATTCAAAATTTTGCGGATCATCAAAATTGTCGACTCCGAATGGCTGAATTTGTAAATAAACAAAAATAAAATATTTAATATAAATAAATTTAATAATTTAAATTTATATGGCTATAATGAAATATTTTTTTTAATAAAACAGAAAAAAAACATATTTTTTGTGGGAAATGGAAAATATAATATTTTTTATTCTGTTAATTTTGTTAATGCGGAATTTAAAAAATATATATGTTTTTATTATTAATAATATTTATTTGATATTAAGTTGCAATTTGTGTAAGTATTAATGGGTTTGCGAAATATTTTAGTGGAATATTTGTATTTTAGTTAGATCTGGAATTATTGTCGAAATTGGCTATTTAGTTTAGCTATAATACAAATAATAATTTAATATGTTGAAATATTTTCTCAAGCCACAAAATTCCACCTAACGTATATGTTTTGATAAAGACAAGGGGGCAAAAATTCACTGAAAATTGGGAAATCGATCATCATCGATTTTGAAAATTACTCCCAAAACAGTTCTGATTTGAATAAAATATGAATATAAAAAACTTTTCCTTGAATATAATTATCATTACACCAAACCGAAAAATTAACAAAAAATGAAAATCGAAAATTTTAAAAAGGGATGGTTCATGAAAGACTCAGAAAAAAATTTCTGATTCTTCAATGATTTTGTAAAAATTCCTTTTAAACATATTGTGTTATATTATTACATATTCTATTCAGGATATGAAAGTATCAATTTGCGACGAGCGCCAAAGCGTTGAATTTATGAACTAAAAGCTCTGGTAATAGAATTGTTGTTTTTCCAAGACCTTTCAACCATGAATGATTTATAAGGCACATACATTATTGGAATAAACTAGATATTAATGCTTGCAACGCCACACCGCTAATTTGAGTAATAACGTCTCTCAACCTATTTTGTGACATTCTTCAAGACCTTTTCTTTGGCATGTGACACCCATATATTCTATACTAAATCAATAATTAGATACCAGCGCCAAAAATTTAGATTTATCAACTAAAACGCATATAAAATAATTTTTACTTTTCCCAAGACCTTCTCATATAGTCGTACAAGCGCCAGTACGGTTGATTTGTGAACCTAAGCAAAATTATTTTTTTTCCAAGATCCAAGGAAAATGCAAGAATTTCGTAATTAGTGCTACATACGCAATGATATTATGCCTCATGATTATATGGGAAGAATAAAAGGTGTTACTGCTTCCAGCGCCACAACGGAAATTTTAAGTACCGAGTTGCTTAGAAAAATTAGATGATTCTTCAGGTCTTTTGCAAATATATAGGAAAACTATTTATTCTATAATAAACGAGAAATTAGGTACCAGCGCTAAAACGGTGAATTTATGAACTATCGAAAATTTTGTCTGAATTAAGACTTTCAAACGATATAGTGCACATCTTGGTGCTGGGTCATATTTTGGGAAATTTTTTATGGCCGGTACCTGACCTCTATGAGGTAGAGACCGCAAAAGATTTTCTATTGTTTGAATTAAAAATAAAAGAAGATTTGCAAAAAAAAATCGAATGGGATGGAAGGACAAACAATTTTTCGTCTTTTTGGAATTAGGGTCCTTTAAAACGTGGAGAAAATTTGTTTTAGGGCCAGGGTATTCTTTCATAATTTTTATCAAGATTTCAATAAATTGATCTTACAGACATAAGTTAACAAGTGAAATCCTTCAGCAATCAACCTCACACAGGAAAGTAAACCAATGGAAATAGCTGCCAATCAAATAATTCAAATATGTACCAAATATATGGTTCGTGGAGGTGGTCGTGACACTCCTTTTTTCCGTAAGATCCGCTTTTTTTTATTTTTTTATGGCAATAAAGTTTGGGTATGAGTTATTTGGAAGTCATTTCAAAACTGATTATGATAAAATTGAGTATAGGAGATGCAAATTGGGAATGAGAAATCCTTTCTTAAACGATCATGTTGACATTTTGTATTCAGGATGAAAATGAATCTTTAAAATCATTTTTGTAATGTAGCGAACTGAAACTTAATAAGGCCATTTCATAATCTATTATGACGAAATTGGTTATATGTAGGATGGAAATGAGATTCTAAACTAATTTTTGAAACAAATTCTGGAATATACCCAACTGTGATGGAACTAAGCCTCTCATTAAAATTAGATGATAATGCAATTGATACTCGTATGTAGGTTGGAAACGGGATTCTAAAATTATTTTTGGAAGCGGTTCTTAAATATGATCAATTGAGAAGGAACTAGGCGATTCCTTAACCCATCATCATAAAAATAGAGAAGGATAAAAATAGGATTCAAAAATGTTTTTTGAAAGAAGTTAATAGCCAACTGATGTAGAATTAGGCCATTTCAAAACCGATTACAAAGATATCGAGTGTATAGAATAAAAATGAAATTCAAACATGATTTTTAGAAAAATTTTAAAAGATAGCTAACTTAGGTGAAACTATTCCATTTTATAATCGATCACTAAGAAATTGTTTATGTGTATTATAATGGTAGTGGCTAAAAAGTCCCGAGGCAGACACTTAGATGGCGCATTTAATAAAAATTCATATGACTTTTAGAAAATACCGACCTTAAACTAAACGTGTCACCATTTTATGATTAGAGACTCTCCAACATCGAAAACAACCGCCTAATTTTAGTTTGATAACTTTAAACGTGGCCGTACAAACACATGTTGATTCTAAACGCTCTGATCGCCGAGCGTCAGTTATTCCAGAATAAGAAGTGCTCAAAATCGTGCATACATTTGATCAAAAACAGCAACGCATATATGCTACACTGTTTGGAGCAGTTACACCATAAAAAGAAGAATTTTGCATTAGGATGTGACAATGGATGCAACAAGGATATACCACCACACTATACCACTTCAATAAGCTGAGTGTAGAGCAGCCGGTGCATGGTGGCCGAAGCTAAAAAAACAGAAATGTCGGCCGGTAAGGTTTCAGCCTCCGTGTTTTGGGATACGCAAGATATTTTGTTCATCGAATATCTTCAGAAAGAAAAGGTCGTTTAAGGCGTTTGAAGGAAATAGTTGAGAAAAACGGCCTCGAATCCAAAAATGTACTCTTTCAGCAAGACAATGCACTATGTCTTTACCGTGGTATTTGTTGGCAAAACTACATTAATTAAAATTCAAATTTCTTGAACAATCGTTCTACAAAAAAAGTGTCGACAAATTTAAGAAGCGTTGGAATGGGTGTTCCATAATCCACACTAGGAGGAAGAAACTATGTTGATGAATAAAGTCGAATTTTGCAAAAAAAAAAAGAATTTGTAGTAGTTAGCCTTAGAACTTATTTATTGACGAGTTATACAGGGCCAGGTCTATTTAATCGGCATTTTGAAAGGCCATAAAACCAAAAATCTGTCCTAAGGTCGAACAGTTTAACATACGAAAAATACCAAATTTATCAACCACAAGGTGAAAACCAACCAAGCGACCGAATTTTTACGTCTATGTGTACAATAATCATACTTGCTAAGCAATCTATAATGTTAGGCGACGTGCATCAACGGCTGGATCTGTCAATCACTCTGCTTTTTACGTATGGCAAGTAGACAACAACTTTAATTAAATTAATGTTTGCCAAAGCTTGCTACTTTAATCGCTAAATGAAATCACCATTTTGTTACCTTGATAGGTACAAACGTTGTTCAAAGCCGATATATTCGCAGAATTCACAGAAATAGAGGAGACATGTAAAAACTGCGAAAACCCAATTTTTTAATCAGGTGATATAACGAGCGAACCTCATGATACAATTTTGAGAATATGTGTATAAATTTAAAGTATATGAAGATGGGCCGAAAACCATCTAGAAATTGCATATTTTCCTCAAAATTATTCGCAGCTTAACCCAGTAAAAGGCCCCTCAACCCAAAAAAGAAATAAAATTTGGACAAAAATACATTCCATCCCGAAAAAATAAAAAAATAAAACAAATTTTGAGATTTAACTTTACGGTTTTTCTAAACAACTGTCTTAAATTATAGGTAGATTGAAAAATGACCGGAATTTGGTGAAAGGACATTATTATACACATGAAAGGACAATATTATACAATGCAAAACACGTGTCTTCTCAAGTGATTTAACGTTCTTTAGTATTAAACTAGTTGTTGGAAATATGTATGTTAAAAGCTTATATAAATTTATCTAACACAGAAGGCCAAAAAGACATATTTACAATTGCTTAAAAATGTTTAAAATAAACCTATAAAAATAAGGGCAATATTGTCAATACAAAGTTTATTAACAATAAAACATATTCTAAAAAAAAAAAAATGTGTCTGTCGATCTGAATGGCCACAAAATAGAAGTTACAAAACCTCCATATCAAAAAAACTGCAGGAGACTCCATCGAGTTGTAAAAGTGGTTTTTGAAAGCATAGCCTAGTGCTATTTTTTTTTGTTTTTAGTAATACCTGTATTTATTGATGTGCTTGATCTGATCGGATTCAGTTCATGTTCAGTTCAGTTCACCAAATCGAAAACCCAATTTTAAAAAGTTTTCCACATAAAATATGAATTGATCCGGATCAATGGTGGCATGAAACACTAAAGATTAATAAAAATTTAGTAGCTTTCTTTCAAGTCAATTTAAAAATTACTCGGTGATAAAATGTTTCAACCTTCAAGTATTACACTATAGTATTAAAACTAAACAAGCAACAATAAATTCGTTGCGAAACACCCAAGCACTTTCACATAAATTTTAACCAGAATTAAATAAAAGGACTTCCAGCGTGCTGCACTTTTGCCAGGGGTACGACAATTATTATCCTTAAGCTATTTTATTTTTTTATTATTTCAGTCATTGAAGTAGATCATCGTTATCCTGAAGCAACGAAACACAAGTGGAAATCGGTATGAGAACAACGGATCAAGAGGAAAGCAACACTAGTAATGTTTCTTGATATAAGTCACTGTAAGTGTAGATTAAAGATAATAAAATTTTGGCAAAAATGTTGAAAACGCAGTACACGATAACCTTCCAAGATAGTTAAATATTCCGCTCGAAAATTCGCATCACGAAAAATACTTTTCAGAAAAATTTCATGATCATTATTGAAGTAGCAAAAATTTACAAAATTTGTTATTTATCGGGAAAATTAGATCAGAATTTAAATTTTTTCATACAACACAGTGGCATACCTACTCTACCGATTTTCTTTAAAGATATATCTTTTTTGTGCCAATCGTGGAAAATCTAAAAAAATCCTCAGAAAACGACTAAGTCTATAATGATATTACATTTGACTTGTGAAATTTATTTTTCACCATCCGTGGTATTCCTCACTTTCACGAGGTAGGTTTGGCTTCAACAGCTCGTTCAACATTACGTTCTTTTACGAGTTAAATAAAGTATTATAACCATGACAAATTTGGTCATTGAGATTTTTGCAGGTTTACCATTCGCTACATCGCCGAAGTCAAAAAAAAAAATGTTTTTTAAAAAAAAGTCTCTGCGTGCGAATGAGTTTCCGTGCAGACTAAAGGTATATGTTAGTTCTCGACAACCCAGACGGATCGACTAATCAGGATAAAACTTCATACTTCGACATTTTTAATAAGTTTGAAGATACTGGGTGAAATCGGTAGACCGGAAGAAGCAGATATTTTGAAAAGTATATCGTTTACGAGAAAAACGGTTAAAATCTAAAAGATTCGAAATTAAATATGCAATAATACCGGTCCAAATCATTTTCCAAAATTTAAGCGGAAATGACGTGTTTAAAAAAAATCTTTCTAGCTAAATTTGGCTCTACACAGCATAGACGGATTAACTGATTGGGATGGAACTTCCGACCTATAAGCTTTTACCATAAATTGGAAGATTCCAATGATATTTTTTGACAATCTGCCCACCAAATGGTAGCTTTTAAGTTTTTATGCAAATATTTTTAAAATTATATCATTTATGAGAAAAACGACTATGAACTAAAACTTTCCTAATTAATTTTGCAATAATATCGGTCCAGATCAATTTTTCAAAATTTAAACGGAAATAAAGATTTTTGGAAAAGATGTTCAACTTAATGTCCCTGGGCAGCCCTTAAGCTGATTTCATATTTTGCGAGGTTCTAGTGATGTTTGGCCAAGAAAAGTTCGCCGGAAAACGTAGCTTACATAAGAGCTTTTAGGTTTTGTGAAAATATTTTGAAAAATTTATTTAAGAAAAAATCGATTAAAACAAAAAATTGTTAATTATGTTTCCAGCAAAATTTAACTATTTTCTAAATGCTTTGTTTCTTCTTTTAAAGAACTATATAGTTTTCTTAGATAACAGTATAACATAGTTAGATGAACATTTTTTCTTATTTTTAAATTCGATGCACACGATCCTTCTAATCCACAGTTTATTTTTACGGTTAAACCGGTCATTTATTTTGTCGATTTATCGCCACACCCAGCAGATGGCAAACAGGTTAACTAGCTACAATTTTGCAGCTTTTAAAACAAAAATATATTAACTAATTTTTCAGTTGTGGTGAAAATTGGAATAAATATGATAGTGGATTCTCTTCCGGTCTACAGTGGTTTTGTCCGTTAGATCACCTGCTAAACGCAAATAATTATATTAAAGAGTTCAAAAATGGAACAATATATTGGAAAATTCGACACTATTTGTTTATTCTCAAGAGATGATTAGGCCTTTAATTTTTTTTATTATTTGCCTGAAGTGAAATAGAATTTAATAATTTTGATTAAATTTTTTGTTTTTGCCTAAAGCAAATTGGTTATTGATATGCGAGTGTTGCCCGATTAAAAATGTTTATTATCTGGGATACAAAGCTGGCACAACTTCTTATACGTTTCTGAACTCGATGTTTGAGATAAGTTTTAGCGCTCTCAGCCATGCGTTCATGGTTCTCACTAGTTGCTTTTACCAGTTGCTTTTAGAATTGAGTTTTGGGTCCATAATTTCAATTTGCTTGTTAATATATGAGATCTCCATCATAGTGACTCAGTATGGGAGAAAGGATTTTAGTTGTTGGCTTTTTCATGGTTAAACAACCCTAATAGCGTCAACGAAAAAGCGATTAACATTATCGTCGACGAAATATAGAAAGACATCTTCAAAACCACGCAGCAAATTTAGAATCAAATGTTTTCAATAAACTTGCAATTTGGACTAACTTGGTGATAGGATTGAGCCACATCTAGTTTGGCGAGTATATATCTTTTGGCATCGTAAATATCAAATTAGCAATTTACAGTATTGGAAATGTGTGCGGAGATGGAGCTTTATATAAGCTGTGAATTTATAGTCGCCACAAATTCGGGCAGTCCGGATCTGATTTTCATACAGGCTCGATTAGTGTGGTCCAATCGCTTTATTCTATGCGTTCTAACGTTCCTTGCGATATTATGCTCTTAGGCTATTTTTACAGCCCGAAGAGCGAGAAAATTCAGTTGACTAGCAAGTGGGCACCACTTTTGCATTTAATTTTAACAACGATGGAGGTCCGATATTTTTCAATGATATTAAACAAATTTGACGATTCCATTCGTAATCTCAACGACAGAAATTCTCAATGACAGAAAGCTCAACAAAAGAAATTCTATATATCGCCTTTATCGGATGTCGAAAACTCATCTCTTTTAACGATAATACCTCGAGTTAAGACTGTTTTTCTGACACTTACAGCACACCGATATTATCGGTAAGTAAATACCATTGCCAAATCTTCGGAGAAGGCAGAGGGGCTCGTTATCCCTGTTAAAAAAATAATTTCATTCAAAATCGTTGCTTTCACTAATATTATTTAAAACCGCTGTGAGCAAAGTTAAAGCTAACTTTTACGTAGTCATCCTTACAATCCATCTAATTCTAAAATCAGTTTTAAACAAAAGAAAACAAATCTAAAGTGGGACAGTTGCAAAATTTATTTAGATTCTGTGTATCCATAATCTGTTTTCTCGTAGATGATATAATTTCCAAAATGTGGAAAAACGAAAAAGCTTCTATGAAAGCTACGCTTCCTGTGGACCGATTTCCGATAAAATTCACTGGAACCGTCCAATTTATGGAAAAATTTGTCGCTCGGGGTGCAAAAACGATAAGCTTTTACAAAAGCTGCACTTTCTGTGGACCGATCTTCGATAAAATTCACTGGAATCGTCTTATTAATGGAAAAACTTTTGGGATGAAGTTTCATTCAGACATATCGTGCAAAAAACGAAAAAGCTCCTAAACAGGCTATCACTTGGGTGTGGAAAAACGAAAAAGTTCTATGAAAGCTGCACTTCCTGTAGACCGTTTTCCGCCAACATTCACTGGGATCGTCCAACTTATGAAAAAACTGTTGGTCTGAAGTTCCATTCAAATCAATGATGCAAAAAATGAAAAAACTGCTACGTAAAGTGTCACTCACTGGAGTGGAAAAATGAAAAAGCTGCACTTCCCGTGGACCAATCTCCAATTAAATTCACTGAAATCATCCCAGGTATGGAAAAACCTTTGGTATGAAGTTTTATGTGAATGAAACTTCATGATGCAAAAAAGGAAAAAACCGCTAAGTAAGCTGTCACTCGGGGTAGAAAAACGAGAAGCTTCTATAAAAGCTGTGCTTCCTGTGGACCGATATCGGATAAAATTCACTGGGATCATCCAACGTTTGAGAAAACGTTTGGTATGAAGTTTCATTCAGATCAGTCAAGTAAAAAAAGCGAAAGTTCCTACGCGATCTGTCATTTGGATGTGGAAAAACTAAAAAGCTTCCATGAAAGCTTCGCTTCCTGTGGACCGAATTCCGCCAAAATTTACTGGGATAGTCCAAATTATGGAATAACGTTTGGAATGAAGTTTCATTCAGTTCAATGAAGCAAAAAATGTAAAAGCTCCTAAGCGATCTGTCATTTGGGTGTAGAAAAACGAAAAGCTACTACAAAAGCTGTATTTCTTGTGGACCGATCTCCGACAAAATTTAATAGAATTCTCCAATTTATGGACAAAGCTACGCGATCTGTCATCTGAGTGAGGAAATACTAAAAAGCTTCCATGAAAGCTCCACTTCCCATGAACCGATTTCCACCAAAATTCACTAGCATCCTCCAATTTATGGAAAAACCTTTGGTATATGAAGTTTGATTCCGATCATTCAATCCGTTTGGCTTTACAGGTCTTAGTTTTTGTTGATAACATTTTTGTCAAAGCTCGCCTAAACATTGGAAAACTAGTCGGAATTGGTATGTAAAATTAATTCGAATATTTTTGTTTATAATCATTTTTCTTATAGCTCTTATGGAAACTGCCACTTCCGGTGGAC
The DNA here is from genome assembly GCA_932526605.1 of Nephrotoma flavescens. Taxonomy (NCBI): domain Eukaryota; kingdom Metazoa; phylum Arthropoda; class Insecta; order Diptera; family Tipulidae; genus Nephrotoma; species Nephrotoma flavescens. Next base: position 273,172,586 of record OW052221.1, on the reverse strand, counting down.
CGAAATCAGGTAAAACTATTGTGATCTTGCAATTAATGAATAAAGCTTATGTATAAAATTTCAAGAATTTTTTGACTTTGATGATATAGCGAATGGTAAATCTGTAAAATAATGAGAACTATTTCTAATCAGTATTATGAAAATTTTCACTTAAGTTTACATATCGTGAAGTCCTGGAATTTAAAACCAAATTGAAATTAGTGCAAAGCCATTTCTGTTGACAGATGGTAGTTCTAGATTGGATTATTGGATATTTGAATTGGATTTCTATTTCGAAAGTTAAAACTCCTAATTGGAAACACTACAAATTTTCAACCAAATTTTCACCACAATAATTTGTCTTGCAAATTAGACAAGTTATTCCGAAAAAATGCCTTGTATCTTAGACTAGGTCTAAAAATTTTCAAGCAACAGCCGTGTATGTTTGAATTTCACACGGGTAGTAGAATACAAATAAATACCGTAGTTTGGTTATTAAAAGGGAATTGGGCCGGAAAAAATAATAAAGCAAAATAATGCGAGCAAATAATATTCCACCATAAAATTTCACATAAATGGTAATGCTTGTTATGAGGATTAGTAGTCACATATGCACAATTAAAAATTGGGTATAAATAAAATCTACATTTTGGCGCCAAAAATACAAAAAAATTTAACCAAAAAATAATAATTAAAATCAGCCAAATTAAAATATAAACAAAAAAAAAGAATGTTTTACCTAAAAAAATATGTTTACGTAAAATTTTTACAAATTAACACAAAAAAATATAATTATTTGTGTAAATAATTATATTAAATTGTATAATAATAACAAGGACATAAATAACGGATATATGGCGGTTTTTATTTTTTAAAATATGTAGGTATCACTTCCTTTATGACCATTCAGATCGTCGTGCTAAAAACATAGAAAAAAAAATTATAACATGTAGATTTTATTTTTAATTTTTTTTTTTTTAATTTTACGACAATTTTTTTTATTGTTAATATTTTACACAAAACTAAATTTTATATTTTTTAATTTAAAATGTATCTAAAAAAGCTACTGCTAGTGCTTTATATTTATGTACGAAATAAAACAGTGCGGTAACTATAAATAACATTACATGAATACATAGTGAAAAGGATAAATCGGTTTTTAATTAAAATAAATAGCTAAATTTTTTTTTTATTATATTTTTTTATTTTAAGGAGCATCACAATTTTCTTTTTTTTTATATTTATTTTAAATTAAAGCAATAAATTTTGATTATTTGTGAAAAATATAATTTTTATTATATTATGTGTATCCGGGTTTGTCTTTGGTTTTATATTTACGTTCATTGTATTTTATTGTATTATCTAAATGTCGGAAAAGTGGTTTATGTCTGTGATAAATTAGATTGAAGATGTTATAAATTTTCGTTTTGTTTATTATAGAAATATTTATGAATGGAGTACTCGTATACCTATCCCAGTTTACGTTGCTTGGTTTATGTATTAAAGCTGCAAAGGAAATGTAATATTGTTCAATGCAGGAAATATATTTGTAGCGAGAAGAATTATTTTGTAATATTCTTGTTTTGTCTTAGCCCCAGTAAGTATGCGAAGTGTTTTTATTCCAACAAAATGCACTTGAAGAAGAATCGAAACGGAAGTGGACTCGCTTACGAAATGTCGCACCATCCATTAGGATTAAAAATTTGAATTTATTAAATAAAACCAGGGTATAGGAATCTAGTGCGATTTTTGTTATTAAAAAACAACGATTGAATATATTTCGAAAAAAATCCAAATAAAATTGCAGATTTCCTTTGATTTTACTGGATGACCAAAAAACAAATATAAACAGATAATTTTTCACTTCACTTCGATTCACTTTGAAACACAGATAAATCAAGCAGACCTCGCTTTCCCCAATTTCCCGTAAAAAAAGGTTATTTTTTTAAGGTGTATATTTTTTATCGATAAAATGTGCACTTGGTTCCATCCAAAAGGGGTGACATGTTATACTCGGGACATTACATTTTCGATAATTTATCGAAGTTTATGTCTCGCTCAGTGTTGAGCGATGATTTAAAGCAGGCAAAACGAAATTACTTAAACAAAGCTTCAATGTGTGGCCGTTATATTTGTATGCCGCCCGCATTAGGTGAGTACGGTACTCGTTTTGAAGATGCATCTAAGCTCGAATATATCTGAAGCAATAATATTGAAAAATGGTTTATGTTAAAGATCCTGGTTTTGTAAATAAAATAATTTAATTTTGCGAACGACAATACTATCACTTATGTTTGCCCAATATCAATTAGCCAAACGGCCAGACTATACTGACAAATATTTTAGGTTATATAAAATTCCGGTAATTCGACTGCTCATTGCTTTAGCAATGCACTAATTTTAAAATCAATATTGATCCCGGACAGTGAAAATTTCCAATTGGGTCGGTATTCGAGCTTTCGGAACTTCAAAATCCCGAATTAATCCATTACTTTTTCGAACATTGATACATTTGGATTTTAGGATGTGACTTACATTTTAACAAGAATTTTTGCAATATTTATCAAATTCGGCATGCAGAATTGGATTGGAATTCTAACTGAAATTTTGAATGAAATTTTGGAAGGGAACGCTTAATCAGCATAATTGCAACATTTCGTAATAATTCTTAATTATTTAATTTAACTGTTCTAATTTAATTTAATTGTTTTAACCAATTAATACACAAACATGATTCCAGTGGTTTACTAGGTGAATACCGCTCCGTACTCTAAAAACATGGTTGGGTTTTTTTTGAAATATCGAACCCATAACCAACTTTTGCTAAATTTGGTATTCAAAAGCGGATTTGGATTCTAAAATGGATTTAGGACGAAGTTGTTTACTACACTATAGTTAAATTTGATTTGTATAGTAGGATTGAAAATCTAACATCAATTTTATATGAAGTTCTAACTTTTGGCCATTTTGAAACTAATAAATGTTTTAAATATAAAATCAAAATTCATATTTCATTAAAAAATAACTGTTTTTTTAACAAAACAATAAAAAACAACTTTTATTAAAAAATACATTTATAATCGATAAACTATTCGTATTAAACCATAAATATCAAACTAAATCACGTTTGGGTCGTCGTGAAGCACCTTCTCGGCCGGCAATAGTGAAACTGGTGAAAAAACTTGAGCTGCTGGGACAAATTATAGTGATGTGAAGAATCGAAACCATGTTCGTCGCGCAAGAACAACTGAGAATATTGCTGCTGTATCCCATACTGTTGACGAAAACCCAGGTTTGTCGATTCCTTCTCGATCTTTGGAATTAGACATTCCACAAACGGCATTACACCGTACTTTGCATAAATACTTAGGCCTTTAAGGTTTTTAAAGGTCAGTTAACACAAGAACTCAAGCTGGTCGATTGGGTCCTTCAAATGCATCAAAATGATCCGGATTTTCATCGAAAAATCATCGAAAAATTTTCACTTCAGAGGCTACGGTAATAAGCAGAATTGTTGCATTTTGGGCTCAGAAAATTCAAGTATTATTGTTAAAAAGTCTGTTCATCCTCAACGTGTCACTGTTTGGTGCGATTTTTGGGCTGGCGGTGTGATTGGACCTTACTTATTAGAAAATGAGGCTGTTACGGATTGCAATGGATTGCGCTACCGAGCGCTATGATTAATGATTTTTTATGGCCGGAATTGGAAAATATTGATGTAGACAAAACAATCGCAATTTTACAAGAAAAGTTTCCTGTTACCACAATTGGCCACCGAGAGATGTGATTTAATACCTTAAGACTTTTTCTTTGCGATCACGTGAAAGATAAGGTCTATGCCAATGCTCCACAATCGATTCAAGAACTTAAAGCTGGAATTTGTGAAATTATCGAGGACATACGACCGTAAATGTGCGAATTGGTCATGGAAAATTTTATGAAAAGGATATGGCGCTGCAAGCTTAGCCGTGGCGGCCATTTGGCTGATTTCGTTTCCAAATGTTAATGGCATACCTTGCTCTTCTTCTAATTTCATTTCACAGGATACCGACAGTCTTGCTGGAAGTTGCGCCAATAACCAACACATTTGGAGGATTAAACAGATAAAAAATGTTAAGATTTGTATGCGATATTTCGAAACGCGTTATGGTACAAAATGCCATATGGTACAGAATGTGCATTGCGAAGTGACGGGAGCGAAGTAACCCGCCTGATATAACCCGATCCTACATACGCTCGCTCCTATCGATTTGTAAACTCCTGTAAACTGAAATTAAATTTACCTTTCACACGCCTGGTATAGCCCGATCCTAAACTCCCGCTCCTATCGATTTTTAAATTCCGATAAACTGAAATTAAATTTCCCCTTTTTCAGATTGTACATATTCCGAAGCAATTGTTGTCCTCCATCAAAGCCAGTCCTAACGCAAATGATAAAACGGCAAAAGAAGAAGAAGATCCAGGAAACTAACTTCACTTGATTTTAAAATTCCATTGAGATGACAGCAAATTGACTGAACAAAATTCGTGTTTGGGGATATAAATGATGAAGAGGACCGAATAATTATTTTTATGACCACCCGAAATTTAACCAGGCTGAGAGATGCAGAGTTTTGGATTATGGACTGTACTTTTAATGCACTTTCTTCACTGTTCTTCCAGTTTTATCCTATACACCGTAGTATTGGACCCCATAAAAATGTACACCGGTTGATGTACGGATAAATGAGTGTTAAATCAACTGCTCAATACGAGAAATTATTTTCTAATCTATGTATATGATATCGCTTTGGAATATGGGATTCTTTTGAACCCTAAATTGGTGATATCGGATTTCGAAAAGGCCGCTATTAACATCACCTGCACGGATTTCGAATATATCACTGTTAAAGGGTGTTATTTTTATTTTATGTAAAATATTTATAAACAACTAGAAGATCGCCTGGCAAAGTCGATATGGGATAGACATAGAATTTGTGTCAAAAGTCAGATAACTTGCTGCGTTAAGTTTCATTCCTGACTGGTTCAAGGAAATAAGTGTTGAAGTAGGTGATGAAGTCAATGGCCTAACTCATTGGTTAGATGAATTTCATATTTCCGGAAAAAATGGTAGGGGTCCATTGTTTCCGCCGAACCTCTGCAGTGTAAGTGAGCAACACAAAGTAGGATCACCACGGGCATAAAATTATACAGAATCATTATATCGATATATAAATACTGTAATTGGTCGACCGCATATTATGGTGTGTTCAATTTATTAGTGAGTTACAAAAGAACACACAAACACAGAATGCGGAAATAAAAAAATTAAAAAGAGAAAATTCAGCATCTGCCAAAAAATTCAAATATATAAATAGAGAAAAATTGTAAATTAATTTTGTGTAAAAAAAAAGAAATATAGCAAATTTGCGGATTTTTAAAAACTATTACTGGGAATATTTCCTTTCAGTATTTTATAAAATTACATTTAATTTAAAAATAACTTTATGGTTTTTAGTTTAACGTTTTTTAACGTTAACCACATCGCGTTTCGTACCATATCGAATTTTGAAATATCGCGTTTTGATAATTCGCGTTTTAAAATATCGCGTTTCAAATGGGACCAGATTAATTTATTGGCTATAATTGGTGTATTCTACTTAATTATGTTTAAGAACCGACCATTAAAAATTGTATACAAAAATTGTATTAATTTAAATTACTGGAGCTGGTGGCAGGTGACAGTAGTTTAGTTCGATTTTTTTTCGAAATTATTATGACCATCTGTCCTTAAAGGTATTATAAAGTTTATTAATGACTTAAACAGATGGCGTCGAGAACTGGTATTTTAATATGTATTTCAAAATACATATTTGTAATACACATATTGAAATATTTTACATGTACTTATCTCACTCAATTTTGAAAAAACAATGAGAACTGGCAAAAAACAATATTCTACATTTTCTACGAAATATCTACATACTCTAAAAATTACCGAAATTGTCTATGCGAAAATCAATTATCTACACTATTTTCGACACCAATATGTAGATAATTCCGAAATACACGTAGACGCACAACAGTGGCCTCGTTTCTCTCGCATAAAATGTGATATGTTTCATTTTTTATAAAATTTCCTGGCTTGCAAGATTAAAAAAATTGTGATATTCCTTTTCCATTTCAATCACCAAACAATTTGTTTTCGATACTTCAATGAAACTGGAGAAAGGGGTACTGTTCACATATATTCTAGTAGGAGCCACAGATAGGAAATAATTTAAAAACGAAACATTCTCCAATTTCAGTTTTGGAAAAACATTCGATATAGTATCAAAAATGTTATTTTATGCCACCGCAAATTTCCAATATTGCGAAAGTTATAATTTATAAACAAACATATGATATTTGAAACCATTTTCATTTTTTTTTATTTGTAATGCCATGTTTTAACAAAAATATGATATAGTGCCACATATCGCATGCATTGCTGTAAATGAGTAACTTTTCTCTCTTACCAGATAAATTAATTTTTTCCACTTTTCGGATGTCACCATTTGGTCATTTGTTTCCGAAAACATAATTATTGTGAAAAAATACTAGACCTAAACGAGACTGTTAAAATATTTATTTGGAAATGAAAAATCCGAAATACTGGCGGACCAAATGCTTAGTGGTTATAATTGTTAAGTTTGGTACAAAAAGTACTTCTCGTACAATTTTTACAGTATAATTTAATAGACTGTTCTGCTTAGATCTGCCTAGAATTTCCGGTAGTCTAGGACTGTGCCACCTGCACAACTTCCAGCAATCATTTATCTGCTGAATTTGTTGTTGCCCATTAAAAATGTACCTGCAACAATCTCATATGATCACCGTTGATAGATGATCAGAATCGTTTTCAGCTATTTTAGATACTTCTCGCTGGCCAGTCGATTCCATTCCGGCCAGCCGAACCATAAGCAACGCTATTCCCTCTCGTAAATTAAAAATGTTTAATTTTATAAATCTATTGTCAATAACATATTATTGGATTAATAACAGTTGGCGTATATTTGTTTAGTTTGGTTCAAAGATTATTTCTCGTATGTTGGTAAGTAAGCGTGCACCGGTAACTCCATTAATTTTAATCACAGGTATTTAATACGAGAATATACAGCATTTCTTGAAACGTAATATTTATAGAATCATTACCACACATAGTCAACGACGTAATCCGCTTCGAGTATTTAGTCAAGGAACCGAGGAAAATAGGAGCACCTTCAAAAATTTTTTCTGTATACAGAGCAATGCAGTAAAATAATTAGAAGTTCAAATTGTAGTCGGAATTGAGCTCACCATGATGTATTTCAGCGAAATTAAATAAAGTGTTGTTACGTATCGGCCTCATAAATATGCCGTTATGAAACGAATTCTCTATGCTATGCCGTCTTGGGCCATAGCGGGCACACAAATGGAGTGTGAAGATGATTTTAATCATTGAAGTACCACGGGCCAATGCAATTTATTTTGAGAGCTCTGTATTTGGTTTAAAAAAATTAAAAAAAATTTCTTTGTGTTAATTCTACTTTGTAACATCGGTTTTGACTTTTTCCGAATATTTTTAAAAATGAACAGCTAAAATAAATAAAAGAAATATCAAATTATTCTTATCTACGTCATTGACAAATGAAAATATAAATTAATTTTTTTCAAATGTGAGAAAGAAATTTTTGAATTTTGCAGATTGCTAACAGAAAAACTAATTTTCGGCATTGTCCACATTCTCTACATTTTCAACAGATTTTTTTTAATTGTCTACATAAGTAATCTACAAATGTGGAGACAACACGGCTTTACACTGCCTTGACCTTATAAAAGTACTTTGACGACAATTTCGTTTATAAGGTGGAGTGATTGAATTTTGATTTAAGTGCAGCTTTAGGGATAAATGTTATATATCTAGATAAATGTAGTTTTATAATATTTATATTTGCATTTAATCCACTTTAAGCAATATTTTCAATTCCACCAAGTTTAATTTAATAACCACACGACTCTCGTTTTAATTCCTTTTAAGAATTAAAATTTAGTTTTTTGCTGATTGTTGGTTGGTTTTCTACAGCCGGATTGACTAATCGGAGTCAAATTTCAGGCTGAACCTTTTTGCATAAATAAAAAGATTTCAGTCGTTTTTGGGTGAACTTAGATTTTTGCAAATAGTATATTGAAAAGTTTATCATTTATAAGAAAATCGACTACGGGTTAAAATATTCTAAATGAAATTTGCAAAAATACCGGCCCAGATCGTTTATCCAAAATTTTAATTGGAAATTAGGTATTTTGACAAAAAACTGTTTTTAACAAAAAATCGGCCCCTTCCAGCCAAGACAGATTGATTGTTTGAGATGAAACTTCAGACCTAAGCTTTTTCCATAAATTGTGAAATTTAAGTAATTTTGGTCAAAAATCGGCCTACTGTAAGTTAGAGGATTTTTCGTTTTCAGCAGATCTAAAGATAATAAATTATTTTAGCAACAGTACAGGGGCACATTAATTCTACCGATTATGACGATTTTTGAGAAAAAGCTGACATTAATCAAACAATCCGGTCCCTGAACAGCTAATACGGACTCATTGATCGGAATGAAACTTCATACTCTTTTAATACAATCGGAAATTCCAGTGATTTTTGGCAGACATCGGTCCATCCTAAGTAACAGCTTTCAAAAGAGCTTTTAAGTTTTTCGCAAATGTTTTGAAAAGATTATAGCATTAACGGAAGAACGATTAGAATTAACGTTATATGTCGTTTTCAAACAAAATTGTTTATATTTTTTCCGGAAATGAACGTCCAATATATAAAATTAACCCAACTTTCATCCCAGAAAAGTAAATGGCAACACTAAACTATCACGACAGTTTTTCATCCCAGGACATCATTGTCAGCCCAAAATTTCTGATATTTCAACATTTATCATCCCTGGAAAAACTATAACGACACTAAAATATCATCCCATAAAATAATTTTAGGGCAGCTGTTGCTATAACGAAAATTTATCCGATCAATGGCACAAAAAATATACTATAGCAACCACATAATGTAAAAAATATGTATCCTGGGATGACAATGTCCGTCCAATATGTGCCATTAATATTTTGCAAGAAAAAACAGATATTTAAAAATCAAACATAAAACGATTATATTTCAAATAATGATATCAACATACTGTAAAATTAAGCACAAACTCCTATCATCGTCAATATCATCATTATGGGTAAATTTCTATGATCACGAGAGGTGCCATGGATTTTTGAATACCAAAATTTGTAAATTTGTCATTATAAACCACCATTTATCATCCTTTTTCTAACCAGTTCTTTTCAAACAACATGTTTTTGAGGGTGTGTTTTAGATGAGGTACACTCGTATGATCATACAGTGCTGATTTTAAGAAACCAGTAATGGTACTAGCGGCGCAATGGATTTTTGAATTCCAAAATCTAAATATTTTGGGATTCGCGCTCGTTGTACCAGTTTAAAAGAACATCGCTGACATATTAGCGAAGGCCTTTTTAAGATAAACTGCACCCACACCATCGTTAAAAGTTCATTTCAAGTAACTTCTATCCGTATTCGAACGATGCAATGAATTTTCGAATCCCAGAATTTGCATACTTTGAAATAAACGACGAGTCATTCGGAGTTCATTTTACTTTATGAAATCTCAGTTGCCACAATCTTGAACCTAATGGAAAATCATATTGAAACCCCGTTTTTGTCATTCAAACCGAGTGGGTTCCAATAAGTTAAAAAATTGCCAAATATTCTAATCAATTTTGCCGTTTTTCAGAACACCACCAGTAGCACTATTCTGGCTTTCCCTGGGGATGAGAAATTGGCGAAATATAAGTTCATACCATTTTTGTCTAAACCATATTTTTCTGGCCTTCTGTTGCATTTAGTTTAGTGTAAATATTTTAGAAACAAAGATATATTGGAAATTATTTTTCCCGATAAAAATTTTGTGGAACAAAAGTTTCCGAATCAGCTTTGTTTCGAAAATATTTACACCAAACTAATTCCAACAGTAGGCCGGAAAAATATAATTTAGACAAAAATGCTATGAAATTCTTTTCCCAATTCCCTATTGCCAGGGAAAGCCAGAATAGGGCCACAGGAACTTACATTGAAATTCAACTTTTAAAATGCATTTTCTTCGAACAATTTAAGATCTGTTGCGATTTTGTTTTCAGGGTTTAATATTTTTGGAAATCCGGGATTATGATATACAAGATTTTTGAGGGACAGTTTAGTTCGCTGAAGTGGGTGTACTTTCAGTTTTTCAACTGAAAATTTTTGAAAAAGAAATAATTTTAAATAATCGACACAACGTCTAATTTTCTTGTTAAAATTTTTATGATTTTATTTTTATACGATGGTATCTTCGTCGGACCTTAATCCTCAAAATAATTATTTTACTTTTTTCGTTCACGTAGTAAAATCGAGTCACGAAAACTTTTGATCTCACAATTTTTGCAGATTTGCCATTCGGTATACTACCGCAAAGTAAAAAAAAGTGGTTGTTCATATAATCTCTTTGTGTGAGTGCGTGTATGACTTCGTGCAGACTAAAAGTATGATAGCCCAGACGTACTGAATCCGGAGCAGCCTCCATAGGAGCTTTTCGATTTTGCAAATATTTTAAAAGGTAAAAATTTTACAAGAAAGACAAATTTTTAATTTAAGCGGAACTAACGGTTTTTAACATAAAACTGATTTTTACCAAAAATTTGGTCTCTTAACTGCCCTTACGGATTGATTGATCGGGATAAACATTTAAACTTAAGTTTTTACCATAAATTTGGAAGTCCCAGTGATGTTTGGCCTAGATCGCTTTATTGGAAGTAAAAACTTCCATTAGAGCTTTTCGTTTTTTTGGAAATATTTAGAAAAGCATAAATCATTTACGAACAAAAAATTAAAAATAAAATGATCGTAAATTAAATTTGAAACAAAATTGGTTCAGATTATATTTTAACTAACTATTCGGGAAAAACCTAAAACTTAAAATTTTCCATTAATTTAGAGATTTTTGCAAAATTTGGTGAAAATCTGTATACCAGAAGTGGCAACTTCAATGAGAATTTTTCCAATTTCTTCGATTCTGTTTAACAGTTCAGCATTTGCAAAAAATCGACATAGAATTAAAGTTGACCTTATTGCTTTCTGTCATCCCTTTTTTAAGCAATACTGTACGAAAAAAAAATTATTAGATATGAATCCTACCAAGTTTTATATTTGTAAAATATAGTATTTGCAAAAAGCTTTATCTGAAACGCTCTCCAAAAATATAAATGAAAATTGATTGTTTGATTTCAGAAAATTATATTAATTTTTACTTGCTTGAAATAACACCATTTATTATTTATTTGCCTTTTTTTTCCTGAAATTAAGTTTAAATTTTTAACAACAATAACAACACAGCAAAAACAAATCATAATGCCACACATTTATCAAGCTTTACAGAGCTCTTTATCAGCTAATATTTACACAAATTAAATTTTGGAATTTCGTTTACAATTTTGAATTCTCAATTTATAGACAAAAAAAGTTATTTACATAAATAAATTTTGAAATTTTGATATCGTATTATATATACAGGGTTGCCGAAATTAATAATTATGTATTTTGTTAAAACATCGTAAAAATACGTTTTGCTTACTGTTTCGAATTACATAGAATAAAAATCTGTTTGTAAGTTTGTTTATAAAATTTGCTAATATCTCTGTTTTGTGCGGGTGAAATAAACATTTCGGCCAAGTGTTATACTGGGTGGATAAGGTTGATTTATTATCTGCGGGTAGATAAAAAAGTATTGGTATATGAAATTTATACTACTATTTAAAGTGAATTATTTAATTTAAGGTTGCGATTTAATGATTGAGTAAAGTATGTGATAATTGATACTTAGCTGAGTTTTTCATGAGTACTGCACTAAAACTCAATGAATAAAACTAAGACTCAATGAAAGCTCATATTATAATTACAATTTAATAAAAGTAGACATTTTAATTACAAATTTACAGCTTATTTTTATGTTAAACCAAATTATAGCAGAAATATAAAAGTTTTCTAAATTTATGGCACAGGTAAGCTACCTTAGAGAGAATTAATTAATCATATAATTACTTAAAATTTATAATTTTATTAAAATATTATTTTAATTTAGGTTAACTTTGCTCAAATTTTTTTAAACTCCCATTATAATGAATTTGTATCTAGAAAATTTGTAAATGCCTATTGGAGAACAGGTACCTAGAGTGATAAAAAAAATTACCATTTTTACTTTCTATTACATTTTTAATAACCAAGGGGCGATTATGTAATTAAATTTTGTAATTAACACTAAAATCTCGCAATTCGTTAGTTTTGTTGGAGTATCCACGATCATGTGTCCAAAATAGAGAAAAAATCCAAAATTACCTGTTTAATCCGGTAACTAAAACTCGTTATTTCCGTTAAATTATCAAAAAAAAAATCTTGTTCAAAAATTAGTTTACAATCTTTTTTTCGTAAATACTTTTTAAAATATTTCCATTAAACGGAAAGAGCCTATTGAAAAATGTAGAAGTAAACCTATGGTAAACGGATTTCGTCCAAAACCTACTGAGACCACCAATTGTATGGGAAAAGCTTAAGTTCGACGTTTCTTACCGAGCTTTCAATTGTAGACTGTAGAGGTATACGTAGATTTCTCCGTTCTGACATTTTCTAAGGTTGCTTTCCTTCGATATTGTTATTGTAAGTTTTCTTTGCATCTAAATGGTGAAATTTATCAAGTGGTTTGCACCAATCCATTAAAGAATGCAAATACTAAATATGTCGATGTTTCATATGATTCATGGGATTACAATATAGTGTAATAAAGTTTCGTTTTTCTTTAGCGTGACACCAAGTACAAACAACCAACTCTTCCGGAATTTCCAAAATTAGGTATATCGTTAAGTATTTTTGTGTAATGATATATTACGCATTCATGATCCTATACCGAAAATATTATTTAAGCACAAAAAAGTTTCTTACAATCAATATTAATTTATTGCAAAACTGAATACATCGTTCTCTATTGAATTAAAAATGCTAGAATTAGGAAGAAAAATGTTAATTCCCAATAAAATGTGTCAACATTAACAATCTTAAATTAGCAGTATAAAATTTAAATTGAATGTTGTCTAAAATCATAGGCGAGGCTCGAAGGTACAAAATTTTTAAATTATCGAAAATCGTAAAAATTTTTAATCATTCAGATATTAGTTATCACCAAAAATACAGCCCAGCCCCAGTCTGTACACATAAAAAGCCAATTTCAAATGTCGGAAAATATAGGCCAGTATGCGTGGACGACTCCAGGAGCATTTGCAGACATTAATAAAATAAATTAAAATTTGGAACACCAATTTAAAACCCAATTGGAAAAATTGCTAAAATCTTGAAGAAGTAAATAATATTTTTTGTTAAAATCACTGAACATCAAAATCTCAAAATTCATTATTACGTTCATTATAATTTACCCATATTCGTCCAACAGAGAAAAAAAAATTAGAAGCTGTCGAAAAATGGAAATGACATTCCGTGGACCATTACCGGCAGTACATATAAAGAAGCTGGTCTGATATTTCCGAAAACATATAGACAGCTCGTAGGCATATGTAAAATATATCAAAACACATAAGATTTTCTAAAAATTTCTAAATTCTGTAAAAATCGCCAAACTATTCCGAGTTCTGCCCATCCCCACCACTAATATCACAATTTGCCTAACCATTCCATAATAGTGGTCAGGTTACCTACAGCCTTTGTAGTTTTCGAAATGTCTAAAGAAATGTATTAAGATGGCTTGGAGATATTAGCCGTGTTTTTTTTATTATCGTCCGATAGACGTATCCGGAACACCCAATTTTCTATGTCAAAACATATCGCGCTATTTTTCCATATAATAAATTTATTTACCTTAACTGAGAATTTTTATTCAATTTTTTAGTTAAAAATAGACATAAAAATATTTTGCTCTACCTATTTAACAGAAACCGCTATCGGGAGCACCTTGCATTTCAATGGGAAATTTGAAATTATTTTGAAAACCCCTCAAACCATTAGGAACTTAATTTTACAATAAGAATTTAAATCGCAGCAAGATGAATTCTTGTTTATAACGTCACATCAAAATAAATTTCAATCGGTATATTTCAGGTCGTTAAATGTTTGTTTTATGGACATTACTGAATAATAGCTGCAGTTTCAGTAGAAATTTTCCATTCGGCGCCGGATAGTGCCCGAATAATAAAACACGGCTATTGCTAAAATCTTAGAAAAGGAAATAATAATATTTTCGTCAAAATCACGGAATTTTGATTCCAAAAATCATTGTTAGACTTTTCACTTAAAAATATAAGTTTAATGCCGTGGACATATCTAGGAACCGTTGTAAAAAAATTGTACAAATTATTAAAAGGCGTTCAGGGTACCGTATTGGTCTTCTCGTGAGTAGTGGTTTGTCTGATCTATTTGTAAACAACGTTAAGGACATGTGAATTTTTTTGGCTCGGTCTGTATAAAACTTGAAATATCCATCAATATTGTGAAGTTCTAGCATCTTTAAAACATAGTGAAACCTATCATAATTTTATCCTATCTGCTAAAGGATCAGTAGATTGAATGATCTATTTGAAAATGTTATTGAAACCCATTTCCAGAATTGGCTGGAATGTTATTTGAAAACCGGCAAAATTTTTTTTAAGGAATTTGATGCTCAAGTTTGGGTATGGTTCTGGAGCTACTGACAGATTTAAGGCAGTGCTGCATATTCAGCTAGAAATATGTAATTATTTTATTAAAATTTTTTTTAGTTCAATTTTAGACTTAGTTATGAACATTGGCTTAGCAAACCTTATCCATTGTGCTTTTAAAATATGAGTAAAATATAGTCTTAAAAAAAATAAAAATATTACAGACAATGGCCGTCACTAATATGGCTAAAAATTAATGAACGAACATAATATAAATAATATATGACACGTTAAAAATACCCAGTTGTAAACTTTTTTACTGGCTACCACCAGTGGTACTATTCTGGTTTTCCTTGGGAATAGGGAATCGGGAAAAATATTTTCTTAACCTTTTTGTCTAAATTATATTTTTCTGAACTACTAAGGAAATAAGTTTGGTGTAAATATTTTTGAAACCAAGTTAAAATAGGAAAATATTTTTCCCTATAAAAATTGTGTGGAACAAAAGTTTCCCAATTAATTTTGTTTTGAAGGCCAGAAAAATACGATTTGAACAAAAATGCTATGAAAATATTTTTCCAAATTCTCTATTCCCAGGGAAAGGCAGAACAGTGACACCCTGAATCTAATCCAGGGCCCTCGAATAACATAGCAAACACTCTTCTTACTAAGCTAACCCTTCGGGCTGTTTCATCGTACTTTCACGAACACATACTGTATAATGTTTGCGACTCTTTGAATAATATAAAGAAAATAGAATTAATATTAAAATGTTAATTACCTTCATATCCACGACAAGCAATTACGAAAAACGTAAAAATCACTAAAAACTCAAAAAATGTCCACTCAAAAGTTTGTTAGTCTAAAAAAAATCACTCAAAATTCGAAATCAAAAAAATTGTTTATATAATTTACAAATAGAATAACGTTTTGTTTTATTTTGAATTTTTTTTTTTTATTAAATTAAATCAATTAATTTATAATTATAGTATTTTATTTTTGTTGTTTTTATATTTTCAAGAATTTTATTTATTATAAATAAATTGAAATTTTTTATACATCTTACTAAACAAATTTTTTGTTGTTGTTGTTAAATAATTTATTTATTTTTAATTATTTTATAACTCTTTTTTTTAAATATTATATAATTTTTTGTAATTAATTAATAAATTCTAACAATAAAACAAATAAATTTTATGTCATATAGTTTTTTTTTTTTTTTTAAATTTTATATAATATTTTTTTTGTAAATTTTAAAATAAAAATTCCACTCATAAAATAACTAAAAATAATTAAATATATTAACACTATATAATTAATTATAAACATTACAATAGTAGTAAAAAAATTAGTTTTCGTTTAAGAGATTTTGAAAAATAAAAACCAAAAAAAATTAAAATTTAATAATAATAATAATTAATTATTAGACACAAATTGGGTTAAATATTGACTTCATTAAATTTTAATGTTGCATATTGTGTTATAGTTCGTTTATTATTATTATTACTATTATTACTACCATTATTATTATTAATATTATTTATATTACTAGAATTATTATCAGACGCGAAATTCTTTAATTTAATTTTCTCATTATTATTACTACTACCACTACCATTTAGAATTGAATTGCTAGACGGTCCTCCGCCTCCGCCACTAGTCTCCAATGGTAACAGATCAGCATACTGTATTTTAGTTTTCGACGGCATACTATACACTTCCGATGCATTTACAGCACTTTTAATTGACAAAATACTTTCATCATCATTTTCACTATCGGTCAACGAATTTGTTGATCGATGATGTTTTAGTGTAGGCAAATGATCGCGAACTGGTCGTGTGCTACCAACGGTTGTTTCAATATTCGACATGTGTCGTTTTAAGCTCGTGCCACAAATCCGGGGTGGGGTGTAAAATGCTATTTTATTCGCACTATTTGGACGACTGCTTTGCCCACTTTTTTCGGGACTGCATGGCGCAGGCGTTATTGGTTTGAATGCAGATCGATCATTATTTTCGAACGGTTTAAATATTAGTGGCCCGTTAGTATTTTTGTAATTTTTTTTGGATTGTTTTAGGGCAGCCACTGCCGCTAACGTTGTTTGTGATGTTTGAAAATGAAAACTATGATGTTTACGGAGTGGAAGTTTTATCGGACGATTTCGAACATGTTTTGATGCCGGCTGAGTTTGTGCTAAATTCGATGATGTGGACGAAGTTGACGATGATGATGAAAGTGGCGTCTGTTGTTGCATATCGTTATGGTGGTTCGTATGTTGAGATGACGATGATGATGATGAAAGTGGCACATTGCCTACCGTATTGCTAGGGAATAGCTCTTTGGGTACTAGTATGTGCTGTTGTTGCGGCCGACGTGATTGTTGTAAAAATGGATTATTCTTTGAACGCTATAAGTAGATACATTGCAAAAAATTGATGATGTGTTACGCTAGAGCTGAAACTGTGTTTTGTATTGTATCTTGGTGTTTTAAAAGGTGCGAAATAGATATTGTTTTTGGTGCATAATAGGTGTGTAATCGAATGTGAACTGATATACAAAGAAACTTAGTTTTTTTTGTATCAGGTAAAAATGCTACAGCAAAACTTTCTCGACGAAAATTGGAATGCCGGAAATAAATTAAATTTCTCGCACTCAAGTGTTTTAAAGAAACTCCCAGTACCTTTAAATTCAATAAACTGTGGCCTGATCCAATAAAATGGACTTCATTTTCGAAAAAAACACTGAACATATTTTTCCACGTAATCAGAGATAAACATAATAAAAATTAAATAAACATAATTACTATGGAAGAAAACTTCATTTGGCTTAAAACAAAAATTCAAAATAGCTATAAACGATTGGTTTCAATATGGTTACAGAAACAACTGCTGGAAGAAATTATACAAACCAGCAAACACAAATATCGATCCATGACTGTCGTACACGGACACGAATCGGGAATTAGAACTTCAGAACTCCAACAGAAACATGAAGGTTAGCACAATTAGAGAAAGAAATGGAACAATACAAAATCGAAATTCTCGGCCTTAATGGAGTGAGATAGAAAAATAATAGTGAAGTAAACTCAAATGAAGGAATCAACTTCATATTCCCTGGACGAGATGACACAGATGATCAGCAATGCAATGGAAACCAGTACTGGTCACAAATAAGTGCTCTATTTTCTATGAACAAGTAAAAGCCACAATAGCAAGGACACACAAAAATGATATCAAGTTAATACAAGGATATTTCAATGCATAAATTAGAACAGATACCACAGACCTGGCAACCAGCATGGGTAAACAAGCATTAAGCGTGAATTCCACAGTGAAACATTTTTTTTCAGTAAAATTAATCCGAAATAAAAATAAAAATTCATTACTTGTTAGAAAGTAACAAAAAAAAAAATTCAGCAAAATTTACTGGAGAAAATGTTGCCATAAAAAGTATAAAACTCAATACCTTTTATGGCAACATTTGTTTGTCTTTGTCACTCTAACGAAATTTTATTATGTATACTCTTCTCTTTTCGGTTTCTCAGTATATATACTGAAAAAAATTGTTTCACTGTGGAATCCACGCATTAGACTCTATACTTAATATTATATACATAAAACGACTAAACACGACTAAAAACGACAAAAAACGACTCTTAATAGGAGAAAATAGATTTCCACACAAAAATATACACGAATATACTTAAATACCACATGGTAACAGAACAAGACACCAAATGGATTACGTAATGACTACTGTGGCATATATAGAGAAATATTAAGAAGAATCTGACCTCGAGAGACAGCGAAGGAAGAGGGCAGTTTGATGCAACACCAATATGATGGTCCATAGAACTCTGGACTTAGACACTCTTCTGTAATGAAATGGTACGGATCTCGGCGACTTCTCGTCGTATGAAGATTCTATCTATATACTAATCCAACTAAACTCATATCTAGAAAAGTTTGAGGATTCGACACAGTACAGCACGTATTAGGAACCATATACTTTACACATATGACGGGGTGTCAATGACGAAATAATGATTCTCTAAACAATCAACGGCTTTGATTCATTTAAATCAGTCGGACTAAAGATACATAGATTGAATGTTATTTCTCTCTACCTATTTGTCTTAATATAAAATTTTTTTTGTCTTGCGAATCGACGTAAAAAGGAGAACTAATACATTTTTTTAAAAGAAATACTGTACTAAAATCTGGTCTGTCTATGGTAATGTTAAGTTGCAACTCGTCTCGTACTGAGATGAGAGAGCATTTCAATGTCTAGATAATCAGGCCTATGGTCACTCAGATGGCCAAATCATTATTAATTATTCAATAAACAAAATCAATTTGGTCGAACGCAAAACAATATAATTCAAATGTATAAACAGTAAAGTAAGGTAGGAAACAATTTTTTTTGAATGCCATTTTGCTGAAAAAAATAAATTCGAAACTCGATCACCACTTATAACGTCAATGAAGCTGGCCATAACCCAACCAAAGCGTTTGGTTGAAAATAAGATGAAAATCCAATTAAGAATTTTGAACATGATCCATTATAGTCTGAATATTTTACACACACAATTACATAATTACAGTACCACTTGCACGTTGCAATCCCCATATGAACCTATACACTGACATGGAGTTTGGTTCGGCGCTGAATACTGCACTTCAAACATCACCAATCGTAATCGTTGCATTTTCCCTCTGATGGAATTTGTGTCTAGTACCTTTCGGTTCAAGTACCGAGGCTTTAACGACTGCACCACTTGTTCGGTAAAATAAATAGGTTAAGCAAGTGGCACTTAGAAAAATTTTGGATCCCACTCGTTTTTGTTAAAACAATGTAATTTTATTTTTTATTTTAAAACGACAGAATATAATATTTTTTATAATATAAAACGGGGTGGGGCTAACTTCACACAAGAGCTAGAGGGATATAATTATATTAGTGTTACCTGATTATTTTTTTTAATTTCGGGGATAGAATCCGGGGATAACTTCACATACGTGAGAAAATTGCATTTCCACCATCAATAAAATTGTACGATCTTCACATTTGAAATACTTTCCAACCGAAATAAAGTATAAAGTCAGACTCCTAAAATGACTTGATATAAAAACTCAATGAATCAATTGGATTTATAAACCAAAAATCTTTCCAATTACCAATTCGATGGGTTTTTGCAAAATTTATCGTAACTCTATAAACGTAATGAATATTAAATACAACGTGTATGCAACACTAAAAAATAATTACAAATTGAAATTTGGCGAAAAAGAAAATAACAAAAAAAAAAAAAATTAAATTTCTCTGTACTCAATTCACATATTTTCTGGAAAACATTTTATAAAATCATCACAAACCTCAAAATTTAAAAATCCTCCCGCCGAACTATTTAAATTATTAATGCCACGTAATTTTCCGCCATGTTTTGTACGCACCGGCTGTTGTTGATTATTATGATTACTATTACTACTACTACTACCGCTTGCCGCACCATTATTTTTATGTTTACCACTACTATTTAGCAAATTTGGCGGTATATTCATATAAACGGGCGTACTATGACACTTACGGCCGCCCGAACCAGTGGCCACCCCACCACCACCACCATTTGTTCCGCTACTACTTGAATAATGTCCTCCCGCCCCATTCGATACAGTGCCACGCGGTGCTGCAATTGGTGTTGTTGTTAAACATTCGTACGAGCTATTCGATATGCCGGAATCACTACGATATATCGATGTGCGATCATTAATTGTCGCATTGTATTGTGGTGGTGTTGTTAGTGAAGCGCATGATTGTTCATGGATTTGAATTGAATCGGTTAAATTTTCATAAACCGGTTGATTTTCATTATTTGTTGCTTCACTATAAGGCATTTGATTATCATTATTACTATCACTATTACTATTATTATTATTATTGTTGTTGTTATTGTTATTAATACTATTACTATTATTACTAGATTTATTATTATGACGACGGCATAATTTCTTATTTAGCCGCATCGAATAAAATTGTGGCGCTTTCTTAATCCCCAAATTTTTTAATGAGTTAAATTTTAATTTATCACAGTTATTTCCATCTACTGATGTGGTTCCATGATGATCATCTAGTGGATGTGGTGGTCCACCGCCGCCACCCGCCACAGACGCATGCGGTAACATCATCGTGTTATGATGGTATGGTGGCGCCGGTCCATATTGATCATAGTATTTTATATTTTTGGCTAAAAATGGATTATTCGCGTCACAACCGCCAACGACGCCGCCAGCACGTTGTTTGGCGATTGGTGACTGGTGGTGTTGAATATTTTTAACAGGACATTCGTCCATACTATAATTGATCGGGTAATTAATTAAAAAATTACTAAAATTACTATTTGATTTACTATATTGGTGTTGTTGTGTCATTTGCAATGACGAATTGTTGTTATGATTCGATTGCGAATGCATTAGGGTTGAGGCGGTTGTTGGTGGTGGTTGTTGTATCGAATAAAAATTATTTGTTAATATTTTCGACGTGGATTTATGTTTCTTGTTCGATAAATTCGAATTCGAATTGAATTTATTTATAAAACTATTACTATTATTATTATTTATACAATTGCTATTATATTTATTATTACAATTATTATTAGTTGATGATAGTGATGTTTGATATGTTGATGATATATTTTTTGGACGCGGAGCAACACGAACAATATTACTATGATTAGTATTTAAATGAATTGAGTTATTATTGTTATGCGAATTATGAAAATTTAACTGGAAAATCAAACAAAAAAAAACAATAAAATCGATTAGTAAATTTTTTAATTAATTATAAAAAAATATGTTTTATACAATTATACAAATACAAAAGAAATATCCCCATGCAATTTTTTTATTTCAAATATTAATTGGTAGAAATAAAAAGTTTAATGATAAAAGCTCGTTCATGCAATTTAACTTCATGCAATATAAAATGTTTGTATTTGCAACTCTCGTGTGTTGTAAAATAATTTTTAATTTTGTGTGTTGGTTCTGCTTTTTAATTATTTATTTACAAATTATTCAATTATAAAATAATAAAATAATTAAAACTGTTTTCTCCGTGATTGTTTTTTTTTGTATTATTTTTGCTGGTGAATTTATTTTTTTTTACGTTTAAAAATCGGTTTCATTATCCAATCGATGGATACAAATTTGTTTCTGTAAAAACAAAATGATTTTTAAAATATAAAAAAGGAAATTAAAATTATTTTTGTAAATAAATTCGATTTGGTTACACATTGAAATGAAGTTTGTTACTTATACGGTGGCGATAAATATTTGGTTGGCTAAAAGCATTTGTTAATTAGGATTGCATATTATTATATTGCAAAATAAGGATTCAATGCATACATCTATAAAACTGATACTGTTTTATTTAAACCCTTTCAGTGAATTTGTCAAAAATTGTGATCGTTATTTTTTCGCTGGGTTTATTAGTCAAATATAAGACGTTTCAATAATAGTATGATTCTTAAACAATATTGGGGTGAAATATTTCCTAAAAAAATCCTAAGTAAAACTTGCGTATTTAATGAGAGGTTATTCAATAAAATAGCAAACATTTAGACGAAACTAAATTTAAAATGTAATTGATTAAAATACTGTCAAACCCGTTTTCGTGCGATTTTGTGTGCGTTAATTTTTTGTGCGATTTTTTTTATGCGGTATGAAAAAAATTTATTCAGTACAATCTACTAAAGTTCCTTTAAGATTTCAATCAGAACATAATTGAATGTGATTAATCTAACTAGATAATTGACGATGGCCATAATGTTTTTTGGATTTTTGATATTTCATCACATTGCATCATGAAAGTAAGTATTGTGTCAGGTTGCGTAATATTTTTAGTTTTTTTCGATGTAAAACTTTTTTTTGCGGTCCCTATTCACCGTATAAAAAAAACTTTTTAATGTGTTGCGAAAACTAAACTACTCGAAGATTATTTTATGCGTTTTATTTAGTGACGATTTCTGTAAAAATCGTATTTTGGGCCATTTCACTTAAGCTTTCATATTTTATTAAGGTATTTGCCGCCAGCGTCAACTAGGTCTTCCCCTGTGACATCCACCGACTGGGTTTCTTATCATTCGATGTGATGAAGATCGCACAAGGTAGCCTAGTCATTTAACTCGGTTGAATAATAAATCCGATAATATCGCAGACAGGAAGGAATTTTTTTATTTCAAAATACGATCAAATTCAGTACTCGGTGTTCGCAACTCAGTACTCGGTGTTTGGTTATCGTATCTGGAGGTAGCGTAAGATAATCGAATGCAGTTGAAACACCAACATGCAGGCGGCAAAATAAGTTAATAGAATATGAAAACTTAAGTAAGAGAGGAATGACACTAAAATACGATTTTTACCGAAATCGTCACTAAATCAAGAACAGTAAATAAGAAATTTCTAATTCAAATAAAAGTCGCAGTTCTCGATTTTAGCCTGAACAAATCCGACAAAATGCTGAAAACAATAATCACAAGGCATAATATGTAAATGCTCAAGACACAAAAACTCTTTAAACAGAAATGATATGCTTCTGGGGCACCTTTAGCAACTATATCATCTTTGGCAACTATACCAACATTCTGAAAATCGTCATGGAAATGGGCATTTGATAGATTTAACATAAAAACATAGTGAGATCGATGATCACATCGCAAAATCTTGACTAGTATCTCATTGAAGTCATAGAAACTCTTAAAACAGTAATGATGTGCTTCTGTGCCATGTTTGGCCATTCCACAAGTATGACAAAATTCTAAAAATTGTCATGGAGATGGAAATTTAATAGAACTAACATACAAACATAGTGAGATTGATGATCACTTCGCAAAATCTCGACTAGTATTCCGTTGAAGTCGAAAAATCTCTTTAAACAGTAATGATATGCTTCTGGGCCATGTTTGAGCGTTGCACAACTACGACAAAATTCTGAAAATCGACATGGAGGTGGGCATTTAAAAGATCTAACATAAAAATATAGTGAGATCGATGATCACCTCGCAAAATCTCGACTAGTATCCCGTTTAAGTCGTATAGAAAGTCTTTAAACAGTAATGATAGAAACATATCATCAGCCCATCTTTGGCCATTCCACAGCTATGGCTAATTCTGCAAATCGTCAAAGATATGGGCATTTGATAGATCTAACATAAAAACAAAGTGAAATCCATGATCACCCATGATCACGCGGGCATATAAAGTAATAAAGTGCAATGAACCAGAGTCACTATTCTGGTAATTCCCCGCACATAGAAAACTGGGGAAAGTTTTTACACAGCTTTTATCTATAAATCAGTTTTTTCTGGCCAACTGAGAAGTTTGATGCAAATATTTATAAATTGAGAATAATTTTTCCATGGCGAAATTACAATGGAAAGTTATTCCTATTTTTTTTTTTTTTTTTGAATATCACTGCAATTTGTTCTGGGGCTAAGCCAGTAGGCCGTTTTTTTTATTTTTTTTGTTTTTAGAAATATATTTTTTTTATTTTTGTAATTAAATTAATTATTTTTTATTTTTTGTATCCCTTTTTCAACCAAAAAATAAAAGTTGGCACAATTTAAGTCCAAATCACACAAATGTGAGGATAAAATATCATAGTATGTAATGGCTTTTTTGATAAAAAATTTGGCTAAAGTGTAGATGACGTATACAACGCGGAAATCGGGTAAGATGAAAATTTTTTAAAAAATTTTCTTTGTAGGATTGTGCATCTATCGTTTTTAGGAAGTGCATTAGCATTGTATTTTAACAGTTTTTCGAAAGTACAAGTAATTTTTACGGGAAAATTTTGCAATTTTTCAAGGAAAATTTTATTATTTTGTTGACTAATTAAATGTTGTATTTAATTAAGTGTTATTATTTAAATTATAAATAAAATTTGCCACTTGAAAAATTGTATAAATTCTGGAAAAGCAAGGGTTTGGGCCCCTATCCTCTAAGGTGTACGACGAATTAAAATTAAATTAAAAAAAGTTTTATATTCACAAAAGTTGATTTTTTTAACATTTGTGGCACTACCAGAAGAACCGATAAGAGCGATAAAAACTCTTTGATCTGTGTTTGAAAGGTTGACGAAGCAATTATTATTAATAAAAATAAATAAAATTTTAAAAAATATTGGAAAAATAAAAAAAGGGAAAACATTTTCGGAAAATCAAAAAGTTTAATTAAAATAACGCAAAAATGTAATTTGTTACTCGTTTCATGACATTGTAATTCGAATTTTTACAATTAAAATTAAGATTTGAATTTTTATAATTAAAATTAAAAATCAAAAATATTTTTGGAAAAACTGAAAATTTTCCAGGAAAATATGGTGATTTTTTCGAAATTTTTAGCTTGCACCTCCTAAAAGTGATAGGTATACAATCCTATAAAGATTTTTTTTTTTAATTTTTATCTTACCCGATTTCGCCGATGTATACGTCATCTACACTTACGCCAAAAATTTCGCTTGTGTGGAAGTACAACCAACACAATTGTGTATATAGTTGCATTGTTTTTTTCGGACGAAAATAATTTTAAAATGAATGCACAAATGCGTAAGTTTGGTCAAAACACATACAAAAACAAATTTTTGACATGGTACTTTTACAGTACCCACACAATTGTGTTAACGGGCAGGAAAAAGGATATACCTATTGGTGGTGCATGACAAAATTTTCCTTCACCAAAATGTACCGCTGGCTGGATACATGATGAAAAATAGTAAAATACATAAATTCATAAAAAATTCATTTATGCTTAATAAAAAAAAAATTACAAAATATTCAATAAAAAGACAAATTTAAAAAATTATATTTCTAAAAACAAAACAAAAAATTCGGCCCTTCGACCTATTCGGCCCTTCGACATTCGGCCCTTCGACACATTCGGCTCTTCGACACATTCGGCCCTTCGACATTCGGCCCTTCGACGTTCGGCCCTTCGACCCATTCGGCCCTTGGACACATTCGGCCCTTCGACATTCGGCCCTTTGACATTCGGCCCATCGACATTCGGCCCTTCGACATTCGGCCCTTTGCACCCATTCCGAAAAAATTATTTAAATAGAATTTATATGTAAATTCTTTCCCCAATTCCGTATTCCCGGGGAATTACCAAAATAGAGCCAGCTTTCCCTAGGAATAGAAAATTGGGAAAAATATTTTCATAGCTTTTTTGTCTAAATCTTATTTTTCTAGCCTACTGAAGGAGTAAGTTTGGTGTATAAATATTATCAAAACAAAGTTAAATGGGAAAATATTTTTCTCTATAAAAATTTTGTAGAACAAAAGATTCCAAATCAACTTTGTTTCAAAAATTTTTGCACTAAACTTATTCCTTCAAAATATTTTTCTAAATTCCCTATTCCTAGGGAAAACCAGAATAGTGTCACACGAAAAAATTTGAAACGAAATGAAATTTTGGGGCTACTGAATGTAGGCGATTCAGAGCTGGAAATTTTAGACGAAGAATGTGAAGAATCCGTGATACTCAATCGAACACAATTATCTATAAAAATAAAGATCGATTGAGTTACGAAACCGAAGAAAATATTTTACAGGATGAAGAACAAAGCAAATTGATATTTGAAATTTCGACTGTTGCAGCTACCGGAAATGATACGGGATAAAACATTGAAAATACCATTTTAAATGAAGATGATCAATTGATGTAAATATTACTGATTATTCACAAATGAAATGGTAACATTTTTTTTAGAATTCACATATTAATGCGAAATCTTAAGTTAAGC
Organism: Nephrotoma flavescens; assembly: GCA_932526605.1. Taxonomy (NCBI): domain Eukaryota; kingdom Metazoa; phylum Arthropoda; class Insecta; order Diptera; family Tipulidae; genus Nephrotoma; species Nephrotoma flavescens. Next base: position 273,146,062 of record OW052221.1, on the reverse strand, counting down.
TGTCTTTCGATGTATTATTTTGGACGAATATTTTGGATTTATTTTCAACCAAATTTTCAAATCTTTAATTTATTATGGCCCAACTTACCCATGGAAACAGTCACAGCATCAACATGGCCAAACATTGAAAATATGCGTCTCACCTATCCATTACATTATAGAACAGGTCCCTTCGAAATATTATTAGAAGCGATCGTGTGCAGAGAATTATTGTTTGATGTTCTTATTAAAAGTCATAATGGTTCACTCACTGCGCAAAATCAATACTGGGCCGATTTTTTTTGCAGGAAAAATACTCAAAATAAACGAAGGCCCGTCTGAGAGCGTAAAGAATTTTAATTATTGCATTGATATTTCCAACCAGGTGAAAACGTTTTGAGAAATTGACGATTGGGCCTCTATAATCTAAACATCAGAAGTATCAGCATGCGAAGACTTTTATATGAAAACATATCAGAGATCATCAGCAAGTAAATAAATCGTTAATCTTAAATTTGTCAAATCTAGTCCAAATAAAACCACGTTATGGAATACTCGAAATGGAGCAATCGCCAAACTGATTTCAACGGAAACACGTTTTCAAGAAATGTTCAGTTCCACAAGCAGTATATAAAGTTCATGCAGGAGTACCTCTATTTAAATCATATGGAGATGGTCAAAGAACAGTAGAGTAATATCAACCACACGTTTTATTTGCGCCACCACTTCAAAGACGAGTGGACCCACAAAGCGGCCCTAAACCGACTTCTTCATCGATTGGAGGAATACGGTTTCTATGTGAAGTTAACCAAATGTACATTTTTCGAGATGAAATCATTTATTTGTAGGTGAACGTACATAGCCACGGCATCACTACAGATCATCTTAAATTGCTATTATATCAAACATTTAGGGAGCAATAAACATCTTTCGACAGTTTGTTTTAGACAGATTCTTGAATATAACTGTCAAATGGGAATGGTCACGGGAATGTCAACAATCATTTGACAAATTCAAACGCAGTTTCACATTTGAATTACTCCTCACTTATCATGACCCGGGACTTTGCGTTAAAACCTGCTACACGGATGCTAGCAACACGAGAATCGTAAAGCGAAGATTTTCTACGTTTATTCAGACGGAGCGGATAAAACGATTTTGCAAACGTCGCGAACTCAACTAATAACTGAGAAAAATTACGGTCAAGGTCTTGCTTGTGTGTACGCAGTAAGGAATTTCCATTGGTACATCCGCATGAGAAGATTTTCACTGGTAATCGAACACATACCTTTTCTCAGCATTTGCTTTTTCGGGTCGAGAAATGGAACTAATATGAGCGAGATATGATTTTCACATTTTATGCATGTGAACGAAACTGAAACGAAACGCGATCAAACTCGAACTCTGGCTGGCCAAATTCGAAAGCAGAAAATCTAGACGATGATAAAATAGCGTTATAGTTTTACAACCGATGTGGATCACTGTTAACTGCTGCAGATAGTGTAATGTTTCAGAATCCCACGCGCTCTTGCAGTCAATGCGCCGAGAACGCCAAATTGCCTATCAAGACAGTTCTGTAATCGTGGCAGTTCGTCCTACGGAACGAGTTCACGAACTGATATCGTAGAACTACTTTGAAAAATGATACCTGGTCAGTGTTGTTCCCATCCAATGTTTTCCAACGTTCACGAATGCACTAACATCACTTCAAATCCGGAAACATTGGTAACCAACAACGGAAGTCAATTCGTTAGCATACAGATCTTACCACCGCCGTGTCCCCCGATGTCAAACAGCCACAAAAGAGCACTAAAACAGGTGGCGAAGGAGGGAACCAAATAAGAAATTGTTGTTGGAAAGTCATCAACAAAGACATCATTCAATACACCTGACAGTTTATCATAATATTTCGAGGATTTTCAGGATTCTCTACAAAGTGAGGTAGAAAAACACCAACACTTTTATGACTTCCGCATGTTAAAAATGGCAAAAGTCGACCAACAATTCTATAAATGAATGAATCCCTGGAATTCCGGAAATATTCGTCCATTAAGCTTAGTTGACGTTATGTAAACATAAATATCCACAATGTTTTAACGTTAAAGCAAAAACAACAGCTAAAATTAAAACCAAAAGCACAAAAAATTGTTACATTTTATGTCCCAGAACTAAAATCTCATATTCGCGTAAATTATAAATTTGTAATGTCATCGATAAACAAAAGCGCGACATCGGAGAGTTAAAACGCGAAAAAGCACAATACAAAAACAAAAATTCAACACAAAACTGTTTTTAAAATTAAATTAATAAATTAAAAAGTTAACAATAAGCAAAAAAAAAAATAAATAAAAAATTATGTTTTTATTATTTGTAAATAAATAAATAAAAATAACTTCAGACAAAACAGAAAAAAAAATTGTATTTATAATGAAAAAATGGAAAACTTTTATAAATAATAACAGAGCGTGCAACGGGTACAGTATACTCGTACAATATATTATATATATATGTATATACAGTATCAGCAAATTAAAATTTTTTAGAGATAACAAACACACACACACACATTATATATAGTTATGTATAGTTTTTCAGTTTTTCATATTACATATTTTGATTTATTGGGAAATTAACTATCGATGTATGGATTTTTTTTTGTTTGCTCCGTTCTTTTCATCTTGGGCAAAATAAAACAATCGCAGTAATGAAAATTCATACAAAAATTCGCTATGGAATAGTTCGGATATAAAAAAAAAGGAAATTCACACGAGACTTTTCACTACTTTCCACCACTAGTAAAATAAAAACAACGTAAAAAAAAAAAATTCACGATTTTCATTTGTTTAATTTTACTATTTTCCCAGGTCGTTTTTCCCCGTAATTATTGTTGCGCTGCTATACTTATTTATATTTTCATTCCACATAATAAATTATAAAATTGTACGTATAAAAAATTAATTAATTAATTTTTCTATTTATTTATTTATTTTTATAAAAATGCATAAAATAATAATACTATAAAGTTGGATTGAACTTTTGTGAGCTTTTTATTATTATTTTATTTTTTAAATTTCATTAATATTTTTTATTAGTGTTTTTTCGGATCCTTTGTAATTTACTAGTAATTTTTTACCAAACTGAGCTTTTCGTTTGTAGTTGTTTGATGAATTTTTCCATTGTTTTGCGGCGAACGGATAAATTTAATAAATATTGTTTTAATAAATAGGAACACCGAAATATTGCGTTTGATGATTAATTAGTTTTTATATTGCACACGTAATTTTAAAAAATCTTGAAAGCTTCGGGCTAAAAATTTTTTATTTTTCTACTTTTTTTATAAAACAAAAATATTGCGTTTGTTAGGACGATGTTGAGCTGAAACTTTAACACATTAAAATGTGCAACAACAGCAAAGTGTAAATAGCAAATTTTCAATTTTTTTTAAATAATTCTAGTTTATTAGCTTTGCTTTATTAAATTTTAATAAATGTTTTAAATCTTTGAAATGGCATATAGAATTCTGATGAAAATTTTAGATCATATGGCTATTTCTTTCAGATTTCCCCATGTTTTACTGAGTAGTTTTACTTCTACTAGCAAAGATCTTTTCTAGGTCATTGCTAGTTTTCCTACTTTCCTTTTCCGTTGCGAAATGTGAAAATTTTTTGAGTACGGTAAATGTCATAAAATATCAAATGTTTATCAAAATACTTGCTACATTATGGACTTTTGATGTCTAATAGCAGAGACAGCTCTATAATAATAAGAGCCGCAAGATTCCGTATTTTTTTATAAAGCTTACGATATCTTTAAATGTCGGCAAAGCTTTTCTTATCTCTCATAAAAATGAGCTTATATTTTTTAAATAAAATTTGTGTACATAAAAACCGAAATGGGTGATTTTAACATATTTGGTATCATATTTATGTGATAATTTTCATTAGAAATTTAGAATTATAAATTCGATTGTTGAATCTACACTCTATTTCCGCGACGTGTGACTCGTTTACTATAAAACCAGTGCTTGGCCATAATATGTATTATGATAACATCCGTAATTACTTCAAACCCAAATGGCGTATTTATGTTTTTGCTAAGCACCTCCAAATACAACACGTCCCAAAACTAAAATTTTAATTATTTCTTTCGCCTCAAGGGACTTAATGGTATCCAAATTGAATAACTTTTCATACAACTAACAGATTCTTATTATCACTTGGAACAGCCATGACACACCCAACGGAATTGAGGTGTAAATAATGTAATATTTTTCGAAAATCATAAAAACACGAAATGATAGTTCGTACTTTTTGCCTAATTTTCTTTGAAAGTTTGTGGTTTATTGATTGCAGTTAAAACTCATAGTTTTATACAGCACTTAAGGAAAATCAATTTATGTACTTTCTACTAACCCACACATAGGAAAACTTCCCCTTTAAATAAAATACACAATTAAATATTATGGCTCTTTAAATCGTAGATGGCTCGAACCATCAGGGATTTTTGCAAAAAAATCAAAAACTTTTTATTGTTGAAATTCCGGTTCAAAATGATTATAGGTAATGAGGATGATACGTTGAGCAAGAAACTAACGGTAGGTTACATGTGGAAAGCTCGCAGTTATTTCAAATTTCGTATTTTGAAATCCGGTCACATTTTGTAACCGAACCTTGATTGCAGGCGATTAAGGCAACATATTGAACAAATTTAAAAGCAGCTATACTCAGAATTTCATTATTAATGCAAAATGAGCCAAACATTCAGGATCCGGGACAACAAATTTATTCCGATAAATAAAAGCAAGGCTAACCATCAGGAATTTTTGCAAAAAAACGAAAACTTTCTATTGTTGAAATTCCGGTTCAAAATGATTATAGGTACTGAGAATGATACGTTGAGCAAGAAACTAACGGTAGATTACATGTGGAAAGCTCAGTTAATGGAAATTTCGTATTTTGAAATCCGGTCACATTTTGTAATCGAACCTTGATTGCAGGCGATTAAGGCAACATATTCCACCAGAAATTCATTATTAATGCAAAATGAGCCAAACATTAAGGATCCAGGACAACAAATTTATTCCGATAAATAAAAGTAAGGCTAGCCATCAGGGATTTTTGCAAAAAACGAAAACTTTTTATTGTTGAAATTCCGATTCAAAATGATTATGGGTACTGAGAATGATACGTTGAGCAAGAAACTAACGATAGATTACATGTGGAAAGCTCAGTTATTGGGAATTTCGTATTTTGAAATCGCGGTCACATTTTGTAATCGAACCTTGATTGCAGGCGATTAAGGCAACATATTGCACCAATTAAAAAGCAGACGTACTCAGAATTTCATTATTAATGCAAAATGAGCCAAACATTTAGGATCCGGGACAACAAATTTATTCCGATAAATAAAAGCAAGGCTAACCATCAGGAATTTTTGCAAAAAAACGAAAACTTTCTATTGTTGAAATTCCGGTTCAAAATGATTATAGGTACTGAGAATGATACGTTGAGCAAGAAACTAACGGCAGCTTACATGTGGAAAGCTCAGTCATTGAAAATTTCGTATTTTGAAATCCAGTCACATTTTGTAATCGAACCTTGATTGCAGGCGATTAAGGCAACATATTGCACAAATTTAAAAGCTGCTGTACTCAGAATTTCGTTATTAATGCAAAATAAGCCAAACATTTAGGATCCGGCACAAAAAATTTATTCCGATAAATAAAAGCAAGGCTAACACCATCAGGGATTTTTGCAAAAAAATCTAAAACTTTTTATTGTTGAAATTCCGGTTCAAAATGATTATAGGTACTGAGAATGATACGTTGAGCAAGAAACTAACGGTTAATTACATGTGGAAAGCTGAGTTATTGAAAATTTCGTATTTTGAAATCCGGTCACATTTTGTAATTGAACCTTGATTGCAGGCGATTAAGGCAACATATTGCACAAATTTAAAAGCAGATGTACTCAGAATTTCATTATTAATGCAAAATGAGCCAAACATTTAGGATCCGGGACAAAAAATTTATTCCGATTAATAAAAGCAAGGCTAACTAACCATCAGGGATTTTTGCAAAAACATCGAAAACTTTTTATTGTTGAAATTCCGGTTCAAAACGATTATAGGTACTGAGAATGATACGTTGAGCAAGCAACTAACGGTAGATTATATGTGGAAAGCTCAGTTTTTGGAAATTTCGTATTTTGAAATCCGGTCACATTTTGTAATCGAGCCATGATTGCAAGCGATTAAGGCAACATATTGAACAAATTTAAAACCTGCTGTACGCAAAATTTCATTATAAATGCAAAATGAGCCAAGCATTTAGGATCCGGGACAACAAATTTATTCCGATAAATAAAAGCAAGGCTAACCATCAGGGATTTTTGCAAAAAAATCGAAAACTTTTTATTGTTGAAATTCCGGTTCAAAATGATTATAGGTACTGAGAATGATACGTTGAGCAAGAAACTAACGGTAGATTACATGTGGAAAGCTCAGTTAATGGAAATTTCGTATTTTGAAATCCGGTCACATTTTGTAATCGAACCTTGATTGCAGGCGATTAAGGCAACATATTGCACAAATTTAAAAGCAGATGTACTCAGAATTTCATTATTAATGCAAAATGAGCCAAACATTTAGGATTCGGGACAAAAAATTTATTCCGATAAATAAAAGCAAGGCTAACCATCAGGGATTTTTGCAAAAAAATCGAAAACTTTTTATTGTTGAGATTCCGGTTCAAAATGATTATAGGTACTGAGAATGATACGTTGAGCAAGAAACTAACGGTAGATTATATGTGGAAAGCTCAGTTATGGGAAATTTCGTATTTTGAAATCCGGTCACATTTTGTAACCGAGCCATGATTGCAGGCGATTAAGGCAACCAATTGCACAAATTTAAAAGCTGCTGTACGCAAAATTTCATTATAAATGCAAAATGAGCCAAGCATTTAGGATCCGGGGCAACAAATTTATTCCGATAAATAAAAGCAAGGCTAACCATCAGGGATTTATGCAAAAAAATTAAAAACTTTTTATTGTTGAAATTTCGGTTCAAAATGATTAAAGGTACTGAGGATGATACGTTGAGCAAGAAACTAACGGTAGATTACATGTGGAAAGCTCAGTTAATGGAAATTTCGTATTTTGAAATCCGGTCACATTTTGTAATCGAACGTAGATTGCAGGCGATTAAGGCAACATATTGCACAAATTTAAAAGCAGATGTACTCAGAATTTCATTATTAATGCAAAATGAGCCAAACATTTAGGATCCGAGACAAAAAATTTATTCCGATAAATAAAAGCAAGGCTAACCATCAGGGATTTTTGCAAAAAAATCGAAAACTTTTTATTGTTGGAATTCCGGTTCAAAATGATTATAGGTACTGAGAATGATACGTTGAGCAAGAAACTAACGGTTAATTACATGTGGAAAGCTCAGTTAATGGAAATTTCGTATTTTGAAATCCGGTCGCATTTTGTAATCGAGCCTTGATTGCAGGCGATTAAGGCAACATACTGCACAAATTTAAAAACAGATGTACTCAAAATTTCATTACTAATGCCAAATGAGCCAAACATTTAGGATCCGGGACCAAAAATTTATTCCGATAAATAAAAGCAAGGCTAACCATCAGGGATTTTTGCAAAAAAATCGAAAACTTTTTATTGTTGAAATTCCGGTTCAAAATGATTATAGGTACTGAGAATGATACGTTGAGCAAGAAACTAACGGTAGATTACATGTGGAAAGCTCAGTTTTTGGAAATTTCGTATTTTGAAATCCGGTCACATTTTGTAATCGAACCTTGATTGCAGGCGATTTAGGCAATATATTGAACAAATTTAAAAGCAGATGTACTCAGAATTTCTTTCTTAATGCAAAATGAGCCAAACATTTAGGATCCAGGGCAACAAATTTATTCCGATAAATAGAAGTAACGCTAACCATCAGGGACATTTACAGAAAAAATCGAAAACTTTTTGTTGTTGAAACTCCGGTTCAAAATGATTATAGGTAATGAGATTGAGGCATAATACAAGTTTGTTAACTCGCCAACAGCTATTGCAACTTGGATGGAATGTATATTTCCACACCTACCATATTCTCCAGATCTGGCACCTTCAGATTATTGCTTGTTCCGGTCTCTACAAATTTTTTAGACGACGAAACCTCTTCATCAAAAGTAGACGTCAAAAATGCATTGGAACAGTTTTTTTTCCAAGAAAGATCAGAAGTTTTCTGAGTGAAATTATGTTTTTGGCAGAAAGGTAGCAAAAACTGTTTAGTTAAAGTATTTTGACGAGTATTTTACATCAATTTTTATAATTTTTGTTTACATTAAAGGTTTTAAGAGTCAAAACTTGTGTGGAGCAACACCAAATCTTTTTATTTTAATGTGGTTAATTGTGTTGAACTGCCCGATTCACCTGTTATGATGCGACATATGCCAACACTTGGTATCATCTCTGAGATTTGTGAAATCGGTGTAGCAAATATTTCGACTAATATTTATTTTAATGTATAGTTCATTGTTCTAAACAGCTAAATTTGTCCGCTAATCGACCAAAAATGCCATGGTAAAATTTCCAAGATTAATTGAACCATCCACAGTGAAGCAAGTGTTGTAACAACCACAGGTTAACCAACAGTTAACCAACTGTTTTGAACAGCCGAATTTGTCCAACAATAGAGGATATCCCAAGAAGCAATTTATGGATTCATGTTTTAACACCAATCCGAAACTTTGGCTTTAAAACCAAAAACTTTTAGACACGTTTCTGACACCTTACAAAACCGGAGAAGATACTGCTTCTGGCCGCGGTTTTAGAAATTAATTTTAGTAAAATTAAAAAAATTCCGATTTTGGGAAACGGTTTTAAAGGATAATCTTTTAATGTTAGCCGAAAGTTTTCAGCCGAAATATGGTAATGCAGATAATGTCTTTGCATTCTTAGCCGAAAAAATATTTTAGTTAGTTCTACTATCATCTCCAAATGTTCAGATTACAGCAAAAATCTGTTAGGCTATATTTAATTGGTCCAAATTCTATGACTCGTAAATTACAATAAAATTTAGAAAATTTTGAAACAAAATTAATAAAATGTTTTGGGACTTTTAAGTTAACAACCTTTCCATCGACCCGATGGCTTCAGATTGGCCCTAAATTCTGCTTGAGTTTACCTAGGAATATGACCTAGTTATAATGGCCATAGTATGATCGACGGGAAAGCGGTTAATTCAATTCTATAAGTTTAAAAAAAATATATTTCGAAACTTTTCGAGCTGAAATTACCAAGTGACTTCACGCCTCTTTTTATAAGATCCGTCATTTATTATTTCAGACGGCATTATCTAAACTCTAAAAATACCACAACATGTTTCGTGCTTATAGAAAAATAAATACATATTGACTTAGCGAATTATTTTATCAGTTAAATTTTAAAATTTTTTAACTATGTAAATTTTAACTTTTAAAAACCATTTTAAAACTTTTAAAAGCATCAAAAGCTTTCGTAAAACACGTTCAGTTTCGCGTTTAAATTTTTCGAAATTAAAGACAAAACCGTTGCAAAAACAATGGTTACATCAATTGTTAAATTGAACCTTGCTTCTGGTTTCTCAGAAAATTTGGTTCCATTTTGCTATACTTTGAAGGATATATGCCCACAATTTGGTTCGATCCCTGAGATTCGCGGAATCAACCAAAGTGTAACAAAAATCTGACGAATATTTTAAATTTTATGAAATTTGACGCCTGATAAATTGCGTGGATCCATATGCCCAAACTTTATAAAATCCCAGAGATTCCTGGAATTGGTTATAGTGTGACAAGTATTTTATGGCCAAACTATTGAAATGTCAGTAGGTATTTTTGTAACTACACCAGTTACAGCAACATCAGATACATCTAATTTCTAACTTCAATTTCTAAGAATTTTTGCAACGTTTAGAAGCGTCAATTTTATTGAAAGAGAAACACCCAAGGTTATTAAATATTTCAACGCACTGCGGGAATATATCAAAGCAGCTTGCATTTATCAAAAAATTTCTCTAGAGCATTGGTATATGGCTCCATAGAAATAATATATTCATATATTGAGATAACGTGACAGGCGAGGGTTTTTTTTTACTAACATTTGAATATGTCATTTTACAACATGAACAATACACACAATATAACATAAATCATATAGTCTAAAGTGTATTACGATAGCACAGCATAAACATACGCATATAATTAATATTATACCTACCACATACCATAACATCAACTATTTTATAACAATGACAATAAAAATCGTAATTAATAAATTATCATTTTTATATATGAATTTTATCTAGATCATTGAAACGTATTCTGTACCTATTATATAACATTTTTTACATGTAACAATTAAAAAACATAATTTTATACATAAACGCGCATAAAATTACACAGTTTGGTTTAATAAATTTTGTCTATACAGTTTTCGGGATTATTGGTGATTAAAATTGTTAAAAATGGTTTGTACATCGGGTATACGTTACACATCAATTGCTGCACCGTGTATTATTATAATAAACAGATAATTCGAGTACTCGAAATAACTAATTAATGCAACCATTCATGGAATAACATAATATTACTATTGACATGATGATGATGATGATAATGACAAACAAACATATCATATTTTGTATATTGTACATACATATATTTTGCTTTTATTATAATTATTATAATTTTCGAATAATGCAACTCACAATCATCGCGCATGCAAAATTTTGCAGAAAGCTTTATAGAAAAAAAAATGTATAGAGGAAACCAAAAATAATAAATTTAACAAACCAAAACACATAATAATCATTTCGCATTAAACAAATTTTTAAATTGAAATGGTCGAAAGGATAAAAAAAAAGTTTTTCCATTACTCTACGTTGAACAAACATTTTAATCCAAACTACATTCCCTTTGAACATGAAAACTTTGGTTGTGCGAATTGTTGGAGTTTTTTATTTTTTCTCGTACCGTAAATCAACGATGATGCCGCCAAATACAATTTTTTCCGATTTAAATATTAAAGTTTGCTGAAAAGCTTTTGGGAAATTGGGCATAAAGAAACTTCTCGCTTAAACCTAATGATATGGAAAACATAATTTTTTAACTTTTATAAAAAGAAAAAGCTTTTGAAGTAGCTTTTATAGAAAGCTTTCGAAACTTGATTCGCGGCGTATCTAAGCTTTTGGAATTAAATTTAGTATTTCAGGATGACGTTCTTGAACTTGTTACTTTCCACAACACAAAGAATATTTTTGTTTCAAATGACATTTGTACAACGCGTACCGATATACTCTCCCATAATGAGTCGATTTTATAACCAGACAAAGACATTTAAAGATTATTAAATGTAAAATCATACCTCGTTTTGAGGTACAAACAAATAAGTAAACATAGTTACCAAATAACTGCACCAAAAACTCACATCCGTTTAGCAGTCTCGTTAAATATTTTTAAACTCACACACGCGTCCTTTTAATATCTACATATATGCACCAACTGAGACTCAATAAATCACCTTAACGGTATGCTAGTTAATGTAGACTTTTATTCATAATTAAATGAAACATTCATAGACACATTTATCAGTAATTTTTATTTCATAATTTTGTGGCCCTATGCGTGCCCAAGAATTTTTTTTTTCATCCATCTCTAAAGCACATTTTATTATCTGCGTATTTTAGAAACAAATTTTGGAACAAATTTCACTCTGGTCACTAGTTTTTGTCGTTTGGTCGCTTACGATTAAACAATTAATAAATGATGAAAAATTAAAATAAAAATTCCCGTAATTCAAATACATAGATCATAATTGGTCACCTCATTTTGGCGTTTGGCCCTTTTTGGGTCATTTTTTATTGCGAAAAAACCAAAATCGAAATTGTAGTAGTTCAATAAAATTAGGTTCGTCTCTTATTTGGGAATTTCATTTTACAAAATTAATGACAATTCCAATTAGAATAAACCATTCAAATAAAAATATATATTTTGGCAAAAAATTGTGTATAAAGGGCCAACTATAGATAAAATAAAAAAAATAACAGGAATAACGTAAGAAACGAATACAAAAAAATATTATTCCAATTTGTATTTTCGGCTAACTTAAAATATTAAGTTCATTCATAAATTTCGGATAATATTTTTTTGATATATTTCCTAAAATCTTTAGTGAAACTAAACTAGTTTTGAGTATCAATGGTTATGCGGTTTAAATTATCACAATTCGATAAATATGTTTTTAGGTTCAGAAAAATACAATTTCACAGTCTCGTTTATCTCTTAACCGATAATGAAGGAATTATGTTTATTGGATGGAACAAAGATTCATAAACAGTTTTTAGAAGAAGTTCTGGAATATGGTCATCTGGGACGGAACTCGATCAATTCTTAACTGATTATGATGAGATTAGGTATGGTGAATGGAAATGAGATTTTTAAATGATTTTTGAAAGAGGTTCTGGAATACGGTAACCTAGGACGGCACTCGACCAATTATTGACTGATTATGATGGGATTGGGTTTGTTGGATAGAAATTGGATTATTAAATGATTTTTGGAAAAAATTATTTAAGAATTTTCATCCATCATACTCAATCCCATCATAATCAGTTAGTGCACAACCGAGTTCTGTCCCAGGTACCCATATTCAAGAACTTCTTCCAAAAATCATTTAAGAATCCCATTTGCATTCAACATACCCAATTCCATCATAATCGATAACTGAAAAATGGAAAATAATGTACCGTTATGTACCTTTTATCAAAATTATATCTTGTGTTGAAAGTGCAATTTTAAATTTTCCGGAAAATAGTCCTACCTAAATTTGTAATCAATTCGTTAATGTTTTCACTAATTTTAAAAATAACTCATCGTTGCAAAGTCTTTCACTTGTTGAAAAACGTATTTTATCTTACCCTAAACAAGTAAAAAGGTTTTTGAAAAGCAATCCGAATATTATGGTGGCTCCAGCAGACAAAGGTAGTATAACCATATTAACCACACGTAATGACGACACAACTTATAGACAATTGAAAAAAAAAATAATTCTACTCCAATTCAAACTACGATAAACACTTTAGCAAAAAAATTTGCAAAAATCTGGTAACATTGATGAATTTACAAAGAAAAAATTAACTAGTTATATTCCAGTAGTCCCTAAATTATATGGTTTACCTAAAATCCTTAAACCAAATATACCCTACAGATCTATCGTGAGCTCAATAGATGGTCCCACATACGGTTTATCGGCATTTTTTGGTAATATTGTTAAATTTAGTGTAGGAAAAACTAATTTTTTTGTTCTAAATTCCTAAGATTTCAAACAAAAAATTCCAAATTTAATTATACCCTACAATTTTTTTTTAATTTCTTAAGACGTGATTTCGTTATTTACTTATGTAGATAGCCTTATAGTTTCGGAAATTATCAAGAAAAATTGGAGAGACATTAAAAATAACGCAAAATCAAAATTGACGAAAGTCCCATTTCTTGAAGGTTTATGCAATGTTTTTAATAATTCGGAATTTTCTTTTGACAATAAAAACTATAACAAATTTTTGGTTCTTCGATGGGTTCTCCCATAGACCCTATATTAGCAAATTTATAAATGGAAAATTTGAAATGTTTGGCATTAAATTTTTTAGATTTTCAGCCATTATTTTACGATCGATATGTTGATGATATCATAACGGCTATTCTTGAAAACAAAATTGGTATTTTTTTGTAAAGTTTTAACAAAATTTTTAACTGAATAAAATTTACTTTGGAAAATGAAGTTGACAACAAAATTCCATTTTTAGATTTACTTTTGATCCATGAGCCTGATGGCAAAATTTCATTTGATTGGTACACGAAAATAGCTGGTCTTGTAGATATAAAAATTTTCATTTTTGGCTTCCTACTTCCTATAAAATTAATACAGTAAACATTTTGGCTCAAAAAATTTTAAAACTTTCAGATCTCAAAAATTTCACAATAAAAACTTTAAAATATTAAAAGAAACATTGTTAACTAATCATTATCCCGCAAAATTAATAAATCAATGTATTTGAAAACAAAAAAATTTTATTAGAAGTTCTTAAATTCGGCACATAATAATGATACAAACTATTTTTCGATTCCTTATGTCCAAACATTTATATGAAAAAATAAAACACTTGTTCAAAATTGTTGGTAATTCTTCAATTTGTTTAAATGATTGTCTTTTTTCTAAACTTAAAGATCCTATACCACTCTATAAGCAGTCAAATGTAATTTATGAAGTTAAATGTGATTGTAATGTTGCTTATACAGGTCAAACGAAACAATTTTTGGAAAAAAGGATTTATCAACATAAAAATGGTGTAAATAAAATAAAGATGAACAACAAGGTACTAATGCACTTACAACACATTTAAAGAATTCAGGTCACATAATTAGCCTACATAATGTCAAAATATTAGAAAAAGATCGAAATTTTAGGAAAAGATTAATTTTAGAGATGCTATATATTAAATCTAGCATTAATTCTAGAAAAATAAATAATGATTGCAATTAACATTTATTTATTTCCAATTATTTTATCTAATTTCGTTTTTTGTCCACTCTATTTCTTTGCTAAATTTGATTAATTGCTTAATTTATATATACAATACAATTTTCATTTATAATTTTTTAGTATTTTTAAAATCATATTCATATTAAACATACTTGTTTTAAAAATTTACTTTAAATTTTACTTTGTATTTGGAAAAAATTTTAGTTACTATATAGGCTTTTTATATTTATTTATCAGAAATTTATATACAAATTTTCATAAGCTTTGAAAATGAGACCGATGAGACATAGAAAGCTGAGCTGTAAAATTTTATTTAAAATAAAAAACGAGTCCTAAAACATTAAAAACTTTATAAATATTTTGAAGTAATTTCCATATTTGTTTAAAATAGGTTAAATATGCGTATGAGCAATCGAAAACAACTAGTGACCGATCCTCAAAAACACTTGACCAAACGATTCCGATCGTTATATTAATAAAATCATTAGTATTGGTCAAGTTTCCAGACCCAAACCCTTCGAATTGTGTAGAGAGATGAGTTTTTAACACAATCAATCGTTTCGTAGAGAACACCAATCGATAACAACTAGTGACCGTTCCTTAATGACAGTCGTACAAACCATATTTTGACCGTTGAAGAACCAAAAAACTTAATTGATTTTATTTTATGTCATCCACTTTAGATACAATTCGTCTAATTCTTTGTTATTAATTTTGCAAAATGAAATTCCCAATAAAGCGACGAACCTGATTTTATTGAACTAATACGCAATAAAAAATGACCCATTGGTGGCAAAACGCAAAAATGTGTTGGCGAATCCTGATCTAACGACCCGTTCCTAACGAACCGATGAGCAATTGCCCACATGTACTACATTTGTTTATATAACTGTAAACTATGACTCCATTGTCGGTCATAAATAATATCTGATAAGTGGGGGAAATTACTCTTTGGCAATATCGTTGACGATTGCGTTTACGGCTGCTTTCATTAACTCCTGGTCAACTATTACTGTTAGCTCTGGGAAAATTGCAGGTCACGTTTCACGTGAAAAGCCTGGGAAAACTTGTTTGAATATATCAAGCATAAAAAATTTGAAAATTTCTAACATTTACCAGTTCAAGTGATTTGGTTAGAAAGTAAATAAAATTAAATACACCGCGGGAGTAGGCAATCTACATGAATAAAGTCCAGTGGCCCATGTTGATTTCCTGAATAAGATGGAATGTATCGGTCAGTGCGTTTCACTGGTCCATTGTATAATTTTATTTATTTATTTATTTATTTTATTTTTCAAATAGCTCTTATGCCAATTTTCCAGTGTACAGTAAAATATACATCATCTACTTAATAACTATAAAATTTCTTTTAACAGTTCTGCCCTAAAATCCTTTATGCTTCTATAGTTTCTTATACTTTCCGGTAACTCATTATACATCGATATACCTTTGTCCCTAAATAAACGTATCCTTGTGCTTAGTATCATGACTAAGCACTTCGCGTCTCCTACACAACAAATGACATAAATATTGTATATATAACCATAATTAATTTTAAATATCAGAATTTAGATTTAGACGAATGTTCCATACATATTGGAATAATGTAAAGTGATACTTGGCAAATATACAGTTAATACAGCATTTATCCGCGCCATCAGAAACGAAATAAATGGAGAAACTGACGAGGTTTTGACCATGGTACCGGTTTAAATTTGGCTAAAAAAATAAATTTAATTAATGTTTGCGATTTTACTCCCAAAACCTGCTGCTTCGAAAACCAATTTAGGACCTGCTAATAATTTTCAAGAGAATTAATGCCCTTAACCTAATCAAATTCTTCGCTATAATTTCCAACAAGGACCTACAAAGGTTAAAGTTCCACAACTAAAGAATATTGAAGAACTGGAATCGAAATCGACGATTCGGATCACACGTTTCAAGTAAGCAAATTTCCTTATACAAATGTATCACTTCGCCACAAAGTGGCGAATTAAACGAATTAAAATAATCACCATCAACACATTTGCGATCAGAATTAATTATAGTTAAAGGACTGCCTGAATTTAAAACAATCCCAATTTTATCTCTTAAATTTCATAATTTTTTTGGGAAATAGCTCAAGTCCCTCTGAAAATTTTGAATGTCGAATTTGATATTAAACAAGCTGTGATACAAAGCCTTGAAGGAATTCATTTAGCTAAGAACTGGAACGCATCTATATGAAAGTTATCAACCATTATAGAAGTTCAACCGCCTTCTCAATTCCAAACGGAAACCAATTATATGAACGCTTTCGAAACAATTTCAAATCCTAATATTATGCAGTTTATTAGAAAATTTCAACTAAAAACAGGCAATATATTTAAACAAGACGAACTCAACTCTCTCTTTGATCAACAACGTAAAACACGAAATATGGTTACACAATGATAAACCAATTCAAACAAAGATTTATTGATAACGGTTTATGCACAATGACGAAAATAGATAAAGTGCTTGAACAAATCGTTATGAAGCCTCTAAATTTACTCCAAGCTCGTCACCTATTTGAATTTCCACAAAAACCAGTACGCCAGTGAATAAATCAGGTTGAGAATTATCATTGACTACCGTAAGTTGAATGAACAAACAGTAGACGAAAAGTATTCTTTGCAGATATAAGAGATATTCTGGATAAACTCGGAAAATGCCAATATTTTACGACAGACCTCACCACCAGACCTACACCATATATTGAAAAACGTTGTTTTTTAAAACCGTTGATTTCGGACATTAAAAGTATTTGAAGTTGCCGTTCGATTTAGAGAACGCATATACCTTCTACATTTCAAAGAGTTATGGTAAACATCCTATGTGAACCAAGGAAGAAATTGTTTGTGCTACGTGGATGATTTGCAAATAAATTTGAATTTTTGAATGGGAAGTAGCATTCCTAGACCATACCATTACGCCAGAGGGATGTACTATCGAATTCGAAAAAAAAAAATATTCATTAAATTCCAATCCCGAAAACAGAAAACATACAACGGTTTCTTGGGCTTGGTTATATTATCGGAAGTTCATAAACAAACTTTTTTGGCATTACAAAAACGTTTACGAATGTACAACGAACACTAAATAAAATTAATCGATAAGTATAAGGCGTGTTTTGATAATTGGTTTAAATTGCTTTGTGATAATACCCCAATTTCTACTTCTGACTTCTAGTAATGCAACCATCAGTGGATTATTATCTCAAGATACCAAAAGGACTAGATTTGCCTATATGTTATGCATCTAGAAGTTTATCAAAAACCAAAGAGAATTATTCTTAAAAAGAAAAACCACTCTTCGTGATCGTTTGGACAGTTATACGTATCCGTCATTGCCTTTTTGTAAGTAAGTTCACCGTGTTATCACAGATTATAAACCATTAACTTGGTTATTTTTTGTAAAAAGTGCAGAATTCTAAGGTAAAGTGCGCTGACGAGAGAGTCGATATACGCGTCATTAACACGGGGAAGTTTTGAAAATTTATTTCCAAAATAGTGAGTCAATTCCCGAAAATGTCGAAAATCTGATTGAAAAATTCGGTAGAAATGAAACACTAACTGAGAAAAATGTGAAAATAAAGTTCGTAAATATGTAAATAAAATTCGTAAATATGTAAAATAAATTTGTAAATAAAGTTCGTTCGACTGGCATGTTAATGGGCACACGTTCCACATCATCGTCCACCTCGTTCCATGGGAAATGTTGCTATTGTAACTGAAAGTGTATAATTTAATATCCGAGCACCTCAACTGGCAATCGTTCACAAGGATTGAACATTAGCGTTATGACTTTGCGAAGAATTTTAGATAAAGAGCTGGGTATGCGCAGGCCCTCCTTTTGTAGGCCAAAGGCCAACAGGTTCAAGAATTAAAGGCAGTTGATTTATTCGTTGCGTTTTCACTCCGCAATTATCGGTTGGAAGAAGATGAGGATTTGAACCAAAAAAACCATTTTTACCGACGAAGCTAATTATTTTCACCTCAGCGGTTACGTGAACAAGCAAAGTTGACATATTTGGGACACAGAAAATTAAGACAGGGCAATTGAGAGGCCAGCCAACGATACAATCGACATTTTGCGCCCTATCTCCTAGCCAAAAATCTCATTGTAGCCGACATGGCGAAGTATTATTTATGGGAAGCCATCAAGGAAAATTATTATGCTAATCAGCATCAGAAAGGAGAGTAGGTTATGAAGGTATAACAATTAAAGCACTTAAATACATTAATCCGAATTCTGCTAGTATGATGGGTTGGAACATTTGGGTTTTTATATTTATAACAGACTAAGGAACCCAGAAATAATTGTAGGCAATTCTATTGACAAAACTTATCAATATTTGATGGACGAAATGCAGAGGTACGGGCCAATTTTGAACAACCTAACGGTGCAAATACAATATTGTTGCAAAACCCCCAAACCTTAGTGAGTTGAGCAATGTTCTTTTCGAACAAAAAGTGAAGGAAGTTTTTTTTTATCACGAATATATTCTAGAATAAAATAATTTAACGGTCAAATAAGGACTAAAAGCAGATCGAGTGAAAGGGAAGAAAATAAAACTATTTCAGTGTCTTCTATATCAAGATAGTTGGTTACAATGAGAAATTAGAATAAACATTATATGGAACTTTTAGTTCTACAATTGAATGCAGAGTATTTATGGTGAAACCCAAAGTTGAAGTCAAAATCCGTAGAAATGCTTTAGAGTTTGTTTCATTTGTCACTAATAGAGTAACTCAAATTCATGAGTTGAGTAATAAAAATGACCTAGCTCCCTTCGCATATTATGTCTGAATTAATTGAATCCCAAGCAACGTTTTCCTAAATATCTCAATTTCGACTACGAGTTAAAACATTTTTAGCGCATTAGATTCAAAATGCACTGCAAACATGTGAATTTTTACCGTGAAAGGTAATAAAGCCAAAGGTAATACAATTCAATAAAAGCGATGATAAATGCAGAATTTTGACTTACAATGCAAATTAAAATTCCTAACCCGCAGACTACGGATTTTCATTGAAAAGTATATTCGACTCGGCGTCACTGCAAATTCTTCTACGTTATCATCTGTCAGTTTGAACCTAACGACCCGCAATGTCTTTATCTATACAAAAATATTAAAAAGTTACATATACCGATTAAGTTTTTTATGCCGGAATATGTTTTAATCATATTTTCATCCAAATATGA
The DNA here is from genome assembly GCA_932526605.1 of Nephrotoma flavescens. NCBI lineage: Eukaryota > Metazoa > Arthropoda > Insecta > Diptera > Tipulidae > Nephrotoma > Nephrotoma flavescens. The sequence goes on along the minus strand of OW052221.1, from coordinate 273,126,265 downwards.
ACAAAATAAAAAATATTTTAAAGTTATTGTTGTTCGTGTTTGTAGTGCTCAATTACGTAGTCGCCCAACAAATAAGTAAATTAAGTAAGTATTTCTTTAAGTGTTTAATGCTCAACCATAAAATATATTATAATTTTCCAGGATGTAAGGAAGCGTCAACAGAAGAAATATTTTTACGATCTTCGCCAATAAAAATTATGGCTGGAGTTCACAACTATTACAACCGCGATTATTTCGAAATTGATGCAGCTATGCTAAAATTAAATACTTCAATAAAATTTTCGGATTATATTCAACCAATATGTTTTAGTAAAAGTACAAATTTTAACACGACTAGTGGAAACGTTGCGGGTTGGGTACACGATCAAAATGGGAATTTATCTGACTTGTTACTTCAAGCTATGCTTCCAGTACATAACGAAACAGAGCGTCGTCACAGCAATCGAGATTTTTTCCACAAATATTTAAATGACGACAATTATTGTGCCGGTTATGATAATGGCACGAGTGTGTGTTCAGGAGATTCCGGTGGTGGTATGATTTTCCAAAATGAAACTCGTTGGTGTATTTGGGGTATAGTGTCCGTTGGTGTTACGGTGCAAGGATCAAATCGATACGATGTAACTTAAAAGGTTTTGTTCACGGATGTTCCAAAATTTTATGATTTGATAATGAAAAATTTGGAGAGTTATTAAAACTATCATAATTATATTACTATTATTATAAATTTCAATTTACAAATATAACATTTTAAATATTGCGTACACTTAAGAGTTTTTATTTCATATCAGTTAAAATAATATGTTAGAACATAATAGTAGGTAGAGAAAAAAGTTTGTGGCCTTTTTCCCGGTAGATGGCTTTACACTCATATATCTCAGTAAACATCGGGCGAGTAACGTATCTTATGTGTGTTTGAAAGGTGACATTTTAACTTGAACTTTAACAAACAAAAAAAATTAAAATCGGTGAAGTGAATAAAAAGTTACAATATTTTAAACATGGAGATAAATAATGAGAAAAATTGATGTTTTACTCGTACAATTTCATTACGACAAAAGTAAAAAACGCGGCTCAGGCTTGCGATAAAATTTGTGCTGTTTATAGAGAAGGTGCTTTATCAAAATCAGCAGCAAAGAAATGGTTTGCGTGCTTACTTTCTGGAAATATGGATGTCAAAGATGTACCTCGCTCTAGTCGATCAGCCCCCGGAAATTTCGACGAAATCATGCACCAAATTGAATAAAACCCGCATATAAGCAGTAAAGAATTGGAAAAGAACTAAAGATTGATCACAAAATAGTCTTAAACCATTTGAAAATGGCTGGATACAAAAAAAAAAAGCTTCACGTTTGGGTACCATAAGAATTAACAGTTAAAAATGTAATGGACCGAAATTCAATTTGCAAAACGCTGCTGAAATAGGACGAAATCGAGCCATTTTTAAAGCGAATAATTACTGGTGATGAAAAGTCGATAAGGTACGACAACGTTGTGCGAGAAAGATCATGTGTAACGATCTAAAGGACGGGCATGGGGTCACAAATAATAGAAGATTCTATTCCGGAACTTGGAATGCCCAGATCGAAATCAGAAAAAAAAAGAAAGTTATCTAGGCAGAGGCTTCACTGGTGGACTCGTTAAGCTCGGCTATGGCTCAGCAGATGGGGTGGGATTTTGTTGGGTGAAGCATGCCTAAATCTGGAATTGCCACCAGATATATACTTTTCGTTAGATAAAGGAAATATTGGAGTGTCGCTATACCACTAGCTTAGTCAATCATACTTACCCTCTAGAACTCACCCATCCTGTCACGATCCCATCCTCACTTTCACTTTATTCACTTCATCTTACAAGCAAATCACTTCAACAAAAAAAAAATCCAACTTCGCAAAATCTCGAGAAACAAGTAGGAAAAATTATTGTAAAAACGACTTTTTTCGGAACAATTCATTTCATATGAATAATAAATGTTTAATAAATTTTATAAAAAAAAATAAAAATCAACAATATCAAAAGGTTAAATTTAGCACGGATTAGTTAAGGTTAGTATTATATAAATAAATCTAAATCTAAGAAATAACAAAAAAAAATATAACAAACTATTTCCAACCTTAGAAATATTATCTAAATCACAATAATATTCGGAAAAGATAGGAATGACATTTAGAAAAAAAAATATAAATGGTTAGAAGTAATTTGTTAGGTTCAAAAAACTAAGTTTAAATCAACATTACTACTAGATATAATGATCAGATTGAAATATTATATAAAGAAAAATATTTTAAATGACTTAACGGTTGATGCAGTTACGTCTCTTATTAATTCCATATTGGTTGATGGGCGGTTTCCCGTACGTTACGCCGTACGGTGGATGATGTTAACTTTCCACGTTTTTATGGAACTTTATGTCACAGTTAATATAATTATCAGACCGATCGAAACCTTTAGGTAGATGGATTTTTATAGTTCGTGCACATTGATTGTCACTAACAGTTTGTGACCACTATTTTGTTATTCACTGTAATTATTATTGGAGTATAAATAATGTTGGTAATCACTGTCTTTACACACACCTATACCCCTTTGTTGTAACGTAAGAATGAATGAGTAATTTTGAATCGATTTAAATTACTACTCATGGATTCAATCTGTCACTAAATTAGTACCATGCCCTGATTGGAGGTTCGACAAGTACGTATTTTTACACTACACTTGATTCAAAGTTTTTATAGCTTACTCTACGAAACTTGACAGTTCTTGTTACACTCGTACTGAAAACACTAGGGCACTAAAGTTCCTTACTTTTAAAGAAATTGTTTTTATGGCGCACACGTATGGCGGTTGTGCGCTATAGAAAGCACTATTGATTGTGGGAATTTTGCCATCCCATTCAAATTATATTCGTAGCTTTATCCACTTATTATTTTTGTTTTGGTTTCTTATTTCTTATATGGTTATAGGCTTATGTTATACAGTATTATTTGTTATCACTTATTAGGAATTTTTATTATTAATTTATATGATTATATTATTCGTATTATATTATTAGGTTATAGGAATTATATAGGAATTATTATTACTCAGCCAATTCCTTCGTGGTACTCGTTATTAAAGTCCATACACAAAATTATTAAAATGTTAAGATAATACCACGCAATATAATTAAGAATTTTAACAACTATATCAAACTTAATTTTAATGTATTTAATTATAACAATCAGAAGTATTTAGCCTTTTGGGTTTTTAGTATTTTTTTATTTATTTTTTTTTTGTTCACTCTTCCGAATGTTCTACTCGACTCCCCGCGTGTTTACCAATTTTTCCTTTTATAGGTAAACTAAACCAAACCGTAATAACGATCGTACGATTTTTTTTTATTTTGTTTCGTTCTCAAGATCGAGTCGCGAATCCGGTTGTTCATATTTACCGAAAAAAATCAAATTAGTATTTGTTTAGACTTTAATTTTCATTCATGAAAGCTATGTAGTACATTGCAATTGAGAAACATAAGGGAATAACTAAGGGGTGACCGCCGTGCGTGTTCTTGGTACGAACTTAATTCGTAACACATGGACGTAACGAAGTGAAGCTTTATTGGGAAGCCAGGATTGACGCCAAGAAAGATAATGCTGTGTGTTTGGTGGGATTAGAATGAAATTGTGCATTATGCGAGGTGCAATTAACACGTTTAAGGCAAGCAATTCAGCTAAAACGTCCAAAATTGATCAGCAGAAAGGGCGTTGTGTTTCATCATAAAAACGCTAGACCACACACATCATTGATGACTCGGCAGAAACTGAGAGAGCTTGGCTGAGAAGTTTTGATGCACCCACCACATAGTCCTGACCTTGCACCATCGGACTATTATTTGTTTTGGTGCATTTACAACCATCTTATCGGTTTTACATTAAATTGAAAAGAGGCCTGTGAAAATGAGTTGTCTCGATTTTTTGCCTCTAGGCTACAGAAGTTCTACAGTGAAGAGATCATGGCTCTACCAGAAAAATGATAAAATGTCATTGATCAAAATGGCACATATTTAGTTTAATAAAGTTCATTTGTAATAAGAAAGTTTTTTGTTTCAATGTCACCTGAAAAAGGCAACAAAGTATTTTCCCTACCTATTATAATTTTAATGTATATCAAAATTACTTTTAAACTATTTACAATAAACCAAAAAAAAAAAAATTATAAAACACAACCAAAGAATCGCGAGACCAATTTATCGCGAGACACAAAAATATTCAGTTTTCCAAGAGGTAAATTCACATATTTTCAAATGTGAGAAGATAATCCCAGATCCTATACGTTAGATATGGAAAAACCCCTGTGTCCATATCAAATGGAAATAAGCTATATATATTTTTTATATAGCGATCATTTGTGTAGGTACTATATGGGTCCACATTAATTTGGATACGGCCATATCTGGACCACAGTACTGCATTTAAGAAGAAAAAGTCGTTGCTGACCTTCGAAGTTAATAAAATAAACGAATCAGATCATCAACATCGTCGAATAATATTATATTAGTAAATTGCCAGTCATTTGCTGTAAATTCATACTGTAAATTCAAATAGAGTTATCAGCTGTGCTCCTGATAAATTAGTCAACTGTTATACCAATGCTCAACTGTTACTTCGATAAACACCGTTCCGTTACAGCAGTTCCAAATTTTTCTTGTTTATTTTGAAACAACTGATGGTGCAGTTGTTATAGCTTCGGCACTTGGACCGGGAGGTACTGGGTTCGAATCCCATCAGAGGCTAGATGCAAATCGAATTTTCATCATTGATTACAATAAGACCTTTTGATGAAGTGCAGAATTCAGCGCCGACCCACCGTCCACGTCAATGTACAGCTTGGAATGTGCACGTATTATACTGTAGTTGTGTGAGTAGGTAAATATATGAATGAGTTAATGAAGTGGCGTATGAATGCGTGGTATGGTGATGGTGTGGAGGTGATTAAAATTAAATTCCAGTTATTTTAAAACTGTTAAACTTATTTAAATTTTAAAATTATATTCTTAAATTCAATATTCATTTTTTCATTTTTTTTAATATTTTTCATTTGATGTAATACTGCGGCAGGAATTCAATTCATATGCAAGAAGAAAATGTGATCCATGATTCCGATATATCTGGTAAAGAAAGCGATGAAGACTCAATAATACCTATAAGTAGTGCAAATTATATGATAATTCTTTACCAAATTTAAATTCACCGAATGGAAAAACTGTTGTTAAGTTCTCGTTATCTAATTTAAATCATAATTTGAGATTTTTTCGAAGAAAATAGTTGCTTTACTATAAATCTTCCTACAATAATTCTAGACCCAGTGTAATATGATACGGAAACATTAAATAAAGCTTTCTCGGAATTAATTAAAGAGAAAAATATGTCTAAACTAAATATCGATCAAATGCTGAAAATTATACCGGAGTTCGACGTATCTCCTAATAAATTGACTAATTTCCTTACTTGTGAAATAGTCCGTTAACTATAAAAGAAGATCAACTATTATTTTTGAATGTATTAAAATCAAAACTATAGGTGAAAAACCATTTGAAATCGTAAAGTAAAGCTTGCATTGCTAGAGGAGGAGAAGCGGCTGCACAGCATATCAAAAATCTTAATTCAATTTCCATTATGAGTTAAAGCTCAGATTCAATTTCCTTAAAGATGCAGTATAAAGGAAGTCGAAGAAGAAGCTTCTACTACAAATATTTCATGTGGATATTCCAAATTCGATTTTAATACTAATTCGTACAGTTACCATAATAATACTCGTCAAAAATATCAGCTATGCCAACGTTTAAGACATACTGCTAAATCTTGCTTTTCATTTAAACCCAACCAGAAAAATAATAGTAATAGTAATTCTAATTCTATTACTTCTACTAAATTTCCAGTTCCAATTCCAAATTCAAATTGCAAATATTTTGGCCATACTATAAACGATTGTAGAAAGCGTGAATTCAATAATCGTAGATCTTAATAAAAATAATAATAATTGTAAATTCGAAAATTCAGACCAAACAACATCTTTTAGTTCGGTAAACTGCAATCAGCCCGACCAAACGAATGCAGTAGTCCGGGCTTACCAAATTTAAAACTGCATTCAAACAAAAATGAAATGAAATACCTAATACGACTATATCTAACACAAACTGTTCTAGTTCCAATCCCATAGTTTCTAATATTAATCCTATTTCCATAAACACAAATTATAATAGTGCGAAAAAAAGTACTTTTATAGTTTGAATCCAGCTCATGAAATATTTTATCAACTACCTGCATTTAATTATGATTCTAATACTTAATCTGTCGAAGTATCCGAAGATATTTTTATCTGTTCAAAAGCATTTTTTAGTTGATATAGGATCATATATATGTATAATTAAGCGCGCAGGCAATTATGACAACATGTTTAGTTTTCTGAATGTAAATTGTTTTATAAAAGGAATATCTTCACTGAGAAAAAAACCAGTAAAAATAAAAAAATATACATATATTTTTAAGGCGAAAAGTCTCGTTTTTAAAATCAAAAGGATACTCTTTTTATTTTTAAAATAAATTTTTTCGCTAAATTTGTTGTTTTTATTTTCAAAAATACCTTCTTTACTTTTGTCAAAGAGTTTTTTTAAATTTTAAGAGACTGTTTTTTAAAAATAAAAAACTTTTGGCTAGTTTTAAAAGATTTAAGCCTTTGTTCCACAATGAAACATATTTTTACAGCAAGAAAAGACCGAGATAAAAATATAATTTTGCCACGTACCAAAACGAAACAAAAAAAAATTTCATTAAAATTTACTGGAAACTCAATACTTTTTATGGCAACATTTCATGTTTTTGTCACTCTAACGTAACCATAATATGTATATTCTCCTCTTTTCGGTTTCTCAGTATTTTTTTTACTGAAAAAATTTGTTTCACTGTTGAATCCACGCATTATTTTAATTTTATGTATATATTTTTTTAACAAATGCCACACAATTTTATTAAATCAAAGTAATCCGTAATACACTGCACAAATACAATGACATTCACAATGTTTGCGAATTGAGACTGTTCAAGCCAGCAAAAACAAAGAGGTCATCTACCAGAGCCATTTATGATTTGAAAGAGCCTTAATATTAAAAAGAGAGCTTTAAATAGAGGGGAAGCTTTTATTGAGTTACTATATGAACCCGTGGTAATTGGTAAATTTTTGAACATAAATTTATGAATATAAAAATTAAACAAATCATCTAAATTTTAATTTTATATTTTTAATAAAACATTCAAAGAACACATATTTGAAAATCAGCCATCATAATGTAGTATTTAATTATTAAATTTAAACTAAAGCGGAGCATAAATTTAATAATTTTCCATAAAAATGAGCTTTCCGTTTAGTTGTGTAGGTTAGTAAGGTAAGATAATGCAGGGTGCTGAAGCGAATTCCTCCTACATCCAATTTAAAATTTAGTTTTATAAAAATTTAACGTCTTTAGTAAATTCTGGTCCCTTCAGAATTTTCGAGATGAACGATGGATTTAATAGCAATCTAATCGATCACATTTATAACAAAACTAAAGAGAGGAAATGTGAGCTGAAACAATTGAGACAATATTTTATGAATCACCATGTAGAACTAATAATTTTTATTCACATAGTAAAATTTTTTCATCAAAATTTATTTATTGGTAATGTATACAATACAATGTCGTTAGCATTGTTGATTTTCTTAATTAAATATTACTACAAAATATAACGAAACGTAGAAAACTTCAATTTTATGCGATTACAAAACCGAGCTTTCTGTAGTTTCTAAATCCGTTTACAGATGTCTCTATAATAAATTTACTTGAAATTACAGAAAAAAAACAAGATAATAATTAAACGATTATTAAGTTAAGCGGGAAATCGTTAAAATAATAATTTAACATAATTAATAAAACTCAAAACAATTATAATTTTTATTTATAGTACGGTTGGCGTAAATAAAACTTTTCGTCGTAAAATATTCACATAGTTGCTGTACGCTGTGAAACAATAATAGAAAAATGTCAGAATTTTTCCAAATTTTTTCTTTTTTTATTTCAATTCAGTTCGCTCGTGTTGGGTTATTTTCAGTTCCAGAAGATCTCCATAATCTATTGAACCAGATAGTATTCATAATAAATTGTTAAATTTGCTAAACAACATTTGGGTTTTATTGCTTATAGCTTTAATTTATACTTAGCGACATCTTTTGATTGGTTTAGTAATTACGAAAAGCTTTAGCAATTTTCAATGTTTTTATTTTGTGAAGCTCTGTTTTGTTTATACTAACAGGATGAAACAATATAGGCTGCGAGTTTGTTGCGATGAAAAATAAAATTTTTAAGAAGTAACGAAAAAACAGTTTTCAAATGTTGTTCATCAACAATGTTGAAATAGTATCCAAAATACTTAAACTCCCATATTACATTGCTACTCCAAAAGCATTTTTTAACGAACGTTTGTTTTGGAATAACAATGCTCAAAATTTTGATGGAACACTATACTAATTTCTTATTTTCTTTACATACACATATAAACAAATGCTTGTTTCTACAAAAAAAAAATTGTGTTAGACTAATTTAAATGTTTTCGCGTTATCTCAACACAATATGATTCAATTTTAAAATATGCTTGTCTTGAATATTGAATTAACCATTCTCATTGAAAATTCAAACGAAGCATTGTTGTTTTCATCTACAAAAAAGCTTCTAAATAATATTACTATACACTGGTTGATATGAAAAAGTACAAAAAGCTTCCCTTCTAATGAAAGCTCATGGAAAAAATGGCGGAATCTTACGGCTCTTATATTTAGGGGCTCTGCATCTACTCATAACATAATATATCTACCACAAAAAGTAGAAATTAACTTCCCTCTCCAATTTTTAACCCTCAGGGTCCTTGTGTAAAACCCTTAAAAAAATATAATGAGACCCTTAAAAAAATATAATGAGAACTTCCTCAAGTTCTTTCTTGGCAGTTTGGTTTCGTACTTCTAAAAAGTTGGTCTACTTATCAGGTTGCAACGACCAACCTTCATACCTTTAGTATTACACAAGAACATATAGATTTGGCGAATTATATAAAATATAGTCGAATTTAAAAATAAAACAACGGGATTTCTGGCAAAACAATAAATATAAACATTTTCATAAGTTGTCATTAATATCAAAAAAATTGTTTTAAAATTCTAGAACTTTTCTTTTGAAATAAATTATTCTGTTTAAATAAATAAACTTTTTAAATTTAAAAAGTATTTTATAAATCATTTTATAAAATATGTTATTAAAATAAAAAAATCTATTTATTAGTAAGTAAAAATCTTATTTAGTTTCAAAATAATGCTTTTTAAATTCAAAAAAATTTATAACTTTTAGAAATTAAAAACTTCGTTTTTTAATTTTCCAAACCAAAATTTTTCTGAGTGTTCCGATCGCATTTTAACTTTAGCATTATGCCATTCAATAATCAAATTTCCTGATAACGAATCAATCTGACAAGATTTCCAAATCGTGCCGAATGATTTTCCAATAGCTCGTGCCGGGATAATTGGTAGAAATTTTTATGCTGAAAAGAGGGTCATGAGTTTAGAAATTCAGTTTCAATTACAGCACCCGCACGAGTTCTTTTTTATTATTATTATTTATTATTATTTTAAAATTACCTATTTCTAAAAACTATCAAAACTTTTATTTCTGTCCATTAAAGGAAATATTCCCAGGCGTTATATGGCAAGCGTTATAGTCAATCCTAAGCATTCATCATTCCCTTACGTATTTTAAACACGAACGACAATAATCGATAATTTATCTATTCCACTTGAACCGCACTGTGTGATAAAGAAGTTTTTAATTTAAAAAAAATTTCCAATTCAACTGAAATTTCGAACCAGTTGCAATTACTAAAATCTGAAATTGATATACGAAACATTTAAATGAAAGCAAAAAAAAATGAATCTTAAATATTTGTTTTGAATTTAATGAAATTTTTTATCTTCCTGGAGATAAATTGACTACAAAAAATGCAACATATCATGAAATTCCTCTCACTCCTAACTCTCGACAAAAAGTTATCACACAAAGAATTATCAACATCCAGAAACAAACAGTTAGGCGAGATGCTAAAAGATGATATAATCGAACCTCGAAAAAATCCAAATATTGAAAAGAAATGGAGGTTAGTAGTTGATTTTAGAAAACTAAACCAAATGATCATAAATGACAGTTATCCAGTGCCAAATATGGCAGAGATTTTGGACCAGTTGTAACATACGCAATTACAGATAGTCGCCTAATGTTACTATTATTGTGACGCGAATGTACTACGTCGTGTTTCCATCGATTGGCATGGCTAAATTTAAAAAAAATATGTTACAAGTAAATAGATAAAATACAAAGCACCGCATTGTTCGAGGACTTTTAGCGAGAAATTCTTACCGTTGTAACCATCTTGAGCGCGAAAGACCTAATTCTTTATTATACCAATTATTATTATTTTTATAATAAACCGTTCCATATTTTTTTGTTTATTTTGGGTGGTACGATTTTAGTCAATCGTTGAGTAGCCAATTTAGAGATAAACACAAATAATCCTAATAAAACAAAACAAAAAAAAATCATAAAAAGTAAGTTAAAGTTTCTTAATTGAGACAGTTTTGCGGAATTGTGACTGTGCAAGTGCATACGAAATATAAATAAATCGCAAGACTAATTTGAAGCGATAGTGAAATATAAAGGTGTTACAAAACACCAAACGAAAATATTTGAAGTGGTTGAACAAAGTAAAACACCCAGGCCCGATTTTATGAACGCGGATAAACGATTAATCTAGGATTAATCAACTATTTGCATTTTATGAACGACGATAAACAAAAAATAAAATCCGGGATTTTAATTTATCCTCTGATTCATCTTCTCTTGTTGGTGTTTAAAAAACTACCACATTTTTCGGGGAACATTTAAAAATTTTCATTTTTTTTTTGGTGACAAATAACAGGTGTGAAGTTTTAATCAATTATCAAAAGTGTAGCTATACAAAAAATAATTTTTCAAAAGTGTACTTACACAATTTAATCAAAAGTGTAGTGATACGAAGAAAATGAAGAAAATGTAGCAGGGTTGAATTTATTTTATTTAATCAAAAATATCATTTTAAAGGGACTTAAAATTTTAAAATCATGATAAAAATATATATAAATCATCTAAATGTATTTAAATATATTTTAATAAAAAATGTAAAGTTAAATTATATGTTTATGGTAGATGAAAAATGTACGAGTAATGTTAATAAACACATTTTATTAAACAATTTTTTAATTAAAATATTCAAAAATCTAATTCTGCGAAATAAAAAAACGAGTGTTTAATAAAATGTGTTTATTAAGTATAAGTGTGTTTCGCCAAGTGCCCACGGCAAATAGCGTAAAAAGTATACGAGTAATGTGTGAATCCTCTTAGCTCGTGTGTACTCTTATGGATTAATTTTAATAACGACCCTATTAACGAAACCCTCGGGGAATTTTCCACCGATTTTATAATACCGCTCCGTTTGCGATATTTAATATGAAAGTGTAAGGGTAGGTTGTGGGCCAGAATCAACTAATTCTAGAGATGTCTATTCAGATCTGTGAATACCCCTAAATTGTGTGTACTCTTATGGACTAAACGACCCTATTACCGAAACCTTCGGGGAATTTTCCACCGATTTTATAATACCGCTCCATTTGCCATATTTAATATGAAAGTGTAGAGGTAAGTTGTGGGCCAGAATCAAGTAATTCAAGAGATGTCCATTCAGATCACTGTTAACGAAACCTTGCCCAGGGGTAACCCTAATCCGAGGGTATTCACAGATCTGAATAGACATCTCTAGAATTACTTGATTATGGTCCACAACCTACCACTACACTTTCATATCAAATATCGCAAACGGAGCGTTATTATAAAATTGGTGGAAAATTCCTAGAGGGTTTCGTTAATAGGGTCGTTATCAAAATTAGTCCATAAGAGTACACACAATCTAGGGGATCTGAAGATCTGAATAAACACCTCTAGATTTAGTTGATTCTGGCCCACAACCTACCCTTACACTTTCATATTAAATATCGCAAACGGAGCGGTATTATAAAATCGGTGGAAAATTCCCCGAGGGTTTCATTAATAGGGTGGTTAGCAAAATTAGTCCATAAGAATAATAATTCACTAGAATAGAATTCACACATTACTCGTACATTTTTCATCTACCATAGACATATAATTTAACTTTACATTTTTTATTAAAATATATTTAAATACCTTTAGATGATATATATATATTTTTATCATGATTTTAAAATTTAAAGTGGCTTTAAAATGATTTTTTTGATTAAATAAAATAAATTCAACCCTGCTACATTTTCTTCCATGTATCACTACACTTTTGAATAAATTGTGTAAGTACACTATTAAAAAATGATTTTTTGACTAGCTACACTTTTGATAATTGATTAAAACTTCACACCGGTTGACAACTAGCGTATTATTTTATTCAAAATACGCACAAATGTGAAACTTTTATAAAAAAAAAATATATTAGGATTGTATCTTAATAGTTTCTCGACAGTAAAATTAGTTTTTCCGAGAAAATTTTGAAATTTTTCTAGGAAAATATTAAAATCTTTTCAATTTAAATTTATAATTTAAATACGGATGCAAAAATAGTTGGATGTATAATTACATTGACGGTCACAAGTTTATGATTTTTACGTGATCGATCAGAAAGTGTGTCGTCATATCAGCTGACATATTTTGTGATAATGATTGTGAATTTAACGGTAATAATTTATTTTTGTTGTTACTTTTCAATGCTGTTCTTATTGAATTGTAAATTTAATTAAATTCATTGGTCGTTTTGTTAGATTTCTTGATTTGAATCAATTTAAAAAATTTTTCTTTGGCATTTTTTGTTTAATTCAACTTTAGCTATACTTTTCTTTATTCAATATTTTATGTTGAAAGCTTTTCTTTCAATTTAGATTCAACAACATTTTTTTGATTCCTGTGAGCTTAAAGTTAACTCGATTACATTTTTTTTTTGTGGTTCGGGTATTTAAGGGAATTTCAAATTTCATTCTTAATTTTAGGTAAATATTGTCTTGAGCAATCATGTCTTGGAAGCGCTTTCATCAGCTACGATTATCAAGGTTATGTTTATGTACATATATATATATTTTGTGCCGTCAATTTATTTAATTTTTTTTTGGGGTTAGAAATGATAACCCTTGTTAATCAAATTAAAATAAGCAGCTAAGTTTACAATCTATAGAATTGTAATATTTATTTTATTCTATCCAATAATTTTTTTTGAATACAATAAATTTTGTCAACTTTTGAAATTTATTTATCAACTTATTCAATTTAATTTTGCTGTGTTGGTTATTTAAATAAATATTAAATGAATTCTTAAATTTACATTTCTGGCCATGACGTAGGTGAGTTGAGTGGATTAGGTAAGTGATTCTATCAATGATGCTTTCATTTGCCATAACACAGCTGTGATGAATAAAACAAACACCCACGACCAAATATTAGAAACCTAAACCGCATGCACCGGGAGTGTTATTGCTTAAAAACATTGGTTATGTGTTATGGCTTAAAAGCAAGTTTTTTTTATATTAACAACGGCAATCTTCGTTCTTTGTCATTTCATCAGGTTATCAATTTTTTTTAGGCCAATGTTACACAGTTGGACAATGTGAATTATTTTTCAACCTTAGATTAAGCAAGTGGTTATCACTAGGATCCGATGCATCCACTAAACGAAAACAACTTTTCATTCTCCTTGGGGAGCCTTGTGTTGGAACAGGAATCCGTATTGTCTTAAAAGCTCACCCACAATATTTGAACGTTTAATGAACCAAGTTTTAAGTGGGTTAAATGGAAATAAACGTTTCACGTATCTCGTTGACATTGTAATATATGGATAGGATTTAATGGACCATAACAAAAAATTAATTAGCATTCTACATTATTTTAAAAATTACAATCTCAAATTACAACCGCGTAAATGTAATGTTCTTAGAACAGAAGTAACTTATCTTGGGCATATTGTAACGAATCAAGGCATTAAACCACATCCGATAAAAACAGAAGCTCTCCTGGATTTTCCTATTCCTTGAAATACAACGAAAATCAAGTCGTTCTTGGGCCTCATTGGCTTTTAACGTAGATTCATAAGTAAGATAAACAGATTCATAAATGAGCACTAAAATATCGATGTGTCATCCTAACTTTATGCGAGCGACTCGATTATTCTCTTGGAGCATAGAGCACTGGAGTTCCGTTCTATACATTGACGAGTGCAGAATTTGTCTCCATGGTAGTGATGAGAGATACCGGGTCTATAGCGTCCAGGAGAGTGATATTCGGAGTGCTGTTTTACTGAAACAGTCTCGTACGGTGGCGGTTCGTGCTTGGTGTGGGCTGACATATTGTTTGAGGGGAAAACTAATCATGTTTTCGTACCTGGTGGAGGTCTGATCGCTGAAAGATATATCAAGGACATCCTGGTAGTGTCATACAGCTCGAACCACTCGATAGTTCATGGACGAGGTTGGACTCAAGACGATGAAGTGGCCAGCTCTCAGTTCAGATGCGGATCGAATTGACCATTTATGGAACGAACTAAAACGGAGGGTCCAAGCCAGAAATCTGGTACCTTCTAGCATTAGTGACCTCAATATTGTGTTGATGAGGAGTGGAGTGCGATCCCCCATCTTTGTCAAAACCTTAATAAGGTCAATGGGGAACAGCATGCGAACCATTGTAGACGGAAAGGGACGAATACTAAATGTTAACCAATAAAATTGTTTTTGTTTTGCTTGAATTTGTTTTTGTAATTTAAATTTAAATATTTCCTATGTTTTTTTAAAATAATAATCAATTGTGGTTGCGTTTCAATTCAAAATTTATTTAAAAAAGGTACTAAACCAATTTTTATGAAAATAGTGTCATTTTAATGTAAAAATATCAGACTCTCAAAATTATAATGTCTTGTGAAAATCAGTTAAGCTGTTTTAGGAAAAATTTCTGTGATCGCTGAAGGTTTGAGTCGATTTATTTGCTTGCGAGTGTTGGTTCAGTGATTTTATTAATAAAAGGTGGAGTTTCAAGAAAACACCCATACAAAATATTTCGAAAATGATCTTATAAAATTAGGATTTAAATAGGGGATTGCTGTCCATTTTGGTCAGGCAGATCTTGTTAAATCGTTAGCTGCTCAAGATTTTAGTAGTAAATTTCAGTTGGCAACTCAAGATTTATGAGAGTATCTTGAAACAATGAAATTTACATTCCGCCGATAATATTACGTAATTATGGTATTCGTAATCGTTTGGAGAAATCGAAACGTTTTAAATGTCACAAAATTGGCCAATTATCTCTTCAAAGTACTGAAAAGGTTTTAGTTTATTTTTATTGTAGAAAGTAAGGTCATTACGAGGTTCATTATTTAAAGAAAAGGCTGCGGAACTATCCGTAAAAAACAGCTTCTTCTAGATAGATTTAGGAGAAAAACGACTATAACTTTGACAACGTGAAAAAATTTGAATATTTGAAGTTAAATAAGACGTCAATGAATATCTCGCTAGATATAAAAACCAGCATTCAAATAAGTCTGCGAATAATGATTACCGAATTTGAGTGAATCACAAAATTAGCAATAAAAAAGGCATTTCATCAACAACTAGTCGGAGTGTGTCATAATTGAAGCAGAAATATACGCTAATGCGACGATTTTAGTTCTACGAATACTGGAAGTCATAATTTTGACAAGCGGCCGACAATTTGATTGTTGGAGAACCACCGTACCATAGCTGGGCCCGACAATCCCATTTGAAGGATGTGAAAACTAGCGATAGAAGTGTAAGACAGCGATCTGAATCAGCAATAAATTTATGGATGCTTTACTAACAGAAAATGTTAAGTTATCAGGTCCGATATATTTGGTCAAAAAATCGGATATTCACGTAGAAGTTAGGTTTCGGACTAATGAAACTTGGTACTAACTAAACTATAAAAATATTGAAAATACTTTTAACTTAACTTAAACAAAATGCCTTAGCAAATTATTATATTTCGTTACGCACTTGTTAACCCCTTCGTAACCTCGAATTTTATTCTATTATTTCTAAATAAAATTTTGGGTTATACTTATTGTGCAGCGAAACTTAATAATTCGCTAAAGCATTGCGATTATACTTTGTATGTAAGTTCAAAGTATTTTCAATATTTTTGTAGTTTGGTCACTGCTTCACTTTCAACGCCTTGATATTCTCCCCTCCGGTACGTAATAATCTATTTAAAATACATGACTCCCCAGAAAAATATCACTGCGTAAGCTTTCAAAACTGAACAAACCTAGAATCAATTATTTAGTCAAGAATGAAAGAAATAAGGACCTATTTCCTCAAATTTAATTAAATCGGACCACGGCTACAGTAGCTTGTAATAAAAGTGTTAGTCAATAAAATTTGGGAACTTGTTTTATAACTCATTTGAATCTCTCTTCATTTTGTGTTACGGTAATACGTTATTAGAACTACCCGCAATATATTTTTATCTGACAACTCGTAAATTTATTACGAAAAAAATGTGAGCAAACATAACATATTGTATATATGATGTACCTTAAGGTTATCATCAATAAACTAGGTCAATTAAATATTTATTTCTAAAACATAAAACATCCAGTGGCTCTCCACACCAAATAACACATTACGTCTTTGTTTTTATGTTATTTCGCATCATATTATATTTTGTTGTTTGCTATAATTATGCTTGAAATGTCCTCACTCAATCATTTTCATGGTATATGGTTTATTTTTACCATTCATTCAACACTTCATCGCCATCAAATCATATTAATGAACCAATAAATTTTATCCTAAACTACAAAAATTCGTACGTATGTTCCATATCTTCTTATACCATGCGTTGCTATGTGTGATGTGCGTCTATTTGGTGTCTATATATGTACGTGATGTAATGAAAAGCCCCCACACCCATAAACAACCACATACCAAATAAATAAAATATAAAATAATTCGAAGAAATATATAATTAAAAAAAAACATATCTACATTAATTACTTATCATATATATGATTACGTCACTACTAATCTAATTATTTTTAGAGCATTGTACATAACCCATGTTTTATGATTTTATTTATGTGATGATATTTTATATATTGATTTGAACTAATACAAAAAAATGTGTGTAATAATTTAATGTACGTAATAAAAAAAAGAAAATTGTGATGAAAATACCAAAAAAAAAAATAAAAGAAAATCGCGTGCTTAATAAATAATTTCAGATGCTACCAAAAAAAAATTCCAATAAATAATTTAATAAGAAAATAGCAGAAATAAATGTACTGTAACCCCAAAATTATAATTAATTTTCAGAAAATATTAAATCGCTTACCTTATTTGGTGCACTCTGTAGTCCATGGAATGGTAGATTTTCATACTCTCCAGGTTCCGTCAATGGATCGCCGGCCACAGAGGATTTGTCTGGGTCTGAAAATAAATTTTAAAAATTATTCATTATTTGTATACGAATATTTTTAATAATCCTATGCCAACATATTTTATTTAAAATATTTTTAATGTATTTATGCTGTATATATGCCATATATAATGGATGTGATAGGGTTATAAATATAAATATAAACATCAAAACTATTTGTTGCACAAAAATATAAAATTAAATAAATCATATAAAAATTATAACTAGATATATGTATAAAAAAAAATTTCGCACACACACACATACACATACACTGAAACACACTTACTACTTTTCTTCCGTTTTCTACTATTTGTCGATGCTGTTGGCGGTGTTGTTACGTTATTATTGGGCGCCACCTCTCCAATCACTGGTCGTACCGTTGCCGCTGATTTTTTATATGTAACAACTGAGCATTAAATAAAAATAAACAAACAAAACAAAAAATCGCAAAAAAGCGAAAACATAACATAAAATCAAGAAAGCATAAAATACATATAAAACATAAGCGTATTAAGCAAACATAAAAAAAATATTACCGCTATCGGTACACTGAATCCCTTTTAGATGTTTGCCCGGTTTCTCGTGAGTAAAAAGTTCTGTGCTTGAATTTGTTGATTTGCCGCTACCAAACCAATTTCCATTCGCACGCAATTTACACTTGCCTCTACGATGTGATTTTGTTGCCGATCCATCATCATCACCATCCATCACATCGTCCACCCCATCATCGTATGTCGGGTCATTACACTTTTGCCGTCGCCATCGCAACCGTTTCAGCAGGCGCTCAATTAAATTCGAATTCGTAAAATTTATTAATTCATCTGCCATTTGTTGCTGCCGATTCGGATCGTTTTCCGTATTTTCATTTGTTTGTACTGCAATCGTTGATTGATTTGTTGACATACGACTATTATTACCGGTTTTCATGTGCACCAATACACCCGGTCGCATTGTCCATTTTGGTGGACTTTTTGGTATACTGTTTGTTGGTATGGGTACTATAATCGGGGTTTCGGTTAATCCAATGGCCGGAGATGTTACATCCAAATGTTGTGGTTCGATAATATGTTCACTAGTTTTGTGTTGTAAAGTGTACATGGATTGAATACACGCAACGCAAAAAATACATAAAAAACAATTTAAAGACAAACACAATCAAAAATCAATAAAACTAAATATTAAAAATCACAATGCACATTCAAAAATAATTTAAACCAAAATCAGTTACAGGTAAACACAAAAAACAAAAACAACTTAGTTTTGAAAGTGTTGGATTTAGTTTTATTTTAAATTAGCAAAATTGTTTTTTAGTAGTATAGAAAGAGATGTCACTCTTACCTGTGTGCTGAATTGATGATAATGTCCGTATGATCTGAGTTAGTAAATGCATAATGGATGCAGATGAATTTTTTTTAATTGTTTTATAAAGTTTTTCGATTTTTTTTA
This sequence comes from Nephrotoma flavescens, assembly GCA_932526605.1. Lineage (NCBI taxonomy): Eukaryota > Metazoa > Arthropoda > Insecta > Diptera > Tipulidae > Nephrotoma > Nephrotoma flavescens. The sequence continues at coordinate 273,107,238 of OW052221.1, read as the reverse complement.
TTGTTAAAAAGCAGTAACACAACACAACATATTGAGTATACAAAACATAGTTTAAAGAAAAAACAAAAGAAAAAAATGTAAAAATGCATTAGTAAAATAATTAATCAATACAAACAATAAATAAATAAAAAAAATAGTTTTGAAGTATGTGTATATAAATTGGGAGTATATTAGTTTTTATAATTTAACGAACTACGTGATGAATGATGATTGGAATGTGAAAAATACGATTCATGCAAAGAAAACATAATTTTAGCGAATTATAATAAAATTAAAGTAAATACTTAAATTTTAATATTCTTTAAAAGGCCTATAAATAATTTTATGGAGATGGCGTCATTAAACTTCCGATGCCGTTTCAGCATAAAACCCTCATGTTTACCAACAACAGGGTTTCAAAATACCGTACACTGCTCATGTTAAAAGTTAAATATGACTTGAAATGAGCGTATTTAAAGGCTTCACGTTGTAAAAATCAAATTCGTTTTAAAATTCATCAATGAATTACGTTGGTTTAAAATTTTAAAGTATACGTCATCGCAACAAATCAAAACCCATTGCAGTACAAAATAATAATGAACTGGCCATTGTCACGCGCTTTTTAGAAACACAATTAACTTTGCAATAAAGGAGCTTTTAGTGTTGTGCTGTATTGTCCACATACTTATTTAATGTGCTATTCGTATAGGTAGAGAATGTTTGTAGATCAATAGCATAATTTTTTGAGGCACTGTATGAATCTTTTATTAGCACTCGCTTTTTCTTTATTTCGCAAAAATTAAATTTGGAAAATTTTAATTAAAAATTCAAAAAGTTTAAAAAAACCTATTTCCGATGGCCCAACCATCTGCTGAATCAGTAGATACTCCTGATGATGGCTTAAAAAGCCGAAATCAATCGAGTGATTTTTTAAATTTTTTGAAAAAAAACTTTTAATTAAAATACTCAAAATTAAATTTTTGCGTAATAAAAAACAAGTGCTAATAAAAATGTTTTTATTAAGTGATAATTAAGCTATACATTAATTTTGTGAGCTTAAATCAACTTTTAACAGCTATATACGACAGCAAGTTCAATGGTAACCATCCGTAGTCCATTCTGACTATCTATACAACTACCGAGATATAAAAATGGGTGGTTGTGTGGTTAAGGTGTACTCAACCAAGTGTTATTATCCCAACTCTCGATTATTCCTCCAATAATGATTGGATATTCGATTTGAAAAATAAATTTCAAGGGGAGAATAATACATACTAAAATAACGAAAGCATATTGTAAACTGGGGTGATAGTTATCATAAGAATCAGTTTATTTTTTAATTTCTAATGGATTTTTGGAGATATCGATTGAGATGAGTCCTGATTTTTAAATTTTTTAACTTTTTTTGGCTGGCACGATTTTAATAAAAACTGGTGAAGTGGGGTTTTCATTTACCAGAACTCGATTAAGATTCGTGTAGAGAATCGTCCGATGGGCCTGAGTCCCTTGATTTAATTTTCACAAATCCGGTGGGCCTGAGTCCTTTTCTTTAATTATCGCCAAAAAAATTTGATGAGGAAGACTTTTCGAATGATTTTAATAAAAATTGCTGAAAGAACGTTTTCATGTACCAAGTACCGATTGTAATGGGTTCTGATTTTGATAAGCTCCGTTTGGCATGTCATCCAGAGAGAAAAATGTTCTGGAATTTAATTTTTTCAGCAAGCCCGAATTTCGGGAAAACTGGTTTAGGACGTTCTTCGATGGGGCCCGGAACACTATATTAATTTTATTTCGGTTCGATCGATCTTGATACAAAATGCGGTGTTAAGCGTTTGGGCAGGCATTGATGGCAGGAGTGGATTGTGGTGAGTCTTAATTTTTAAAAAATTCGTTAAGAAGGTCCATTAGTGGGGACTGTTTCACATTAAAAAAATATGGCATGATCGATTTTGATAAATATTGAGGGGGGAGGGAGGTATTTCGAGGACAAGGAATCAATTACAAGGGGTTCAAATGTCTGGAAAATCCATTTAGGAGCCCTCCAAAATTTTTTCATGTTGCACCATGTTACGTGATGTTCGACCATGTTACGTCATGTTGCACCATGTTGTGATGTGATGCATCATAGTGCAACATGTTTCGTGATTTTGCTGGAGAAATAAGATGAAATAAGATCTTGTTGAGATATGTTGTATGATGTTCCACTATGTTGGCTATGTTGGCTTGTGGCCTTTTTTAACATATGTTATTTGACTTAAAGGATTGTAATACAATTTGACGGGTCAGGGTTTTCGAATGCAACGATTACAAGGACTGCTGATTTTCGAATTTGTCTGTTGAAAATCCTGCATCTGGGGTGCATGCTGTTGCGCCATATTGCATGACACAATGTTGCACCATGTTTGGTGATGTTGTACACTATGGAGTTATGTAGCATTATTTTGTAGGACGTTTCGTTATGATGTATCATATTGCACCAAAATGCGTCATGTGTTGTTTACGTTACAATGATACTGTATAGTGAAAGTATTTTATTTCTGAAAATGCTAGATCTTCCCTGTAACAATAATCATTTGTAGCATCCGCTACTTAATTATTGATTTAACCGTGGTTTTGATGTCGTCTAGTGAGCCCAGGTATTCTTTAATTAAAATTTTTCCAGCTATTACGACTTTTATAAAAAATTAATTAGTGGGAGATTTCGAATAATAATAACCGATTGCGAAGGCTCTTGATTTCGAGGAAATTCATTTTTGTGGCTATCCGGTTGGATTCCCACTATTTAATTTTTTCGGTTTGCTCGATTTTCTCGTTTTTTTTTGTGATTTTCAATTTCCAAGATCGATTGTGATTGTTGCATCTTTCAAACAAAATCGTTACTTAGTCCTACAGTAGGTTTCGTTCTCTTTCATCAGTTAATTAATTTAATCCTTCAGCACAGATGATTCTTATACAAATTTGGTGAGCTAGATTTTGAATGCTAGAAGTCGATAGCGAAAAGTGTTTATTTAAAAAGAAAACAGAAAACGATTGTGATAGGTCCTGATTTCGTAAAATTCATATTCCGATGGGAGTCCAGAGAGTCATCTGATGTTGTCGCAACCCATTATTTATATTTTAAGCACACATGAACTTGTTAAAAACTGATAAAAATAAATTTTAAATGCTAGGAATCGATTTCAACGAGTTTTACTTGCGAGAAAACTCATTTAGGGGGTTCTTCAGTGGGGCTCGAAACCCTTGGGGATTGATTTTGTTAAAAAATGCGGCGAAAAGGGTTTTTTAATGGCAGGAATGGATTGCGATGAGTTCTAAATTCGGGAAAACCGTTAAGGAAGTCCTTCGCGTTAAAGAAGATCCATGACAATTTTTTAAAAGAATTCTTGGCTCGAACAATTTTGATAAAAATTAGTGAAAGAGGTTTTCGAGTGGAAGGAATAATTCCGATAGGTCGGATTTTTATGAGGAATCATGTTACACCTAGTTGGATGATGTTGCACCATTTTGCGCGGTGTTACACAATGCTGCATTATGTTGTACCATATTGTGTTGCGTCATTTTACAGAATGTTGCATCATATTCTGGGAGGTTGATAGATGTTGCACCATGTTGCGCCGTGTGTGCCATGTTGCACCATGTTATGCGGTTTTTCACCATGTTGCGTCGTGTTGCTTCGAGTGAAGTCATAGGATTCGGGTTAAACCTTTTTTACAAAAATTCGTGAGAAAGGGTTTTGAGCGTTAATAATCGATTGTGATTGTTCTGTCTTAATTTGAGAAAATTTACTAAGGAAGAGAACCTTCCCATAGGATCAGGGTCCCTATATAAAAAAATGTGCTTGAACGATTTTGATAAATAATTTGAAAAATTGTATATTCAAGTGGCACGAAAAGACTGCAATGAATCATAATTTGGGACATAGAATTACGCAATTTCTCAATCGTAAAGTATGGAACTCAGACTAATGATAAAAATGGGAATCTAATATAAATTTTGGACATAACGAGATTGGAGAGAATTTGAAAAACCCGTAAATTTACTGGAACGAAGACCTTGCGCAAATGAATTGTTTGGAACTCGGTTGGTACTATGAAGATAACCAATTTTATTAAAACATATCTGCGGGTAGAAATTGAATAAAAAGCCGTTGCTTAACCAAACGTGACGTGTTTATTAATTTCTTTTACAAAGTATAATTAGGTATAGTAATCATAAAAATGTCCAACCACAAGATTTTTGCAGATTAACCATTCATTATATTGCCGAAGTCTGAAAAAGTGGTTTTCACGAGGTCTCCCTGAATCCTCTCTACATTCCAGACCAATTGACTGAAGTGGATGAAACTTCATATTTAAACTGTTCTCATAGATTGAGAGGCCTCACGTGAAACGTGCCTTTTTACCAAAAAAATTTTAAATTTATCCGCTTACGGTAAAAAAAAGAAAACCTGACATGTAACATGACATGTAACATTCGTTTAGATTTAATGAGAGTACATTTATTTTGTCCAGAGGGCACGATATAAATTTTTTAATTGTGAATATTTCTACATATGTGATATTGTTGACATTGATTCGGTGTCAGGAGAACCCCATTTTTTTCTCTGTAAACTTGCTTTGTTAATATATAGAATCGCCACAAGTGGAGTGTGCCATAAAACGTATAGGGAAGAAGTTGGGTTCTTTGTCACTCGAGTGAGCAATTTACACCCGGAGCCGAAGGTCAAGTGACTTTTTTATTATAAATGTTATGTCTTTTAAGCGGTTTATCAGAAAATTGAGGCTAACTTATGTTTCAATTATCATACACTCCATAGAAATGAAAAAGAGTTTATATTATAGAAGCGATTAGTGTGTATTGTCTATTTTTAAGGAGAGCATTGCATGGGTTTTGCAACAGCGCAGGCTACAAATTAAATATTTTATGACTTGAAGCCAATTCGATTCATATTCTGGGTTTAAATAAACTTTTAACAGCTTTCTCTAAATTTAAGTTCACGGCATTAATCCGTATTCCATGCGGACTATGTAACACCTTCATAATCGTAGTAATATGAGACAAATTCTACTCTTCACAGATGTACCTCTTGGTGATTTTATGAATGGAGTACTGAACGGTGATTTTATGAATGGAGTTACAATTCCATACCTCAAAATAGCGCGGAAGTAAAAATGTGCCAGTAAATAACACAAAGAAATGAGGATTTTACAGCTGAATTCTTAAATCGAAGTTTATGGCAGTGGCAGTGGCAAGATGGCAATATAAATCATGGTTTTCAGAGAATTTTAACATTTATGAAAGAAGCAGAGCAAGTAACAAAAATCAGAGCGTCTAAAAATGCAGCGATCAGGACAAAAAAAATGTCAACAAAGAAAATACCGCCTGTAGCTGAAGATCAAAAGATTCAACATACAGAATACCGTGCACAACAAGAAGAGAACCACGGAGAGGTATAATAAAGCAACTTGTTTGCCAGTTTTACAACACTAAAGAAATCCGATTAAACCAGCTTGGGTTTATATAAAAAAGGTCGCAATTAATTGCCTGGGTGCTTGATTAAGGAAGTCTAACTTCTGAAGAAATACTGTGCTCTGTATTTCTCGGGCGACGTTGGAATACCAGAAAAGCTATTAAAGAGGATAATAAAAAAAACTAGCAATATATATAAGATTCTCGGGAATTGCAGCGAAACAAGAAACCGAGGTTATAACCACTTTCAAAATCAAAACAGAAATGAACGATGAAATGTACTTTGAACGTTATTAGGAGATATCTCAACAACGGGTGATTGAAAACAACAATTTCAGTCCAGTGTCTTTAGACCGATTAGAACAAATTAATGAATCATAAGTCAATATTACAGACCACCTGGCTTTTTCAACAAAAATACCCTAGGAGACGATATGTAGTATTTGACGAATGTGCCATAAAAGTTTAGAACTCTGTCATACAATATGGCTAAAGATATACTGAGGGTTGAAAGGTTCACGCTTCAAAAATCATAAATCAAAAATAAATTAAAAAATTTATCACCATGCCTTATTTGATCAAACTTGAAATCCAAATTGAAGCCAAATTCATTGAAAAACTCGAAGAAGATCAATATTTTGCAAAAACTTGTCTGGATTATCTTTTTAGGAAAGGATTTTTCAAATAAATAGGGATGACCTTGATTTAAGGCAACACAAACTAAAATGGAACTGAGGTTCAGCAGCAGGATTTTTTAAGATGCGACATTTTAACCCACACATTTGTGTACATTATTTTCCATTCGCAATGATTTCGTATAAATAGAGCTGGGCGAACTGGGTTTTCGTCTAATATTTTAATCAGGTTGTGTTTTTTGGGTTTGCTGTCAAAACTTCCCGCTATTTTATAACAAACGAGAAAAAACACGAAACGCGTAAGTGTATTTCTCGAACCTGTATACGTGTCAAACATTTCAGGTAAGTTAGTTTTATTAAAATAAGATAGATTTTTCTTGGTTCAGTAAGATATTTTTATATTTTTGGATAGAATAAAAATTTACTTATTTAACAATGTCGGAAAATATTTATTTTAATCATTAATAATGTATTTATAACGTATCAAGAATTCATGTTATCGTGTGTGTACTTGTTAAGAATAGAGTGGTGTAGCCAAACGATGACATGACAACAATTGTGATCTGGTTAATTTTAAGGAGTTAAATTTTATTACAGCTTCGCGATGAATATGCACCAAAAAGTAACATTTGCGTTGGAAGAGGCTGCAGATATGACGTCGAAGATGAAAATCAAATTGAAATAATTATGCTATTAATAAAGAGTAAAGTACTAATAAAGAGAAGAAAGATAATTTAAGCGATGTTATAATGAGCGAAAATGAATGCCAAAACGTACCTGTTGATGAAAGTATCACAACCGAACATCAAGGAACAAGTCGCAGTTTCGAGGAACTTTCATTTGCAGATATTGATGTCGAATATGTAGATGAAATCGAAAAAATGAAATTTACATCTATCAAAGGTTTACAGTGGAGACATTTGAATTTTGAGCCACCGTAGCGACATTTCCGATGCGAAGACCAAATAAGTCAACATTTAGAAAACGATGTTGGCGAAGGAAAACTCGCATTTAAGTCTACTAACATGGAAGAAATTATGAAATTTGTTCATATGGGCGTTTTACAATTACCACAGCTAAGTCTGTATTGGAATCAAAAGTTAGACATTCAGTCTGTTTCTAAGGCAATGCCAATAAATCGGTTCTTGCAATTAAGATCAAATGTCCATTTAATCGATAGTAACAGCATTCCAAAAGACTGCACTGACAAACTTATCAAAATGCGACCACTTATTGAATGTGTTCGAAAACGGTGCAATGAAATGCCAGTAGAGGAAATTGTCAGCGTAGATGAGCAAATAATTCCTTTCAAAGGTCGCCTTAGTACTAAGCAATACACGAAAGGAAAGTCGTGCCCCTGGGTCATAAAATTTAGTGGAATTTCGTAGTCGAGTGGAAAATCGATCGCCTAGCGATATTCGCCGCGACAAAATGGATCATTTTTCTATTCATGAGGACAGTAGTTTTGCATCACGATGTAAATACGAGGGTTGCACAGGCAGATCCAGAATTAAATGTGTTAAGTGCCAGGTACACTTATGCCTAAATAAAACCAATAATTGCTTCTTGCGGTTTCACAAGCCTTAATTTATTTTTATGGCGAATTCTAGTGAAATATTTTAATGAAATGTGATATTTTTGTTTTATATTTGACTTATGTACCTTTTATTTTATTTTATATTTCTTATTTTTTTTAATTTTTATTTTATTGTAATCGACTGAAGCAAGATGACTGAATAAATAGCAATATTATCAAAAAAATAACAGCATTTCATTAACAAAAATTTCAACTTTTATGAAATTTTGTCATCAATTGTGTACGAAAATTATTTCTAGAACCACATTTCCGCTAGGCCTAAAACCTAAAAAATCGAGTTTCCTGACCCCAAAAACACCAGAATAATGTGCTTTTGCCCTGAGGAATGCAGCAGATTTTTTGTGTGAGTGAAAGGGTTAACAAATTTATATTCATTAATATATAATCTTCTGAGTGCTGTTATTTTAGCTTGAGTAGTTTTCAGAAGATGTATATACTTTTGAGTATAAGCTTTCGGAACGCGAAAAGTTTATTAAATCAGCAATAGCATCACCACAATTATCCGTAGCTCGTATATTGAACCCACCATTGAAATTACATGGCCAGTCGCCCGGTTTGCATTAATTTTCTTGTATTTCAAGCACGTGGATGCATTCTTGTGGAGGTATCAATCAGAAGAGAAGGAATAAATTTGTAACTCATTGACACTGATTCGATATGGAACGTAGTCATTTACATTTAGGATTACTGAAAAAGATCCTAAATTACTCATCTGCGACTAAATGGGTGAATTCTTCTACTCAAAAAATAAATCTTCTTGATTAAACCACACAAATTCTCTGAAGCAAAAAGGTGTGGCGATGGTTGTTCTTTGGATGCAATTTACTCATTGCAACTGAGGTTTTGACGCTTCTACCAACCATAATTTCTTTGCAGGTTGATTCGAAAGCTCCGAGGTCTTCGAAGACTATCAAATGCTTGCATATTGTTTATAAAACGATTTTGGATTCGCAAAACAAGGCTGTGCGCGATCACAATTTCTAATTTTGGCAAAAATGCAACATAAAGTTTAAATTAGTAAACCATAGGTGAACTGCAATAGTTTATATATTTTACCTAACAAAAATTATTTGTTTCTAAAAAGATAATATAAATGGAAGCTTTTTTTCTTCTGAAGAAGCTGTTTTATTGCAGTAAGAAATGCTGGATTTGGCCATTATGATTTTTTAATACGTAAGGCAGCGGTCCATTCTGGTTCTTTGAAAAAATTAAAAGATTAAAATATTTTAATTTTTTCAATTTATTCATTTCACAGAACAAAATTATGCGATTCTTGTTGGCCCAATGAAAACATTTTATTCGCACAATATGAGTTCTTTCTAAATATCGTTTTAGTTTCTTTTACATAGTATATTGCCGTTCACTATATATCGCGGAAGGCAAAAAGTATTTTCTCTACAGCCTGGGCGGTTTATCTGAGAGGGATGAAACTTCATATTAAGCTCTTTTTATAAATTTAGAGTTCCAATGATTTGATCCATCGGAAGATCCTATTTTTAAAATATTTGCAAAAGTATATCATTTACAAGAAAATTGATTATGAATAACAAAATTCCAAATTTATTTTGCTTCAATTCTGATTTAGATCAATTTTCCAAAATTGAACGGAAATAAGGATTTTTCACAAAAAAAAAATGTATGCAACCAAAATTCGGTCCTGTACAGCCCAGATAGAATAATTGATAGAATCGGAAAGAAATTTTTATACTCGAGCTTATTCCACAAATATAGAGTTCCCAGGGCTTTTTTGCCGAAATTGGTTTACCGAAAGCGACAGCTTTTTGTTTTCTTGAAAATATTTTGAATGGTTTTTTCATTTACAACAAAAATGTTTTATGTGCTAAACAATTGTAAATTAGTTATGCAACAATAACGGTATTGGTCAGTTTTCTAAAATTTTAGCGGAATTGCCTATTTTTGACAAAAAACCCGATTAAAAAAAATATGTTCTGCACAGCCCAGATGGACTAGTTCAGTAGAATGAAACTTCATACCTGAGATTTATCTACAGATTGGGAGATCCCAGTGAATTTTGACCGAAATCAGTCCATTTTATCGGAAATTAAGAGTTTGATTAAACAACTAAATTCCGCCAAAGATCTTCGTCGCTACGGACCAGCAATTCAGAAAAGGTCGGCTTTTTCTGAAAATACTTTTCAATAAACTTTTACTTTTAAAATACTACCACAGAACAAGAATCGATCTCATTCTTCTTTAATGCAGTGAATTTCAGATTTACAGATTATTATTGATGCAAAAGTGACACGAGGGTTTTTTTAATATACAACCCATTAATTGTAATATACTGTGGTACCCCCATATCCAATCATCGTTCACCATTGTAAAAAAGATTTTATAAAATATTCTTGTGTAACATAGAAATTAACAAACACAAAACATCAATAAACAATATAGAGTCACATTGATGGTAAAAGCAAATAAACTCTAGGAAATACAATTTTTAATAATCAAAAAAATTGAAAAAATAATAACAATAGTTCGATGTACGAGTACAAGCAAAAAGTCAAGTTCTACCCTCAGTGCATGCACCAGTATATGAAATCTGTGCACAAAAACAATTTTTAATTGTGTAAATATATATTCAACGTTCTCTGAATTATTTACTATCAAAATATAGTATGCTTTATGCACACAATAAGTTTTTTTTTTTTTGGTAGTAGTATACCATTTAAATATAGTTTTTAACTAAATTTGTGAGCTTTTTGGATTTTTTTATGAATGACATTTAATAATCAGAAAAAAAATTAAAAAACGTACAAATTGAAACAAATTGCATGCAATTTGAAATAAAAATTGAATTTAAGTTTTTTTTTTTTAATTCTCGTTTAGATTCAATGCTTCAATGGTATTCTACTGTGTAAATCAAATATATATAGGGTTTATGCTCGTCTCGTATATTATAAATATTTGCTCTTGGAAAATTGAAAAGTGTATAAAAATTCAAATTTTTGTCCATTCAAATTTTGCAATACAACGTTATTTTTTGTTGTACATTTTTTTTTGTTTAAATGTAAACGGAAAAATTGAAAATGAATGTACAGCAGAACATTGTAATGAATAAAAATAAAAAATCTGGAGAGAAATCTGTTGAATATTATGTATACGTATATAGGTATATACGTACTCGTATATATGTAATAACATTGAAATAATTATGTTTTAATAACTGAATCATGTAAATATTATGTTGAATACGATCTAGGAGTATATTATGGTGCTGTAAAAAAAAGGATACCGCATTTTCAGGCGGTAATGAATTTACATAAAATATGTGTGGTTGGGTATGGGATACATGAGGAAATTTAATTTTAATATGCTGGGTTTTTATAAATAATTTTATTTATAGCAATACTCAGGAACTTGAGTTTAGTGCGGTGAGAATCTGTACACACATATTATTATACAGGTTACTTTCAAAAGGAGGTGGGTCGAATTTACCTTCTCGAAAAAGCATGAAAAGCTCCTTATTTGCAACATTCGATGGATGTAACCCGCCTAAAAAGATATTTGTATAGAAATTAAATTCGTTTTGACTATTTCAGAGCTGGTGTATGTGTGTGTGTGTGTGGTTTTGGTTTTGTTGACCAATTAATATACCGAATTTATGCTATCGCTAGTTTATCATATCTCACGCTGGTAGTTATTTAGGAAAGGGCGCCTAAGGAACATTAGTTCCCTAATACGTTTTCATTAAAATGTGCTTTATTTTAAAAAATAAATCATTTTACAGTAGAATGCCATTAGTAGCCCAAGGTTGTACGAAACTGAAACGAATTTTATAGATGTTAGCATATTTTTACTAAATTCTTTCGCATCTCTTTAATTCATGAAATTAAATAAATTAGTTGAAAATGCAACTTACAATTTTGGAAACAAAACTCAGCTGACAAAGCTTCACAAGTGTTATAAATTCTTATATGCAAGAGGTCTTTAAGATGTCAAGCACCTCAAATTTGATATAATAATAGTTATCTCACTACATCGGGGTATCGTGAACAGCAGAATTGTATACTTTTACTCGAAAGTAGTGATTTTTGTATCTACGGCCTAAAATATCTGATTTTACCGCGATATTGAAAGTTTAGTAAACGAGGTTAGCTTTTTTCACTACCTCCTTATAAATTTCAATCGATGATGAATCCATGAATCACAAATTGCAATTTTTGTCTAAGAATATTAGAATCTCTAAAATAGTATTAGATAAAAAAGTATAAAGACATATTTTTTGAGTAAGTACCTATAAAATGCCACGGCTTTGTTTTAGATTTTTGTTTAAGGAGTAATATTTAAGTTTTACTTATAACAGTTGTTTTTGTTAAGTAGGTAATGATATACTGAAATTAAAAATAACAAAACCCTTGAAAAATTTCGGGAAACTGTAAGAAACATACATTTTGGTTAAATTCCAATTTCATTAGAACCAAAATAATTAATTGAAAGTTTGAGAAGCATTGAGCTGTTGTAAAGGAATTCTAGTATTCGAAATTTCAAAATTTTTATTTTCAGTATTTTTCAAAATATTTTTTCAGGATTTTCGTCTCCTTCGTTTTCCGAATTTTAAATTGCGCGGAAGTACAAAATAAGTAAATTAAAAAATTAGAAGATTAAGTTTTGAAAAAATTATGCAAATTTAAACATTTTGTCGCTACAGAAACTTTCGTACAGCAACGAATCGGTCGGTGGTTATATGAAGTATATGAACCAAAATATATTTTTTCTTTATTTTATTAAAAAGTAGGCGAAAAGAAAAACTTCTAGAAACGATAGTTTGCCGGTTAGTATACCTAGTACACCTTGTCAGGGTTGGTTTCGTGTTGAAAAATATAAAAATTAAATTGGGATGTCATGCTCACGAACATATTTTGACAGTTAATTTTACTTTCTATTACCAAATACACTTTTATGTTGTAAGCTAAAGTTTTGTTATCATGAAATATTTTGACCTCGAGGTTTTTGCGGAATTACAATTCGCTTTATCAACGAAGTCCGAAAATCCGAGTGTGTGTGTATGTCTGCGTGTGGGTCTTGTGTGTAGTGCTAAGCAGACTAAAATATTGTGTCCTCTCTAGACCTCAAACAGTTTGCCTGATCGATATGAAGTTTCACATAAACTTGTTTCATAAATTGGAAGATTCCAGTGATTTTTGGTCGAAATCAGTCAATCGAAAGTAGCAGCTTCCATAGGAGGTTTCGTTTTATATTTTGAATTCTAAATTAAATTGTCACCAACATCGGTTCAAAAAAATTTTCCAAAATTTAACCGGAAATGACGATATTTGACAAAAACTGTTTTCATCAAAATGCGGTATCTTTGCAGAGAGAGGGGGTAAGAAATTTGTCGCAATTCGTACACAGGGAGTGGAATTTTCCAAACGAGGTTTTTCAATTTAGGTAAATATTTTGAAAATTATATCATCTATTTAAAATTACTATGACCTAAACGATTCTAAATTAAATTTGCAACAACACAGGTAGATCAGATTTCCAACATTTTAGCGAGAATTACGAGTTTTGACAAAAAATATTATTAACAGAAATTCGGACTTCGTACAGCCCATACGGATTGACTCATCGGAGTGAAACTTTATACTTAAACTTTTTCCTTAAATTGGGCGATACAAGTGACGTCGCACGAAAAATAGTAATCTCGACCTAAATTTTGGAAAATGATCTGTATTAGTTTTGTTGCAAATATAATTAAGACTACTTTTGTTCTTAATCGATTTTTTGCAGATTGGATACATCCGGTGGACCGATTTCCGCCAAGTTTGACTAGGACCTCCCAATTTGTGAAACCAGAAAAGTAGGAAGTTTCATCTTTATCAGTAAATCGTCTACACTGTAGAGAGGACGCAATCCAACAGACAGACACTACCTCGGAAACACCTTTTTCGGATTTCGGCGGTATAGCGAATGGTAAATTTGCAAAAATTTCAAGGTCGAAAGTTTTAATAATTACTATAATTTTACTTTGTGAAAGAAGTAATATTTTCTTGTCCAGGTTTTTTAAGTTTTCAATAATATGAACGTCTACGACAAAAGTGTTTTATTGGATTTGTTTTATTTTTGTGCACGATCACCCGATGTCTGTTTAAATGTCAAAGTGGCGTAAAGTACCAGAGTTGGTATTGTAGTCGTCAAAATCTGGAGAACACAATTCAGTGATATAACCCGTATTTGACAGAGCAAATTTGTAAAAATATATATTAAAATAAAATACGCTGAAAAATAATGTATAAGAAGCTAGCCCGATACTGAGCCTGAAAAAATGCGATACTAAACTATCACCTGGGCTGGGATGTTCTAACATCACCATGTTTCGATAATTTATCGAAGCTTATTTCTCGTTTCTGTAGAATAAAATTTATCTCTGTTTCAATTTTTATATCATTTAGCAGCCTGCTAGATTGCAACATTGTGATGTTTCTACTGCGCTTCTATCACCAAATATTTTTTTTCGATTGTAGAACGAAAATAAGTGAAATAGATATTGTTCAAATATATTCTAGTAGGGTGTGATAGCAATAAAGAAGAAATAATTGATAATTGGAGCAGAAGTCAAATTAATTCTAGCTGAAAGAAACGTAGACTTCGATAAAATATCGCAAAATGTGATGTTAGAACATTCCAGCACTGTTTCTTATAGAAAGCTAGGTCGATATTCAGTTTGAGAAAACCTGATAGCAACAATAAACTATCTCAAGCCCGAAAAAAGAACTTTTACGAAAGAAAAATGTGTCATGCTACGTTCCCATGATGGCATCTATAACATTCAGCACGATATTTCAAATATTACTTTTTTGTATTTTCAAGTTAACCTTCAGACAACCAGGTGAAGGTAGCTAAAAAGACAATGTGGAAATTCAATTTTCACTACGTTATTGACCTCCATGAAGCAGTATAAATTTTCAGCCCGAAATTTAAAATTTTTATTTATGGATATTATAGTCTTTTAAAATTTTGACAATAAACTGATAATTTTCAAAAAAAATTAATCCATAACTATCAGAATATAGTCGTTTTAGTATCGCTTTACAGGCGATTCACGAGAACTTGACATATACCGCCAGATTGAAGTTTTTAACAAAAACTGGTAGATTTTCAAAAAATCTCGATCTGCAATTATCATGATAATAAGCAAATATATCCAAATAAATTCAGATAGAATTTTTTTGAAAACATCTCACGTTAGTAGTCAACCTTGAACGAACGAACGCCAATTGTTCGTGAATCGACTATACCCAAATAGTTCCCGAGGGAACTTTTCTGAAAATATCTTAGTTGCGTATTCAAAACTACAATGAGTCAAGTGGAATACGATTGAATTCAGATAATTCCACATAATTTTTAATTTTGTGTACAGCCTATTATTTTTTTTTTTGCTTTATAAGTAAAAAAAAAAAAAATTGTTTTTATTATCAACAAAATTTTGAAGTCACGATTAATTCGATAGTCATTTAGTACACAATTAATTTATAATTATATTTTGCGTATATTTTGTATGATGACAGAAGTGGTATTGCCATAAGTCGTTATGGAGGTGAAAAAACCGCAAATATTTTCTCACATACCAAAACACGATAATTTCATTGGTTTGGGCTCTTAATTCTTTAATTGTTATTTTATTCTGAAATTTCGAATTCCGTGTCAAAGCATATATCTATGTAAAAACCCGATTTTTTTTAAATACATAAAAAAAATTTTAGGTGAACTTAACTATAACGAATTTGTTCAGAAAAAACCAACATCTCTGTTTGCCCAGAAACTCGCAACGTAACGCGAGTCAAAAAACATTACAAGTTTCTATGAACATTTTTTTTTACAAACTATGAATAAAACTTTTGAATAATTGTTTAAAAAAATTAAAATTTCCGACAAAAGCATAATCTTCAAGCTCCAAATAAAATAACAAATAAAGAAGTTAGAGCCCAAACCAATAAAATTATACATTTTCTACTTACTATTGGCTCGATAAAGAAGCTACAAACCAGACCTCCTTCTAGGAAAATGGAGACATCAGCAGAATATTCATAATTTTCTCAACTATCCTAACTCTCAATGCCGGAAAGCTAATGGATTATTCCAAAATCAGAGAAATTAAAAATGTGTTCAAGGTTGACGAAAAAGTTTTTGAATAGCTAAAATACTCATTCGTTTTTGACAACGGATGACATTAACGGATACCAACCAATTCAAACGAACGTAAATAAAATGATCAAAAATTGGACTGAAGCAGGAAATATCGATTTGCACACTGAAAACAAGTTCAATCGATGGTCCAACAGAGGGCTTATTAAAATTTTTTGGGATTATTTTAAAACATACCATTTGAAGTACTAGGTAGGTTTTTTATAGGTTTCAGTGGTTTGACACTTAGGCCATTTTTGTCCCATTGTGACACCTGCACATAGCATGAATATGTTAAATAACATATTTATGTAAATTATCTGAAATTAAACTGAAAGGTAAGAGAGAATTTGAATCCGTCATAATAAAAAACTAAAAAAACAAAATTTTATTCCGGACGAAATGGTATATCGTCCCGCAATCAACTAATTTTTGCAAATGTTTTCATGCTTTGAAATTTGTTTCAATTTTTTGTCAATCATCATGTTTCTAGTGCGATTTGATATCAAAAGTCACATATTTACGAAAATGGTATCAGACGATCCATCATCATCTAATAGTCCGGGCGAATGACGGACTGAAAAGGACCGGGAGTAATGGCGGGGAGAAAATTACCGGGGTGTAATGGGGGATGTAATGGTTGGGTGGGGTTGTCGGGAGGAGAGTAATGGTCAGGGAGATAATGACCGGGACTGACACAGCTAAAGGCATATGTCACTTATTGGATTTCTTTGTCATCGCATAAATTAGTTAGCGTAAAAGTAATCCACAGTACTGATGAGCACTGTTGGTTCTGTAATATTATTTACAGGGTGTTCTACAGTTGACAGGTCATACAAAACAGGGTGAAAGGCGAGCTCATTTTCAACAAAAACAGCCAAGGAAAGTTTTTTTTCGAATTGTTGATAGTGCAAAAGTTATTCCACTTTAAGTGTTCTTTAGTGAAATCGCATGCGCATCATGCATACCCACCAAAAAATTAATTTAAACGAGGCCAAGAGTTCTTTTGTTAAACTTTTATTTTAAATACGATCTAGAAGAGTGTGCCTTTCCAATAAAATCATTTTTATAAGGTGCATTACCTTCTGTCAAATACATAATTTGATTTTGTAATTTTTTTTTCTCAAAAATTTTTGTTCATATTTAAGTGACGATAGCGGAAAAAGAATGTACTACAGAAAATCCAACTACTATCTGAAAAATATGCGACACTGAGGAGAAAAATCTGGGGAAATCAGGGAAGAAATCAGGGGAGAATCCAGGAAATTCGAGGGTAATCCGAATAATAATATTAAAAATTAATAATCAAACATTTTTTTATTCATTTCGTTTTATTTCTAAAAAGCATCATTTTATATCTCGAAATTTTGTTAAGTGCGTTGTTTAATAAACATGACTTACAGTGCATCCCCAATAGAATTCCTTTAACTTTTTCCTTACAGAAAAGTATGAAAAAACTATTGTATATAGCCCGGTGTGTGATACCATTTTAAAATCTGCATTAGTGTCGCATACGCGGGTCATTTATCTGTAGTATATTTTTTTCCCGCTGGCGTCACTTAAACTTCGCCGCCCCGGTGGCAAAGTGGTTAGCATACTTGCTCCAGCGACCGGAAGTCCCAGGTTCGATTCCCGGTGGTGACAAGGAAAAAATTTCACGGCTGGTTTAGGATCAATGAATTAATCACTCATTATCCGAAATGAAAATATGATTATTAAACCTCATTTGAGGCGGCCAAATCCCTTGATGGGATATAATGCCAGAGAGAGAGAGAGTCACTTAAACATCAACAAAAAATTTTGAAAAACCAAAATAGTTTACAAAACCGAAGTGATGTTTTTATTGGAAAGGCACACTCTTCTAAATCGTATTAAAAAAGAAAGTAAAACAAAAGAACTCTTGGTTTTTTTTTAAATTAATTTTTTAATGGGTATGCATGCGCATGCAAGTTCACTAAAAATACTAAAAGTGGAATAACTTTTGCACCATCAACAATTCAAAAAACTTTCTTTGGCTGTTTTTGTTGGAAATGAGCTCCGCTATCAACCTGTTTCGTTTGATTTGCCAATTTTGGGGCACCCGTATACTTTTTTAGTAAATGCAGAATTCATTCAAGTTTATAAAAGTGTCATTTTACTTTTTCAATATTGCCCCTGAATATTGCCTCCATCTACATAAGTTTTCTACATGTGTAGAATATTAATTATCTATAAGCGACGTAGAGAATACTGCGCAACATTGGGTATACGACTGAAAAAAGCGAGAAACTTATACCCCTATTATGGTTCTCGCCTCACCAAGTGACTCAATACAAATTTAGTCACATTTGCATGGTAATTTTAGGTGAGGTGAGTATCGTTATGTAGGGGCCCTAATAAAGTGCTACTACCTTTTTTCCACATGCAGAATTGAAAGTGCCTAGAGTTGGAGTTAACGTTCATGGAGTCAGAATAGAGTTGAGTGTTCGTTTAGAAATTCTAAACTAGATGAAACTAGTGGGTTTCGATACAATTTAATTAAACGATCCTCAAAATTTCATACATTCCACATTTTGAAATTGCCGAAAATTTAATTACAACTCAACGTAACTCAATGCTGACTCATGGAAACATGTTATATGTTGGCGAGTGATTATTTATAATTGGTGCATGTATTGTGTAAGATTTTCTAAGGTCTGAAATGTTTATAAAACCTTAAACAGTTATTTTACTAAAAACTTCGTGGATTCTTATTTATTTGAATAGCAGAAGTGCAAAATGCGTATGTGCTGTAGATACTCAGTTTTCACGACCATTTAAAATTGAATTATTATAAGAGCAAATAAAAACATGAAAAATTATGCTTTCTTGTATTTTTCAGTCCAAACATTTTTTTTCCATCAAAATGCAAAAAATAAAAAATATTAAATTTATCATAAAATTAAGTGAATATTAAATAATATAAAACGTTAGCTCTGCAACGATTCTTAGGTTTGGCTGTTTGCTCGTTCAGCTATATATAGCTCATACTCATAAAACGAATTGTTAAACATAAAAATTGTTAAAGAAAACATAAAAAAACGTTACAATAATAATATTTTATAATAATGTGTGTGTGGAAAATGTATTCATGGAAATTTCCATATAGTGACTTTGTGTTTCTTATATACGTATAATGAGCGAGTATTTAAAATGATCAAACTTACATTTTTCTTGTCGTCTACGTTTTCTGCATATACAAATTATTATAATGCAAATAATAATAACCGCAAGTAACAATAATGGTACACCAATTACTAGTATCCAAAATGTTATTCCCTCCCATCGATGATACCAAGGCAAGTGACCTGGAAAAATACACATGAAAATGGTAAATAATAATAATAATAATGATACTAACTGTAAATATGAGAAAAAAAATTTCCAATATTGAAATTTTCATTTTTAAGTGCATTCTATGGAAATAAAATGATACACATACACACACACATACGGACAACATACAGCATCAGAAGCAGCTTTACAAAAAATTGCTCTTAATTGATTTGCTTTTAGTAGTACTTTCAATGGATTTTAATTAACGATATATGTATAACTAAAAAAAACCAATTTATTCATAAAGCGCTTAGATACATTATAAAAATCCATATCTACAAAGTGTACCTGATGTTTTACGGTAAATTAGCAATTTTTATATACCTAATATGTGAACAAAAGTTGTTCGTTTGTCTAAACAATGTGGAGCATAACTATACACGAGTATATTTCATGTATCGTCACACACCTTACTCGTATATTCACACATAACATTCACATTACATTACGTATATCGATTTTATATAATTCTATTTTCGAATAAATTCTCGTAACAAACTTATTGAAATGATAAATCCATCTTCAAGTTGCTTATATAAATCTTTCACAACGATATGATACACAGCAACAAAAACATTGTAGTCGTCTCAAATACTAAGTAGAAACTTTTTGTTAAAAAAAAAGAAAAAGGATTTTTTATTATTGGATTACACAAGGATATTCAATGAATATTGAACGTGATAATAAGATTTCAGCCGAACAAGACTTTTCAGTACATCATCCTGATTTTGAATTATACGCGTGCTTGTACATACGCAATTATAGGATCGTGTGCGAATTTCTACACGAATCCACACTTTTATTTATTCGATTAAATTAGAATTAAATTTGAAAATATATCAGTTGCAATATGTATTTTAGTAACTAATTACATAAACTTGCCTGTACTAAATTTTACTTTGATTTTTCGATTGTATGGAGTTATTTTGATTGTTTCGTGTATTGGTCTATTTTCAGTACTCTCAAATTAAATACACAATCATATGATATTCTTCCATTTAGCGTCAATTTGTGTGACAACAACACTACGATAATCGACACTTACTTATACACAATCAACTTCACAATCACCCCATACTTTTCTTTCCGTTAATGTTGGATCGAGAGTACTGAAAATAGGCCAATATACGGAACAATCACAATAACACTATTACAATCGAAAATCCGAAGCAAAAATAAGTAAAGTTCGTCAATACGAAATGTTAGTTGTGAGAATAGAATATAGATGGAGAATGTGAAAGAATCGATTTCCGTACGCTACGCAGTAATTCGCTAGTATTACAACTACATGGTATTGCTGGGATCCGCTCGAACCGCGATATTTCAAAATGCGATATTTCAAAACGCGATATTTCAAAACACGATATGGTACACAACATGCGTTGCGAAGCGACGGGAGCGCAGCGACCCACCTGATACTGATCCTATATACTATCGCTCCTATCGATTTTTCCTATAAACTGAAATTAAATTTTCCCTTCACCCGCCTGAGATAACACGATTTTAAACTCCCGTTTTGTACCATAATATAAATAGAAAAATCAAAATATTTGCAGTCATCAATCGTGGTCTAACCAGTAAAGAAGTGCACTTTAAATAATTAATTACATAAATTAAAATTTCCTCGTCAGCGTACGGCATTAATATAAATCTAGACGTAAAAGCCAAGGTAAATATTTTGTAAATTCTAAGTGAATCCATATACCTAGTTCTGGTTAAAATGTGCTTTGTTTTTCTTTTATTTTTATCGTGTAGAAGAACGCGTGAAGTCTATATATAAAAGTACTTAAAACGGAATTTACGGATAAATATTCCGGTGCTAAACGCAAAAAAACCTGTAAGTCATTTAATCTTAATTATTTATTTCGTGTGGTAGACAACATACCACACGAGTGATTTACGCGAGCACTAAACCACGATCCTTGCGCGGTTCTTCTTGGTAGTGAACTAAAGTATCGTAAACGAAAATTTTTAAAGAATACTATTAAACGGTATTTTAATTGCCGTGAACGAAAATTAGAAAAATACATTATACGAAAGTTTATTTGTGGAAATTAACGCAGAAGAGATTTCTCAATCAGAAATTCATATTCGAGAAATTTAAATACTAAATAAGGTAAAGATCGAGCGGCGCCATTGCGAGTGTAGCGCAAACGAATAAACGGATAATCAAGGTCACTGCGCTGGAGTTAAAATATGGTAATCCGTGTAGAATTATCATAGCTATTTTATTAAAATAATGTATCCTAAAACAACAATGTAAAACCACTTTCATTTTGATATAGTATTGTCTGTATGTAAATTCTTAATTTAGTGCGGGACCATGGTTCAGATTTGATTGAAATAATTCTAAAAGAAAAAATGCCTTAGAATAAAAGTTTATTAGATTACTAAAAATATTTAGCATGTATATTATATAATTTTGATAGTCTTAGTAATATTTCCTTAAATATTTTTTTATATATTATTTTACCTATCTAATTTAACCAAATTCTACTAAAATTTTTTTTGTTTACTATATATGGGCATCCATGCAATTTTGATTGCGCCTAAATGATATTTATGAATAATGTTATAAAAGTTTTTTCAAGTTTTAAAAATAAATTGTGTTGCGTATACTGTTTAAAGCGAATTGTTGTACGTTGCGTCTTAATTTTTTTCTCATTAAATAGCTTAGAGAAAGAAGAAATACAGAGTGAATGATTGTAGCTGTCAAGTGAGTCAAATTCGGAGGGTAAAAGAGAAAGCATATAAATCAACGGGTCGTATTTAGAATTTGCTCGATTGAAATTTAAAACTTCTCAAATTCACAATTATTTTTATTCGAATATAGTACGCATTAATTGTTTTTATTTTCGATAAAAAAATTATACTTATAATATTCCAAAATAAAAAATAATTATGAAAAGAAAAACACGTAGAATATGTACGTAGTAATAAGAGAAATGCGACACTGGTAATATAACATATGTTTACAAACACACACACAAAATGAAAAACCTCACACCGAAATCAAAATTGTTTACTTAATTTTCTCTGATTTATAAATTAAATAATGGATAAATTTATTACAAATCACTTTTTTCTTAACATAATTTATATTTTATTTTATATAAACACTTAGTAAAGTTACTGATGGTAAAATACGCCTTTTTGAAATTTTTTTATGCGTATTTTAACAATTTTTGACAATACACTTCATTTCAATTAAAAGTTTGTAATTTTTTTTATCAAATGTTGCACTACCACGCACTACTACATAAACCACTAAATATTTTTATTATTTTAATGTATTTTAATTAATAATTTTAAAATCACTAAATTAAGTCGTCACCATAGGTTGTCACTGCGCACATAAATAAACATCTGATTTGGGGTTTTTCGTTTTGAAATATGAGTAAGCCATATATGCTTTTTTATATAACCATCCTTCACCGACGTGCCTCAAATGAAATAGCAAATATTATATGCTTCTTTATAGGGGGGAAAAAAAATTTCTACTCTGTAGTGTAGTATAACTCTATTTTAAATAGTGAATGAATATGTGTGATCACTGAATATTACATCATTTGAAAAATTTCGCAATGAAGTGTTAAGAATAAAGTGATGATTTAAGTTTCCGCGCTCCATTAGACATGGGGATATACCAATTTAGGTGTAACATGAAATCGTGTTTGGATGGGTAACGAAAGGTGGTTATTAACAGCTAACCACCGCAACCTTGGACAGTTCAGACAGCATGGTTTCCAGACAGTAATAATACTGTAGACTACAAGGGTCATTAATTTTCACGTGGCATAGCTAAACCTAAGATTTACATGGTGAGTGTTACTTTTATCCTTTTTTTATATTGTATTTCTAAGCAGCATGTCTAGCTCTAATTGGATAGTAAAAAGATCCCCCCCCCCACCTGATTGCCATCTAGTCAGGCAATGTGCTGCTTCATCTTTCTCTCCAATTAGATAAAAAAAATTTTGTTTCAAGTCATGGAATATTGTACCAATAATGAAAGTTTATTTAATTGGGCCGAAACAACAACCAGTTTTCGTGTAATCGTCAATTGAAATCGGCTATTTTTTTACCCGGACAAATGCACTTTTGTTTGAAACGAAAATTTTTTTTGGAATATTGTACCAATAATGAAAGGTTATTTAATTTTGAATAACAATCACTTTTGTTTGAAACGAAAAATTTTTTTGTTTCAAGTCATGGAATATTGTACCAATAATGAAAGGTTATAATGAGATAATTCTCATTATTAATAAATTATTAATAAATGATTAGCTTGTTGTATGCCAGGTCCCATTTAGAACGATTCAAAGCTTAGATTGAAGAAAAATTCGCGAGTTCGAAAAAAAAACTTCGAATATTTCCGTTTGTTGTATTTTAAAAAAATGGTTTTCCTCTGTTACTCTCATAAATTAAGAGAATAACTTGACATATAATGTGTTGACGTGAAGTATCATTATTTTTAAAAGGGCTTAAGTGACTTAAGTCTAAACTTTCAACAAATTAAATATAATTGAAAGGACATAACTCCGTAATTTTCAAAAAACTGACGAAAAAGAGACACCTCAATATCCATAATACACCAATAGCTTAATTACTACATTACCGAATTAATAAAACAATAGACCTGCAAATTATAAACTTGGTGATTTTCGAATAAAATTTAAAGTTATTGTAATTTTCATTGTATTTAAAACTTGTAATTTAAGACTTTTTTCAAATCAATAATCTCATCCGTTCGAAACTGATTGTTGTAAAAGTACTAAAAAATGTAATAGTTATGGTTATTTTGAGTTTTTTTGATAAAACAATTTTTTAAATTTTTCAGAGTTAGAAAAAACTTCCTATCAACTCTTACTCTCACAATTTTATTTTTCCTTCTTTGACATATTCGGTCTTTCACTTGTGAGTAAAGAGTTCGAGCAAATTTTATATGACTAACTAAACTTATTCTCAAGACTATAATTATTCTCAATCACACAATTTTTCAAATTAAAGAAGGCGATTTTTGCTATGGAAAAGTAACATTTGTTTTTTCTAATTTATGCTGAAGATAAACTCGGAAGTTATTCAGAAACTTCAAAATGTCAAACACTCTTTAACTTTCGACTTTGTTTTTTTTCTTCATTTTCTGTGAAACAATTAAAATTTAAAATGTTAAAATTAAGAAAAACGCGCAGTGATTGTTTTAAAATGCCAAAATGGTAACAAAAATTGTCACTTTAGTAGTAAGCAGCAACAAAAAGTTAAAGTTAAATCAATTTTTTTTGTATCATATCTAAGTCGCGTCGAGTATTTTAGCTTTAGATAAATTCTCATATTTTTAAATTCTCATATTTTTTAGTCACGTCTGGAAGGAACTGTCTAGAATTCGTTTTCATTTATTACAAACTCTCTAAATTCAATAAAAAATCGATCGTCAATAAATTAAATTAAAATAAAAAATTGGAAATTCATTACATGTTTTTCTTCTTATTAAAATTCCGCGTCGAGACGTACTAGCAAAAGCTTGTACAGATTTTCATCTGATAACCTATTTCGCTGGTCGGTGAAAATTAATTTCAAAGCAGAAAAGGCTCTAACGACGCTGGACCTGGGTAGCAAGAGTGATAAATGCTGCCATTGCCAGTTTGTGTAAATTTGTGTACTCGCATGCTGTTTTATTTCCCAATATGGTAGGACATCTAAATGCGGCCATAGGCGTAATGGTTATTTCTGTGGATGCAATTTCAAATGATGAAGTATACTTGATTTTTTAATTATTGAACCATAATTGTGATAAACTTTGACCCAATCAATGGTGATGATATTTCCTGCATTGATTTAATGTCCTGGTGACTTCCATATTTGGCTTGGAAGTTTTTCTGAGTTACTTGAGGAGTCCGCTAAAGATCGGTGTATTTTAAAAATTATGTTGTTGGCGAAAAACCGTTCCCTGATGATTGACTGAAGATTTTGGTTCATAATGTTGTGCTCCGCAGGAGCATAGCAAGTTGGCTTTCTGACCCCTTGAAGTTTAAGCAATGAAACATTATTGGGTCTTTCCACACGAAATAAATCACTCGATTAAAATCACTAATAGTCGCTGCGCGTTGCTTTTTTATAAAATTATACACGTAGTCGAAACCAGTGGAATTATGCCTGCAAAATAGACGGAAAAACTTTTGTCGATTCTTCAGCTTGCAGCTTCTAAGATATAATATTTCGGTTTCGATTTCAAATTTTTAATTAAATTACATAAATTTTACGCGCAGACATTTCTCAAATCTGAAAATTTATAAATCCCCAATTTATTCCACTCTGACAATTTTTTCATATACAAATTATATTCATCGTACATCATTCTTCATAAACACAGGACGCAAAACAGTACGGCACTCCAAATAAATCACGCACTCATTTACCATATACAGATCCCGAAATAATAATAAAATTAAATTAAAAACACTAATCCGGTTATTCATAAAAAAATGTATCCGGATCCCAATCCTTATCCCCAAAAAACACCAGCAGCAGTAAATTTTTAAATTTATATAAAAAAAATCGGATTATATGAAGTGAAGACGAGATGATATACCCGGCTTCGTCGAAATATATCCATTTGATAACAGACATGATACAACAACACTCACACCCGTTGAAAGTATTTTATCGTGTATAATAAATGCAATTGACACAAAATTTGATATAACAAAAAAAAAAACATTTTTTTAAAGTTTTAGTTTCAACTCACGTTTTGGTCTTACTATTTCATCCCATTTTGTTATGTTAGGTTATTGTTAGCAGTGTAGTTAGAATGAGGATAAAGTTTAAAAAAAAAACACATAATTTTATACCAATATACCCTTGTTAGTAATGTAATGTAATATAGATAGAGCACATGACTTACCGGCCACATCGATTTCACATATTGAACCAAAACCAACTGAATTATTAGCAACACAGCGATATGTTTTCATTTCTTCGGTGTCATCGTCCAAAATTAAATAGCCTCGGTCACCATCCTTGCGCATATTCTCGTTCTCGTTCAATTTAATATCGGACGTGTCATTTTCACTTTTTATCGACCATGTAAAATCAAATACTGGTGGATTACCTGTTGCCGTACATATTAGGGTGTCTGCGCCTTCGATTTCTTTGCGTACAATTGAACAGTCTGGTTTATCTGAATGTTGAGTAAAATATTAATCATCAAGTATTATTTAAAAATATAAAAATCAAGTATTATCTTACATGTTACATTCATAAAAACGTTTGCCGTAATGTTACCGTGCCGATTTGATGCAATACACACGTATATTCCAGCATCTTTCCTTTGCATTGCATTGTTGATGATAAGCGCATTACCAGGTACTGATGGTTCACCATTACGAACCCAATTAAAAGATGGTTCGGGGAATGCTTTAGCCGAACATAGCACTGTCGATGGCATTGCGCCTTCTTGCACCACAACCGATTCCGTCACAGTAATATTTTCTGGTTGGTCTAAAAATATAAATATTTTTTAAGTGATCTATATCTGATAAAAAGGAACCGTTTTATACTTACATTCAACTGCAAAAAATACGGTACTCCTAACTCCAGGTCCAACATCGTTTCGTGTCGATACACACGAATAATTCGCATTATCACGGAATATATCTAATTGTTGACCAGGCCAGGCCGACATATTAAAATTTAATATAGAAAGGACACTTTCAAAATCGCCAGTTGCTGGATCCGCTGGCAAATAATCTGATTTTATGAAATAATGATCATCGGTTTCATCATTAATACCAACACCTTCCTTGAACCAATGTATTTCACATTCGGGGTAGCATTCAACGCGGCACGTTAACGAAATTCCTGGTGTTGAAAATAAGGCGCCAGTGTATGGTGGAAGCTTTTGTATAAAAAATGGTGGTGCATGAATAGTAAGTTCTTCTGAGGCAGCAATACCGTTACCACCCTCATTATACGCATAACACGAAAAATTTGTGCGTGAGTCGAGTCCAACCGAATCGACAATCCACATTGGTGTTACAACATCCATAACAGCTTTACCGTTACGCAACCATCGATACCGTGTCGCATTAGGATTACCACCATCATCGACCGAGCACATAAACGTGACCGATTTTCGTTTAATTGGTACAGGTGGAAAATGAACAAGGGACGCATTCCCTGGTTCATAATACACGACTAGTTCTGTTTCATTGCTGCGTTCACCCCATCCAGCCGCATTTAAACCCTCACACGAATAGTTGCCCCAAAAGTCACGCGTCACACTTTGCAACAACAATTTATTACTTTCAACATCGCATTCCACACGATCCGAAATTGTACTATTTTCTTTACTATCGTCGGTGTCACCACATTCGGGCAGCTCTTTTAACAGCGTCCCATCGAGGAACCATCGAACTTTTATTAAATCAGTTGGATTACCCTCGACTACATTACAATACAGCGTTACATTAGATAAGTCATTTTCTATCACAGGAAATTCAGGCGACATTGTTAAATTTACAATGGGTATATATTGAATGTCAATTAGTATGGCATTGTCCGATTCTAATTTACCGTAGTGATTTGCCAACTCACATGTATAATTACCAGTGTCGAGCCGTGTAACATTTTTCATTTGAAGCGCAATCGATTCAGGTGTACCACCTTCGTAGCGCTTCGATGAATTTAAATCAAGGTATTCACCATTTCGTAGCCATCGGACGGATGTGAGTGTGGCAGGATTTGCTAAATATTCACAGAGTAGCAATATACCTTCACCCTCGCTATAGGTTTTGTTATCTGATAAAACCCAAACCACAGGGGGATCTATATAAAAATTAAAATAAACAAATTTAATGAATCCATTTTGATCATAAAGATAAAATTATCGATGAAATACTTACACATAACTTGTAACGTATGAATATCATTAATCGGCTTATCCATATCATCGCGCATCACAATATTATCGGCCTCGCACATAAATTCAACTTCATTCTCAAAACGGGACGCAGTAAATATTAATTTACTAATTGTGACGAATGTACTATCGGGCAGCGTTTCAAATTCGGTCGATATGGTGTATGGTGTTTTCACGGCTGGGTCTAATGCCTTTGTATTATTGTACCATGTAATATTGGCTGCGGGTCGTCCACCCGACACCACACATCGTAACAATACATTTGTTCCTTGTATCGTGTAACCTTCAACGCCGTCCAATTTAATAGAGGTGGGACGAACTTGTAAATCGAGTTGAATTTGATTGCTTACGGCTGCTTTAAGTGTTGGCGATTCAACGCGACATTCAATGAATGAACCCAACTCCTGGCGTGACAATTGTAATTTTAATTCGTGCTTCACATCGAATAAACCGTCTTTTTCGTTTATTTGGACCGTATCTGAAAAGAGTAAATGAAAAACGGGATTAAGTTTTACATAAAAACATTGACTTAGTAACTATTTTTCTTGTGTGTGCTTGTTTGCTATCTATTGAATCAACAAAACTATTAAAGAATTTAAATTGGATAAATCTGTTGGATTTTCCAATTTTTGGGAAAATTTATTATCTTTTTCCTTTAAGCATACAACTTTATACAAGAAGAAAAATATATTTTAGTTATTTGTAGTTTATGGATATATTTATCTAAGTGCAGGAATATGCAACTGGTTGGTTTTTGTTAAACACTGTTTTGTGTCCTGGTATATAACGAAAACATACCCTCATCATATCTATTTGATAAAGTCGATAAAGTAAATATATTTTATTAAGCAAACTTTAAAATTTCTTGATTTAAATAAAATATTCTACTTATAAGAATATTTTTTTTTTGTTTTCCTTGAAATGAGAAAATTATTCTAGACCAAATAATAAATGAAGTGTCATAACAAACTGGTCAGTAAAGCTTTTTATTTTTACAATGTGTATGCTGTTACTGCGATACTGATAAAATTAGCAAATTGTTAGCTAAAAAATGAGGGAAATACCGATTTGGCTATAAAAACCGAAAATGATGATAATGTAGATTAAAACTATTATTGAAAAATGTCGGTAAATAAGACATATTAGGCTCGTGTTAACATGAACGCCGTATACTGTGAACCCCGAGTAACGTGAACAATTATTTAATCAAGCTAAGTATGCTACAACAAACAAAAATATATTTCGAAAGTATTTTCATAGACTAGAAAATTATTTTGTTCATCCATTTAAAAAAAATAAATTTTCCCGGTTTACTGTTTGTATTTTTTTTTTTTTAATTTTATTGTTCTAGGCAGGTAAATTGCTGTGAAAATGTTTCTAGAGTTTTCACTAACGCAGTCTATGACTGCCGTCCAATTCTTGACTTATTTTGTGGAGACTGACTTATTGGAAAGTCTACAGTAAGTCTCCTGTCGGCTAGGCTTATTGTAAACTTATTTAACTTTTATGCGAGGCTTGCACCAAAAAGAGTAATTCATCAAAGTAATTCTAACAAGTTTCCAATAAATCTATTCGACAGGAGGCTTTTTGTAGACTTTCAAATAAGTCAGTCTAAACCAAATAAGTCACGGACGGACCGCAGTCTATATATCATTGAGACAACTATACAAACTTTTCACGTCAGCTTTGTACCGCATCCGCGAAATCGTGAGCTAAATATTTTTTTGTTATTTCGCTACCTAAATTTTACGTCAAATTTGTATTTAAAATTTATCTTAGCGTGAGCTGAATACCAACCTTAACATGTACTACTCAATAATGTGAACAAGAAGAAAGCTTGACAACGTGAATTAAATTTTGTTCTCTCTCACATAACTTTGTTTTGTAATTTGAACCAAGTTAAATTGAAAATACGATTTGGGGATTCCCAATTTATTTTTTTTTCACGATTTGAATCGAGTAAAGTTGAAAATGCAGCAGTAAAAGAAAATAGAGCTGGCTCGCGATAACATGAACGCTGTATACCGTGAATTCCGGGTAACGTGAACACTACTCGGTAACGTGAACAATTAGAAAGTATGATAACGTGAATTAAATGTTGTATAGACGACTCTCGCATGATTCGGAGATTCCCAGTGTTTTTTTTTGCAACATTTGAATCAAGTTAAGTGGAAAATGCGACTCGGGGATTCCAAATTTGTCTTTTTTTTTCAATTTGGAACCACGGTAACCTAGCATTAGGAAAGTTTTTTTCGAAAGTCTCATTTGGCCTTTTTACTATATAAGATTCATTCGTTGCAACATTTTTTAGTATTGAAGTGTTTGTGTATGAACAAGTAGCAGTAAGAGAAAATACTTTGTGCGGTAGACTATTGAGTTTTATAAAAGTTTTATTTATAAATTTAAAAAAATAAAATTTTTAACATTAAAGGAAAAATAACAAATTATTGAACAATTTCAAAAATGAGCAAGTGTTCTCCAAAAAATTAATGTTGCAAAAAAATATAAAGTCTACTATTTGTGCAATTAACAATAAGAGTGATGAAATTTTAAACGCGGTGAAGAACACCTTTATGGGGCCTGGTAAGAGAAGAACCCTTAAAATTTTAGGGTATCCTATAATGAAGAAGAAATTCAGGTTTTTAAAATCTTGGTTTTCAAAATCCCGGTTTTCTTTTCTTCTAGTTCTAAAGTCTTGATTTAAAAAAAAATTATTAATTCGGGACGGCCAAGCTAATAATATTTTTACATAAAAATAAGATATCTTTCCCAAAAATTTACTAGAAAAAACCAATGATGCGAAGTCAGAGGCGGGAGTCGGTTTCGTAGAGTCGGTGTTATTTTTCCGAAGTCGAAGTCGGAAAAAACTGAACTCCCATTTTTTCCAAATAACAACAACATGTCTGACACGATATGTGTTGGAACTGTAAAGCTCTACCTGGTACTCCTATATTTGTCATTTATAATTGCGTAGTATATTTAAATGGCGAACAACGTCCTTATAAAATGGAAAGTAAATAAAATAATAAGTTATTTTTGAAAGATTGTTTAACATTTAATAATGTTTTATTTCTTTTTGACTTTTGTGCTATGCTATTTATTTTCAAGTATTATTGGTTATAGGGGCGGAAGCCGAATGTCAGCATTCCACGTATCCAGTTAGTGATACATTTTGGTGAAGAAAATTTTATCTACCAAATTCATTAATATTTGATAAAAAAAACTACGAAATATTCCTTAAAACAAATTTTAAAAAAAAATTTAATGTGCTTTAGACCAGACTACTGAAGTAAAACTTCTAATATATATTTAATATTTATAACATAATATAGAAAAGTTATAATAAAGAAAAAAAAATGTTGGTCACCCTGTGCGTTCTCGAGTGAGTCACTTAGCCGTTTATGACTGATGCCAAACGAGGTAACCTTGTAACTCGGAAACTTTTTTAAGGCCAACTAGTCGTAATAGATAATGTTTTTGTATGTGTAACAAAATGGACAAAAAAAAAATCATTTTTGAAATCTCATCGCATAGTAAAAATGACCTTGAAATATTTTTTATTTCATTTGTGTTTTGTGTAGTGTGGTTTCTTCGAAAATTTGTTTAAGTCGCAATTAAAACCTGTATCATAGGCAAACGGGGAAAGAAACGAAGAAAGAATCGGTCTCAGTGATACTTCGTGCGTGGAATGGAGCTATAATATAGAAAAAAATACATATATAAAATATATCACACGGACGATTTTTTTTTGGTCACGCTGTGCGTTCTTGAGTGAGTAAATGAGTGAGTGACATAGATGTTATAATATAGAGAAAAAAAATTGGTCACCCTGTGCGTTCTCCAGTGAGTCAGTCAGTGACATATACGTTTATAATATAGACTTTCCAATTTTCCAGTTTTTCAATTTTCCAATTTTCAAATTTTCAAATTTTCCAATTTACAATTTTTTTTCCTATTTTCCAATTTTTCAATTTTCCAATTTTCCAAATTTCTAATTTTCATATTTTCCAATTTTCCAATTTTTCAATTTTCCATTTACCAATTTTCCAATTTTCTAATTTTCTAATTTTCCAATTTACAAATTTTGAAATTTTCCAATTTTGCAAATTTTGAAATTTCCAATTTTCAAATTTTTCCAGTTTTCCATTTACCAATTTTACAATTTGACTATTTTCTTATTTTCCAATTTTTTTTAACCAATTATTAAAATAAAATGGTATCAACTAATGTTCCACCTAGGGATTTATGAATTATCATGGCACATCCTGATACTATAAAGGAAAATGATTTAGTTTTGCGTTTATTGTTTCGTTCGCCTTGTTCGATTACACTTTTCGTAACGCATTTGCCATCTTAGTCCCCAAGTCAAGCGTGCCAAAAGAAGTTTTACTTCAAAAATATATTTCAAAAACGAAAAGTAGCTCCTTTGACACATTTGACCCTTCGACATTTAGCCCTTTGATATCAAACGGAATTGTTGAGGCTTCAATAACTCTCGCGGGAACGCGCGATGTTGTATCGCTCCTCGTACTCCGTTTATCACTCCTAGAAAATAATTCCAGGAGAGCGGGTTTCAAAAAGATGTCGGGAATAAAGGACTAGTTTTACTAGTTTTGTTCTAAGTGAATGATGCGAATTCAAAACTAATTTTTTGATACAGTTTTAGAATACGGTCCATAGGGATGGAACTTGATCAATTCTTTACTGATTATGTTAAAACTCTACAAGTAAGGTCTAAATAGGATTCTAAAATGATTTTTTACTAAAGCTTTAGAATATGGCTATTATTGACAGAACTTGGGTATTTCTTGACCAATTATGATAAAATTCAACATGTATGATGGAAATAAGATTTTAAAATAATTTTTTGACTAAGTTCTGAAATATATCGCCTTTTTTGTCCAGATACGCAGAGCTTTATCAAAAAATCATTTAATAATCCAATTTAGATCGTGTCAAATTTAAACATAATCGGTTAACAAAAGGCCAAATTGTATCTCCACTAAACATATTCCACAGCTTTATCGAAAAATTATTTAAGAACCCTATTTCCATTGCACGTGACGAATTTGAATTAGAAATGGGCAGTTTTCACCCCTATCCACTATATTCCAGAACTTTATCAAAAACCCATTTTTTGAAGGCCATTTAGGGCCCACATATGGAATTTCAAATAAATTGGTTAAAAATTGGTCTAGTTCCATAACGAAGGCCATATTTCAGAACTTTATCAAAAAATCATTTTAAAATCCATTTTCATCGCACATGTAGAATTTCAATAAAATCTGTTAAGAAATGGCCAAATTCCATCACTATTAGCCATTTTCTAGAACTTTATCACAAATTCATTTTGAAATTTGCCAAAAAAATTTTTTCATCAAAGTCCCATTTTCTCACATGTCAAAATTTAAAAATTCAAACCGGGATTTCCCAAAAATCGGAATTTTTTATACAAAACCGGGATTTTAAAAACCTGAATTTTGAAAACCAGGATTTTGAAAACCGGGATTTTGAAAGCCGGGCTTTTGACAAACTGCAATTTTAAAAACCGGGATTACGTTAAACACCCGTTTCATTTACATTATATTTAGTGGTATATTTCAATATAGCTGGGATATGTGTACATTTTATCAAAACAAATCACTGTAAACTTGTGAAAATCCAAATTTCATAAGAAAACAATCAACTCCCGCAAACAAGAACAATCTCGTAAACATGAATTTTCTTGGGTTTTATTTTGTTCACGTTTTCGCGAGTCTACTGTACTTTGTGCGATAACCTAGTGTGTTTTATAAAAGTTTTATTTACTCTGTGATTAATAGTTTATGTTTGGCAATGCTGCGTTCAATTGTTGCATTGATTACGTGCATTTTAACGTAAAATGCTATACAGTAAAACCTTGATTTAACAGAAGATCTTGATTTTTAAGAAATTCTGGAATATGGCCACGAATTTTTAATTGGGGCAAACAACACCTTTAAGGGGAATGGTAAGAGTAGAACGCTTAAACTGTCAGGATATTCTAAAATGGAGAAGATATTATATTGTTCTATCGAAAAAACCGGCAGCGTAATAAAAATGTCCTCGTAAAGTGGCGATTTGCTTAAAGAGAACGCTAGATTTTTACATGGCCAAATAAAAGAAAATGTAAGCTTTTTCAATGCAATTGATGTGTGGTTACAATGTTTCAAAATTTGTTGTGGTGTGCGCTTCCTTAAAATTACTGGATAGAAGTGGTCTTCTCAACCTAAACTGGTAGACCAGTTTAAAAGAAAATGGCAAGCAAAACTTATTGAAATTGGTCTGTCTGTAAACCAGCAAATTTATAACGCAGATGATACAGGTTTTTTTACTAGAAACTCTTACCAGGAAAGACTTTTGTTTCGTCATTAGAAAAGAACGCGCCTGGAAGGAAAACGAAGAACAATGCATTACTTTTCTAGCTTATACTAAAGCAAATAGATTTCATAAATTACGACCATTGTTTGCCCTGTTGACTATAAGCATTCAAAAACTGTATGGGTGACACCTGTAATATTTAAAGACTGGTTCCATAAGTCCTTTGTATCACACGTAAACAATTCTTTTAAACCAATAAATTTAAATTAACATTTTTACAACTTATGTACGAATATTTTCAAAAAGTTAAGGTTGCAACCCTTTTATTGTTTAAAAATGCTTCATCTGATCCACCTGGAAATGAAATAAAATCAAATGATGGATAATAACAATGTTGAGTAAACTACAATCGCAAAATGTTGAAAAAATTCTAAATTTTGTTGAAAATGGTGAAGATAATTTGTTCCTTTCCTTGAGAACTTAATACGCCGTTCCGTCTCAATACACCGTTCTTTAAAGCGCTACTTCACGCGTTAAAATAAGCCATATGCACTCGTTTTAAATGCCAAAATGTACAAATAATATTTTGGTACTGCTTCACCGAAAAAAATTTGGTTGAAAAATTAGTCGCAATTAAAACCGGTTTCATTGGTAAACGCGGAAAGAGACGAAGATGAAGCTGCTTCTTTGAAGCACTGTGTAGAGCTCCACGACTCTGCGATAGAGAATACCATTGAGATTTTTGACATTATCCTGAGTCGAAAAAAAAATCGACCGAATGAAGAAATTGAAATTTTCAATAAAGCTTCACATTGGGCTGAAAAAGACAGGGGAATAAACTTGTGAGCATCCAAATTTCATATGAAGAAAATCAATCCCGCAAACATGAACAATCTCGTAAACATGAATTTGCTTTACGTTTTATTTTGTTCACGTTTGTTTTGTTTTGTCAACTGACTCGGTTCACATAGAAATGTGAATTACTTTTTTGCGCACACACTTTGTGCACTGACAGTCATTTCAAAATCAAATTTCAAGAACCAAGTAAGCGCACGGTGTTAGCATAGTTTCCAAATATTAAGGCAGTGTGCAAAGTAAAACAACTCGGGTTAATTAAAAAACACACAGTATTTGTTGACAGTGCACTGAATGCTCGGGATCGAAAATATCTATAAAAAACCTATTTCGAGAGCCACCTGAATAATGTGATAATGGGTGTTTTCAGGTCATTCTACAGTTGGCCACATGTTGATTAAAATCACGGCCGAATGTAGGGAAATTTTGAGCTATACCAAAATTTCAAATTAATTTTGCAATGAATTCTGTAATTATGATTCCAGCAGTTGGCGAAAGGGCCCATTGCTATAGACAACCGAATAAGTTTGACGAGTTCATTTCCCAGCTAAATTAGCAATGCTAAACGCAAAAAGTTGGCATTT
Source organism: Nephrotoma flavescens (assembly GCA_932526605.1). Classification (NCBI taxonomy): domain Eukaryota; kingdom Metazoa; phylum Arthropoda; class Insecta; order Diptera; family Tipulidae; genus Nephrotoma; species Nephrotoma flavescens. The sequence continues at coordinate 273,071,361 of OW052221.1, read as the reverse complement.
TGAGTTCCACATTGCTAATTTAGCTTTGAAATAAACCAAACATACTCGGTTTGCAATATACAATTGTCACCGACATATACGCGTTATTCTTACACGGTTTAGCCAACTAGATTTTTGATACAATTCAAACATTTATGAATGAGACATTATTTTCTAAAATGATGTAGCATGGGCTCGAAAAATTGCATAATACTGTTCGGGAGGTCTGCGGGACCGTGAGTTTCCCGCGAACGTATTTTTATCTGGTCACAATTTCTTGTTGCTTTTATTTATCTTCCTACAGTTTAAATTAACGCTTAACATACAACGGTCACTAATTTGCTGCACTTTAACTACTTCGCGTTGCACATTTTTTGAATTAGTTATCACTAAATCAATTAAACTCTCGCTGGTTGCTGTAGCTCTAATATTAAAATCACTAAATATGATTTATTGTCTATAAATACTCCCAGGACCAATTCTATATTTTTCAGTGTGATGTTGCAACCTGCTCATTGCAACAATGAAGCTACTAAAATCGCAGATTCATTAGTTAAAGCAGGTTAACAATAAGAACATGCTGAGCCTGCTGTTCTATTATCTTTTTAGAAAGAAACATGAATGATTTGTCAAGGCAGCAATGGATTGAAACTTTAGAGCGTAAGTGTTTAGCTCTGAAAAAATTTCTTCAACAGTGCCCACCAGGCCAGCAAAAAAAACCAGGTATAGCACAACAAACACGTTGGACTGTGTATCATTGGGCACCATTTTGCTATCCGGAACAATTTGACGCTTGCACAATGAGCACTATGTAATTTTGATCATTATGTATCACAACTAATCTCTCGCCCGCAACCATAACAACGGCACCCGTTACAATGTCAGCCGGAACCAGTAAAATCCAACCTAAAAAGTTAATTATGTAGGAGCAATCTGTAACATTAAACAATGAACATAATCTGAATCAACATTTAAAATATTAGCCCGAGCAAATACGCCAGTCGGATAGAACATCAAACCGAAATTAGATTTTTTGCAACTGAAACCGACCGTCAGCTATATGCAAAAAATATTTTTGGCCTGGAAGCAATAATATGTCAGCTGAAACTGCAGACCGAAACCAGAATTTACTAGCCAGAACCATTTGAAACTTGCGTAATGGGCACAATATATTTTGGATGGTTGTGCAAAATATAGGTTCTTTCTCGGAACCATAACAACGTCAGCCAGGACTATTACTAGTAGCAGCACAGTGCATATGCGCACTATCTAATTTTTTAGCCGGAAGTCATAGTAAGACAGCCGGAACACGTACATATTTTACTAACGTAACCATTTGAAACTTGCACATTGGTGACCATAAAAAATGCACAACCGTCTAAAATTCTAGCGTAATGCGAAAACTTCAAATGGTTCCACTTGTTAAAACTTTTAAATCTGCTAACTTTACTAGATGTTTTTGGTTAAAAATCAGATATACCCGACTGTGTCCGACTGGCTTTGGATGGTTCCGACTTACATCCCAAATTTCATCTGTCGTGCCCATCTGCCACTCATTCCGTTCAATGAAACTTTGCTTCCGGCTATCTTTATATGATTCTGGCTACTACTGTATTGGTCCTACCCGTAATATTCCGGGTGGCATGATAGCTAAGTAAGAGGGTGACTGCTATTATTTTCACGCTTGTATCTGGCTTTCGACTGAACTATGTTCGAGGTTTAGATTCGAGAAGTTTGCTAGACTATTTATTTAATGTAGACTTTTGATCAAACAGGCACGCTAACTTGACGTTGAATGCAGAACTTAAATAGGTTCGCACCAATTTAATAAATAAAAAAAATTAGCGATTTCGAGTTGTAGCAGAACGTAGCAGAAACAGTGGTTTACCGTAGGATTAAAAAGAAAATAGAGCTGGCTCGCGATAACATGAACGCTGTATACCGTGAATTCCGGGTAACGTGAACACTACTCGGTAACGTGAACAATTAGAAAGTATGATAACGTGAATTAAATGTTGTATAGACGACTCTCGCATGATTCGGAGATTCCCAGTGTTTTTTTTTGCAACATTTGAATCAAGTTAAGTGGAAAATGCGACTCGGGGATTCCAAATTTGTCTTTTTTTTTCAATTTGGAACCACGGTAACCTAGCATTAGGAAAGTTTTTTTCGAAAGTCTCATTTGGCCTTTTTACTATATAAGATTCATTCGTTGCAACATTTTTTAGTATTGAAGTGTTTGTGTATGAACAAGTAGCAGTAAGAGAAAATACTTTGTGCGGTAGACTATTGAGTTTTATAAAAGTTTTATTTATAAATTTAAAAAAATAAAATTTTTAACATTAAAGGAAAAATAACAAATTATTGAACAATTTCAAAAATGAGCAAGTGTTCTCCAAAAAATTAATGTTGCAAAAAAATATAAAGTCTACTATTTGTGCAATTAACAATAAGAGTGATGAAATTTTAAACGCGGTGAAGAACACCTTTATGGGGCCTGGTAAGAGAAGAACCCTTAAAATTTTAGGGTATCCTATAATGAAGAAGAAATTCAGGTTTTTAAAATCTTGGTTTTCAAAATCCCGGTTTTCTTTTCTTCTAGTTCTAAAGTCTTGATTTAAAAAAAAATTATTAATTCGGGACGGCCAAGCTAATAATATTTTTACATAAAAATAAGATATCTTTCCCAAAAATTTACTAGAAAAAACCAATGATGCGAAGTCAGAGGCGGGAGTCGGTTTCGTAGAGTCGGTGTTATTTTTCCGAAGTCGAAGTCGGAAAAAACTGAACTCCCATTTTTTCCAAATAACAACAACATGTCTGACACGATATGTGTTGGAACTGTAAAGCTCTACCTGGTACTCCTATATTTGTCATTTATAATTGCGTAGTATATTTAAATGGCGAACAACGTCCTTATAAAATGGAAAGTAAATAAAATAATAAGTTATTTTTGAAAGATTGTTTAACATTTAATAATGTTTTATTTCTTTTTGACTTTTGTGCTATGCTATTTATTTTCAAGTATTATTGGTTATAGGGGCGGAAGCCGAATGTCAGCATTCCACGTATCCAGTTAGTGATACATTTTGGTGAAGAAAATTTTATCTACCAAATTCATTAATATTTGATAAAAAAAACTACGAAATATTCCTTAAAACAAATTTTAAAAAAAAATTTAATGTGCTTTAGACCAGACTACTGAAGTAAAACTTCTAATATATATTTAATATTTATAACATAATATAGAAAAGTTATAATAAAGAAAAAAAAATGTTGGTCACCCTGTGCGTTCTCGAGTGAGTCACTTAGCCGTTTATGACTGATGCCAAACGAGGTAACCTTGTAACTCGGAAACTTTTTTAAGGCCAACTAGTCGTAATAGATAATGTTTTTGTATGTGTAACAAAATGGACAAAAAAAAAATCATTTTTGAAATCTCATCGCATAGTAAAAATGACCTTGAAATATTTTTTATTTCATTTGTGTTTTGTGTAGTGTGGTTTCTTCGAAAATTTGTTTAAGTCGCAATTAAAACCTGTATCATAGGCAAACGGGGAAAGAAACGAAGAAAGAATCGGTCTCAGTGATACTTCGTGCGTGGAATGGAGCTATAATATAGAAAAAAATACATATATAAAATATATCACACGGACGATTTTTTTTTGGTCACGCTGTGCGTTCTTGAGTGAGTAAATGAGTGAGTGACATAGATGTTATAATATAGAGAAAAAAAATTGGTCACCCTGTGCGTTCTCCAGTGAGTCAGTCAGTGACATATACGTTTATAATATAGACTTTCCAATTTTCCAGTTTTTCAATTTTCCAATTTTCAAATTTTCAAATTTTCCAATTTACAATTTTTTTTCCTATTTTCCAATTTTTCAATTTTCCAATTTTCCAAATTTCTAATTTTCATATTTTCCAATTTTCCAATTTTTCAATTTTCCATTTACCAATTTTCCAATTTTCTAATTTTCTAATTTTCCAATTTACAAATTTTGAAATTTTCCAATTTTGCAAATTTTGAAATTTCCAATTTTCAAATTTTTCCAGTTTTCCATTTACCAATTTTACAATTTGACTATTTTCTTATTTTCCAATTTTTTTTAACCAATTATTAAAATAAAATGGTATCAACTAATGTTCCACCTAGGGATTTATGAATTATCATGGCACATCCTGATACTATAAAGGAAAATGATTTAGTTTTGCGTTTATTGTTTCGTTCGCCTTGTTCGATTACACTTTTCGTAACGCATTTGCCATCTTAGTCCCCAAGTCAAGCGTGCCAAAAGAAGTTTTACTTCAAAAATATATTTCAAAAACGAAAAGTAGCTCCTTTGACACATTTGACCCTTCGACATTTAGCCCTTTGATATCAAACGGAATTGTTGAGGCTTCAATAACTCTCGCGGGAACGCGCGATGTTGTATCGCTCCTCGTACTCCGTTTATCACTCCTAGAAAATAATTCCAGGAGAGCGGGTTTCAAAAAGATGTCGGGAATAAAGGACTAGTTTTACTAGTTTTGTTCTAAGTGAATGATGCGAATTCAAAACTAATTTTTTGATACAGTTTTAGAATACGGTCCATAGGGATGGAACTTGATCAATTCTTTACTGATTATGTTAAAACTCTACAAGTAAGGTCTAAATAGGATTCTAAAATGATTTTTTACTAAAGCTTTAGAATATGGCTATTATTGACAGAACTTGGGTATTTCTTGACCAATTATGATAAAATTCAACATGTATGATGGAAATAAGATTTTAAAATAATTTTTTGACTAAGTTCTGAAATATATCGCCTTTTTTGTCCAGATACGCAGAGCTTTATCAAAAAATCATTTAATAATCCAATTTAGATCGTGTCAAATTTAAACATAATCGGTTAACAAAAGGCCAAATTGTATCTCCACTAAACATATTCCACAGCTTTATCGAAAAATTATTTAAGAACCCTATTTCCATTGCACGTGACGAATTTGAATTAGAAATGGGCAGTTTTCACCCCTATCCACTATATTCCAGAACTTTATCAAAAACCCATTTTTTGAAGGCCATTTAGGGCCCACATATGGAATTTCAAATAAATTGGTTAAAAATTGGTCTAGTTCCATAACGAAGGCCATATTTCAGAACTTTATCAAAAAATCATTTTAAAATCCATTTTCATCGCACATGTAGAATTTCAATAAAATCTGTTAAGAAATGGCCAAATTCCATCACTATTAGCCATTTTCTAGAACTTTATCACAAATTCATTTTGAAATTTGCCAAAAAAATTTTTTCATCAAAGTCCCATTTTCTCACATGTCAAAATTTAAAAATTCAAACCGGGATTTCCCAAAAATCGGAATTTTTTATACAAAACCGGGATTTTAAAAACCTGAATTTTGAAAACCAGGATTTTGAAAACCGGGATTTTGAAAGCCGGGCTTTTGACAAACTGCAATTTTAAAAACCGGGATTACGTTAAACACCCGTTTCATTTACATTATATTTAGTGGTATATTTCAATATAGCTGGGATATGTGTACATTTTATCAAAACAAATCACTGTAAACTTGTGAAAATCCAAATTTCATAAGAAAACAATCAACTCCCGCAAACAAGAACAATCTCGTAAACATGAATTTTCTTGGGTTTTATTTTGTTCACGTTTTCGCGAGTCTACTGTACTTTGTGCGATAACCTAGTGTGTTTTATAAAAGTTTTATTTACTCTGTGATTAATAGTTTATGTTTGGCAATGCTGCGTTCAATTGTTGCATTGATTACGTGCATTTTAACGTAAAATGCTATACAGTAAAACCTTGATTTAACAGAAGATCTTGATTTTTAAGAAATTCTGGAATATGGCCACGAATTTTTAATTGGGGCAAACAACACCTTTAAGGGGAATGGTAAGAGTAGAACGCTTAAACTGTCAGGATATTCTAAAATGGAGAAGATATTATATTGTTCTATCGAAAAAACCGGCAGCGTAATAAAAATGTCCTCGTAAAGTGGCGATTTGCTTAAAGAGAACGCTAGATTTTTACATGGCCAAATAAAAGAAAATGTAAGCTTTTTCAATGCAATTGATGTGTGGTTACAATGTTTCAAAATTTGTTGTGGTGTGCGCTTCCTTAAAATTACTGGATAGAAGTGGTCTTCTCAACCTAAACTGGTAGACCAGTTTAAAAGAAAATGGCAAGCAAAACTTATTGAAATTGGTCTGTCTGTAAACCAGCAAATTTATAACGCAGATGATACAGGTTTTTTTACTAGAAACTCTTACCAGGAAAGACTTTTGTTTCGTCATTAGAAAAGAACGCGCCTGGAAGGAAAACGAAGAACAATGCATTACTTTTCTAGCTTATACTAAAGCAAATAGATTTCATAAATTACGACCATTGTTTGCCCTGTTGACTATAAGCATTCAAAAACTGTATGGGTGACACCTGTAATATTTAAAGACTGGTTCCATAAGTCCTTTGTATCACACGTAAACAATTCTTTTAAACCAATAAATTTAAATTAACATTTTTACAACTTATGTACGAATATTTTCAAAAAGTTAAGGTTGCAACCCTTTTATTGTTTAAAAATGCTTCATCTGATCCACCTGGAAATGAAATAAAATCAAATGATGGATAATAACAATGTTGAGTAAACTACAATCGCAAAATGTTGAAAAAATTCTAAATTTTGTTGAAAATGGTGAAGATAATTTGTTCCTTTCCTTGAGAACTTAATACGCCGTTCCGTCTCAATACACCGTTCTTTAAAGCGCTACTTCACGCGTTAAAATAAGCCATATGCACTCGTTTTAAATGCCAAAATGTACAAATAATATTTTGGTACTGCTTCACCGAAAAAAATTTGGTTGAAAAATTAGTCGCAATTAAAACCGGTTTCATTGGTAAACGCGGAAAGAGACGAAGATGAAGCTGCTTCTTTGAAGCACTGTGTAGAGCTCCACGACTCTGCGATAGAGAATACCATTGAGATTTTTGACATTATCCTGAGTCGAAAAAAAAATCGACCGAATGAAGAAATTGAAATTTTCAATAAAGCTTCACATTGGGCTGAAAAAGACAGGGGAATAAACTTGTGAGCATCCAAATTTCATATGAAGAAAATCAATCCCGCAAACATGAACAATCTCGTAAACATGAATTTGCTTTACGTTTTATTTTGTTCACGTTTGTTTTGTTTTGTCAACTGACTCGGTTCACATAGAAATGTGAATTACTTTTTTGCGCACACACTTTGTGCACTGACAGTCATTTCAAAATCAAATTTCAAGAACCAAGTAAGCGCACGGTGTTAGCATAGTTTCCAAATATTAAGGCAGTGTGCAAAGTAAAACAACTCGGGTTAATTAAAAAACACACAGTATTTGTTGACAGTGCACTGAATGCTCGGGATCGAAAATATCTATAAAAAACCTATTTCGAGAGCCACCTGAATAATGTGATAATGGGTGTTTTCAGGTCATTCTACAGTTGGCCACATGTTGATTAAAATCACGGCCGAATGTAGGGAAATTTTGAGCTATACCAAAATTTCAAATTAATTTTGCAATGAATTCTGTAATTATGATTCCAGCAGTTGGCGAAAGGGCCCATTGCTATAGACAACCGAATAAGTTTGACGAGTTCATTTCCCAGCTAAATTAGCAATGCTAAACGCAAAAAGTTGGCATTTTGAGTTCCACATTGCTAATTTAGCTTTGAAATAAACCAAACATACTCGGTTTGCAATATACAATTGTCACCGACATATACGCGTTATTCTTACACGGTTTAGCCAACTAGATTTTTGATACAATTCAAACATTTATGAATGAGACATTATTTTCTAAAATGATGTAGCATGGGCTCGAAAAATTGCATAATACTGTTCGGGAGGTCTGCGGGACCGTGAGTTTCCCGCGAACGTATTTTTATCTGGTCACAATTTCTTGTTGCTTTTATTTATCTTCCTACAGTTTAAATTAACGCTTAACATACAACGGTCACTAATTTGCTGCACTTTAACTACTTCGCGTTGCACATTTTTTGAATTAGTTATCACTAAATCAATTAAACTCTCGCTGGTTGCTGTAGCTCTAATATTAAAATCACTAAATATGATTTATTGTCTATAAATACTCCCAGGACCAATTCTATATTTTTCAGTGTGATGTTGCAACCTGCTCATTGCAACAATGAAGCTACTAAAATCGCAGATTCATTAGTTAAAGCAGGTTAACAATAAGAACATGCTGAGCCTGCTGTTCTATTATCTTTTTAGAAAGAAACATGAATGATTTGTCAAGGCAGCAATGGATTGAAACTTTAGAGCGTAAGTGTTTAGCTCTGAAAAAATTTCTTCAACAGTGCCCACCAGGCCAGCAAAAAAAACCAGGTATAGCACAACAAACACGTTGGACTGTGTATCATTGGGCACCATTTTGCTATCCGGAACAATTTGACGCTTGCACAATGAGCACTATGTAATTTTGATCATTATGTATCACAACTAATCTCTCGCCCGCAACCATAACAACGGCACCCGTTACAATGTCAGCCGGAACCAGTAAAATCCAACCTAAAAAGTTAATTATGTAGGAGCAATCTGTAACATTAAACAATGAACATAATCTGAATCAACATTTAAAATATTAGCCCGAGCAAATACGCCAGTCGGATAGAACATCAAACCGAAATTAGATTTTTTGCAACTGAAACCGACCGTCAGCTATATGCAAAAAATATTTTTGGCCTGGAAGCAATAATATGTCAGCTGAAACTGCAGACCGAAACCAGAATTTACTAGCCAGAACCATTTGAAACTTGCGTAATGGGCACAATATATTTTGGATGGTTGTGCAAAATATAGGTTCTTTCTCGGAACCATAACAACGTCAGCCAGGACTATTACTAGTAGCAGCACAGTGCATATGCGCACTATCTAATTTTTTAGCCGGAAGTCATAGTAAGACAGCCGGAACACGTACATATTTTACTAACGTAACCATTTGAAACTTGCACATTGGTGACCATAAAAAATGCACAACCGTCTAAAATTCTAGCGTAATGCGAAAACTTCAAATGGTTCCACTTGTTAAAACTTTTAAATCTGCTAACTTTACTAGATGTTTTTGGTTAAAAATCAGATATACCCGACTGTGTCCGACTGGCTTTGGATGGTTCCGACTTACATCCCAAATTTCATCTGTCGTGCCCATCTGCCACTCATTCCGTTCAATGAAACTTTGCTTCCGGCTATCTTTATATGATTCTGGCTACTACTGTATTGGTCCTACCCGTAATATTCCGGGTGGCATGATAGCTAAGTAAGAGGGTGACTGCTATTATTTTCACGCTTGTATCTGGCTTTCGACTGAACTATGTTCGAGGTTTAGATTCGAGAAGTTTGCTAGACTATTTATTTAATGTAGACTTTTGATCAAACAGGCACGCTAACTTGACGTTGAATGCAGAACTTAAATAGGTTCGCACCAATTTAATAAATAAAAAAAATTAGCGATTTCGAGTTGTAGCAGAACGTAGCAGAAACAGTGGTTTACCGTAGGATTGTCGTGGGTTTGAATGTCCCAGAATAGGAAAATCGGGTCGTCTAATACGAAGAATAATTATATATCTATTTATCTATAGGGTTTCATTTTTGGTAAAAAAAAAAATGCTAAAAGGGTATCAGAAACTGATTGCATAGGACTTGCTTTCAGAAAAATTCGTTAAAGAGTCCAACAGTGAGGCCCGAGTTCCGTTTTCCAATTGTTTTCTTCTCAGCTCAAACGACTTTGATGGAGACGTTTTTCGAATACTAGCAATCGATTGCAATAGATCATGATTTTTGAAAATTTTGTGTAGAAGGTTATCTGGTAAAGCCTGGATCTCGTTCGTGTCCTTGAGTTCGTTCGGAGGATCGCACGGTGGGTAACTGGTCTCGTTCCACAATTTTTCTTTGCCTTGCTGGATTTTTATAAAAATTGTTGTCGACCGGTGGGGCCCGGGCCATTTTCTTTAATTGTTTGTGACCAGATTGCCATCCGGTGGTAGCGGGAAAGCTGGAACCCGTCTTTTTACTTTTTATTTGGTTTGAACGATTTTGATTACATTTAGTGAGACACGGGTTTCAAATATATGTAAACGATTACAAAGAGTTTTGATTTCTGGATAATTTATTTAGGATTAACGGTAGGCCGTCGAACTGCACCGCACCATATTGCGTCATTTGGCACCATGTTGCGTTATGTTGAACTACCATGATCTTGCGTCATATTGCACAATATGCCCCTTGTTGCATGATGTAATCATTTATTTATTTACAAACATGTGGTTCAGTTCTATAAATTACCACCAATTTTGTGAACCACATTGTGAGGATAACTGCATATTACCTTCGAAGTAGATTTGATGTTTACAAGTACACTCTGTCAAATACAGTGCTGTTTTTAGGTGACTACTTAACGCTCTAACCTAATCAATTAGTCATAAGTCACTTGTTATTTGCCTTCATAAAAATTTTGGTTTCTTTATAAACATGCTATCAAATATAAAGCAGCTTTTCTCTCGGTGATTGCTTATCGCTAAATCGATTCAATTAGAGCTCAATTAATAGTTATTGAACAATAATAACCAAAACATTATTTTATTCAAAAAAAATCAAACAAAATTACTCAAACTCGTCTGTTCGATGTGAAAATCAAAGGCAATTTGATCACCTTGTTATTTATGTTGCACGATGCTGCACCATATTGTATGATGTTTCGCTACGTTGTGGGAGATCCTGCATCATTTTTGGTTCATATTGCACCATGTTGCCTGATGTTGCATCATGTTGTTTAATGTGGTATCTTGTTGAGAGATGTCGTGTGATGTTTCACAAGGTTGCTTCATATTGGTTTGTAGCTTCTTTTATCATTTTATTTATATGATAAAATTACGAGGGACATGGCTTTCGAATGCAAGAAAACGATTACAAGTCGTTCTTATTTCTAGTAATTCAGTTAGGAGTATAATCTGTCATGTTGCACCATGTTACGTAATGTTTCAACTTGTTGTATGATGTTGCAAGAAGTTCCACCATGTTACAAATTTTTCGTTTTTTCAGGTGTTGCAAAATGTTAATATGCGATGTTGTATCATGTTGCATTATATTGTACCATGTTGCGTGATGCTATTCTGTGTTGATTAATGTTTCATCGTGTTGTGGGATATTGCTAGATATTGCGTCATGCGTACCACGTTGTGTGATGTTGCAACATGTTGTACGATTTTGTACTATGCTGCGTGATGTTGTTTTGTGTTGTCACATCATATTCCGGAATGTTGGGTCATGTTATGTTGGCTGCGTTACGGTGACATTACATGGTTGCACAATCGCGGTTTTTTTTTGAAAATGTTGGAATCGATTTCGATTAGTGCTTGTTTCGGGCAACTTCGTTTAAATGATCCTTCGGTAGAGCCACTACTCCTTTTTATTTTTTTTTTCGGTTGAGACAGTTAAGATTAAAGTTGCGGGTGCTCTAATGTCAGAGATGGATTGCGATTAGACCTTATTTTGTCAAAACCCATTTAGTGGTTTTCGGGTCGAACGAATATTAACAAACAATGGTATGATAAGTTTTCGAGTGCTTGGAATTGATTGTTCTAATAATAATAATAATAATAATAATAATAATAATATAATATTTATTAACCATAACTTAAGTATAAACTTTTATGTTACAGACATATTTACAAAATACACAAAAAATAAAACTAAATAAAATTTAACAATTAAGCACAACACAAAACCATAGCAAAAGTATTTACATATATAGGTACATTATTTACATAATATCTATATACATAATAATTAACCATTACCATGCTTCTGCATAATTACATCAAATAACAATTTTTTAAATCTTTCTAAAGAATTTACATGTTTTAAATCCACTGATAAACCATTCCAAGTACCAATTGCGCTTAATAAACCAGAATTATTGTATATATTGGTTCTGTTAATTGGCAGATTGATATTTCTCGTGCGCAGAGATTTTGAAAAATTAAGTTTTTCGTACAAATACGTTGGCAAACCCGAATGAATTAATCGGAAAATAAAAACAGCAGTTCTGAAATAAAAATACTCAAACAAGTCACATCCAAGAATAGAATATTTATACTCTGAGACGTGATCAAATTTCCTCAGATCGAAAACATAACGAATGCAATTATTAAAAGTAACTTCAAGCAAACTTTTCTAATTTCGAAAAGAGAGAGAGTTCTATCGATTGAGTTCTAAATTCGGAAAATTTAGTTTGGGAGTTCTCAAGTGAGACCTGAGTCCGTATTTAAAGAAACGGCTGTATTTTGAAAAAATAGATGTGATTTGGTATAGAGCTACTATATTGCGTCTTATTCCACAATAGCACTTTGTCATTTCTTAGATGAATGGGATGGAACTCGAGATTAATTTAAAATTTATATTAGATTGATTAATTTATCAGTCTATTAAAATTAAAATGGATGCGACCGAGACCTTTTTCAAACAACTAGCAACACGGTAGAAACTATGAAAATATTCCCTTTGATTGAAGCAAAACTCCGGATGCGTTTAATTAAATAGAACTAAGTCGTTGCTTAACCAAGTGCTTTACCATTCCCTTTGTTGCCGAAATCAGAAAAAGATGTTTCCGTCTTTCCGGTATCTTTTTCTGTCCGCTCTATAGTCCAGACGGGTTGTTTGATTTGGATAAACTTGAAACTTAAACTGCATAAATTGGGAGTTAGTGAAATTTGGCTGAAATCGGTCTACCGGAAATGGGAGCCTTTATAAATCTTTTCGTTTTTTGATATTTTTGCAAATGTTTTAACAAGTAGTTAAAAGTCATTTTTTACGAAATTTAACTGGAATGACGATTTTTGATAAAAATACCTTTTCCGGTTGGTAAGATCCGGCAAACTACTACTTTGAAAAGGAATAAGGGCTCCTTAGAGTAAAGCATGGAAATCGGTGGTGCATGAAATTTAAAAAAAAATGCATTGCTTAATTGTTTGGCCTTATGTTAATTTAACAGAATATTATTTTTTTGTATACAGAATTTAAGAAGCAAGTGATATTAGTACGCGACGCTCGGTATATGCGATGTAGTTTTATAAATTTTTCGGATCAACCTTAATATACTAGAGAATTAGTAATGATACAACTTGTTTGGGTTAATTTTCCAGCCCCTTCGCATACATCGCAATTTAAATTAGAAAAAAAGCATTTGCTTAGTGGGCACACTAGTGACACCATAAGGGTATATGTAACTTTTTTTTTTTAATAAGCTCAGTAATGTTTAATGGTTCCAAAATTGATAACGACCAACCTACCTTGAAAAGTGTCAGAAAAATGTACCTTCATTTGCAGCCTACAGAAGACTAAAATATTCGAGTAAATGGCGCCAATTTCTATTTTTTTTTAAAACCCTAGATAAAACAAATTTGGTTCAAGAGAACGCTTTAACCCCAAATGTATCCAATTGTGCTCCAGACTAACCATCATCAAAATGGAATTAGCTGTGGGAATTTATGCAAGAAGGAAAACCAAATTGCGTATTTGACGGTGATTCTATTTGCCAACCTTGTGTATCGGTTGGCAAAAATTTCTTATATAATCGACTCCAAAAGAGAAAACTTTAAATTATGTTTATGTTACAACCAAAACATGGTACGAACTAAAGAACCAATATACTATTGTGAGCCCAATTCAGATATTCTGTAACAAGAGAGTGTTTATTGAGCGGTATTCTTCAGCTAAAGTCAGAAATGGATGGTTTCTATAAAAAACGTAAAAAAATGATGTAAGGCCCTACGCAATCATGCTAACCGATTCACGTTCACGATATAAATTGAACAAGAAGCGATGTGAATAAAGCAAATAATTTCGTTTAATTTTTAGTAAAGGTATGTATTTGCTTCGAACGAGAATAATGACAACTCGAAATTGTTGCCTCGAAACATTAAAATTTAGCATTATATCGTAGATACTTAAAAAAAAATATTTTGGGAGAAAAGATGAAATAAAGAATTTTAGAAGAATATTATTTTTAAATAAAGTGGAGAAAATATACATTGGAAGAAATTTTACTGTGGACCGGCACATCATATATTATATGATTTAGAATGTTTTCGATCTGCACATTAAAAAAGTATGGAACCAAGCCAAATACTTCTAGATATACATATCTATAATTGTTAAGCTTGTTAAAAACTTTTGCATTATATGTGTTGGTATATTATAAAATTGTGACATCTAGTACCAGCATAACTTTATATGTGTAAAGCTTTTACAGCACTTGCAAAAAATTGTGTACGAATTAACTGCCTATAATTATGTTGAACAACACATTAGAGTATAATTTGTACCAACAGTTTAATTGTCAGAATTCACATAATAAATGAGTATGTAACATGAGTCGAGTTCGTGACATTGCAATAATCTAAGTTAAACAATGCCTTTTATGTTGCAACAATTAAAATCATTATATGTATATGCAATGGCAATAGTGTACAAAACTGTGGAACGGTAATTAATGTTAAAACTCATATTCATAAATCATAAAATACTGTTTTTTTTCCTTACATCCATAGGTATAAACACTCGTATACAAATAAGAATTTTCACCTGAGTATGAAAATATATTTTCCAAAGTAACAATAAAAATAATATTTATGTAAACTATTTAAATAACAATAATTTAATTATTTTTAATTTATTTCATTATACGATAAATTTTAAATTTTTGTTTGCTGCTATGTGTATTGTATATACCATACCCTCTCTCTGCTCTGTATGCCTTCGACACAATTTTAGTTATTGTTGTAAAGACATTTTTGCTTACCTTAAAGTAATTACAAGTTAAATTAGAAATATTAAAAATACAGGAGCCACCTGCTATAGACAAATTTTTTGCACCAATTTTTCACAGCACAGAAAGCAAGAAGCATACGTATTATGTATAACAGCTATATATAGTAAAATAGGAAAATGGAGCAAACAAAACAAAAACAAAAAAAAAAGGGAAATATGAAACATATTTTCTCACCCGTCGTTACCTTTTCATACAGAATAATACTAAGTAAATATCCTTTTTTATGGTTGTATTATTATTTGTTGTTGTAATTTTCATTAAATATTTTTTGCCATTATTCACATTTATATTTATTTTAATTATTACAATAGTTAGTTTTTGTTGTTGTTATAATATTACTACCTGTGGATTTCGAAAGAAATACTAAATTATTGTATGCAGCAATTTTGGAACATCCTATGTACAAACGAATTATTGGAACAGAATCTAACAAGGTTGGTTGCCCACATAACAATTTCCGCACATAACAATTTAAAAATTCAAGGGTTCGTCTATAACAGTTCAACCAACATAAACAATGATCGATCAGTCTTTGGAGTAATATCGAAAAATTCTCAAAATTTTGAAACTTATAATGAAATCAAAGGATAAAATGTATTGAGCGAAATTTATAAGCACAAAAATTAAAAAAATAGTAAACAAAACCCAAGCGAATTTATGACTTGCTGAGAATGGCTATCTAAAAAGTGTCACTATAGATTCGAATGTTTTTTAGTTGATATTCCTAGATTAGTGGAAATACAATGAATATATGTAACATTTATTCAGCTTTATAACCAAACTATTCAATAACGAATTGTAAGTGTTGGATTGAATCTATATTCAAGATAATTTGAGCGAACAAAAGCGAGTTGTTCTGTACCTCTAATCAAAAAGGATGCACGCACCATTTATTTGAATGAAGATATGCTAGAAAAAGACATCTGACCATCTTATGAAAAGGAAGTAGAGAATGAAGAAGAAAAAATGTCATGTATTCCACGAAAAGAGTATCTAAGGGCCTTATAATAGGAGGGGCCAAAGAATCCGTTTTTTTTTCAACAATTACAACAACGATACCTGGAAACAAAGATTCAGAGGATCAATCGACTTACATGACGATACAAATTTAGAAATTTTTTTTCAAGAGGCTCATTTAGATTTCAATTTGCTAAATATGTGACTCACTGCCAGTTCATACGACGGATATGCAAATCTCGGATTTTTCTATCCCAGATTTTTTTTAATTTTTTTCAATTTTTTTGTATGAAAAGAGGCGGTTCTGTTGTATAATTTACATGATGTAATTGGTTAAAACGATGGGATAGAAAAATTCGAGATTATTATCCGTCGTATGAACTCGCTGTCAATGCGAATAAAGTTCGGTTAAATGTAAAAAAAAAGAATTAAAAAATTATTTTTAGCGTAAAATTTAAAAATTGCTGCCTAATAAATCGAACTAAGTTTTTTGTTAAAACCATTTTATAAATTGAAGTGGCATACTTGTTGTGGTCGAACTAATGAGCTCGATGAGTGGTATAAAAATGATATTGAAAGTGCGAGATTCGATATCTAATTTGACAACAATTATCAAGAGGAACGAAATGTTGTTGCCTGCGATATGATAGTGAGCGTGGTCCGATGCTTAATGAGATTACGCTAGAAATGATTAATATCATTAATATCATCGAATATTTGTACGACTAGAACCTTGCCAGCAAAACTGTTGCTTATATTCTTAAAATTTTTAAAAATTTTTGAATTTAGAAATCTTTGCTTAATTGTTAACATTGAATTGGAATTTGATTGTCGAATATATTTCATTAAAAAATTAACAAAAAAATTATTTGACTATGGTTTAGTTTTAATGATGGTTGAGCAAAGTAAAAGACCTACATTGGTTAGAAAAATCGACTAGATGACAATTTCTTTATATGAGTTACAAATTGTAACACATTTTTTAGCAATGGAAGTCATTAAGCGGAACGACTCAAGCAGATGGAACTGTTTTAATATTAAATCTGGTTTATGATCGCGGAGTACATCATCACTTCTCAAATATGTTGGTAAACCTAAACAAAAAAAATTGATTTTGTAAAACGGTCATCAGTTTCACTATTCTGGCAATTCCCCGGGAATAAAGAATTGGGAAAAGATTTTATATGTAATTTCATTTCAAATATTATTTTTCCGGTTTACTGAGGTAAAAAACTACTGTTAATTTTTTTCAAAACAAAACTAAGTTCGGAATATTTTTCCCCACCAATTTAAGCATGGAAAAATTATTCCCAATTTATAAATATTTACATGAAATTTTTTTCGTCAGTAGGCCGGAAAAATATATTTGAACAGAAATTACATATAAAATCTCTCCCCAATTCCCTATTCCCAGGGAATTACCAGAATAGCGCCACAGAAACACTAAGTTTAATTTTCAAAATTTTTTCCACATAACCTTATGATGAAAACGTGAATTTATCGTTTGTAAATTTTTGTAACAGTGTATTTTCAATCGTCAATATTTCCTTTTGCTATATGTTTAAAAAAAATTAATATTCTACTATGGGTATAATTTGGTTAATTTTTTGAATTTGAAAATATAAATGAAAAATCTGGAAAAGATTATTACAACTATTAGTTTCGATCCAATAAAATTGTCGATTTGATTGTGGTTGTGTACACTAAAAAATTTGTTCACATAAAGACACACTATTTGTACATGTAGTACTAGCGAATTATTTTCCAGCTTACGAAATCGGTTCTTTCAGATTCTCCATCTATTTAAAATCAATAATCTTGTCGGATCGAACTGATTGCTGCACTTGTCAAGAGTCAAATTATTACAATTTATATGCGGCTCGAAAACTATGTGACATGATAGGTGGGTGGCTAAGTAATATACTAATCTACGGGGAAATTCCGAATCCGAGTTTAAAATATAGTCGCAATAAATCATCACCAATCTTCAATGACTGGATTTATAATATTATTGGTATTGGGGAACTTTCCAGATTCGAACACTTCCAAGTGTGTGAAAATTTTGTGTTTTTAACAAATTTTAAAAATAAATTGTTCCATATAGGGATGACGAGACGAAAACAACTAGTGGCCAATCCCGAACGACAGTCAATCAAAACATTCCTATCGTTAGATTTCTGTTAATTGTTGCTAATTTATGAAGAACCAAAAATATTGAATTTATTTTATCTTAATATGTCTTCCACTTTAGATATAGAATTCTTTGAAAAAGATATATTTTTATCTAAATAAGCGACGAATCTGATTTTATTGAATTAATACAATTTTGATTTTATTTTTTACAATAAACAGTGACTCATTGCTGAACAAACTCCAACATGTGTTAGCCAATCCTGACCTAACGTTTACCTGAGCAATAATGTTTGGCAGATAAACTGAAGTGTTCTCGATGCATACAGATCTTTAGCCACAAATCTCACTAAAGAAGGTAAAGCTAGCACCAAATTAATGTTTTGGCCAGAGTTCTTAATCCCTCTGCAAAAAGGAGGATATAATAGAAGACCTCAAAATAAAAGAACTGCAAATTGAAAACTGCGCACATTGAACAAAAGCGAAAAAATTGAAAATATATTTAATATCAAAACAAACACAAAGCAAACGACTTTTCTGTTAGCCGCAACGAACCTGCAAGGTGTATTAACTGTGAAGCACAACACCTAGCCCATTCTAGAGGATGTGAATCAGCGGTAAAACGGCACAGATTAAGAAATAAAATATGCCAATCGACTCAAAACACTAACGATATAAGAGAATGGAGTCCAGCTATAACTAGAGCACCGATACAACCAGGGCCAATAGGACCAGAGAGGATTTCCTACCCGCAGACAACGCAGCTATTAATACTACTACATAAAATTCACTGGAAAGGATATAGCGAAGTATAGAAACAATAAATGCATGCCTAGCAAAACAAGAACGTGGCGTAGGAGCTAAATATAATAGATAGTTAGACAACAATGAATTAACATCAATGCTACACTAATCAAATTAATAGAACACTTAGAATTGGACCTCAAATGGACTACCACAGCATGTTCCAGGGCTAGAACTTTTTCTAAGCTTAGCGAAAAGATAGATATATCTGTACAAAAAAATCAGAGTCGCCTAAGTGATTTTAAGCGCAAATGCTTTGTTGGTACTAAATTTACTCTACACGATTTTCTCTATTATGAATAAATTTTTTGTTAAATTACCGTTAAATTTGAAAAAGTTATGGTAAAAAAAAATATCGCCTATCTACATACAAAAAATTTGTCAAATGAAAGAATCGCTTAAGTGGCGGAAAATTGATGTCCCAAAATTTTTTTTACATTTAAGATATAAATATGAGTTTTTAATTTTTTTAATTAAAATCCATACTTCACCAAAAGTTACTAAAGTCATTTTTTTCAATATTTAATGGTTCAAAGTATCAAAGCAAAAGTGAAATAAGAGATTCTTTTGTAATTTTATTTTTCATAAATTTGTGCTAACGTTACTTAAGCGAGTATTTCATTTTTCAGTTAGTGTAAAATGTAAATTATATGCCGTTAAGTGGATTTTTTTACGTATGTTAGGAATTAATAATCATACATAAGTGTTTTTCTCTGAAGTGCTAATAAAATAAACTATCATCTCGCATTGTAGTTTGAAGCAAAACAAGAATATCTAAAGTGATAAGATAAGCTAAGAACAGTCAACATGTCTTTGCGATCAATTAAAATGATGAATATGACAAGAAAAATTGGTGCAGCAAATTCAACTTCGAGTGCGGTGCCAGTTTCATCAGGTATGTATTTGGTATTTTCTTCATAATAAATGTTTTAGTTATTTTGATAATTTTTATATTAGTTGCAGATGTGCCACTCGAATCAAGAATATTACCGAAATCGCTTACTGATCCTAGATCACGCGATTTTTATTCGGAAACTGATGTGTCTAAACAAACCATAAATTTCGAAATGCAATCAAATGTTACCGAAAGTATTAATTGCAACCAAATATCTGATTTGTCGCAACATAACGAAACTCATAACGATTCAAGTGAAAGTGAAAATATTAATGAATCGTTTGATGACAGCGACGTAGACCCAGAATTCATTCCTCCGAATGTCAGTGATACTATTTCATCTGACGACGAATTGTCTGACATTTCCGAAATCGCTGCTACCATTGAAAAAAACTTATGCTCCGAGCATGAAAGCCATCTTGCAAATATCAACTTAGATAAACCAAGTAGTTCATCTGCTGCTGTAAATAGTGACTTAAATGATCAAAATGTTTGGTTAAAAAAAATGAAATTCCAAAATCATAAAAAAGGAAAAAATAAAGAAAGATTTTGTAAACCATTGTATGAATGTCTAATGAAGTGTCGACGTACGATGACCAAAAAATTATATTTAGAAAGTATTGGGAGCTTACTTCTTACACTTCAAGAGCCATATATGTATCTGGATTAATGGAATTTTGCGGCAAGAAACGAGCTACATTAAACAAGAGTACTGTACAGACTACTGATCCTCGAAATAGAACTCATTCTTCCATGTATAATTTGGAAATCAATGGTTTGAGAATAATCGTTTGCCAAAAATGCTTCTTATATACTTTAGGAGAAACCGAAAGCTTTAAGACAATCAGGAAAAAGATGACGATTAATTCTTTTTACAACACTGTCATAGAAAATCGTGGAAAAATAAAAAACCAGTTAATCGCTGAAAGCGATGATTCAACATTGGAGGAAGCTTAAAGTTAATTAAAATTTGAATTGAAATTTACAATTTTTTAATGAAAGCTTTCTTTTTAATGAATTAATAAAAACGTGAATTGAATTTTTAAAAAATAAACTAAATAGTTTTAAGTTCTTGTATTTCAATATGCAAAAATTGGAAAAATAGTTTGTCATATTATGACATTTGTTTGCTGAGAAATAAAATTTGAAAACTTCGCCTAAGTGACAAAAACCCGTTTTTACTCAAAACTAAATGGTTTATCAAAATTTTAGTTTACCCTATTGAAACAGGTAGCTAAAACTGACCTAAAAACGTTTCCAAGGCAAGTAAATATCTTTTCTGTTTTTTCCTGTAATCGACAAAAACTTCTTTCCTCATTTCTGAAAACTAAGCAAAATGTACTTAGGCGACTATGCCTTTTTAGTACAGATATGTTATCGGAAAATCATTTAAGAGAAATTTCATTTATTAAAATACGTGACTATGAATGCTACCATGATATCCAGGAGGAAATGCTAGAAATGGGTCTTCATTTACTATTAAAAATTATATTAAACATTATGAAGTGCCCGTTATCAAAGAAAAAATTATGCAAGTTAAAACCATAAAAATAGAAACAATCTTAGTAGGGATATCAGTATCTCCTCTATTAACTGTCCCTAACGCCATCAATTAAAAAAAGAAGACTGTACAGTCAACTTTCCTAATCACTATACGAGCAAATTTTATCATAAGCACTGATTTTAATGCAAATAATACCTATTGGGGATCTAGATTACAACTTTTAAAGGGAAAGACTTATTTAATGCAGCTCGCTAAACAACAGTGAATTTCAATCTGACCAACACATTGGTCAGTTGACAATGACATACATAAAATACTAGATCTTGTTTTGACTCTTTGTAACAAAGGGAAGTTTAGAGGACGACACGTGCGTTGAAAATAGTGAAAGATTTTCTTAGTAAAGTTTGCACCAAGGGCTTAAATTTTAACAGCATCGAAACCATGCCTAAGCAGTTTTACCAAATTCTTAATAAGTCCTTAATAGCAGATCGACATTTTAGAGTCAAACTTGAAAACGAGTGCTGGCCTGATCCTTGACGCTAAGCTAAGGTGGAAACACTACATCAAAACGAGAAAAAAGAGTTATGCCTCAACCAGTCAGACTTAAGAGCTTAAGTTACACGCTGATTGCACCACTTCGGTTAGTGCTATAATCACCCAAATTGTATAGGCTTCTCGTCACAAATTAACAACTGACCTCTAAAATTTTGGTGGTCGTACCGCTCTCCTAAGTGGTCCAAAATGGAGCACAACTTAAGAACTTAAGGCTGACTGGTTGAGGCATGAGTAAAACTGGCTCATGAGTAAAAATTCCGGGCTTTCAATACCCAACAAATTGATTGTATTCAGGCATATGCTAAGCGCAGTATGGATCGATGGTATCTAAATTTGTGGTTGTGCCAAGAAAATAAATGTACTAATGATACAATGCTTGTTAATGGTACTAAATTTCTGAATGGTACTAATGGTTACTAATGGTTCCTAATGGTACATTAAGAATGACAACCTTTATAGGGACTTGAAGGTGGCATACGTCGCCGATGAAATAGAGAAACAAGCAAGGAAACACGCACAGCGTAGAAGTAAGAAGACTCCAACGGCAGAAATCGCCAGAACTGGGCAATTTTAATTAGAATAAAAAATTATTGCATAATGGGTAAAGAAACTAATTTAAGATAGATAAATTACTATGATCTCTGAATCAGTTTTAATTTTAACTAACAAACGTTGGCGAATACTCAAGCTTAACCGAAATCAGTGTTCATCAAAAGATAAAAATTCTAACTTGTATAACATTCGTTATGTAATGTTGATCAGTAATATTTAAACGTTTTAATATTGAATATTTGTGCCAAGGGTTTCGGAAATAACTTTTTCGAGTACCAGGAATCGGTTGGGACAAATCATAAATTTCGGGAAATTAATAGGTTCTTCCGGTTTGTCGTAGGTTTTTTCAACTTGAACAATTTTGATAAAATGGACCGATTTTGATAACCTATATAACAATTTGGGTGAAAGGGGATTTCAAGAACGTGGTATTGATTGCGATAAGTCACTTTTCAGGTTTTTTATAAATTTTTTTCTTACCTCAAAGTAGGTGACGTAATTTTTTAGTGTCGGGAGTCGATATAATGAGTCCTTATTTAGAAAAAGTTGTTTGGATGGTCTATTAGTTCCATTTTTTTATTTTTTCGGCTAAAACGAGTTTTATAAAATACGAATAACGGGTTTTCGAGTGACAGGAGGTGATTCCTATGTGACTAATTTCGGGAAATTTAGTTTACTGGATGTAGGTGAAGTTGGTCCGAAAAGTAGCCCGAAAAAAATGTGTCTTTGGTTAATCAGTAATATTTTCCCGACAATTTTAGAAAAACTGCATTGCCTTTAATTCCTATCCTTAAATTTTTATAAAAAATTCATTACCTTCAGTTCTTATCCCGTTTTTTTACATCAACATACTACAACAAGATTTTATTTTACAAGCAAACACGAAAAAAGAGCGAAAGTTTGATGAATAAATATATAATACGTAGGTATGTTTGTATATGAATAGCAAATTTAGTGAAAATTTCAAAAAATTAGTCTAATAAAAATACTATTATAATGATATAACGTAACACTTTTAAAAAAATACCTAAACATTTGGCAATGAGGCGTTTTGACTGTCATAAATTAGTGTACGTTATTTGAAACAAAAATAATGAAATCTTATTTCTATACGAGGTGGGAAGAAGAATTTTCTTTAGTGCCAGTCCCAGTATGTAACAATTTTCATAAAAAAAATTACTAAGAAATTTTCTTGTATGGCGGTTGTCACAAGGATTACCTGAAACTTCGGCTACTACTGAGAATTAGTGTAAGCCATGTGGAATTCAAATAATTAAGCCCCATTACTGTAACAACCGGAAGGAAGGTTCGTGTAATCTCGCAATCTAAGTATGTAACGATTTCCAACAAAAAATTTAATAAGAAATTTTCTTCTATGGCGGTTGTCACAGGGATTACCTGAAACTTCGGCGACTGTCGAGAATTAGTGTAGGCTATCCAGAATTCAAATAATGTAGCCCCTTGTCTGTACGAGGTGGAAAGAAGCTCCGTACCAGTACAGGTATGTAATGATTTTCAATAAAAAATTTATTAAGAAATTTTCTTCTGTGGCGTTTGTCACAGGGATTACCTGAAACTTCGGCTACCGCCCAAAAACATTAAAGAACATCTGGAAGCCATATAATGTAGCCTCATTTCTGTACGAGGCGGAATAAAGTTTCGTGCCAATGTTAGTATGTAACGATTTCCAAAAAAAAAACATGTACTAATGGCAGGTTGCACAGAGAATGACTAACGGCCTGTTAGTTGTGCGCTAGTTTAATGTTTTACACGAAATCTGTTTTTACAGTCAGAAAAAAATCTGAATAAATGGGACTACATTAATTGAATTCCAGATGGCCTACACTAGTTCTAGTAAATTTTTTGTTGAAAATCTTTACTACTGAGACTGACACGAACCTGCTTTCTGACTGGTACAGTAATGAGGCTACATTATTTGAATTCTAGAAGGCCTACGCTAATTCTCGACAGTCGCCGAAGTTTCAGGTAATCCCTGTGGCAACCCCCATAAAAAAAAATTTTTTAGTAAATTTTTTGTTGAAAATCGTTACAATCTTAGATTGACACGAAACTTCTTTCCGCGTGGTACAGTAATGGGGCTACATTATTTAAATGCCAGATGGCCAAAACTAACTCTTGACAGTAGCCGAAGCCTGATGTATTCACTTTGAAAACCATCTCGTAGCAAAATGTTTTGGTATTTTTTTTTCAGAATCTTACGTAATATCT
The DNA here is from genome assembly GCA_932526605.1 of Nephrotoma flavescens. Taxonomy (NCBI): domain Eukaryota; kingdom Metazoa; phylum Arthropoda; class Insecta; order Diptera; family Tipulidae; genus Nephrotoma; species Nephrotoma flavescens. The sequence continues at coordinate 273,046,857 of OW052221.1, read as the reverse complement.
CTCGTATTTTTAATACCGACTAATTTTGCTTTTCAGTTACTTATTATATGTATATTAATTCATTAAAATTGTTTGCTATTTTATGTTGATGTAAAAAGAAATCGAGATAAGAGTTAAAGGTAATGCGGTTTTTCTAAATTTTTCGGCGAAAATATTACTGATTTAGCAAAGACACAATTTTTTCGGGTTACTTTTCGGGCCAGTTTCACATCGGTGTTTACTGGACCTTTTTTAAATATTTAACCGCATTAAACGATTTTAAAAATATTTGATGGGTGATGAAAGGGGGGAGGGGCACAAAGTATTCCAGTAATAGAAGGCGATTATAACGAATCCTGATATCCTGGAAAATGCATATTGATGATTACAGACAAGTTCCTTTGAGGATTACGGACAATTTTTGGCGAAGGTCTCCAGTGAAGGGCAAGGTGATACAATCGATCGTTTTTACCTAATTTCTAATGTGCTTCAAAGTTCTGGTTAAAACTTCAATGTGCGAGCAATTTGTTTCCGCATACCGTTTCGTAATGAAAAACGATTTAGAGGCTATTCAAAAGTTGAATGGGCGGTTTCCCCGCCGCTGAGCAGTGTAGCTGCTATTCCAGATGAATCAACTGTGATATGGATTTTACCTGTTGACCAGTGCTGTTAATTTGGCCTTTGTTATTTCTCACGCTATTTATAATTGCCGCTCCGGTGGCAAAGTTGTCAGCATGCTTGCTCCAGCGACCGGAGGTCCCGGGTTCGATTCCTGGTGGTGACAAGCGGTGATTTCACGGCTGGCTAAGGATTAAGGAACTAATCACTCCTTATCCGAAATGAAAATATGATTATGAAACCTAATTTGAGGCGGCCAAATCCCTTGATGGGATATAGTGCCAGAGAGAGAGAGAGAGAGAGAGAGAGAGAGAAATTTATAATTTTATCATAGGCACGTCGCTAGTCGGGAACTAATTTTGTAAGATTATTTGAGATGAAGTCAGTCAATTGGGTGACATCGTATGGGTATCTCAATGTCGCCTCTAAATAATCTATTCAATGACTCTCCCGATTCAGCAAGGGAATACTAAAATCCCCAAGATTTTTTCCGCTTAGCTCTAATAATCAATTTTAAATTTTCATGAGGCCTTCATTTAAAATACTGTCTGAGCAAAGAAAAGTGATAACATTACTTTGTTGCCGCTTTTTATGGTAAATGTCTTCACAAAAGTCTTCTCGAAAAGTTTTCCATAATTGGAGAGGATCAGGCAGTTGGCAAAATTACAGAATTTTCACGAAGAATTCTCTTAATTTTAAAGGTGATTCGGAAACAATTGCTAACGTATGGTTCCATTGTTCGACATCTTCACATAGGCCAAGTTCTTTGCAAGCTGCTTGATACGTAGCCATTATTTACCCATTAATGGTTGGAAGGCTTTTTAATCCTTTGGTAAAAACATTTTGATTGGCTGGATGGAATGGATTGCCAAATGGATAACCGGCGGATATCTTTGGTGGATGTGAATTTTTAAAAAGCTCCAAACAGCCTACAATGTTTAAAAATAATTGCCGTTCAAATAATTTTCGGTCTCACTGTGCTTGTTTTCTATTGAAACAGTGGCTTGGTCCGATCCGTTATTTGTACATCAACATATTAATTCTATTGCCTGAACCGAATGAAAATACTAAACATATGGACATTAAAGCTTCTATACAATACAGGAGAATAAGGAAAAATCCATCTATGATGGTTCCTACGGCGGTATGCTGGATAATCTCATCTCCAGTTTGTGTTTCTGCAATTAAATTGCGACGATATCTTTTGTAGCAAACGTTGTTAACTTTTCCAGGAACAGCCATGTTATGTTCTTCACACGGACCGTGTACCATATTTTTTAGAACTATGTCTTGGAGTATAGGATCCAAATCTCACTTAGGTAGTTCAGCTGATATTAGAAAGTTTTTTTCTTCTGGTTGTATTTTCGATTGCAACCATGAAAATTGGTGCATGAGCTTACCCTCTTTTTTGCAGCTTCAATATCCATTTGCCGGCCGTTATTATGCATGTATTATGTAGAGTTTTTAGTCAAGTGGTCCTGGATTTATCACAAGGTTGTACATACAACTTTAACCGTAACAATTATGTTCATCTAATGTTTTTTGTATTTATGCGAGCCATTCCACTTTTAGGTTAGGAATTAGATTAGGCATTATATTTATGAGATGGTATATTGGGCCTTGTTCCTTGAAAGTAGGCATTAAATTTCCTTCCCTAATCTCATTCACGTCGAATGATGTCATTTGGAATAGGGTACTATATTTTCAAATGTGGAGGCACAATACCTCCGACAAAAATACTTTGCTGGCAGCAATACATTCCGTTTGGTTCATCTGTCCATTTTGTTGTGTGTAAACTCAATAAACTAAACGCAATGTCTCAAATATCGGAGTTGAGAGTGTAACTTAGAAAGCAATGGTTCGTGTAAAAAAAATATTTTTAATTGCACCGCGTTATACCATTACCATACCAACAAATTGAAATACAAAAAAAATGGACTGAGAGACGCTTCTAGGAAGTAAATTTTTATCATACCATATCTTAATGCTTGATAAAATTTGAATCAATCATTCAATATAATCAGAATCAATACAAACAACAATTATATTTACCTTAAGCTCCTTATTCTAATACGAAAACCACCGATGGGTGGGTGAAGCCCTAGTATAATGATGAACATAAAGCACAAAAATCGACTAATAAATTTAATTTTTTTTTTACCAAACCAGAAATAGAACCATAAAAAATTAGTTCTAATATTAAAATTTTAACATTTTCCTGGAAAATTTTATTTTATCCCGCATTACAAAATCATTAATTCAATAATTATACCAATTCTAATAATGGGAAGTATTGTTATCCGTTATGAAATTAGACGGCAGGCGTAAAATTTTTTTTTGCCCACTTTTAGCAAAAGCTTAATAATTGGCAAGTCATGTGCAGGACACCTTGTATTGCTTCTTATACCAAAAAAAAAAAAGTTTCAACATCAATAAATCTTTAAATTAAACATCATTGTATTTATGTTGTTTTGTTTGTTTAGTGCTTGAGTTCAATTGATTTTCCAAAAACATAATATAAACCATCGAACGAAAAAGAAAAAAATACAAAGTACACTAAACCAATAACAATAATAGAAGTGGTAGTAGTAGTAGTCGTAATAAGAACAATCTCTATAAGTGAAAAAGTTCTAATTTTTAATTTATATATTTTATTCTAACGATTCATAATTTAAGTATAAAATTCGATTGTGTTTGTGTATGTAGGTGTATGAAGAAGAAAAATTAGACTAATAGATTCAAAACTTAGGAAAGTTCTTTTCCCGAGTTTTTCCTATATATAAATACGAATATATATTTATATAGCTTCTAGGAGCCATAACAATAAAAATTGAAAGGTAATATGGAAATTTTACAAAAACAACATTTAAAAAGTGAACAGTTAAAATAAATTTGGTACGGTACCAACAATTCGTTATATACGCAAATGGGGGGGATCTAGGCTCGGGGTGGTGGAAGTTACAAAAAAATATAAATTTTTCTTCCCATCTTAAAACATTTTATTATTTAACTTGATTAATATTTTATTGTGTTAAAGAACATTGTATTGTTTGTTTAATGTTATATTTTGAAAAAAATTTATAATGATGTGCGCACCTAAATACACCGTACGCGTAATTTTAAAAGCTAAGTATAGTGCTATTTTAAATATTTAAAGCTAAGCACATGTCGAATATGGTAAACATAAATCCAAATTGATAATAATTTTTCATTATCAATATTTTTTTTCATTAAATTATTCATGACAAAATATTATATATATTTTTTGCTGTTTTGTGATAACAAGTCAATATAAAGCATAATATGAGATGTATCTGTGTGCGCGTACGTATTTAAATATCAAAAATGTTCCTGGAAAAATTATGTTTTTTTGTGTGCAAATAAATATATAAAACTCAATTAATTAGCAAACATTAAATATTTAAATGATTTATAATTGAGTGAATATACAACAAATATTTAATTTATACATACGTATGTACATACACATATGAACATAATTTTATTTATATTACCAATATTTTTCTAACAAATTTTTTCAAACATAGCATTGAATTTTATTATCTTTTTTATTTTATTTATGTAATTTTATATTCACATTAAAAATTTGTGTGCTTGTGTACATAAATTAGTTACTAATTTCAATTGCAAAATATTATTTAAATTATGAAACCTTTTTTATTGCGTGTGTGCTTTACTGTCAGTATGATTCCGCCATTGTTATATTGATTACATGTAATGTATACTGTCAAAGGTTAATATAAATAAAATTGTTAATGGATTAAGTGGCATAATACTTTGGGCATAATGGCTGTTTGTGCAATGTATACTGTTCTATCGAAATTTAACGAATTCTTATTCGGTCGTATTTGGCAAACCGAAATTATAACTTGGTTGGCATTGATGAACATTGCAGTATATGGTGATGGTCAAGGTAAGTTGTCTCTAACTATCATAAAACAAAGCGCTATAAGTTTGGTTTACCGCATACTGCTATTTTTCAGAAGTATACTCTCTTCATATTTTTTTTTCATCTATTCATCGAACATCTTTCATAGGTCCACAAAAAGGTTGTAAGTTTGTAAAACTGCTCTTGGTTTCCCGCCCCATTTCCTGAATTGGATTAGCTTTTTTTAGAGATCGGAATTATTATTTTTTTTTTTTTTTTTTTTTTTTTTTTTATTTATTTAAATTATTACAACTGAATACAATTCATCTAGTAATTTTTCTTTCTTAATTTAGTCACTTGTGAATGAGAAGACGCCCATTGGCCGGCTCCATTTATAGGTTATTTACTGTAGTAGTAGTCTTTGCTTTGGTGTCCTTAATCCATTAAATCAATTGGTTTCGTTCTCTGCAATCGTCTTACTGCATGGGAGGTGTCCAACATACCACGAAGCTCTTCATTTACGTGTTGATAAATACGTTGTCCATGTATTACTGCAAGTTTTTTTTTATTTCTTCTTGGACCGTCGGGATATTTAGATCCCGATGAAGGTCATCATTCCTAATGTACCACGGAGCGTTAACTATACCACGTAGCACTTTGTTTTGAAAAGTTTGTATTATTTTAGTGTTGGTTTTCTTTGTACAGCCCCAGAGCTGTATTCCGTAAGTCCATACAGGCTTTAGCACCTGTTGATATAATAGCAATTTATTTTCGGTTGACAATTCCGAGTTTTTCCCGAGCAGCCAATACATTTTTCGATATTTGATATTAAGTTCTTCTTTTTTCTTTTTAACGTGCTCTTTCCATCTGAGCCTGGTATCTAAGGTCATCCCTAGATATTTAGCCTTATTTGCATACGGAATCTGCTGACCGTTAATGATTACAGGTTTGTAACTGACTTTTAGATTAGTAAAATTCACATGCGTGGATTTCGATTCATTGAGCCCGATTCGCCACTTTTTTGTCCATTTTATGATTTTGTCACATGCTTCTTGAAGTTTCGTTGTCGATTCCTCGATAGTGTCTCCTACTGAGAGAACTGCAGTGTCATCAGCAAATGTTGCAACGGTAACATCGTTTAAATGAGGTAAATCTCTGGTGTAGAGTAGGTAAAGAATTGGTCCCAAAACACTACCCTGAGGGACTCCTGCCGAGATCTTTTTTAGCTCGGAGTATTCATCTTCATATTTCACCCGAAAGTGGCGATTCTCTATATATGATTTTAAAATCATGTAATATTGTTTTGGTAAATCTCTATGTAGTTTAAAGAGTAAACCTCTGTGCCATACCTTATCGAAGGCCTGTGCCACATCTAAGAAGATACCAGAGCAAACCTTTTTCCTTTCTAATGTATTCTCAATGACATCTGTAAGCCTGTGAACCTGCTCAATAGTTGAGTGTTTCTCTCTGAAACCAAACTGATATTCTGGGATAAGGTTTCGTTGTTCTATGGTTATTTTCAATCTTTTGAGCAACAGCCTCTCAAACAATTTCGCTAGTGTTGGTAGAAGTGAAATTGGCCGATAAGATTTTCTATCATTCGGTGGCTTGCCCGGTTTCGGAATCATTATTACTTCTGCTACTTTCCACTGCATTGGCACATGTTTTTTCCTGATGATCGCATTGATTATGTGCAGTAATTTACGGGTCCCTTTTTCAGGCAGCTCCTTTATTATTTGCCCTGTTATCAGATCGTAACCAGGAGCTTTCTTTGTTTTTATGTTCTTAATTTCAGCTTTTAGTTCTTCCAATGTTACAGGCCTGATATCTTCGAAATCAGATATTCTGGGCGTATCAGTAGTGTTTTCGTAACTGGTCTGCCGACCTAGAGGTTGAAATGTTTCTTCAAGATGTTCAGCAAACAGGTCAGCTTTATCTTTCGCACTTCTAGCCCAGTTCCCATCGTTTGTTTTGATTGGGGGGATCTGCGTTTTTGGTCGTTTTAACCCTTTTGTTGCTTTCCAGAGGGAATAGTCGGTATCTTTAGTTGGGGCTAGAGAACAGAGATATTTTCCAATTGTTTCATTTTTCACTGCTTTTATGAGTACCTTAAGTTTGATGCACAAGTTGTTTAAGGTGGTTTTATCTTGCGGCGCACGTGTATTCTGCCATTTCTTTCGGGCTTTTCGTTTTTCCTGCACTAATTCTCTTACTTCTATTGGGTAAATAATGGCGTTTTCTTTCCTGGATGATAATTTGGGGGTGCATTCCCAAGCAGACCATTGTATGACATCAAGGAGCCGGTCTAGTTCCTCTTCTATTTCATATTCACTTTTGATTGGCACTTGAAGTTCTATTTTTTCCTCCACTAACTGCTTAAACAATTCCCAATTTGTTTTGTTGTTTGTTAGTTGTGGTGAATTTGTTTTTTCTATTACATTTTCACTAACCGTCATAATAACAGGAGAATGATCAGATATTAGACTTTCATCATTTTCTAAGAAGATGTAGCGTTCCGATATGCCTTTAGTGATGTAGAAATCTATTAGGTCTGGATCGGAATTATTAAAACGTTTTTAGTTCGTTGAAATGTTCACTTTCAACCACTTTCACCACTTTTCAATATCACTATCGTATCTCAAAGCAGTATAGTTTATGACCAATGTTTTAGATAAGTGGAATATTTAATCAAAAAAAAGGTTACTCATATTTACGAGGGCTTCATGAAAATGTTTCTGTCTGACACATCAACAAACCTGTCAAAAGTTAAAAGTTAAATAAAATCTCTAAAATGGTGCAAATATCTAGAAAAATGCCGAAACAGACGGAGGATGAAAGAGGATCGGCGAAACACTGGTTTTTCGATATAATTTGGTTTTTCGTTAATTCATATCTGTCAGAAGCAAACATAAAGTTTATTTTATCGGCGGCTTTATTTTGGTGTACACTGCTCACACAAGTCGATGAAGTTAGTAGATGTAGTAGAAAAACAAAGAATATAGAAAAATAGTATTATTGTAAAAAAATTACTGGATATTTTTTTTTAAATTTATTGAACCCGAATAACGATTTGTGTAGTTGTTATGGGTCCATAATCTCTATACCGCAATACCTGGAGATAAAGCCACTAAGCGGCATATATGCTCAGACAAGCCACAATACTATCTAAGATGTAGAATTGGCCCCCAGTCCATATCAGGTGGAAATAACCTTTTTTTAAATTTATTGGTTTAACCAGTATAGTAATAATTTGTGTAGCTGCTAAGGGTTCACATTAAATTCTATACCACATTACCCGGAGATAAAGCCACCAAGTGGCCCCAAGTCCATATCAGGTGGAAATAACCTTTTATAAAATTTATTTACTTTACCCGAATAATTTATGTATTTACTATGGGTCCACATTAAATTCTTTACCGCAATACCTTGAGATAAAGCCACCAAACGGCATACATGGGCAGACAGGTCACAATACTATCAAAGATTAAGGATTGGCCTCAACTCCACATCAGGTGGAAATAACCTTTCTTTAAATTTATTTGTTTAACCCGAATAGCGATAATATATGTGTAGTTGCTATGGGTCCACATTAAACGCAATACCGCAATACCTCGACATAAAGCCACCAAGCGGCATATATGGCCAGACAGGCCACGATACTACACAAATCGGTATTCGGGTTAAATAAATTTAAAAAAAAATGTTTACCAGTAATTTTTTTACAATAATATTATTTTTCTATATTCTTTGTTTTTCTCGCGTATAAATTGTTTTTCGGGATGGTGCTACATTTTTTAATGTAGGTTACACTTTTTCGGGATGCCTACACATATCCAAGAAATCCACCAAAAAATTTGGGCTCAGGCTAACTTCATCGACTTGCACACACTCTAAAACGAAATAGTTATCTTTATTATTTTCTGTCGGAATCGATTCGTATAGTAAAAAAAAGTCAAAAATTTGAGATAAAAATCTATGTTCATGCTAATCCCTTAAAAGTAATTTCTTCTAGCGTTGTGCCATATTGTACCGCATTAATATTGTACGCATGTAGAGAATGTACGTAGACAACTTCAAAATGGCGTCGACAATGTAGAGAATGTAGACAATGTCGAAAATTATTATTTTTGTTACCACTAATCAATTTTTTCTGAATTCCTTTGTTAATGGAACCATTTGGCTTCATTTCTACCTAACATTAAAAAATTCTAACTTTAATTTTATAATGGCAATGATATTTGATTCAAATTTACAAATATGAATTACAAGAGGCAGGCGAAGCTGGTTGTTGTTTTTTGATTTGCAGATAATTCTGGTTTTACAAGTGACGTTGACAGTTTCAAAATAAACTTTTTAACAGGTCGAGTTTAGGTCGAGTATTTTTTCGAAATAATCATGTTTTCGGACAGAAATGTCCAAGCGGTAAAAGGCTAAATTTCTCTTGTAGGAGAAAAAAGTTACTCTTTGTAATGCGTGTAATATGATGGCGCTAGAGTTTGTTAATTGAAAAACATATCGCATTACAAATAAAGTTTTTGAAAATGAGTTAGATTTTACAATCTGGTAACTGCAATTTTCTTCAGTTGACATTATTATAATGAAGCGCACGTGTTGTCGAAACCTGCTTAATGCAAAATACAAAATTGTTATGTTTTTTCACTTAAACAAAATCTGCTATCTAAATTTCTTTTCATCGCGAGAAACAATCGGTGCTTTTAGGTCCCTTGTCATGATTAGTGAAATCATCGCCAATTTTATTTGAACATTTCATAGTGCTATATATTTTCATAGGTTGGTCGCGATTTTACCCCACGTCTTCTCAACTGTTGAATTGCATAATGGTCAGGATTTGATACAAGGACGTCAAAAAGTGTTTCTGAAAACTATTGGCCCAGGTCGATTTATAGTGGAAAGAGTCCCTTGGGATAAAGAAATTACATACGGAATGAATGATTCCAAATTTGGAATAACCAAAAACGCAAACACAGAAATTCTCGTGTCAAATCTTTTCATTGAGTAAAAAAATTTTTCATAAAATGTTGGACAATATGACAACATTACATTCTCATTATGTCAGAAATGACAAACAAATTGAACTGTGATAAACATTTCGGCATAAGGCATAATAATTTACACGGAACCCTAGTGGTTCAGTAATGAGTAATTGTGTGTATGCGTGCCAATCGATGATGCCGACCACCGAAGAGTAGTTTATTTTTTTATACATTGTATTTATAAATTCAAAAATAAAAAGGAAAAACGAAATTATTTGTACTTCAACAAAACTTATTTATTTATTGCAAAATATAATATATTATAAAAAAAACGTACATTGTTAGTGGGACGAGTGAACAATTTTTACATAATTCTGCTTCTTCATAACTTAGAAGTATGTCTGGTTTTATAGTTGTAAGTTGAATCCTGATGTTATCAAGATGACATCGAGTCTGTTACGGTATTTTGTTTTTGTTGCAGCATACGAAGAAAATCCGGACTCGCTCAGAGAAGTCATAGCGAAAGGAAGAAGTATTTTAACAGCTATCATTAATAAATCTGGATATTCCTCTCTTAAAGTGCACAAAAATACTGTTTCAAATATGGGCAGTAGTGATTAATCTGAAATCGAGTTGATGTAGTTTTTCCGATTTAAAAAATCCCGAAATCAAAATACCGACTTTAAAAACCGGACTTTCAAAACCCCGACTTTAATAATCCCGATCTTCAAAATCCCGATTTTCAAAATCCCGGTTTTCAAAAGCCCGATTTAAAAAAAAATATGAATTCGCGGGCTGAAGGCTTCCATAACTCTCACGGGCAGGTGGAAGGTCGCTGCGGTTCTCCCCGCTTAGCCCTTCAAGGGCTTTATATTTGACTCACGACTTTTAAAATCCAGACTTTCAACATCCCGATTTAAAAAATCCCGACTTTGCTGAACCCTTAAAAATCCAAACAGAAGACGTTATTTTTTTTTTAAATATTTAATATATGATATATTAAAACGATTTGCGTTGAAAGTCTGGATTTTAAAAGTTGGGATTTTTTTGTCGGGATTTTGAACCGACCCCGTTTGCTGATACCGGCTCCTACGCCCTCGAAGTTCAAATCTAAAACCCCTAGGTGGAGCGAGGGCAGCGATCTCCCGCATGCCCGTGAGAGTTATGGAAGCCATCAGCCTCTACAATTATTGCATTTCAAAATGCCGTCTCGCAGGCGCCGAATTCATATTTTTTTTTAAAGCAGGACTTTGATTCGGGTTTTTAAAAGTTGGGATTTTGAAAGTCGGGGTTTGGATGAAAGTCGGGATTTTAAAATTTGATAAAAACAAGCCCAACCCCGCAACCCTTAGAAAACCTGTCGCACTGAGTGTCGCACGTAGGAGCGGATTATATAGAATCTATTAATGACACCTACTCTATTTTCAAGATTTCAGCAAAATTGGGATTTCAAAAATCGGGGTTTTGAAAATCGGGATTTTGAAATTCGGGATTTTTTTTTTTGTCTCGATTTTGATAATTCAGTTTTTTGTAATTCGTGATTTTGAACCAACCCCAGTGAGGAATCGGAAATTATTGCTATGAAGACTTCGTACTCCTTAACCACAGTTAAATCTTCTGGTATTTTCTGAACTATGAATGGGTTTCGAATCCATGTGTAATTTTTAAGCTTTTCATGTCGTTCATTTGAAAAATACTGTTTAACTGAGTTTAGAATATCTTCCGAATTTTGAAGAATTTTATCACACAGCATAAAATATTCACTTTCTTCAATGTCCCCATTAATTTCATCGAAAAATTCTTTAAGTGTTGGGAAGCTATATAGGTCACAAACGCGAACGCAAATGATCCAAAATTCCAATTGTTTGTTAAAAACTTGAACACTGTACTTGTTAGGGTAAGTAGCCAAGTTGAAACAACCACAGTTTATCTGTCATTCTATCTTGTAAATCCATTTGGTTTGACATAAAAAGGCACCCAAATCGGAACGGAGCTCGAATAATCGAACAAGAACTTTCCCTAGATGACAACCATCGTACTTTAGCATGGAGCAATAAAGCTTTATGAATGATGCCCATATCATCGCAAACAATCTTAAATATCCGTTTTTGCAAGGATCTCGATTTGATGAAATGTATGATCTTTACAGACTCATTAAGGACGCTTTTCATAGACATTGACATTTTTTTTACTGCAAGTACTTGGAGGTGAAGAATGCATTGGTTTCTGGTGCAGTTTGGTGCTAAATCCTTCAGGGGTTTTCCTACCTTTGCACCATCCGTGCAGATATCAACACAGTTTTTCCAATATAAGCCTTGTCTTAAAAATGTCATTTACGTCATTAAATATTTCGGCATCACTTGTATTGTTTGGCAATGGTTCACACAAAAGAAGATTTTCTTCAAGATAATTTATATGCTGATATCGGACAAATACAAGCAAGATGAAAAGTTTAGCTACATCTATGCTTTCGTCCATTTGTAGAGGATAAATTACAATTTTCCAGGCTAAATATTAATTGAGACTTCACGTTAGCTGCTAAATCTTTAATTCGACGAGCTGTCGTGTCAATGCAGCGGCACATCAGTGATTACTTTTGCCGCCTTTTTATCCAATATAAATTTAGCTATTTCGACTCAACATGGCTTGATTAATGTATCAGCTATTGTATGAGTTTCTTCTGCCAGTGCAATATGATAACTAACGATCTAATACAATTAGGCTTTGGCACTTTAATAGTTCATCACGCCTACGAATAAAATAATCAGCCTTCTTATGTTTAAACTCTGGATTCTAAATAGCGGCGGACGTTTGCAAATATTTTAAAAATCCCATTTCATTGAGAAAGATATTACAAACACTTTAAAATTATATTCAAACCTTACACGACACTGAATAATCAGAATTTTACATAAATTTGTGGTGGCGAGTCCAATCCAGCCGATAACGTATTTGAACTATGATGAGCATTAGGAACCACATATATAAAAAATTCTACTAGTGGACCACTTACTTTATAATTTTGAATTGAAGCGAATGAAAATATACTCTAATATTAGGTCATCGTAGGAGTCGGTTCATATATTAAAGAATAATTCATGTGGCTTAGTATCAAAATGTAAACTTGTTTGCTCCATAGAATAATTATACAAGAGCCTAATAGCTAGAGAGCAACTTTATCAGACGTTTTCTATATTGTCGACGTCAGAGACACAAAAAATAGTCATGTAATCTACGTATATAAGATTATGTGTCGACAACCGCGTAGATTGCGTAATCTACCTCGCCCATTCCTGCAGATACAGAAAAATTGCGAAGAATTCAAATAAAAGGCATACTTAAAGGAATATTGGCCTGTTATTCATCACAAGGAGAACATTTTGAACAACTTTTATAACTCCTTGCAGTACTTTTACTCTCGAGCCAAACGTTATATTGGTAGAGGGGAGATCATGGCGAATTAAAATTAAGTAAAAAAAACTACTAATTGTCCTCGACTTACGACAATTCGAAGTTACGACGGCGAAAAATCACGTGTTTTTCGATTTCCTTTCCTTTCAAATGTTTTTTTCCAAAATTATTGAACTATTTTTTTTAAAATACTGTACCTACATACATTATACAAAAATCAGTAAATTTATTTCCATTCAATCATATTCGGAGTTAAATATTAACTAAAATTTTTCACACGTTCTATCATAGTTTAACATTTTTATGTTCGTTTTAAGTTTAAATTCGACGACGGATGCCACAACTTAGCTACGTTAACACTGAAGCATACTATGTCAAGTTTCAAGGGGCACGTGACTCTTTGATTGGGTGGTAATGTGGCAGGATACAGTTGAAACCCTTATTAATTCATAATTCAAAAAATCCTCGAGCTATGAAAGGAAACAAGCATAGGCTTCTGTTGCATTATTTTTCAAATAGTAAAGCGTGGATGACAAAAATAATTTTTGCCGAATGGTTCAGAAAACATTTCATACCAGAAGCAAAAGCATATTGTGATCACACAAAGTTCCATTCAAGATACTCTTACTTTTGGACAATGCGCCAAGTCACCCACCATTAAAAAATCTTGAAAATATGGATCCTGATGCAGATCGTTTTGCAAAACTAAAACGATCAGTTAATGATTCTCTTGTGCATTATCAAGAAATTTTGAAAGAAAAGCAATGACGTAAAGTGGAAACACGAATTGACAATTATTTTAAAACTGGCATAATGGGCAAATTTTTTTTTTATTATTGTAAATGTGAATTATATAATTACTTATCCAATTTTTTGTGAATTTGTATTTTTAATTTTCTGGATTAGTAATTTATACATAAGTAATTGAATTACTAAAATGGTTAACATTATTTGCTTATCTGAGCTGATTTTATCACAAGTAAGAACTTATTCCATAAAATAAACATATTCCTCGACTTACGACTGTTTCGACTTACGATGGACGTTCTGGAACGGTGGCTCGTCGTAAGTTGAGGACTATTAGTATAATAGTTTTTTCTTTAGAGAAACTGAATGTTATAAACAATTTTTTGTACTAATAAACGAGCGCAGATGCAAAATAACCACTTAGATCTTAAATCAGCCAATTACCAGTGAAATAAGACTAAGATGGTTGATGTCCGATAAATATTTTGGAAGCTACAGTTTAATATAAGTTTACTTTTTTCTGGGCGAAATTTTTTAAACACACTGTATTTTAAAGGATATCATAAATTGACCCGCCCCCACCGCCCCCTTAACACCTCCTAAATGATTTTTTCCATAGAATGAGCCAAGGAATCATTTCTTAAAGGACTAGTATCCCAAACCCGAACACCCTTTATATATAATATATACAAATGAACTCTTTTCGCAGTCTGTTTGTTCCAAATATGGGTGTTTCAAGTGATCAACCCGATCGTCGGGTCTAGAGCCCCGGTACAAATTTCAAAAGCAGCAATTTATTTTTTAACTTTTATGGGAAATAGTTTGACAAAATTATTATGTATAAAGTTGGTGATATGATCGAATCCGACGAGCCTGCCCCGTAGTCGTAGATCAAAGCCAACAAGTTTGTTCTAAAATTGCAATTAAAATAAATCAGGAATGCGTTTAAAAAATGGGCTATATCAAATTAGAGATATGCTCGAATCCAAGAGATCTGTCCACTGCATTAAGAGCACCCTCTCTTAATCGGATGTAAACTTGGCATAGGGATTGAATACCAAAATGAGCATGTTTTCATAACATTTTTAAATCCCTCGGTATAATTTTTTGAAATTATTTATTAAATTTTTTACAAAAAATTCTTCTACACCTGTCTCGATTTACTCGAACTTACGACGTAAGCATGTAGATGCTGGCTACACGATAAAAAATGGGGTTGGTAATTGTTGAGGCCACGACAAATGTACATAGATTTCGAATACACCATATTTAATTTCTAAAGTAAAAAATTAAACCTATATTGGCACTATTCTGGCTTTCTCTGGGAATAGGGAATTGGGAAAAATATTTTCATAGGATTTTTGTCTAAATCATATTTTTCTAGCCCACTGTTGAAATTAATTTGTTGTACAATTAGTCGAAACAAATATTTATTGAGGTGCCAAATGCCCAAACGCTCAATTTGGACCCCTACTGCCAGCAATTTGGCCGACTGAAGGCAGCGATAGACTAGAACCACCCAGAATTTGATTAGAATAGGAGAGTCGCCGTGTTCCACCAGGACAACACACGTTCATGATGACCCACCAAAAGCTCCGGGAGCTTGGTTGGGAAATTATTATTCATCCACCTTATAGTCCGGACCTAGTACTAAACGATTTCTATCTATTTCAGTCCATGGCAAACGCTCTTGGTGTTATAAAAATGGCCTCAAGGGATGCTTGGGAAAACAAACAATCTCAGTTTTTTGCAAATATGGGCAAGACGTTTTGAAAACGCATTTTTGAGCCAAAACAAATTATAATAACCTTGTTACCAAACGTAAAAATAATGGATTTATATTTCCACAACCAAATATTTGCAAACAACGAAAAAGTTACTATGGAAGCTGCGACTTCCGGTAAACCAAATTCGGCTAAAATCACGGGATATTCTGATTTATAAAGAAAGCTTTAGTTTAAAGTTACATATATCTGGAATTCTTCGTACTTTTTAAAATATTTAAAAAAACTAAAAAAGCTCTTATGGAAACCGGCCAAAATCACGGTAATCTCCCGATTTATGGGAAAAGCTTAGGTAAGGAATTTCACCCAGACAAGTAAACTCCTGTGGATTGTAGAGCGACCACAGAATATTTGAGGTCAGAAATGTTCATGACTACTATATAGATTTTTTTTGTCAAAAATTGACCTTTCTGCTTAAATTTTGAAAAAGTGATCTGAGCATTGGTGCAAATTTAATTTAGAATCGTTTAGTGTCGATTTTCTTATAATTGATATATTTTCAAAATATTTGGCAAAAACGAAGAAGCTTCTAAAGAAGAAGAAGGCGCAACTTCCGGTGGACCGATTTTGATAAAATATCTCTCGGATCTATAAATTTACGGAAAAAACTTTAATATGAAGATTCATTCCAATCAATTAATCTGCCTGCCCTGCGCATATGGACCGAATTTTTCAATGAGCCTTTCAAAATATTTTGCAAAAAACGGAAAAGCTCCGAAAGAAGCTGCTACTTTCGGTGAACCGATTTCGGCCAAAAATAACTGGTGAATTCTCTGTTGTAGAAAAAGCTTAGGTATTAAGTTTCATCCCGATTTATTAATTTAAAAAAAGTATTATTCTGTCAAAAATCGTAATTTTCGGTTAAATTTTGGAAAACGATATTGTTGCATATCAATTTTGGATGTTTCAGTTCTTCGTCATTTTCCTTATAAATGCTAAAATTTTCCAGATATGTATTTGCAAAAAACGCAAATCTCATGTGAAAGCTACCACTTTCGCTTGACTGATTTCGAACAAAAATACTTTTTGGCTTGGACTATTTATCGAATGGGTAATTAGTCTCAAATGAATATTCATTAAGTCTGGCAAGATTAATTTTTCGGTTTAGAAAACAAGTGTTCGCCACAACATATTAACGCCTCTATTTTTTATTTGTTTTTGAAAACCAAACACCATTTCTGTTAGATTTCTCAAATATATGACACAAACTACTGAATAAATTTTATTCATATTATATTTTACCAGTATATTTATTTAAAAATTTTTAGGATTTAAAAGAGGCAGATACTTTTTTCCACCCTGGGTACCTGGGTGTAACAGGACCTTTCATAACAAATAAACCTATACCGGAAATTTTGGAACTTACAGGGAGTAAGATACTGAAGTGCACCCCACCACAACACACTCCTTTAGAAAACCGGCCAGCGTCAGCTGAATCAAGCAAGCCAAAGTGGCCTGCTAAGAAACACTTTCTGCAGGATTTACATAAGTTCGTAAATCTTGCACATGTAGTCGGCCCCAAAATCAATATCAGCGAAAAAAAAAAACCATGAGCGTAATTATAATTGTAGCTTGAACAGGTGGCGAATTTATGATTATATCGTGACGATGGTTCGACATATCTTCATCTTGAGTGATGTAATTAGAAATTTAGGATAACATGAGTAAGATCGATTTAATTTATATGGAGTCCTACACCTTCCATGTTGCAGCCGTTTGCACATTTTTCATAATTAATTTTACAATCACCATTTACCAGGAAATTATTAAAAGATCTTAATCATATTAACTTTCACAGTAATATGTAGATAATTTTAGATAGTGTGGTTGAGCCTTATCCTGCAACTAATTCAGTCTAGTGATTAATTATATGGGGTTTAACATTTTTATGGAATACAACAAACATTTTAAAGATTATTTTTCATAACATTCTCCCAAATTTTTTGTGTAATTTCAGCAAATGTCCGTATGCTTATTGTCCATAAGCATCAAGTATATGGCTGGGTTGTTGGAGTACACCTTTAGGAGGTAAATATCTCCACTAGTAGCTCAACTGTATGTGAAGTGGAACCTCATATGCAGCAGGAATTGAGGCAACTTAAACATAAGAAAGTATTCATACGGTAGCCTTCACTAGCAGCTACTACAGTATTTTTTATATGTCAGACTGAAAAAAATGTGACCTTGTAGAGGACAAAACAACCTTATCCAGATGTGTATATACATATTTTTATGTCAAGTTAGAAGGAAATGGCTTACACCAGACACAAGTATAATTTATTACGCACCATCGTCAATACACGCATTTGAAGCTTTTACCGTACAACATTTGACTTAATATATGGTGGCGGTCTTCGGGTAATAACTTATAAAATTTGTACAAACGTCCTTTGGATTACATATTTGAAGCCGACATCGTCTGAAGCCAATTCCGTTTAACTCGTGAAAAATTGATAAGGTTAGATTAGCATTTATAAGGCCCTTGAAGTGCCCTTGAGCCAATATATGAAGAAAGTGTGGTGAAATAAATTATTAAAGGTAGTAATATACACTTTTGATATTTGAGGCCTAGGTAAATAGTCTGATGCCAATTACGTCTAACTTGACAAAAAAAAAATTTACTATACATCAGATTAAACTGTCTTTCACAAGGATCATGGAGTAAAATTTTTCCCGCAATATCTAACAAAGATTAACAAAGGCAAAATCTATATTTTAAAATTAAATATTTGTGGCCTTTATGGTTTGAAGCCAATTACTTCTAATCTAACACAAAAAAAATCATTACTCACTAGGAAGAGCTTGATTTGGTTTACACAAGGCCCATGGAGTCACTCTTGTACCACTATCTGATGTCGGTCTGGAGTAATTAAATATTAAATGTGTTAAAACGAACTTTGAAGTATTTGAAGCTCTTGTCTCTAGCCAATTCCGCGTAACCAGACAAAAAAAACTAATTACCCATTTAGATAAGGTTTACCTATGCAAAGGATGATGGAGTAACATTTGATCCAATATCTAGTACATGTCTAGAGTAATAAATTACTGACAGCGGTAACATCGACATTTAAATTATATAGTTGATACGGTATATGCGTTTGAAATCATATCCGTCTAACACAAAAATAATTTATTTTACATCTGGATAAGGTTGATCTACCCTTTTCATGACTCTCCAAATGAGCAACATTTGGCTAAAACGGAAGGTAACGGTTCGGTGTAATAAATTATTAAATGTGGTGAAATTGACGTTTTTCTTTTAACCAGGTTTTAAGTTAATTTTTCAGTTCTCTTTAATTATAAGCAAAACCGACCACCCGTTTCTCGGAAATTGTAACTGTATATTTTTAAGTTTATTGATTTAAGTATTTGTTTTTAAAAATTAAAGCTCCAAAAAACACCAAAGCAACGGCAACTTTCATTAAAGAAAATCACTAGAAAGGGAACCATTCTATATGCCGTAACTTGAAAATATAGAAAACAATTGAACTTCACGGCTTGGCCAGAAATGGGTCGTCATCTTTAAAATCGATTTTGTATATGTTTAAACAAATATTACATGGGTTGCATTAACAATATAGTATTATATCTAAACTCAAATGGGTTTATATCGGTCATTGAGTAATATCTACTGTACGAAGAAATATATTTGATGAATGAAATACCCAAAGGGTTTAAATAACAACGAACATTTATTTCCTCCATTTCCAAGTATCTTTAGATGTCATCTATATCGTATAGCATGACAGTTTTAATCATTATGTCTGTAGATAGCATACATTATATACACATATCAAGAACTTGAACAACCTGTCAACAATATTTATAATACAGACGAAAGGATATATTGCCTTACGTAAACATTCCAAAAAGGATAGGACAGTTATGTATACATTACGAGTCTATATAATGATATAGTCAAGTCATATACACAACCAACAAACAACATCGTCAAATAAAACTTAAAAATGTATAATAAAAAATAATTGCAAAGTTTAAATATAAAAGCTCGTACAATAATAGTTATATAGAATAATAAGCATAAAGCTAAACTAACAAGTGACATGAAAACTACTGACTGTGTACTTATATGGGAAAACTATACCGATATACCAAAAAGGAAGACGGAAATTATTTCTATTTTACTTTTTATACTTATTATTTTCTTAATTAAATTATTTAATTTAATTTTATTTGAAAGTTTCGCTTTTTTTTGTTAATAACATTCCAACTTTTTGTTGTGTATAAAGTAAATTTTCAAAATAGCAAAAAAAAAAAATAATTTTTTTTTGAGCTTTAAAGTTTGCGTTCATGTTTTCTTCGCTGTAATTTTATTTACATTTTATTACTGTTATGCTGTTGTTTCTTAATGTTTTTTAATATTTACAACAGCAACAACAACAAATATATAAAATTAATGTAATTAAAAATTATACAACATAAAAAATTGTATAAAAATAAATACTTATTAAAAAAAGGAAATAAGAAAATGAAAAGTTTTGTGATTTTCTTGTTACATTACATTTAGGGACATATTTTCTATGTACACAGAATATAAATTTAAATATGGAATATTATATTATATACACACCTGGCAATCGATTACCGGCACGATACCATCCTACATTCGGTTTTGGTCGTGTACCCAAAATTTCACATGTCGCTGTCAGCGTGTGACCTTCACGTAATGGTCCAAGCGTTGTTGTATTTTGTATTACCTGTCCTTCCTCGTTTAATAAATTTATCGATGTTGGTGGTACTGTAAAGAAATAAAAGTTTTCCATTTAATAAAGATAAAGAAAAATATTTATTTTTGTTTACGTAGGTGTGTGTGTGTGTGAGTAGGCCTAATAAAATCCAATAAAAATAATATTACGTAGATACACTGTTGTTTAAACATTTTCAAGCTATATACATCTTCCTAAAATAAA
Source organism: Nephrotoma flavescens (assembly GCA_932526605.1). Classification (NCBI taxonomy): domain Eukaryota; kingdom Metazoa; phylum Arthropoda; class Insecta; order Diptera; family Tipulidae; genus Nephrotoma; species Nephrotoma flavescens. The sequence goes on along the minus strand of OW052221.1, from coordinate 273,026,504 downwards.
TTTGTGCTAGCACATTACAAACCATCTTCATCTCATCTCGTATACAGAAAATGGGGTAATAAAAAGTATGAATGTAGCAAAATTAACGCAAGAAAAATATCATCCACGGGAGAATTTCTATGTACATATATAGATAGACAAGAAAAACGATTTTTTGTTGTTCTTGTTATTCGTCCTATTCAAGTTGTGAATGTTACATTTGTAATTTAAAATTTTAATGTTTTCCACAATCCCAAAACGTTAATCTCTTTATTTACGCACTAACCCGCATATCCATACCTAAATATGTTTATAAAATACCATAAAGCTCAAAACTAATTTCTGTGTACGGCAATCACTTTTTGAAGGAAGTTAAAGTGTTTTCGTAACGGCGGAATTTATAACAGATTTCCCGTTGGTTATATTTGATAAAAGTTTTACCGAGATCTTGAATTTTATGTGCTTTAAGAGTTAACCTTGTTGTCTAAATTACTAAAAGTTTTAAATATTTGAGAATCATAGTTATTTTAAAATGAATAAATCTTAACAAATAAATAAACTCTCAGAGGTGTGTTAGCATAATTACAATCATAAACAAGGGACCTATACAAATTAGTGGGATCCGCTCGAAACGCGATATTTCAAAACGCGATATTTCTATCCTGCCTGCCATCACAATTGTGTGGGTAACGTAAAAGATCATGTCAAAACTATTTTTGTGTACATATTTTGGACCAACATACACATTTGTGTATACCACTTAAATCGTTTTTGTCCGAAAAATAACACTATAACTATAATAATAATGTAAATTCCGGAAAAAATTCCGGTTAAAATCCGGAAGACATAACAACCTGTAATTTTTACGTACACATTTGTGTACAGCGGCCTTAAATTTAATAAAAAAAAATTGTTTGGCCGGAAAAGGGGTATCGCGCTATATACTATATCATTTGGTACACTATCGCGTTTTTACCATATCACGTTTTGAAAGATCGCTTTTTGAAATATCGCGTTTTGAAATATCGAGTTTCAAATTGGTGTGTTTTATTTCGACGAAACGTATTGGGCTCTTCTGAGGATTTGCTATGCGTAAGTCTAACCACTTATATTTAGTCAGAGGACACTCAGGCCTGTCTAAATTATAAATCTTATGTTAAAAAACAGGATTGGGCTCGTCTGTAGATTTTCTATAATATTTTTAAAAGTACAGTGTGTCCATCCGAAATTTTAACAATTATTATTTTGCAACCATTTAGGCGAATATTAATATTTTATTTACGTGGCATACTAATCATCAACCTCCCACCCTCTTCAATTGTGTTAACTATAGGAAAATTAGGCGAAAGTTTCAGAAGGAATATGGTGCCTTCAAAGCGGCAAATAAGCCAAAGTGTGTGCAGCATATAGTCACAACAACAGAAAATGTTGTTGCAGCAACGTTATCAATCAGACATCGTGCGCAAGAACTTCGACTTAGGAGGTCAACACTAACCAATATTTTGCCTTTATGACTTGAATTTATTCCCGTATACAATTCAATTAATACAAAAGCTTGTTACGACTTTGCGGGGTCATAACATTATTTCTTATTTAATTTTGTTTTCGAATTTGTAATTTCGTTTTATCGAATGTGTGATGCCTTTTCTTGACGGCATTGACATTTGTTGTTGAATAGACGTCAAAAAATTGATTTCATGGAGATTATCCTCTTTATTCACACGTAGTGTCATGTGAACTTATAATAAATTGAGAGGGAGCCCAATGTGTGCCTCTTGTGCGTTTGTGCGAGCGTGTACACACAGGATATAGCAGTGTATTTTTGTTGTGTTTTTTTGTTTTGGGGTGTGCAAGTGTCGCGCACGAAAAGAAGAAAAAAACATTCTTCTGTAATATTTTTGGTGGGTATTTTTTTATTTGTCTAATTTAGGATGTAAAACAGTCGAGTCGAGTTTTTTTTTATAAAAGGATCAAGTTTGCTGATCGTTTGTAAAATATTTATTTTTTTTTCTTTGAAAAATAAAAGTTATACCTAAGAAAAGTAATAAAATTGTGAACTTTTAGAGCTCAGACTTTGCGAAATACAGTTTTGAGTTTTTTGTTTTGAAAAGAGAATTTTCCTGGTGGTTAATAAAATAAATTTTCATCGTGTGTTCGCAATTTTTAAGTCTCGTATACCTAGAATAAGGACATTTATTTACCTCTGTGGGGAGTAACGAGAACAATTTATTCCGGCAATGACGTGGCAAATCCACAGTAATTGCATAACGGGCCAATACTATTCTAATATATTTTCTGGTGGTGTTGCAACAATTTTTACGGGTACCGCATTTTAACTGGGTATCAATTTGTGTATCATTTACCCCTGGTGTCATCCAGTATGATGGGCGCAGCAAATATTATTTTCTACGGGGGCCCGTATACATCGGCTGCTATTAGGAATCCGGCATACGGGTGGCCAGTTGAGGCCATTTAACAATTTAAGGCGAGCCAATGTCCAACGCGTTGTTACCGACAAAGGCAGAAGGACGCCCAACATTTTGGATAACTGCGAACCAACGCACAACATCATCGGGGCCTAGCAAGGCCGAATTTACGATCAAAGGCGGGAAGTCGCCCAATGTTTGTAGTTTTTTGGCGGGAAGACACCCAATGGACCTACGGCTACATAGGTTGCTTATTGGCCATTTGTAAAATTTCTACCATCGCACAACATCATCGGGGCCTTGCAAGGCCGAATTTACGATCAAAGGCGGGAATTCGCCCAACGTTTGTAGATTTCGGTGGAAAGACACCCAATGGACCTACGGCTACATAGGTGGCTAATTGGCCATTTGTAAAATTTCTTTTATCTAAAGGCGGGAAGATACCTACAAATATCATCGGTTCAAAGGAGGGAGGACGCCCAGCGTTACAGGTGGCACACTGGCCATTTGTAGAATTGTTTTACCAAAGGCGGGAAGACGCCCAACATTGACGGCGGCTAGCTGAGGCCAGTAGTTTTATTGTGATTGGAGTTGGGAAGATTTCTAAACCTTCATTTTGGAACATGGGGAACCCATGCCATTTAGAAGATTTCTGCGATACCTTTATGAAGGTCAACAGGTACATTTTGTTTTATTTGTTATTAATTTTAATTCTTTGTTTGATTTTTTTTTAATTTTTGTTAATTTTGTGTACACTGAAAAAAATCCACATATGAAAATCGGGCATATACCATGTCAATCAAATTATACCTGCATGTTATATAAAGCATACATGACTCAGACAAAAATATATCCGAATTGACCAATATAAATTTTCATTATGTTAATATCATTAATTTATTTTATTTCCTAGTATACATTATATGAAATTTAGAAATATAATGTTTACTACATTGAAATAGTTTTAAGAGATATTTTTGTAGCCAAATCATAATTATTGTTTATCGTTTTATAACATAATATATTTCTATACTAAATTAAGTACATTGCACTAACTCGAAATAATAAAATGTTCAACGCTTATTAGCAGTATAATATAATTCGCTAAGTCAACTTGTATTTGCTTCATATAGGTGCTTGAAGTATTCATCTTTAGTTTATAGCTTGTTGTGTGGTGCCACAACCAAGCTACCAAGCACTTGGAACTGGCTATCATCCAGAAGAAGCAAGTTCTTATTTTTTTTCGAAGGGAAAGCTTTTAAAAATAAGTCAAAATGAAACATGATCATACAGGCACATGGGTCAATCTGACATAAAAAGTCTCCTTATTTAGAAATTACTATAGTCAGTCAAATCAGTTATTGTAACAATGTAAATAATAAATATTTTATTTACAAGTTAGGCATAAAATATTTGGCAATTTTACAAATTAAATATCTCCCCTGCTTATAAAGTTTTATTAATTCCAAAACATTTTTTTTAGTAGCAGCTTTATTTTATAGCTATACATACAAAATTTTTAATGTTAGTTTTGATATTAAATATTTTCATAGTAATTATTAATTATTTGTTAAATGGACTTAAAACAGACTAAATAAAACATTTCAAATTGGGATATAAATTGTTCTTGTCGTCTTTTCAAATATATTTTGTATTCGAAACATGTATAAACTGTGTCGTTTCTGAACATGAGTTTTCTCAGTGTAATCGAGTGCCATTACGGTTGTTCGACACGGGCGTGGGACACACGTTGGTTTTGCCTTCAAAAATGGCTTATGTACTGCGACAATATTTTTTTTTGATTCCATTTGTGTTTTTTTTTCTCGCTCGGCCATTTTTAAACTGTAGTGATTTTTTTCTAGTCTCTCTTTCCTCCTTTTGCTGTTATTTATTGAATAAAATTTGCACTGCAATTATATATATTTCTTTTCGGTTTTTTTATTATAACAAATAAAATAACTCCTAAAATGAAGTATTAAATTATTTCTCGGGTTACTGTGATGGGAGGGGAGTTCCAGTCTGTGTCGGTTCCATCATTTCAATCTGTACTTATTTAAAAAACTTCACAATATTTCGAACCATTTCAATTGCCGCACTTTGGCCACTTAGAATGTGATTGATGTGGTTTTTCAACAATTAGATGATTCAGATTCGTTTCATCGTAATCGGTTTTAGAGTAATCTTCATTCACCTATTATTCGTGATCACTATCACTAATATCATCAGGTTCGTATTCCCTCAGTGTATTGCCCTAATTATAGCAAGGTTGATGCTGATATTGTAAATTTCGTCTAAATTGTATTACTGATGCTCCGTCGGTGGTTGTTATAATGACATCTGTCGGAGAAATCCCAAAATCATTGTGCTTATGGCATCAAGAATCTCAATGATTTTTGCAGATGTTCAGCTTCCAAGAAATTTAATTAATCCCAAGGGGATTTAACACTGATTGAAGTGTACATTCACATTCAGGTAACGTTGATTTCTTACACTCGTTAATAAGACAGAATTTCCCTCCTTCGACAAAATATAGTGCCGAGCATTAAATGATTGACGAATAAATTCGCGCAACAATTTCCGCCATAGACTTTTCCCGACGGGCACGACTTGTTTTTATGGAGTTTTCTTAAGAGTAAGGTTTATGCAAGTAAACCAGATAATATTTAACAACTTAAAAGGAACATTAGAGAAGAAATTTACATGATACAAGGTGAAATGTGTGGGAAATGCAATGCATGGAAATGTAATCAAAAGAGCCCGCATGTTTAAGGTCAATAGAAGCGGACATTTGGTAGATGGCTTTCTATGAAAACATCAAGTCCATTTTGTGTTATTTAAAGTAATTTTATAGGCAAAAAAAACTAGTACACATTTCGGGTGGACACCCCACCCTGTATACAGCTTTACAAAAAAAAACAATTAATAGCAGATGATTATAAAATGTTTTCAAAATGTTTTTTCAGATAATTTTTTTTAATATTTTAGCGGAAATAACGAGTGCGAAAATTGGGCATCTCAACACAGTCCAGGCGGATTGACTACCAGGAATGAAACTTAATTTTTAACCTTTTTCCATTAATGGGGAGATCCTTACGAAATTTGGTGGGCATATCTTGTATTATAATTGCTTTAGTAATTAAGTGTGGTGTATTTAGAACATATTTAGAACCTAGTAAACAGTTCGCTTTTAACTTTTTCAATTATCTTAAACGTTAGGACACATATAGCATTTGAATTAAAATTTAGTAAGACACTATACAGTTGCATTTGAATTTGTAGAGCAATAATACTATGATTAAACATGGATTATTGACCAGCGCATGAGTTAAATTCAACGCAAAATTAAAATGATTATTATTTTGCAACTCAGGTTGGGGGGACGACAAGAAAAATGTGTTTTAATTTTGCATGGTCTCGAGCCGGATTGTAAAACTTTTAGGTCTAATTTTGGGGATTGTTGGAGTCTTAAACTTGTAATCGGTTTCAATTGCATAGCTGCCACTGTTATAGAATTGGACTGATTTTTTCTATAATCAGTTGGCAAACCATCAAGTTTGTTTATAATTTTGTGAGGGGTACAAATATGAATTTCAGGAAAATAGTTCATGTCCTCCAAACATAAACGACAACACACGCATTTACTAAATCGGACAATCTTGTGAATTCAGAGCCAGCCAATTGGGCTCTTAGACCTCCATGCTTGTTCTTGAATTTTAATTGGTATATTGGTTTTCTTTAAGTGGTTTTCTTCTTTTCTTCGATATCTCGGCCCGACCCGGTCAATATATATAATATATATCTTCCTATGGGACAACAAAACTTACTCATTCACTTTAGACTGGTGACGTGTTACGCCAATGATTGGATTATGCCTCGGTGGAACATCGGTGAAATCGGTCCACAATCGGTTAAAACGGACTTATCAGCTTTAAAGCTTTATTTTTTCTGAAATTCGGTTCCAAGAGGTTTGTGTCTAGTTAGAATATCTTGTTCTTCTGGTTTGCAAATTTTACAAAGCAAGACGATACGAATATCCAAAACCGCGAGTGACAACCGAGTAGGCGACAAGTCTACTTTTTTGAACCAATCCCAATTAACATTTTAAAAGTGCCTTATAATATCTATAGAAGGTTTTACAATAGAACGAAAAATAACTAAAAACGGGTGGTTACGCTACACACATCCCTCTTTATCGCTTCCTGGCACTATATCCCATCAAGGGATTTGGCCGCCTCAAATGAGGTTTCATAATCATATTTTCATTTCGGGTAATGAGTGATTAATTCATTGATCCTAAACCAGCCGTGAATTTGTTCCTTGTCACACTGGGAATCGAACCCGGGACCTCGGGTCGCTGGAGCAAGCTTGCTGACCACTTTGCCACCGGGCGGCACTTACATAATCTGTTTACGCTACACATACATAATCGTAAAAGAAGTCCATGAAAATTGCTGGAAAGGGATTTTCGAGCACCAGAAATCGACTGCAATAGGTACCCAATTCAGGAAAGTTCGTTTAGGGGGTCCTGCAGTAAATCCTGGGTTCAATTTTTAATTTTTTTTCCAGTTTAACGGACTTCGATGAAAATTTCCGAATGGTAGTTTGGAGTAGCAAGAATTAATTGCCATGAGCAGTGATTTCGACAAAGTTCGTACAGACCAATCAATAGAGTCTGAGTTCCAGTTTTTTCTGTTCGAAACAATTTGATAAAAATTGATGATGGAGATTTTTCAAGTATCATAGTATGATCGGAGTGAGCCCGGGTTTCGAAAAAAAACTGTTAACATGTTCTTCCTTTTATAAACTTTCTTGCAGCTTAAATTTTTTTTTTAAATAAATTGGAGGGGGTTCTGAGTCCTAGAAAAAGCTATTGAAATGAGTTTTAATTTCCGAAAAATACGTTTAAGACCTTTAAATAGGTTATTATGTTGTGTCATGTTGCTGAATCTAACACTAATGTTATATTGCCCCAATTTGTGGCATAATATTTTATCAAGTTGTATCAGATTGCATCATGTTGCGTTATATGTTTTTCGTTATAAACAAATTCGACTTTGGGTTTGGGAGATTGAAATCCCTAAATTTGGTGTGGGTTGAACTTAAATTCTAAAAATATTTGTAAAAGAAGTTCTGAATTGTGATCTTCTGAGGCCAAATCTTTGTCAAAAATGAGAATGAAAGTTATAAGTTTTCCAATAGTTTTGTTTACCTACAGACGTAAAACATTAAATCAAAAAATTGGAAAAACTCAATATTGACGTCTAGTATAGGTATATGTATACCAAAGGTAAAACTCATAAATTTTATTTCTGGTTTTTCACCAAAATAAATTTTATTTCTGGTTTTTCACCAGTCGGGCAACACTAGACTTCTAGGCGAGCTAATTTTGTTTTGGTAGTAATGAGGTGGTAGTATAAGCAGGAGCATAAACACAGGAATCGCTTTTTACGCTGAATCTGTTGCAGCAAGTACTGCCTCTTCCTGGCGGCCGGTAACAACTTTATAAAATAGTAAATTTGGAATTTCAACAACAACCTCAGACCCGAATTAAGGACTACGTTTTAAAACTCGGAACATAGAATCCGGATCAGCTAAATCACATCCATCGAGCTCATTTTACTAAAAACAAGAACATTCGGCGGTAACATCGTTGATTATAATCACCTTGGATACACGCTATGTTAAAGCAACAATACCAGCAACACATTTGAAGTTGGTTTTCTAATAGACAACCTACTTCCTCAGTTTGTGACTGATTTCAAACCTGTCGATCAGCGGACCTGTTTACTCAGGTTTCACAGGTGTGATTTTATCATTTCGTTTGTAAACGTTCACTTTCCCGATGAGAATATACCCCAACAAACAAAACATGCTTTTTACGACATATATAAAATATTATTAGCAATATATTGTTAGTACAAACTTCCCACGAAAACACATTTATAAAAATAAATGGAAATGAAGCGACGGGAGCACGGTTAATAAAATTGATCGCATCTCCTTTTCCATAAGGCATTTTCCAAAATCAAAGTACTCAAAACAAACCGTTTATCAAGAACACACAATAGTCGCTTTAACACACATCCTGAGTTGGAATAATGATGATTTTCAAAACCAACGATACTTTAACCAATTATGAGAACTCCTCTGTCAGGATTTCTTGACAAACATCCACGAATATCATAAAAAGCATCATCATCAACAATCAGTTAAACTGCATCCAGGAAAGCAGTTCGGGAAAAGATATCGCGCGTCAGCGAAATCTATTCGAAATAATGCAACACTCGGCTCTGCAAGCGGGGAAATGGCAAGATCAACATGTGCTTAGCACTAAAAATTCGAGTCTTCTTAAATTTCGAGAAGCTATATAGAGAGTTAGTAATGGACATCAACAAAGCCCTTCAATTGTAGCGGAATTATTTTGCCTTTTTAAGTCGACCAGTATCCATCTGCCTGTGTACATATATCACCTTTCTACGTAGCATATCAAAAATATAAAAAAAACAGCGAATTGAATGCGGTTAAATATTCTGCCGAATGTACGAACTTGTGTCAAATTTATTATGGACTAGTGAGAAAATCCAAGAAGAGCGGAAGACGGCTGTGATTTGCTCACTACATAAAAACAAAACAAACAACAACGATCTATTAATTTGGAATAACTACCGCTGGATAGCACCTGTTTAGATTGCATGTCTCCTTTGAGGAATATATTAAAAAAATGTTATGAAAAGGACATCCGTGTTCACAGTCTCTTTGCATAAATTTTCAACGGATCAATGACAGCATACAGAGGTGAGACGTTCTATCCTATCTAGGATTTCGTCGAAACTGGTATCTATGTGCAAATTAATGATGAGCGGCTTAAATTGCATGGTTTAAATCGAAGGCAAAGAAGCCTTTCGAATAACATCAATAGTGGAAGAGGTACGGTAAGGGTGGTCTTATTGTCCAAATACATTTTAACTTAATGATGTTCTAGTTCGTCGTAGTTCAGCTAAAAATATGTATATTTCAAATCAAATCAGCTATTGGCATACGCTAATTACATAAGCCAATGTTGACCATACCATTTTTTTCGGCAGACACGCAGTATGAGAAATTGAAAGAGATGAAATCGAACGTAAACTAATTCGTGCTCAGGCCAATAGGAGAAAGCGGTGACTACTCGGTGGCATATTTTATGAATACAAAACCAGACCAATAAGCAGAGCAGATCCAAGCTCTTTTTGATCGTGGATCATTTTTTGTTGGTCTTGTATCACACTCAAATATTAAGTTTTAGTTGATGCGATGCAACGTTCAAACATCTTCAATTTCGGTTACATACCTAGGACTATTTAGATCATTATTCATAATTAAGGTACTAGAATCACAGAATTAAGCCAGAATCGTAGACCGAATGAGTTCCCTGTAACCGTTCAATGAGATTCCAAGTAACAATACCATTAACAATTTCAATGGAAATTCAACTTGAGACTCAAACGAAATACCAAATAGTATCGGCATTCCAATTGGTAATTTTTTTGGAGTTGAAGGAATTTCTAATGCATAGCGGTTCCGCTAAGCCAAATAAATTCTCATTTATTCAGTTCTTATAACTCAAAATGTGTGAAACTAATAATGTTGTTAACAACAAGTTTAAACTGTTTCAAAATAATTTTAACGTTTTTAAAAAAGGTTTAACTGCCGAAAAATGCTTAATACCGAGGGCAGTTTAATCAGTTCTATTATGAATAATATTTTATTTTACACCCTCGAGAATTTTCCAAGTTTACCATTCGCTATATTGTCGAAGACCCAAAGTATGGTTTTCGAGGTGGTATACGTCAGGTTTATCTGTCTGTTTATGACGAGCTGTGTTCTGCCTACAACATAAACGGACGATTTTGAAAAAAAATTATAATTTGGCTTTTTCGTAAATTGGGAGGTCCGAGTGAAATTAGGTGGAAATCCGTACACCAGAAAAACTAGTTCGAGTTTTAATGTTTTTAGCAAACAACTCAACTTAGAATAGAAGAATTTTAAACTAAACTTGCACAGACAATTTTTCTAAAATTTAAACGCAAAAATCTATTTTTCGCCTAAATACGGCAACTTTTCTGTCCTATCAAAATATCATGATGATACTTTGTACTTAAGCTTTTCCACGGAAGTGACGGCTTACTTGAGAACATTTCCAATGTTTACCAATATGTTTAAAAGCCAAACATTTACGAAAATGTCGAAAACAAAAGGAGTTTATATTAAATTTTACCCAAAATTAATTTACTAAATTTTTTAGCATTAATCGCCATGATATAATGATTTTAGATGAAACCGAGCAACTGAAACATTCTCTTGGTATCTTTCAGCGGTAGAGAAAAAACGCAATAAAACAGGGAGTTTGGTTTGAAGTCGTTGTTGTATTGAATTTGTACAGATGAGCTTCTTGCGAATCCTAAAATTCAGAAGTTCTCTGCTACGTGTCACTTTTCTGCATCGTTCATTTTTTAAATAAATTCGGTATTAATGCTATAACTCGATTAATTCAACGAAAGAATTATCGCGGAGTAAGAACTCAATCAAAAAGGTCCAAATAACATTGTATTAATTTGGGCTCTCGATCTTACGTGGTCGATAATATTCTATAGTACTAATAAATTTTTGAATAAAAATATTGTAAAACATGAATATTCTATTTCGTTGACTCTAAACTTAAAGTTTCGTTTTCAAAAACTCTAAACCTTATTTGTAGGATATTTAAAATCTATGAAAGTTAATTAAAGGATGCGAAAAATTTTTTTTTGAAAAAATTTAAAACTTACCTAAAATTTTAACATCAATTTTATAACCCGCTAAATCCGACGTACACGCCTCCATCGGATCAATATACGTACTCTCGCAAAGGTACGTTTCCTCATCCGAAATATCTAAATTTTTTATCTTCAACCTTGTGAACGGCCCACTCGGCGAATGATCAATTGATATCCTGGAAATACACAAAACAGAAAAATTCTTAATAATTTCTTTAGACACAAAACAAGAATCAAATTTAATTAAATTAAAAATAAATTTCATTTAAATTTACGGGATCAATAAACCGTAACAACAACTCTTTCATCCTAGAAAATAATAAAATATTGGTGAAAATTTTATTTTTTGGAAAAATTTCTACCTCAAAGTATATTTCAATACTGTATGATACCTTTGTGTATATAGACTGAGCAACAGGGTGATAAAGTTACATGATCTTTCCATCGTTTTTCTGTACAAAACATTTCCGTAATCATAAAATACCAATCACTCTCTTCCTACACAATTTCCTAAAATAAATAATACTACTTTTATAAATTTTATTTAAATTTATTTTAATTAACTTAAGGACAATGGAAATCAATAAAAAAAAATAATAATAATGAACGAGAAAAGGAAATTTATTCCCGACAAAAATTGAAAAATCCTTATAAATGTCAATTATATGATTAACAATTTCGTTTATTTATATTCAGGTTTCAACTATACTTTTCTCTCTTTCGGTATACATTTTACTATCGAATTTTCCCATCATCCTACTTAAACTACTTGAATGAAGTGATTTGAGTTTACTACTTTCGTATATAACAATATATAGTGTTCGAAAGTACGTAGGATTTGAGATAAAAGTGTTGTTGTTGTTGCTGTTCAGCTATTGTTTTGTTGATTGGGAAAAGGATAAAAGTTTTTTCGTTATTTTATTCTGGTTTTGTTCGATTCGTTCGATTTTATATATTGATTATCCTTTTTGTGTACAGGATTTTTGTCTTTTATATTAGGATATTGTAATATTGGATATAATACACCAAGTCGCAATAATATCGTAATTGTAATAAAATTGGTATAATAATGATAAAAATTTATCAGTCAGTCAGGTTGGAAGCAATTTGAAAAGTTTTGCGAATTACATCAATTTTACCATGAAATTGGGTTTTTCGATTTTGTGTATCTTTTCGTATAATGAAAAGGTCATGAAATTGTTCGTTTTGATTTCATTTCGAATAAAATGGACAATATCCGGGTGGTTGGAAGGTTACATAGTCTGTATAAATTCAGCTTTAAATTACCCAATTTTATTAAATAAATACAAGGGTGACTAACGTCAAATATTGGGGCAAATAAAGTTTTAAATTCCATAACCAAATTAAAATGAAGTGACCAACAATTTAGTGAGTGAATGAGTACCGCTCACGCTGACGCTCTAAATATAATGAGTGATTTTATAAATATCGGTGCTTAAAATTCAATTGTGCCGCTTGGATGCAAATTTCATGAAAATAACCTACTATAGATTGCAGCAGACGTTTTCCAGATAACTGTGTAAGGTAGTGCGCTGCGAGCATCGATTTTGAACATGAATGTCAAAGCCAGTATATGCACTGCTGTCGATTTGTGTACCACTTGTTTGATCGTCTGTACGGAAAATTATTGTCGAAATTATTATTAGACAGAGATGGATTATTTAGGCCTTGATTCGTACGGATTTATGTGGTCTATTCGCTAGAATTCGCTCCGTAAAACACAGTACTTTGTAGGCTAATTTTGATCGGTCGATAGATACTGAATGCTTTTTATTTTTAATTGTGATGACAATTATCTACGTAACCACCGAACTACACTTGGGTGCAAAAAAATCGTACATTGCTCAACTTTTCACGAAAGTTCAAAAATATCAGAACAAAAAAATCCAGTACTATCCACTGGAACCTTTTTTGTACTTATACGAGTACCATGCCAACAAAGTAATTTTTTGCAAATGAATATAGCAGGCTTTCGAACTAAATTCTAAAAATACTTCAACAAAATCAATACAAAACTTGTCCTGAAATATCTCTCTCGGAATTGTAATCATTCGCATATCGACGTTTAGCCTGAACGATCCTCTATCGATCACGTCTTCAACCGGAGCAAAGAAATGAGTACCACACCAGAATGAATACCACTAATTTAAGCGGGGCAGCACCAAATTGAAGTGGCTCTACAACTAAATTTGAGCCAATTCTCCGTTCGTCGAGTGTGACAGAGATATCAGGAAGCTGGTGGCTTCAGACGGCGACAAGGATCTAACCGACCTCGTGCTCCAGCACAGCTTGGTGACCGCTTTCTTGTAACAACTTCGTTGCGATATCGCCGTATGAATGCGGTTCAACTGTGATGGAGGCTCCAAGAAGTTCGTGAAGTCAAAGTCAGTCGGTGGACAGTTAGAAGACGACTTTGAGAAGATAACCTGACTGCATGCAGACCAGCAAACGGGTAAGTTAATAAATTACGCCGCGATTTTCTGTGGAAGTGAAATTGGTTCAAGGGCAGCGATATAGGATTACCGTCGCGTGACAAAAAAAAATGGATAAAACTAAAAATAATATGTGAAGTTTGACCGCAAATCAAAAGAAAAAGAAAATCTTATAAACATATAGTTGGTCGTAAAATATTAGTTGTTTCAAAACTAAAAAAAAAAACATTAGTAAAATTGAATGATTGGATTCAAATTACTAATTTTTGTGTAGTATATCATAGTTCCTTAAAAAAAATAATTGTTAAGTAAAGAAGATTCGTGAATAGTGGTCGGAGCAAAACCAAAAATTAAAATTATTTTTTTAGATACTGCTGCAGATGGACCTTTGAGCCGGAGGAAAATTTGGTGAGTGAGTTTATATAAATTTTCTTTTTTTCTATATGCTCCAAACTACGTCACTTTGCCTCAATTAGGCTTACATAATATTAGGTTTAGCTATAAATTTCAATCTAACTCATTTTAATAATAAATAAAATCGTTCTAAAATGGAATAATTTCTTTATAAATGGGATGATATGGGATGTGGCAATAAAAATGTGAGTAATTCGTAAATTGTAGTGATAACGTCTAAGATTTTCTGGATCTCGGTTTTCAAAACGGCGACTATGTGAATCCTCCTGTATCCACTGAAGCTTCCCAGAGCAAGACATGTAAAGCTAATGATCCAGTAACAAAATGGCACAAACAAATTGAACAGAAGAAGAATGTAGTGCAGCCTTGTTCTCTGACGAGTGAAAGATGTGTTTATAAGGCACCGATGGACGCGGAAGAGTATACAGAAGACAAAGAGAGCGATATGCACAATGATGCATTGAAGAACGTGTCTCGTATGGCGGTGGATCGAGCATGTTCTGGGGAGGCATATCATTAGAGGTGAAGGCAGATCTTGTATTCATCACACGAGCCAATACTGGCTGTCGATCAAGAGGAATGAATTCTCAACGGTATATTGAGGAAGTAGTCGAGGAGCACGTCGTACTTTTCGCTGGGTTTATTGGTGAAAATTTTCTGTGTATGCAGAACAATACGACACCGCATACGGCTGGTGTAGTATACCAGTACCATCAAGATGTGGATGTGCCTATAATGGAGTGGCCAGCTCGAAGCCTGAACCTTCGAGGGGGGGGGGGGAGAGTTAGAGATGTTGCTCCAACGAGTCTCCATGAGCTGCAACAGGCGATCGTAGACGATACCGCAAGATTTTGTGAAAACATTGGTGAAATCAATGCAGCATTGAATGGAAGCTGTCATTCGGGCCAGGGAAAGGAGTACTTCTTATTACGAGTAATAAAACTGTTTTTTTGTTTATTTCCATATTTTAATTCGG
Source organism: Nephrotoma flavescens (assembly GCA_932526605.1). NCBI lineage: Eukaryota > Metazoa > Arthropoda > Insecta > Diptera > Tipulidae > Nephrotoma > Nephrotoma flavescens. Next base: position 273,011,461 of record OW052221.1, on the reverse strand, counting down.
TTTTTACCCCTAATTTTCATGCTGACAAATTCACAAAAATTCGTACCTCATGTTTACAGATGCGATTTTTTTGCAGCAAGTGTATTTTATTAGCTTCTTCGTATTGTGCGATTTTGGAACAAATATACAGTATGGAAAAAAATTAAGCAAAAATAGTATTCAAGAATGTTCAGCTCTAAATCCTTTAATATCTCGTAAATATTGCATATTTATCTTAAACTATGGTATATACACTTTTCCCAACGTATTGTTTTTTGGGCAGGCTCCAATAAACCATTTTTTTTTACGTTTCGAAAATATTGTTTTAGAGCGTATTGTCGAAAAAAAAGTGAACAGACGGTGCGTCATATCCTATTACTATACACTCACGAGCAACTAAATCGCCTCAAACGTCAGCTTAGTATTTTAACTTTACAAGGACACCTTTATCATTAAAATCTATAATGTGCAGCAATCTTCTGTATAATACTATACGTCGACCGATATTTGCCATCAGTCACTTTCGTAGTTTCCACAAAATTATGGGTACTACTCCAGAAAAAGCCGCACAAGTGGTTGCTTTATTGCAAGAAAGACGCAATTAACGAGATATCGCTCGTCAGCTTAACATGACTCAATCTGCTGTCCTAAGGGTATCCAGAAGGCTTCAGGAAACTGGTTCCTTCAATCGAAGACCACATAACAGCTGGTATCGGTATCTGAGAGAGACGATCGATTTATCGTCCGCTAGGGTTCTAAAATAGACAGCACGCCACCGCAAAGAGCGACTCGAATTTGCTCATGAACATATAAATTAGAGCATCGAGCAATGGCGGTGCATTATATTCACTGAAAAAACAGATCTTGTTTTCGTACCTGGTGGAGGCCCAGAGAAGGTCTAATCGCTGAAAGATATATCAAGGACATTCTCTTGGATCATATAGTGCCCTACGCAGGATATATTGCAGACCGTAATAAGGTCAACGGCAAACCGCATACGAACCGTTGTAGACGCAAGGAGGGCAACACTAATTATTACCCAATAGGCTCGTTGTGTATGGACACGGTTTCAGCTACTGGCTTCAAACTAAGTCGTAATAGATTTTTTATTGCTAATCAAACCCTTATTTTATATTAAAATACCAAATCTTTTTGTATTGTTTTATTCTGCACTAGGGAATCCAAGTCGGTTCTACCCGAATTCGTATAGTTGGACAATTACTTACCCCCCAGAGACACCCGAAACCTTCGGGAAATGCTGCAAACAACCGAAACCGACAACCCTCCTATGCATCTTAACGAAAATTGAAAAAAATAGAAATGTATGTTTGTAGAAACCGGTGGAGTAATGGTAAAAAAACGGAACCGAAAGTCGGGTACCCGAAATTCGGGTAATTGGACTCCCTAGTCGGGTAATTGGATTCAGTAGTACATACGTTTATGTTTTTTCCATTTTCGTTCAGATGCATAGGAGGGTTGTCGGTTTCGGTTGTTTGCGGCGATGCCCGATGGTTTCGGGTGTCTCTGGGGGTGAGTAATTGCCCAACTACACGAAGTCGGGTAGAACCGACTTGAATTCCCTACTGCACTCTCGAAAATAAAATTTAAACAAAAATCTGTATCTCAAAAATTGACTGAAATTTTTTTATTTCCATGTCGCACTTAACATTGATTTTATAGGTAAAAGAGGAAAGAGACGAAGGTGAAGCCGGTCTTTTGAAGCCGTGTATGGAACAGGCCATACAATTGTTTTTGTTTTGCTTAAATTTTTTGTTGTAATTTAAATTTAAATATCTATCCCCAATATTTTTTTTATAATCAAAGGTTTGAACCGATTTAGTTGTTCGTGAGTGTAGAAATACTTTTTAAATTATTTTTTTTCATAAATAATGAGATTATTATAATAACTTCCCTGAAATTAAAAATCTGAATTTATTTTGCAAATGGGACAAAAATGCGTTGAAGTTCGGAAATTATTAATAAATGATATTAAGAATGCAATTACATATCGAAAAATTGCTAAAAATACCAGATTTCGTTGGGGTATATCTGAAATTGTGAAAAAGTTTAATAAAACCGGAACTGTTGAACGAAAAAAAGGAAGTTGTCGAACACGAAAAACATCACATAACGATCGGGTTGCCTATCGTTTTGCATAAAAAAAATCATTGTGAATGAACGTAATTTAAATGTACCGAAATTTACAGTAAGGAACAGGTTAAAATATTGGTATAGTACAAATTAATTCGGTCCGTTTTTTTAATTTTAAAAATGCATTTATTTTCAAATAAAATGAATGAACAGATTAATTAAAATATTCTCCATCGCTGCTAACGCCTTTTTCCCACCTCTCACGCAATGTTCGAATCCCATCTCGGAAAAATCTTTTGCCTGTTGAGACGATCCATGTTTGAAGCCAATTTTCAATTTCTTCAAAAAAAAGTGTACCGGTGACCTGCCTAATCGTGTTACGTCCGTTGGAACAACCAGTGATCAGAAGAAGCAATGTCCTGATAATAAGGCAGGTGTGGTAAAATATCCCACTTCAATGTTTCCAAATATTTTTTACGACTTTTGCAACGTGAGGCCGAGCGTCGTCATGCAGAAGAATAACTTTATCATGCCTTTCCCCATAGAACGAACACTATTGCAACTCAAAGTAATACAAACTGAATGTGAACGGCAGACGTCTAATCTGTCTGAAGCCACGGAAATCAGCTGTCATTATAAAAAAAATATTATAGTCAGAGCCACTTTTTGAAAACGGACCGAATTAGTTTGTAGTCCCAATAAATTGTGTTATAAATACAGCTGTTTTAGAGTGAAAAAACCACAGCTTCGCAAAAAAATATAAATAAACGTTTGGATGTTGCAAAAAATTTGTTTATATGTCTGGTCAGTTGAGAGCAAATTTTAATTTAAAAATCCAAAAAAACGAAGCGGCGTTTGCGGGTTCCCAAAGAAAAATGATTAAATTTAAAATATACCCAAATGACAGTTAAACATGGAGGTGGATCGTTGATAGTGTGCGGGGTGTTTTTTGGAATGGCGTGATTAACACTGTATGTCGTTGTGTCGTTGTTGTCGTGTATTGGTGAGGATAATATTTTTGATCGTAGTGCGTAATTGGTCGACAACTGTGTCGGTTGGAAATAATGGAGGAGAAACAGGATTTTTGATCAAAATTTCACCAGATAGCTTAATAGTTTGTCTATAAACCATTACAGCGAATGTGCACTTAAGTTCTACTTTCACCCTTGCTCGAATTCCTACCAAGATGATTGGATTGTCATAGCCATATAATGTTTTGTGGCTCCTTTAGCCCTCAAAGCAGCTTTAAGCTAAAATATAGTGACAGAAAATTATAAATTATGCTACATTACAGTACCACGATTATATGTCTCAAATAAAAAATTATATCAAGAAAAACTAATGTTAAAAATGCTTCAAGAATTAAGCCAAAAGGTTCATTATAGATAGCGACTGTAATGCAAATAATGCTAACTGGAATGTGGGGTATGTGTGTGGTTTGCTAGATCTCCCATCGGGCACCTCCCTAGGAATTCCTGTGATAGCGAGCAACCCGCCAGATACGGCAGGTACCGGGGAAATCAAATACTCGGAGTGGACCAAAACCTAGCACACCCAATCAAAGGTACTACATACGCCGATAGCTGCATGACCCAAAGGATGCTTGGTCGTTAGTATATATGAACTCCAAATTTGGCGATATTCGGTTTAAACCCATAGCCTTCCTATGATAACGCAGCGCTCTGTCATAGGTGACCGTTATTTCTCGTGCTACTCGTGGAATTAAAAATGAATAAGTATACAATTTAAAACCAAAATCATATGATAGTGATGCTTCTCAGACAGCATCAAAACACCAGGAAGAGGTGCACCAGAGCTAGATGCAAAGCATAAGGCAAGAATCAAAGAAGTGATCATGATCGATCTACCGGCAGAAAGCAATGGACAAATAAATGAGCCGGCAGAAGGCAAAACCTTGCCCAAACAGAATATACATGGCAACAGGATGAGCTTAAATTACCACAAAGAAGTGAACTTGGAAGAAAGGTAGAATCTCAGATTGAAAGATAATACAGCTCAAGGAGGTAGTTGAGGATATACTTTGAACCAACAGCAGGTGTCGGAAAGACGAAAAGGTTCAGGAGCCGAAAGAAACGGAGCTAAATCAAGCTACTACTTCAAAAACGTCGCAGGGGAAAACAAAGAGAGGCAGATATCGTGCCTCTGTGGAAGAATCGGAGGTTGAAGTAAGACAGAGACTATAAGCATCGACAGATGAACCAAACATTTAGGTCTTAGTTGGTGGGAAACGGCAAAGAAAGCTCAGTAATCAGGGAGGCAGCGAGCTCAATATAATTAATACAACTCCCTACCGCGGAGAGAACACAATCGGTGAACAGGAAACCCGGTATTAAAAGAAAAAGGAGAAGAAAAAGAAGAGAAATATAGCGCGAAGCGGTTATAGTGAAACCGTTTGAAGAAGAAAACCTTGACCGGCGGAGTGTTACTGGAGCTGGGCCGCTGTGCAGATCCGGGAAAGTTCCAAGAATCTCTGCGCGAGGCGATAGAGCAAGATGGAGAAATCCGAGGCGGTAGCTGTTGTGCGAGGTGTTTGCAAGGAGCAACCTAGAGAGAATAAGATCACGTTATTTGACCTTGAAAGACGTGGTCAGAAGAAGAGAGTGCTTGAGACCAATGAACGAGCCGGCTTGGCGCTTTTGGCGCAAGGGGAATAAAAGTTGGCTGGGTTTTCGGCCGCATTAAGAAGAGGGTGGAGGTTCAGAGATGATATAGGTACCTAGAATATGGACATATGTATAAGGCTGCAAAAGACCTGATCGCAGTGGAAACTGTCAGCGATGCTGGCAGGATGGGCAAAGAGCTGCAGCACGTACATCACAGCCAAAATATCTTCTTTGTGTGGCCAAACACAACCACATAAGGGGGTCAGGTGGTTGTAGATTTTTCAAAGAGGCGCTGGAGACCAGGAGAAGAATGATCCAATGAGGGCCCTTCAGGGGAACATAAATGGGTATAGGATTGCGGATGTTGTCCTCAAGCAACTCGTATACGACGAAAAAGCTGAGCGAGCTGGCTGTGATTAGTGAACAATATCGAAACCGGAATACGCCTAACTGGTTTTCGGATCCACTGAATACAGCAGCAATATGGTTGGTTGACCAGAACAAAATGCCAGTGAAGAGTCATGGCTTGGGCAATGGCTTTGTGTGGATTGGTAGTTGGAATATCACGATATTTAGTGTTTACCTTTCGCCAAACGACAGCATATTGGAATGTAAAACAAAATTGAACGAACTGGAAGTCGTAATTCGAGATTTTTCTGGAGAAATAGTAGTCGCTGAGCAGTTTAATGCACGTGCCTTAGAGTAGGGCATGCCACAACGAGATTACAAAGGTAGGCCTATAATAGAAATGATGTCAAGACTGGATCTGTACGTTCAACACTACCAACGTACCAAAGGCCAGGATTTCGAAACTCCATATCGAATATAACCTTGGTAACAATACGGCTGTCATCTCTCGCAGCAGACTAAAGAGTAATTACACGGGAAGCGATAATAACTATATAACCTTAAACTACACGGTTCTCGACAAGTGCAGCAAGTGATAACACCGAAAAAGAGTTAATGAAATATGAATAAGTTTGACGCTACCAAACTAACAGATTTTTTAGACCGAAACCGAGCGAGTGCGCCCATATCTCCACGGGAGCCACCAATACGGCAAACCGTTGACGCTGAGGCTGATCGGATAGTGCAATTTCTACAACGGGCTTGCGACTCATCCATGCCACGTAAAAAAGCATAGAGTAGAACGGGACAAGCATATTGGTAGACAGAAGAACTATGCAAGAAAGCCTTAATGCATCGAAAGACGGCGCAGCTAGTAGGGAGCAGGGACGCTGCGTTAGTCAAATCCACCGAGCACAAAGCATAGAAAAAAGAGCTTGGTAGAGCCATCGGGAAGAGTCAAAACCGATACTGGCGGACAGATGGTACAAAACCGTAAACCGCAAGCTAGGTTCTCCAGACATGTGTAGGCTAATCGAAGAAACCACGATGGAGGAACTTATTGACACTATTTTCACCACACACGAGATTAGGCAAAGGGAAGATATCGCGAATGATGGTAGAGATCTTACTCTACTCAACGAGGAGAACTTACTAAGAGCAGTGTTGTATATTAAAATTAAAAAGGACATATTTTACAAATGCTTATTGGCATGAATTTTTCCCATGCGATGGAAAGTGGTTAGGCTAACGCTAGTTGAAAAGCACGCAAGAGGGGACCCTGATTTACCGTCAACATACAGAGCTCTTTGTATGTTGGAGAAAATACTGGAGCAACTGCTGAGACCCATGTTGGAAACCTAGGGAGGCGACGTTTCTTCAAGACATCACGATTTCCGTAAGAGACATTCGACGACTAACGCAATAATGACGGTGATCAATGCGATTGAGAGAGCAGATGCAGCCTGCCATAAAACAAGACCACTTGTTTTTCTTGTTACTCGAGATGTCAAGAACTCCTTTAATTCGGAGAGCTGTGAGGACATTATCAAGACGCTTGGGCAACCTTTCGCGATAGCAAGCAATCTCTTGGTACTTGTGATTATTTAAATAACCGGAAAATGACCTATAACACGGTCGGTGGTATTAAAGATCGAGAAGTTTAAGCCGGGGTAGTACAAGGCTCGGCGCTTGGACCTGAATTATGGAATGTGTTATACGATAGTTTGCTAAAGCTAGACGTAGAAATTGTAATTACCTCGCGGACTGCGGAATTTGCTCAGTATTGGATTAATCAGACTATGCGCAGAATTAATCACTGGATGGAAAATTATGGGTTGCAATTAGCAACTGCAAAGACTTAAAAATCAATAACGAGAAAATACGAAGCAGTAGAGTGGTAAAGTATTTTGGTGTTACTATATAGACAGTCGGATCACCTATTACGAACACATTCGCAAATCGTTTGACAGCTACTGTGGCGGCAGTCCTTGGTATGCTGATGGCAAAGGTGGGTGGGCCGCGAACCTATATGCGGAGGCTAATTATGTCAATAGTCCAGTCGATTCTATTGTGCGGACGGTCATATGGACTAGCGCCATGACAGTGGCGAAATATCGGAGGAGGATGGTATAAACTGAACGATGTGCAGCACTACGAGTAGCATGTGTGTATCGCACGGTCTCCCAAGCGGTAGCTTTGGTCATTGCTGGGATAATCCTTGTATACTTGTTGGCGCTATAGAACGCCAAAAAATCTACAGACTTAGCCCTGAGCATGGAAGGAGGGCTGCAAGTACTATAGCACGTACTGACACACTGGAGGCTTGGCTGCGTGGATGTGAAGATGGAGATACTGGGCGATGGACGGCCCGAAGTAATACGAAAGTGGTCCTGAACTGCGACGAGTAGGTGATTTTTTTTTAGTGAGTAAGAATCTCCCACTATCGGGTGGAGCGCATCACCAACCCGCCGTCTTTCAAAGTTTTTTTTTTCACCTACACACAAAAAAAATGGCAGCGCAATTATTAATCACAACTAATGGAGAAGGTCTGCTTACTGCTATTATATAACATAACCGTGAGTCCATTTCAGGAGAAACGGCCCACTGACCAAGACAATTACCGTATCTTATAAAATTATTTTTAATTAAAAATATTTCTAGTGTTGACTTTCATATTATGCCAATGAGAGCTAGATTTTATTGGCTTCGGATCATTTTTCCATAAACCTAAAAATAAGCCATTTCAATATGCAAAAAGAGAATAATGCAGTACCAACCAATGAATATAACGATTGGGAAAGTTTCATAATGCACCTTGTAGAATGAATAAAAATTTCAGTCCAATTCAGTATCCGAAAAAGCAAAAATCGAAGTTTTAAAAGAAGAAAGATTTTCAAATCGTGAAAAAAAATAAAAAATGTAGGGGAGAACAGTTATTGAACTTTGCATCAATCATATTGACATATATGAAAAAAAAGAGAATAGGATGCTTTGCAGAGGCTACAATGCCCACTGATTATCGAGCGATTATTCGGTCAGCTTCAATTTTATGCTAATCAGCGACAATAATTAAGGCAGAAGCGTTAGATGTGAAAGACGTACCTTTATCACTGATGATACGATTCGGAAGCCTAAAATAGGCGGTAGGGTCGTTCAAAAATTAAATTACTATGGCGCTGTTTTTGTATTTCGGATGGCTCTCACGATTATAAACTTACTAAAAGCGTCAGACATCGTAATGATACGTGTGTTTCCATGTTTACTCTTTATAAACGGTCCGAGGTGATCAATATGCATCACCCGAAATGGTATCGGTTCCATTGCTCCAATGTGTAGGCGACCTTCGGGTTTTCCACTTTTGGATTTCATATCATAACATTCGACGCATGCATGTAAGATTTCAAATATCGGCATATTTTAGGAAACCACAAATTTCCTTTAATTCGTTCGATTATCTTCTTGTTACCATAGTGCCCCAAGTTGTCGTAAAAATGTTGTACCACTCGAAATCGAATTACTTTTGGCACAAGAAATTTTGGTTCATCGCCCTTCTTTCGATACAAACGATTATCTTTCATTCGAAATTCTTCTCGCAAATACTTTTTACAGTCGGACTTCTGACATCTGTTTAGTACGGCGATGATTCTCTTCAAATTTTCATATTGACGTTGCATAGTAAGAATCCGTCGGTCAGATCAATTCCAATTTTGTTTTTGGAACCAGTTGCAGCCTCCATTTTTCTCGGCGGTTCGTTTGGAGATCATCTTAACGCATCGACGTGAGCCATGTTATCCCTTGGTCGGTGAATTGTCTCAAAATCATATTCGAGTAGTCGCAACCACCATCTTGCGATTCTCGGTACCATCTCCGTTTCATCTTTTATTTGTGCGATGACAGAACAGTCGGTGACGGCACGAAATCGTTCTTCAAGAAGATATACTCGGACTACGGTCAGACATGTTGACAGATCATCGGCAATAGGCATCGGGTATGGTTGCTTTACAGTGACCTTGTTCATTTGCCGGTAGTCGACACACATTCGACTTTCACCATTCTTCTTATCGACTTAGTAAATCGGCGAGGCGTGAATCAGAAGATTGAATAATGCCATTCTGTAACAATCCTTCCACAATATTCTTGACAATCCGTCTTTTTGCGAAAGTGATACAATACGGTTTGATATTAATCGGTGTATCGGTGGTTAGTTTAATTACCATCTTTGTTAGGGCACACTTGCCTAACTCTGATACTGTTGAAGCGAAAACCTCGGAATGTGACGACAACAAAGCTTTTACTTCACTTTTTTCGGTTTTGCTTCAGTCCTTACCCATGTCAAGATTTTCCATAATCTCACAAGTCGATATCCTTCTTTATACACAAAATATCACGGCCCAACAATACATTTTCAAGGTCAATTGGCGATGTAAATTGGCCACTATGCGCCGCTGCCATTAGACTCCGTTGGACTTATCGTAAGTAGTGCCGTAAGGCACTCCTTAGAGTTAAGTGTTACGCTAACCATTCAGAGATTTTTCAAGACCTGTAAAATCAAATCAAAATTGCCACTGATGAGATAGGAGCCAAATAAAATTGCAAACGTTAGATGTTCCTTCCTTTTATTATGTCGGAAAAGCCGGTTTGTGAGCAACTAATTGTTATTGAATATGTCAATGATCCGGTCATTATACATGTTTTATAGTTGATGGAATTTTCATGCTGTGGTCTACCTCTGATCTTCCAGTGTCTAAACTAATCGTGTTTTGTAATTTCAATTTCAAAGTGATTTAATAATTTTTAATAATATTTTGATACCACTTTGCAATATTTTGGAAAACGTTTGAAAAGTTTGGTACGGAACATTAAATTTTGTTACATCCACATCACATTGATAATGTAACACCCTGTTCAATAACGATGACCAAATTCTTCCAAATTTCAATTCATTACAATCCCAAATTTATTTTTATAACCTCTTTACATAATTAAATTAATATTCCAAAATATTATTTTTCAATATTCCCAACTTATATAAATAAGCCGACCATTATCCATTTTTCGATTTTCCTATACTCACGTTCTCTGTGTAGGGATGTGCGGCTAACAAGACATTGTCACTTAATAACAATAAAAAAAACTGTCAAATAAAATTGATTTGGTTCTATCTCTTTCTTTTTTCTATAGTATGTATATTGAATTCACATTTATTCTGTCCCCATAAAAATCATCAATTTTGACAGTTATGCTTTTCAGTGCTTTTCTGCATTTTTCGTTGACTGAATTAAATTATTTTGTATAAATTCGATCGTTCGGTTTGGTCATTATCCTTTATTTCTCTGCATCTTTATATACTCATAGTTCTACTCGCCTTATACACGTCTTTTTATTTCTATCTTATTCAATCAACTTTTATTTGTTTCTGTCAAATGCGAAGCTATATGCTTGTGTGCGAGTTCTATAAAAATATAAATCCTTTACATATAAACAAGAAAGTTGTTTTTGTATTTGTATGTATATAAGATAAGAAGGTTGAGTGGTCTTGTACAATGTACAAGCTTGGTATGTGGCGTGGCAAGAGTTTTGTGTAGTAAGTGAGTCGGTATATAGTGTTGGGATAATGATTATTATCATCATCAACATCAATGATCATTTTCTTGAATTGAATTGATAAATAAAAAGTAACACGTTTGCAGGATAATAAAAATGAACGAACGGACTAATAACGAACGGACTAATAAAATACCTCGTACATATACTGAGTTTATAAAGAAAGTGGATGAGAATGCTAAAGAATTGGTTTGCTTGATTGAATAGAATTATGTACATGGTTATAAGTTAATTCAGATTGTATATACGTAGTTCATGGTGATGGTTGTAGTTTTTATAAGATTAAATGGGTGGTAAAGCTATGATTTGTAGTAGGAAATCAAATAATTGAAAGAAAGCCGATTTATACCATTTAAAGGCGTAATGGCATATAAAGTGGCGTACTCCTCACGCCTGACCCCAAAAAATCATTTTTGTCTATCAAACTATGTATAAATAAATGTACATATGTATATGTCTTCCCTGCCTCTTTGCCAGATTCTATATTTAACATAAAGTTCTCTTCGAAATGTCCAACTAATTTTTTGTATTGCAAAAATGAAACACATACATCTTCAAAAAAATATTTCTACAAAATATTAAGTGTGTGAGTTATCTAAGGTTTTCATCTCAGAAAAATACAAATGTCCATCGGGTAATACTAACGTCAACCTAAAGTGTCGTTACTGAGTTTATTTTATATTGATTAGACATAATGTGTACTAGTTACAACTTATCTAAAATCAATTCAAACGTTTACAAGTATTTCTTAAATTAATAATTTGAAATAAATTTAAAAACTCCAATATTTAACATTGAAAAAGTGTAGTCTTATCCCGAAAACATACATATGCAAAATGAAGACACATTTTCCATGAAAAAATTCGTATTATGTTATTACCACATTAGTCTGAATTTTAATAATATCAAACTTTCGTAATAGTTTTCGTAATAGTTCAAGAATAAACTATTCCGAAAATTTTTTGATACCGAGTTAGTGTCAAAGGATAAAGAAGATCTTAAAATGGTATTGTTGAAAGTGGATTCTGAAAATTTTCGCAATGGTTTTTTCGTTCCTTATTTCATTTTCGTAATAAAATTATTTGATTTTTTGATGTCCCAAATTATTTCTTTAGAGATGTAATGGACATTTTGTTACCTAGGTAGTAAAAAAGGTGATTTCATTTTTTTCTTTATTACTATGGGAAAATTTGGATTCGTTTTTTAGAATAACTCCGGTTTTAATTTTGTTTTTAGATATAGGTTTTCAATTTCAAATTAAACTATTTCAAGTTCAATCGAAACTTTTTCTAAAACTAACGAAACCTTTGCCAAACCAAATCAAACTTTTTTGAAAGCAAACAAAACCTTTTCAAATTCAAATCAAACTTTTATTTACCCAATTAAAACTTTACCAAATTCAAATAAAACTTTTTCAAATTAAAATAAAACAATTTCAAATTAAAAAAAATAATAAAAAAAATATTGTATATAGATGTGGTATGGGCCAGTTATGGCCTTTAATCGATTATTATTTATAAATAAAATGAAGTGGTTGCAGATTCCATTGCAAATATACACGCGAGCAGCGCTGAAACTATATTATATAAGTACAAACGTGCCGATGACGAAATAATTATTAATAAAAGAGGCGGCAAAAGAAAAGAAAAAGTGACTGAGAACGTGTTAACGTTGCTCGAAGGTGCAGTGGAACAAAACCCATGCATCACACTTAAAACAATTAAACAAAAATTGTTCGAGCATTCAGATATAAACTTAAGTATTCAAACGGTGGCCAATTGTTTGAAGAGGCTTAAACCCAGTTTAAAAAACCGCAATTGAGGTTGATAAGTTAAATAACGTTAGATTTAAGGAGAGAGTATGCTCTAAATTTCACATAAAATTCGCCATAAAATCGCAGCAAAGTATTTTTTATTGATGAAAGTGGCTTTAATTTGCATCTGAGTTGGACTCGTGCTAGGTCACGTATCGGAACAAGGGCAAATGTGATTGTGGTAACAGTTCGTGGAAGGAACGTAACGCTAATTGCGGCTATAAGTGTTGCAGGGGTGATTCACCACAATATTATTGCAAACTCAAACTGAACAGCGCAAAATTTGGTTCATTTCTACGGGAATTGTTGGCGAAAATAAGAATGCAAGGTTTACAGAATGTGTGATTCGTCATGGACAACGCGGCCATTCATAAAACAGCAGAAATCAGGGATATTGCGAATTTAAGCTCTGCTGAACTTGTTTTTCTGTCGCCTTATTCGCCGATGCTAATTCCCATTGAGCAAGTTTTTTCGAGTAAAACTTTTTTAAGTAAAAAAAATATATTTATTTTTTAAGTAAAAAATCAAATAATTTTTAATAAAAAATAATTTTCATTTTTGTAATACTTCTTTACAAGTAAAATTAGCTGCTCGACAAATTTTAAGAGAAAATGTTGACAAGCTCGATATGGAAACTTCCACAAGCAATTGATAGGAAGGCCCTACACTGAACCAAAATAACTTTTTTTTTGGTTTTTTTTAATTTTGAAATTGTTTTATTTTAATTTGAAAAAGTTTTATTTGAATTTGGAAAAGTTTTTATTGGGTAAATAAAAGTTTAATTTGAATTTGAAAAGGTTTTGTTTGCTTTCAAAAAAGTTTGATTTGGTTTGGCAAAGGTTTCGTTTGCTTTAGAAAAAGTTTCGATTGAACTTGAAATGGTTTAATTTGAAATTGAAAACCTATACAACGCTATTTCTATTTGATGTCCAAAATAATGTTTTGTTTGAGATAATAATAAACATTTTTTCCATTATACATTTTATTTCCTAAAGCAAACGAAATTTTTGTTTATACCCGCCTCTATTCTTAAAAATATCAGATTTTTTTAGGTTTGACCATTTTTATCTATACTCTACTACTTTATATTTGGGAAATCCATAAATTTTATTTAATCACAGCTGATTTAATAACAAAAATTTATTAAATATTTTGGCATTTCGTTGTAAAAAGTATTAATGAAAAATTGATAATATACCGTTTTGTGATCAATAAATTTTTACGTTATTTTAGATTTTTTTACTATAGTTAGTGGAAGACACGATAACCACAATAATTTATATTAAAAATTTAAACTTTAATAATAAAATATTTAAAATTTAATATTATTAAGCACAAAAGTACACAACAATAATTAAAAAAACGTCCGTTTCGCTCTATGTTTTCAATTGAAATGACATTTTTAATCACCTCATTATGAAACGTCTTTCCCTCTATCTTATTTTCGTAATGGTTTCAAGAATAACTATTTATGTTTTCTCCATTACGATTACGAAAAGTTTTACGAAAATTTTAGGTACCGAAAATGTTCGTAATACTTCAAGAATAGAGACCCTGGTCATAACCCAGGTCTGAAATAAATATGTGTAGTGGCATATACGGCCACATAGGCACTTTTCATAGCTAATAACCCCCGGCAACACAGGCGCATATCATGACGATAAGACATAAATTTATAAACATTTGTTAATCGTACTAAGAAAAGTTTTCAAGTCTTTTTTTTTGTTTTTATCCAAGCATGTGAAGTTATTCCAGTTTTTCATCCCAGAAAAAATAAAAATTTTCATCAGGTAACACTAATTTCATCCCATCCCAGAATTTTTAAAATCATCCCATCCCAGGATTTTTAAATCACACAATTATTTAGGAATGTGATATTTGTTAAAAGTAGTGAAAATTTTAGATTACCGCTATGCTCATTTGCATATGGCCCTCCACATGAAATTTGAAGAAAAAACTCAATAAAAAAATTAATAATTCTCCCAAACCTAGATATTGCCTAAAGATTTGACTTTTGATTTTGACTCGTCATGATGTCCACTAACTCTGATAAAAATTTGGATATCAGCCGTATGTTAGGATTTTCGCTATATGCTCATTTGCATATGGCCTTCCATATGAAATTTGAAAAAAAAACTCAATAAAAAAATTAATAATTCTCCCAAACCTAGAGATTGCCTAAAGATTTGACTTTTGATTTTGACGCGTCATGATGTCCACTAACTCTGGTAAAAATTTGGATATCAGCCGTATGTTAGGATTTTCGCTATATGCTCATTTGCATATGGCCCTTCATATGAAATTTGAAGAAAAAACTCAATAGAAAAATTAATAATTCTCTCAAACCTATAGATTGCATAAAGATTGTACGATATCCATTCTATTAAATGCTAGCAATATAGCATTTATTTGAGCAAAATTAAAGTCAGTGACTTTAGTTGCGAATGGTAGCCAATTCTTTATTCTACTAACAACCTCGTTTCTATACGAGGTCAACCAACTTCCAATGGCATCGATATTGTGGAGAGAACTATAACCATGTCGCTTAAGGGGAATGGGTCACGTGGTTCATCGTCATCTACTTTTATTCGAATAATTAGGGCATAGTATAAAATGCACGACGGTGGACATCATGACGAGTCAAAATCAAAAGTCAAATCTTTAGGCAATTTCTAGGTTTGGGAGAATTATTAATTTTTTATTAAGTTTTTTTTTCAAATTTCATGTGGAGGGCCATATGCAAACGAGCATATAGCGAAAATCCTAACATACGGCTGATATCCAAATTTTTATCAGAGTTAGTGGACATCATGACGAGTCAAAATCAATAGTCAAATCTTTAGGCAATCTATAGGTTTGGGAGAATTATTAATTTTTTTATTGAGTTTTTTCTTCAAATTTCATATGGTGGGCCATATGCAAATGAGCATAGCGGTAATCTAAAATGTTCACTACTTCTAACACAACTCACATTTCTAAATAATCCTGTAATATAAAAATCCTGGGATGGGATGATTTTAAAAATTCTGGGATGGGATGAAATTAGTGTTACCTGATGAACATTTTTATTTTTCCTGGGATGAAAAACTGGGATAGCTTCACACACTTTTTTATCCATGCCATCTGTGTTGGGGCCGAACACTCCCGGTTTATTTTTTCCGTCTTACTTTACGCATCACCTGCCAAATCGAAGATGTACGGCTATAGGGCCGATTTAAAACCATCTGCACATTGCAAGCTCCATGCCAGCCTATACTGACATGGAAGATGGATCGGCCCATGAGTTTTGCACTCCGACAGAGGGTCATAGATGTGTTACATTTCATCCCCGATCGTAATCGGTTATGAAATTTCACTTTTGCATCCTGCCCCTATCGGGATTTGAACCCGGTACCTCCCGATCCAAATGCCAAAGCTTTAACCACTGTGCGATTTGGTCGGTGTTTTTAAGTCTTTTAGAGACTATACTGGAGAATATTTGTAGTGATACATACGTGGATATAGGAATCGTTTTTTCCTGATAACCCTGGTAAATACAGACGCAAAAGAACACTGGAAAAAAGCTAAAGGAATCCTATATCATAATTGGACATGTTAGAGATGGTCGATAAGTTTGTGATTTAAGTCTTGACATGCTGCTCTAGTTGTATTATTCCGTGGTTCTCCGTCAACATCTTTGCACAGGTCGTTCTATGCATGTTGCTTTCTATGAGAGAACAAGAAAAATTCCAACCCATTTAAATTGCATAACCCATACATTTTTTGATGAAAATTTCTCCTCTACCTCGATACTCTTTGTAACATTAGGTATTCTTTAATTAAATTCGACAAAATAAAAAAAAAAACCACCATTATTAAATTTATATCTTATCGTCATAATATGCGCCTGTGTTTCCCATAGTTTATAGCTATGATCAGTGCCTATGTAGCCGTATATGCCACTATACATATTTATTTCTAGTCTAGGCTCTAGAAAATTTAAGATTTTTTCTTAATACGATTAACAAATTTTTATAAATTTATACCTTATCGTCATGATATCCGCTTATCGTCATGATATTGCTGCCCAAATGCCCACTAACACAATTGTGTGGGTATGGCAAAAGTACCGTGTCAAAAATTTATTTTTGTATGCGTTTTGAACCAACTTACATATTTGCGTACATATTCCTTTCAAACATATTTTCGTTCGAAAAAAAACACTATAACTGTACACACAATTGTGTTGGTTGTACTTCCTTGACGCATTTTTCTTTTTTTTTTTTGGTAGAAAAAGGGATATTTTTTAAGGGTTGTGTGTATTTTTACTTAATGGCTCTGGGGGTTAAAAATTTGTGAGGGGAGTTAATGTACTACTTTTTGTGGTAGATATATTATGTTATATTTATGACATTTCTTAAAAAATAATTATTTAAACATTTAAAAAAATCTTTTTAAAACAGCCAATAGTTTTTTAGTCTTGAAAAATAATCTTTTAAAATTTAAGAAAACTATTTGACATAAGTAAGAAAAGCGTTTTTGAAAATAAAAACAACTTTTTTATTATTATACACAAATTTGGCGAAAAAAATTATTTTAAAAATAAAACGATTATCCTTTCAATTTTAAACACGGGACTTTTCGCCTAAAAAATATATGTATGTTTTTTTCCTTTTATGTGTATATTTTTTAATACATATAAAATGAAAAAAATATACATATATTTTTTAATAACGGTTTTCTTCCTCAGTGTGGGCCAACTTCAACGACTTAAAAATAATCGGTCGAATATCGCAAGTACTACCTTATAGATCGAAACTTTCGTTAAACTGCAGGATAACCTGCACGTACTCGTCTATATATCGCATATAATACTCAAACGTTATCGAAAGATTAACTTTAACCTCTCTCACGAACAACTCATAAAATTAAATTATGAAATTTCGGGTTATTCTAGATAATAGTCAGTCTTTTATAAATCAAGGTGAGGTCACCAAGACGTTGGAACTTTGGTTTTGAACTAGTGAAAAATTGCATCCTTTATATTAAATTTCAGTCGTTCCATCAGTCTGTAGTGACTAAACTACAAAAATATTGAAAATACTTTGAACTTACATTCAAAGTATAATCACAATGACTTAGCGAATTTTGATAATTCGCTGTGCAATTGTCAACCCCCTTACCTTTTCAATCGCATTAAGTACAATTACTGAAATTATCTCGCAGTGCGTTCATTTTTAAAACTCATTGCGAATCGAATTTTGCGTGTATGCTTTCGGGGGACATGTCGTGTCGAATTTGACAGCATTGACAAATCACTCACCATTTGATGTGCTGTTTTCTCAAAATGTCCCTTTTCTTACAATATAGTATGAATTCCATCAGAAACTTGATATACAAATGTATAAAAGTTGCGACCATCTTGCGCTTTTAAGAGCTCTATAGAAGATGTTCAATACAATATTGAAAACTACAGCATCTTGTATTTTCCATGTCAGCGAGATAGAGTACTAACATATAGAGAGTTAGATTAACGAGCAGGTTTAGCTACAACTAGCACATTTCAGGATCCTTGGAACTATTAATTTAAATCCGAAAGGTGTTCATAAACATGTTTTAGTCATTTACTCATATGACACCCGTAGTGCCAAACCTAACATACGGATATTATTGAACTTATGAACAAAATAAGTAGCTCTACTTATTATGAACAAAGCATAACTAATGATGGTCTTGTGAATTTTATTTTGGTTCATCCACTATAGGCATGATGCTTTATTGAAATCGGGAAAAATCGTTTGCGACACTCTTGGATCCTGGCTTAATATGCCCTAAATATTTGAACAAAAATCCTGGAATAAGCCAAATAACATTATTGAATGAAACCTATGGAATAGAGGTAGACTGCAATATTTCTCGTACATTTAAAATTCAAAATAAATGAAATAAGATTTCAAGGAGTAGACAAGATACAAACAAGCATTTCATGGTTACTCGCTTCGGTTTCTAAATCTCACATAAACCAATTTTATATTAAAAATGTCTTATTTTAGCCTTTGGAGAAAAATATTTATAGCCTAACAATTATAGACGGTTTATGTTTCTCTCCACAAGTTTTAAAACAACACGAGAACAGTATCACTTATTGTGGCTTTGCAAAATAAAATGGGAAACTGTAAACAAGATAGATCAAGTGTTTAATGAGCCTGAAACTTAAACTACACCCCAACGAACCATTGCGAAATTGTGATGCCAATTTGTTATTTTGAGTAATCATTGAGATATCAGCTAACTAATGGATCCGCCATACTATTTGCAGAATTATTGAAATTAAATTGCTATATGGTTGCTTTTGTTCGTTTGTAACAGGAAGGAAAATAGCTTTATGTATACTGAATTTGGTATACACTGTACATAGACCACAATTTTGTAAACTTTATTTTAACTGGAAATCTCAAATCTTCATTTCGCTGAAGGTGGATCTTCACAAACTAAAAAAAGCATCGCTACCCAATGGAGAGTATTGGGTACGAGGGTTTTTTTTCCAAAAAAGGGCCACAACCTTTCCATTTTTTTTATTTCGTACAAGAATAATAAAACCGTTTTGTTTGCCTTATTTCATTTAAGCACGGAGAGAAATAACTAAGCATACTCGACTTAAATTATGCGATTTGTAGGCTAGTAAAACTTTAATTTATTTAAAAATTCCATGACTTGGCAATAAAAAATAAAAATAAAATATAATTAAAAAATAAGTATTTAAAAGTAACGATTAGTTTTTATATTACAAGGACGAAAAAAATTGCTTTTTAGAATGATTACTGTTCAAAGAAGTAAATTCGCGGTTTAATATAGTTACCATGTTCAAAAGGCGATTGACACTATTTTTGAGAGATTGTAAACAATTACAAGAAGTAGAGCACTTGCAGTATAATGTTGTTGCTGGCACAGCTGACAAATATAATAAAATAAATATGAACAAATCTAACAAACCATTTTTGCTTTTAGTATAATAGAACTATACAGAGTGTTCCGAAAGTGGCTAACACGAATGGTAACGCTGGAATATATGACCAAAAAAAATATGAGGTTCGTTGTGATAGTCGTTTAAAGAGAAGACTCCCAACATAGCACCTTGTATTAAATAAACTTCAATATCTTGAGAAATAACTAATTTTATTTTCAAGTCTTATAGTTATGACTATTTTGTAAAAAAGTATTTCAAATTTAAACAAAACTTTTAGAATTCAATTTTTTTTAAAAATTGTTTGGTTTCGGTTCCATTTAACTCTTAACAATAACTCTACGTTAGTAAATATTTTTTGACGGAAACATATAGCTAGTACAGAATCTTAGCAAGCTAACTATTTGTCATATTTGGAAGGCTCCTCTTTAAACGTCTATAACTTGATAGAAGAGCTTTAACGAGCAAAGTTATACAAGTAACCTCACATTCGTTTTGGTCAAGGAACCCAACGGTACCATTTGTGTTAGCCACTTTCGGGACACCTTGTATACGCGATATTTGCTTTTTTTTAACAAAAAGATGGTCATTTAAATTCAGTTGTATAGGTTGGAAGCTACTTGGAAGTTATTCATATGTAGCCTTAACGAGTTTTTCCGGACGGTATGCAAACCAAACAAATTAAAGTTAAATTGAATATTCATAGAAATCAATCAAAATATTTTATTTTACGAATTTTGATTTGTTTGGGAAATTTTAGATAGGTTTGACGTTTGACCAATCTTTGTATCTGTTGTTTTTAAAATTTTAGCCAACAGCCAAATCCATATCACGAAACTAACTTTTCGAAGCATGATGGAGCTTCCGATACTTTCGGTTTAGTCGATCAACAGTGAAAATGAAAAGCAACAGGATAATAAAGTTTGGTCTAAGACGTCGCTAGATTCGTCATCGGTCCCATTCATGTGCAAGAGTGTTGATAGTTATTTTAACAATGTCAACAACAAAATGGCGATGCAGTTTATAGTATTTTACAAGTTTAAAACAAACATTATTGTAATAAACCGTTAAATCATGCGTCACATTCACCATCAAACAAATGATTCCTCAAAACCAAAACCTTCAATACCTTCGATGCCACCACCAAACTGTAATTTTGTCATGTGGCCGCCAAACCTAAATCACGTTGTTGTTGCCAAATCACTTACTATTTACCTACAGAAAAGTCGTACTACGGCAACATCCATAATATAATCACAACAGTCACGGTCTCTCAGAGCTGGTCTAATTTGTATACGAAAGGAATAGTGCAAATTCACCTATAAATAAATATTTAATGCATGTGCGGATTCCATGTCATGTTTTAAACGTCACAGTTTGCACTATATAATCACACAAATTGAGGTATCATTTGAATCGATACCAATGGCATTTTACCAATATCGGCCCAAGACAAGGGAGCTGGATACCGAGGAAAAGTTGTGTAAAGAATACAATAAACTAATTAAATAATTAATAACTAATTAATAAATAAATACATTAATAAATTAATTAAACGGTAAAGACAAATTTAATACTGAGGTTACAGATGACGGGAAATCAAAAATGGAAGAGGCTATATAGCTTCGAAAATGACTCGAAGAAAATGAAGAAGCTGATTCGCAAGAATTTAAAACCGAAAAAAATAAACAACACAATGGTCATTTTGGTTCGAATTGAAATCGATTTTGAAATTTAGATGAAATTGTTTTCGTGCCCGCTAAGCGGTTATCCGATGGGGTGCGGTATATCATGAAAATAAATCCTTTTCTCGTACCCTATATAGCATAAGCATTTATTAAGAGAACTTAAACTTTTTATGTGGATTAACACAAATAAAGTGTGTATTTTGACATTCTTCATCTAATGCCTGTAGGTCGATACAAAAGACCCGAGAATAAGAGAACCTCGATTTGCTTCACAACTTCAGCGACAAGGATTTTGACATTGTGAATTGTCATCAGTGATGTTAGTTTATATATATCTCGTGTATAATGCTTGGAGTTGATACTTGGCCCCCTTAATTGACTAGCAAAGTTTAGTTTATCCAAATGTTACGTCCACTTTAATGATATGAACGGAACGCGCCTAATTATAATAATTAATTTACAATGAGCAGGCGAGCGACGGAAAGGAAAAAGAAGAGGGGAATTTTTGTTTTAGTTAAAAGAAAACCACAGAACGAATCGGATAAAAAAAATCACCTCTAGAAAAAAAAATACCGAATGAAAAAATACAAAATACAACCTATAGAGAAAAAGCTTTTGTTTTGATCGGAGCCGGATAAAATTTGATAGTAAAGGCGATTAAGCCACACGAAGCTTTTATATTACGTCAATAGGCATGCAGGTTAGCACAAAGGACACTAACCTTAAATTATAAAAAATATAGTGAAAGTACATTTCACATGTAGTCGTTCGTTGTCCGAGAAAATCGGTGACTTTACTCATCTCCACAAAATAAGCTAAATGTGACTCCCCGTCGTGGCATTGCTTCAACACATACTAAAATATCCCGCTCTTTGAGAACTGTATTGAGTTTATCCTCTTTAGGCACTTCCTGCAGATTCTGAGCTATCAAAGATTTTTGTTCTTAAAAAATTTCTTTCTTACATATAGTTAGGTGTCGCAGTAAATGTTTATTAAGAGCTTATTTAAGACGAGAACACGAGGCAGTTAGATAGATAAATGCATTTGAGTGACTATAGACAACTTACAGTTAAAAATAATTATGATTGACTCTGCAAATTAAATGTTTGATTTCAGTTTTTTTTTTAAGTTTTCACAGTTTTTACATATTGTTTGTAAATTACATAATTTATTTATTAATTTACGTTATTTAGAAAAAAGAAATGTTAAAAACGTTTTTACATTGTAAATGCTCAAAGTGCTTAGGAAAAGTAAAATCTATCAAAAACACTTATGGTCCCGCAGTCGCAAAGGGTTATGCTATAGAGGCATATTTATTTTTTATTTACACATAATTCTGTTATACTGTCAGTTTTACAAACGAAAAAAAAAATCTGATATGAATTAAAATTACACTTTGAGATCTTTGAAATAATCAATGTCACTACAATTTTTAAATTCAGATTTTTTTACATTGATGTGTGATTCCAATTGAAGGTAACCTCAACAACTTTTGTGGCACTCTGCGAGAGTAGATCGAAGTTCCAAATTAGAAGAAAATATACCAAAAACATGATTATTTTTAATTTCAATTTTTTTTTACCAGAATTAAAAGTTATTGAACCCGCATATCATTAATACGACTAATGACACCAATCACGATTTAATTTACACATGAATTATTTTAATCTGATTCTAAGGAAATTTCAATAGAATCGAAATTGTGTTTACAATGTAGACAAATAAAATTTAGCATGAGGAATAGCCTTAATTTCAGGCGGGTTCCGTAGGAGCTTTTTCGTTTTTTATATACATCTATATTTTGAAAAGTATAGCAAATATAACAAAAAGGAGTAAAAATTTAAACAAAATTAGTTCAGATAATTTTTATAAATTTTACCGGAATTGACGAGTTTCCACAAAAATTGTATTCCACAACAAATCGGCATTTTTCAGACGGGTTGACTATTCGTAAAAAATTCATATAGCTACTTAATTTTTTTTCATTAATTGGGAGATCGTTACAAAATTTGGTTGCAATTTGTGTAATGGAACAGACACTGCTATGGGAGCTTTTTATTGTTGAAAAATTGGCATTTACAAAAAAACGACAAAAATTTATTCAAACAAATTTAAAAATTAAAATTTTGGAATTTTAATCTTTAAATTAAATAATTAAATTGAATTAGTTAAATTATTGGTTCTCTGAAATAAAAGCAGGAATAATGATCGTTGATTGAGCAAGTCAGTTTTAACAGAAGTCTGGTAGGTTTACTTTAGAAATCGAATATATGGTTAGTTCGAGGTCGTACTAGTAAAAGAAGAGATACATCCGTAGTAAAAGAATGGCGGATGTTTGCCGCAACATGTTTATCCATCATTATATAACAATTAAAAACCGTTTTTATTGCCTTAATTCATTTAAACACCGAGAAAAATAACTCAGCATTACTTAACTTAAAAATTCGTTTACTTGACGATAGAAATTAAAAAAAAAATAATTGACAAATTGGGATTAAAAAGTAAGGAATTCTTTTTATGTTATAAAGAGGAACAAATTTAAGTAAGTTTAAAAAATTACCATGTTCGAAAAAAATGTTTTCCTCTAATTTTGGGTTATTGAACACAATTACAAGAATTATTACACTTACAGTATTAGGTTGTTGCTGTATATTTCGACGTAAGAATAGCTGTAGATTACAACTAAAGATTGCATAAACAAACACTTCGCAAGAAACTGCTGCCATAAAGATATAACTTTTCCTGCTGATGGAAAAGATTTTGCCGTCTTTGGTGCACTTCCACCAGCTTCACTCCAATATTCTGACTGTTCTTTTCGCTCTGCTGTATAATCGTGGACCAAAGTTTCATAAACAATGAACGGAACGACCCTTGAAATCTATTTCATTTTGCGTAAACCGGTCCAAACATGCTTCGGAAATATTCATTCGAATGCGAATTGCGGAACCCATCTTGCACAATTCTCCACTGTAATTCTCCACGCATAATTTGAACTTCCCTTTCTGGTGAAATACCTAAGACATTAGCTATCTCACACGCTGTCACTCGGACATAACGCAGTACCATGCCATGAACTTTTCGAATCATTTGTGGTGTAGTGACACTTTTTGGCCGTCCACTCATGCTCATGTTCATCTTCATGGCTTATATGACCACGTTTAATTTAAGTAACCCATATTTTTACTGTTACATATGAAGGAACACAT
This sequence comes from Nephrotoma flavescens, assembly GCA_932526605.1. NCBI lineage: Eukaryota > Metazoa > Arthropoda > Insecta > Diptera > Tipulidae > Nephrotoma > Nephrotoma flavescens. The sequence goes on along the minus strand of OW052221.1, from coordinate 272,987,165 downwards.
TTACCATACACATTTACCATATCGGTATGAATTTCTTTATTTGATAAACCTTTTTTAAATAAATATTCAATGTCAGTACGATTTTTAAAATTTTCCATTACAAAAAAAAACAGAAACACGTCAATTTCAAATGGCTGGTAAACAAAGAATGAAATTATAGTTTGATTTGAAATTTTGCATGCGTTTATATAAATAATGGAATATTCTAGTAAAATTTGTTTTTTCCCGCTATCGACACTTGAATGGCATTAGGCGTAATACTTATCAAACGGCCTAAGTATTATACCAGCAACTATACTAAATTTTGAAAAGGTTTTTTTTTTACAAAAAACAGCAATTTTAGTTCAGTAGGTTGGAAATTGCTAAGAAGCATTTCTTTATATATAGGCTGAAAGGATTTTTTCGGAAGCTCTGCAAAGCAAACGAAATGAAGTTAAATATAAAAACATATTCACGGTGAGATTATTCACCTTGGTATCGTTTACTTCACCCTACTTTAAAAAAACAGCGGAATGCTAAAAAGACTGAATTTCTCATCGACGTCTTAGCACAAAAAAATCGTTAACACGCTGCTTCTCACTAAATCAATAGGCGAGTGAAAATCTATATGAGTTAGAAAAATTGAGTCAAATATCTTGCGAATAATATTAAAATCAACTTTGCGATCCAAAAATTGGAAAAAAACATACATAGAAACGACACGCACAGCGCATCTGATCTTTACAGCTTGCACCATATTAGCAAATTCCAAATGCAAACGCGTTATTGATCTGGTAATATATAGTGTAATAAATAGTTTACCCATATCGGCATTCTTCCAAAATATAAAAGGAATTAAAAAATGGAATATGATCATCTGATATGAGCTCAACATAGGTGGAGGAGATATTCTTGTTATTTTTGAATTTAAGTTCAGTCATCATCCACATTTAACAAACAAGCAAAAATTGTGCACTGAAATTTCAGCAAACTAAAAAATTTTTGTTTGCCGCCAAGTTACCACTTACCCCACTGCCACCAAGACACAGGGTTTTCTGTGGTAATATCATTAATATTCTCGACTTCCTAGCTGAAAATGGGACTCAAGAAACTGTTTTACTAAAAACGTGGGCCTTACTAAACCTACATACATTCAAACTCATTCTGGCATATGGCTACTTTAAAAGTTTGCTAAGTCCTACTAACTACATAACTCTTATTCCACCGAGGAGGGGGTCATTATGATTTTATTAATGCTCGATTCCATAGAAGATGACTGATAAAAAGAGACCACACAATTTTTTCGAAATGAAGCTGGTAGCACCGTTACTGTCAATGCAGATCGGTATAGATCGATGATAACCAACTTTTGATGGCCGAAGTTGGAAGAAGTTGATCCTGACAAAATTTAGTTCCAAGACGAGGCTACGTGCCAGACAGCAAGTGCAACAATTGAATTATTGCGAGAAAAGTTTGGAGATTCGATTATTTCAAGAAATTGTGATATTGAATGGCCTCCAAGAAGTTGTGACTTAACACCATTAGACTATTTCTTGTGGGGTTATTTGAAGTCAATGGCCTTTAGCAATAAAGAAAACTCTTTTCAAGCTTTACAAGTCAATATAGTGAACGTGATATTCATGACATACGATTCGCTCATGCAGAAGAAGTCGTTTGAATGACGTTTTATTCAGAACTTAGTTGTATCGATTGTACTTAACATTAAATAAAAAACATTTCAATTTCCTTAACAATTAGTGTGTGTTTTTTTAAGAAATCATATCACTCTTATTGGAAAACCCTATATTTTTCCTTACTAACAAACTAATTGCTTTTTTTCAGAGACCCTAAATGGTAAAAAATATTAACGCAAACTAGAAGTCAGAAGTTATGTTTGTTCATAACGTAGACAGTTGTTAACGATAATCAGTTGTAAAAACAGACAAACAGCATTTGCGGGAAGCTTTCCTGATTTGCTTCAACTTGAAAAAAATGCAGATGTAGCACGTAATTTGCTTGTGGAGGCTTATAGCGAACATGCACCATTGAAAACTACATGCGATTTAAACTTTTCAGAAGTTACGATTTCGCCGTTGAAGACAAGAAGCGCCTCGGAAGACCAACAGCATTTAAAGTCATCGAGTTGCAAGCGTTATTAAATGAAGATGATCTTCAAACTTAAGATCGACTTGCGGAGGCATTAAATACGACTCGCCAATTATTTTACATTTAAATGTGATTTTGAAATCTTTGATTCTTGGGTCTGTCACCACAATTTTTAAATTAGGATTTTGTCACCTTGATGTTGTTACCTTGTTTTGTTACCTTGATGTGTGACCTTAATTGGTTAATCTCGATAATTCTTTCGATTTTCTGCGGATTCTTCTTTCGATTCTCGATAATTCTTTCGATTCTCTTCAATGTTAAAGTTCCAATTTAAAGGAAAATATACCAAAAACATAGTCATTTTGAATTTCCAAAATTTTCACTGGGAGTTCCTCTTAGAATTAAAAGTTACTGAGCCCGGATATCTTTAATACGACTAATGACGCTAATTAAGATTAAATCCAAATCGAAATATTGTTTGCAATGTTTAGGGCTCAAGGCTCACCGTGCTCTTCTGCGCTTATGTTTTTACGTCCTTACTTTACGCCTCCCGGCCTACTCGAGAACGTACGGTTATAGGACCGATTTTAGACAATTTGCACATTGCAAGCTCCATGGCAGCCTATACTGCATGGAAGATGGGTCGGCCCATGGGTTTTGCACACCGACAGGGGATCATAGATGTATTACATTTCACGACATTCGAACCCGTTACCTCCCGACCCAAACGCCAAAGCTTTAACCACTGTGCCGTTTGGTCGGTGTTTACAATGTACACAAATAAAAATTATTATGAGGGATAGCCTGAACTTTAGTTACAATATGCTTAGTCATGTACATTGTACGGATATACGAACGTATATTTAATAATTATGCCTAATTTCTTCACTCAACCATAAAATGATGTGTCGATCATCGTCAGGTAACAATAATTCCCGTCATAATTTATTTGGTGCGGTTTGCATGTTATAAAAAAAATTTTTAATGTTACATTCTATAATTTCGATATCACAAAAATATGAAAATTTGATTTGTGGCATTTTAAAAATTCAAAACCCCATAATACAAAATATTATTAATTAATTAACAGAAAATTATTGTAGGAACAAAAACCTCCCCAAAACGTATGTACAATATTCTAAACAACATGATCTGATATGGAAATTTTTTCCTCCCACAAAAAATATGCTAATTTTTTTATCGGAGAAAAGCTTAATTGACCCATCCATAATAGCATTATTAAAATAATAACACAGAAGAAAACGCTCAATAATTCGAGCATTGTCAATCAATTTGGTTAGGTTTTGTGAAAATCGAGACCCATACATACACACACCGCTTCACACAAAAGACCAGAGTGAAACAATTTCAATTATTACCATAATTTTTCTGTTCATTTTTCGGAATAAAAGTAGAAAAAATATATTTTCCCATTCCACATTTCCATTTCATTCCGTTTGATGTTCGTCAATTGGGGTTTTTATGTGTAGAGGGCGGGGGTGATTTCTTTTTGTATTTATATATAGTAAAAAATTGTATAATACTGAATATTGAAAAGAAAAATTATAACAATGGAAGGTAATTTTCATTGAGTTTAATGAATTGAAAATAGAAAATCAGTTAGTCAATTCTTTTGGTTTCTGTATATTGTTATAGGGTTGTGCGGTTGTTGCTTCATGATTCAATCTTGTGATGGTTTGCTAGGATGTATATATATATAAAAAAAATTTTGTGCGGTTTTGTGAATTTTAACATAATGATTGTGTTTAACATAATTTAACAAATTAACTAGATAGTTTCCCAAGTTAATTAACTGAATGGAATTTGTATCAATTATAGATTCGAATGTGTAGTTCATATATAACATACGTATATGGATATATCGTCATTGTAAAAATGGATGTCAAAACCAAAATGAGAACAATTATCTACAGAATAATTAACAATTATACAGAAAAACATTGGAAAATCATTTTCCCATACATAATTTAAAATTACAGTGAAAAAACCAATGAAACCACTTAATAAAATGAAAATTAATTAAAAACTAAACTTTTTTTTTTTTTTTTTGTGGATGAAGAGAAAAAACTTTTATGTCGAGAAAATAATTATAAAAAATTATACATTTTCCTCATTTCCCGGAACAATGTCATAAATATAATAAATTATATGATTATCTTTGTGTTTGTCTATATATAGCTACATATTATACAAAAGAAAATTGGGATACCAAACAGAAGAAAAACCGATGTGCTATCGCAAGAATGTATATACAAATAAATTTTGTTTCATTTTCCCGGAACAAAAAGAAAATTCGAATTAATGATGTGAGTGATAATTGGTTATTGGATGTGTGCGTATATTTATATATAAATATATTATATAATATTATTATTTCAGTGAAAATTTATTCGAGTGGAAATGAAATACGGGGCGAAAATATGTGCGTATGACAAACAACTTTCTGCGTCTACGTTTCAAGATCATTTGTCACATAGACGCAATTATGTGATTTTAGGTACATATATATGCTCGTATATAAATACCACTGATTTCGTTGTTGCTGCCTGTTACAACATAATGTAATGTGGGTTATTCTTTATGGTATGGTAGGTAATTTTCAAGTTAAATATTATTTTAGGCAATGTATACAGAATACGTATACGCAGCATCCGAATCAAAGTACATTTATAATTATAAATAATTAATATTATTTATTTATCAGGTTACGTGGAATATTAAGAAATTGATTAATTATTGCGAAACCTCGTCCTCCTACTCCGGTTAAACCGAGAAAGAAAACTTTTATCTTTCACATTAAAAAAAAAATAATAACACAAAAAACTTAATCACTCAATTAAATTTTCTGTTATATAGGTGTACGAGAAAAGAGTTAATTGGAAAATCGATTTTTTGTTTTTGGGTGGGGAGAAGCTATGATGGATTTGAGTTTTTATACGTGTATAAATAATCTTAATATTGATTGATTATGCAAATGAATAAAGTTTATTTTGTGCGATGCGGATCTAAAATAATATTAATTTGTGTCTAACCTAGGTAGGCAAACAATATTAATATTGAGTGCGAGTGAGCCGACTATCCGCAATTTATGTTAGTGATGACTAACATTAATCAAACTGAAGTTTCGTAAAAGCTTTTTCTTCTTTATGAAACCTATTATTTTTTGTGGTACTAAACATTTTTAAACAGGGCAGTTTTTTTCAAAATTTGGGTTTTGATCTATTTGGAAGTGCTTTTAAAATAAACAAGTTTAAAATTTGTGACAATCTAAAAATACGAATATCCAAAAAAATGTATTCTGCTAAAAATGACAGTTTTATTATATAAGATATGAAATCGATCCTAAACCAGAGTTTCTCAACCTTAATTTGTATATCTTAATTTCATATTTATATTAGTAAAAAATAAAATTTTGAAGGGAAAATTTTCATGGCCTGTTCAAGTCCGCACGGCCGCCTAATTTATAAATTTAGCATATGGCTCCTCATATATATGGTACGCCTCCTTGGGGAGGTCGCATGTCCTCCCGTTGAAAAACACTATAATAAACATCACAGTTCCATATTTATGTAATTATTTTTTACTGTAATGCTCAAATAGCCTACAGAGTTCCACAGTGTTAATGAATTCCTTGACTTGTCTCAAAACATGTATTATAATGTAGATCTCCTCAAAAATTCTATATATACCGAAATATTTCCGTAGTATCGGGTTAGAGTTGCTAGTCTGAAAAAAAAATCCTTTAATTGAAATCCTAAAAACAAAATTCAAAAAACATAATCCTGAAAAAAATCCTTTGGGTTAATGTTTTGAGAAAATAATTGTCGAAAATAAATGACTTTGGCATAAATTAGTATTTTTAGTCGGCGTTTGGGTTTGTCATTGTTAAAATAAACTTTTTTGAAATTTTAGAAACTTGGTATTGTTGATTAAAGTTTGAAAATTGAGAATTCAAGTGTCAAATACGAACAATTGAAGAATTTTTTCAAAAATACAATAAACACAAGTTTCGAAGTTCCAATATTTTTAAACCAATTGTTATTTCTTTAATTACTTTGGAGGATGGGCGAACTACTGTCCCCAAACCCCTTTTTCAATTTATATAACTTTGAGAATTATAAGAGAAATGGTTTGATTGATATTTTTGTATTTGAATAAAGAATTGACGAATTATGAGTAAAACTTTATTTTTTCTGATTACTTTAATCCTGATTCTGAAAATACATATTCACAAGGACGCTTAGCATTTATCTACTTTGCGCAATAATGACCGATAATCATGTGATTTTTGTTGTTTTTGATTTTGGCAGAAAAGCGCAGCAATAATTTGAAAATTAAGGGACGGAAAAGCGGGGGGGGGGGGGGGGGGGGGTTCTACTCTTTGAATTTCGAAAAATTTAAGCTACCGGATTTGTGATAAAAATTGTCTTTTATAGTCAACCCTTGCAAAAAAATTTAATCTTTAATACCAAAATTGAAAAAGCTCCAACGGAAGCTCCGGTAACATTTCAAATGTGATCTGTACTGATTTTGTTTGAAATTTAACTCACAATCCTCTGATTTTAAATCGTTTTAAATGAAAGCTATCACTTTCGGGTGGACCGATCAATCAAATCGTACGGATGTACAGGGACAGAATTTTCACTGCAAAATAAATTTTTGATGAAAGTCGTCACTTCCGCTTAAATTTTGAAAAACTCATCACAAACCGGTATTGTTGCAAAATTAATGTAGAACCTGATAGTTCATAACCGCTTTTCTCGTAAATTATATACTTTTCAAAATACATGCAAAGATCGAGCGCCTATTGAGGCTGTCACTTCTGGTGGCAAAACAAAAAAGTTTCTATACGAGCTGTCACTTGAGGCGGACCGTTTTCAGTAAAAATTCACTAGAATCTCTTAATTAATAAAAATTTTAGGTATGAAGTTTCATCTTGATCAATTAGTCCATCTGAGCTGTACAGGGGCTACATTTTTGTTGAAAAACAGGTTTTGCCAAAAATTGGCAATTCCGCTGAAATTTGTTATGCAAATTTTAATAAGAATCTTCATAGTCGTTTTCCTCGTAAATTCTATAATTTTCACAATAATTTTAAAAGTCGAGAAAGCTCGTAGCCTGTCACACACCGACAGACTTACTTTGGTTAAAATTCACTGTGGGATTTCTCACCATTTTAAGTTTTAATCCCCGGCGGTATCTGTGGACCATTATTCTTTCAGAACGCTAGAAGCAGAAACATAACGATTACTAATAAACGATATCATGATATCGCAACAATTTTGTTTACAAAATGATTCCAATAAGGCAGTGACGCATCACAGATAGCCCGTGGTTACAATTCAATTCTAACAAGAAATAGTTTTGATGTATACACTAACATCCTAACATTGCGAAAAAATTATGGGCAATAGCTTATAAATTAAATTATAATTTCTATACAGACACAAGTATAGATGGAAAATGTTGGTAAAAGAAATCAATTATTAAATATTTATATGAATACACAATCCCGTAATTCCCAAAAATGAGTAATTTTCATTATTTCGTATTTTAACTGTTTCGAGATTTTGTTTAATTTTTATATTTGTCAGTATTTAATGATTTTTCATTTTCGAGATTTCGTGTTTTTTTTTTTTGTTTCGGTATTTTGAGTTTCGGGCTTTCAATGAGGATGCACCCTTAGTATCAATAACCACAAGTTAAGTTTACGTATTCTTACACTACGTCACGACCATATTTGTAAAAATACTCCAAATGAAACTACTTTGTAGTCTTTCTAAATTTTTGAAAAATCTTCCCTACGGTCTCTGCATATTGCGCCAACCTAATAATTATATTCATTTGATGTTGAGTGAATTCGAGGGAGAATACCATTGACTGTGGAAAAAATTCGAATACCTTTAAAATTCACTTGTGATTCTTCTTACATCAAATTTCGACCATCACTGTCCGATTCGGCCAGGTTGATCAAGTTTAAGAACATTTCAGTTTATAACGCCTCAAAATTGTTCTCACCAATTAACATTTTTATGTGTGAAGTAATCTTTTCGCGACTAGATTCCGAAAGAAATAGAAAGATCACAAGATTTTTAAAATAATTTAATTATGAAATACGTGCTATTAAAATGCTTTTTAAAGGCAACTGAAAATAAATTTACGATCAACCGTAATCTAGCGATTTGACACCACCATATAGAATTTCAGGAAACAGCTCAATTTAAAAATTATAAATTCGTTGGAACCAAACAGCCTAAATATTCGACTTATAGTAAGGACTTGTCATGATGTCTCCGTTTTGACAAAAATATCGATAAATATCGAATTTTAAGTTTTTTTTAAATTTTTCTATTAGAAAATTTAAAGAAAATTCCGAAAAGAAAAATTTAAAACTCTGTGGAGCTTATAGAAAGCCAAAAATTGTAGAGATAGTAACGTTCGTTTGTCATTATTTTCTAAAAAAAACGTTAAAAATTTCTATTTACCTTAGAAATCCTTCAATTGTTTTGAACTGATTAAGAATAAGGCAAGAGACCCCCCCCCCCATATTTTTAATCTTGATTTTTGTAAAATTGCGAGATTGTAAGTTTTTCGCAGCAAATTTGACAATTGATACCCAAATCAAAGCATACTCCGCCTAGCCCACTCTCGGGAAATAATTCTTTTTTTGCTGTGAAATATTGACAAGATTTTTTGAATGCGTTGAATAGTGTCATAATTTTGGGGGTATACATTTGAGGTAGCTGGTGCGAGTACAAGATAGTAATTTAATCATATTTACAAACTTTTGAAATTTCGCTTGGTGAAATAATTTCGAGGTTCGTCGTTATATATTCAGGACGTGTGTGATACTGTCATCAATTTGGAGAATTGGCAGTCATTACGTATTTAAAAGGCCAATTGATTTATTAAAGTAAGTTACAAGGCGTGGGCTGTTGCAAAAATAGAGAGTAGGTTTGAAGGCAATTTGATACATTATAAAATAAATTCCAGGATATTCCATACGTGTACGGGAAGAAATTTGATTAATTGTAAACTGCTTTAAGGAAGTAAAATCGCACTCCCGTCAGTCAGTTCTTTCTATATTCAAAGATAGTCACTACGGCAATCGGAAGAACTTGATCCATTATAAACGGTTCTGAAGCGGCTTTTGACAGCTATGGTAGTTGTAATACATTAAAAAGTGGTCATTACCGAAACATATTTCAGTATAGTTTTGCAAGTCTGAATTGAAAGTATTTTAAAGATTTTTAATGGTCGAACTGTACCATCCCAGTATACGCTTTACCTTACTTGGAGCAGCATAAAGGACATTTATTTTCACAACATCTATTTAAACTTATAAATAATTACTTTAATTAATATTTATTAAAAGGTGGGTGAAATTATGAAATTAGTAAATGGTATTATTATTTCTTAAATTGTTTTAATTAATATTTTTTAAATCATACTAATATGTATTATCGAGGGTGGCATAAGATAACAATAATAAATATCTATTATGTACAGTAATTGTACAAAATTCTTTTCACAAAAAGGTGATTAATCAATATTGATATCACAAATCCTATAAAAAACAACAAAACGTAAATCCACATCCGTCTTTATATTTATAACAATATATATATTAGTTATATATACGATTGATGAGATATTGTTTTGTCTTAAAACAGAAGAGAACCCCAAATACACAAAAAAAAAATTGTGTTCACCCCTAATAATTTCCTAAATATCGTCTATAATCAAAACCAATTAATCATAATAGTAATAAAACATGGGTTAGTAAATAAGCCACCCGCCCCCATTATATATAAACAAACATGTGAGCCCCATCAATTTTGGTCGTTTTATTTGCCATTTATTTCGAGCAAATCAATAAAACTATTAATAAAACGACAAAGCTAATTAAGCTTTTTTTGCTTACTCGAGTTCTTCTCGGTACTTTTTTCGGTATATAGGAAATTTTATACACGCACATACAGTATGTCCCGAAATACGTCCGTTCTGTAACAGTACGATAAAAATCACTTTGATTGATTATAAATTAAATGGCTCCTATTCCACATGCGTGTCAGTTAAATGATTTAATAGCCGTCTATATATGAATTGCACACACAAGAAAAATAATTAAGAAAGTTAATATTTTATTTATATTACAAATTTAAATATATTTATTAGCTCCTCATTCCGCGTACAATAGAAACACTCGTAACATAAATCACCCAAGGTGTAATGAAAATGTACACCCGTAAAAATCTAGGATTTTCCAACAATACAGAAAAATAAAAATAAAAAAAAATTCATTTAAATTAAAATGTGTGTGGTTAAATTGTGTGTAACTTGCACTAGCACACCGCATCTATCTATCTACCTAGCGTATAAATGTCTGTTATATCTCGATAATAAATTACAATTATTTCAAAATTCTAATTGAATGAAAAATGTATTTATGTTACTCGTATAGCTTCAGAGAAACGCTAGTGTTGTATGTGCAAACTACATCGTATATATGTAGCTTTGGCTATAGGCTCGGTTCAACAGCAACAAAAAACGTAAATTGGAATAAATCCAAAATGAATAAAAATGAAATTATCGATTCGTATAAAAATTCAAATGGAACAAGGTAATCTGGAATGAGAAATGTTATTTGAATGAATTATGCGGCAACAACAACGATGGCTCTAAATGAGATTGATTAGAGTGGGTGTCAGTTTGTATATACGAATATATACATATAACATTCAAATTAAACAAAAACAACTGGAACAGCTATAGCTAAGTTAATTTGTGTCGTGGCTCTACGATACCACCCCACCTTGCGCCTTATTGATGTACACATAACTTGGTTCAACCGCACAATTATGATAAATTAGTTTTTTTTATTGTTGTATGTCCAATGAATATAAATTTAATTGTATTTGATTATTCTCCAAATATTGTTTGATACAAATAAAGATGGTTGCCTGAATGAGTGACTTTGAAGTATGGCGACATTACGCGCAACTATTGCGGACATTTATCGGGAAGGCGAACGTGTGTCTGGGAAGTTTATATTTATTTGTCTGTAGGTTTGACTGATCGGGAAGACATCTCATATTTAAGCTTTTCTCATAACTTGGAAGATCCCGTTTTTTGCTGAAATCGGTTCACCATAACCATAAGCGGCAGCTTCATAATGAGCTTTTCGTTTTTAGCTAGTATTTTAAAAAGTACATATCATTTACAAGAAAATTCGTAAGAATTAAAAGATTCTAAAGTAAATTTTGCAACAATATCGGTACAGTTCAGTTATCAAAATTTAAGTTTAATTTTTTGCGATGCTGGAAGTTTTTAAAATAAGATTTAACTTGTGTTTAATAATAGTTTTATATTTCTTTTTTTAAATCCGGTATTAAAATACTGAAATAAGTAAAATTCATGTTTTATATAAATCGAAAAAATGCGGTATTTTGCATTGCAGCATTGTCCCAATAACCGTGAAAGTAAAATTTGTACTTGCAACATAAATGCAATGTAAATAAATAGTTTATTAATTTTTACCGTTGAATTTTACTTATTTTAGTTAAAAAAAAAGGCTACAAATTTTTTGCACTTAAAGAAAATGGCGAAGTTTTGCAATATTTAATGGCAGATAATAGTGACGAAGAGGACGAGATAAGAATATCAACAATTTATTGAACATACATTTTTGGCCCACGTGATTACAGTTCAGAAGACGGCTGTGAAATATCTGACAATCAACACACTCCATTTAATTTTCACGTAATAGTGCTCTATTGACTCAATAAATATAATTAATGATCTTCAATTTATAATAAAGCCAATTGATAGTGTATTCCATGAAGTATCAAATTTCGAAAATTTATTACAAAAAATTGTCATTCTCGAATCTATTAGATATATGCACATCAGAATGGCAGGGTTTACACGGTTGATATTGCCGAAATGGAGGTATTTATATGCTTGAATTATATTATGGGATATCATGCATTACCAACTTTACGGAACTATTGGTCAACAGAGCCAAATATGAGTGTTTCTTATATTGCCAAAATTATGTCAATAACGAGGTTTGAAAATATTCCAAGCAATTTATATTTCTGTAATAATGCATCGCAGGGGAATATATTTATTCACCAGATTATGATAGAGCTTATAAAATAAGGCATATATTTAATGAATAATGAAGCAATACATCAAAAATAAACCAGTAAACTGGGGATTCAAAATGTGGTGCAGAGCTGACTCACAAAGTGGATATCTTTATTAATGTGATTTATATACCCTAAGAAAAAATTGTGGAACAAAGATAAGCTTAGGTTAATCATTTGTTCCAAATTTATTAAAATGTTTAAAGCTAAAATTTGCATGGATATCGCAATGAGTAACTCTTACATAATATACAGTAAATTACATGAAATCAAGCAAGTTGAAGGTACTTTGTTGTCGTCCTTAGGGTTCCGTCAGGTCGTAGCACGAACGTTGGTTGGAGATTTTTCTTCCAGAAAAAATTCCATTCCTTCAACTTACAAAACAGTTAAGCGGGTTCAAAATCTATCGAAACGGTATGTGAGAAGGTCTCTTATGGATCTTATGGCAAAAGTAATTAATTGGAAATGATACATCTGTTGTGCTAACACACATATTAAAAATCGTACAAATAATTCTGCAATGTTCATCTGTGTTTAACAACCGAAAGAAATTGTTTTACCGAGTACCATTGTTAAAAATTAATTTATTTCATAGTTTTAGTTTTATATTGTGATTTAATCTTGAATTTTGATAACAAATATAGCAAACTGAATAAATGTTATTTTAAGAAGATCACGTATTTTATTTAGAACAGGATTTGTCCTTTAAAGCATATTGGGCCAATTTTTTCCCTTCACTTTTTTATGTTTAAAAAAGATATTAAACAGATCATAACTTTTATTTTATACCTGGATAAGTTTTGTGCTTGAAAGGGTTAATGAATGTTTATTAGTTATTTCTATAGTTTTAATTTTTTAATGGTATTTAACTCAGTTACAAATATGCTTTAGCTTTCAACACCCATTCGGTGTCATTTTCAAAAGCAATATAAAACGAAAAAAATATTTTTTAAAAAACATTAAACCGGTATAGCATAATCTTAAAAACGAGATTTATGCCTTTATTCCAACAAGAAATATTTACTGTCAGTAAAACGAAAAGAGATAGAAATATAGATTTCCTACTTAATAGAATTAAATCAGTAAAATTTTACTGACAAAACCGTTTTATATGAAATGGTGTGTTGCCATAATAAAACGGAAAAAATATTAACCAGAGTAAATATTTTTAAATCAACATTCTAATTTTTTTACATACAAAAAGTATATGAAGAAAAATATTTCCCGCACACGTAGATCGTTTTATGATTGGAGACATATTATGGTGTACCAACATTTTTATTATTTTTCTTCGAAGAATAGAAATTTATTAAACACTTTTTATTTGATATTGATGAATTGTAATACCAATCAAACTTAAATTCCTATAAAAACAATTATTAAGTGTCATAGTAAATTTATTTTGTGAAATTATGTTATCTTCACGATGTCAAAATTTAACTATAAAATGTTCCCATAAATTGTAATGTTACATAATTTTTTTTTCTGATTTTTCAGTATTTTTTACTGGTAGAATAAAGGCTTTACATATAAAAATGGCTATCTCAGACACTTTTAAAAAACAATTTTAAAAATGAATTTTTGGAAGTGCACTCTACATAGACGAACTCTATAAAAAAACGTTGTACAAATAAAAAAACAACTAAAACTAGACAAATAAGTTATATGTATTACCAATATAAGCACAATCACTTACGATATTAATCGAATTAGTATATATTTAACATTTCTAAAATTGATCTTTTTTTATTTTTGAGAATTTTGATATTATCCAATTTAATTGCATGATTAGTATCTCTTAGATGTTATCGTCGTAGTAGTGATATGGTACGGTTTGCGTGTGTGTGAGTGAGAGTTGTGTAATTTGCGTTAGTATATACAAGAAGGATATATATTTAAAAATGTAAAAGAGAAAATATTCTTGTTTTTATGTACATAGATTTTTTTTGTATATACTGTTGTATGTATAAAAAGAATGCGGTGTGTTTTATCGTGATGATCAAAAATAAAAAGGATCATTGAAATTACGAGGCGTATTCGCGCGTGTGTGTTTTTGTTACTATGGGAATTGTATTTCCGAATATTTTTTTTGTTTTGAAATGAATGAGCAAATTTGTATGTGATAATGGGGTGGATGCTCGATCGGCTGGCGGGCAGGCGGTTTGCTAGCCGGAGTCCGGGCTACTCAATTAATTTTGCCAGTAAGATTTGGGTTTCAAATTACATTTCTTGTAGGATTTTTGTTTTTTTTTGCAATTGCACAGTAAAACAATACAAAAATTTGCTGTTTATTTTTTGAAGCCGCAAAATTTGCTGTGCAATCGCAGAGAAAGCGGGAATTTTGTAGGGGGTGTGATTTGAAATTCAGGTTTTCTTGGTGGGGTTGATTGAGTGGCCTGGATTTTGGCTGGCAGGTTGCCTGCTTGCTGGCGGATCGAGTATCTACCCCAATATGGTATATACATATAAGTGGGTATGTGTATTACGTATGTATGTAAAATATATATATATATATATGTGTATATGTATGTATATGTGTGTGTATATGTGTATATATATGTATGTATGTATATATATGTATGTATATGTATATATATATATGTATATATATATATATATATATATATATATATATATATATGTATATGTATATATGTATATGTGTATATGTGTATATATATATATATATATATATATATATATATATATATATATATATATATATATATATATATATATATATATATATATATATATATATATATATATATATATATATATATATATATATATATATATATATATATATATATATATATATATATATATATATATATATATATATGTGTATGTATATGTATATATATATATGTATCCAGAATCTTCTTGGATATGAGTCGTGCTAACTCGACACATATGAAATAAATAATAACTAAGTAAAGATGTATTGGAAATTTTTTTTCCATAGTAATTTTTTTTTAAATAACTAAGTATGCATAAGTGTGTTGATGCAGAAACAAAAAAAAAATGAACAAAAAAAAAAAACTCAAATTACGTTGCATTGTAAGTGTAACCAACACACTCTTTGTTAGTTTTTTTTTAAATAATTTTACTATTACGGTTTTAGTGTTATTTTTCGGACGATTTCAGTGGAATGCATAAATGTGTGTGTTGGTCCAGAATTCATTCCAAAAATAAGTTTTTGACATGATTCTTTTGCCTTACCCACACAATTGTGATGGCAGGCAGGAAAGGGGATGTCGATAATATGTATATGTATGTATAATTGACTGTTGTTATTTATAATTTTTTAATAATTAGTTTAATATATTATTGTATATGTGTAAAATCCATTTATCATTTATGTTATTGTGTAAAATATTTTCGATGTGCATATCCATATTGAGTTTGCTTGAATCCGGTAGCTTCTTCGTTCGAATAACTTTGTACTTTACCTATACAATTATAAGTTTTATGGGTGGGGTGATCGAGACGGGCAGGGGTTGCCGCGGTGTGGAGGTACACGATGTTATATTGGGTGAACTATGCGACGACTTTTTAAAGTGATTTTTTCCGACATTTTTTTTGACACATACATAGAAATTTATCGATGAGCTGGGACTCATGTGACGTGTGTGCGCGTGAATATTTTTTTTTTTTTTGAGGTTAGAAACCGGTCTCAACTCAAATGTGTCCTCGTGTGATTTCCCCAATGTAATTTAAATGCATGTATGTATTGTAATAATAATATGTACATGCATTGATAGGTGTTATTATTATTTATTTATTTTTTACAGTCTATTTAACTGGTTTATAATTTATTTAATTAAATTATTTTACTCTATAATAATTGCGCGGTAAAAATTTGTATTTGGAAAAGTTTTAAAGATTTGCTTCGCCGTGGTATGGACGGGTGACACAACTCAAAAAAATGAACTTTTTCCGTTAATTCACTAGAAGGATGCGCAATATTAGTATCCATATCCCTCAATAAAAACAGTTTTATTTTTCCTTCATCGAAAATGATAGAGCACAAAGTGCCATTCTTCGTTTTATGATTTTGAAATCTAATAACGTAATTAGCATTTTTTGTTTTTGCTCTCCTGCAAAACTTTAATTTTTGAGTTGTGTCTCTTTTTCATGTCATGAGCGATATGTGTTACGGCATGGCAAAGGAAAAATGGTTTTTAATTTTTATTTTCGTTGTAATTGTAACGACAAGTAAATCTTTGATGTGCCTCGGGCTATTAATGTTGGTTATTTTTTTAGATTGCTTACTGCTGGCACTCTTTTCTATGAAAGAATTTATCCGACTCAACAATATTTCTCGAAACAGGTTCACAATTGCATGGGAACGTCAGACACAAGTATTGATGAGTTCTAAATTCTATTCAATGACTTGCTCATACACCAATTATGTAAGAAGCATTCCGCGTGGTTTTATTTTCCGTTCGTGCCATCACCTCACGTAAACCTTGATCGTTTTTGAATGACTGAGATGTGCGAAATTGTCTCAGTAATCTGTTTCTAGACAGTATACTGCAGAAGATGCATAAATTAATTTTTGGGTATGAATTGGGCTGGATCGGAATTCTAGCAAATTTTAGTTTTGGGAAGCTGGATTTGACTGGTTCATCTCTTAGCGGGTTCAGCGAAGATTGTTTCAGCTATGGTGAATAAACGAACTGGACAGTTAATTGGCCGATTGCTTTCGGATTTGTTTTGTGGAAAGATCCAGAACTTCATCCGGGATTTATGTTGGAGTCGCAATTTAGTTCAACATACCAGATTCGAACATGATTGATTAATAAATTGCTTAGGACGGTCGAATTCCAAAACTTCGCTAAATACCATTTTTAAATCCCCACCCAATTCTGAATACCTGATTTGACAATATATATATATTTTTTAATATGATTCCCAAGGTCCATTCAGAATGGTCGAATTGTAGAACTTCATCAAAAAGACACGTTAAAATCCCAATTTAAGCTGACCTTTCTTTTTAGAATCCTAGCCCAGCACTGCAAAATGAATTTTAAAGTTGTAGGTTAGGAGGCGGCCTGGTTTAATTCGTTATATCCGAATCCCAAAATTTAGTCAAATTCAGCTTTGTACACTGAATTTAACCATCATTTGTTGAGAAATGGCCTAGTTCCATTGAGCATAATGTTATAGTGCCAATCCAATTCTACATACCATATTTGACAGAAATTGGTTGAGGAACGATGAAGCTCCATTGCCATGCTCGGCATAATATGTCCTGTGCAGTATAAATTACTTGGTAATTAATCGAATATGTAACATTGCCTTTGGGATGCCTCACATATTTTTTATTAAATACTTATGGATTTTAGAGTAATTTTTAATATAATTAAAACAATTATGGTTTCAGGAAATTCTATTTTAAGTTGTGGAATTGCATTAGGATTAAATTAATAAATGTTTATATTATTTAGGAAGCCGGAAAATATTAATTTAGAATTAAATTTCAGGAAATCTACCGATGTAGGTGAAATAATATTCCTTTGATGGTTCACAAGCCAAACTGATTAACTCCATTTTTTGAATATTTGTAAATTTTAATATCAACGTACTTGATTGGCTCTATACATTGAAAATAAATTACAGTAATAATAAGTGTTAACATCATTAAATGACAAAACTAAAAGTAACTAAAGTTGCAATTTATAACGAATTTTAAAACCATTTTTGTATTTTCTCAGTTTTTATCAACTTTTTGCTTTACGGAGTTAATCGTTTTGGCAAATGAAGCATCCAATTGTAGATTGTGTAGATTAGAATTGCCTATTGTTAATGTGTTACTAACTATCGACTTTATCTAGGTATCTGTAACCGGGCTGATTAAATCAATCAACTTGTTTAGGAAGCCGGAAAGCATTAATTTAGAATTAAATTTCAGGAAATTTCCAGATGTACGTGAAATAATAAAAGTTTTCCTTCAGCTTGCTGATTTAAAGAAGCAATTGTTGAAGACCAATACCATCGTTATCCAATAAACCTATTAAGCCTTTATCCTCCCTCTAGTAGTTAGAAGTAGATTAGAATTGTGTTGTGCCGTACGATCGCTAGGTGTCTGAAACCGGGTCGTTCCGTCCCAAAAAAAAAAAAAATTACCTTTCCTATCCCTCCTATTGTTATGTGTAAACAGGCTGTAGGAATAGGCCCGGCGTTATCCGGGACCACCTGTCAAGTACTTGGTTCTACAGTCCAATCAATCAATCAATCAATCAATGATTAGTATCTCTTAGATGTTATGTAAGTGCACTGCAATTTTGGCGAAGATTATTCACATTTTTATGTTTGTACAATCTCTTTCCCATCAATTTGTTTGGTTTGGCCAACATAAGTTGCGTTACAATCGCAGCAAACTTCATAAACAACATTAGAATGATGCTTTAAAGGAACCAACTCGTTTAGTTTCGAAAACGTTACTTTATTAATTTGTCGCTGAACGTCCAAAACCTTTGAAATTATAATTTTTAAATAAACTTTTAATGTACGGAATTGATAAATAATTTGAAATTTCATTTTGTGGCCATTTAATTTTTTATGATTTATTACTGTTCGAGAGTTTTAAAATGTTTTGACACAGAATTTTTACGGTGTTATAATTTTGTACGAAATGGGAAGCAATGGCATAAAATTTAGACTGCGACCAGACAAAATATTTTTGTGGAACCAAACACAAGTAATTTTTAATCATTTCTATAGTGTCCCGACACGATAATCGCAAGAGGAGAGAAAGTGATGAATATATGCTTTCAAATAAACTTGATTTATGCTATATGTATATTATCCAACTCAAGGACGCTAGAAGTGTATACGTCTCTCAGAAAACGACATAAAATTTAAATTTAAACCACCACGAGTAGCGGAAATTAAATTATTGAATATACGCAGGCATTTATTTCGTTATATGAATAACTTGCGATCACGGTATTGTACTACACAATACTGTCAAAAATCTAAATTTATTACGTTACCGTAAATATTTCTCGATTGTGTAATATGTAGAAGAGAAAGGACTAAAATTTCAGGCTAACACTTCCACAGTTTATAAAATATACAATTAAGACAAATACAATTGATTTAAACAAAGAGATAGTTCAATAACGACGACTTTCCGAGTATTCTGTGTAGGAGTATTCCGAGTATTCGCTGTTATTTAAGTTCGCCGTACACAAATGTGTACTCAGAAAAATGATAAATATATGATTACATTTACCATAATATCATCATTGTATGTTAAATACAATAATTTAAATGATTGATTTTATCATACTATGATATTCTTGATCATTTTTCTTGATCTTCTTCATCATAACAATGATGATCACTGAAAAAAAAAATTTTTGAGTGATCATCATTGTTATGATGAAGGAGATCAAGAAAAATGATCAAGAATATCATAGTATGATAAAATCAATGAGAGTATGATAAAATTAATCATTTAAATAATTGTATTTAACATACAATGATGATATTATGGTAAATGCAATCATGTATTTAACATATTTTTTTCTAAGTGTGTAAGTAAATAACCACAGTGTGTAATGGAGTTTTTGGCTAAAATTTTTATTTGACATTAGGTTCGACGTACAAAATTGTGTCTTTTACTATATTATGGCACTGATGTTTCAGAATATAAATATGTGAATATTATATAAATATATGTTTTGAAAAAAGTATAATAGTTTGATAACATAAATTAGCTGAACCTTGCGGCATCTCAATATCAACCTATACAATTGGGCGGCTGGAACTATTGCTATAGTGTATAGTGCGTATGCATAAATGTGCAGGTTGGTTCAAAAAACATACAAAAAACAATTTGTTATATAATTCTCTTTCGTACGCGAATTTTACACAAACAATTGTGTATCCGGAAAAGGGTTAAATCTATAAAAATCACAGACACCCTATATAAGTGAAAAGCCATATACATATAATAAAATAAATAACAAACACGAGTGAAGCATCTCAGAACTGTTCTTTTGGAATTACGGAAAGGAGTATTTTTATATTTATCGGGTAGTATTTTCAATTTACCAAATGTTGTACCACTGCAATATATTTTGTACCCATACATCACAGTCTAACAAAAAAAAATTTAAATGGATCAATTAATCCTTTAAGCGTTCATTTTACGTTTTCCGAAATATACATTACATTAAAAAAACTTACACCTTATTTTTTCAATAAATTCATATATTATCTTTACACAACATCTTTAGTACATATTTGATTTTTTTTTCTATTTACTAACTAATAATATAACATTTAAAAAAATAAAATAAATATATAGAAATTAATTGATTTACTTAACAAAAATATAATAAAACTTAGTCGAATAAAAAAGTATACATAAAAAGAACATACAGTTCCTAGTATTATCAATAATAAATATAATCAATATTTTGTGTGCCACCCTTTCTGTGCTATGATCTGTTTAAGGCGATTCTGCATTGAATGTACCAGTTACGACGTAATCTGGTGCCACTCGTCGATTAATTTAGATTTTTTTTTTCCAAGTAATTTAGATTTTAAATCGTGTTTTGTTCAAATATTATTTAGTCACAGTTCAGTTTTTTACCAAGTAGGATGCATGCTTGGTATCGTTTTTTTCAACCAAGCTAATATGTCCAGATATTTTGATTTTTGTCGCACTGCTTTTAAATGTTTCTGTAAAATTTGCAAATATTGTTCTTTATTCATGGTAGTCTCAACAAGCGCATGCAATGAAATCTGTGTCCAACTTTACTCACTTCTTACACCCCTATTCCATTAATCGTATCACACGCAATGCGACTACTTATCTTCTTGGTTACTGGATTTTTAAATCGAAACTTACAAAATAATTGTTCACAAAACTCGTTGTGGCTGTTTTTAAATCTTAGTATAGCACTTTATAAATATTTTCTTGCGACTGCTATCATTTGAAACGACAATTCCTACCACTTGAAATTTTGACGTGACACAGATTTTTTTTAAACTAAGGCAGCCAACTAAGATTTAAAAAATATTTACTGTGAATTTTGTACAGAATTATTTAGTAAATTTTGATTTTATAATCTAGTGGCCAAGAAGATCCATAGTCACGTCGTATGAAATGATATACGAATAAGAGAATAGAGGCCTTTATTTGCATTTTGAGCTTATATTTTGACAACAATGTGTGAAATTTATCTAAATTTTAATTGTACTAGAACGTGATATAATTCGCAATTTCATGACAATAATTGTTTTCCGTTGGTATTTAGTTTTAATACAAAATAAAAATAAAATATCATTTGTCACGAATTTCAAAAAACAATTTGCCATTCTAGCTCTATTCCGTCCAACAATGTGTGTAGAACAAAAATCCTTGCCAAAATTAAAAGCTTGTTAACCACACACTAGGTATACCTACATACATAAACTATTATTATGGCATCGGAATAAAAATAAATAGGATACGACAGGATACATGTACCCCAATAAAATATATATTTAAATTAAAACTAAAAACAGCAGAAGTATAAAAAATAAATAAAATAACTCAATTAAAAGTAAACATATTTTTAAAAATTTTATAGTTTTTGGAAAACTAAAATTTATTATTATTATGTCGTATAAAGTTTAGTTCTGATTCTATGTTTTGATTATCCTTGTGTGTTGGTTGTGTCAGGAATTTATAAAACACAAATTTATTTTATTTTATTCCAAAATGTTAATTAACAATTGCACAAAATTAAATTTCAAAATAACTTTTTTGTGTGCTTTTAACAAATTTTCTGTGTGTGTGTTGTGTGCGGGAGACGAAGTGAGAGGAGTGAGTAGCGTTGGTTTAGTTTTTGTACACAATTTTCACTTGAAAATTCAATAGAAATGAAATAAATATTTTTTTTGTTTATTTGTTACAATTGTTTATTATCGAGTATCAATATACAAAACTATTTAATTGAATCAAAAGTTTTTTTTTGTTGTTATGAAGGAGGACTCAGGACAAAAAAATATTGAATTTGTTAATACTAATTGGAAAGTATACATAATGTACACGGTTGAAATTTATTTTAATTTGTTTTTATTTTGGTGGGGCGGGGGGTTTCATCCCACGTATATTTATTCATTACATTTATAAAGTTTTGGGAAAATATGTTTTGTTTAGTTTTGGAATTTTAATGAATAGAAATAAATATAAATATACGTTTTTGTCACATTCGATATTATTTTGTGTTACATTAAAATTACAAAAAAAAAAAAATATTAATATTATTTTTAGTTTTTATTATTGTTAGGATTTAGTTTTGATTATAATCAAAATAGATTTTCACACTATTTCGAATTCACAATATTATTACGTTCATTAAAAATTGTAATTTGATATTTTTTGTTATATCTAGTTTTGTAAGTTCAATCCTCCAAGTTTAACAATTAATTTATTTTAACTCTATCAAGGCTACTTGTAGTTCGGTCAGAACACTTTGATACACCATGACCATTGTTAAAAATATTTCCTACTTTAGCAGCTCGTTTAGAGCAAGGAAATTCCGGGGTCGTTTAGGAATGTGATATTGTTTACCGTGTCCTGAAAAATTAAGCGGCTATGGTGCGGTTGTCTTAAATCTTAAGACTTATTGATTTTGAGAATCGATTTTTACCGCTGGGTAACAAAACTGCAGGGTGTTTTGTGGATGGATATTGATATCTTGGTGTTTGTTGGTTGATTTTGTGCCATACACAAAACTTTCCTGTGTAGATGGTGTGGGCAATTTTTGTCGACAGAGAAAGTTTCCAAAATGCGATTTTTGTTCTGTTTTTGTATGATTTCAATATGGCTATTGATAAAATTTGGCGCATGTTTATTTGTTCGTGTGTCACGATAAGTTGAAATCAAGTTCCGAGTTCGAATGCCAACAACATCCTGAAGTGCGTCGGGAATATCAGTGAGGTTTCTCCTGTTGCAGGATCAAAACTGACATCAACATAATGTTGTGATCACATTTACCGTGAAATCGTTGCTGACCAACGATTTAATTCGGTATAACAAGACCAATAATTTTTGACCTATAATTCAATTGTGAGGAGTATTGTTTCTAATCTGCGCTCATCAAAAATGGAGTAGCATTGAAATAATATTCGATTAATTGTCTCGTATCTGTCTTAGGCAGGAGGGTTTTTTATTAGGTAGTTGATCTTCCCCGTCTGTGTTGCTCGGAGTATTAGCATAGTGTGCGCAAACTTTGATATGCGGTAGTCAAGAAGCGACTATTTAGGTTGGTTTTCCAGAACGCAGCAAGCCGCTTGCTGCCAATTATTGTGATCATAGACCACGATTATATTATCACCGGTATTTGCCATGTTAATTTATGTATAGTGCAGGCGGAATATTTTAACTGACTAAAAAAACTGAATAATTTCAAAAAATCACTTGTTATCTGTCAGTTCCCATTTGTGTGTGATTTATCTGCAAATGCACCTAAAAGATCTGAGCAAATTTAAGATTTAGCGACTGATTTCATTAATATCACTTTTCCCGGTTGAGAGGCTAAATTTTTGAAGTAGAAATATTCTAGAACCTGATCAATTCGAAATTATCGAATGATTTGATTAAAAGCCAGACAAAATGAATAATGAAGTAGTGAAAATGTCTGATTAGCAGATTTAAGTTTTAACATTAAAGATGTTTTTGAGCTCGCATTATATAGAAAAATGCGGCTCCCTGAATTAAAAAAAAATAAAATTGGTGTTTTTTCTGACTTAAAACCAACGTTTTTATTTCATTTTAAAATTTACCTAAAATCTGTAATGAAAATGAAATAAAAGATTCTGACTTTATTAATGCATATCATAAGTCATTTTGAAAATGAAATAAAATCGAAATAAAACGTAAAAATGTACTACAGTAAAAGCCCGATTATCCGGCATCCAATTAACCGAAACAATCACCCGGAATTTAAATTTTAAAAGATTTTTTTGCTTTTTTCTCTTTCTTTTCTCTTTCATATTTGTTTTTTAATCCCTGTTTTTCAGAAAAAAAGCACAAAAAACTTCCTAAAAATTAAAATTCCGATTAACTGAGTATCCCGGTTAACCGAATGCCGGATAATCGGGCTTTTACTGTAACATGAAAATTAAAGCCATTTAAAATTTTCAACTAATGTTTTCATTCATGAAAATGTGTAAAAAAATAATTGGAAATTTTAACAGTTTAGTTGAAAATATTAAATGGCTTTAATTTTCATATTAAAGCATGTGAAGTTAACCCCGTTTTTCATCCCAAAAAAAAAATCCTCAAACAATACAATTTCATCTCACCCCAGTTTTTTCTATTTAAACTTGTATAAGACGGAAAATGTGTGTAATTTTATTCTCAAAAACAAAATATAGTTTTTCTACTCTGCGAAAATTTTATTTTTTACGATTCTTTTTCCTTTCTCTCTTTCATATTCATTTTGAAATTTGCAATTGTTTTTGGATATTACCATTAATGAAAGCATTAGTTGAAAATTTCAAATAGCTTTAATTTTCATGTTACAGTATAAGCCCGATTATTCAGCATCAAGTTAACCGGAACACTCAGTTAACCGGAATTTTAATTTTTAATAAGTTTTTCTCTTTCATATGCATTTTTTAATTCATTTTGAAATTTGCAATTGTTTTTTCACATTTTTACTAATGAAAGCATTAGTTGAAAATTTTAAATGGCGCTAATTTTCATATTACAGTAAAAACCCGATTAAGCGGCATCCAATTAACCGGAACACTCAGTTAAACGGAAATTTAATTTTTAGGATTTTTTTTTGCTTTTTTCTGTTTCTTTTCTCTTTCATATGAATTTTTTAATTCATTTAGAAATTTTCAATTGTTTTTTGCACTAATTAAAGCATTATTTGAAAATTTTAAATAGCGGAATTTTAATTTTTAGGATTTTTTTTTGTTTTTTTCCTCTTTCACAAGGGAAATTATTTTGTTTATTATTCGGGGATTCACAGAAAATGTACTTTCCTGTACTTATTTTCTGTTTTATGCATTATTCTATTTGAATTGTATGTGTAAAGTCGTTACAGTTAGGTTAGTGAAATATTGAATATTTGTATAAATTAATTTTGGGTACTCGTATGGGTGTACTCATATACATAATATTTATGTTTTTATTATTTGGAATAAATTCAATGAACTAATGTATAAAAAATGTTTTCCGGTACATAATTTGAAAATAAATAAACGAAGATCCTAAAAAATAATGAAATCAAGCGAAATTCTTGTAAAATTTCTAGTTTTAATGAAGCATTTAATTATCCTGAATTTTCGATTATAGGGAAAGCTCTCATCCCCAAGCATTCCGGATAACAGGGTTTTTACTAAAGTATATTTTCTGTGAGTCCCCGATTAATAAAAAAAATTATTTCACTTGTGAAAGAGAATTCTCACTTGCAAAAAAAAAATCTTAAAAATTAAAATTCCGGTTTACTGAGTGTTCCGATTAATTGGATGCCGAATAATCGGGGTTTTAATGTAATATAAGAATTAAAGCCATTCAACATGTTTTTTATCTTTCTCTACAATACAACAAAAAACCTGTAAGAAGAAACACAAGAAAATAGTTTCTTAAAAACATTAAATTTCGCGTGCATTTGTGTAAGTATTAAAAACAAATGTAAATTTTATGTTTGTAATGTGAAATAAAATATGCCTTTTTTAAGTCATTTTGAAAATTAATTTCATTCAAATATATCCGTAAAATGACATAAAATATGCCTTTCTTTTGTCATTTTGAAATCAATTTTATTTTTGTAAAACACCTTTTTTAAGTCAGAAAATTTGTTAAAAATATGAATTAGCATAATTGGAAATTTTTCATACAAATACCACTATTTTAATTCTCTTTTCTTAATTCAGAGAGCCGAAAAATGCTACGAAATTTTGTGACAAGAATATCAGTAGGCTTAGGCTTAAGCTTTTTTATTTGGGCATTAAGCAAAATTTCAAGCCCCATCATCTTCAATGTTTAAAATTTTAGCCTTAGGCTCCAACTTGGGATTTTTTAAAGCAGCTCTTGTAAGAAAACCGAACAAAGGCATTCTGTTATAACTCTTTGTTAATTAATATTGAAAAAGTTGGCTAAAAAGGTTCTACTTGATAGCCGAGATAATACACGCAACACTAATCCTGCAAACTAGATAACCTTGAAGAGATTCTTGCAATTATTGCCAAAAAACTGCACGTTACAGTTGGCGCTTGGAGTTCGAGACATAATCGCGACAACCGCAGCAGAGCCGCTTATTTTTACGTAGCTCGGTATATAATATTGGCGCGGATTTCGTTACGAATTTTTTTTTTGCGTTATTACGATTTTTGTGAAAAAAGAACCAATTTGGCAATATATTGATGTCGATTTAATGAACGGGTCGCAGAAGCATTGGCGAGTGATACAGAATGTGGACGAGAAGCCGACGACGATGAAGACCAAGATCAAATTATTTGCCAAATGAGGAAGATGCATTACTTTGAATCAGAGCAAATGGTGGAGTATGATAGTGATAATGAAGAGAACGAAGTGCAATCAACAGTTGAAATGCAGCTAGTAGTCGAACTACAGTCGGCAAATGGAAATCAATCAGAAATGCAAGAAGTATTGGCCAAAATGAATACACTACACTTTGTCGGAAAAGACAAAATGGAAAAACTCACCACCACCAACTGGACGTACATGCCTTCAAAACATTATTAGGTTTACCGGAGGTCCTGTTCAGAACAATTCTGTGCCCGCCGAAGTATTCAAAAATTTTACACCAAATATCGTGTTTATTATCGTGAACGAAACAAATCGATATGCCAATAGCACAATACACCAAAGGAATACAAATAGTCCAGGCAAAATGCAAAAAGTGTTTAAAGCGTTAACGGAAGTTTAACTGAATTCATTTATTGGTATTCTTGTGCTTGTTTAAGTCATAACAATCTTTAACACGCATCTGTTCTTTGGAAAACGATGAACTTACCAATGTTTAGAGCCAATTCGGGATATTTGGAACTACGAGCGATACCACCATTGATGGACAGCTGTTTCCATATCTTGGCTGGACCAAGTTCACTCAGTATATCAAAACGAAACCTGCGCAGTACAGGATTAAATCCATTGCACGGAAATGTTTATACTGGTAAAAATTCAAATGCAGGACGGGCTGTAGCCAAAAGAGAAACTGAGTTGATGCGTTTGGCTTCCAAATATGCAAATTCAGGCAGAATGATCGTAGGTGATGATTTTTTCACAACACTAGAAGGATCTTAACGGGTAATGGATATTGGACTAAGGTATGTTGGCACGCTTCGAAGTAATAAAATATGTGTTCCGCCAGAAAAAAACAGAGATCTCGCCCTATACATTGAACAGAATTTGGCTTTCACGAAAACAAAGTTGTAATAATATCTTATACGTACCAAAAAAGAATAAAGCCGTGATTCTTCAATGTAGTAGGTGAATTACAAAAGCCATAAGCGATTTTGTACTATAATAAATCAAAAGATGGAGACGATATTATGGACCAAAGCTCAACCATTATAGTGCCAAAAAACCAACAAAACGATGGTCGTTGGCCTTTTTTTATAATATGCTCTAGCAATCGGCAAGTGATCAAACATTTCGTCTGCCGATCAGTAATGGAAGCATTTTTGTGGCCCATTATTGGCAAGAATTCGAAAATGAAATACTTATTATTTCCATGAACTAAGTTATACATTTACGTTACAGCCAACAACACAATTTGTCGTCAGAGCCAGCGGTGCTGACGTTATGTGAAAAAAAAGAGATTGCCGGTTGTGTAATGTATATGATAAAGCCGGCCGTAAAACTCGATATTAATGCGAGAAATGTTTGGACTGCTAAAGGCATTTGTTTTTTGCTAAAATTCAATTTCACACTAATCACGTGAAAAAAAATCTGAGAATAAATGTTTATTTGTTTTTGCGTTTGCAACACGAGCCGTACATAAAACTATTGCTGCAACATATACCAAGAAGTAAGTGACAAAGAAAACACACAATCTCCGTCACCTCTAAAAATAACAAAATGTATTTTTAAAAAATCAATATCAAAATCATAAATTTGCATATTACCGTTGGAAGCGATGGTATTGCAATCGCATCAAAGATGACCTCATCACTGTTTAAATGACTAACAATATGATGACCAGAAACACAATCATTTAATACGGATTTAATACAATTGTATTGCATTTATAAATTTATTCAGAGCATTATCAACATTTTTTGTACCAAAATAAAGGCTATTTTTGTTTACCGGGAAATCATTCTATCCAATTGTTGGGTTTTAATGGATAAACATCACCAGCAGCCAAAACAAAGAAGGAAAATATTTTTTTTGTTGAATAAAATGTGTTTTAAATATAAAATATAAAATTATAAAAAATATAAAATTAATAAAATTTGATTTGTTTTGTCTATTTTATTATCAAAACAACCACTTAACAAAAATGCTGGCCAAGTGATGGGGCAGATTGAATGCCTACCAAATGACCGGTATAACAATATTTTATAATTTGATAAAGTGTACAATTTCGAAAATGCTTCATAATGTTACAAGCAAGTATGACTAGAAATAGATGTTAATTGTAAATGATAATAGAAAGTCCTCAGCGGCCTTTCAAGGTTATCCTTTTGAGCTGGAAATGGTGATTGACGATTTAAAATGGTTGGAGTTAGAAAAACTCAAGTAACCAGTAATATTAAATAAACCATAATTTTAACCATAATTTAAGCGAATGGGGAACTTTCAAAATCCTAAACCTGAATGTAAAAAAAGATTTGTCTCGTGAATTTTATTTCATTGACTAAAATGATTTTTTTTTTAATAAAACGAGGTTTATTTGAAGCGGTTGTTGTCCTGAAAAGTAATAATAAGATTAGTTCAGAGTTTCGTGTAGTTTTAAAGAAAATGGCACAACATTTTTGCTTTTAGAAATGTAATTTACCTGCACAACACAGTTACTGGTAAAATCTATTATCATCGAAACGACACCATTTATGATTAAAGATATGTGTTTGCCCCTAGTTTAATGTACGAGTAACATTGTAGTATAGGAAATTACTGAGGGTTAATTCTTTCTCGCATCTCGAAATGCAATACATTATTTTCGGCCCAAGAAGTTATTGAGACTATCTAACTATTTTCTTATAAAAATATGTATAGGGGGCCATATCGAAGCTGTGGCAGTAACAAGAATATTTTTGAAGGAGCACATTGTTGATCAGGTGTTAAAATATAATTTCAGTGTGAATAAGGTCACTTATAAATTTTAGCTGGCAACTTAAATTTTAGTTTTTTAATTTATATTTACAGTATTTCTTAGAGTGTTCAACAGGGTTAGTTATGTGGTCACTACAAATTTAAATGTTTAAGTGTACAGTTGGTACTGATTGTATATAGTGGCTACTATTTTGCGATAATTTAGAACTTCAAATTTTAATTGATTCAAATTATTTGACACTTAATTGAACAGAGCTCAGGGTGAAGTGAGATAATGGATTGCAGATAGAAAAAGTTGATTTTAAGCTGATATATGCTAGCATACAGTGACTATGTCTTTCTTTTTAAATATATTTAATAAACCATGTTCAAGTTCAAAAACATTTTCCACCAACTGTAAATGAAATTAAAACTTTTGCTCGTCTGGTGTACCCAAAAAAACTTGAACCGCAGAATTGTCTCTGTATAATACCTTCATAAATTTTAATTAATCAAATTAAAAAAATGTACTTATAAAATTTAATTAGTCCAAATTAATTATTTTAAAAGATACGAAACAAGTCTCTGCGTATACAAATAGAGATATGATGTCCTATTTTGGCTAGATTAGCTTGATTGTTATATTTTATTGTGCTAGATTCCTTCGTCGGGGACATAAAAAATGGATTTTGTTTTTGGATTTATATCCTAAAAAATAAAAAATAATAATGGAACCTTGTGTGTGTGTATATGACATGTAGCCGCACATTTGTTGTATTTCTGTTATCTAAACGCTTATCAGCTTTCACATAACTCACGTATGTATAAATGTTCAACCAGTATGATAAATCGCATTTTATAAAATACAGAGTTTTAGTTATAGCAACAAGTTGCTTGAGATTTATCAAAACACATAAAAATATGTTGAACTGTACAGATCTATTATGTATTAAAGTATTTGGAAACAAAATTTTGAAAGGTCGTATATCACCCACCCAAAACAGTCGCACAAAGAAAATTCAATGACCTTATTTACTATATATCATCGCGCGATTCAAACTAACATTTATTCTTGTTAATTATATGTAAAACCAACAACATATGTATATAAATTATTTAAATATGAATTTATTGATATATAGAATGAATATGTGCAAGTAGCAAATGTGCTAAAAAAAAAAGTTTGCGCTAATAAACATAAATTAAATCCCGACCGAACCTCGCGCACTATACATTTTTAGTATTTCACAAATTAATCTGTTTTTTATTATAAATTTTACTTTGATACCCATCCAAATTGCTATTTTTCTTGGCATCGCACCAACAAAATACGAGAAAAAATATTTAAATTCCAAAATGTAAAAATATATAAATTATTGTAGCATTTTACGACTATATATAGGCTGATCGATTAGTATCTTGCATATAATTTAATTAAGATTAAGATTTCACTTAAGTGTAGTTTTTTTTGTAACAAGAAGGAAAAGCGATAGGCGATATATTGGGATCCTAAAAGGATATCAAACAATAAAATGACACTGGGGTATACTCTCACAATTGTGTCATATGGCATACGAAACCGTATTTTTAATAACATAAAGCACCCGATAAATTAAAATAATAATAATTTCAAATTACCACCGCAGTGGCCGGGGTGAAGTTTATGGGCATGTACAAAATGTTGAACATGTACAAATTAAATAAATTAAATAAATTAAATAAATTGAATAAATTAAATAAATTAAATAAATTAAATAAATTAAATAAATTAAATAAATTAAATAAATTAAATAAATTAAATAAATTAAATAAATTAAATAAATTAAATAAATTAAATAAATTAAATAAATTAAATAAATTAAATAAATTAAATAAATTAAATAAATTAAATAAATTAAATAAATTAAATAAATTAAATAAATTAAAAAAATTAAATAAATTAAATAAATTAAATAAATTAAATAAATTAAATAAATTAAATAAATTAAATAAATTAAATAAATTAAATAAATTAAATAAATTAAATAAATTAAATAAATTAAATAAATTAAATAAATTAAATAAATTAAATAAATTAAATAAATTAAATAAATTAAATAAATTAAATAAATTAAATAAATTAAATAAATTAAATAAATTAAATAAATTAAATAAATTAAATAAATTAAATAAATTAAATAAATTAAATAAATTAAATAAATTAAATAAATTAAATAAATTAAATAAATTAAATAAATTAAATAAATTAAATAAATTAAATAAATTAAATAAATTAAATAAATTAAATAAATTAAATAAATTAAATAAATTAAATAAATTAAATAAATTAAATAAATTAAATAAATTAAATAAATTAAATAAATTAAATAAATTAAATAAATTAAATAAATTAAATAAATTAAATAAATTAAATAAATTAAATAAATTAAATAAATTAAATAAATTAAATAAATTAAATAAATTAAATAAATTAAATAAATTAAATAAATTAAATAAATTAAATAAATTAAATAAATTAAATAAATTAAATAAATTAAATAAATTAAATAAATTAAATAAATTAAATAAATTAAATAAATTAATAAATTAAATAAATTAAATAAATTAAATAAATTAAATAAATTAAATAAATTAAATAAATTAAATAAATTAAATAAATTAAATAAATTAAATAAATTAAATAAATTAAATAAATTAAATAAATTAAATAAATTAAATAAATTAAATAAATTAAATAAATTAAATAAATTAAATAAATTAAATAAATTAAATAAATTAAATAAATTAAATAAATTAAATAAATTAAATAAATTAAATAAATTAAATAAATTAAATAAATTAAATAAATTAAATAAATTAAATAAATTAAATAAATTAAATAAATTAAATAAATTAAATAAATTAAATAAATTAAATAAATTAAATAAATTAAATAAATTAAATAAATTAAATAAATTAAATAAATTAAATAAATTAAATAAATTAAATAAATTAAATAAATTAAATAAATTAAATAAATTAAATAAATTAAATAAATTAAATAAATTAAATAAATTAAATAAATTAAATAAATTAAATAAATTAAATAAATTAAATAAATTAAATAAATTAAATAAATTAAATAAATTAAATAAATTAAATAAATTAAATAAATTAAATAAATTAAATAAATTAAATAAATTAAATAAATTAAATAAATTAAATAAATTAAATAAATTAAATAAATTAAATAAATTAAATAAATTAAATAAATTAAATAAATTAAATAAATTAAATAAATTAAATAAATTAAATAAATTAAATAAATTAAATAAATTAAATAAATTAAATAAATTAAATAAATTAAATAAATTAAATAAATTAAATAAATTAAATAAATTAAATAAATTAAATAAATTAAATAAATTAAATAAATTAAATAAATTAAATAAATTAAATAAATTAAATAAATTAAATAAATTAAATAAATTAAATAAATTAAATAAATTAAATAAATTAAATAAATTAAATAAATTAAATAAATTAAATAAATTAAATAAATTAAATAAATTAAATAAATTAAATAAATTAAATAAATTAAATAAATTAAATAAATTAAATAAATTAAATAAATTAAATAAATTAAATAAATTAAATAAATTAAATAAATTAAATAAATTAAATAAATTAAATAAATTAAATAAATTAAATAAATTAAATAAATTAAATAAATTAAATAAATTAAATAAATTAAATAAATTAAATAAATTAAATAAATTAAATAAATTAAATAAATTAAATAAATTAAATAAATTAAATAAATTAAATAAATTAAATAAATTAAATAAATTAAATAAATTAAATAAATTAAATAAATTAAATAAATTAAATAAATTAAATAAATTAAATAAATTAAATAAATTAAATAAATTAAATAAATTAAATAAATTAAATAAATTAAATAAATTAAATAAATTAAATAAATTAAATAAATTAAATAAATTAAATAAATTAAATAAATTAAATAAATTAAATAAATTAAATAAATTAAATAAATTAAATAAATTAAATAAATTAAATAAATTAAATAAATTAAATAAATTAAATAAATTAAATAAATTAAATAAATTAAATAAATTAAATAAATTAAATAAATTAAATAAATTAAATAAATTAAATAAATTAAATAAATTAAATAAATTAAATAAATTAAATAAATTAAATAAATTAAATAAATTAAATAAATTAAATAAATTAAATAAATTAAATAAATTAAATAAATTAAATAAATTAAATAAATTAAATAAATTAAATAAATTAAATAAATTAAATAAATTAAATAAATTAAATAAATTAAATAAATTAAATAAATTAAATAAATTAAATAAATTAAATAAATTAAATAAATTAAATAAATTAAATAAATTAAATAAATTAAATAAATTAAATAAATTAAATAAATTAAATAAATTAAATAAATTAAATAAATTAAATAAATTAAATAAATTAAATAAATTAAATAAATTAAATAAATTAAATAAATTAAATAAATTAAATAAATTAAATAAATTAAATAAATTAAATAAATTAAATAAATTAAATAAATTAAATAAATTAAATAAATTAAATAAATTAAATAAATTAAATAAATTAAATAAATTAAATAAATTAAATAAATTAAATAAATTAAATAAATTAAATAAATTAAATAAATTAAATAAATTAAATAAATTAAATAAATTAAATAAATTAAATAAATTAAATAAATTAAATAAATTAAATAAATTAAATAAATTAAATAAATTAAATAAATTAAATAAATTAAATAAATTAAATAAATTAAATAAATTAAATAAATTAAATAAATTAAATAAATTAAATAAATTAAATAAATTAAATAAATTAAATAAATTAAATAAATTAAATAAATTAAATAAATTAAATAAATTAAATAAATTAAATAAATTAAATAAATTAAATAAATTAAATAAATTAAATAAATTAAATAAATTAAATAAATTAAATAAATTAAATAAATTAAATAAATTAAATAAATTAAATAAATTAAATAAATTAAATAAATTAAATAAATTAAATAAATTAAATAAATTAAATAAATTAAATAAATTAAATAAATTAAATAAATTAAATAAATTAAATAAATTAAATAAATTAAATAAATTAAATAAATTAAATAAATTAAATAAATTAAATAAATTAAATAAATTAAATAAATTAAATAAATTAAATAAATTAAATAAATTAAATAAATTAAATAAATTAAATAAATTAAATAAATTAAATAAATTAAATAAATTAAATAAATTAAATAAATTAAATAAATTAAATAAATTAAATAAATTAAATAAATTAAATAAATTAAATAAATTAAATAAATTAAATAAATTAAATAAATTAAATAAATTAAATAAATTAAATAAATTAAATAAATTAAATAAATTAAATAAATTAAATAAATTAAATAAATTAAATAAATTAAATAAATTAAATAAATTAAATAAATTAAATAAATTAAATAAATTAACTATATTAAATAAATTAAATAAATTAAATAAATTAAATAAATTAACTATATTAAATAAATTAAATAAATTAAATAAATTAACTATATTAAATAAATTAAATAAATTAAATAAATTAAATAAATTAAATAAATTAAATAAATTAAATAAATTAAATAAATTAAATAAATTAAATAAATTAAATAAATTAAATAAATTAAATAAATTAAATAAATTAAATAAATTAAATAAATTAAATAAATTAAATAAATTAAATAAATTAAATAAATTAAATAAATTAAATAAATTAAATAAATTAAATAAATTAAATAAATTAAATAAATTAAATAAATTAAATAAATTAAATAAATTAAATAAATTAAATAAATTAAATAAATTAAATAAATTAAATAAATTAAATAAATTAAATAAATTAAATAAATTAAATAAATTAAATAAATTAAATAAATTAAATAAATTAAATAAATTAAATAAATTAAATAAATTAAATAAATTAAATAAATTAAATAAATTAAATAAATTAAATAAATTAAATAAATTAAATAAATTAAATAAATTAAATAAATTAAATAAATTAAGTAAATTAAATAAATTAAATAAATTAAATAAATTAAATAAATTAAATAAATTAAATAAATTAAATAAATTAAATAAATTAAATAAATTATATAAATTAAATAAATTAAATAAATTAAATTAATTAAAGACACAAAACCCTTGTTGGCAAAATCACCATGAGAGAGGCCTCTGCGTGTTTAGATAAAATCTGCAGGTTTGCTTCATGCCATCCGTAACAAACTTTCGAATGTACCTAAGGCACATCGCAATTTAAAATCTCATATTGAACACCGTGCCAGAACCATTAAACTTGTATAACTTATTAATTTGATTTAAGCAGCCTCTGCTCGAAAATAGTTGGAATGAATATGGAATGTCCCTATAAGGTCGGTCCAATACAAATCAAAAGTTTAAATCTCATGGAACACACACTGTTAGACTAATTAGAAAATTCGATAACTTGCTGGGTACACTTCTTTCAAACATATGGAATAAAAGTCGCGTAACATTCTCTCGTTAGGATTGAATGTTCATCAGAAAACCAATTTTGTCATATATCAAAGTGACATTAAAAAATACTACAGTAAATTGTCTCACTGCATTCTATGAAGAGGTTTTGCCAATTGACAGAGGATTTTAGATTCTAGGTTCATTGCAAATTCAAAGAGCTGTCAAAGAGCAATAATTTGGAAGGGCATGAACAGGGTTGTACATGCTTCTCTCTAATATAACTCATGCTTAAATATGATGTTGCCCACACCAAACTAAATCTTGAATATCCCACATAAAACGTATTGAATCAGCACATTTTTTAGCATAAACTGTTCTAATTTTAAATAATCTGCACTAATTGCACCTAGTTCTGCAAGTATCTGTGTTTTCCTTAGTTCATACCGTCTTCAAAACAAAACAAAACTTTTTCTCATCACTCAAAAGATACACTCAAATACATCGCACATAATTCATTCATTAAAACTACGTGCAGATAACAAGCATAGACTTATACCATGGTTAACTATGCTTCTTTATGTATGCAGTATGTAATTAAATTTTTTGTGCTGTGTGATGTAACAGGAAAACTTTCATAAATCAATAATCATCTTATCAATCCTTCTTATTATACATCTTGAACAAAAAATTATATAAAAGTTGAGAGTAGATTTACCAACAACAACACATACACACACATAGTTGCTCTATTACAATTCCCATTAGTTTACCTATATAATATGTATGTATGTAGCAGAGCGACACATATAAAAGAAAACCCTAATTTTTTAGAGAAAAGTTATTTTTTGTGCTTTTACAAACTTTATCATGCCATGCTTAAGAAATGTACAGAAATCATATTTTATGATATACGTTGATATTATGTATAATATGCATCTGTTCCACCTTAATATATACCTCATATCGTATATGTGGAATATTTTCTTAATTCCATACTCAGTATGAATTCTAATTAATGATTTTTAATTTACCATCATTAATTTTCATGTACATAAATTAAATTAGATAATAAAATAAAATAAAATGTATGTGCTTACCTTGATGAGTCCTCACCTTCAACTCGGGCTAGTTCACCATCACCCGATACAACCGCTATTCGTTCGTATCCCTTAAACCATTTCACCGAATGTAGTTCACCACAACTTTTTATATCTATCGGGCATTCTAATATCACAACATCACCACGTAACAGTGAATGTGTAGCATCTGTAATAAATGAGAGAACAGAAAATCAAATTAATGTCAGTAGCATAAAAAATTTCACCTTTTCGTCTACCGTGCAGTTTTTTATTTTGCATTCTATAATAAATACAACGCGAATAAGATTTTTATGAGAAATGAACGGCAACAAAAAAAAAATATTTTCTTGAATAAATTAAGACGAAGTATATTACAGAGAATCTCGAAACTGTGCTCCAGATACATACGAGGCATATATGTTATAATCTCTTGTGAATCTTCTCTATGTTTTAGGTAGATGAAAAATTGTTTTCTACCGCTTTTCATGATCATGCATTTAATGTAGTTTTTTTTCACTGGAAACTAGAAAAGTTGCTGCTTTATTATATCCCGTTGAATGCAAGTATGTACATAGAAATTTTTTTAATTTTTTTATTTTTTTCGTACAACATTTGAGATACATGATTTTGTATGCTGGGAAATAATGACGGAAATGAAGTTGTTTCTGTGTACCAAGTTTATTATATGTATATATTATAAACCGAGAAAAGTTTGAAAGTTAAATTGTATTAAATGTGGAATAATATGGAAATTAAAATGTTATTAAATATAACCAACAATTTAAATGGGTTTATAATTTTATGGCACAAGCTGTTGAAAATATTTTTAAATTGTTAGAGTAAATTGTGATACTACAAAATACAGTTACCACAATCAATTTAAAACAACAAAGTCCAATGAAATAATTTGAAAAACCTGGCTGAATAAGCCACGTCAAATTTAAGGAAAACTGAAAAACGCCACATGTGTGCCTTGTAATATTTTTAAAACTCATTTTTTTCGTTCCATTTAATAACAAGAAAAAGAGTTAAATTTCATCTATGGAAGGCTCTATTTAACCATTCTACCAGTTTAGCGCCATGTTCGCTGAATCGTATTTCTTAGTATTAAAAAAAGACATTGATACGAGGATGTCATTTTGATTATTGTTGTATTAGGGTCGTGTGCCAAAGTTTGGTGTGAATGGGCCTGATGTTGGTGGGCCGGGTCTGGTTTGAAAGTCATCACTATCATGAGATTCTTCGTCGGAATCATACTCCTTGAACTTTCACATGAAACACGATTTGAAAACCCGAACACATTGCAGCTTGGCCTACATTGGCCTGAGGCATAAATTGCAAACGGCAGAGGTTTTCGTGTGTTTCACCATCGTTCGGAATGTTTTACATTGCTCACATCTGCGCGAAGGATTGTTTATGTATGAATAAAATTTTAATCAACATTTTATTGATAAGTTGTCGGCATTTAAGGGAACGGTCGCTTAGGAACGGATTTAAATTCGTCGCCCTTCAAGTTAATAGCTGTTTCATATGGATGGCTTTAGTGTAAGTTTGCTCCGGTTGTCTATACATGTCCCTGAACCAATTCCAACACCAATTCTTTTACAATTTTTTTTCTTTTCTCCTTTCTATGACATAGCTCGAACAATCATGGATGATAATTTATTTATCACCTCTGTTGCATTTACAGTCGACATTAGAAACACATTTTTTTTTTGAATTGGTAGTGTACCTAAAAAGCGACACCTCATCCGAGAAGCAGAAAACGGAAGCAAATACGGACCTCTTTTCTTAGCTTTGACCGATGCAAACAGTCAGGGAATTTTGCACTTATTTTATATAATGGTACCAACTTGTAAAATAGTTATCCGTGATATTGATCCCATTAATATCAAAATAGCGTTGAGCAAGGAGCATTACTAAGGCATGTGAAGTTCCAGTCGATCTTTCATCGTTTGGTTGGGTACCCAAATAAATTTCTGCTAATACAGGATAATTTGTTTTTGCATCTGTAAGCCAAAATACTTTAATCCCATGGCTTGGATGGCATGTATATTGGCGAAAGCTGCAACTATTTCTGGAAATCACCAACTGCTCATCGAGTGTGATTCTTTAGATGAAATAAAATGCAAATTTAAATTCGTTTTGAAGAAAGTCCAAATACGGCAAATTGAAGTCGGCTTATCTTCCCGCAATCGATCCACAAGAGTTCTTGAATCGTCAAAACGCAAAAAACGACCGATTTGCTAGAATCTCTCTATAATGACATCACTCTTCCATAAAATGACATGTAAGTCTTGTGGAATAAATCTTAGCTGCCACTAAATTTAATTTATCTGGGCCAGCGTAAAGCAATACGCCGATAAACGCGTAAATTTAATTCTCGTTGGTATTTTGGCCAAGGTCTCAATTTTTTCGGATTTTGTGCTCGTGGTTGAGAAAAGAGGCTTGTAGGCTTTATGCTTTTCAGTAAATGTGTTAGTGGTTCATGGAATAAAGTCCAATTACATCCTTTTCAATTCTTCAGCTCTCGGTTTCTCCACAACAGAAGTTATAGAAAAACCGTACTACATTAGATATACATATAATACAATAAATTTGTAATTGAATATACCAAAGAAAAAAAAATACTAATAAACTTTAGAGCGCGATAGAGAGAATTAATGTTTTGTTTAGTTATAAATAAGCCCATATCGATGTATAGTATATTTCTACAAGGTTGTACAAAATCAATGGTTTTGGTAGTCTCGGCGTGAAGCTGTCTGGGGGAATAAAGTTGCCACTTGTATCAGCACACGGCGATACGAAACTTGGAGCTTCATACTAAGGACCCAGTATCCGGATACCTGTCAACCTCCAACTAACTGACATGAGCACAAGCAAGGATTGGATAGTCTCCTCGCGTTAACTAGTATAAGCGGAAAAAGAGGCTCTAGCAACGCTCAATAATATTCCGGTACCGGAGAGAACGAATAGAGATATGGAAACACTGTCATAATCTCAAAATATTATTGAAATGAAGTAGCAGGTTTCGTTTGAAGGCTCCTAAAATGGCGCATAGTAGTAGCTATTTACGGATATATATCGGCCAGCAATTGTAAACGTTGGAGAATGCAATATAACAAAGAACGATCTCACTCCTAGCAAGCTTTAGCAGGAAGAACGGAGGTGGATACTGGAATCGTGTATAGTACACATATTGTGCCGAACAACGATCATTGACATTGCTTAAAATGGCAGAAATCCTAGGTGGAGTCCGGCTTCGTGCTAGAATAGAAGTAGTTCCTAGAGAGGATATCTTGCTGACCTAGAGCGAGAGCTTGGGTCACAATCGAACCCCGTGACCCGAAGAAAATTCTGCAAGTTCTAAAAATTACCAATCCCGAATTGCCGACGGCCGACTGGAGTGTGGTCAAGTTGGACAAGCCAAAGGCTGATTATAGGTAGACTTTTATCATATTTAGTAGAGAGTTGCTCGCGAGAACTAATGGTTTAATTCAAGAAGCTTTGGTCAATGGTAACCGAGTACTTGGATTTAGAACTCCTAAATATTAGCTATTATACGCAAAGTGGTGTGTGAAGTTTGATCCTGCATTCTTGCTATAAAATTATCTGAATATCTTTTTGTATCAAATTAGGTCACAAATATTGAGATGGATTGTTAAAATCTCTGTTAAAATCTACTTATTGTACATGCTATTTAAAGGAGGTTCAAAAATAGAAAATAGTAGTATTCCTGGAAAGTAATAGAAATTCACATCACGCAATTTTAGGGACGCCTAATACGAACGCATAAGTGTTCTACTTCTGCATTTAATTCTTAGAACGAACCAAACACATCGCCTGAAAAGTTCCCGGTTTAACAAAGAAAACACAATTTTTTGGAAAAATACATACATAATATTGATCAACATAATTTCCTTCTAGAGCGATACAGTCAGTCCAGCGCCTCTATCATTTCGATACCTTTTTGTAGAATGATTTTTTTTGTCTTTCAAATAAGCTTCAGTTTTGGCGATCATTTCTTCATTGGCAAATCTCTTTCACTGGAGCTTTTTTTGAGATCTGCAAACAAGTAATAATCGCTGGGTGCCAGATCCGGCGAATATGGTCGATGCGGAAGCAATTCCATGTGTAATTCGTGCAATTTTGCGTTCGACTTGTGACATGGTGCAAATAGAAGATCAATTTTTTCTTCTTCATTTCAGGTGGATTTTAGCGATTTTTTCCTTCAAGCGCACTAATAACCCCATATAATATTCGCTCTTGGTTTTTTCTGATTTCCTATTGCCGATTTGACTCGGGTGTATATTGGTGGATCCACTTTTCATCCATTGTCACATACCGCATAAAAATCGTTTTTATTTCGCTTAAAAAGCACCAAACAGAGCACGGCACAATTGTGAACAAACGCGGTACACACTTCGAACACAGCTTTCTCATTGGCAAATGTTCGCGCAAAACCTGACCAACATGTTTCATTGATATTTTTACAATGTCAGGTATCTCACGTATTTTCACTTTACGGTCATTCAAAACAATTTCGAGGTTTTTTTTTTATGTTTTCTGGAGTCACAGCCTCATTTGGACATCCAGAGCGTGGTACATCATCGGTGGTTGTACGACCACATATAATATCAACACACCAGAGTCTGGATAACACTTATATCAAGCCACTGCTTTGCTTGAACACACGCGATTATTTTTTTTTTAATTGTTTTGAAATTAACAAAAGTAGCGTCACTAAAACCACTGTAACTTGTAAACTTAATGAATGAAATGCCATGAAAGTTTAACAGGTATCATTTGAAGGTTGGTCAAATTTTAAAGTCGTATGTGGATTTTAAATTTGTGGCAGTTTTATGTTTCAGACTGTGAACTTTTCTGACGATGTAATATTTATTGCATGTTATTTATTCATTCTTTGCAATCTGTTCAAAGGCCATAGCACTCCCAAATCTTTAACAGTTCATTTTTCACGTCCTTATATTACGCATTGTCGCCTGGCAAATCGAGGACGTATGGCTATAGGTCCGATTTTAACACTATCTGCACATTACATAGCCCCCGACATGGGGTCGTAGTTGTGTTCCATTTCATCACCTATCGTAATCTGTTGATAAAAATTCTTCACCTTTCCATCCTGCCCTTATCGGGATTCGAGCCCAGTATATCCCGATCTGAACGCCAAAACTTTAACCATTATGCCATTCGGTCGGCCCGATGATAAAGAGAACTAACGATTATAAATAGGAATAGTACTAGACCACCTTGGTGCGCGGAAAAACTTTAGAAGAGCCGTAAAAATACAAGAGGCTCGGAAACCAGAGCTGTTAAAAACTGGATTCGAAAAAAAACCTCAAATCATAGAAATGCTAATTAGGAAATGCTAAAACAAATACCTGGAGGCTATACTGTAGTAAACTGAACGAGTCCTCTGAGATATCTACGCTGCGTAAAGCATTATCTATAAGCCCAATCACTCCGAATTTTCTCTAGCTACCATAGGCCTAGAACAAACAAAATCGCTGACATTGTAAGCCATAAATAGGTTTGAGCCTTCTAATTGCCAGAACTTGAGGCAACATATCGACGGATAACCAACAACCGTCTGATTTACCGTTATCCTGGCTGGATTTATCTTCAAGTGCAGCCTGGAACCCTTTCACAGTCCTAGTAAATGGACTGAAGTAAATGTAATATTTATATATTCAAGGCGGGAAAACCTCTCAGTGTAGTCCCAAGGGTCCTAGATCCAGTAGTTTTACCCCTGCTAAAAGTTATGGCAAGATAAAACAGGATATTAAAACCCCAACAGGCATATTGCAAGGGGTAATCTGTGAAAACTGTTCTCCAACCCCTTATTTCTCTTATCGAATAATTCCGAACATAAAATTTATATGGTAGATCAAATTCCCAAATCATCATTAACAAACTTTTTAAAGCTTGAATCGATTATGGGCGCTTTCTTGCTACTTCTAACTTCATTATAGACTAAATATTTACAATGAGATTTTAGTCTGGACTATACGGGGGCCAGCTCAACACATCGATACTTGTTTCTTCGAAGTACTTTTTTACCTTTAAATGAAGAGATAAGAAAAACAAACACGTTTTTAACTAATTATTTATGTTTATCTGAAAGCCAATTTTTCTATCTACTATTCAAAATTAATAATTCACAACTTTGGCGATATGGCACGGAGCGTTGTCCTGTTGAAAAATAAATTTGCATGTCTCGCCAAAAAGCTTTAACACGGCTCAAATTCGTTGTGAAGGACCTGCAAGTATACAGCTGCTGTAATGCTGGAACTAAGGAAGCACAATCGACCGGTTTCATTTCTAAAAAAAGCATCCCCAAACCATAACTCCTTCATTTTCCGGTGGAAATCTTAAAAGACATTCTAAGCCTTTCGTCCAGTTTTTTCTTACGAGTATTCTTCTATCTCAAACACGCAGCTTGAATTTTGATTCATCGGAGAAAATCAAATCATTCCACATCTCTGAAGACCAAGAAACATGCTCCTGGGCCCATAGCAAACGTTTTTTCACTAGTAATGTGATCTCAGGCTTCTGGACTGGTTTATGTGCTCTCAAACCAGCTTTAACAAGTCTTTTTCTCACTAAGCTGGCAGAAATTTGTTTTCCCGTTGCTCGCTCAACATCCCGTCTTTTGTCCCATGAAGTTTTAAAACAGTTCGGACCACATTGTAATAATATGAAACGATCTTCCACTGGCGTTGTCTTTTTGGACTTTCCAGAGCCTTTCTTTCTTTGTGTACTGCCCATCACTCGCATTTTTTTAATATTCCACACGACAGTACTTTTAAGAATGTTTAATCTTTCTGCTCTCTGACGCGTGGTTAAATTTACTCGCGCCAAAATCAACATATTGCTTTTACACTGCTCATTAACTTTTGCCATTTTTTAACTAAAATTGCACTTTATTCTTTATTTGACTAGGATCACTTACAGAATAACTTAATCTTACAAAAAATGCACCATTTACACTAAAAAAAAATTAAAGGCAATAAAACATCTGCACC
The DNA here is from genome assembly GCA_932526605.1 of Nephrotoma flavescens. NCBI lineage: Eukaryota > Metazoa > Arthropoda > Insecta > Diptera > Tipulidae > Nephrotoma > Nephrotoma flavescens. The sequence goes on along the minus strand of OW052221.1, from coordinate 272,943,005 downwards.
CTAATGACGGCCAAGAACGGTAGGCGTAAAAAAAATAATTGCTTGACCAATTTTTTTCTACATCAGTTGCGGGGTTGTACCGGTTTAATAAAAACAAAAGGCGGTCCAACAAAATATTAATATTAAAGATAGAACTTCTATAAATCAATAAAAAACAAAAAAATAATTAAAAAATAGGTGTTTAATTTATTCCATTACTTTAACTCCATCAAGGAATTTTGTATATTTTGGCATTTTTCGGGGTTTTGCCCCTAAATTCCAGGTAAGTTTTTTTCCAAAAATTAAGTTGTGTAGTTTATGCAAAAAAGCTCCTATTTACAAAAAAATATGTTTGCCCAATTTATTTCTCAGCGCTGTATATCAAATTTGTGAGTAGAGGTACACCACAAGGTGGGGTATTAACCCATCTTTTTGAAAGTTAGTCATAAATAACCTGTTATTAAGCTTGGAAAGGTGCTGCTTTATGGTGGTTTGTTATTCGAATGATCTTGCGTTTAGTATATTTAACACATTCAGACAAAAACTAATATGCATATCCTAAACATATAACAAATTATCAAATTAGGTTAGAAAAACAAATTTTCTTAGCCAATATATAAACAGGTGACTTGTAAATTAATAATAAAATTCACCCAAAAATTTGATTTTTCAATTCTCCAGATTTGTCACAATGCTTTTGTAAATCGAATATGAATGCAGCCGTCTTTATAAATTTATAAAGATAGTAGTTTTATTCTGTCAAATTAGTTAGTACCATCCGTTTAAGATTTTATTCCATCTATAGCTTTAAATATTTACATAAAGCAGAACAGGTGCATTTTAAACACAACATTTATTTTCCTATAATTTACCTGCCATAAATCAATGTAAATCAACCCAATTCTTGAAGCTTGTGAAAATTTTTATTGTTTTTGTTTTCATGTATATTCATTGATCATAATATATACATGTTACATAATACATACCATAACATAAATAATGTTATATGCGTACATACAAATAAATCGCTTTTAGAATGGAGATTACTTGCAATAACATCATAAAAATCATAACATTACAAAATCCATATACACATCAGAAATATTAAATTAAGAAATAATATCGTTTGCCTTATATACATCCCTCCTTTTTTATGTAATATTATGCTGCGGAAAATTCATATTAAATTATGTTTGATTATTGTTGAATCTCGATTGTAATAAAATCTGGTATACAGTTTGCCTTACACACAACATATACAAAAAAAAATTCTCCCCGAAAAAAAAGCAATAAAACTTTTACATATTTTCCATCACTTGACGTAAGCACTTAAAATACATAAAATGTTGTACAAATTTTATGTCGCTTCAATAAGAACAACAATTTTACTCGGTTACACAAAAAACGGGTGCGATTGATTTGGAATAAAGCATTTCATGAAAACTTGACAAAAAGCTCATTACGATCCTTTTGCTAAATTAATTAAAGCAAACTACTCTGGGTGGAAATGTAACCGGAACAGCGCTCAGTTTTTCTTTATAAATATTTTAAAAAAGTCGTTACTATAGTGTATACATAAACACAAATACATACACAAAAAAAAACCACTTGACACTATAAGACATAAACTTTAGTTTTTTATATTATTTTTCCAACGTTTCTAAAATACTCGACTGCAGAAGAATCACAAGAAAAATAAACAAAAAGCATGACCTAAATTAACATTGGTGTAACGTAGGTACAGGGAAAAATCTCCTATCTTCCTCTTGTTGGCTTTCGTGGAAATGATGGAAAATGCAAATTGTTGAATTTTTATTATTCTGCATATACATATATATATTAAAATGAAATACCAACACGGACGATAATACGAACCAGAAAGTAGCATTGAGATAAAAAAATGATAAAAAATATGTATAGTAAAGTTTTAGCGTAAATTTGGCGGTGTTGTTGTTATTGTTTGTGTATAGTACTGTACTATACACAAACAATTACAACAACACCAGTATAAAAGCTTAAATTTACAGAAAAAACTATTTAATGGAGGAAACCACTTTAAAATCGGGAATACAAGATTTATTCATATAGATCACAAGTTGCAAATAATATAAAACTATGAAAATGAATGATATTGGTATAAAACTTAAGAAAAAGTTGAATAAATATCATGAGATCCGTTTTAACTAATAAATATATTAAAGTCTGGCTGGATAGTTCTGCGAAGAAAATCTCATTTTACTAAAAGTATATATAGATAGATAGTTACTGCTGACGAACTAAATTTTGCAGTAACTTGCAAATTTGTACAAGGTTTGAAAATCGCAAACGGGTTATTTTGTCAAATCAGTTCATTCTATTTCAAGATTTTTACAAGAATTTTATTATTAGTATAGTAAGTAGCATCTGGTGACTTGAAGTAAATTCAAAAAACAAAATAATTTTGCATCGAAAAGTTGAACCAGTTTGTAATTACTTAGGTGTTTTGATAATTTGCATTACAGTTAGATGGTAAGCAATCATAACACGAATGGTCTAAATAGAAGTCACCTTAGTAACGAAAGACAATTAACATACTCCTTCCGCTTGCAAAGAAGCACGCACCTAGTTGATTCTTCAACTATTACAACTACCAGGAAAATCAAAATCTCTCTAAAAATAAAACCTCCTAAAAAGACAGGGATGAGCAAATTGAACAAGACGCAAACATACACATGGACCACTTCTCCAAATCAAAACACCTTCTTAAGTTTCGTTCCAGAGTCCTGCGATGAATATTCCCCATATACACAGAACAAACTTGACGAAATTACCTCAATAATAAAACTGAGACTCCCAGTGAATGTGATGCATACACTCGCATTAACAAACGGCAAATTAGTGCTATCTCCAATTAAAAGCGCCACGCAAAAGTGACACGCAAACACCGAGGAAACACGAAAATATTTTCACAAATATACAAGACAAGACATATACAGAGAAACAAATACTGGAGGCACAAACCTATAGATTTTTAGCAAAGTACGAACTAGTGAACATAGACGAGACATACTAATATTTATAAAAGGATAGAACATAAGATATTGCAAGAAACAATCCTAACTAAAAAAGCAGAATAGACATAATGAATAAAATGTTAATCATAATGACAGATTCACCACCCCAAAGTAGCACCCAACCTTCAAGCCAAATGCAAACTAGTCATCAAAGAAACCTAAACTGAAACGACCAAATACTTTATAACTAATACAGTTCATCTCTAAGGAACCAAAATACTATGCAATAAATTTAAATTTTAACCAAAATCTTAAATTCACAACCCAACATGAGCACCTCCATCGCTGACTACAAACCTTAACGGACACATAAAGTAAGAGCAACTTCCACCAACAAAATACTGCTCTCACTGAAAACCCACAACTGAAAACACGTTGAAAATGCCAAAAAATAGCAACAGTTACTAGACAATCGGTGGAAATTTCCCCAATCGGAATTCAATTTGCTTTGAAATTCTCATTCGAATTTTCGATGGGCTACTTTAATCATTTTGTTAAATTTGTTTTCAAGTTTGCTAATATTTGTATGCAAACCAAGGGAATAATTTCGAATCGATTTACCCGCAGTCTGAATTTATAAAGGGGAAAAAATTGTGTTTCTTAATTTAAAAAAATAAATGAAATTAAAAAAAATGATTCAAGTAGCCAGCGAAAAATTCGAATAAAGAATTTCAAAGCAGTTTGTATTCCGATTGGGAAAATTTCCACCGTTTTCAAAAATACGGCCCCTGACAGAAAAATTTAAAAACCTGAGAGTAAGCACAAATTTCATCAATAGTTTACAATTTGTGGTGAAATGTAACACATCTATGACCCCTTGTCGGTGTGCAAAACCCATGATCCGACCCATCTTCCATGCGAATATAGACTGGCATAGAACTTGCAATGTGCGGATGGTCTTAAATCGGTACTATAGCCGAACGTCCACCAGTTGGCCGGTAGGCGTAAAATAAAGACGTAAAAAGCATGTCTTGATCCCCAACACAAATCGCAAAATTAACAATAAACAAAAGCAACATAATCTCAAACACACTAACAAACACTCGGAACAGACAAACGAGAATCCATCAATCCAACAAATCCCCCCCACACAAATAAAACAATCAAACAAATCATCCTATTTTAATTGGTATAGTACCACAAATATCCTTCCAACAACAAGAAAGTCTCGAAGCACACCAAAAACCAATCGAGATTAATTACTACAATTATCCGACAGATACGGAAGATTCTAAAGTTAGTTGGCAGATTTCAATCAACACTAGACATTTTTGATAATAGTCAAACTAGCTCCGATTCTGTACAAACCAAAAAGCATTTGTTCACCCTTTTGTCCATCAAATTGAAAAAGAACTCAGATAAAACCAATTAAACAATAATAAAAGCTCATTTCAAACTAAAGAAGCTTTATGGCAAATAGAATACGAGATCAAATAGAATACGAATTAGACAACAACCTAAACCACGAATCCATAGGGTCGGGCAATGGGCACTATTTAAAGAGAATGTTTTACCCGAAATTTGAACCTCAACTAACACTAACACATCTAATTAGTAAGAAAAAAAAAATCAGTTCATCCACTCACCAATCGCCGAAGTATAAAAAAATTTTTTAAATCTCTGTGTATTCGTGTTTCCGTGTAAATGCGTTCTCCCAACAGACGTTTTTTGCGATCGGGGGGATATCCCAGTGAGTTATGATCAATCTCGGTCCACCTAAAGTGTCAGCTTTCATAGAAGCTTGTTCGTGTTTTGCAAACCATTTTTAAATGTATATAATTTACAAGAAAAATGACTATGAATTAAAAGATTGTTAAATTTGCAACAATACTAGTCCAAATCAGTTTTCCAAAATTTTTGATAAAAAAACTGTTCTCAAAAATATTCGAGCTCAATCATTCAGATCGGGTTGAAATTTAATACTTAAACTTTTTTACAAATTGCAAATATTTTGAAAATTATATCATTTGGCCTAGGTTTTGTTTTTGTCGCCCAAAGCGAAAAAAACCAAATGAAAAAACGAATACAAATGAAAAAATCCGGAAAATCCGAACGAAAGCGAAATTAGATCGCAAAACAAGGCCCTTGACCTACAAATAATTTAAGACTCGTTGTGACCTAAAGAAACACCTCATTCAAAAACCTTGCGTTCAACTCGTGATTGTTGGCCAATTTTAAATTTGAAAATTCCATGATATTATCGAAAACTATAGTGTACGCTAAAATGTTTTAATGGGTCATATGATTAGTCTATTGGATTCCCAGGAAGTTATGCAACAAACAATTATGCGAACAACATTCAGCGAAACAAAATTTTTCATCTAAAAGTTTCATCTGAACATCATTATTTACAGGTAACGATTTCCTATGGAAATTTTAGAATTCCTGTAAAATGAAATATGGTGTAAACTTTAGGTAATTCAAATAAATATGGCATTTAACATGCTCAACAACATGCTATAAATGTTCCTCTATCCAGAACAGAAAGGCGCTTGACGATTTCTTCAGTAGGAGCCGAGATATGAATATTCTCGTCAAGTAATGCTCCAAAATCGACGAATACTCGAACAGTATATTGGCCCATACCAGGGACCACGTTCTAAAAATAATTAATCTTTTTTGTCACGCGTTGGTTTGATCGCGCATTTTTAAAAAGTCAGTATAAATTCCAGGTAATTCATATAAAAATGTTATTTAACATAAACATGCTGTAATTCTTCCTCTAAACAGCGTACAATTTAAGCTCTTACATGTTTACTGTTTGGGCATTAATTAAACAATTTGTTTTAGAAAGTAAAACCTCAATCATGTTTGTTCTTTTACATCATCAATGTTTTTTATTTTAATTTCTAAAATAATTTAGTAAAAATAGTAATACAAATTCTTTAATTCATATTAATTTTTAAAACTATTCTTTGAAATAATCTTTAATATGTCCCAATTGCTTTTAGCTATCAGGATATCATCCACAAGATTGCATTTCTTTTATCGGTTTATTGGTAATACTCGACTAGGCCTAGTCGACACACCGGCTTTGCTAAAGTCAATTAAAATAAAGGTTCCTGGCAGACCACTAAGAGATGATGACTTCCTCTACTTAGATAGACACAGAACTCACTATGGCGATAATGAACTAGTGATGGTGATTTGTAAGAGTTTCACTAAAATTAACTATATTTATTTGATTTTTGTTTAACTAAAGATAATTTCAAAAGTAAGTTAAGGCAATTTTATGCCCCTCAGGGATTTTATATTTTACATTTTCAAATCCAACGCGGATTTATTTTATTTTGTTTAATTTGCCACCATTTCAAATTGTTGTGCGTGCGGATGTGTATACAATAGGATAATCTGCGTAATGCGGATGATATTTCTAAATCCGTATCCGAGACTCATCCACCAGAAATTAAAGCGGATACATCTGCTTTGATCTGCAGATACCGGATAATTGCGGATACCCACGGATATTACTATCCGATGCAAGGCTCTCTTCTGGACCTCGTTTACGTATTGGGTGTATGCATTAAAACTCGGAATTTGATACTAGATGTCATTACTTGTTTATGCGTTAAGGTATATCATGGACATATATGTCTTTTGAAAGCCCTATTCAATACTTGTCAAAATCAGCATAAAGTTTTTGTTGTGTTTGTGCACATTCAGCCGATTTCAACGATGGAAAATGTATCAAATTTGCGATAAAAACAGCATTTGCGGAAGTTTTGTTGTGTCAGTTTTTCGCAAACAAAACTGCAGCTGAAAGTTGTCGTTTGCTCGTGGTTTGCGCGCTTCAAAAGTGGTGATTTTGACATCAAGGACAAAGAGCATCCTGGCCAGCCGAAAAAGCTTGAGGATGAAGAATTAGGCATTACTCGATCAAGATTCATGTCAAACGCAAGACGAACTTGCAGAATCATTGTGAGTTGATCAAGCAACAATTTTTAGACGTTTGAAAGCCTTGGGATTCATCCAAAAGATGGGAAATTGGGTGCCATACGAGTTGAAGCCTAGAGACGTGGAAAGACGAATTTGCATGTCCAAAATGCTGCTCGAGCGCCACTACAAGAAATCGTTTTTGCATCGTATTGTCACTGGCGATGCAAAATGGATCCATTACGATAATCCCAAGCGCAAAAAAGCGTATGTGAAGAAAGGCGAGGCCGGCCCATCGACACCAGGGCCAAGGTCATGCTGTACATTTGGTGGGACCAGCTAGGTGTGATCATGAGCTGTTGCCAATTGGCCAAACCATCAATGACCAACTCTATCGTCAACAATTGATCCGATTGAAGCAGAAAATCCAAACAGAGTGGCCAAACTATGCGACCAGACACGAGTCAATCATTTTCCACCACGATAACGCTCAGCCACATATTGCGGTGCCGGTCAAAAATTACCTGAATAATAACGGATGGGAAATTCTGCCTAACCCGCCTTATAGCCCAGATCTTGTTCCTTAAGACTACCACCTATTTTGATCCATGCACAATGCCCTATCAGGAATACGCTTCACTTCAAGTGAAGCCGGCGCAGTTTTTCTGGGATGGAATCCATAAATTGCCAGAAAGATGGGAGAAAGTATAGTGGGTAGCGATGGGCAATACTTTGAATAAAAAATCTTGTAACATTTTTCCACAATAAAAGCTCAAATTTCATAAAAAATTCTGGGTTTTAATGCATACACCTAATCTTTCTCAAAAATTTGGTCTACCAATTGAACTGGAAATTCTAAATGATCAACTTTTTGCTGTTTATTGCGTTTGTAAATGATGATGAAATTATTTAGTATAGCAATGTTCGGTAACCTTCCAAATAGTTTCATATACCATTTATGCATTTTTTGTTTCCAATAAATAACCTTTCAACATAATATGATCCTTTAAATCCACTCCACCCGCATATTATAGTTGTAATCTACGACATTTTGTAACTTCATTTTTCTTTTTATTTTTAACACCAGTTTCTTGCCGGTGATGTGTCAAAATCATAGTGGCGAGCTTTTAGTCCATCCATTTCAATATGGTTATGGCTTCACAGTGTTGGGCCATAATTTCTCCTTGTCGTAATTTTTGTGTTTTTTATTATAAGGAGTATATTTTTGATATTAAGGCGTAGCGTTCCTACACAATCTGTACTCCCACGTCTTAAACTCTACGGAAATAAAAAAATTGTCCAAAACTTTTATTTATGTAATAATGTTTGTACAAGCTGTAGACTAATTTTGTGGGTATTTATTATATCTGATGATTCTCCAACCCAGTTGTTTATTCGCAAAATCATATGTCTTTCCCCAAATTCAGGTGATTTCAGTGGAATAATTTAATTGAAAGATAATCTTCCATTTCTTTGGGCCTTCAAAAGCATTGATGGTGTCATTGTCAACAATTAAAGTGAAGGAAATTGGTTATAGATTCAAGTCTATCCAAAGTAATTATTTTGTTGAAGATGAGTGTAGCCATTATTGTCCTAAAACCATACCTATAAAGCGATGCTCTCTTGAAAGAATAGAAAAATCCAGTTTCGTCGGCGAATTTAAATCACTCGCATCCGTTTATCGCCTAAAACATCCGTATTTTCAACTATATACTCTTGCGTCTTTAAAATCCCCCAAACTTTCCTTGGAAGTGACTTGCGATACGAAACTTTAAGTATTTTGCACTTGAAAATCTAAATACATCACGCAGTCGAATTTAATAACTGGAAGTGGTTTAGTTCCAAATTCCTATTATTCCCCATTTTATATCACATAAAACTCTCCAAGTAGTATAATGATGCTTATCTCTAAACAAGTCGCCATGTTGCCGTCAGTATATCGAGTAGAAGGTTGGAAAAAAATGGTTTTATTTTATTTTCAGAAGAATGCTGGACCTAATATTCCCGGGTTTACCTGAGAATATGATTCAATACCCGTTCGCTCTAAGATCATAATTTGTCCTAATATTTAGCAGTGGTTCATGTATAAGAACTACGTAATTGGCCGCACGCCGTCTGCTTGGTTGGTTTGTTTCCAATTTCTTCAGTTTGGCCTCCTGTAACATTTAAGATCTGATTTATTGGTCAAAAGTCAAATATGTAACGCCGTTTGTATTTGGAAGACAGGCTCGCGATTTGTTATTTTCATAGGGAAAAATAAAGAGTACAGTTTTGTTGCCCCTGGTTAAACAATGCCCTGTATTTTATCGAAATTTGGATAGGTTTTGCACTTGCTGCGCATGCAGCTAGATAACATGCCTTTGACCCCAACCCGTATCCCTGTGCTTATGGGTTAGATGTGCCACCATTCAAAAATTAAACCTTCAACGGATTCAAAAGGCTGATTGCCGATTTCCAAATTTTTGTTTAGGCGAAGGAGCTACTTGCAATCCGCACATCTCCGCATAGCTCCCGCCTTAAACGAGTGCCGATAATTTCGGCTTTATTAAGATCAAAATGTTTTTCCCATCATAGTTCCACGAGTATCGGTCCATCTGTGCAGATATCCCTCTACCGATTATGATATTTGGGTTTTGTCAAATAAACCCCAACCTGAAAGATTGTTAATTCGAGTCTATCCCCTATAGCTATTCAGAATTGCAATAAAAAAATTTTATGTGAATGTTTACGGTTATTGGGGCTTATACAAAGAATACGATCATTTGCTTGGAAAATATATTGTTCAAGAGTATTCGTCGATTTTGGAGCTTCTACTCAATAAATCGTCAAGGGATAGACGTAGAAATATAGCATTTCTTTTTTAAATAACATATTTATGTGATTTATCGGGAATTTATACTGATTTTTTTAAAAATGAGCAATCGAACCAACGCGTGACAATAAAAATTAATTTATGAAAATTTAATACAGGTTTATGCTTTATTTCAAAACAATTTGATTTCAAACTTTCATACTAAACTTGAATCCATTCTACTAAAATATTTCAAAAAAATTGCTTCTGAAAAAATGGTAGCTATATTGTCCCATTTAGTGTTTTCACATTTTTTCTCCATCAATCATCATGATTCTAGTGGGATTTGATATCAAAATTAAATTTTTTTAAAATATATTTGCGGAAGGAATGAGATTAGATGATCCCTTCATTTAAGTATTTGGGGCCAATGACTTGCACAATTTCCCGAATGGTTCCAATTATTATAGCAAATCAGTTTGATTCCAATAAATTATGTACCTCAGCACAATAATCAGTTTCGCAATTTTCTAAATTTCGATATAATTTTATTTCGATGAATTGCAAAATCTCCATAGTAAATTTGATTGGAACCCGAAAAATGGGCGAAAACGAATTGTGCGAAGATACAATTCATCGAAAATAGTCATCTCGTAACTAATATGCCCTAACTGTTGGCTCAGATTTGGGCAGTTTCCCATGATTTCAGCCAAAAATGAAGTTCTGTTTAATTGCTCAGCATAGCTTAGAGACTACCAATATACATTTTCATGAGACGATCGAACCAACGCGTGACAGAAAAGATTAATTTATGGAAATTTAACACAGTTTTTTTTGCGACATTTAGTGTGTCGTAGTTTTCAATTCAGATTTTCAAACTTAACTCAAATCCATCACCCTATTTTCAAGAAATATTTGAATAATTATAACAATTTAGTTTGATTTAAATAAATTAAGCTCCTCATCACAATAATCCGCTTCAAATTGTGCTTAATATCGATATCGATACAATTTTATTTTTTAACCGAAGATGTCCTTGACCTTGCTTTCCGTATCCAAAATTGAACAATTAAGAGAAAATTGATCAATATTTTTTAATATACCTTAAGAGTATTTTTGATGACTTGTTTCTTTCGCATATTTGATTTTTCGATGAATTGTTCATCGAATTGCGGATAATTTTCGGGTTGCCATATGACATACTACTTGTCTCATGTGATTGGGGGAACGCAAACAAGGTAAAACCTGACTCGAACGATGTACCTGTGTGCATGAAAAATACATCATCAAATTATTAGTAGAACTGGTGACAGATAGGCGCTGGGGTACAATCTTCATTACAAAAGCAAAATATTCCAATTTTTTTGTAATTGCCACAATTTAAGTCCAGCTAGGAATATATATTCTTGGTATGGTCCTTTTCGCACTCCTTTTCATCTAGCGTGAAGTTAGTTAAAAATACTAAGTACGGCGGATTTAAAATTTCATTCTAGAAACGAATTTAAAACTGACTAAAACAATAAAAAAAAATCGATATCATATCTTCTCGATCAAAAAAATCCTAGTTTGCATATTACACAGATTTGAAATCACGAAAATTTTCGAAAAAGCTCTTTATGTAGTCGGATAATATAAAGTTGAAATTGTCATTTGCATTTAGATAATATTGCGCCATGTCTGTATCGTTCTAAATAAAAGGTGTGATACCATCTTATCAACTTTTGTATTTTCCAACAATATTACATCTATATATATGTATGAGAATAAACAGACGGCGTAAGCAATAAAAAGGCAATTTTATACCAGGTGCAGGTACATATCGACTTCTTACATAATTGAGGACTATATATAAAAAAAAACGTAAGTCTCTCTTTATGCTTTTTAAATCTTAATGATTTTTTATGTATACGTACCACTGTGTTCAGGGTGCCTGGTTCTTAGCATTTTAATAAAATAAATGTTTTAATCCAGTTTCGTATTTACGGATTTCAATTCCAATTTGTTTCAGATCACAGGAGTGAAAAACGTGCCACAAAAAATGGGAAAAACGACAAATTAATTTATTTGACCCTTTTCATGATACAGTTATTTTTTATTTCTAACTTATATATAATTTTCATTAATTAAGGATTTTAGTCACGTGACATATACTCGTACTCGTCTCCTCTGTAATATATATATATATGTTCATGGTTGTATGAATTACATCCATATATAACTCAAAAGTTTTGAATTTGGGTTGAACTTTTTTTTTTTGTGTGTTACTGGTGCTGGTACTCTCGTCAAAATCTAAAAAGACGACGACAACTACGAAGAAGAAGAAGAAGAACATAAAGTTTTCAACACAATAACAAAGCACAAAAAATTAAAAAAAAAAAGTTTTCTAAAAAGTAATTGTAAGAACATAAATATACAAGGCGACGAGGTAAGGAGTAAAGATGTTCACATTATTTTAAGGGATGTTGAAATGAAAATGAATATAAAAAAATATGTATTTGAAGAAGGGGCTCTACACCAGAACTCCAGGAAAATTACACACAAAAAAAAAATTCCGAAAAATAAGTTGAAAGGTCTAATTTATAATTAAATTTGAATATTTTTTTGTGTTTGTTCTGTTTTTTTGGAATTTTTTTTTTCGTTTGCCCCTAATCTTGCCCTTTATTTTAAACACACAAACAGTGTGATGATGCGGCGATACAAAATGAAATGAAAGTTTCATTTAAATATTGTAGAATGTAACACAATATGCGTGCCAAGGGAGTTCACGTTATGTGGGCGGACATAGTGTGTTATACAAAGCAAAAATGAAACGTTTTGTGACAAGATGAATTCATGTTATTTGTAATGTTTCCTAAATCATCCCTGCCAGTACGCCACAAAGCTAATTATTTTTTTTTTTTTTTTATTTTAGAGAGAAAATATAAAGTTTTGAAAACATTTTAATGGAACCAACAAACAGGTGCTGGTGAACCCATTTTCTTTGAATTGTGGGCGGTGGTGCCAAAAAGTCTAAAACTTATGGCAAAACAACAAAGAGAAAATATATATTTTTTTATTTTTGGTTGGTTTCGGTACTTTTTTTTTTCTTTTGCTTTAATTAATTATAAATGAAAATTATTTTTGTGAATGGTAAATACTGTGGTGTAAATTTGAAAACTCATTATTTTTTGTGGGTTTAAGTTTATTATAAGTTATATATGTTATACGAAAATACTTATACCATGAATTTTTTTGATAGCAAACTAAACAAAAACTTTAATATTTGCTTGCTTAAGGTATTACGAATGTTTTGTTATTAATTGTTTTTTAAATTTGCTTAAGTATGTATAAGTACCTTTGTACAAAAGCTTAAAAGTTTTTCAGAAATTTTTGTTTAAAACTTTAAATATAATTTTCATAATCGGCAAAGCACTTAAATATCTTAATTTGATCGGAAAGTTTTTACAACTAATTTTTGAACGTAAAATATTCAAATTCAAATTGTGCATTGATCTTTTTGGAGGTTAACAGTTGTATGGCAATTATTAAACATAATGCCTGGAAAATAGTTAGAACGACTAAGAATTCCAGTAATATCATAAAATTTGATGAATACCTTTAAAATTTACTTGGATTAGATCTTAGAATTTCTATAGGTTTGGCATAAATTTCTTCGGCTCAAATGAATTTGCATTTTAATACTACTACTCATAATGGTCAATTTGAAGAAAGTGAATTTCGTTAAATGACCTGTAAAAAAAAATAGAGCAGATACACCAAATTGAACGATAAAGAGGAACGATGGTCTCGTCCAATACGATACTCTTTAGTAAAACTCTCACCTCCTTAAGACATCCCAGAGATGGTATCAAAAAGTTACCATATTGAGAAAACTTTAATTGGTCTAGCCAAGGAAGTAGTAAGTATGAATTAAAAAAATGCTCTAAAAAAATGCTGAAGCCGTAAACTAATATGAATACATTTCCAAAATAGAGAAATAAGCAGAGAGCACAAATATTGGTCATCATCCAATTCCAGTACCGTTTCAATATTTATTTTATTTTTGCTGACGCCACATCTCGTATCTTATCCCAACCAACGGTTGCTTGTCATTGATGAAGAAATTGTGGTTGCATTACCTTTCTCTATCACGCACCTCCGTTTCAGTGAACATTTTATGACAAGTTTACCGTTTGACACCTGTCAAATGGTGTTGGACTTGTTGGACACTAATTGGCATTGATTTTTAAATTTAATGTTAAGCATGATTAAAAAAACAAGACATCACAGGAGCTATATAACTTTTAATAGAAAATTTATTTTCGGTCTTATTTATTATTATATAAAAAGTTCACAATACAAAAAAGAAAAAAAAATTCATAGTCCATTTCATAGTTGTAGAGATATAACTCCTGTCGAAAAAGATCATCAAATTATGAACGGGTTCTTTCCATCTGTACTTGCTTCAAACGTTTTTTTTTGTTTGGTAAAATATTTAGGGGACTACTTTTGGGTTCATGTTGCACGCTTCGTTGAATACTGTTATGTTAGATGTTGCGTTAAATTGTTGTGTTGATTATGTGACATTTTAACGTAAAATGTTATACAGAAAAGCCTTGATTTAACAGGCTGATTGTCTGTTTAATCCGAATTTAATCTGGGGCGAAACTCAGGCATTTCTTTGAAGAATATGTTAGGATTTGGTATATTGAATGGAAATGAGAATCATTAATGAATTTTGGAAGAAGTTCTGGAATATGACCACCTGGGAAGGAACTCGACCAATTCTTAACCGATTATGTTGAATGTAAGTGAAATTTGTAAATGTTTTTTGGACAAATTTCTGGAACATGGCCACCTAGGACGGAACTCGATCAATTCTGAACCGATCATGATGGGATTGGGTATACTGGTGTTGTACACCTTGTAAATTTAATATATTGATTTTATTTAAAGTCCTTTTTAATTTATTACGTTTTAAACATTTTATTTATTATGCAATTATTCACAAATTCACAGTTTACAATTACTGGACATTACTATTGTCCAATATAATTACTTTTAATTTCCAAAAAAATACTTCTTCCATTTTTTTTAAACAATTTCAAATTTTTCCATCGCCTACAAGACCACACTCCACAAGACCAAGAATGCAATGTTTGGATAACCATCGACTTCTTGTAATTAGCGATGACATACGTGATTTTTAATTCGGTTCAGATGGAGGTTGAACCCCTCTCGTTATTTTTTCAGCAGATTTTATTTTGAGACCGCAAAAATTCCATTTTCAGACAAAATTGCAACTATTGTGAACTGGTTTGATGTATTCCGTGTAATTGATCCTTGATCTAAGTAAAAAATACCGGAGACCTTGCAAGAAGGAAAACGATTTTTGAAGAATGACTGCAGAATACTTTATACTGATCTCCGATGGTTTGCTGTTTTGGAAAAGCCAGCGTGCTAGCAATATTTAAGCGATTCATTGAGCAGATGACACCGACATAACTTTAACAGGTTGAACAGAAGAAAAGCACCACAAAAATTTTTAAGTGGGAGTGAAAATTCTTCAAAACTCATGTAGATTATTTAAGCATGTTTTAGATGAATGTGGAATCCAACCATCATCCTACAGAGTTCGAGTGATTAAAGAGGTGCCCCGGCCTACTAAGAATTTTAACCATTTTTCGCAGCTCGCGGCTCCTTTTAACGGATTCGTGAGAAAAATTTTCCTTTTGTTTTTTTTCAAACGAGCAAGAAAAATGTTTCTGTCAAATATAATTGAATTGCGAAAGTGTCTCAGCTTATCCACTATGAGTGTGACTGTCCACTATTGTTAGCGACGTATGCCTCAAATCAGGGAGTAGGGCCAGTGATTTATCTTATTATGAGAAGGTGCATCCGACAGTTTTTTCGTCGAAGATGATTTATATTCAGATTTGGAAAGAACAATTTTGATCGTCCATGGCTGTAAAAATCTTCACCAATATCTCTATGGCAGAGAATTTATTCTGGTGATGGTTCATATCCCTTCTGCCCCTGTTTAACACAAAAAAGGACATCTTTTAGTTTTCGACGGTCGGGAGGTCCAAGAATACTGTGTAATGAACTACAAAGTATGCTTCGTTTATATCGTGAATTTTGCCGGAAAATTGCAAAAATTCAACGCAGAACTTTAGAGATGTGTTCACAAAATTTAAATTCGTCAAAAAGAAATTAAATACGTTTAAATTCGTCAAAAAGAAATTAAATAAATAAGCATTAAGTTTCATAAAGCTAAAAAATTAGAAACCGTTTTTGGGTTTAATATGGACTATTATCGAAAGTTTGGTAAAGATAAAGCTTTTTATAATCTGATACACTCCGACCATCAAACCATTAGTAGCAACATCCAATACTACTACTAGCTACGGATACTAGCGGGTCTGAGGTCAAACATGCTGAAAATAGTTATTCCATTCTAAAATTAATTATTAATTCTAAAATCATTCTAAATTCAGTGAATGTAATTTTGAATAGCACCTTAATAAATAAATTAACTGAACCAGAATCCGGATAGCCTCAGTAGAATGAAAATAAGAGCAAACATGTCAACTAGATTTAAAAGTCATTACATGTTCTGAGGTAAAACTCCAATCCAACGAAAGAAATCCGAAGACAATGCTGAACATAAAATCAAAATTTTTCAAGTTTAGACAAGTCAATTTCAAATATTAACCTTTCCGTTGGAAACCAAATAATGTTAATAAATTAAATGGTAAGGCTATAATTAAACGATTCATTAAAAAATTTATGGCAAACTGCAGGTTGCCAGGGAGTATTAAGGACGTGCAAGCATTAATTTTCCAAAAATGTTATAAACAATTGTAACGGTCAGAAATATTGCAACCAAATATTCTAATCGTAAATATCGCAAATATATATCATTATGAGCGATGAGTTTGCGAGAAGTATATGAGATATGTAAGATAGCAGTAAATGCACCAACAGATGTATAAAAAGCGACACGACAAGTACAAAGCGCCCTAGCAATACAAACGCTGATAGCAGAATGAAATAGATTGAAACATTTGCGAAAGTCGAAGCGTCGTTTTTTTTTCGCGTCGTCGATTTTCGAAAAAATGCCGCCATTTTTTTATTTTTCAACCAATTTTTTTTTTTTAGTTCATTCCAAGGGCGATTTAATGCTGAACAAAACCCCGTTTTTTTGTAGACGTTTCTGAGAGCAGTTATGATGCACGCCACGAATTTTCAGTGTTTTTGGAAAACCCTTGCAGCAGACGACAGTGGCCAAAAAAAATCTAAAAAAATTTTATTTGTATACTTTCAGTTAAATAAAATGTCAATGGAAAGTTTCATAAAGATGTCTCTTTTTATTCCAAAAAAAAATCTTTGAAAAACTTTTTTTTTTTAAATCTTGAAGCTGATATGTCCCCTTAATAAATGATTTCAGATGGAAATGGAAAAACATGGATAACATATAAAGTAAGACACAAAATTAAAAATTGTATCTGAATGACAATACACATTTGGTACATACAACAAAATATACATAAAAATTATTATTTGTGGTTAAACCGTTAACATGTTATTACTCAACTCGTATTGAGAGAGAGAGAGAGCTTAATTTAGTCTTCGGTCGCCAACAATACGAATAGCATGGAACTAGGTGCATCAACTTGAAATAAAAATTGAGCGCTCTAATTATAAGCTGTTTATGCGTTCATTGCGCGCCGATTTATACTACTGCCACAAAGAAGAGCGAACGAAATTTAATTAACAAAAATAATTTAATTTTTTATCGGTTCCACATCTACCAGCCAAGAAAGAAGACATCGCTGTCCATAGCTCGTCGCACACCACCATTGCGCATACACACCAAGCCGCCATTACATATGGCGGACAAAAAATAATAAATATAAAATAAATTTGAATTTTTGTAAAATAAAATTTATGAATAAAAATAATATTTTAATAATAAATAATTTTATAAAATTATAAATTAAATATTAAATAAAAGATTTGATTAATAATAATACATTTTTAAAAAAATTACATTAGCAAAACATTTTTGTTAATAAATAAATATCACTTTATGGAATTCTATACGCTAAGCTAACCCCCCGATGCTGACGCACAGTCACTGACTAAAAAGTGATCTTAGGTAAGATTTTTTGGCTTTGTTTTGAGTTTAGTCTTGATTATGACACTTTTCCTATTCTGCGCATAGTCTTAGTAGGCATTGGTCTTAGTCTTAGTAGGCATTGGTCTCAATTTGACGTTTCCGATAGTATTGTATTGCGCTCGGACATGGAAATTGGAAATATAATCGATAAACAATTATATAAGTTATGTTCTATATTAAAATACATTTTTTATTTATTTTAATATTTGTGTCACATATTAAAATATTAATTTGGAAGAAATTATCTTATGCTTGCCATTGTTAATCTATTTGTACGTTATATGTATGTGTTGTAATTTGTATTTTATATACTTATTTAAAAAAATATATATGTGAGCATATAACCCATTTCCTTTATTTCTGTTCTGCAATTAACTACATAAATTTAACGCTACCATATTACACAAATAATTATATATGTAAATCATTTTATTTGCATAGAAATAAAATTCGTAAATACTATTTGACAGGTCTCCAATAGTCTTTGGAGAGTTTTCACAACGCATTTTTAAGACTGCTTTGTACGAATACCAATTAAGACTTTGGTCTTAAAAACATTGTGTTAACAAAGATATTTTTATTAAGACGAGTCAACGCCAGAATTGGGGTGTAAGTATCCAGCTCGTGCTAAGATAAATTTTATCACGGTCTCCACAAGTCTCCACTAAATTGTAGAAATAAATTGTGACGTTTGTTTTATTTCTACTACAACAAAACAAAAATACAGTTCAATCAATTATTTAATAAGTATTTTTATAAACATTTAAAATTAAAAGTTAAAATTTTAGTTTTGGCGGCTTCCTTTTTCCACTTTCTAAATTTTCTATATCCACTTCTTCGTAGTCAATCAAGTATTATTTACGAAACTTTCATAATCTATAGAATTATTTATTTCATCCAGAAAAAAAAAATTGTTTTCACGTAGTGCTGCCAAAATTTATCTCAGTTTTTTCGGTCTAGGCAGATAAATTGCTGCGAAAACGTTTGTAGAGTTTTCACTAGCGCGTAAATGAGATAACTACAAAACTTTTCGCGTCAGCTGCGTACCGCATCTGCGAAATCGTGAGCTAAATATTTTTTATTATTTCGATATAGCTACATTTTACGCCAAATTTGTTTGTAAAATTTATCTTAGCGTGGGCTGAATACCGACCTTTAGATGTAGTCAATAAAAATGTAAAAAAAAAACAACTATGGAGTAAAATCTATTATATTATAAAGGTCGAAAATGCGCATTAACTGAGCGGGGAAAATGCAAAATTGTACAAACTGCTAGAAATTGTAGCAAAACAGCCTACCAGATAGTAGCTTCAGCCAATGGTACGTCATCGATACGAACTGTACAACGATATTAAAAAAAAACTGCGTTCCTCAAATGTAGAATGGCATTTGCTGTGAAGCACATGAGCTGGAAAAATGAATGGACCAATGTTTTATTTTCTAATGAGAAACGATTTTGTCTCGATGGCTCGGATGGTTATAAATATTATTTTCACGATATTAGAACTCCTGAATTAACACAAATGAGATGACAACAAGATGGAGGTGGCGTTATGGTATGGGGTATAATATATCTTCTTTCGGCAAGTGGAAATTTGAATTTGTTGCGGGATCGCTAACTGGCAAAAAATATAAAGAGTTTTTAAATAATAATTTTTTACCATTTGTGGTTAAACAGTTTTTACCAACCACGAAGTTGCTTATAGTTCGTCGAAGAAATTTGATTTGTCAACAGAATAATGCACCAGCGCATACACCCGGAATAGTACAAAATTTGTTTGAAGCTAATAAAATCAATGTTATGCAATGTCTTACCAAGTCTTTAACAATATTAAAAATTCAATCAATCAAACACAATAGTTCACCTGTGCCAGTTCTTACAGATGAACAACTCAGGTATGTTTGACATTAAATTTTTCTAAGATTTAAGTATATTAATTGAAAATAAAATTAATAAATTTTATGACTACACTAGGCCATACAATTATCTGGAAAATTTAATTGAGCACAATGTGGTGATTCAAATAGTTTTATATGCACCACGCCATCAAATTTTGATCAGAATTGTCAATCACATCCTGATTGCGAAATCCTAAATAAATCTAACCATTCAATATTAAGTGAAAACTTAACATGAATCGTAAGGTTTTCTCGCTTGAAATAATTTAATTTTAAAAGTAATTTCAAATTTGTTTAGAATCATCAGTTTCCGGTTCAGATGTTGATCCAGAATATATTCGACCATAGTCTGTCTATAATATTAATTTTGTTAAACTCTTGTTAGATTGTACGTGTTGTTCAAAAACCTTAACCAGAAATAGGTTAAGACATCCCAAAACATGAAGAAAAAGTTTGAAAATCAAGTACCGAAGAGGAGAGCAGTTCACCAATGATTTCGGTGTAACTTGTCAAACTCATAACCACGTCAAATAAAAGTCGATTGGGTGGAAAAGGTCTCTTATAGTTGCAGTAAAGAATTCAATTCGACAGAGAGTAAAATTATATTTGATAATTATTGGAGCTTGAATACACAATCGATAGGTGATTATTCTGGGAAAATGGTGTATAGAGTTGCGGTGAGTCGGAAACAAACAAAAAACTGGAACTCGCGCAGAAACAATACTTACAATTTTCAGTTTCTCAAATCCGATAAACCGAGGGTATGTCAGACCATTCTTTACTAATACATTGGCCATCAATAAGTTACGAGTTCACTACTATTTTGAACATTTAGTTGATAGTCAAACAAAATCACAAAATAACTACCAAAAGGGAAATAAGTAACAAAATTCATTACCGCAGGCAACAAATTAGCGGCGGTGGCGAGTCATTTCCACAGTGTTACTTCTATGGATTCCCCCTATTGTCGGTCTTCAACTAATAAAAAATATCTGGAAGCACATATTATGTACAACCTATATTGCAACGTCTATGACGATTTAGTGAAATATTTGGCTTATAAGAGCGCCTTTCACACACAGTTCAATCTAACACTTTCTGTGCCGAAAATGGTACTTTGTAACAGATGTCAGCAACACAAAACAAAAGCACAAAATGGTGTTACTGTGAACCGAATTAATTTGCAAAGCGTATTTAATTTGCCGAAACCCAATAGTAACTGCTTTTATTATAACCGAAAGTTTTTATGCTACAATCTGACTGGGTTTTGTGAGGGCAACCAAACGACATACTAAAGTGTTTGAAAAGAAACCAGTCAAAGGAGAGTGGGCAATGAGCTGGATAGTGCTTATATATAAACTTAATAAACACATTTTTATTAATCACTTGTTTTTTGTTTCGCAGAATATTTTGAATATTTTTCAAAAAGTTTAAAAAATCACTCGATCGATTTCGACTTGTTAGGTCATCATGAGGGGTAACCACACAAGAGTAGATACTCCTGATGATGACCTAACAAGTCGAATTCGATCGAGTGATTTTTTAAATTTTTTGAAATAATTCAAAATATTCTGCGAAACAAAAAACAAGTGATTAATAAAAATGTGTTTATTAAGTAAATATAAGTGTGTTTCGCCAAGTGCCTACGGCAAATAGCGTAAAAAGTCTTATATATAAAGATTTTAGAAGCTGCAGTTATAACCGATTTTCCGGGAACTGATTATCTATTATTTATTTATTATCTGGTCTTGTTCGCCTGTTCCTCAGAATCGAAATTATATTTTGACGTTTAGCTTATTAAAATTTGTAAAGAAGCATCCGCAGCAGTTTCGATCATAGACCACAAGTACACAAAACTATAGGAGACCAAGTGTAGCTAGAAACATCAATCTTTATCCATTAAAATTGCGCCACTAGCATTATCTATCATCGTGTAGAAATGCGATGTATCAACAACTTCACACAGCGTGGTGAAAACGAATGTTTCATTAAATCGGAACACATAAGGGTTTTAAGTAGTGTTTAGTCTCAAAAACGTCTAGAGCCTAGAAAAATGCAACCAAATTGAGTATTTTTTTTTAAATACTCTTTATGAGATTCTTAAAAGATCCATCATGAGTATTTTGTCTGAAATTTTTTTGTATGCATAGAAATCAGTACATACTCAGTAGATATTTGTTTAAAAACATCACCTTTTTTTCTTAACCCTTTGAAGCATACATTTTTGTGTTTAATATTTTTCTCTAAAATTTGGTACACATTGTTTTTTGCGGTCGCTACGTTCAAATTTGGAGTTAGATTTTTGATATTGACAGTTGACAGCGGTCAATTAGCTGTCAAATCACAATCGTCTATTAGAAACTTCAAATTCATTATCATTTTTATGTTTCTTGGGTCTCTGAGTTCAAATCTGTAGTCGGTTTTTCGATATTGACAGTTTACAGCTGTCAATTAGCAGTCAAATAACTTTCACTTGTTATAAATCTTGAATTGGTTCTCATTTAGTAAGTTTCTTGGGTCTCTGTATTCAAATCTGAAGTCGGCTTTTCGATACTGACAGTTGACAGCTGTCAAATCACATTCATCTATTAGAAACTTCAAATTTATTCTCAATTTTATGTTTCTTGGGTCTCTGATTTCAAATCTGTAGTCGGTTTTTCGATATTGACAGTTGAAAGATGTCAATTAGTAGTCAAATCACTTTTACTTGTTATAAATCTTGAATTTATTCTCATTTAGTACGTTTCTTGGGTCTCTGATTTCAAATCTGAAGTCTGAATTGTGAAGTTTGAATTGAATATATCATATGTCTTCCACTTTAGATACAATTCTTTGAAATAAGAAATATTTTTTTCTAAATGGTATATTCCAATTGGATTTTTTATTAATTTTGTAAAATGAAATTCCTAAATAAACGACGAACCTGATTTTATTGAATTACTACAATTTTGATTTTGTTTTTTCGCAATAAATATTGACCCATTGAAGACCAAACGCCAACATGTGGTGACTAATCCTGACTTAACGATTATCTAACAAAATTTGACAAAAACGGATAATGGGGTGGAGCCGGGTTTACATCTCTTTTACTTTTTTTATCTTTTTTATTTTTTTTTATCTTTTTTATTTTTTTTTTTTATTTTTTTTTATCTTTTTTATTTATTTTTTATTTTTTTTTTTAATTATATTTTTAACTACAAAAATGCATGATCCAAAGGGTTAAGAAAAAAGTGATGTTTTTAAACAAATATCTGTCTGAGTATGTACTGATTTCTGAGCACACAAAAAATTTTCAGACAAAATACTCATGAGGGATCTTTTAAGAATCTAATAAAGAGTATTTAAAAAAAAATACTCAATTTGTTGCTTTTTTACATTTTTGGGACTAAACACTACTTAAAACCCATATGTGTTGATTAAACTAAGTTTACATACAGAATGGTTCACAGTAAACATATGCACTCGCAAGTCTATTTCATTTCACAAAATTACAATTCTGGACAATTGCCATTCCGACTGTTTTTTTCTACAGTTATGGGAAATTTGCCAAACTAACCTAATTCCATTATGCAAAAATGTATATACGAACCATTTCTCATATGTCAGTAAATCGAGTGAAACATAAATTTACCGTATATAGCACACTCAATTTTATACTAAGATTTTTGATTGATAAGACGTACATACATGTATAGACATACATTTTAACCAAAAAAGCTTTTTAAACATAAAACCGTAAGCATAATAATATCTCCCCTTTTATGTTTTTATCACCCATATATAACATATATAATAATTATGTTGATAGAAATTAAATTATGGTGCGTGTTATGTTACCATTTCGCAGATGATGATGATGATGTTAATGATGATGATGATCAACATCATGAAAACAAAACACTTTCTTTTGTGGTGTAAATACCGTAAGCCCAATGAAAAAATAAAAAAACATAATATAAAGGTGCTGGGGAGTCATAATTTTGAAGTGATAAAGATGTTTAAGAAATACTTTTATTTGGTTTGGGGTGGAATGGGAGAACAGAAAGTGTTAACACAAATCTGATATGTGTGTCATTTATATATGAAAACATATAACAAACAATACCCCGTATAGTTATATATAACGATATAATTTTCCTTTGCAGATAAATCATCCCACACATTACATTCATGTACTGATGTAGTTAAGTATTGTATATGGCACAGTGAAGATGATATGTTTACTTGTAATATAAGACCATATTATATACAATAAACATATAATTAATTTATTATCAACATCTTAAATGTATATAAGTCTGTATTTTATCTTACGTACATTTATTATTTATAATAAAAACTACATATATATAATTATACGAATACATACATACGTACTTATATATACATATACAAATAATATATTTATGTAAAATAGATAATAAAATGTCGGGATTATATTATGTGTCTGACATCAAATAATGTTTATAAAATAAAACAAGCATAAGATATATTCCTTATAATTTTCTCATAATTGTTATAAAAATAAAATTTCAATTGTCTTGATCATATGTAAATAAACAACAAGAATAATAATAACAAAAACAACAATACATAGTACTTACAATTATAAAAGAAATAATAAATTATTCTTTCTTTCGGTTATATATTTTTTTATTTTTTTTTTGAAGCCGGTACCTAACTATCATACCATTAACTCCATCATCTACCACATTATTATAATAAACCTTACAATTTCCTCATTCCATATTATTATTTTGAATATTTTGTTTTCTATATATAATACAAATTCACATTATTGTCTTAATCTTTTCTAAGTTCTCATAATTAACTTGCGTATAATTTCGTTGTAATTTAGTAATATAAAACCCAAGTCGAAAATGAACAACAATCGAGATTTCGTTTAGAAAACCGCGAGCTCACCGTCATTGTATATTTAGGGTATAAATACGACATTACATACAGCACTGTAATTATAATCAAATAATCGATTTAGTTAAGTGACCTTTTTGAATTCTACGGTGCGCTGGTATTTCACATGTATATGACATCTTAGAGAAAATAATCGGGACAATCATTGGAAATTGGGAAACATCGCTACAAGTTTTAACAGTTTTTTATAATACACAATGCATCGAAAAAAAAATTTCTGAATATATTCACAATTGCACTAACCCGAAAAATTCACATAAAATGAAAATCAAAAATTTACATTAAAACGGTGACATTAAAACGGAACGACATCCAGATCGTTGACAATTTGGAAGAGCTGTTCGTTGAAACGTTTAGCAGGTAAGCACTATATCGGCAGCATAAGAAACTGTTGTAACTTCAATTTATTAGTTTCTAGCAGTTTCGTTATTCTGCCACGTAAGGTTGAACATAAGCTGATCGGAACAAAAACAATTTTGAAATTTGATGGCAATTTCAAGCAAATAGGAAGCAGTTGGCTAGGACGGCCAACACAAAAAAAATAGTGCTAGATTGGTGTAGCCAATAGGTAGAAAATAGAAGCCAATTTCTTAGCTGGGGCCCGTTTCGAACTATAGGTAAAACAATTACACGATTGCGATGTCTTAACGTCATAAATGGACGCATTTGAATTTGAATTTATTTCTGATAAGGGAAGCCACACTTAAACCAGTTATGGTTCGTTTTGATACCACATGGTTGTACTTTGCTCTTCCTCTTCGGGAACTATTAGAGTTATTTAACAGAGAGGCATATAAAGTGAAGAAACAACTACAACTAGTGGTTCTCTAAAAATTTCGGGTTTGGATTTCTTCGATCGATTTTCAATCTGGCCTACGCAAGGGAAATAAAATATACAGCTTAACTCTAGTGTTGGTTTGTTACAACCATGTGACAATATTAAGCACCAAATTAAACGAGAGAGATATGAACACGATGAGATATGAACAGGTCTATGTTCTTAAATACTTTGGAGACTCATTTGAGCTTCTTCCTGCTTCAGGGATAAATACCAACAGACTTCATAGGAGTATATGTCATCCCCAAACATTATTTGTAGACTATGTAGCACGGGAAGACCAATTTTTGGTTATTCTAGAGTTCTGCTGGTCTACTTTCAATTGCCATAATCATAAGTTGAACACTTTCAGCTAGTCCACTTAATAATATACTACTCACCAACACATCGTTCACCTTCATTCCGATTAAATTTCAACAACGATAAAGCTTATTAATTGCCAATTCCCCCAAATGTAGAAAATAAAAAAATCATTTATTTGGAATAATAGTGATATGAAATCCTATGTTATAGTATCGTTAAAAGGTTTACGTGACTTTTTTGTGGTTGAAGGGTGGGTCCTGGAGCTACTCCTGGTGAATAATCTTGCGATGAAGCCGACTTTTTGCTATCCGCTTGCGTATGATATTCTTATACCAACGGATACTACACTCGTGGGTTGGTCAATGTGTGTCACCTCGACGAAACAAGGTTTAATTCGATTTATCGATACCGTAGATTCGACGCCTTTCTTCTAAGGGTGAAGAAGAACGGTCTTTCGTATGGACCAAAACAAATTCGCACGTTAATAACTTTTTGAACTCAAATACTTGTTCCTTTGCTTGCTGATTCGAATTGTGCGCCTATATCGATCACAATGCTTGATGGTATACCAAAACTACTAATCATACTTTTGACTTATGCGTCAGCAATGGTTATGAGTTCACAAGGCCCTATGATATCGATGTGAAGCGGCTCTATCTTTTTGGCACCCCATCCAAAGGTTTTGAGAAAAGTGATGATTGAATTCGTTTGGTCATCGTTTGGTCAGGATTGGTCAATAGTTTTTATCGTTTGGTCACTTACGATTAAACAGTAAACAAATAATGAAAAATTCAATAAAAAAATTCCCGGGTAGCACCTCATTGCAAGAAAATCATACTGTTTTTATCAAATTTCGTTAGGTAATCGTTAGGTCAAAATTGGTCACCACATTTTGGCGTTTGGTCACCAATCGGTCCGTTTTTATTGCGAAAAAACAAAATCAAAATTGTATTAATTCAATAAAATCAGGTTCGTCGCTTATTTGGGAATTTCATTTTACAAAATTAATAAAAAATCCAATTGGAATATACCATTTAGATAAAAATCTTTCATTTTAAAAGAATTATTACTAAAGTGGAAGACATAAGATTTAATCAATTAAATTTTTTGATTCTTCAAAACTCGTTGAAGATTGGTCAGTTGATTTCATTTGGTCATCCCTAGAAAATGATTTATCGCGAAAATTCTTTAAAAACTCAGTAGAAATTACGAGCTTTTAAAGAATTTTCACAATAACTCATTAGGTATCGATGACCAAACGAAAATAACTAGTGACCAATCCTCAGTGGGAATTAAATAATCCCGATCGTTGGATTTATAAAATTATTATTATTGGTCAAGTTTCCAGCCCCGAACACTTCGATTTATGTGGAAATTATGAGCTTGTAAAGAATTTTCGCAATAAATCATTAGGTAGGGATGACCAAACGAAAGAAACTATTGACCAATCCTCAGTGGCAATTAACCAAACGATCCCGATCGTTGGATTTATAAAATTATTAGTATTGGTCAAGTTTACAGCCCCGAACACTTCGATTTATGTAGAAATTATGAACTTTTAAAAAAAAATTCCAATAAATCATTAGATAGGGATGACCAAACGAAAATAACTAGTGACCAATCCTCAGTGGCAATTGACCAAACGATCCCGATCGTTGGATTTATAAAATTATTAGTATTGGTCAAGATTACAGCCCCGAACACTTCGATTTATGTGGAAATTATGAGCTTTTAAAGAATTTTCATAATAAATCATTAGGTAGGGATGACCAAACAAAAGAAACTATTGACCAATCCTCAGAGGCAATTAACCAAAC
The DNA here is from genome assembly GCA_932526605.1 of Nephrotoma flavescens. Lineage (NCBI taxonomy): Eukaryota > Metazoa > Arthropoda > Insecta > Diptera > Tipulidae > Nephrotoma > Nephrotoma flavescens. The sequence goes on along the minus strand of OW052221.1, from coordinate 272,915,359 downwards.
GATCCCGATCGTTGGATTTATAAAATTATTAGTATTGGTCAAGTTTACAGCCCCGAACACTTCGATTTATGTAGAAATTATGAGCTTTTAAAAAAAAATTCCAATAAATCATTAGATAGGGATGACCAAACGAAAATAACTATTGACCAATCCTCAGTGGCAATTGACCAAACGATCCTGATCGTTGAATCTATAAAATTATTAGTATTGGTCAAGTTTATAGCCCCGAATACATCGATTTATGTGGAAATTATGAGCTTTTAAAGAATTTTCGCAATAAATCATTAGGTAGGGATGACCAAACGAAAATATCTAGTGTCCAATCCTCAGTGGCAATTGACCAAACGATCCTGATCGTAGAATTTATAAAATTATTAGTATTGGTGAAGTTTACAGCCCCGAATACATCGATTTATGTGGAAATTATGAGCTTTTAAAGAATTTTCGCAATAAATCATTAGGTAGGGATGACTAAACGAAAATATCTAGTGTACAATCCTCAGAGGCAATTGACCAAACGATCCCGATCGTTGGCCGTTCGCCATCGAACACTTCGATTTTTGTAGAATGATCTGATCCCCTGATCTGATCCCTGGCCATTGGAAGTTTTGCATGTTTTAGTTTCTTGGTTTGTCGGGCGATATGCCGTTTGTAGAGATTTGGAAACAAAGGAACGATATTTCATCTTTTACGAATTCGCATTTGCTTAGATTTGTTACCAATCCTGCATCGCGTAATTGTTGGGAAACAATAAATCGTCGTTGTATGGAAAAACAAATGCAGAGTCTCGAAATAATTAATAGGTTAAGCGTTGGAATATTTGACTTGCGTTTCGTAGCCTGAACGCCACCCGGAGAAACTCAAACAATTTTTGTGAATTTGGTATGTGACTCAAGAGGTTGTGTGAAATCGGTAACAAATGGGATTGGATAACGGTCGGGTTTTGTTATTGCGTTAAGTGCTCGATAGTCGCCACATAATCGACAGTTACCATCTTTTTTTGCAATATAAAGCGGACAAGCCCAATTGTTTTGTGATGTTCGATAAACCACCTTGCTCTAAGCAAGCTTCGATTTTTTACTTTGCGATGGTCATTTTGTTTGCGTTTAGGCGTTGGACTTTTAAGTGCCACGCTTGCCCGATTGTTTCAATACAATGAGTGACTTTATACTTAACTGTATTTATGTTCGTCGTGTAGGAGGTCTGTGATGTCGGTAGTGTTGGAATCGGTTGTCGGTTGCATTGAATATAACAACATTCAATGCAACCGACAACCGATTCCAACACTACCGACATCACAGACCTCCTACACGACGAACATAAATACAGTTAAGTACGACTGAATTCGAATTAGGTTTTCCATGTTATATCTATAGATTGGTGTTTGGGTCGATGCTTTGCGACGAAGATATAAGTGGCGTGCAATTATCAATTCCAGTAATAATACTGGAGAGAACACCAAGGAATCTGCTATCTGCTGCGTATATGCAAGGTGGATAATCATCATCCAAGAAAACATCCTCGTTTTTGTAAATCATTGAAGTCATGTCCGGAAAGTGAAATTGATCACGATCGTTCAAAATATCCGTATTATAAAGCATAAAATTCGGGCATATTGCCACTGTATGGATGTTCCGCATTAACGGGGTCAATCATCAAGACGACAACATATAGTTGTTATAGAGGCCATCGTCAATGTCATTTCGCAAATTTTCGAGCACCCCTAAGTCTCGCAGCAGCTCGTACTCACCACAACGTAACCATCGCAAGCCTCAAACAACGCATATAGTGAAGGAAATTGATATTTTAACAAACTTTCAAATCAACAGCGGTGCTATAAAAAAAATGTGGTTTGTGGTCCGCATAATTTCGGAACCGGTACGAATTTCACTGGAGCATCGTCATCAATGATCAAGTTAAATACGTATAAGGCAATCAATTCTGCTGCATGTCAGCCATCAACGACTCGATTTAAAGCATATATGGGTTAACACATCGCAATAAAGGGAACCGTCGATGATGAAGTTTTATATCGTAATAAAAAGCTCGTCTTATACCTGTGATCGTCGTAAACGCAAACGATGCTACGGATATTCTTGGCATGAATTGGTTCCAAGCATTGGGTTTTCAGGTTGTCCATGACAACGAACAAGTATAGGGATCTCACCTAGCAGCGTGAATACAATCTTCTCTCACGAAAACCAAGAAAGTCGAGTACGTGAAATTTGTAATAGTTATCCGAAATTATTTGATTCGTCAACACTGGGTCATTGTACAACGTACAAAGCAGACATTAGTTTGAGAGAAAATGCAACGCCCAAATTTCAAACCACGAGTTTTACCGTTTGCCATACGAACATGAGTAAAACATGAATTGCAACGATTGGTTTCGCAAAACGTAATAAAAGCAATCCAAGGTTCATCAAGGACTAGTCCAGTCGTACCAGTAAGGAAACCAAATGGGGGAATACGGATTGGCGCCGATTATAAAGTGTCGGTCAATTGCACAAGTCGATATGGATCGTAACTCAATCCCTCTACTGATCGTGCCGAAAAGTGCACTTTTAAAAAACTATTGTGACTTCCCTAAAGGGACTTGCAACTATGAGCGGAGATATGGGCAAACTGCCCATTTGGTCGATAAAAAGTTTGTTCCCACAGTAAAATGGTTCGAACAGCCAAAATCCTTAATAGTGGACTTACCTCAAAACTGATTGCATATTCGTAATCAACGTTAAATTTTAAATGGGAATTGATTATCATAATAGTTTTTTGAGCTCTGGTTCGGATTTTAGATTTTTTGACTATGCATGGTACATGAAATACCTTATATGTGTGTATGGAAAAGTCAATAAAAATCACAAAGTCGTTCGATTTGGATAAAATTTGGGTTCAGCATAGAATATCGATTGTTTATCATTCCCATTTGTGCAGCTGTCAATTTTGAAGCTGCCATCTTTTGACATTTAACAAATGAAAACTACGTCATTACTTAAAATGTTCGATACACGATTCAACAACGCATTGGAATAGTTAAAATTCAAAACAAAAATCGTGAACATTTTGCAGTCACAGTTCGCAAAACTCAAGCACTGTTCGGTCGCCGTGAAGTACCTTCTCGGCCAGCCATAGTTAAACTGGTCGAAAAATCTGAGCTATTGCGACAAGTTAGTGATGTGAAAAATCGAAATCGTGTGCGTTGCTTAATAACAACTGCGAATATTGCTGCTGTAGCCCGTAGTGTTGACGAAAACCTAGGTTTGTCGATTCCTCGTCGATATTTGGAATTAGACATCCTACAAACGACATTAAACCGTATTTTAAAGGTATTACATAAAGACTTAGGTCTTAAGGCTTTTAAAGTTCAGTTAACACAAGAACTCAGGTCGGTTGATCACCATAAATGTCGTATCTTCACTGATTAGGTCCTTCAAATGCATTAAAATGATCCGGATTTTTATCGAAAAATCATTTTGAGTGATGAGGCCCATTTTTAACTTGGAGGCTAGGTTAATAAACAGAATTGTTGCATTTGGGGAACACAAAAATCTAAGAATGATTTTTGAAAAGCTTCTCCATCCTCAACGGGTCACGATATCGTGCGGTTTTTGGGCCGGCGGTATGATTGGTCCTAACTTATTCAAAAATGAGGCTGATGCAACTGTTATGGTGAATGAATTGCGCTAACGAGCTATGGTTAATGATTATTTATGGCTGAAATTGGAAGATATTGATGCGGAAGACGTTTATTTTTAGCAAGACAAGCAACGAAACAATCGCAATTTTACAAGAAAAGTTTCCTGTTACCACAATTGGCCACTGAGATCATGTGATTTAATATTGTACCATTAGACTTTTTTCTTTGCGACCACGTGAAAGATAAGGTCTATGACAATGCTCCACAATCGATTCAAGACCTTAAAGATGGAAAAAGTGAAGTTATCGAGGACATACAGCTGCAAATGTGAGAATTGGTCATGGACAATTTCATGAAAAGGATATGATGCAGCAAGCGTAGTCGTGGCGATTATTTGGCTGATATATCGTTTTCTTTACAATGAAATAAACATTCATTGATTTCACTTAAAAAATTCTCGTTTATCTTAATATTAAAGTGAAACCTCTTATAGGAAACCGTTTAGAACTCAATATGTAAAATTTAATGGGATTTTAAAATTGAACCGTTTTTACCCTATATTAGGAGTTCATCAGGGGTCGATATTGGGTCCTGTCCTGGTTATTATTTTTATAATTGATGTCTTGCAAATTAATCAACCAAGATATTTCCTCGTTGATCTGTTCACAATCACGTATCTCTATGAGTTTTACCATGAAGGTAAATATAATTGAAAATATGTATGCCATTGGCTTCTTTAATTAAGGTTATAAGTTTTTTTTTTGTTAAAGAAAGTAGTAATCATCCAATGGATTTAATGTCCTTTTAAGGTCAATTAATACTCCCCTTTTCATTCACGCACACACCCACCCACCAATTCACCTACTCACACAATTACAGTATACCACCTGCACATTGCAAGCTCCATGTCAACCTGCACACTGACATGGACGGTAATATTTGTAAACAAATCAATATTGAGTATACGACGCACATGAATTCGGGTGTTTTCCACAAGTACAAGTATACACAAGTATACACGAACTCTGTCAGCCAGCATTCAATTTTCGAAGCGTAATAACGTATCATCTCCAGTATAAATATTTTGTACTTGTGCGTGGTCAATATAAATATTTTGTATTTTGTTAAATTTTTTGTGAACATGCCGTCTCGTTTTAATCATCGATGTGATCACAATGAGAATAGAAGAAAAATCTGTGCATTGTGCGGGAGGAAAATCAATCGTGGTTCTAAAAGTTTGGAATTTTTCCATATCACAGCAGATCATGAATCGTCGATAAAACAGTTCCTGAATAAGAATTTCAATCTACAGAATCCTCGTTATCCCACAGGGGTATGTGTTACTTGCCGAATCATTCTGCCAGGAACACAAGAAAACTGAAAGTACGCATCCATTCAAAAGTATGCCGAATTGGGAAAATATTCTTCTTCAGAAATCTACGAGAAGTAGCTCTGCACTGGGTGACTCATCGTGTCATTGTTACATTTGTTTGAGAGCCAGGCACAAAGATCGAGCAACGCCGGGAAAAATTGGCTATCGGTGAAATACTCGATCTGCGCATATTTATTCATCGCGATTATGGAGTACATGCATCTCACATTCAAAAGTAAGTCAAACCCCAAAAAAAGGGCAAAACAAGGATTCAAAAGAAAAGAATATTACAAAGCTTTGCAGACTTTGTTTCAAAGAAGTGGGAAGGGGCAAACGTCATACTTGTGTCAAAAATAGATCATCTAAGGCAAAAGCGAGGGAAAATATTTTTAAACTGTCTAGTACTCTACCAGTGAAACAGAAGGAGCAGATTTGTTCATCTCTTATCTCAGAAAAAGAGAGCAGGCTGGGGATCGATAATGGTGATGTGCAAATTTCAACGATTAGTTTGAGCACGACTGGTCACACTATAAAACTATTTGGCTCAAGAGACCGGATGAATCACCTATATTTTCGACCGAAAAATTAAATACCTACTAAGTTGAATCCGGAGCATCGGGTAAACAAATGAAGAATTTAGCGACCTTCATTCGAAGTACAGCAGGGCGAAATTCTATACCATCCTATTATACGAAGCAGGCTTCAGAGAGAGCTAAGCTCTTGGAAAATGTGTATTATTCCGGAAGTTTTGAATTTGAGATAGAAAAAAACCCTGTCAAACAGAAAAGACCTGTGATTTGGGGTGATGCTGAAGAAATCTTGGTTCCGGTAATAAATAGACACAATCTTACTGGCCATTACCTTATCAAAATAATTGCTGATGGTGTGCAAAGTTTCTTTAAAGTATGTATGACCATCATTCCAGAGGATTATCTGTCCGAATCCATCGCAGGTTCAACTGAAGATCGTCGACGAAAAAACGCAAAAAAGACAAAGTAACAAGTGTTCATAAATTAGTTTTGTTGGCAACAGTACCTGTGATTAAGGAGAGTTATGAGAATATGAAGATATTATTTGATTTGATGAAAACAAACGACATTCCGTTCAAATTTATGTCTGACCTAAAACTCTTGCTAATTGTCAACGGCCAGCCAACAAACAGCTACCTCCTCGTTCCGATGATGAACAACTTCTGGCGAGGAAAACTTACGGCGATCTGCGCAAAGATTATCAAGAATTCGTATCTTTGGGTAGCGATAAAAAAGTTGCGAACAATTCCAGGAGTACCGTACATACACCTCTATTCGTCGAGGATGGTAATGTTCCAGTACTGCAGAAGTGCATTATTCCCGAATTGCACCTTCTCCAAGGGTTTGTGAATCATTTTTTTTTGGACAGTTCTCGTACCTCTTCTCGGGAAGGAAAAAGCTCTGCTATGGCCCCGGAGATTAAAATTGGTATCAAAAAACTAAAACGGAGAGGCTTTCGAAGGGAATGCCTGCAGAACTTTACTTAAGCGAGCAGGTATGTTATTGGACCCAGAAATCAGTGAACACTTGGGCGAATCTCTAGCCCTTTAACCATTCATTGCGGCTTTCAGAGCTATGGATAAAATTGTCCACTCATGCTTTGCGGTAAGGAGGGTTCAATCCGAATTAAGTCACCATAATCTTTAATATGACAGCTTTTCTCGCAATAGACGTATCTGAAACTCTTAAAATTCATATTGCTCTATGCCACATTGAAGCAAGTATCAAATTCTTGAACGATGATGAAGGTTTTGGTTTATGGTCCGAGCAGGCTGGCGAATCGATACATAGAGAATTCCTAAAGTTTTGGAATAGACGTAAAATTAATAATCTAGATGATCCAGATTACCTGATTAGATTGAAAGCAGCTGTTGTCGATTTCTCATCGAAACATATTTGAATTTTCGCAGAAATCGAATGAAGCCAAGACTGTTGTTTCATAATGTCTTCATTGAGGTGTATCTTTTGGAGCAATATATTTTTCATGAGAAAAATGAATAAATAAGCAATAATAACTATGTTTTGTAATGAAATAAATATGTTGTCATTTTCAACAATGCTTTTCACTGAGCTAAGTATTTCATAACCTTTAACTCCCTCATTTCATCCCTAAAAAACTTGTCTGAGTCCCAAGGGACAGTTTCTGGATATTCTCAACCCAACCGAACGTCGAATATTTGGCATTTTTTTTAAAATCCGCTTTTTACGCAAAGCGAGTATGACTAAATTGTGGTTCTGCTCATATATAATGGCAAAATTAATATTTTGCAATATGTTACTCAGAAAGAGAATTATTCTGGCTACAATTTTAACAATTTTTGAGCCTAAAAAAGTTGTGTCTTGTTTTGTTCGAAATATCTCAATTTGAGCCATGAAGAAAAAGGTTCGCTATGTTTATTCAACCTTGAAATTTATATTCACGGATTCACGAAAAAATCACGTTTAGAAACAGGTATGATTTGGGGGTAAGTTTTTTCTATTTCCTGGGGACTTTGTTGAAGATTTCTAGTCAATATGGCGGATCGTGTTCGTGAGAAAACTTTCATTGCCTTCCAGATACCTGTGACGATTTGAGTATAACATTTGAATAAAGATTACGTTTTGCTAAGCATGTTGATTTTATTTGTCACAAATCTTATAAGCGACGGATAAATTTTCAGGCGTGTCAGGTTAGAGACTTTAAGAACCCTTCGATAATGGTGTTACTTTTCATTAACTTCATTAGGATCGCTTTGACATATGCTTGATTTGGAACCACTTCTACCATCAGTATTGCAACAGAATTGAAAATGTTCAACAACGATTTTTGAAACTTAAATGTTTTAATGTCTGATCGAGCCAACGTTGTTATCAAAGTACAAACTTTTATGTACTGGCCTGCAGAACACGAAATCTACAATAGTTTCAGGTAACAACTTTTTTTATTAAAAACTTTACAGAACATCAGTTTGGATGGCGGATTTCTACGGACTGATGATTTTCAATCGAAAAATAGCATATAAAATACACCTTTTATTCGCTTTCTTTGTTGCCTATTTTTGACATGGCGCTTTCTGTGTTTACTTCACTATGGTATAATATCAAAGTATTTAAAACGCTACACAACCCAACACATAAATTTTTTCAAGGTTTTTAAAATATTCTTATGATTTATTACGCGTTAAATTTATAATAAATTTATATGTTGGTCACAACATTCTCACCCCTAAATTTTCACGGATAATCTACATAATCGCGCGATCTTGAGTAAATTATAATAACCAGTATTTTCCAACTTTATAATATGTGTACCGTACCAAACCCGATCTAGCGTGCAGATATCATAATAAATATGATAGTTGAACATTTGTGGTTGTCATCATAATTTAATACTATGAATCATCACTTTCACGAAACTATGCGCGTACTAGCGTATTTGTCAAAAAATTTTAATGCTATACCATTTCAATTTCCAAGAATATAATTAGTCCAGTAGCAATTTAACAAAATGTCGTGGGAGTTGTATTCTAATTTGTCTACAAATTGTGGCAAAAGCAACAACAACACGTACAAAATTACCTAGCAAAATATTTTTTTTTTATTCTATTTAAATCATAACAGCAAAATAATTATTTATATGCTTCATGTTTAACATATTATTATGTCGGGTATACAGCAAAAAAAAATTAGAAACGGAAAAAATTGTAATTAGAATCAAAATTAATTATCATGACATGTTTTATTTTTTTATTTTTTGCTATTTTGTTTATGTGATTACCTTAATTTTGTGCATAAATTACGATAAAGCTGAATAGGTACGAGAGAAGAAAGCTCTATTTTTTTTTTTTTGGTTTAACTTTACATTATCATGACATGGATATCTTGAATTAATTAAAAATTGGTATAAAGCTGGATCAACATACTAACCATGCTATTTTTGTTTACCGTGTGTGTATAATTTTCAAATGTGGTGTTGGCACACCTTTTCCCCCACCGTACATAAAACCGCAACGGTCGATGGTCGATTACAAAAAAAAAAAATGTTTATGGCTTTTTGCCATGTATATGTATATTATAATATGAAGGAAAATCGACCTAAATTGATTTTTATGTTCAACCCTTTTACGTGTTACATAAACAAACAAATTAATTAATTAGTATAATGTTATCTGCGTGCGTACTTTGGGGTAAAGAGTCGACCTGTCGGATCGAAATTACGCTCTCAATATTAATTTTGATGATTTACAGCTTAATTGTGGTTTTATTAAATTTATGCTCATTAACGATACAAATACATATAATAAAAAAAAATTTCCGATTAACAGTACATTCGGTAATCGTTAACAATTAAAAATGGAATGCATATAATCAAGATTAAAATGCGGCATTATAGACGAATCTTATATTTTATGTATGTAATATTTTATGTATGTAAAATCATCTGCAAACGAATTTCAATTGTCGTCAATAATTTCCAACAAAAAATTATAATTTTATTCCATTTTTCATGTATTTGAGAAAATCGATATTTCGATACGAATCTATGAATTTCCTATCTTGAGAATTAAAAAAAATTATTAAACACACAAACAATGAAAATCAGATTACTATTCGTCGATTCACATTTTCATTTTTCATTTTATCAACTTTCCATTTTCCATATTATAGTGATATTGTTGTTGTTGTTGTTGTTATTGAGAAAAATGAAAATTCATTCATTCATGAAATTTTATTTGATTTTATTTTTGTTGTTGCTTTGCTGCTGCTGCTGCTTATTGAAAATTTATAATTTTATTATAACAGTTTTGTATGCGTGTAATGGTACTTGGCTATGCCGCTTTGAACAGAATTGAATGACTTGGTGAAAATTCGTTATATATAAATATCGAAAATTTACTATTTTCGTTCGTATATAGTTAATATTTCAGTTTAACCGCCCGCGCTCAGTCATACATATTCACATACAAAACAGAAACACACCCAGGAAATTGATGAAAAAATTATTTTGGGTTTTTGACAAATCATCGTTTTGATGAATAGTTGTTATTATTGTTGTTGGTTTGTAATTCATCATCATATACGTACCATAAGTTCATTACAATAAAACAATATAACAGTCGAAATGAAAATTGATTTATGATTCTGTGCAGTCTCGTAATGTAGGATAGTAGCTAATTTAATGTTAGATGAATGCCCAGTAAAATGTCTCTAAATAATTAATTTATCACTAATTAGCAAGTTGTTTTTCATTAAAATGTATGGGTGCGAGTGGGATGCTAAAACGTAAAAAATAAAACTTAATCTTTGGACAAGAAACTATGTTCTTAATCCCAACTTTTAGATGAAAAGTTTTCCAATTACATTATCATGGGATTATTTATGAAGATCCCATCTGTTAAGTAAATATATCAGACTACGGGAATGCGAGAAGAACACGTAAAAACCATTTAGTTCAGCTACAAACATAATTTAGTATGGGTTGTCATGAAATGCCATGAAATCAAAATTCCAGAAATGAAAATCCCGGAAATCATAACCTTGAAAATTAAAATCCCCGATATCTCGTAAATTAATTCAAAAGAAGAACAAATTTTGATTTTCAAATTTGTCTATAGTCAGAATATGGTTCTGATGAAACTTTGATATTTTCGTACTTCGGATTTAGCTGTTAACATTTTTAATCAGATTATGTTCAAACTTACTTTGCTTGCTGGGATTAGCGTTCTTTTATACGTTTTGAATGAGCTGAACGAAGTTTTATAATCTGGTCATGCCGAAACAAAATTTAGTCATCTTAACTATAATTTTTTGTGATATAAACTAAATGATATTTTCATTTTGCAGTGTGGGGCAATACAAGTTTCACCATGAGAATATAATTAATAATTTGTCGTAAAAGATTTTATCTGCTAATATTCATCAAATTTAGAAAAGGTATACTATTTAAGATAATTGGACTTAAAACACAATTTAAATCTTAAAACCACTACTAAGAGGTAGAATAACAAAATAAGCGTCTTCCACAATCGGCCACTGCACATGAACTAAAATATACCTATACACAAAACGTTTCAATAGCCAGCGTAATCAAAATTTATAACCGATTTAAATTAAAAGTTTTAGTTTTCCTCAAATGCCTAATCGTACAAAATTGTTAAATAATTTTTTGAAGACACACATTGAAAGAAAAGCCACTACAGATGCACGTTACAAGAAACGTTGAAAATTTCGTTTTCGATTTCATTCTAAAAACGTTGATTCGCGTTGGTACGGGCGATGTGACAATATTAATAGTTTTTAGCAGCCGAGAAAAAACATAGGGGGTTTGTGATCAAAAAATGTTACACCTTCCCAATGCTCACCTGTAAGCAGAAATTCACAATATATGAAAACTTTTGATGAACTCGAGCGATTACTCCCAAATTTTGAACGAATACTTCTTAGCGGCCGAGAAAAAAGCATAGGGAGCTTAGGGAACAAAAAACGTCATTCCTTCTACATGGTCACCTGTAATTTCCAATATATGACAACTTTTGATGAACTTGAGCGATTGCTCCAAAATTTTGAACGAATACGTTTTAGTAGCCGAGGAAAACATAGGGGGTTAAGTGATTAAAAAAATGTTACATTCTCCCAATGTTCACCTGTAAGGAGAAATTTACAATACATGTATATTCAAACTTTTTATACACTATTTTGAGTCCTTACATATTTAGCACAAATATACATTTTGCCATCCGAGTATGCCGTGGGTATGATAACAAATATTTTATATGTAACAATATTTGTTGTATATCGACCGTAATTATTACACGACGGAGTCACCTCGATGCGTTCTCATATCTTGAAAATGAAGAAAGGATCATCAATAAAGCACCTGCGGAATCTGGAACCGCCAAAACTATGCAACGGAACACGGCTCTGTGTCAAAAGTCTTTTAAAAAATGTCATCGGAGCCACTGTATTGATGAGGATTGCAAAAAGAGAGGAAGTATTCAAACCTCAAATACCGTTGATACCAACCGACCTGCCATTCAGCTTCAAACGAGTCCAGTTCTCAGTTAGACTTTCATTTGCCATTACTATCAACAAAGCTCATGGACAATGCTTTACATTTGGAGGCGTGGATTTGGAAAGTCCTTTCTTCTCTCATGGCCAGCTGTATGCTCAAGAGTAGGGACTTAAAAAAATTTGTATGTTTTAGCCCCGGGAGGAAAATCAAAAAATGTGGTTTACAAGCAAGCATTGCAGAAAACCAAACAAATTATTTTTGTATTGATTTTATTCAATTCCCTTAAGAGGGGGTTGGGTCGTGACGCTGTATTTAAACCCTTTTTTTGATAATTTTTTTTTTCATAGTATGGTTAATTCAGTTTATTCATAGATTGTACACATGATTGGAAGATGTTTCAAGAATATTCTCCTAAATATTCAGCTTAAAATAATGAAAATTGAGCTCGTGACAGCAAATTCTTGCAAGCTCTTCGAAAAAAAAAAATGATTTGCGGTGGCCACCAGACCTCATGACTGGATCATCTAAAATCAAAAAATCAAAAAGTTTTGGTTAGTTTATGAATTTCTCGAGGTAGTGACGTCGAGGTTTTTTTTCGCTTTTTTTTGGCATCACTAAGAAGTCAAAAAAACGCATTTTTCGAAATAAAAAGCGTCAGAAATCATCAAATTTGTTGTTGTAAAATTTTTTATGTTACCTCATATTTTGTGTACTTAAAGAGTGTGCAAAATATGAAAGGACCAGCCGAGTAGATTTTGAGTTACAGTGGCCACCGCTTTTAAAAATGTTAGTTTCGAGAAAAACGCGCTTAAAGTTTTAGTAACGTTTTAGTAACACAGAATCATCGATCCAAGGGCCATAAAGTGATCCGCTTTATTCAAAAAGATCTTCAGCATCTTTCTCCTTTTGTCTGCGTAAAATTCTGCCTTCTTTAGTTTCAGCTGCAGCTTTTTTGTCTGCTCGGTTGATACGAAGGCTGTCTTGTTTGCGTGCCCATGCATGAGCGTTTGCTCCCAAACTGATGCTCATGTCTTCCAAAAAGGCCAATAACACAAAGGATCCTTAATTGAAAATATAAGCTGCTCCATTAGCAGCAATCACACAGGGCATCTTTACTCAAATGTTCATATAAAGGCTTTATGGCTTGTAAAACATCAGTAGGAAGAGCTTCATATTTGTGTTTGAATGATTTTAGTTCACCTTTGTCAGCTGTGGCCGAAGCTTTTTGCCACTAGCACCACCAGTCTTCGCCTTTTGGGCATTTTTCGTGGTAATATGTTGCCCAAATTGCATTTTTCATTTTCTCAACTGATTCATGATTTCAACGAATAGCTAGACCATAGTACACAGTTAACTTGTCGATTATTTTTGCACTGAGCTTACCTTTTCCACCAAGACTTTTTCTTTTTATTTTTTTTCCACTAGATCGCGCAAACAAGTACCCATACGTTTTTGCACGTGACCGACGCACTCTTTTTTGTTAATTATGAATCAATCACCGTAAGGTTTGGAATCTAGTATGCCACTGTACGTTTTGGAGTCGCCATCACCAATATAATTTCGATACTTCACGTTATTTTCCATTGAACGTTGAAACATCGATTTTATGGTGTCTACTTCCATGTTTCCCGCTGGTCCAACATGATTTGCAAGGCATTTACCATTTTGCGCATGATCATCGTGCCACTCTTTAAATTGTGCAAAGTTGAGTTTGTTTTCCCAAAACTTGCAATCATGGCAATACGAACTTTTTACGAAAATATCAACGACTTTTTCACTATAATATACAATCAAAGAAGCTAGGCCAAACAAAGAAGAGAAACCTTGCTTTTTCCATGTACCGTCACCTTATACGGTCAATTCTGTAGTATCTTGTAAACCATTTTTTCCACAAGTTTTTTTAGTCTTTCTTCCTTTATCGCAGACACGAGAACAGACTTTCGTCATATATATGTACTATACGTTGATCTTGACACGAAACTACTAGTCAAATCCATCATACCACAAAATTTGTTGCACCCGGCTAATCTCAAACCTAAAATTCGCATTACAAATGCAAAACGATAATTTATTTCATAAGAACCAGGGTTCTTATCCTGGTTAAACGTTTGACATGATGGAATATAGCGAGGCTGTTTACATTTTTCGCAATCAACTTCAATTCTAAATCCCAAACCTTGCATTTTACTTGATGTAAAACTAACTTTACCATCACACTTTATACACTTTATACGGTTTATACGCTGCGTGCGCGTAATAGCTAAACGTCAGTTTAAACGGGGAGACTTTCAAACCACTGTATCTTCGGCAATTGAGGTCCAATCGATCTATAATTTTAACTAGATATTCCTAAAGAATTGTACAATCAAACAAAAGAATAAAAAAAATTAAAAAAAAATGTCAAGACCCTACCACCACCCCCCCCCCCCCTCCCTTCAATATTTCTTCTTTTATATTAGTTATAAAATAAAAAAAACATCTCTTGAAGTTCAGTAGTACAATTTTAACCCAGGCAAAGCCGAATGGTTGAGCTAGTAGGTTTATATATTAACCTAGTGGCGAATATCAGTTTTTGGTGTTTTGCTAAACTAACGGTTTTTATGTAATGGGATATGTAAAAAAATTTAGAAAAAAAATTTGGTCCTAAATGGGTTAATAGGTATGGGATTATTGTAATGTCGAAAGTAATAGTCAAACCATCTGTGAGCTGTAAAGGGTTCGAATTTTGGTAGAAAAACTTATTTTTGTCCAAAATAGGAGTTCCTCTTAAATTTCGGGAACTGATCTGTGCCATTCCGTTAGCAAAATTTATTTACAATTTTGTACACTTGTCGGTTTTAGTGTTAATGATATAATTTTCGAAATATTTGCAAACAAAGAAAAAACTCTTATATGGAACCTGTCACTTACCGCGTGAACTCTTTTAGCCAAAAAATAATGAGATCTCCCAAATTATAGAAAAATCTTAAGTAAGAAGTTCTACCTCGTCATTTGCGCTTAAATTTTGGAAAACTGATAGAGATAGGTATTGTAAAAAAGTTAATTTAGAGTCTTTTAGTTCATTTTTTTTTTCTATCAAATGATATACTTTTCATGGATAAAGCTTAACTTTGAAGTTTTACTCAAAAAAGTCAACCCTTCTGAGCTGTACAGAGGCCGAAATATTGTTTAGTCAATATTAGTTTACGAAATCTCAGAGGTGTACCTGTGTCTGGTGTCGTGCAAACTATATATCTATATAGCTTCTCTACATACCAGAAAAATTATCTATCGCGGTTAAACACTTTAGATTAAAGCTTCTACCATAAATTGGGAGATCTTAAATTTTTTTCCATTGGACAAATATTTTGAAAATTATTTAATATTTACGAGAAAAATGAAAGGCAAAAACTGTTTTATATAATTAAAAATCACCATTCCTGCTTCAATTTCTGAAAACGACCAAATAAAATGAAAAATGTTGAAATTTTAACTTGCATTGCAAACACTAAAAAGGCTCATACGGAAGTTGCCACTTTCGGTACACAGTTGTCCAAAATATTTCCAATAAATCTCCTAATTTCTGAAAAATGTTTGAATACGAAGTTTGCTTTCGACTAGTCAGTCGGTATTAAATCTAGTGATGCCGAATTTTGGCGAAAAACATTTTTTTGATTAAAACTCGTCATTTTCGGTAAAATTTTTAAAAAATATCTGGACAACTTTTGTTTTAGGCACAAACTTAGACAAAGTTTTGGCTTTAGTCGTCTTTCGTAATTGCTATTTACTTTTCAAAATATGTATTAACAAAAAACGAAAAAGCTCTTATGGGTGCTGCCAATTCCAGTGGACTGAAAAATTTTAAACAGGTTCCATATGAAATGTTTCTTGAAAAACAGGTTTTTGTAAAAATCGTCATTTCCGATTAAATTTTTTAAAACTGATCTGGACTGGTTTTGCTGTAAATTAAATTTAATATCTTTTAGTTCATAACCGTTTTTCTCATATGTTATAGTTTTCAAAATGTTTATACATAAAATCAAATATCTCCGATGCAAGCTGAATTTTCAGACAAAAATCAATTAGATGTTCTAATCTATAGGAAAATCTTTGGTATGAAGTTTCACTCCGATCAGGCAAATCGCCTGAACTGTAGATATGACACAGACATTTCGTCTATACGCACAGACGCACAAACAGAAATTTTTTAAAGTGAACTTTTTTTTAGTTCGGCAATAAAGCGAAATCTGCAAAAATCCCGAGGTCAAAAGTTTTTGTGATTAGCTATTATACTTTATTTTGCTATGTAAAAGAAAGTAAAACGTAAAAGAAAGTTTTACAAAAAATCTTTAGTATACCCGAAATCGGCATCTCTACTTTCCAGGAGGGCTAATAATTAAGAAACTTCATACTATAAAATTCTTGAGAAATTTGGTGAAAATCTGAATCAGCAGTGGGCAGCATTCATTGGAGCTTTTTCAATTTTCAAAAAAGGTCAACGAATTTAAGATTAAAATAAATTTATAAAGTTTAAATTTTCAACAAGTTTTGACCTTCTTACTTTTCTGAAATTTAAGCGGGAATGATACAAATTAGTAGTTAGTTATATTTTCGATTTAGAAGTGTGCAGTGTATTCGAGATCTATGTGTATTCATAGTAAAAAAAAGTCGGGTATTGGTCACAACTTATTCTTTCACAAATATTGGCCAAATATCACATTGATTCAAAGTCATTTCTGTGATTTTTTCAAAAATTTTCTATGAGGTGGAGTTCAGATTTAGTCAGTCAAACTCAGCAACTATTCGTTAGCCGGACTATCCGTTTGTGTCTCGTGATGAAGGAAAATGTAACATATTTTTGTTGATTTTTTTAGTTTTTCTATGGAATGGATATATAGTCCCTCAAACAGGAAATATTCGTTGGCAGAACTATTGGCTTATGTAGTGATGATGGAAGGTTGTAATTTTGTGATTTTTTAAAAATTTGTTTAAGGGATAGCGTTGAGAGATAGCCAATTAAACTCGGCAATTATTTGCTGGTCATAGTCAAACTCATCAATTATTCGTTGGCCAGACTATCGGCTTATGTCTAGTGATGGAGGAAGACTTAACGTAACTAATGTTTTTTTTTTACATTTTCTATGTGGTAGAGTCGAGATACAGTTCTTCAAACTCAGTAAATGTTCATTGGCGAGACTATCGGCATATGACGAGCGTTGAAGGAAGATTTGAGGTAGTTTTAACCATTAGAAATTTTTTGAAACAATCAAAAAAATTTCTTTAAATGGTCCTTTATCGCCAGACATAAGCAGCAAGCCCTGCCAACGAATAGTTGCTGAGTTTAACGGAGTATAGAGTCCGTCAACTCCACTTCTTAAACTGCATTTGATCCACTTCAAAAACTCTGAAAAAACCAAAGATATTACTTTAAACCTTTTTTCGTCAGGAAATTGTAGACAATAGACATAAGCCGATAGTCTAGCCAAGGAATTTAAGTAACTATACCTCAACTCCAAACCATAGAAAAATTCTCAATAATTTTTCTCAATCGTTAAATACTAGATAATTCGACACCTAAAATACAATAAATTCTTTAGTAAAAAATTCGCACAACGCAGGTAATATTGATCAAATAAAAAACCTCTTAACGAGGTAAATGTTCGAGTGACGAAAGCCGAATTCAATTCACAAAATTTCTGATATCAAATTTGTGCCGAAAAAAACAATTGCATTCGATTTGTCAACGATTTTTCGGAATATTAATGCATTCAGCGCGTTGTTGTTGAACATTCCGAAAAATCGTTAGCAATCGTTATTCTTGACAGCTAGAAAGCAAAATGTAAACAAACGCGCCGAATGCACTAACATTCCGAAAAATCGTTGACAAATCGAATGCAATTGTTTTTTTCGGCACAAATTTGATATCAGAAATTTTGTGAATTGAATTCGGCTTTCGTCACTCGAACATTTACCTCGTTAAGAGGTTGTTTATTTGATATCAATGATTTTGGCACGGCAAATTGAAAATGAATTGAATTGCGATTCGTTTTATTGTTGTCAGTCAAAACAGTTCATACACACACTCGATAGCACACAAGTGGCCGCTACGTGTTATTACTACGCCTTAAGTCATATTCATACGACGGATAAAATCCGGGATAATTCAACAATTTTTTTGCATGTTTCTTGCATGGGTGGAGTGGTAAGATCTATTTTTTTAAAGAAACCATCATAAAGATTAAAAAAGTATCGATTTTATGCAAGGAGATTGTTCAATGTTTTTGGTGATTTTTTCGATCACATCAATTTGTTAGTTTTTCCATTTTTTTTATTATGAATAAAGAGTCGCTGGTAAAAATTCTCTTAGCAATGATAATAATATGATGTATTTATATTTGTTTCATTGTAATACGTTGATTCACTATCATTATGAACCGCAACGGACCGATATAAGGGTGCATTTGAGCCAAAAAATGAAATTTTGCAAAAAATTAAGGTGGCTTTTAAGTTATGGAGGTCAATATCTAAAATATACGAGTTTTCTGGGACAAACGGTTGATGTCATATTGTAGGTGAGATTTGTGGCTAATAATCCTGAAAATATGAACCTAAAGTCTTGGGCTCATTTTTTAGCAATTCGGCCTAATGTGGCCGGGCGATTTCGCATTTTTCAGTTTTTTGGCCAAAATGACCCTCTAACATAATTTTTTGAATTCTTTTTTTTGCTATTTGATAGCTGGAGTCAATACCTTTCCAACGATATGCATATGTCTAAGATATGTCGAATAGATTCAGCACTGTGGACGTGGCAAAATGGCCAAAAATGACCGTTCAGAGGCCGGCCGCGGCCAACATGGCGGCCAAATCAAAAAGTTGTAGAACAAAAGTTGCTTAGTTTTTTAAGTACTACAACCCCTGAAAATATGAGATCATATAAAAGAGGTACGGACAAACAAACATATATACCAAAGCAAGATTATATGGTGACGTCATAGAAAAATTTAAAATTGTCATAACTTTGGTCAAAATCATCCGTTTTGGACGTTTGAGGTGTCGTTGAATTGGTATTGATGTCTACAATCATAATTTGTCAGTTAGAAAATAATTGGGGCATTTTTTGGGGCAGTTATACCCGAAAAACTGATTTTTGGGGCAATTTTCGGAAGGTCATATCTCCACTCAATGTTGGTAGAAATTCATGTTTTTATACATTATTTAGGTTTATTTTTCAAGGCCTTTCCAATGGTATATAACATAATCCAGGCGGCCTCAAAGGGAAAAAGTTCGAAACTTGCTGTATAATATACTTCGTTCGACTTCCAGCACAGTAGGTGCTTTTGTCACTCGTTTGGACTGCCGTCCAAAGTGATATTTTGACAAAGACAAAATTAACAAGTTATGCACCTATTGTACCCAAATTTTATGGTTTGCAAAAGATTTATAAACCTGATACACCATATAGACCTATCGTGAGCTCTATAGATGGTCCCACGTACAGTTTATCGGCATTTTTAGGTAATATTATTAAATTTAGTGGAGGTAAAACTTCTTCTAATGTTCTAAATTCCGAAAATTTCAAACATAAAATTCGAAACGTTATTATACCTCCACATTTTATTTTAATTTCTTTAGACGTAATTTCATTATTTATAAATGTAGATATAGTCAGTTAGTTTTGGATATTATCAGTAAAAATTGGAGAAATATTAAAAAGAACGCAAAATCCAAATTAACGAAAGTTCAATTTCTTGAAGGTTTAGGCATTGTTTTAAATAATTCTGAATTTTCATTTAAAAATATTAATTACAAACAAATTTTTGGTTCTCCAATGGGTTCTCCCATAAGTGTATCAACATAAAAACAGCGTAAAGAACGATAACGAAAAAAAAGTACGAGTGCACTTACAACACATCTGAAAAATACTAGTCATTATAATTAATTTAGATAATGTCAAGATACTTGATAAAGAACGAAATCTTATAAAGAGGTCAATTTTGGAAATGCTGTACATTAAATCTAGTACTAATTCTATAAATATTAATAATGATTATGCTTATATCGGAAATGTTTATGATTATTTTGTCTAATTTGTTTTTGTCGCACCTATTGTTTTTTTTTAATTCTAAATTTATTTTACATATTTGCATTTTTTATTTTATTTTATAAATTCAAATCATATTTTATATAATTTTTAAATACACCTTCTATTCATGTTGTGTTTATATAAAAATTTACAGTATAGGCTCTGTATATTTTGTAAAGGAAAAATTTTGTTTAATAAAATTTCATTAGCTTTGACAATGATGTTGAATTGACATCGAAAGCTCAACAAATAATTATTTTAATTTTATATATGTGCCATATACCAATAAAAACCTTATTACTTCTAGAAATGTAATCGGGGCTGGGCAAATAAGTATAATATCATTCATTTATCCTAGTCCGGAAAATTTTTTATGTCGTCATACTATCATAAAAATGCCTTATTTTTACTCTCAACCCCGAAAAATGTTTCTGTCATGATAGTTTTAGCTGTCATGACAGTAAACATTTTCTAGATAGATTTTGTGATAGTCAAAAATATAATTTTTCGGAAATGAAAATGGGGCCATTTTCACATACATACTAAATATTGATTTTGTTAATCTTTTCTGCGCAGCTATTATTTAAGTGACAACTGTCTTTATCCACGAGCTTCTAGTTTTAATTAAGTTTATTCAATTTAGTCCATTAAATATCAGACAGAGTTTGTTTTGTGTCATCTATAAATGACTGGTTAGAAGTTAGAACCATCAATTTTCGAACTACTTGTTTTGGAGTAACAGGCAGAAAATGGGTAACAGGCATTTAGTATTTGAGTTGTTAAACATAGCCACATAACATTAACAATAAATGTTCGTTTGGCCATAATTAAAATGGCTATCTCTATAAAAACAGTAGAACACATTTCTACCCGTCGCTGACATTTACAAACATTTGACCACACTAAAAAATATGAAGTTGAAGTAAACTTTAAGTGTTTTGTTCACTGAACAAAAATTGGAATTGAAAGCGTGTTCATTACTACCACCGTGCAATGAGGATGTTGGCCTTTATTTTATACCGAATGAGAATTAGTTTAGGTCAAAGCATGAGTCAGCTTCAGCATATGAACAAATGATTTGGTAACAAAATGTAAACTTATTTTGCACCTATGATATAATAAGGCAATAAAGGGTTAATTTAAACTATACAGAACAAATATCGAGAAAACTTAGTTTTTAATGTCATTTCTTAGGTTGCTGACGTTGTTTAGATTGTCGACGTCAACCCTGATTCGCAGGGTCTATACCTTTTTAGAGCACGAGTGTCTTAACCAAATATTGTAACCATTCATTGAGACATACCTATTGATACTTCATACGAGTATAATATTGGATAAACCATAAAATTAAATTTCGTTTAAAATAATTCTTATCATTAAACGATAATCTATATATAAAATACGGCAATGTATATTCTTATCGAATGATTTAGCCTAAATAAAAACGGATAAATTATGTCTTAGATATAAAAAAAAATTTTAAAAATTTATCATGATTTGTAATTAAACATTAAGAAAAATTCGAAAAATTCCCAAAACAACCAACTATAGTGTACGAACAACAACAAATACATAATTTAGATAAGAAAATTTCGATGGAATTTTTTTAGTACACGAGTAAACGATACATTTTGGTTGGTTTGGTATATCCTGGCTCGTCGTAACATGAGTTTATGGTAACAACATAAAATTTATAACTTTTTTAACGATATAAACGAGATTTAATTTTTTGATTTTCGTATTTATAAAAAAAATAGTTTCCCGGCCATTTTTAAAATAATATTCTGTGTGCCAAAATTCTGATTAATTATTTCTGTCCCATAAATGTTTTTTTTTGTTGTTGTTAAATCGAAAAGCTCAATTTTTATTATTCCGTACGAGAGAGAAATGAAAGATTAAACTTTTATTACAAACTTTGAATGTTTATACAACTCAAGTTTAAAGTGTGTAGTAATGATTTTTTTGCTTTTTTGCTCATCTCTATATATAAATAAAACTGACAGATAAAATAGCTATTTTATATCTGTTGTATACACTTCAAAAGTAAATTGATTGTGACGGGATAAAATGAAATAAAGTTTTGATGACAAATTGTGAGAAATCATTAAATCTTCATTAAATTTATACAGTTCGGTGTATATGCAAAATACGGGCTTTACGTATATATATTTTTGGCATAAAATGTCTCATTTATTATTTTGAATGTACTCGCGCCTATATCCGGATATAATAAACGAACCGAGTTTTAAAAGCTAATAAATAAACACAACAAAAATGTAATGAAGAAAATTAGAAAATTTATGCCATCACTATAAATACCCAGTTCAATCTAAATAAAGATATCAAATTTGAAAATGTATTCACCTTGTCTGTATTCCAAACGCACATTTTCTTCTCTACACAATCTTTGTTATGTATATAATGAAGAAAAATCAAATATTCGGAACACACACACACAGTGTTAAGTCATTTTATATCATCATTTTCTTCGACATAAACGCACATACACGCACACAGCCAGACGAAAAATTTCTTCCGATCATCGATAATTTGTTGTGAATTAAGAAGATAAAATAAAAATAAAAAATTGAATTATACGAGGCAGGCATTAAAATGATTAGAAAGCACAGTGGAATAGAGAAAAACGAAGAAAATATTTATCGGTGTTAATTATTTTTTTCCGGTGCGGTTTGATGATTGAGTGAATGATTCGGTTGTGATGTGATTATTATATAACGAATAAATTTTCTGAGTGCGAGCAAATTGGCGTACTTAACAGTGGAAAATTGTGTAATTAAATTATGTGAAATATTAAAATAGTCTTAATTACTAACGAATTTAACACAAGAACGCTCTTCGGGTGAAATTTCACCCATTAATGATTTTAAAGTTATTTTATTTTTTTACTATGAAACTGAGGATGGTTAAAATTTTTGAATTCGTTTGCATTATTAACCATAATAAAAAACGATGCTGAAATATTTTACAAACGTAAGCAATAGCTGATATCCAAAAACTAACGTGAGCGACCTTCGGGTGAAATTTCACCCTTACCTGTATTTGGAGTCGGAGGTGTACACTGCACGTGCGAGACGCCGCAAGTATTAATGGAAAATACTTTAGGATAAA
Source organism: Nephrotoma flavescens (assembly GCA_932526605.1). Taxonomy (NCBI): domain Eukaryota; kingdom Metazoa; phylum Arthropoda; class Insecta; order Diptera; family Tipulidae; genus Nephrotoma; species Nephrotoma flavescens. Next base: position 272,892,139 of record OW052221.1, on the reverse strand, counting down.
TGGGTAAGCAATATACCAACTTTTGTACATTCCATACGAACACGTAACTGTAGATGAACAGCTGGTTGCTTTTCGTGGTCGCTGTCCATTTATGCATTACATATATACCGTTTAAGCCTTCAAAATACGGCATACAAATTTGGGCTTTGTGTGATAGCAAATCGAATTTCTCTTGGAATATGTAAGTATATACTAGAAAACTGGCCAATGAAGCTCCAGAAAGAAACCAAGGTCAAAGGGTTGCATTAGGGCTAGTACTGAATTTGAAGGGTTATATGCAATAACTTTTTTACAAACTTCTCTAAATTTAGCCAAGGCGCTACTAAAAAGAAAAAATGCTGTCGTGGGAACAGTTCGCGAAAATAAAACACTTCTGCCTGCATTTACCAAACAAGAAATTTGCCGACGCCAAATATTGCCCAGGGCCTAAATTCCGCTGCAATGACAATTTTTCGTGACAATTTTTATTAGTACAAAATTTTGTCACAGAAATTTTGCGATGTTGATCAAATGGCACATGACATTTTATAGCAATTACTAGCAGTTGCTGTTTTACTATTATATTTTCTAGTTTATCACAATTTTCGTTTTCAATTTCAGCTATGTTAAAAACTATATAATAAGTATATGTATGATTATTATTAGTAGTTTGATATTAAAACAATAAAATAAATTAGTTTCCTATAATAGCTTCATATATTCTCACACATTTTTTTGTTAATATTTTTATTTTATACAAAGTCACGTAAATCGAAATCAATGAAAATATTACAAAGGTTGTCAGATTTATTTATGTGACATTTATAAAAGATCACTAGATCAGTATCGCGTTTTAGAACTCACATAATATTGTCATTTTTTTGCAGTTGTATTTTTAGTACAAAGTCACAGAAAATTGTCATTTGTCACTTGATCAGAATCTACCTCCAGCACGTTTTATTTCCATACGAAAACATATCAGTAGTGCAGTACGTCCCAAAAAAAATACAAAAATATTGTTGTGCTAATACGAAAAGCATATTCAACTTGCCATAGCTGCCAGAAACTAGTTTTGGTGAACGTATGGTCGCTGTTTATTTCTGTTGTTATGGATGTAATTAATTTTAAATTTAATTCATTTGTTTTAAGTGTTGTAATACAAATAAAATGTTGAAATATGTGATATATGAATTTTATATATTATATATTTGGGTGAAATTTCACCCGAGAAAGGCATGTGTAATTATTTTTGAGGATCGTATGAGGGTTAAAAATTTTAAATTTATATTTTCGAACAAGAAGAATCGTCCTATACTGAATATACTTAACTTCATTGAAGCTATCGGAGTGAAATCTTAATCGTAATCACATTTGGGCGTTTATATTGTAGAAAACATTTTTTTTTAAATTTTCTTACGTACATAACGGTAATTGGACAAAAAATTATGTAGTTTTAAAAAAATATGTAAATTATACGAAAAAATGCCGTACACAGTCAAGTTTGAGAACACTTTTTAAATTAAATAAAGATGGCGCATTAGTAACTAGAAAGTAACGATTCATTCATTTTTACTTTACAAATGTTTTTACATGTAAATTACATAAACTTATTTTTTACAGTTGGTTAATCCAAAATAAATAAAACGTAACTATTTCGTGTAAAACGCGCCATCTCTGTTTGCGTGGTTAAAATATCAAAATGGAGCGTAAAATAATATAATTTCTAAAATAATTACAAAATTCAAATAATTACTTATTGATAGTCATAGAGACATAATCTAAGTGGTTTGAGCTATAATAGCCGATTCCGATCTTACTACCAATTACATTTTCCTTTAAGCTGCAGCATTGTGTTTGAACTGTCACTGGCTATAGCTATTATATTGCCGCTTGAATATCTAGCAGCCCTCATAAACGATTCATGGGCACTTGACACCCTTGATATCACCAGATTCATAGAAGCTTAGACTACAAAACGGTGATATTTCAAGAAAAATCCTGTCTGAAAATATCTGGATACAGTAGGTTCAATATAGCCTCACATGCGATTAACGAGAACTTGACCTATGTCACAGAATTCGATGAAGTTTTGCCTATACAAAACTGAGGTATTTCTAGAAAAATGCTATGTAGGATTATCAGAATATAGTCGCTTACATATTGCCTCGCAGGAGATTCACGACCAGTTGGCGTGTACACCACAGGATTCGTTGTAGTTTTGTCTACAAAATTGTGATATTTCAAGAAAAATTCTATCTGCAATTATCTGGATGGAGTCGGTTGAATATTATCTCACATGCGATTTACGAGCACTTGATGATGACTTGTATACCACAGAATTTGTCAAAACTTCAAAGGATCCTGCGGTATATGTCAAGTGCTCGTGAAGCGCTTGTGAGGCGAGATTCAAACGACATTTCCATGCGTGTGAAATACTTCTCAAAATAAATCCCAAATTTGTTGCAGGGAACAAATGTTGCACACGTCTAAAAAAATCTCAAATTTGTTGCATGCAACAGATGTTGCACATGTGGGATACGTCCCAAAAAAATCCCGAATTTGCTGCGTGCAACAAATGTTGCACAGAAATTTCAAGAAATATAAAGATTGATTGGAAATAAAAATAAATATTAGATAATTTTGTTATAACCTTATATTTTGAAAATGGGTTGACAGTTTTTTTGTTGTTTTTGATTTACACTCTCTCTCTCTCTCTCTCTCTCTGGCACTATATCCCATCAAGGGATTTGGCCGCCTCAAATAAGGTTTCATAATCATATTTTCATTTCGGATAATGAGTGATTAATTCATTGATCCTAAACCAGCCGTGACATTTTTTCATTGTCACCACCGGGAATCGAACCCGGGACCTCCGGTCGCTGGAGCGATCATGCTGACCACTTTGCCACCGGGGCGGGGATTTACACTGTTATTAAGATACTTTTTTAAACTTGATTTTGTATAGACGGACGATTTGGTGTTTTGCAGTAAAACGTCGTCGCTCGTGTTGCACCAGCTGATTTATTTAACATTTTCAGGTATGAGTCTAGGCTATGGCATTTGTTTTAAGTTACATTAGCCGTATGAGTCTCCTAGCGGGGGTATGATTCTCAGCCTTAGCAATGGCATTTGTTTTAAATTACAATTAGCCAACAAACTTAAGCTTTATGCGCAACATAGTCTGATATTACCCCTCAACTTTGATGAAAACTTGATTTGGTTAACGCATGGAAATATCTTCACAATATTCCGATCATGTACACTATTCCGTCGTTAGGACGAATTTAGAGAATATATACTATAAAGCTCGTAGCGTAACTATCGCAATAAGTTGAAGAATTTTTTGATTGGTTGGTAGATGAATGTTATGTTTATAGAAAAGATAATTTTTATATTATAAAGATAGGCCTGACATAATTGCGTACAGGGATTTTTTTATAGAATTTAAATTTTTGTGAGTTGTAACAACTGATGCTTTGAAAATATTGAGGTAATCTTCGATTTACCAAGATAACTCTTTTCAAGTTTATTTGATGTTCCATGTAAATATAGTTATTCAGTATTCACTTATTACTTGAATGTAAATACTTTTTAAGGCGGATTGGGTGTTGCGTTCTTTTGTTCCTTCTTTCCTTCTGTTTTTTTTTTTTAAACAAGTTATATTTCGTATGAATTTTTTCTATCAACTCAAATTGGTTTAAAAAAATTCAGATGGAAGGAAGGAACGAAAGAACGCAACACTGAGTCCGCCTTTACTGCAAAATACGCATAATCTTGGACTATTTAGACGTTACGCTGAATAACTAAACTATTTGTTAGTCGAGGAATTACCTAATTATAAAAATCGATTGTTTCCGATGCATATAAAAGGATGCCACAACATATACTTGCAAAATATCCAAAAAATGGGCAATCGGTAGGTCCAATAGTGAATGGATAACATGTTAAAAGATTTACGAATATGCCACAAATGTTTTTCACCGATTCCAGACAAAAGAAAATATCAAGAAACCAATAGCTTTATTTTTGGACGATCATTCGTCTCATTTATTTTTACCTTTGAGTGAATTTCGTAGAGATAACAGAATAATTTTTACAGCTTTATTACCAAATTCGACCCGCCTGTTGCAGCCCATGAAAGTAGCTGTTTCCACAGTCTCAAGAGTTCTTGGAAAAAAATATTGCATATTTTTGGAAAATGGAAAACGATGGACGTCCTTTAAAATGTGAACAGTTTGGCACACTACTTTACGGTTATATTGATTCAACACCGGAAATAACTCAAAATTGATGTCGTTCATGAGGATTAACTAAGTTTGACGCAAACGCACTATGCAAAAATTTTAAAGTCTACAAACGAAGGTTCAGGTGCTAGTACATCCACTAATGCAGATAACTATGAGTGACCAACATATTATATCAAGGGATCTTATACGGATTTGCAAACTTATTACTAAAGGCTAGGAAATGTCAAATTAAATATGAGAATTTATATTACTTCTAGAAAAGCGTTAAAACAGATTTCGAAAATAATACTGAGAATATAAGAACAAAATCAATCGATATTGGTAATTCTAGGTTGGAGGTAAATTTTTGTGCCGAAACCTTAACGAGTAGTATCGATTGGTCGGAAAATGTCACAATTAGCAATCTAAAATCACAAGAGAAATGAACCCACTTCAACTCCGAAAGTCAATAAAATCATACTCGAATCGAATAATGGTTCGACAATAGAAAACTGTATATTTGTAGATGCATTAATGGATGAAAACAACACACCAGGTCTTCTAGAAAACAATGAGGACGATAAGAACAGGAAAGAGTCAATGATGGTTGAAAACAGTCCAAGAACTGCACCTTCTTCTTCAGGAGATATGAAAATCACAGTTGTATCCGTATCCAGTTAAATAGCTGAGGAAAATATACAAGCGAGTGGTTCGAAAGCATCAGAATTTCCAACTCCATTTAAAAATGCATTTCTTGGCCACAAACTTCAACATCAAATAATGTAAAGAAACGCTCAAAGGCGTATCAAAAAAGAGAAACGGTCAAGGAAAACATTGAATTGAAAAATAAAACCAAAGAGGCTAAAGGAGATATCAACCAGTGGCACTATTCTGGTTTTCCCTGGGAAAAATGAATTGGGAAAATTGTATTTTTCTGGCCTACTGAGAACATAAGTTTAGTGTAAATATTTTCGAAACAAGGTTAAATGGGAAAATATTTTTCCCTATAAAAATTTTGTGGAACAAAAGTTTCCCAATACACTTTGTTTTGCAAATTTTTGTACCAAACTTTTTCCTTCAGTAGGCCAGAAAAATGCAATTTAGGCAAAAATACTATGAAAATATTTTTCCCAATCCCCTATTCCCAGGAAAAATCAGAATAGTGCCACAGAAAGTAAATAAGATATCCCCTAAAACATCTATGTAGTAATTACATATGAGGGACAAAATTTTCCCGGAATTGTGACGAACGTGGTTAATGAAGAGCTAATTAAATACAATTGAAAACGATGACCATGAGCAGGATTCAGTGGCGTTTGTGCTTACTATTAACATATAACGCACGGAATAAGGTACATACTAGCACGGAATTAGTTGAAATGACAAAATTTTAGCACGAAATTACAGACAAATTAGTGCAGACTAGTCAATCAATAAATAATATAAAAATCAATTTATTGTAAATAAATCATATGTTAATATAAAAGCTATCGCTTTACATTTTTATTAACATTTTCATCTTATGGATATTTTGAATTCCACAAACTAAAAAATCAACTTAAACCTCATGTGAGTGAAGAAAAAATATCTTAATTTGATTGATTAGTACCTACGTGCATTTTGTATGAAAACTTATTTTTTAACGTTCACCAAAGTTGTAACATTTCTCAATTTTAAATATGATCGTAATCTACCAATTGAACTGGAAATTCTCATAAAATTTAAAAGTTTTATTGGAAGTAAAACATACAAAAATAGAAGTATAAAAGTGCAAAAGGTACCCAGGTACCCACGTGTCACTCACATTAGGGTTAAAATTTCAAAACCCTTAATAGTCCAGAATATGGTACATTTACCTTAAAATAAATAAAATTAGTAGTAATATTCATAAAAATCATGAATTATTACTATTCCAGGTTCTGGTTTATGGAGATGCTGACAGGATCTTTTGTAATGCAGTCATTCTTTGCGCTTGCCGGATTCCGGATAGGATTCGGTTACGTCATTCATTTTATCATACTGCCAAATAATTTATTATTGATGAAATTATTGAACCGAAAAATTTTCAGTCGAGCACCAGTTACTAAGGAAAATAACTAAATTGCTGCATTATGGCTGAAGAACCTCATCATCTTCTATTTTGAGAAGATGTAGACAATAAATTGTTCGAGTGCCGGATCGCCCCAAACCCGTGTTTAGAAAAGTTTAAAACATCATAAGTGTCAACCATAGTATGTATCTTCTCGCCAAGATTTACGGGCGGTTGGAACATTACATGATAAAGAAACGTTTACAGTACATCGTATAAATGTTACGGTTAAAGTCGAAATTGGTAAAAGACCGAGTAAAAATTGGAAAAAACTGTTTTCTTAAATACTGTTCAACCCATATATTTTTGAAATTTGTTGAACAAATTTGTCAATTGAAATTAGTTGCAACAACCTCTTTGAAAAAGATCTGGTATTTATATCGCTGACCCCAGGAATCATTCTATTTTGTCAAGTACCACAGGCATTCCAGAAAACCTACCCACATGCCAGTCTTTTGAAATTTGTTAAACAAATTTGTAAATTGAAATTTCTTGCAACCACCCCTTTGTAAAAAACCCTTTATATTGTCGACCCTGGAATCGTCCTATTCGTTTGTCCTGCTAAAAGACCGTATCACGAGCATTCCAGAAAACCTACCTACATATCAATCTTTTGCAATTTGGTGAATACATTTTTTAATTGAAATTCGTTGCATCAACTTTTTTGTAAAATACCCGTTATTTATATCGCCAACCGTGGGGATGGTTAAATAACGCACTGACAGTCCATTATTTATTTTTATTTCCAATTAATCCGTATATTTTAGAGATTTTGGTGCAACATTTGTTGCACGCACCATATTTAGGATTTTTGGGACGTATTTCACATATGCAACATTTGTTGGATGCAACAACTTTGGGAGTTTTTGTCACACGCATCTATTTCCCGATAATTCCAGAAAGGATTTTTCTAAAAAAATTTCGGTCAGTAGCTAAAATTTCAACAAATATATGCCAAGTGCTCGAAAATCGCCTGTATTCTGAGTATTCAGATAATTCCAAAACAAAAAATTTCCTGAAAATCAGTCAGTTTGTAATAAAAACTTAACCAATTCCGGTAATACATGTCAAGTGATTGTGAATTGCCTGTCAGGCTAAATTCAAATGGTTATGTCCAGATAAGTCTAAATAGAATTTGTCTGGAAATATCTCAGTTTGTGGTCGTAACTTCAAAGAATTTCCTGGCAGGCGCCAAGTGCTCGTGAATCGAATTTGAAGTGAAATTCAAACGACTATATTCAAACGACTCTAATTCAAACGACCTGATAGTTCCAGATAGAAATTTTCAAACTATATTTCAGTTAGTAGTCAAAACTTCAAAGAATCTGGCGATTCACAAGAATTTGGCATACATATACCGCCTGATTTGTTAAAGTTTTGACTACAACTTGAGAGATTTGAGAAAGATCCTATCTGAAGTTATCTGGATATAGTCATTTGAATCTTGCCTTGTAGTCGACTCACGAGAACTTGATATATACCTCTCGTGAATCGACTGCAAGCTAAGATTTAAACGACTATATCCAGATAATTTTAGATTGGAATTTTCTCAAATCTCTCAAGTTGTAGTCAAAACTTTAACAAATTCAGCGATGTATGTCAAGTTCTTGTGAATCGCCTATGAAGCGAGATACAGACGACTATATTTTGATAGTTCCAGATAGAATGTTTCTGAAAAATTGTCAGTTTGTTGCCAAAATTTCAAACGAATAATATTCCTAAACCATAAATTAAAATTTCTTGCTAAAAATGTATGCGTGACCTCCATGAAGGTCAATTACGTAAAGAGATAATTGAGCCTCCAAACGGTCTTTTTCAGCTGCTGTTAGAGCTTTCTAGGCTTCACATCAATTGACAGTTAACTTAAAATTACATATAATTTTTTTTTTAATTTCTTGCAGGATGTTAAAAATGTCATTACAGTATCATAACACTTTTTACGGTCGCGATATTGATGCTTTTTCGGGCTGAGATAGAAACTATCACGATAGTGATAGTTTAGTGTCGCTATCACGATTTTTTGCCCTAATATGGGGCAAGCTTAAAAAAGTAACCACAACTTTTCTGTGTGGTCTGTCTAGACTACCAAGCAATTGGAAGATTACTTAAAAATTCATAAAAATAATTTTAAAATTTCGAGCTGAATATTGAAAATGGCTACACTCGAATTTATGGTATGATATCAAAGGGCCGAATGTCAAAGTTCCGAATGTCGAAGGGCCGAATTTCAAAGGGTTGAATGTGTTGAAGGGCCGATGTGTCGAAGGGCTGAATGGGTCAAAGGACCGAATGGGGCCGATTTTTTTTCTGTTTTTTTTTGTTTTTAGAAATATATTTTTTTAAATTTGTTGGTTTAAGGAATATTTTATTAATTTTTTTATTAAATATAAATGAATTTCTTAAGAATTTTTGAATTTTAATATTTTTCATCTTTGGATATTCTATCAGTAAAGATGTTGCACTCGAAATGTTGCATTGTACCATATACTTATTATCAAAGGCAGACACTTTAGGGCCGAATGGCTCAGGTGGCGCATGACAAAATTTTCCTTCACCAAAATGCGTCGTTGACTGGATACGTGGAATTTCGACATTAGTCTTTCACCCCTATAATCAATAAAATGCGAAAACTAATAGCAGAGATATCAAAGTAAACAATAAACAAAACAGAAATAAATAATTTTTTATTTGAGAGTTTGAAAAATACAAGTTAACAAGTTAAATTTAATGATAATTTGAAAACTTTCAAATTCTGTTTGAGCTTAAACTTTTTAAATCGATTTTTTCGTTAAATGCTGATTTATTTGCATTTTTAAAGAAGTTTAACTCAGAGATGTTAAAGTTGTTAATGTAATTATGAAAGCTATTATTTAGGGCGACTGCAGGACCATTATTATATTTGCTAAAGTTGATATTCATTATTTTAGTCAATAAATTTATATTTATATTTGGTTTATTTGAGTAGATGAGCGTATGAATTTTTTAATGGCACAAATATATTCACAGTGGTGTAGCCGCATTTAACATTAACTTCACAAAGGTGGAAATACCCAATAATTTCATAATGGCCGAATTCCTCCCCAGGTGGTCATATTTCAGAACTACTTCCACATTTTATAATTACATTTCCATCCAACATATACTTAAACCCAAGTTGGCTACATATTCCAGAACTTCATCTAAGAATCAATTTCAAACCCCATTTCCAACCAAAAAGCCTATTTTTTCATAATTGGCTATGAAATACCACAATTAATACTCGTATCAATATTACGGGATTTTTTTTTTAATATTTTACGGAATTTTAAAATACGAGATTTTGAAAACGACATTTCGAAAATGGGATTTTGAAATGGTTATTGAAATGTGATATGAAAATAAGTGCAAATTTATACTTTGAAACATAAAACTCTGGAACATAAACCAAAAATGTACCTTCAAAGAGACACAATAAATGTGTTGTTTAATCACAACACGCGATAATCGATTTCATTCACAGCATTGTTGTTATTACAAATTTGGAAAATGGGCTACATAGTTTAATTTATAGGACCCCGACCACCGATTACGCCACAAATTAACTCATTTTGATAGTTTTAACTTTGATCTAATTTTAAATTTTCATTCATAATACGAGTAGATTTCAAAACTGTACACATGATCTGGCCCAAATATCTCAAAATTTTCCACCACTGTGTTTATAAAAAAAGAAACTGAAATAATTAAAAACAGGTGGCAAATACACATCGCTCGCCAGTTATATTACGCACCCACATGATATAATTTCTAAACATATAAAAATGCTGCTGAACCATTCATTTTCACAAGGCTGTTTAGTTCTTTTTTCCATGTGTTAGATAAATTGTTTAACTTGACCGCACAACTCTAATCATAACGCAAAAAACATTTTTTTTATTTATAGACGAGCAGAAACGAACGAACCTACATCAAATTTTGTAAGCAAAATTAGGTTATCAATTTATTATGAATAATTTTCGAGGCGCCCATTCATTCATCAACAAGTGAATTTTATAAATGTTTAAATCTATTTTACTAAAACGTTACAACATTATGTAAAATTTTGGTTTATTTATAAAAAAAAAAAAAAATTAAAAAAATCTCAAATTTTAATTATCGTTGACTATATGTATATACCACCACCGGAGATTGGTGGGTGAACACATAAAACTAAATGAAAAACAATAATAGTAACGAACTTGTTTGATATGGCACAAAAAAATTGGGAGACTTGCCAAAATGAATATCACAGCGCGCAAACATAAACCATGAAAATTTATAAAAACCAAATTTAATTTTTTTATTACAACTAAAATGTTAAAATTAATCAACAATAATTATTTAATTGAAATGCTCGTCTGGAAATGATTTATGTTAGGCTCATCCTGTAATCAATAACTGTATAGTAGACTAAACTCGATTGTCAGTTTAAAAAAAGGTTTGTGATGTGGCCTGCATTTAAAAACCAATTTAATTAAAATGAACAACTATTGGACAAATATTTGGAGATATTGAAATTTGAAAGGGTATAGACTTAATTCGCACCTAGTGTAAAAATTAAATATATAAACTAAGTTCATAAATTCGAAAATATTGAATGAGTCATCTTTTGAAATGACGTATAGCAAAAGTTAAAGCGCTAAGAAAACGAATTATTTGAGTACAAAAAGATTACCATGGAGCCTGTCCCAAATCCTGGTGTACAGAAATTCAGCTGCACTACTATTTTAAAAAACATTGCTATTAAATGTTTAGCTTAATAAAATGGTCTGCCACGATGGTTCACCAGCTATCGAAATAGGATGAGAATATTGATTACACATCGGACCAAATAATTTTTTTATGAAGTTTATATGGTTGGCACTGCTTCATTACCTTGGCTTGTTTCTGTAGTGTAAAGTTAGGAATAAAACCAACTCGCTGATTCAACATACAATGTCTAAAAGACAGCGATTTTAAGGATGAGTTTGCAACGCAATTTAATATCAACCTCGCTTACAATAACTACACTGAGGGTACTTTATAACATCGCAGGGCTTAACATCCTATACATGCATGAAAATACTGTAGGAAGAAGACTTTCAGAAACAAGAAAGATGTCTATTCTATCATCACTCCCTACATACAAACACACAGCCGACATTAAAGAAAAATTATGCACACTAGCTGCCAACAAAAAAATGGTTGGGTTAAAAAACAACATCACAAAGACTTACTTGATGTATATGGATACCCCAAACAGGCAAATATTAAGTAAACAAGCACACTGACGCTACTGACATTGAAAGGATTAAAAAATTAATCTCAAGTAAAATATGAGTGTCTCGCAGATGAATATAGTGGCGTGGTTGAATGAGGTTAAACAGTTGGATGCACAATGAATAAACAATCCAGAGAAAGAGGAAAAGGAAAAACTCGAGAAGCACAAAAATGCGGGCACTTATTTGACCAGAAATACCTTAAATTCATAAAAAACTGTATATATGTATTGTCTGGATAAATGAAAAGATTTCAATATGACTTTTCAAACTGATACTTCAAACCATCATCATTTACCGACCTGAAAAGATGGATTAGGTCCAGAACTTATTAAAAACCATTGCTGCGATCTAAAACAAATCGAGCATTTCGACAACCTCTAACCGGACAAATAAATTTCAATCGACACACGATACCGTCCACCTGGATGAGCAAGAATAAGCAAATCTATATAACTTCCAAATGTACTTTCTGATTTAGTCAAAGCCCGAGCCAATATACAATACATTGAAGCTGTAAAATTTGCATCAGCTCATCAGCCGAGATGGCTTACGGCCAAACAATCAAGCTACCCAGCGAGTATTTTTTTTACAGAAAAAAAAACATTTTCTCCTCCGACTTCAACCAACACAATCATCGACCAACTATACGAGGAAAATACAAAATATTATCCTCATGATCATTCGACGTTCACGACAAAACGACATATTTGTTCTAAAAACGAACGATACGAACGATCACCTCCAAAGAGAGGCTCATTAAAGGTATTATGCTGGTTACCAAGACATTTTGTTATCCCCATCAAGGGCAAACTACAATCATTGTCTATCGATTGGCTCAAAACGGAAATCGGAATATTCATTTTCGCTGAGCGATATCCAGCGTAAAAAATATGTAAATTCGTCCGACATGGCCGTTTAACTGCATAGAGGTATTGTAGTGGTGAAAATTATCCAAAATAATTCAATATCCTACAAAGAAAACCGAAAATAAAAATTCAGATCCATATCGATACTGGAAGGGTCCGACAACTTTATTTTCTAAATTCATCGTTTGACGCTTGGTGGTAAGTAATAATAACTCTGTTACGATCTTGCATATTGGTAGACAATTAATTCAGCATTGGTGAGACTTTATTCAACAAAAATTACTCATTTAAGGTTTAGAAAATTAATTACATTTTTGTGACATTGGTGACATCTGGGGTTGAATAGTAGCACTAAGGGTAGTTTTGTTGTACTGTTGTACAGTTCTGTTGTAAAGCGTATTTAGTAGTTAACTGAACCGTCTAGAATAAATCCAAGCGAATCTTGAATATTCGATCGGTGCATAAATACAATAATATTTGATCGGTTTACAAAATTTGACTGATAGACGTTACGTTTATATAATTCTCGAACCATCTGAAGAAACGGTTATTTGATCAGCAGAGTAAAAATTTGCGCGAGTAATGAAAGAAATTAAGAAAAACTAACACATGGCAAAAGTAATGATGGTGTGAGCTATATATGGGACAAAAAGTTGACGATTGTCTGATGTTTGAAATGACAGTTGAAGAGGGAACCGGTGGATGAGAATCATGGATTAATAGATGCCATTTTTTGGGAGGAACCATTGGATTTAGACAGCAGATAAGGAGAAGCTGCTGAGCCCACTTGAAAATGAAGAATAATTACACCGTGATATTACCAGAGTTCAAGAAACAGATTGATCGAAATTTTGGATGCTCAACCGGATGCAGAATCGACGTCTCATAGTGAGCCATTTAATCGAATAAAGTTTTGTTTGATTTAGCGTTGAAATACATCTGGAAGAGCTACCGGAAAAGACAAGTGAGAATTATTGATGGCTAACCAGTTGTGACTGTTAGGGCAGGGATTGACAATTTACAGAAAGGCTGTCAGTTTTGCAACGGCCCATGGATAAAATAGATATGTGTGGAACATACATATATGCCAAAGTGGTAAATTTGCATTTAACATTAAATTAAGACAAAATTGAGTACTGTAAATAAACAATTGGAAGTTAATACATTTTTAAATTAAAGCAAAATAATTTCTCTCGACATCATAGACTAGAATTATTATTCTCAACAAGGTCAATGGTGTTCAATTAAGAAAAATTCTTGATGGATGAAATGAACTAAAAAAAAATCATAAATATACGATTGCCATCTCGCTTTTCTCGATGACCTGCAATTGAATGTTACATTTAAACCGCTGAGCCGAAGTTGCATCTCGACATTACCATAGCTCAGGATTCCTCGTCCAATATTCAACACGAAGCCATTCGTTCTCATAATGTCCATACCTAAAAATACCTCATCGACAATATCAGCGACCGTGTAGAAAAGTAATAGTTCTTATTTTGTATACTTTCCTCCCTATAGAATGAATGTAATGTCATCACTTTCTGATTTCAATTTGTACCCGTTGGCTGGTTGTATGCTTCGCATATTGCTCCTGCGTCTAAAGTTATCGCACAACCTTTCCCATAAACATCACTTATTGTTGGTTATCTGTTACAACTGTTTGTGGTAATCTGGAAACAAAGATGGAGGTTAAAAGACGATCGGTTTTGAGAGCTAGTTTAAACCTTTTTAGGCCAGCTAGTTGCAGTTTTTTGACCCTCTGCACGGGTCCTCGTCCTTTGCCAATGCTGATCCATCTTATCATATGTCAATGTAATTCTATACTGTTACGGAATTTGGCTGTTGCCCGCTCGATATGTCTCTCGGTGTTTAATTCAACTGGCCGTACTTCAAAAGATGGCTTGATAATAACTTGTGCAACTTCAAAGCTCTGCAGTCTCTGTATTCCGAGTGCTGTAAATGAACTCATCCATTTTGGATATCACCATATAATGGCGGACATATTCGAGTACACTAAATGTGCTAGTCTCTCGACCTATATTGCGTACTCTTGAAAAGTTCTTGAACCTTCCTACAGCGTTCTTTTATTTCAATGCGATATATGTAGTTTCTGCTTTGTCCCTTTCGTAATTCGGATCCAGTGCCATTATTATGTCACTGTAACTGTTGCGATCATTTCGAAAATTGTTCGAAATGTTTTGGCTGCTCTTCATTTCTTCTTTTAAGAGTAACTATTTTTTCAGCGACAAGACTCATTTCATCTCATGCATTTCAGTTGGCAGCCATTTCAAATTGGAATTAAAGTCCTAAATGCAGCTGTTCCATCGAATTTCGGTGGCCTGTGTTTATTCGAAAGTACTGCCTGGACTACCTGCGATGTTGTTCCAAGAAAGTTTGGCGTAGGAGATCTTTTTCGATACGTTAAACCTCTACCTGCAAAACTGTTGTTCAACATGCCGAACATTATACTGCGCACCGGATCAATTTTCTATTCAACCCTTGAATATCCGACTGCACCTCTTAAACTGCGTTTTTTGTTTTCTCCACTCCGATGCGAACCTCTAGAAATTTTTCGTTTTCTTGCCGTGACGCGGCACACACAACAAATTTTCGTTGCTTTCTTTGATTTCGTAAATTTCTTGTTTTATTTCTCTTTCAAATCTTTACTTTGTTATAACCAAATTATTGAACTAATTTTCAAGTTGGATCCACTTTTGAATTTTGTTGATCAAATTTTTAATTTATTTTTTCATAATTTTAAGTTAGGGCCATAGCGAAAGTTATATAGATTGCACGGGAATTTTATCCACCGTTTCTTGTTGATCATATAGTTTTCCTCTATTAAAATCCAACAAAACTGCTAAAATATTATCTTTGATGTTACTACTTAAACCTAAATGTCGGAAGGAAAATTGCTGGAAAAACAAACTAATCCTAACACTTTTTGTAAGCTGTCAGATTTCCTCGCTTCAAAAGTAATTATCAAAATAGCATTGAAAACTCTCTCTCTCTCTCTCTCTATCTCTCTGGCACTATATACCATCAAGAGATTTGGCCACCTCCAATGAGGTTTCATAATAATATTTTCATTTCGGATAATGAGTGATTAATTTATTGATCCTAAACCAGCCGTGAAATGTTTTCCTTGTTGCCACCGGGAATCGAACCCAGGACCTTTGGTCGCTGGAGCAAGCATGCTGACCACTTTGCCACCGGGGCGGCATTGCAAATGCCATCTCGAAATTTGTTGATTATATTATAATCGCGTAGTTTATTTTAGAACGTATGTTAATTTCAACACTCAATCTACCACTGTGACCACAAACCTTCAAACTTTGGACAACAGTGAGAAAAGTGGGCTTTTTCATATTGAGACAGCTTCATCTTGCATCAATTTTTTAACTGTAATGGTGTGTGCGACACATTAGTGCAAAATTGATACTGGTTAAGATAGCTGTTGTCAGCGGAAAATGAGAGATTACGATATTCGCCGCAAGTGGCAGCACTATCACTAAAGATAATTGATTTTGTTTTATTATTACCAGCGGAATTTTTTATTCATTACGTTTTTTACTAAATAAAGCCCAGAAGTTAGCCCAGATTTTTAAGCCCAAAAAAAAATAAACAGGCAACACTATTAAATCAAAACCTAATTTACTCTTATGTGAAGTTATCCCAGCCCAGGAATTTATAAACGTTACTTGTATTATAAGTTGTTAGAATTTATCCCAGCCCAGAAAATAAAAAAAACTCATTTTACTATGAAATTAGTCTTAGCCCTGAAATTTAAAAATATTAGATTACTAATGAGAAGTTAGACCAGCCCAGGAATATATCAAAACAAATGAGTAGTTTAAAATATTTAAATTTTAATTAAAATCTCGGATTGTATAGCATCACAGAATTAGAATGGGTATGCAAGCAGCCTATTTATAAAAAAAATCAAGATGATCGGTATGTTGCAACTTGCAAAAATATGGCTCTGGACAGGGTTCGAGAAATAAATCAGTTTATCTTCCCGTCTGTCGAAGTTAAAATTCTGTAAAATTCTCTGTTTTAGTTTCGACACACGGGAAGAAAAACTGATTTATTTGTCGAAAATGCTTAGGATTACCCTACCCAGAGCCATATTTCGGCAAGATGAAACATACAGATCATCTTGAAATTTTTATCCAAATATGTTTTTTGCACACCCATTTCAAATTTGTAGAGTTTTAGTCCGAGAATATTTTAGTTTCGATACACGGGAAGAAAAACTAATTTATTTATGGAAAATGCTTAGGATTACCCTACCCAGAGCCATATTTCGGCAAATTGAAACATATACCGATCATCTTGAAAATTTTACCCAAATAAGTTTGTTGCATACTCATTTTAAATCTGTATAGCCTTAATCCTAGAATATTTTAGTTTCGACACACGGGAAGAAAAACTGATTAATTTATCAAAAATGCTTAGGAGTACTCTACCCAGAGCCATATTTCGGCAAGTTGAAACTAGCCGATCATCTTGAAATTTTTACCCAAATAAGTTTTTTGCACACTCATTTCAAATCTGTATAGCTTCAATCCGAGAATATTTTAGTTTCTACACACGGAAAGAAAAACTGATTTATTTATCGAAAATGCTTAGGGGTACCCTACCCAGACCCATATTTCGGCAAGTTGCAACATACCGATCATCTTGAAATTTTTACCCAAATAAGTTTTTTGCATACTCATTTTAAATCTGAATAGCCTCAATCCAAAAATATTTTAGTTTCGACATACGAGAAGAAAGACTGATTTATTTATCGAAAATGGTTAGGAATACCCTACCCAGATCCACATTTCGGCAAATTGAAACATTCCAATCATCTTGAAATTTTTACTCAAATAAGCCTTCTGCATACTCATTTTAAATCTGTATAGTTTTAATTCGAGAATATTTTAGTTTTAACACACGGGAAGAAAAACTGATATATTTATCGAAAATGGTTCGGAGTACCCTTCCCGGAGCCATATTTCGGCAAGTTGCAACCTACTGATCATTTTGCAAGTTTTACCCACATAAGCTGCTTGCATACCCATCCTAAATCTATATAGTCTCAATCCAAGATTTTAAATAAAATTACTATTTCTTTTGATATATTTCCGGGCTGAGATAACTTCACGCAAGAGTAAATGAGATTTCAATTTAATAGTGTTGCCTGATTATTTTTTTTTATTTTCTGGGCTAAAATTCTGGGCTAATTTCTAATACGTCCTTAAACAGGCAAATTGATTGATCTCACAATTCAAAATTCTAGGATATATTCGTGCTGGACTAAGGAAGGAACTCGGCTATTTCTTCAGTATGGCCATAATTTTTTGTTGAATTGTCCCTGTATGTGATGCAAATTTTACAAAATTTAATTAAGAAATAGCCGAGTTCCTTCTAGTTTAAAATTCAATTAATCAAAAAATAAACATGTTCCATCTGATTCTTATGATATTGCAACGCTTACGTGAAGCGGCATCGTTAACACAGAAACTGCTGAGTGTGGATTGGATCATTTGAGGATGATCTTATTTCTTTGAAAGCTGTACCGGTTAAGAAATATATCAAAGCTTTAGGGTTCTCGGACGTGTTGAAATATCGTTTACTATCAAACAAATTCAGTTTTATCTCTTTTAAAGTTGGAGCTAGTCCTACCATATTTGAGAACATGCTGAAACCTGATTTTTGGCCGTTGGGTATATTCGTCGGCCATCAGGCCAAAAAACGTTGATACATTAAATTTAACACCAAACATTGCACTTTTAACAAGTAAGATTTGTAACATAAATTTGTCTCAATAAGGAACTGTTTCTTAAATTTTTATTTTTAAAATTTTAGAGGAGTTCGTACCAAACAGAACTTTTCCTTGTTTTCCACAAAATGGCATCTTTCCAAACCAAATCAATAGTGTTTAATTCTCTTGCCCGTTACTTAATTTTTGAAAATTAAATTTTTGTACTGGTATGAACATAATAAACCATTTTTTCGGAATATAGAATTAGTAAAAACTAAATTTGTTAGCGATAAAACACATTTCTGGACATAAATCGGGCTGGTTTTTGAGATTTAAACGTGTGCTTAAGTAGTCTTAATTTTGAAAAGTGTGGGAATTTATGAAACTCAATTCAACTAAAGCATTATTTACCTATAAAGAACTGATCTTAATTCGTAAATCAAAAATGCGATGTTATTCCCTAAAATTTTAAATATTTAAATGAAAACCTGGAAACATTCGTACAAAATTTACCCAACAAAAATTTAAACCAACCTTTATACATTAAATTATTTTTTAAATGGCCTTCGAGAACCAGACCAATTTGCGGTTCTAAAAACAACAAAAATGAAAATCATCCTACCTTTATGCTATACTGTCAAACACATGTTTAGATTCCAAATCCAAACACAAATTCTACGAAATAGATTTTGGTGATATCCTCTTACCTGAAAATAAATAAAAATAAAAATTATTTTTTGGTTTTGTAATACAAACAAGGTGGCTGTGATAACACCAAACTCTATATAAATATTGATTGTTACCTACTTCTGGCCTCTTTCTTGTATATACATAAACGTAAATAATATGCCTACGTACACAAAACATAATTTAAATATTCATTCCCACAAAAACAGCAACAACAAACCATGTATGATCTGGTGGTGAATTTGTTGATTGGTTAAAAAAGGAAAATTATATAAAACCAACTAAAAATCGATTTTCATATCCTACATTGTGTTCATATACGTATACATCTTATTAATTTTCCGAACAACAACAAAAACTATATAAAGTTATATGTACTTGTTGTTCGTTATGTGTATATTTATATCGGCCCTAACTAGAATCCATCCGATTTAACGAAACTTTATTTTTTTTGTTGTGTGTGCGGTTATGGTTCGATATTTATTGTTCACCATTGATCAAAAATTTCCAATCAACAATTTTTTTTTTTTTTACTTTTTTATTTGGTTATTGCAAAACAAAAATACCGGATAAGGAAAATCTGTCTGAAAATTGTACTTCAATCAATCATTCAACAACAAAAACCGAAATAATGATAATAACAGTGGTAATCGGAATAATAGTAGTAATAATAAATAATAATGGCAGAGCATGAAAATAAAAAAATAAATATTTCTAATAATAGGAACAAGACCAGAATCAATTTTTTTTTGGTACAGTTCTCTATATACAAAAATTACGAAATTGGTTTTGGCTTTTGTGTTCTGTGTTAAAATCGTAAAATTAGAAACAACTTCTATCTGTCCAGATATGCCAGCACTATATACCGTATACATCCAATCAATTGATTGTTAGTTTGAATATTCAAATTTTTTGGAAAACCGCATCACAAATATACCATAAACACACAAAAAATTAGAATTAGAGTGAAAGTACATAGAATTTGTTCGAGTGAACATATTCAGCATATTGGGATAGGAGAATATCAAATTATAGAAAACTTTATCGTTTCCCAATTGCGGAACTTGACCGTATTATATAAAAAAAAAAGGATTAGAATTCAATTCATCACGTCATCTGTATAAAGCATACAACCGGAATATTATTTGTTCCTTGTGATATATTTCAATTGAAATATACGTATGTCATTCGGTATATACGTTGGATATGAATCGTAGATGTAACCAACATTTATGGTAATCAGATTTTCTGGTTTTTTTTTGGGGTGGTGAATTTAATAACGTTGAGTATGTGTGTGTGTATATATTTTCAAACCCAATTTTCAATTCACCATATATTACAAAAATTTACAATTCAAGTAGATACTGGATTTTATTTTTATATGTGATTTATTATGAAAAATTAAAGATGTATAAATATGATTTATATGATACATATTCATATATAGGGGATGTGTTGTATGTTGATCGCGGGATGTAACATTCACAAATGCTACATGGCAATGAGATATTATTATAATTTTTAATATACAGTATATTATCTGATTGTGGAGGTTTGGTGTTTTTCAAACAGGTGCTTAATTTTATTTTTTTTGGTGCGGATTATGTGCTAACTGAAACTAAGAACTGTGATAAATTTATTTAGTGAGATGAAATATTATTTTTGATAAACAGCTTAAAACTATAGTTTTACAAGTGCTGGTGTATCTATAAAGAGCAGGAGTATGTTTATGTTTTGCTTTAACATTGTATATCTCTCAACCGCCCTGAACCAAATATATTTTGTCACGATTGGATAAATTTATTGTATCTTTTTCAACTCGACAGCTCCATTGACAAATGATATCCGAAAGGTCTTTAATGTCAATTTTAAAATGGCAATTTTGTCCAGAAACATAGAAGCAAATGTGAAATAGGTACCACTAAATGTTAAACCCATTCAAAATTGTAAATGCAGCCTAAAAAATAATTTAAAACAAATTAAGTTTTAGGGTGAAACCGTACTTTCTTGTGCTTTACTGGGTGCCATGAGAAGCAATGGCGAATGTTAATAAAAAAAAGTTACCGAATGAAATCGGAGGCGAGATCATTATATACGAGCGGAACGTCTAACCAGATTTATAACGTTTAAACTAGTAATTTTGGTCAAGGAAAATCTTTTCGAAAAATCCGTGAGCAAAAAAATTCATGGAATTTTCCAAGGTTTCGATTACTAAGTTTAAACGACGATTAATCGGCGATGTCTTTTTACGAACATCGCTCACATAACCTTTGTGAAGATAGCCGACATTTCTATCCTTGAAAACTTAGATAGTTGCATAGGGCAATATTATACAACTTTAGATATACACTATCAAGAAAACATTTGGTTTAAATTCTATTATTTGAGAACAATTTATTAACAAAAGAGGAAAAATAATTAAAATAAATTGTTTAATAATATCAACAAAATAAACTATTTTAAAATGCGCATTGTATTTATTTAAAATCACGATATATCATTAAATATTTTGCTACCAAACCGATAAAATCATTCTTTTCATGATTTTGTTTACACTCAGCCCAAAAAATAGCCACATTTTTACTCTCAGCCCCGAAAATACTCGCTTTCACGATAGTATAAAACTGCAATGACAGTCGAAATAAAAGGATCATAAGATTAGAATTTAAAATATTTGAATGTTTATTTATTATTATTATTATTATTTATTATTCGAGAAATACTCCACTGAACTTGGAAACTATTCGTTGGCCGGACTAGTGGGTTAGATCAGGTGATAGAGGAATACGAATAGTTTCTGAGTTCAGTGGACTATATCTCGAATACTAAATATACGAAAATTCTCAAAAAATATTTCAAATACGTTAGGTATTCCTTTATTACCCGATGCGACTCACTTTCTGGCCAACGAATAGTTTCCGAGTTCAGTGGACTATATCTTGAATACTAAAACATTCAAAATTTCTCAAAAAAATATTTTAAATACCTTAAGTGTTTCTCTATCACCTGATGTAACCCACTAGTCCGACCAATGAATAGTTTCTGAGTTCAGTGGATTAGATCTCGAATACTAAACATACAAAAATCCTCAACAAAAAAAATAGTTCAAATATGCTACGTTAAGTGTTCCTCTATCACCTTCCGAGTTCAGTGGACTATATCTCGAATACTAAACATACAAAATTTCTCAAAAAAATATTTCATATACTTTATGTGTTCCTCTATCACCTGATGTAACCCACTAGTCCAGCCAACGAATAGTTTCTGTGTTCAGTGGACTATATCTCAACTCGGCCATATAGAAAAATTCTGAAAAAATCTCAGAAATTGCTTTGAATCACGAATCACCAATGAATAGTTTCTGAGTTCAGTGGACTAGATCTGGAATACTAAACATACAAAAATTCTCAACAAAAAAAATAGTTCAAATATGTTACGTTAAATGTTCCTCTATCACCTGATCTAACCGACTAGTCCGGCCAACGAACAGTTTCCGAGTTCAGTGGACTATATCTCAACTCTGCCCTATAGAAAAAATCTTAAAAAATCTGAGAAATTGCTTTGAATCACCAAACTAAAGCTGATAGTTCGATCGTAAAATTGATCACGTAAAATTTCACATAATCAGAGAGGGTAAATAGTTAACGTGATTTATTTGTCTTGAAGGCACCGAAAATTTTTCTATTTTCATATTATCATGAAAATGGAACGTTTTTACCCTCAGCCCCGAAAAATGTTTGCGTCGTGATAGTTTTAGCTATCATGACAGTAAATGCTTTCTGGGCTGAAAGTAAAAATGTAGCACTTTTCAGGGCAGATAGTCCTTGGAACTTTTTTTGGGGTGAGATCAGAAAATATCTTGATAGCAATAATTAGTCTTGCAATTGCATTTTTCGGAAATGGGATTTGGGCACATAACGTGACCGTTACCAACAGATGCTCGAAAAAAGAAAAAGTTACTTAGGGCAAAATCGACAGACTATAATTAAATCGCAAATATGACTAAATTGTCTCTTTTGTTATTTTTAACACAATAAATTGACACTCTAAAATGATAGTCCTGGATATCGGCGACTATACAATCGACAATTCAATTGACGTTTAATTGCGAATTTAAACTTCGCATTTCGAAAAGTTTTTAATTTATTTATCATCAAATTATTATTTATTTATGTTGCATATATTCGTCTGGACATATTGAAATAAAAACAGTAATTTTGTAAGATTTTTGTAATTTGAGTCAAATTTTGTATTACGTATCTGACACTTTTAGTTACGTTTAAAAATTAGAATAAATTCGTAAAGTAGTTTGCTTGTTTTATAGTGTGGTTTAAAAAGAAAGAATTCAACCATCAATTTCGAAAAATCACTGACAGCATCGCTGTAACTACAACTAATTTAAGTCTAACGACCCTTAATTTAAGTGTTTTTTCAATGAAGAAGATGATGATGAAGAAGAAGAAGAAGCATTGTTTCCTAATATTTCTATTTCTTTATCTAAATAAATAGATAATGTAACGTCGTTATTAGTTAATATTAAAAAATTACATCGTCAATTTGACTCTGACAGTTCGAAAATTCGAAATAAAATTCGAACGAAACAATCATAGAAAAATAAAAATAATCCATTGTAATCGGTGGATTTCTAAAATAACCATGCATCAAAAAAATTCATATTTAAACTTACCAAACCGAGGTTAAATCCTCGGTTGTGCATTAATCTTCGTTCAAATTTACGGGACTCAGACTATTAATATTATCTTGTCATTGAATAAGTCCTGAAGCTATAACTACGTAAAATATTTTTGCAAAATTCGTTTTTATCTACCAAAAATTTCTAACAAATTTTACATTCATTCGAATAATTCTCCATCATTTTTCTTTGTGTTTTTGTTAAACCGAATTAACTTTTGCCGAAAAAATTGACGCAAAACTCGTTCCCTGGAGCATTTTTTTGAGGTTTGCGGAAAGGTAATATAGTCGCTGAAAGCCACATCCGGAGAATAAGGTGGACGGTGAAGCAATTCAAATGTCAATTCGTGCAAATTTGTATTCGTAACAAACGATGTGTAACGCGGTGCATTAGCTTGGTGAAAGAGTATTTTTTTTCTTTTGCATTTATGATCGTTTTTCGCACTGTCTTTTTTCAAATACACTGAATTAGCCATATATTATTTGCTGTTGATGGTTTTTCACTTCTCATGATAGTCGACGAATGAAATACCTAAGTAGCAGATCTCAAAATATGAAAGCCAAAACCTTACCGAGGATGTTATGCCGGAGTGTTATCCGGGTTCCTTGTTTCATCCATTGTCATATACACTATACCTTTTGATATCTTTAGGGTGCCAGCTATCCCATGCAACTTCACTTTACGGTGGTTTTTCAAGATGATTTTGTGCACTTTTTTATCATTTTGTGTTTGTGAGTCCCCATGACACTTTAAGGTTTTAACACAATTCGTTTCACTTGAACACTTACTTCAAAATTATTTCAGTTTTCATTAAATGTGCCATCCATTTGTCAGCGTTGGAACTTATCGACAAACGGATTATTTATAATTGTAATACATTTTTTATATTTTAAATATAATTTTACTTAATTAAATAAGTAAAACTAAATTACTTTTTAATACTATTATCCGCCATAAATAATGAAGGTATATGGCTTGTGTAGGGAAAGGTGGTGGCAAGAACAAATGGTATGCGCGACTTGATGTGCCGAATGATTGAGGCGAACTGCTTAAATACAAAACTTAGTTTTCTTCATGATACAAAAATCTATCTCTACAGAGATTCGATTTCGAAGACTAAATACGATTTGTATCGAGCCTATCTGATAGAATTTTTTTTTGGTATCATGGTTTTCTTAAAATAAATTTGTTCGTTTTGCTTTGATGTATTCTTCGTATTGCTCTTTTGTTTTCGTTTAGTAATACTCATCGTATTGTTGAAATTCTGTACATTCACCGGGGGCGGGATGTCAAGTTTACTAAAAACTTGTTTTGTAGGTAACGGACAACAAACAAAATGAAGGAGATTAAAACCAACCTCATAACATCCCGTGTGGATGTACGATCATCTTCTTCTTAATTTTTGTAAACAAATTTTAATTTTTGTAAACATGTCGTTTTTCAAGAACTGTACACAACATGGGTAACGATTTAAAAACAAGCCACGTTTAATGTTTCTTACCATAGATAGATGTGGTAAAACGACCTGGTGGTGATTTCGAGTTGCATGATGTTACGTTTACGATTTGTACGGTTACAATTTTTGGCTGCAACATTGTACCCGCTACAGCTTTAAGAATATTTTCAAACGAACTCGATTAAAATTTTTAAAATTTCACATAGTAGATGTTAGATGCAATTACTAATCTGCTAGAAGATTATAAAAATTCTAAGGAACAATTCTAACAAGGAAATACAGTTTTGCCGATAAACTTTTGTTCATCTGTATTTTCAAATAAATCGTCTAGCTCAGCTTTGACAACAATTGATTTTTTCGGTACGATTTCATAACCTCGCCTCAAGAATCTCACTTCTTTCCGATAGAAGATTGCTCCACGAATTTTGGAGAGAATTTCAACCGTAAAGAGTACCATCAGAATGTTAGTGTGTGGCCGGATCAACACTGTTGAACAGCTACCTGTCGATCTATACGTCACTTCCTGAGATACCTCCTCCCCAATCTGATCGAGTAGATATAGACAAGAGTTTTAGTATTTCGAGAGTATCGGTCAATACAAATTTTGAAAGAATTAATCAAATAAAGGATTCGGTATCGTTAATGTGTAGCTATAAGCAAAAGTGCAGATATTGAGCATTCTGATGAGAGGAAATTAGGAGTAGACAAGTTACGCTCAGAACCAGATAGATTGCACCACAAACTACAGAAAGATATCGCCGAGCACACGGATTACGAAAGAAGATGGATTAAAAGGGATATCGACACGAAGGGAGCAAAAACCAATAGAACAATAGCCACAAACTTCTGCGGTTGGATTCAGTCGGCTATAGTTACGCAAGAAACGGCACTTATACGATTATCGCCATTTTGTTGGCAACAAAGAATATTTCGTGCACCAAAACCACTCGCATAAGATTTACGAGCAGCAGCGAACGATGGTAGTTTTGATTGCTCTCTACAATTCATCCAATTAATAATTGTGTTAACTAAGCGGCCAAATGCTATCACTTGTGACTGTTGAACTCTCGCTCAATTAACATAATCGATGTCGCCACCAAACCAAGAGCAGATGTATTTATATTAGAAAGCAAAACTGGTTAGTGGCGATATGAATGAGATGTAAAGTAGAGGAAAAAGCAGGGATCAATTACACGCTGAAAGGTGGCAACCCGATACAAGAAACCCTCATTAAAAAACGGATCTTAATCTGCCTGAAGACAAATGGGAAAAGAAAAAACAAGAAGGAAACATTTCTATAGCGGAGGTTTTATTAGCAGATATAACCGCTTTCAGAAGGCAGAGATAACGTCCACTGAGGCTACTGCTCGCAATACCAGCTTTTGTTCGTGTCGTCTTGCAGAAACGATGATTGTAGGATCATTTGCATAATACAATGGGGTTTTAGCTATGGGAATTCAGTTTGACGAAGTTGACTTAGAGCAGAAATTTTATTATATTAGAGATATACAAAGCCGTATATATTTTTTCTACTGATTTTTTATTGTTGTAAAATTGCATTGAAAC
This sequence comes from Nephrotoma flavescens, assembly GCA_932526605.1. NCBI lineage: Eukaryota > Metazoa > Arthropoda > Insecta > Diptera > Tipulidae > Nephrotoma > Nephrotoma flavescens. The sequence continues at coordinate 272,865,543 of OW052221.1, read as the reverse complement.
CCTGGATGTGTGATAGTTTAAATTGATGAATGTACATATACGAGAAAACAATACATTTGCATTTTTCATTTGGTTTTTTTTTTATTTTTGTAGATGTAGTATGTATTGAAATTACATTATAGAATGAAAAATAAAACAAAAATAATGTATGAAATTTTAAGCTCGAAGGTGGAAAGAAATAAACGAGAAAAATTATTATTTTGGACATATTTTTATTGTTTGGGTTTTAAATGATTTTAAAATATTTTGATAGTGTTGATTTTTTTATTTTTTTTTAAAGAAAACGTTTAAATTTTGTATTAACGTAAATTAATATATTGGAATTTCATTAGTTTTAATTTGGTTTTAATACATACATTTAAGAATATATTTTTATGATCTTTTAAAAATTTAAGCCAATTTATGACGAATAAAGGTTTTGCACTTCAAATTCACGATTTTGCAAATCATATTCAATTTTTTTTATTTAAATCTCAACTTTTTACAAGTCAACATCAATTTTTTACAATTCAACCTCAATTTTTTATACTACATTGTCAATTTTTTGCAAAGCAAATTCGTATTTTTTCAAACTAACTTCAATTAAATGCACAGCAAATTCAAGTTTTAATATTTCAAATTCGTAAATTTTTTGCAACTTTTTGCAAAACATATTAAGTGCTCCCAATTCTTAACCGATTATGATGGGATTGGGTATGTTGGATGGAAATGGGGTTCTTAAAGAATTTTTGGAGGAAATTCTGGAAAATGGCTACCTGGGACATAACTCGATCAATTCTTAACGGATTATGATGGGATTGGGTATGCTGGATGGAAATGGGATTGTTAAATGATTTATGAAAGAAATTCTGGAATATGGCCACCTGCGACAGAACTCGATCAATTCTTAAGAATTGATCGAGTTCCATCCCAGGTGACTATATTCCAGAATTTTTTCCAAAAATCAGTTAAAAATCCTATTTCCATCCAACATACCCAATCCCCATCATAATCGGTTAAGAATTTGGAGCACTTAATTTGTTTTGCCAAAAGTTGCAAAAATTTACGAATTTGAAATATTAAAACTTGAATTTGCTGTGCATTTAATTGAAGTTAGTTTGAAAAAACACGAATTTGCTTTGCAAAAAATTGAGGTTGATTTAGAAAAAAATGATAATGAAGTATAAAAAATTGAGGTTGAATTGTAAAAATTGAAGTTGACTTGTAAAAAGTTGAGATTGAAATAAAAATAATTGAATAGGATTTGCAAAATCGTGAATTTGAAGTGCAAAACCTATAAACTGGTTGACGATCATAGTTGTGTACTGATATTTTCTTATGTCTTGCAAACCCCGAGTCCGTTCTTTTGAAATCAACAGAACCTTTTGATATCAATTTAACTTGGAAGTTTTACGTGGATCAACACGGCCAACATATAGTTTCCTAAGTAACAGCACATTCCTCGTTGTGATCCTTGATTTCTTATGCATGATTAAACGGGAGTTCGACTTTATCAAATTTTATTTTTTCTGCTAATATTTTTAACAGTTGAGGTTTTTACGGGTGAATATCATCCATTAAGCGATTAAACGAGATTAAAACTCAGTAAAAGATCGATACGTAATTTAAATTACTATATATATTTTATTTTTTTAAAAATACATGTAGATACATATTAAAAAACTAACTATTTAAAATTGACAGTTTTGATTGTGAAATGTATTTTTTTACTGCCCATTTACAATGTTTTCGCAACAATACTAAAATCATAAAATCTAATATTTCATTATGGTGATCATAACATCCGTTGTTATGATTTAAAATAGTTTCAAATTCAAATCGCGATTTCGTAATTTCAATACATTTTTTTTTAATATATTGTTTAATATTTTTGATATGTCCAGTGTTATTAAAGATTTTATGAAAAATGTTTACACAACATTTTGAAAAATTAAAAAATATTTCAGATGGGGCATTTAAGCTTCCAAAATCAGAATTTTTAGAATAATTTTTAAAATAGATGAAACGCTCATTTTTAAGAGTTATTGTTTCTTCGCTTTTAGTAAGTAATAGCTCACACGAATTACATTTTACATTTTTATTAGATTTAAAAAAGACATACCCAATGTAATATTTAAGAGAAGCATCGTCTATATCTCCATCTCCATTTAAATTAGGCTCTGGGAGCACAAGTAAATCTTCAAATTCAAAATTTTCAATCTGGTTTGAATCATCGGATGGTATTGAGTTTTCATTTATGTCTCTAGAAGCAGGTGTTGTGTATACTTCATAATTCTCCATTTCGTTGAGACTAGATGTATCTTCTTCGTCATCATTTTCACAATTTGCAAGATTTGTGTTTTTTAATAATCTTAAGCACATTATCTGGGCAACCGTTCTGCTGAACTCCAAAACCGATGGATTTTTACAATGTCCTCCTTTCCCTCGAATAACCGAAAACATATTTTCAAGCGGATCTTGATTAAATCTTGAAGTTATTATGAATGTATCACAGTTATCTTTAAATAAATCATTAGATAACTGGAGAATTGCATTTATTGTTGTTATTAACCCTTTGAAACAGAAATTGGGACTTTTTTTCTGACATTTTAAACTGCCTATGTATAGTTTCATAGAAACCAAATTCTCAACTACGTGATTATTATACTTCAAAGCACATTGGTTAATATTTTTTGCATACAAATTTCTGCTATTCAAATTATCGAACAATTTATCTAACTTTTCACAAAAATTGGCTGTTGCAAGAGCATATTTTTTATTTTCGATAGAAAATTTATCAAGCTCATACATTGTTCTTATTGCAGCAGCTACAGTCCGACTGAAAATTTGAGTTGCCAATGCAACTCGCATTTTTTCGAACGTATTTGGATATAAATGGCGATAAGTAATCTTAGGACACAGTTTTGTAGAACTATTTTTTTCCGTATCGTATAGTTCTCTTAATACTCCCCAGCTAACTACTCCATCAGGCGTTTCAATATTTGCTTGCATTAAATTATTTCTAAATGATTTCATTAGATGTGGAACATCAAACATGGCATATACTTGTCTGTCTGCACAACTCATTTTAAAAAATGGGGTTTCGTCAGTTATGCTTAACAATTTATACGCCTTTCTATTGTTCGATCCTTGGTCACATACTACAGCTTGTATAACAAATCCAATATGATCTAATAGTTTAATGTTTTCATTAATTAATTTTACCAAATGTTCACCAGATATTCCTTTGGCCGAAGTGTAGTATGATAAAACGTATTTGTATTTAGAAAATAATCCACGGACCATAAACACCAACACATATTTTGCCACTTCAGGTTTTCTTTCAGTTCCATCATCTGTGTATCCTTGAATTAAATCATTTTTTATGTCATACTCCAAATCTCGTCGGATGTTCAATTCATCGAACATCAAAACTGCGTAACGATTTTCAATTGATAAATTCGCAGTTTTTTTTTTTAAATTTTCGACGACATTTTCATTTAGTCCGGGTGCAAGGTTTTTAATTGGCATCCAATTTATAATTGAACTCTTAGATGGTAAATTTAATTTTAAGTTGTCTCGAAGAAATCTATAACATGCTGGAGATATAAAATATACGTTTTGGGCTATGTTACGCTCTTCTTGAAGATATTTAGAGGTTTTTGAATTTCGACATAAAATCATTTTTGCAAAATATTTTGCAGCCAAACTTAAATTTGATTCATCAATCTGTTTCCGCGTGTGTTGTAATTGTACTTTTTTATTAGGAATTAATTTTCTTTTATTTTGAAATTGTAGGTAAATTAAAGTTTTTCGATTTTTTATGTATTTAGTTTTCAATATGTCGTAATGTTTTTTGAATGATAAATATTTTTTTTTATATAATTCACTAATTTTAATATATTTTATACAGTTAGTGCAATCTGCTTCGACACTGCAAGATGTATTTGAATAATGTCTAGGAGATTTTATGTTCTCAAAGTCGAAAATACTCATTTCGGGCAATGTCCCACTGTCTTTATATCCATATGTTTTTATATTTTTATATTTTGATGAATTTTCGGGCAGATTTAAATCCGAAGATGTGTTACCGGCCATTGGCATTGAATCAACAACTACACTCTCATCCATCAATACAGGGTCACCTAAATATAATTTTGGGATAACATTTTTTTTTAATTTTCGTTTTCCTTTATCGATCTCATCGAAGTGCTTTTCACAAATAATTAATTTTTTTTTTAAACTATCATGTGATAATGAGCATTTGTCAACCCAAATTTGAAAAAATGAAGAATTTTCTTCCGGGAAACCATAAAACTTTCTATAAGGATGGCTGCGTCGAGTGGCTTTACAATTCACAACAGCGCATGGGATTCCACTAACCATGTGATTTTCTTTTTCAAAAAACGCCATTATAGAAAGGAATGCATAAATCAAATAATAAACTAAAATAATTTTTTACGTGACGAGAAATTAACTGTTTCTAAAAAATATGAACAGGAACTTATTTTCTGTTACACATTTATCGAAAAACTCGATTCATCAAATAATGTATTTAAAAAATTAACAAACTAAATTGTTATTCTAATTTGTATTTTCGTTATTAGAAACTAAAATATAACAAATTAAATTATTTCATACTAAAATAAAACGAATTATTGTTGCACTGTTTGCGTTACTCATCCACACCATATGAATTTTCTAGACAAACTAAAAAATATTTTTTTATTGCAACAATTGAAAAATATAGCGTGGAAAGGGTAATAGAGAAAAATAGTATTAAAATTTGTAAATGTGTGTTCTCTTGTATACTACATATATGCAAATACAATATAAAGAATTTATACCAATACATTACCAGGGTCAGGATAATTTACAACAACAATGCCATAATAGAAAAACGTATATAGCTCTGTATATCTCTAATATAATAAAATCTCTGCTTAGAGCCAGTGCGCACCTGCTCCTAGTTAAGAATTTAAAAGAAGGAACGGACGAGTTTGATGTGAAACAGGGTGTGAAGGTGACCTTTTGCCAGTGGAGGTTCGAAGCCAAGACGTTAACCTACTGAGCAGCAACTTCTCTATCAATAAACTGGTGATCGAGTGTGCCTTAAGACTGGATGATTTTGCGATTCTAATTTATAATTTAATTAAGGTGTATCGCGTGTAATCTCACAAATCTCAACGTATCATAAATACACACACTCGAAAGTGGCAATTATGGTTCCATTGTCAATGTACATAACTTTCTATTCTAAGAGAATCGTGGGTCAATTACGGAGCTGGAAGGTTCTGGGCGAAATTCTAAGCAACTCACGTCATGTTAGCAATATTCATTGTAGCAACGAGAGCTGAAAAGTAAGGATAAAATAAAAGGAAAAACTTCGTAGTTCGATACAACGTTATCTGGAACTCCTGATCATTACAACACTAGAATAATTCTTTGTAGCTCGTAGAAGTATATGCAGTGCGGCGTTATAACTATTACAAATGTTGAAATTGGAAAAAAACTAAATGTTGTTGGATCTAACAAATTGCTGAGATAAGCTGGAACTTTAATCAAGTAAGGAAAAACTACAAACAGGGAATAAGCTTACTCGAGGCCAAGTGGATGTCTTATTACGGCAAGAGCTAAATTCCATATAAACAGACTAAAGGATTCATGCATTGGGAAATGAATAGAAGAAAGCAATGAAGAAGTTCGGTTCAACTGCGCCTACTCTGACCTCATAAATTATTTGGTGGGCGTCTCTTTTACATCCCGCATTAAAAATTAAGCCTGGCATGGCTTAAAATTTATACACATGAATTCAGTGATGGGCGTAATGAATTTGACACGTAAGAAAAAATAATTTCTCGAAAACTTGAATTTTATCTACTACTGGTCTTACATAAAACGGAAGGAGAAGCCGAAAGTTTGACTCTTTTGAAAGACTTTTAAAATACTCGCAAATTGGTGTGAGATTAAAAAAGCAGATGGACTGGCTCTAAATCAGTTTGTCTTCCAGCCCTTCAATCCGAATTCCCATGCCAGAAAGCGCATTGGATAATGCAAATGATCTAACAATGGTTTGTTTCTGCAAAACGAACAAAAGCTAGTGTAGTATATAGTAGCCATAGTGGTGGTTATAGCTAGTTGGCTTCACAGTCATCGTATTCAGTTGTTTCAGAAAAAATAGCAAGAATTGTATAATGGCTTTTTATGTCGAAGGCGTCACAAAAGGACCAAATAAATCAATTAAGTATCTCAGAATATGGTTTGAGTATCGCTGCTGCTCTCAACAACACATTAGGGAAACGATAATAAAGGCAACTGGGATAACAAAAGGCTTGTCTGACTAATGTCCAACGTTGCACCAAGTTAAGGCAAGATAACTGCTTTTACCGGTGGGTAGGTTCATAATATTTTCTAGAACAATGTTATAGAAAAAGCTTTAGACATAGTCTGAGTCTGTAAACAATTGCAACGAGTGCAACTCACCATCACACTACGTGAACGTGGTTTATATAGAATGGTCTTGAAAACGCAGGTTTTATAAAAACAAACAGGCCAACTACTAGTATTAATAGCGAAAAAAACAACGGTGCTTGGTGGAACCGGAAAAAGGAAGTCAAATAAAATGTAACAATAGCAGGTACGTTAAGAGAACTGGAAGCCAGGTTATTAAATGTGGTAGTTCAATCCAAGCATTAAACGGTGAATGAAGCACAAGCAAGAAGAAACCAACTTTTACTTGACGAAGTTTCTGTTTATTCACGATTTTTTCAAAAGCCACAGGACAATGAGACAAGCGTTACAAGGAAGCATTCCCAAGAAGTTGGTCTAATAGCAAACGTATAGTAACATAATCCAAATGTTTAGCTTGGTATTAACCAAGAAGATGACAGAACAGTTGAGTAATGCAAACTGAACAGAACAAGTGGAAAATGGACGTTTTGTGCCTGAAATAATAAAAATATTGCAATTCCAGTTGCCGTAAGGAGGAAAAAGTGTTTTTAAATGCGTGTGAGAGAGTAAATGCTGTTTCAGTAATGGAGACGATATGAAGAATTTGATGTTTCTATAATTAGGTACCAAACTACCAAACCACGTTGTAACCCTATCTCATTCTTAAAGAAAAGGAGCCAAAAAATAATAACGCTGATTTTTAAACACAATAACTATTTACAATTTTCCACATCCTCCTGACCAAAAATTCGAATTCTAACTACAAAAAAATATATAAGTCTCCATATAAAAAAAAATAAAAAAATCTATCTAATCTATTTAATCTATCTAATCTATCTAATCTATCTAATCTATCTAATCTATCTAATCTATCTAATCTATCTAATCTATCTAATCTATCTAATCTATCTAATCTATCTAATCTATCTAATCTATCTAATCTATCTAATCTATCTAATCTATCTAATCTATCTAATCTATCTAATCTATCTAATCTATCTAATCTATCTAATCTATCTAATCTATCTAATCTATCTAATCTATCTAATCTATCTAATCTATCTAATCTATCTAATCTATCTAATCTATCTAATCTATCTAATCTATCTAATCTATCTAATCTATCTAATCTATCTAATCTATCTAATCTATCTAATCTATCTAATCTATCTAATCTATCTAATCTATCTAATCTATCTAGATTAGATAGATTAGATAGATTAGATAGATTAGATAGATTAGATAGATTAGATAGATTAGATAGATTAGATAGATTAGATAGATTAGATAGATTAGATAGATTAGATAGATTAGATAGATTAGATAGATTAGATAGATTAGATAGATTAGATAGATTAGATAGATTAGATAGATTAGATAGATTAGATAGATTAGATAGATTAGATAGATTAGATAGATTAGATCTATCTAATCTATCTAATCTATCTAATCTATCTAATCTATCTAATCTATCTAATCTATCTAATCTATCTAATCTATCTAATCTATCTAATCTATCTAATCTATCTAATCTATCTAATCTATCTAATCTATCTAATCTATCTAATCTATCTAATCTATCTAATCTATCTAATCTATCTAATCTATCTAATCTATCTAATCTATCTAATCTATCTAATCTATCTAATCTATCTAATCTATCTAATCTATCTAATCTATCTAATCTATCTAATCTATCTAATCTATCTAATCTATCTAATCTATCTAATCTATCTAATCTATCTAATCTATCTAATCTATCTAATCTATCTAATCTATCTAATCTATCTAATCTATCTAATCTATCTAATCTATCTAATCTATCTAATCTATCTAATCTATCTAATTTAAAAAAATAATTCGAATCAAAATTAGTTTTCTAATATGTTGAATTTTATTAGATAAGCGACAAAAACACGTTCTTTGAAATGGCTGGAATCATAATTTAAAAAAAAAAATCAAATAACGACATTTAAATTTTATGTTCGAAAGTTAAACATAATTTTGCAAAGTTGATTTATTTGCATACATGATAATATTTTGGTGGATTTCGTTTTCTTAGATTAAAAAATAATTTGATAATAACAAATTAGGCGAATATAAAAAATTTCGTTTACAAGTGAAATAGTGAAATAAAGTAATAATGAAAAATGTTGGTCTAGAGATTTTTTGCGGATTTATCATTCGCTTTATCACCGAAGTAATAAAAAGTACATTTTAAAAAGTCTCTGTGTGTGCGTGTGTATAGGTGCACACTAAATATTTTTGTCTACAGCCCAGACGGCTTGTCTCTAATATTTTTGAGAAAAGCAAGTTTTTCAGAAAAAATTCGGCAACTGTGCTGCCCAGATGGACTGTTTGATCGTTGATTGTTACACAGGAAGTGATAACTTTCAAAGAGGCTGTTTCATTTTTTGCAAAAATGTCCGCTTTTTTAATAGAACACAAAAAAATTAAGTAAGGACAGATAAGACCAAAAAGTAGATTTGAAAGATTTCAAAGTAGAAATTCGAGAGATGGATGAACATTTTTTTTGTTTAAATCCATAGTGCAGGTCATGCATTACTAAACCACATCTAAAGTACCCCCCAATATGCCTTTATCTTGAATTGCCGATATCTAGCACAAAAAAATATGTGTTGCTTGAAATAATAGCCGTGTTTCTAGATCCTTGATCTGATCCGGTCCGGTTCATTTCATTTTGGGCGTCCGGTTCATTTCATATTTCTAAGAAGTTACTATGGCTGGAATGGGTGTTTTCATTTCGAACTAGACCCAATCCAATTATAAAACATGAATTTTACGGAACATTTAGGGGAACACTAGGTGTTATTCAAAAGTTTTATACTACATCATTAAAAGTGCTTTGTCATAAGATATCTTTAGGAGGTTCCTACGGCTGAAATAGGGTTTTTCACATTCCCAATCCAATTAAAAAACATGAATTTTTCGGAAAAACTAGAGGAGAACTGGGTGTAATATTCAAGTATACCACAATATAGCATTAACAGTGATTTGTCTTTAGATAGTTCTGAGAGGTTACTACTGCTAGAATTGGTGTTTTCACAGGCCCAATCCAATTAAAAAACACGAATTTTCCGGAAAACCTAGGGGAACACTGGGTGTAATATTCAAAAGTTTTATACCACAATATAGCATTAAAAGTGCTTTGTCCAAAGATATTTCTATGAGGATACTACAGCTGAAATTGGTGTTTTCTCAGAACAAATCCAATTAAAAAATATAAATTTTCCGGAAAACCTAGGAGAACACTGGGTATAATTAAGAAGAATTTTTTAATCGTCCGTGAATTTAATTTGTTTAAGAATTTTTTTCGGCTTTTCGGACAAAATATTGTTTTAATGGACATCCATACGATGTTTACGACTATTTTAGTCGCAGAAACAAAGAGGCCATTTATTAACAGTATTTCTACCACAAAAGTAGAAAATTGCGCTCCCCCCCCAAACCTTTAACCCCAGGGCAATAGTGTGCACAAAGATACACAAACCCTTACAAAAATGAGAAATCCCTTAGGTAACTTCTTGGCAGCTTGGTTTCGTACTGATAAAAAAAAAATCGATCGCTAAATCGATGTGTTCTTGTTTTGTATTATCGGTACAAGAGTTGTATTTTTGCAGTTTGGTCGTTGCAACCTGATGAGTAGACCAACTTTTTTATCAGTACGAAACCAAGCTGCCAAGAAGTTATCTAAGGGATTTCTCATTTTTGTAAGGGTTTGTGTATCTTTGTGTACATTATTGCCCTGGGGTTAAAGGTTTCGGGGAGGGGAGCGCATTTTTGCTACTTTTGTGGTAGAAATATTGTTAATAAATGGCCTCTTTGTTTCTGCGACTAAAATAGTCGTAAACATCGCATGGATGTCCATTAAAACAATATTTTGTCCGAAAAGCCGAAAAAAATTCTTAAACAAACTGGGTATAATATTTAAAAGTTTTATACCGCAATATAGCATAAAAGTGCTTTGTCTTAAGATATTTCTGAGAGGTTACTACGGCTGGAATTGGTCTAACTAAAAAACATGAATTTTCATATTTTGAACACTGCGGGAACACTGGGTGTAATATTCAAAAGTTGTGTACCACAATATAGCATTAAAGGTGCTTTGTCCTAAGATTTTTCTTAGAGGTTACTACGGCTCGAATTGGTATTTTCTCAGGACGAATAAAATTAAAAACATAGTTTTTCCGGAAAATTTAGGGGAGTTCTGGGTGTAATATTCAAAAGTTGTATTCCACAACACAGTATTAAAAGTATTTTGTCCTAAGATATTTCTGAGAGGTTACTACGGCTGGAATTGGTGTTTTCTCAGGCCGAACCCAATTAAAAAACATGAGTTTTCCAGGAAATCTATGGGAAAACTGGGTGTAATATTCAAAAGTTGTATACCACAATATAGCATTATAAGTGCTTTGTCCTAAGATATTTCTGAGAGGTTGCTACGGCTGGAATTGGTCTTTTTACAGGCTGAATCCAACTAAACAACATGAATTTTCCGGAAAATCTATGGGAGCACTGCTTGTAATATTTGAAAGTTGTATATGACAATATAGCATTAAAAGTGCTTTGTCCTTAAATATTTCTGAGAGGTTGCTATGGCTGGAATTGGTATTTTCTCAGGCCGAATCAAACTAAAAAAACTGAATTTTCCAGAAAGCCTAGGAGAGCAATGGGTGTAATATTCAAAAGTTGTATAACACTATATAGCATATTAAAGGTGCTTTGTCCTAAGATATTTCTGATAGATTGCTACGGCTAGAATTGGTGTTTTCTCAGGCCGAAACCACTTAAAAATTATGAATTTTCCGGAAAACCTAGGGGAACACAGGGTATAATATTCAAAAGTTTTATACCACAATATAGCATAAAAGTGCTTTGTCCTAAGATATTTCTGAGAGGTTACTACTGCTGGAATTGGTGTTTTCTCAAGCCGAATCCAATTTAAAAACATGAAATTTTCGGAAAACTAGGGGAACAGTAGGTGTAATATTCAAAAGTTGTATACCACAATATATCATTTAAAGTGCTTTGTCCTAAGATATTTGTAAGAGGTCACAACGGCTGGAATGGGTGTTCTCACTTTATACTAGACCCAATCTCAAAGTTAAAACACCCATTCTAGCCGTAGTAACCTAAATATCTTCTCGATGTACATATGTGTGAAAAATTTATATTGTTCGCAAAATAGTAAAAAAAAATAATATTTTAAATTTCTGATATTATTTAATTTAAAATATTATATAATAGATACAGATCTTTTCGTTTTAAATTAAACTGATGATATAGTTTAATAATAATTTACACTGTTAAATTTCGTTTAAAAAGAAATTTTGTGTCAATTTATGATAAACTTCCCACAAATGGCAAATAAACGTTTGTTAAGTAAAAAAATATCGTACTAAACTAAAATCATATTTGCAAAAAAAGCTGATCATAAGAGTATTAAACCTGTAGCTTGTTGCAGTTGATGCAAGGTATAAAATAATTAAATTTTCAAATGATCTCCATATTCGTGTACTAGAAATTTTTGAAAATTCGATCCCAATGAGTGCACACTACCCATTCCACCCTCTATTCACAGATAATAAATATACTAATCGTATTTCCTGATAATATGAAATCTATCTTTTGTATTTAAATCCCTTATATCCTTTATTCATATACGAGCACATAATTGAGTTATTATTTCAAAAATACTTTATAAATACATATGTAAAAGACTCTTAAATAATAAACCGGAATGTACAGTATACCTGATAATTATCGTAAAATTTCCCGTCAGCAGGAAATACAAATATAAATCCAAGTTATTCCCGAGCGGATCCATATATAGGCAGTTAAGGTTCGTTGCACATATTACATATGATACATAAAAGTATATTATATCTATAATTGTTCAATTATAAACATTAAAATTCATAATTTATTCCATATACAATGTACATTGTTTTGTATAAATTTGTGTCCGGATACGTTGTTACGTAAGCTCATTTTTAAAACATTTTAATTAAAAAATATGTTCGGTGCGGTTTATATTCCATATAACAATAATATTTATTGAAATATAACAAGTCGAAAGCTCATTAAAATTAATTATACAACAATAAATGTACATGCTTATATCCTTTCGACTTCATATATAGGTAGAAGAATCATAAAAAATGTAATAATTACAAAAATAACTCATATACACATGCACACTTTATACATATGTATGTATGCATAAATACATAAAAATCAATTTTCAGGATGTTCTAACCCACTTACTCTTTTCGTTGTCGACAACGTGCATACATAACATTTACATTGTAACACACTCACAAAAGAAATCTACAATTCCGCAGTTTTCTTTTTTTTTTTATTGTGATTTTCCAGTATTATTCCCTTATGTACGTAATGAATAAAAAAAGGAAAAAAGAAAAATCGTACACTGTACTTGTTTTATACACATAAACAACCTTTTCCGGTTTTCCTTATGTACAAAATTTAATTTGTTGTTACGTTTTTTTGTTTGTTTTAACTTTTCACTTTGTGTGTTGTTCCTGTTTTTTTTTTAGAAAATACAGGAAAATCATTTTTTGTTTTTTTTTTTATTTTGTATTTATTTTGCATATTAAACTACAGCAGACATATTCTTTTTCGAAAATTAATTATTTACCAGAATGTTTACTGTACTGTTTACTCAACAATCAAAGTTGAGCATACATCATACTTAGTATATATGGCAGAGACAGACATTTCCATATGACATGACATATTTTTAAATAAATATTTTGGTTGAGTCCACAATGTCATCTGCCTCAATCATATAAACTTTATATTTGTGTGTCCTTATGTTTTCGATGCACAAATTTAAATGGAAATGTTTATGTTGAAATTTGACGTATTCACATGGTTAAATGATATCTAACAACTCAACCAAATTTGTTTTGCAACTAGGGTGATTAAACTTTGGTTGGTTGAATTGGATATTTTTTGTATTATTACAAAACGATCGGCTTAGTTCTATTCAGTTTACAAAACCACCGGTTTTGCTTCATTTTCCAAAATAACATTCGAAACTTATTTAGGCATCCTAGTTTAACATACAAAGAGATGTATCCCAATTGTGTGAGAAATGGTTCAGGTTAATTTGAAATGACAATTTTAAAGAGACACGGCCACAATTTATGTATATATAGATTTTTATTATAATTGATTAAGAATGGTTCTATTGTAGAGTAAGATGTTGAGAAAATCCCCGCTCTCAATTTTCTTTATCAAAATAATTTTTGCCGATTTTTAAATACGAATCCGGACTCCGTTTTGGAAGTCCTTCATAATTTTTTTTATAAAAATCTGATATTGACAAGAAATTGTAACTATTGAAGTAAAAAGTATTTTTTGCACGTTTACTGGCCCTCAGAAAAAAATCGATGCAAATTTAAACTAGTTCGATCGTGCCAAAACCTAAAATATCATTTAGCGGCAAGCAAAAATTATTATTGCGGATGAGGATGGAAATAGCATGGATATAATTTGGCTATGGTCGCAAGTCGAAAAAATTCTCACTTAATTTTAATTAAATCCTATAGAGACCCGCAGAAACGAGTGGGAATAACTTGGATTCCATTTAGAGTGAAATAAAATTTCTAAAATTTAGCAAAGCAGTCCTGTTTCGGGGATCAAAAATACCAAATTGTTTGAAACTGAATTTTTTAAGGCTCCAAATATAGAAAAACGTTTTCGTTATTCCGTAAGAATCTTAAAAACAATTTTGTGGTGAACTGCTTCCACTACAAATTGACAGAAATCACATATTTAGAAAGTCATCAATCTGGATTAATAAAATAATTTAGTCATGCGTAGCGTAACTCAATTGTAATTAAGCGGATTTTTCCAAATCTGTGACACTATTCTAAGTTTACCTGAGAATAGGGAATTGAGAAAAATATTTTCATATAATTTCTGCCTAAATTGTATTTTGGAATAAGTTTGATGTAAATATTTTCAAAACAAAGAAAAAATATTAAATAGGAAAATATTTTCCTCTAAAAAAATTTTGTGTAACAAAATTTTCCCAATTAACTGTGTTTTGAACATTTTTGCACAAAGTTTTCGCTTCAGTAGGCTAGAAAAATACAATTTGGATAAAAATGCTATGAAAATATTTTTCCCAATTCCCCATTCCCAGGGAAAACCGGAACAGTGCCACTGGAAGTTTTGTCTATAATATATTTTGAACTTCTATTTGGCTAACACGATCAATTTTAAAATTTTCGATTTAAGAAGACAAGAAAAAGAAAATCTTTTTAGTTTTTAAAAAAAATTTAAGCAAGTTTGTTCTCTAAAATTTAAAAAGTTATTTCAAATTATATTTCTCAGATATATGAAATAATTATTTATAACTTTAACATATGTTATTTTAATAATAAAAAAAGATTTTCTAGTTTTAAAACATTTGTTTTCATTTTAATATACTTTTTTTCTTTAAATAAATCTCACAACTGATTTTACATATGAATGATCGATGATGATTCCTAAGAACTTATATTTGATGTTAACGATACACGGCTTATGCCTGCTTATGTTTAATATTTAATTTAATTCAAACACTTGCATTTATTTTTTTTAATTTACCTTAGCACATACATTACACAATTTTTTATTTAATTATAAATAAACTCAAATAATTATATCTACTATTAAATTTGATTGCACAAAAACTAAATTTTATAAAATCTAAAATATCACGAGCACGAGAACACTTTGAGTAAATTTAATACAAAAACAATAAGCAACAGGTATCAATAGTTTTTTTTTCTACAAATTAAACATAAAAAATAAAAAATAAGCTGACATTATTATCAAACAGTTGATCTTTAAATGCAAAGATTCTCTTTTTAAAATTTATTATTCTCACCAAATAAATATTTTCTTTAAATTTGAAAGTTATTTTTTAAACAATTTTATAAAATATTTTATTTAAAATTTTTTAAAATGAAACAACTTTTCATTAATTGTTAAAAATTTCATTTAATTACAAATTAAAATTTGAAATCTAGGCGTCCCTTTAGTGGTTTCATCTAAAATTTTGTCTTTAAACGAATTGCTATTTAAATCTGTAAAATGGCATCAAAATTACTAGAAACGAGTATTTTCCCTGCATGGAACTAGAAAAACCATACTAAGCGCAATTTTATGAAAATCTTTCGAGCCGAGAAAAATTTAAATTTTTTTTTCTTTTAAGAAAAATTTTGAATTTAAAAAATGATGTAATAAATGACCTTTTGCGAAATCAGAACGTGTCGCAATCGATGGCTGGTGCTTGAAAGCACTCCTTAGTAATTTTTATTAAACCCATGCTAGCCGAAAACAAACATAAATAGAGGGGCCTGGGTTCACCAGATGGCATAAAATGGATAGATGCAGAAAAAAATATTGAAAAAATCCCAACACATTGTGAATTATCCAGCAACACTTCACAATACGAGGCAACATTCTGCAACATTGTGCAACATGACGCAACACAATGGAATATCACACAATATTTCTAGACACGATGCAACATCACGAAATGCAACATTATTTAAAATTGTACGACATCACGTAAAATTACGCATTATGCTGTAAGTCGAAACATGGTGCAACATTATGCCAATCTGGAGTGCTTTAAAATGAACTTTCAGGAAACCATAACTCCTTCCAACATTTTTATACTGTACATTTGTATTGAACCTTTTTTATATTGCACATAGAGTGATTTCTATAGTGGATATATACAGGTTAGGAGGGACTTACATTGTAGAATTTAAATCACCTTATACCATTTCGAAATAAGCCGTAGAGCTTTTGCATAGAATTTTTGAACATACAGGCAACGGCTTATTTCGGAATAGCATAATTTAATTGTCATCCCACAAGGCAAATCCTTTTTAACTTATACAGCTACTATGGGAGACATTGTTCGAGATTCATGTACTTTACCATAAGCTACAACGCAGTCCTTCCATAAAAAATTGCACATATCCTTAATGATTTAAATTATTTCTGAAAAGAAGAAAATGGAATACATAAATTTGATATTTTATAGACACAAAATTTATTTTCAAATTTACACTTTTAAGAAATGTATACGGGTTAAAATATCTGTAAAAACATCTTTATTTTGTCCTAGGACACTAGTTTTTGGAACAAAATTGTTTGAGCAAAATTATAAAAGTGTCCGACAATCCCTTTCGCATATTTAAGTATTGCACACATTTGCTTATTTTTATTACTTGGTTGAAGATTTTGTGTTAGTGAAAGCGGACGTGTTTTAAGTGGAGATGTATGTACTTCAGAATCTATTATGTTTATGTTTATGTTTCACAAATATTAATAATTCAGTAATTTGAAGCTTAAAGTAAAGTGTACAAATTATTGCACTGTGGACTGTGAAAATTGAGAAAACGAAATTGAGAAAAAGAAAAGAAAAGACTTGTATTTCCTAAGTACAGAAACAGTATAGCTATTAGTGAGCTTGAACAGCTTATTGATTGGCGATTCAGATTTTGAAATTTTTTCATCGGATTTTGAATCGGAGCGAACCAAATAATTTAGCTTTTGATGAAATGGAGCACGACGATTTTGTAAACGTTCGACCAAAAGCTTCGCCTGATGTATTAGATTTTCCTTTTTCTGAAGAGCAACTAGATGAAGCTAACGAGTCAATTTTAAATTACCAAATTTTATATGGCAATGATGGTGTCATTGACAATGTGGAATTTAAGTTAATAGACGAAGTGTTAAATTTGGAGCAGGTTTACACATTTACACCGAAAGAAAAAATAGAATGGCGCCGAGGATGCATGCATTCCAAAAATCAAAAGTGATGTTTACCGAATCTGAGCGAGAGGATTTCTACCTTGATGACACGCCTTTGTCAAATTTTTTAAATTATTCTCCGGTGGAATTTTTTGAAAACGCCGCGACCTTTACAAATATGTTTGCTTTACAACAAGGAACCACTCCCTGAAAACAGACAAAAACGTTGATGAACTAATCGCGATTCATATACTTATGGGTTCGTTAAAACTTCCCAGTTCTAAAATTTTTTGGTCTAATGATCTACGATTAGATTTAGTGGCTAAATGTATGACTGATTTTGCCAACTAATAACACACCTGCATTTCGTTAATAATATGGAAATTAAGTCAACAAATACAGACAAATTTGCAAAAGTTCGCAAAGTAATAATTTTGGTACGAAACCAGCGTCTACAATTTCCTCATAAGTATTTTATGTGTTATTATCGGCCATGTTTATTTTGACAACAACAACGTTTTACAAAAACGAAATTTTTACCACGGTTTAAATATAATTCAAAATCAATCCCAATTTGAACAAATTTAAATCCGAATTCAGTAATTATATATAGAAGTCTAGTCCTAATAAGTATTTAATGTGTTATTATCGGCCATGTTAATTTTGACAACAACAACGTTTGCCAAACGCAAAATTTTGACTACGGTTTAAATATAATTCAAAATCAATCCCAATTTGAACAAATTTCAATCCGAATTCAGTTATTACATATAGACAACTAAACCTCATAAGTATTTTATGTGTTGTTATCGGCCATGTTTATTTTGACAACAACAACGTTTAACAAAACCAAATTTTGACTATGGTTTAATTTAAATTCAAAATCAGTCCCAATTTTAACAAATTTAAATCTGAATTCAGTAATTATGTATAAACATCTAGTCCTTATTAGTATTTTATGTGTTATTATCGGCCATGTTTAGTTTGACAACAACAACAACGTTTGACAACAACAAAATTTTGACCAAGATTTAATTAAAATTCAAAATCAATCCCAATTTTAACAAATTTAAATCCGAATTCAGTTTTTACATGTAGAAATCTAGTCCTCATAAGTATTTAATGTGTTATTATCGGCCATGTTTATTTTGACAACAACAACAACAGCGTTTGACAACAACAAAATGTTGACCGTGATTTAATTAAAATTTAAAATCAACCCCAATTTGAACAAATTTAAATACGAATTCTGTACTTATATATAGACATCTAGTCCTTATAATAATTTTATGTGTTATTATCGGTCATGTTTATTTTGACAACAACAACGTTTGACAACAACAAAATTTTGACCATGAATTAAATAAAATTCAAAATCAATCCCAATTTGAACTAATTTAAATCCGAATTCTGTAATTATATATCGACATCTAGTCGTTATAAGAATTTTATGTGTTATTACCGACAATGTTTATTTTGACAACAACAAAAGTCCATGACCAGTCCAAGACCATGATTTAACTAAACTTCAAAATCAATCCCAATTTAAACAAATTTAAATCCGAATTCAGTAATTATACATAGGCATCTAGTCCTCATAAGTATTTTATGTGTTTTTATAGGCAATATTTATTTTGACAACAACAACGTTTGACAACAACAAAATTTTGACCATGATTTAATTAAAATTTAAAATCAATCCCAATTTAAACAAATTTGAATCTGAATTCTGTACTTACATATAGACATCTAGTCCTCAAAAATATTTTATGTGTTATTATCGGCCATGTTTATTTTGACAACAACAACGTTTGGCAACAACAAAATTTGGACTAACATTTAAATGAAATTTTAATCTATCCGAATTTGAACATATTTAAAACCGAATTCAGTAACACACATCTAGTCCTCTTAAGTATTTAATTATTTTTTGTCAATTGTTGGATGAATTACCTTAAAAAGCTTAATTTTGGATCAGGAAAGCTTTATTAAGGTATAAATCATTTTTGATTTGATTTATTATATTACGCACCTTTTTTACAAATTATACTAATAAATATTTCGAGAGGTGTGGCCGAGTAGAGTATTAAAATATCTCTTTACTTACCAGCTTTTCGAAATATTAAAAGCTAAACAAATTAATCCGATTTGTACTATACGGATTAATCGGTTTAGTAATCCTCCATTGTTGACGGATGCAGAAATGAAAAAGAAAGTTCGCGGATACAGTGTTGAAATTAGCAGTCGAGACGGAAATGCCATCATCGTGTAATGGAAGGATAATCGGATTGTTCATACTGAAAAGATGGGATAAAAAACAAAAAACCGTGATTGAAATAAAACTGCCAGAAATAATTTCGAAATACAATGCGAACATGGGCGGAGTTGATAGCTTAGATCAACTTCTCAGCTATTATCGAATATGCCTAAAGTCACGAAGAAGGACACTACGGACCGTTTTTCATTTTGTGGATCTGGCATTATGCTCTATAGTTGGCTGGGATATAAGGAAGATGTTTCTTAAACCGGAGAAACTCATAAAATGGATCTATTGGCCTTTAGATTCTATACGTACTTCGAGCACTGATTGATCAAGCACATCATCAAGCATCAAGCACAGAACACGTCATCAAGCACAGAAGCGAGGCATACCACGAAATGAGCCGACCGAAAATTCACCGACTGCGAATAAAATAAGAAAATGTGAAATCCGATTTTTAAAAGAGGTGCAGGTGGATACTGTAAATCACTGGCCCGAGTGCAATGTGCATTTAAGCCGGGAAAGAAATTGTTTCAAATCGTTCCATCTAAAATAAATGCATCATGCACACCTAGCAATGTTTTGGAGTAACACAAAAGTCAATTTAATTTATGTGATGAAGGCAAAGATATGATAATTTTGTTTATTTGTTTTTTAATTAAATTTTTTTTAATTTTTAAATTTTTTAATAATAACCGTTAAATTTTATTTGACTAAATAAATGATTTGTGTCTAGACAAAGTAAAGCTTAACCTATTTTCATTGTAAATCTCATATAAAGGACATCAGAGAAAACCTATTTCCATCCATTTTCCCAGGGCGGTGTTCATTAACAACTATAAACTTTACCTGTATGAAAAAATATTAATTAATGTCGTAGCCTTCGCGTGCGGATGAAAAAGGTTAATAGTGGGACTACACTTCACAGCGATTTAAGGCAATTAAAATTTTAAAAGACAGTTGAAGCTTAACCAAAAACCCACATGAATATTTACCCTTCGGAATCGAATTCTGGAATTTGAATACTCCCTCTTACTAGTTTTTATCAAAACCGATGACGCGGGTTTTTTAATGAACCCCAGTGAAGAACCTTCTAAACGGATTTGTCCAAAATTACAATTCATAGAAATTCATTCTTGCAATTAAACACAACTATCACCGAAATTCCGGTGATCACCATTCCTCCAGATGAGTAAAAGTTAGCGTTTGAACCCTGATCTGAGCAGCATAGCACCTTTAAACGGTGGTTCATATATGTCTTAAAGCTGCTAGGACCAGCACTAAAGGATTCATTATCAATTTTCTCTGGAAAGGGCATTCAAGAGTTATCTTTAAAGTAGGTATTCACAGATCATAGGCGATATTTTAAATACGAACGAATACGAACGAATACGAACGAATAGGAGATAGACCGGAAACTTTTTCCTCTGCTATCATAAGAGATATAGTTCAGCTTTTCTTTTTTATGGTTGTGAACCATACCCTAAAGCAAGAGAGGCACTGAATATTTGTAAAGGGTGATCTAAATTAAATTTCGGGCTCTCCTGGAGAAGGGCATGCTAAATATCTGCTCCACTGTAGTCTTCCTCCTGGCACCAACTCAGCCGCTGTGACTTGTATTCTAGTCAATCATTTATCTTTTTCTATAGTTTCGATATTCATTTGAGACCGGCACCGCAAGCTCTCTTTTGTTTATTAGTCGCCGAAAGGCTCTAAAATTTTTGAAAGGCATTTTGTATATTCTGTTTTGCAGGATATATATAAAATTTACAACTACGTTTAACCATTGATCATAGTTTCATTGTGAATCTTCCTTGTGCCTTTCCAAAGTCTTCTTAACGCGTTAGTTCACTAAGGTGTCCTGTTTCTACGGTTTACTATCTCTTCTCATATGGGCTGATTATTGCTGTTGGAAGCATCTTGTTTATCACTCTACTTTAAAATCATACATTAACAATATGTTTGCAAGATGGCTTCAAGGTCCATAATAGAAACAACTAAATTGATTGGTATAATCGAAATAAATACTACTGTTATCTATAGAGGAGTTAAAATAATCCGCTGATTTACCCAAAAACAACAATGCACTATAACTAGAACCCAATCCTATAGAAACTATTTCATGATGGTCCAATACCACCTAGAATTACTATATTAAATATGTACAGCCTTCAAGGTATTAATCAATACAAAGAAAAGAAAGTCAATTTAAATCTAGAAATAAGGTTTTTCGGAAATCCACGTGGAACAAACTTACAGTAGAAAAAACCAAGGAAAAATATATACTATGGCACTCTTACGGTTAAAATAAATTAATTTATACAATAATTAAATTTAAATAAAAATTAACTCAGCTCCAATATATTTTAAATTTAGAAATCGTCAGCCAAAATGGGGAAGCCTGAAAATAAGATTTAGGTTAACTCTAATACACCTGAAATCGTGATGCCTTTCTATGTGGCAAAAAACACTCATTGCAAAAAATTAAATTAAATTTCGAATTGCAATTTTAAATCTCATCGAGCACCCTAAAAAGGAACAAAATTTTCATTTGAATTTTTTAACTGAATTGTTATTTATGTGGATTTTTATGATTGTGGCACTCCGTCTGGCATTATAAAAAGCTTTGACGATTCATTATTTATATTGAGAACCACCCTGTAAAGATTTTTTTTCTTGTTTTCTTTTCGAAGAAAATATGACCGACCTTTATCTGTCACAAAATAATCTCTCTTAAAATATATCGGTATTTTCAATGGATTTTGTTTTTTCCTTAAACAGCCCTCTTTCTAGCCCACATCCCAAACATAATCCATTTATGCAAATCTTTTTTGTTCTCTCTATATAAAAATGTTTAGTTATACAACGTATAAACATTTTTTTAAGGTTGTTCGACTATCCAAACATGGATATGTAGATATGTGTACAACAACAAAAAAAAACTGTTGAAACATATTTCGTTCATTCGAAAAACCACCATCAATAAATCCATCATCAATCTTTTAACAATGTACGTACATACATATAATATATATGAGGATATGTATTTATATACATTTCGATTTTTCAACAAAAATGTTTTCACCCCGCACCCTACACTACAATACGTATAACTAAACACTAGATGTATCCATATTCATGTGTATAACATAAACTGTCACGATGAAAAAAACAACACAAACACCAATCGCATAACACACAACAACAATTGTCAAAAAATATAAATTCTCCTCAAATATCGGAAAAACCCAACAACAAAAACAAAAATAGCTAAAACCAAATCATGTACAATTTGTAACATCATGAAAATAGGAATAGAAGTGGAAAACTATGCCATGTACACAATAAACATAAAAAAGGAAAAATCCTATTTATACAGCACACCACCCAGCCGAATACACATAAGTTGTTGTTCGCCATGTCACAAACTAAAGTAGAAGGATTAAACGAAATTATTTGAAAAACAACAACAATAATAATATGTAATAACCATGTGAAAATGATAAGGAAATAAAATAGTGGTGTCATATTTTTCCGGAGCATTTTTTTTATTTTTATTTCATTGTGTATTATGGATTGGGAATATAATAGAGAACAGAAACCCTTTATTTATTGAACAATTTTTGTTACAGCTTTTTGCTGTTTAAAAACAACCCCAATAATATACTCGTAACGTCTTTGTTTATCTTAGCTATATATAAATGTTCTAGACAATTCAAAGAATTGATCCAAACATTTTGATGTTCGTAATTTATGTTCAAACTGTATCCAAAATTGATAAGTTCATCACACATTATGCTATATTGATATGATGGAAATAAAATTTAGGTAGTTTATCCTGTAAAGGACAATTTTATGAGCAAACTATCTAATTCGGGAAACATTTAGTTTAAATTGTACTGCACGCCATATTTTATTACTCTACTTTACCTCTCGAAATATTTATTTATATAATTTGTAAAAAAGCTGAGTAATATAATAAATCAAATCAAAAATGATTTATACCTTAATAAAGCTTTTCTGATTCAAAATTAAGCTTTGTTAAGGTAACTCATTCATCAATTGACGAAAAATAATTAAATACTTAAGAGGACTAGATGTGTATTACTTAATTCGGTTTTAAATATGATCGAATTCGGATTGATTTGAATTTTATTTACAAGTAAGTCCAAATTTTGTTGTTGTCAAACGTTATTGTGGTCAAAATAAACATGGCCGATAGTAACACATAAAATATTTATGAGGACTAAATGACTATGTATCATTACTGAGTTCGGATTTAAATTTGTTCAAATTGGGATTGATTTTAAATTTCAATTAAATCATGGTCAACATTTTGTTGTTGTCAAACGTTGTATTTGTCAAAATAAACATGGCTGATAATAACACATAAAATACTTATGAGGACTAGATGCCTATGTATAATTACTGAATTCGGATCTAAATTTGTTCAAATCGGGATTATAATTGAATTATATTTAAATCATAAGTCAACATTTTGTTGTTGTCAAACGTTGTTGTTGTCAAAATTAACATGGCCGATAATAACTCATTAAATACTTACTAGGACTAGATGTCTATATATAATTACTGGATTTAAATTTGTTCAAATTGGGATTGATTTAGAATTTTAATTATATCACGGTCAAAATTTTGTTGTTGTCAAACGTTGTTGTTGTTGTCAAAATAAACATGGCCGATAATAACACATTAAATACATATGAGGACTAATTGTCTATATATAAGTACGGAATTCGGATTTAAATTTGTTCAAATTGGGATTGATTTTGAATTATATTTAAACCATATTCAAAATTATGTTTTCTTCAAACGATGTTGTTGTCAAAATAAACATGGCCGATAATAACACATAAAATACTTACAAGGACTAGATGTCAATATATAAGTACAGAATTCGGATTTAAATTTGTTCAAATTGGGATTGATTTTGAATTATATTTAAACCATAGTCAAAATTTTGTTTTTGTCAAAGATTGTTGTTGTCAAAATAAACATGGCCAATAATAACACATTAACTACTTATAAGGACTAGATATCTTTATATAATTACTGAATTCGGATTTAAATTTGTTCAAATTGGCATTGATTTTGAATTTTAATTAAATCACGGTCAACATTTTATTGTTTGATTTTCACAAACGTTGTTGATTTTCTCAAACGTTGTTGTTGTCAAAATTAACATGACCGATAATAACACATTAAATACTTATAAGGACTAGATATCTGTATATAATTACTGAATTCGGATTTAAATTTGTTCAAATTGGCATTGATTTTGAACTATATCAAACCATGTTAAAATTTGGTTTTGTCAAACGTTGTTGTTGTCAAAATAAACATGGGCGATTAACAAAACACATTAAATACTTATGAGGACTAGACTTCTTTATATAATTACTGAATTCGGATTTAAAATTGTTCAAATTGGAATTGATTTTGAGTTTTAATTAAAACATGGTCAAAATTTTGATTTTGTTAAACGTTGTTGTTGTCAAAATGAACATGGCCGATGATAACACATTAAATACTTATGAGGACTAGATGTCTGTTCATAATTACTGAATTCGGACTTAGATTTGTTCAAATTGGGATTGATTTTGAATTATATCAAACCATGTCAAAATTTTGTTGTTGTCAAACGTTGTTGTTGTCAAAATAAACATGGCCGATAATAACACATAAAATACTTATGAGGACTAGATGCTTATGGATAATTACTGAATTCTGATTTAAATTTGTTCAAATTGGGATTGATGTTGAATTATATTTAAACCACAGTTAAAATTCTGTTTTTGTCGAACGTTGTTGTTGTCAAAAATAAAATGGCCGATAATAACACATTAAATACTTATATAAGGACTAGATATCTGTATATAATTACTCAATTCGGATTTAAAATTGTTCAAATTGGAATTGATTTTGAGTTTTAATTAAATCATGGTTAAAATTTTGTTTTTGTCAAACGTTGTTGTTGTCAAAATTAACATGACCGATATTAACACATAAAATACTTATGAGGTATAGTTGTCTATATTTAATTACTGAATTCGGATTTAAATTTGTTCAAATTGGGATTGATTTTGAATTATATCAAACAATGTAAAAATTCAGTTTTTGTCAAACTTTGTTATTGTTAAAATAAACATTGCCGATAATAACACATAAAATACTTATGAGGACTAGATGCTTATGGATAATTACTGAATTCGGATTTTAATTTGTTCAAATTGGGATTGATGTTGAATTATATTTAAACCACAGCTAAAATTCTGTTTTTGTCAAACGTTGTTGTTGTCAAAATTAAGATGGCCGATAATAACACATTAAATACTTATTAGGACTAGATTTCTATACATAATTACTGAATTCGGATTTAAATTTGTTCAAATTTGCATTGTTTTTAAATTTTACTTAAATCACGGTCAACATTTTATTGTTGTCAAACGTTGTTGTTGTCAAAATAAACATGGCCGATGATAAAACATAAAATACTTACGAGGACTAGATGTCAATATATAAGTACAGAATTCGGATTTAAATTTGTTCAAATTGGGATTGATTTTGAATTATATCAAACCATGTCAAAATTTTGATTTTTTCAAACGTTGTTGTTGTCAAAATTAAGATGGCCGATAATAACACAATGTAATACTTATGAGGACTAGATGTCTATATAGAATTACTGAATTCGGATTTAAATTTGTTCAAATTGGGATTGATTTAGAATTATATTTAAACTATAGTCAAAATTTTGTTGTCGAACGTTGTTGTTGTTAAAATAAACATGGCCGATAATAACATATTGAATACTTATGAGGACTAGATGTCTATATAGAATTACTGAATTCGGATTTAAATTTGTTCAAATTTGCATTGATTTTAAATTTTATTTAAATCACGGTCAACATTTTATTGTTGTCAAACGTTGTTGTTGTCAAAATAAACATGGCCGATAATAAAACATAAAATACTTACGAGGACTAGATGTCAATATATAAGTACAGAATTCGGATTTAAATTTGTTCAAATTGGGATTGATTTTAAATTATATCAAACCATATCAAAATTTTGATTTTCTCAAACCTTGTTTTTGTCAAAATTTAGATGGCCGATAATAACACATTAAATACGTATGAGGACAAGATATCTATATAGAATTACTGAATTCGGATTTAAATTTGTTCAAATTGGGATTGATTTTGAATTATATTTCAACCATAGTTAAAATTTTGTTGTTGTCGACCGTTGTTGTTGTTAAAATAATCATGGACGATAATAACACATTAAATACTTATGAGGACTAGATGTCTATATAGAACTACTGAATTCGGATTTAAAATTGTTCAAATTGGAATTGATTTTGAGTTTTAATTAAATCATGGTTAAAATTTTGTTTTTGTCAAACGTTGTTGTTGTCAAAATTAACATGGCCGATAATAACACATAAAATACTTATGAGGTTTAGTTGTCTATATTTAATTACTGAATTCAGATTTAAATTTGTTAAAATTGGGACTGATTTTGAATTTAAATTAAACCACAGTCAAAATTTTGTTGTTGTCAAACGTTGTTGTTGTCAAAATAAAGATGGCCGATTATAACTCATTAAATACTTACTTGGACTAGATTTCGATATATAATTACTGAACTCTGATTTAGATTTGTTCAAATTGGGATTGATTTTGAATTATACCAAACCATGTAAAAATTTTGTTGTTGTCAAAAATTGTAGTTGTCAAAATAAACATGGCCGATAATAACACACAAAATACTTATGAGGACTAGATGCTTATGGATAATTACTGAATTCAGATTTAAATTTGTTCAAATTGGGATTGATTTTGAATTATATTTAAACCACAGTAAAAATTTTGTTTTTGTCAAACGTTGTTGTTGTCAAAATTAAAATGGCCGATAATAGCACATTAAATATTTACGAGGACTGTATGTCTATATATAATTACTGAATTCGGATTTAAATTTGTTCAAATTTCGATTGATGTTAAATTATATTTAAACCGCAGTTAAAATTCTGTTTTTTTTTAACGTTGTTGTTGTCAAAATTAAATAGGCCGATAATAACACATTAAATACTTATAAGGACTAGATATCTGTATATAATTACTTGTTTCGGATTTAAAATTGTTCAAATTGGAATTGATTTTGAGTTTTAATTAAATCATGGTTAAAATTTTGTTTTTGTCAAACGTTGTTGTTGTCAAAATTAACATGGCCGATAATAAAACATAAAATACTTATGAGGTATAGTTGTCTATATTTAATTACTGAATTCGGATTTAAATTTGTTAAAATTGGGATTGATTTTGAATTATATCAAACAATGTAAAAATTTAGTTTTTGTCAAACTTTGTTGTTGTCAAAATAAACATGGCCGATAATAACACATAAAATACTTATGAGGACTAGATGCTTATGGGTAATTACTGAATTCGGATTTAAATTTGTTCAAATTGGGATTGATGTTGAATTATATTTAAACCACAGCTAAAATTCTGTCTTTGTCAAACGTTGTTGTTGTCAAAATTAAAATGGCCGATAATAACACATTAAATACTTATTAGGACTAGATGTCTATACATAATTACTGAATTCGGATTTAAATTTGTTCAAATTTGCATTGTTTTTAAATTTTAATTAAATCACGGTCAACATTTTATTGTTGTCAAACGTTGTTGTTGTCAAAATAAACATGACCGATGATAAAACATAAAATACTTACGAGGACTAGATGTCAATATATAAGTACAGAATTCGGATTTAAATTTGTTCAAATTGGCATTGATTAAGAACTATATACTATACAAAATTTTGACTATACTTTAATAGTCAAAATTTTGTTGTTGTCGAACGTTGTTGTTGTTAAAATAAACATGGCCGATAATAACACATTAAATACTTTTGAGGACTAGATGTCTATATATAATTACTGAATTCGGGTTATAATTTGTTCAAAATGGTATTGATTTCGAATTTTAATTAAATCATGTTCAAAATGTTGTTGTAAGCAAACGTTGTTGTTGTCAAAATAAATATGGCCGATAATAACACATAAAATAGTTATGAGGGCTAGATGCCTGTGTACAGTTACTGAATTCGGATTTAAATTTGTTCAAATTGGGATTGATTTTGAATTATATTTAAACTATAGTCAAAATTTTGTTGTTGTCAAACGTTGTTGTTGTTAAAATATACATGGCCGATAATAACACACTAAATACTTATTAGGACTAGATGTCTATATATAATTACTGAAATCGGATTTAAATTTGTTCAAATTGGCATTGATTTTAAATTTTACTTAAATCACGGTCAACATTTTATTGTTGTCAAACGTTGTTGATGTCAAAATAAACATGGCCGATGATAAAACATAAAATACTTACGAGGACTAGATGTCAATATATAAGTACAGAATTCGGATTTAATGTTCAAATTGGGATTGATTTTGAATTATATCAAACCATAGTCAAAATTTTGATTTTCTCAAACGTTGTTGTTGTCAAAATTAAGATGGCCGATAATAACACATTAAATACTTATGAGGACTAGATGTCTATATAGAATTACTGAATTCGGATTTAAATTTGTTCAAATTGGGATTGATTTTGAATTATATTTAAACCATAGTCAAAATTTTGTTGTTGTCGAACGTTGTTGTTGTTAAAATAAACATGGCCGATAATAACATATTAAATACTTATGAGGACTAGATGTTTATATAGAATTACTGAATCCGGATTTAAATTTGTTCAAATTGGGATTGATTTTGAATTATATTTAAACCATAGTCAAAATTTTATTGTTGTCGAACGTTGTTGTGTTTAAAATAAAGATGGCCGATAATAACACATTAAATACTTATGAGGACTAGATGTGTATATATAATTACTGAATTCGGGTTTTAATTTGTTCAAAATGGTATTGATTTCGAATTTTAATTAAATCATGGTCAAAATGTTGTTGTAAGCAAACGTTGTTGTTGTCAAAATAAATATGGCCGATAATAACACATAAAATAGTTATAAAAGCTAGATGCCTATGTATAGTTACTGAATTCGGATTTAAATTTGTTCAAATTGGGATTGATTTTGAATTATATTTAAACCATAGTCAAAATTTTGTTGTTGACAAACGTTGTTGTTGTTAAAATAAACATGGCCCATATAAACACATTAAATACTTATGAGGACTAGATGTCTATAGATAATTACTGAATTCGGATTTAAATTTGTTCAAGTTAGGATTGATTTTGAATTATATTTAAACCATAATCAAAATATTGTTTCTGCCAAACGTTGTTGTTGTCAAAATTAACATGGCCGACAATGACACATTAAATACTTATGAGGACTAGATGTCTATATAAAATTACTGAATTCGGATTTAAATTTGTTCAAATTGGGATTGATTTTGAATTATATTTAAACCATAGTCAAAATTTTGATTTTATCAAACGTTGTTGTTGTCAAAATTAAGATGGCCGATAATAACACATTAAATACGTATGAGGACTAGATATCTATATATAATTACTGAATTCGGATTTAAATTTGTTAAGATTGGGATTGATTTTGAATATTAATTAAATCATTGTCAAAATTTTTTTGTTGTCAAACGTTGTTGTTGTCAAAATAAACATGGCCGATAATAAAACATAAAATACTAACGAGGACTAGATGTCAATATATAGATACAGAATTCGGATTTAAATTTGTTCAAATTGTGATTGATTTTGAATTATATTTAAACCATAGTCAAAATTTTGTTTTTGTCTAACGTTGTTGTTGTCAAAATTAAGATGGCCGATAGTAAAACATTAAATACTCACAAGGACTAGATATCTTTATAAAATTACTAAATTCGGATTTACATTTGTTCAAATTGGTATTGATTTTGAATTATATTTTAACCATAGTCAACATTTTGTTGTTGTCAAACGTTATTGTTGTCAAAATAAACATGGCCGAAAGTAACACATAAAATACCTATGAGTACTAGATGTCTATATATAATTACAGAATTTGGATTAAAATTTGTTCAAATTGGGACTAATATTGAGTTATATTTAAATCAGAGTATAGAAAATAAATTATATTTCCGTCAAATATTGTTTTTGTTGTCAAAATAAACATGGCCGATAATAACACATAAATTTCATCTTAAACATTTTAAGCGCCGAAAGTTCTCCAATTGAACTCTCTTAAAGTTTGAAGAAAGTCCTGAATTTCATCGAAAAAT
Organism: Nephrotoma flavescens; assembly: GCA_932526605.1. NCBI lineage: Eukaryota > Metazoa > Arthropoda > Insecta > Diptera > Tipulidae > Nephrotoma > Nephrotoma flavescens. The sequence continues at coordinate 272,834,768 of OW052221.1, read as the reverse complement.
CGTCTTCCGCGATGGAACTTATTTTTGACTTAATGGCGTTGTTAATATAAGTAAATTATGCCTTAGTGGACAGCAACAGACCTATATATGTTTCAAGTGACTCCATTACAACTACAAAAAAGCGTCGGAGGTCTGAATGAACTATATTTTTTCGTCTATGAAAATGATCGCCATATTACGGTCGATGGAGTTCGCTATCGTGCCAAGTTGGAAGACTATTTTTGGCCAGAATTGGATGGATTTGACATCATTTATATGTGGTTCCAACAAGATGATGCCAAGTGCGACACAACTATTCAAACAATTAATCTATTAATAAGATGTTCGTTAACCCTGTAATCTCGAGAAATCGTCCGGTCGAATGAGCACCTTGCTGATATGATTTAACGCCGTTGTATTTCTTTTTATGGGGTTACGTTAAGTAGTTGGTTTACCAATAAGCCAACTACGTTAGAGAAGCGCAAACACAATATCGAAAGCGAAATTTCCAACGTGCCAGCGTAATATGTGTAGGAGGGTGGTAGACAATTGGTTCCAAAGAATCGCTCAAAGCAAACGTGCTTTCGGTGGTTGGATCGAATTCCGGAACCTGGAACGCACTGGAATATATCTCAGCCCAATATCTATATTTTTTTGTGTTTTATTTAAATACAAAAATTGTTGTTCTTATTATAAACCCCGATAAAACAAGGTGGTGTAGGAGAAAAACAGCCGAACTTTCAATATGGCTACCAAAATGAGCATTTTCTGTGGAAAAGGGGCTTTTCTGAGTGTTAAATTATGACGTAAAACAAAACTATTTTTACAAACTATTTGTTAATTCACATTACAAATGGTAATTGAAATGCATATTTTGAATATTGTTCCATAAATTTTCAGCTAAATTGAAAAAAAAAAACATATTTTGTGAAGTATTCCATTGGTACTTCGAAAATTTATTCGATAATTAGAATTACAAATTTAGAATATCTTTTATGAAACTATTTGAAGCAAAACCCATCTTATAATAATAACGTTTCTCAAAGACAGAAATTACATAACTATATAAGGCCTTAAAAACAATATTTTATGATTTGGCCAAACCGTCCGAAACTTTTGATTCCGTAATTTGAATGCTTTTAGAAATCCGTAAATGTTACATTTTAACTTTAAGTCACATAGCATACCTATGTATATATATTGCTACTTCAAAAATATTATTCTATATCATGTAGGTACTCTAATAGCATCCGCTTCTAAATTATAAAAGCAAACAATTCAAAGCACACACAGACACACTTATCATATTAATGTTTTACATCTACAATCTACAAAACATATAATATGACATTCATGAGACATGATGTAAATTTTAAGTTGATTAATTTATTTACAAATTTTGTGATTTAAAATAAAATGCCGACCGATAAATTAGTCACGCAACTACATGCTAAACACGCTAGTAATTGATTACAAATAAACTATATATGTTTAAAAGTTGACATGCCGCGTCACATTAGATTCACGTAGACGGTATAAAGTATGCTAAATGTTATAAATATTTGATTAATTGCGGAATGAAAAATCGGGGATTTTATATACAGGGTGGCGCACGAATCGTGCTACAAAAACAAAACGTAATAACTATTTTTCTGTGTGACTAATCTGTTTTTTATTTTTTTTATTTTGCAGATTATTATTTAAATTTACTAAAATGGATGCTTGGAATACCGAAACGAGGATTTGGATAGTGCAGCGCTACCATGCTTTGCAGTCCATCATTTCCGTCCAGAGGGAATTTAGGCGGGAGTTTGGCGGCACTCCCCCGAGTAGATGGACCATTATGAGGTTGGTACGCATGTTTGCTGAATCTGGAAGCATCGCACGTAGACCGTACAATCGAGATCCCTATGTTCGGGTCGAAGCCACAATCGCAGCTGTAGCATCATCAATTCAGGCAAATCCAAGTGTTTCGACTCGAGAGTTATCGGCGCAAATTGGAGTTAGCAGACGGTCATTACAACGGATAATTCATGATGACTTAAACTTGTTTCCGTACAAAATCCAAATTACAAGCAAATTAAAACCTCTGGATTTGCCTATTCGCCTGGAATTTTGCCGGAAAATTATTGAAATGGCCGAAGAAGACAACAACTTCAACAACTTCACCTGACCTCACTGCACCAGATTTTTTTTTATGGGGTTATGTCAAACAAGAGGTGTTTAAAACGAAACCAAGGAATTTGACTGAATTGAAGCAGTCCATTACAACAATAATTGAGGCGATCCCGACTTCAACCCTTCAGTGCGCAATGAATAATTTTCTGATCAGGTGTCGCACATGCGTGAATGAGCATGGAGGTCATTTACGGTCTATCATTTTCAAAACTAATTAGTTAAATAAAAATAAAATTGAATTATCTATACAATAAAAAAAAATAAAGCCGATTAGTCACACAGAAAAAAAGTTATTACGTTTTGTTTTTGTAGCACGATTCGTGCGCCACCCTGTATTTTAATCGCGTACCAAACATAAAAAAAAGTGTTCGTAAGACATTTATCTTATTATATATGAATGGTGGTGTCCTATATGTATATATACTGTACCAAACGTTTTTCGCGTATATAAATCCAATTTCGTATTATATAGAGCTGCATGCGATATAAATATTCAGGTTATGTATAGCATACAACACACGTATATTATAGAAGAATTTTTATGGGCATGAAATTTTTATCGCCATCATATAGCGATGAGGTATATACGACGGGATAAAGTGTCCCCTACACAAAATATAAAAGGATAATACCTGTGTCGTAATGTATTTATATATGTAAAGGTACATTATTTTCGAACGAACGCCGCATCAAGCACCACAACCTTAAATAATTTTTTGTGATGAATTTTAATGTGTTACTGTTATAGCGACGGTAGCAGCAGCAGCAGCTTATATACGAACGATGGGTATAATTCTAATCAAATATTCCGTCATCATTTACAGGTTATAAAATTCTAATTTATGTTAATCGAAGAGCATAAAATTATAACAAATATTCATTTGATTTAATCAAATCCCTTTACGATAAAAACGACAATAACAACAATTATGTACAACATACTCGAATATACATTCGAGTACAAAACACATAACACGACGGTGCGGTGGAAAATGTACGTAAATATATAAAACGTTAAAAATACAACAGAAAAATAAATAAATTTCCAGCACAGTGTTTTTTTTTTTTTTATTTTTTGGGTGAAAAATGAATTTTTCATGAAAAATTTTTGCTTGTTGTTTTATTGTATATTATGTATATAAGTTTGTATCTACTTATATAGAAATTTGTTCTCTGTGAGTGCCATATTCGCGCCGTCGTGCCCCGAATTTGGGATGAGTGTCAAACCCTCCCCCCCCAAAAAAAAAACGGAAAAACAAAAATGATTTTCCCTATTATTATTTCCTAGTGTATATATGATAGATGAGTGAAACGAGGATAAATTTTTATTTTGTGTCTAGAACCAAGTAGCAAAATATATACGACGGTATATAGGTTCTAGATGTAATATATTTTTGTGTAATTGTTATAATTATTTTGATGTGGTTCGGTCGTATCCTAGTTATAATGTTATTGTTGTTGTTGTAGTTTAGAAATAGATAGATAGGATTATTTTCAAGTTTTTTTTATAACTATATATACATATACATATTTTTCCAACTATGATAAATGATTATGAGCAGGGTAATTTGTTATGCACGAACATACTCATTGATAATTTATTACCTTACTTTGCAAATATAAAAAAAAATGTAAAAAATTTGAATAATTGCTTATTTATTGTGTTAGAAGTAAAATAGGGAAATATTAGGTATATACTATAAAATGGGAACTCGTATATATATATAATTAAATTAGTATTAGGATCAGGAAATATTTTTTTTTTATTTGTACACAAGAAGACGCAAACACTTTAATTAGCACGCGTAAACACACAACTTAATAAATGACTTGTTGATTGCACACAAATTTTCACCATTTTGTTTAGATTATATTTCCACTTTGACAAGTATTCGGCACGATACAGCAAAAAATGTAAAAATTCCCCCAAAATTATTTGATATTTTTTTATTATCTATATATGATTATATATCTGCAAATTAAATGAGCACATCTGGTTTGTTGTTTGTGATTTTAGGGATTCAGACGATATAAACATTGAGTATATTTTTTGTGATGCATTAAAGCTCCAATATTTTTAAATTTAAATCAGGAAACATATGGTTTGAAATTTTCGTATCTTCCATGGGGATGTTCAGCCATATATTGATATATAATATTGACAATTCATACATAGGCATCTTCTATTGTGTCAAAATTTAAATTTTGTTTAGTGTCTATAAGAGTAGCTTTCTAGGCTGTTCTCCAAAGTGCTTAATTTACTATTTAAATTATAAATTATACAAAATATTTGTGAATTAAGTGTTCGGGACGGAAACATTATCTGCAACAATACTTGTAATACTAAAGACAGGTTTATGTCGTTTAATGCTCTGATGCATCCGTTGACTTAAAAGCTATTCATATTTAGGGGCCATACTCAAATTAGTTCAACACAGAATTTAAATCACTTACATATTTCGTTGAATGGTACTATCAACGGGATAATGACAAGTGGGAGCCCCTTAAACCTCCGATTCCCCAACAACTGTTTATGTCGTTTAATGCTCTGATGTATCCGTTGACTTAAAAGCTATTCATATTTAGGGGCCATACTCAAATTAATTCAACACAGAATTAAAATCAATTACATATTTCGTTGAATTGTACCATCATTGGAATGATTACTATGGGGAGCTCTTTAACCTCCGATTCCCCAACAACTGTTTACGTCGTTTAATACTCTGATGTATCCGTTGACTTAAAAGCTATTCATATTTAGGGGCCATACTCAAACTAATTCAACACAGAATTAAAATCAATTACATATTTCGTTGAATGGTACCATCATCGGAATGATTACTATGGGGAGCTCTTAAACCTCCGATTCCCCAACAACTGTTTATGTCGTTTAATACTCTGATGTATTCGTTGACTTAAAAGCTATTCATATTCAGGGGCCATACTCAAATTAATTCAACACAGAATTAAAATCAATTACATATTTCGTTGAATGGTACCATCATCGGAATCATTACTATGACGAGCTCTTAAACCTCCGATTCCCCAACAACTGTTTAAGTCGTTTAATACTCTGATGTATTCGTTGACTTAAAAGCTATTCATATTTAGGGGCCAAACTCAAATTAATTCAACACAGAATTAAAATCAATTACATATTTCGTTGAATGGTACTTTCATCAGAATAATGACAAGGGAGGGCCCCTTAAACCTCCGATTCCCCAAAAACTGTTTATGCCGTTTAATGCTCTGACGTATCCATTGACTTAAAAGCTATTCATATTCAGGGGTCATACTCAAATTAATGCAACACAGAATTAAAATCACTTACATATTTCGTTGAATGGTACTATCAACGGGATAATGACAAGTGGGGGCCCCTTAAACCTCCGATTCCCCAACAACTGTTTATGTCGTTTAATACTCTGATGTATCCTTTGACTTAAAAGCTATTCATATTCAGGGGCCATATTCAAGATAATCCGTATTTCGTTGAATGGTACCATCATTGAAATGATTACTATGGGGAGCTCTTAAACCTCCGATTCCCCAACAACTGTTTATGTCGTTTAATACTCTGATGTATCCTTTGACTTAAAAGCTATTCATATTTAGGGGCCATACTCAAATTAATTACACATAGAATTAAAATCAATTACATATTTCGTTGAATGGTACCATCATCGGAATGATTACTATGGGGAGCTCTTAAACCTCCGATTCCCCAACAACTGTTTATGTCGTTTAATACTCTGATGTATCCTTTGACTTAAAAGCTATTCATAATCAGGGGCCATATTCAAGATAATCCCATACAGAATTTAAATCAATTACATATTTCGTTGAATGGTACCATCATTGAAATGATTACTATGGGGAGCTCTTAAACCTCCGATTCCCCAACAACTGTTTATGTCGTTTAATACTCTGATGTATCCTTTGACTTAAAAGTTATTCATATTCAGAGGTCATACACAAATTAGTCAGATACTGAATTAAAATTAAATTACATATTTCGTTTTATTTAAGTTTTTTGGGTTGACAGTAATATTTTTGTTTAATGATAGTATCACGATAGATTTATTTTTGGCTGACATTAAAACATGGTCCATTTTCTTTCGTTGACAGAATAATTTTTGGGTTGGTATATACAAAATAGAGTATTTTTAAACATTTTTGGGCTGACACTTGCCTATAGTCAAAGTCTGTATATTTTAGTATTGCCATGATTTTTTTTGGGTTAGAATTTGGGCCAACTTCATATACATTCAATGCATCGCAAAAAAAAACCTGGATGACAGCGGACATATTTTCAAGTTAGTTGAAATCGTTAGATAAAAACTTTTTTAAAGGAAAAGAGAAATGTAATTTTAATTATAGATAATTGACCAGCACATCCGAAGATCCCGCTAGAAAGTGCCAAATTATTTTTTTTTGCCTCTAAATACTACCAGAGTATTACAGCCTTGTGATGAAGGAATCATTACGAATTTAAAAGTGATATACAAAAAAAAATTAAGTGTGCTTTAGACCACACTACTGAAACTTCTAATATATATTTAATATTTATAATATAATATAGAAAAATTATAATATTGAAAAGAATAAATTGGTGCGTTCTCGAGTGTCACCTAGCCGTTTATGTCTGATGCCACAAGAGGTAACCTTGTAACTTGTTAACTTTTTACTTTATAATGTTTATGTATGTGTAACAAAATGGACAAAAAAATCATTTTTGAAATCTCTTCGCATAGTAAAAATGGCTTTGAAATATTTTTTATTTCATTTATGTTTGTGTAGTGTGGTTTCATCGAAAATTTGTTTAAGCCGCATTAAAACCTGTATCATAGGCAAACGGGGAAAGAAACGGAGAAAGAATCGGTTTTTATGATACTTTGTGTGGAATGGAGCTATAATATAGAAAAAAAGAAGGGAAAGGTTCGGAGCCGAACTCTATAAGCATTTTTGTTGCCTATAAAATAAAAGAAAATGGCTTTTCCACAAAAATAAACACAAATCACCACACCTAAACATTATTACTACCCCCACCCACTATCCAATTCAAACCCCCAAAACCCATCACACCCGCACCACCCTATACCGCACCACCCATATTATCACCCTTTAACACCTTCATACTCACTTCCACACACACCACCCACACGAACCCTCATCCACCAAATTCAAAATTCCCAAATCAAACCCAAAATGCCTCATCCCATCCCCTCTACCTGCCATATCACCACTCCTACCACTCCCATAACCACACCTCCCATACAAAACCACATTCAGACGAGATATATTTTTATTCCACATTCACATGCTCTATGAAACCAAAATAGAATAGAAAATAAAAAAAAATCTCAATTTTAAGGAGAGGGGTTAAAAAAAACCAAATCAATAGGGATCATTCCCATGAATTTCTTGAACTTTTAGTGAAGAAATTAAGTTGATATCTCCATCCGTTCTAAAGTTATCGTGCACACAGGCGGACAGACGGCAAACCGAAACCATATAGCATTTTTTTAACAAAAATGCTTAAAAATACATATTTAAAATATACAAAACAGCCGAATATTTTTTTGGTCACCCTGTGCGTTCTGGAGTGAGTGAGTGACATAGATGTTATAATATAGAAAAAAAAAATTCTCGTTCTCGAGTGAGTCAGTCAGTGACATAGAAGTCTATATTATGACTTTCCAATTTTCCAGTTTTTCAATTTTTCAATTTTCAAATTTTAAAATTTACCAACTTTCAAAATTTCCAATTTTCATATTTTTTATAGTCCTAGTTTCCAATTTTTCAATACTCCAATTTTTCAATTTACCTGTTTTCCAATTTACCAATTTACCAACTTTCCAATTTTCTAAATTTCCAATTTTTATATTTTCCAATTTTCCAATTTTCCATTTACCTATTTTTCAATTTTCTAATTTTCCAATTTTAGAATTTTCCAATTTACAAATTATTCAATTTTGCAATTTTCGAAATTTCCTATTTTCCAATTTTTCCATTTACTAATTTTTCAATTTTCCTATTTTCTTATTTTCCAATTTTTTTAACCAATTATTAAAATAAAATGGTATCAACTAATGTTCCACCTAGGGATTTATGAATTGTCATGGCACATCCTGATACTAAAGGAAAATGATTTCGTTTTCGTTTATTGTTGTTGTTGTGTATTGTTATTGTTTCGTTCGCCTCGTTCGATTACATTTTTCGTAACGCATTTGCCAGTTTAGTCCCCAAATCAAGCGTGCCTAAAGAAGTTTTACTTCAAAAATTCCCCTTTCAAAAATATTTAGCAAGTATTGAGCTTAAGGAAATATGAAACAGGTATCAGTTTTAAATGCGTTGTACATGGTACGCTACGCATGGAAACTTGTTACGCTTGTAACTACTACAATTCCAAAATCTTCCGACGATCATCAGCCAGAGATAATATGTGAAGGATAGCGATAAAGGGAATATGATGTTCCAGTTTCGGTACCTTCAGATGAAACCGTCGTCAGTAGGTAAGCTATGTGACTTCCAGCACAGAACCGCGTGTATTTTCTTTGTTTAAAAGTTTTATATATATAAAAATGCGTGAAAAGTTATAATAAGTTATAAAAGTTATTAAAACTATAAAAAGTAATAAAACATTAAAAAAAATGTTATTAAAAATTATGATAAGTAACAAAAGTTAATAATTTTATAATAAGGTAACAATAAAACGTTATAAAGTTGCAAAAATGCAATAAAGTTGCAGCCATTTCCTTTTACATAACCGAGAGCTATTAATCAAATTTGATATAAATTAAAAATTATTTAAGATTTAACTGTTTTGCATTCGTTCCAGCATAATCTCGCATAAATAAGACTTAACTGAACAATTAAATAAAACAGGATAGTAAAATATTTAATTAGTTTAAAGTAAATGTAATAAAATTGTGACATTTATTTTTATTTATAAACGACATGTATTAATCAAATTCGATATAAAGTGAAAGTGACTTATGATTTTATAGTTGACTATAACCATAGAGTAAGTAATGTTATAAAGAGTAACAAAACAGAGGAAAAATTGTCATCAAAAATGCGTGGGTGATGCAATTTAAATGGATTATACAATACACTTACACAACAATTTTTTATTTTATTTATATCGAGTATTGTCATACTCGCTACTATTGAAATAAAACTATAACAATTACGGTACATAAAGATGTGTAAAATTTTCGTTTAACCCATTAATATTACATAACCCATGCATTTTTGAAGACAATTGTTTCTTTGTATCATTACTCTTTATAACATTAGAGACTCTTTATTATAACTGTGATTCATATTATCAATCCGATAAAAAGGAAAAATGAACAATAAATTTAAGTTGCTACACTCAAAAAAAAATTCTGTAAATAAACAGCAAAACAAAAATAATTTGTACAAAATAATTTGTAAATTATAAAAATATATTTTAAAAATAACATTTTTTTTTTAATAAATTCAATAAAATTTTCATAAAATTGAAAATATTGAAAAAAATACATTAAAAATACATTTTAAAAAATTTGTAAATTTAATAAAAATTTCGTCAAATATACAAAATATTAACGATAAAATTGAAAGGGACGTTCTATAATTTACAAATTTTTTTGTGTACTGTATATTTACAAAAATTTTGTAATTTTTTTTTTGAGTGTACGCGACTCTAAAAGATGAAGTTTCATATACATAAATTTGCAATTCCCGCCACAAAGATTTAACACAGAAAGCTCAAATTCGTTGTTTAGGACCTGCAGGTAAACAGCTGCTGGAATGCTGGAACTGAGGAAACACAATCGACCGGTTTCATTTCCTGAAAAACATCCCCAGACAATCACTCCTTCTTTTTTTTCGGTGGAAGCCTTAAAAGAAATTCGTTGCTAAGCCTCTCGTCCGGTTTTCTTCTTACAAGAACTCTTCCATCTCCAACTTGCAGCTTGAATTTTGATTCATCGGAAAAAATCACGTCATTTCACATCTCTGGAGTCCAAGAAACATGCCCATGGGGTCATATCAAACTTTTTTTCACTAGTAATGTGATCTCAGGTTTTTGGACTGGTAAAAGTGCTCCCAAACCAGCTTTAACAACTCTTTTACTCACCAAGCTGGCTTAAATCTGTTTTCCCGTTGCCTATGTTGAGCAGACAACGGGAAAACGGCATCTTATGAAGTTTTATAATTGCAATATTATAAAATGATCTTCCACTGGCGTTGTCTTTCTGGGCCTTCCAGAGCCTTTCTTTCTTTGTGTACTGCCCATCTCTCACATTTTTTAATATTCCACGCGACAGTACTTTTAAGAAAGTTTCATCTTACTGCTATTTCACGCGTGGTTAAATTTTCTCGCGTCAAAATCAATATATTGCTTTTACACTGCTCACTGACTTTTCCCATTTTTTTAAACTAAAATTGCACTTTATTCTTTATAAAACATCTGCACCCTAATGACGGCCAAGAACGGTAGGCGTAAAATAAAATAATTGCTTGCCCAATTTTGCATAATACTACAGTTGCGGGGTTGTACCGGTGTAATAAAAATAAAAGCGGTTCAACAAAATATTAATTTAAAGACAAAACTTCTACAAATCAATGAAAAACAAAAAAAAAAATTAAAAAATAGGTGTTTAATTTTTTCCATTACTTTAAATCCAATCAACGTATTTTGAATATTTTGGCAAATTTTTTTCCCCAAAAATTACGTCATTCATGTACTTAAATTGAAACAATAAGCCAATTGCTTTCAAACGTTTTGTAGTTTTTAGAAAAAAATACTCCAATTTGCAATAAAATATGTTTGCCACATTTTTTTTCTAGCACTGTATATAGCAACTTTATCAATGCATCTGGCGTCAACGGTAACAGTTCAACATCAATTTGTGGACACATTCAATTTTGAGAAATTTAGAATGCAATTTAATTTGTTATTTAGTTTCTGTTAATAATTCATCAATATCATTTTTAGTTAGAAAAATGGGTATTTTTTTGTGTCTTGTAAAAAAGTGGTATACAACATGATAATGAAAATACATACGTATTTGTTTCTATTTCTTATGAATGAATTTCAAAATAACGATTCTGTAATAGAGATTTTCAATCCGCGTGTGAAAATTGAAGTGTTTTCTTATGAAGATGAAGTGTTAAGTGGAAATTCTCAATCAATCGCAAAATTATTTCAAACACAAAACAATAATAACTCGAACCAAACAAACATAAGTCATGCGCTGAAAATTATTCCGCTGTTAATGAGTTACACAAATTGTGTTCTTGTGTTGAAGTCACATTTTCTCAAATAATTAAACCGGAAGCAAAAATATTTTTTATGAAAATTTTAACATCCACAATATGGTCAAGCTTATGAATTGGTTCATTACAAAGATTATGACAAAAGGAATGATTTAAAACTTGCCTTAGAAAATATTTTTCTGAAACGTAGGTCTCAAGGTGAAGTTTACGCTGAATTACGCCGAAAAAACGAAAGTGTAAAATTTTTTGCATCTAAAATAGAAACCTTGCTGAACGAATTAAATAATAGTTGCATTTCAAAGCAGCTGGCCTAAAAGGTAATCTGAAAATAATTATTAAATCGCACCATTTCGAAAAATTAAATGATGCTATTGCCCAAGCCGTAGAAGAAGAGGTAAGTCATAAACCAACTACAAGTTCGTATTCTAAATTCTCGGTTGGTCAAAGTATACAATCAAATAATATGTTCCTATTGTTAAAAATCTGCCGTCACAATATCGATAAATGTTATAAAAGAAAAAGTCATAATTTAAGTAACATAACTATGCTACAAAATACTAAAACTTGACTTTTCGACCTTTCCTCTATTCAAAAGATTGACAAACAATTCCTCTCAAAGATTTTTCAGAATAACTTGAATTCACATCGAATAAGCAGTAACATTATTTCATGCAACTCGTGAAAAACGTGAATACCAATATCTTGTGCTATGACATTTTAGGAAAAGATATTTTAGAATATTATAAATGTGATTATGATATTAAATCGCTCGAAATAATTCAAAATAAAATAAAATTTAATATTCCTCTTCATAATAATCCAAACCAAAAATATATAATTCCGGCAAGATCCGGCAAAGTATAGCTTATTACCTATTAGACCGGAAGAAAATGAGGTGCATCCCTGTCCGTCTCAAAAATTACTGCGTGATGATGTTTTTCTAGCTAATTGTGTTGTACAACCAAAAAAATAACTATGCTAATTTTAGTATTATTAAAAATAATGAATATGAAACTGAATTAAAAGATTGGTAATATAAAAAAGGAAAAATTGTCAGATTATGGCGTATATCATGCAACACAAAGGTCGGATTCATTCAAGGTGATAAAATATCAGCGAATAATAAAGTTTACCATAAATTTCACTTTGCCAAACTCTCCATTTTTTTTTTTTTTTTTTTATTTTATTTAAATTATTACAACTGAATACAATTCATCTAGTAATTTTTCTTTCTTAATTTAGTCACTTGTGAATGAGAAGACGCCCATTGGCCGGCTCCATTTATAGGTTATTTACTGAAGTAGTCTTTGCTTTGGTGTCCTTAATCCATTAAATCAATTGGTATCGTTCTCTGCAATCGTCTTACTGCATGGGAGGTGTCCAACATACCACGAAGCTCTTCATTTACGTGTTGATAAATACGTTGTCCATGTATTACTGCAATTTTGTTTATTTCTTCTTGGACCGTCGGGATATTTAGATCCCTAAGAAGGTCATCGTTCCTAATGTATCACGGAGCGTTAACTATACCACGTAGCACTTTGTTTTGAAAAGTTTGTATTATTTTAGTGTTGTTTTTCTTTGTACAGCCCCAGAGCTGTATTCCGTAAGTCCATACAGGCTTTAGCACCTGTTGATATAATAGCAATTTATTTTCGGTTGACAATTCTGAGTTTTTCCCGAGCAGCCAATACATTTTTCGATATTTGATATTAAGTTCTTCTTTTTTCTTTTTAACGTGCTCTTTCCATCTCAGCCTGGTATCTAAGGTCATCCCTAGATATTTAGCCTTATTTGCATATGGAATCTGCTGACCGTTAATGATTACAGGTTTGTAACTGACTTTTAGATTAGTAAAATTCACATGCGTGGATTTCGATTCATTGAGCCCGATACGCCACTTTTTTGTCCATTTTATGATTTTGTCACATGCTTCTTGAAGTTTCGTTGTTGATTCCTCGATAGTGTCTCCTACTGAGAGAACTGCAGTGTCATCAGCAATAATGTTGCAACGGTAACATCGTTTAAATGAGGTAGATCTCTGGTGTAGAGTAGGTAAAGAATAGGTCCCAAAATAACCTTGCGGGACTCCTGCCAAAATCTTTTTTAGCTCGGAATATTCATCTTCATATTTCACCCGAAAGTGGCGATTCTCTTTGTATGATTTTAAAATCATGTAATATTGTTTTGGTAAATCTCTATGTAGTTTAAAGAGTAAACCTCTGTGCCATACCTTATCGAAGGCCTGTGCCACATCTAAGAAGATACCAGAGCAGACCTTTTTCCTTTCTAATGTATTCTCAATGACATCTGTAAGCCTGTGAACCTGCTCAATAGTTGAGTGTTTCTCTCTGAAACCAAACTGATATTCTGGGATAGGGTTTCGTTGTTCTATGGTTTTTTTCAATCTTTTGAAGAACAGCCTCTCAAACAATTTCGCTAGTGTTGGTAGAAGTGAAATTGGCCGATAAGATTTTCTATCATTCGGTGGCTTGCCCGGTTTCGGAATCATTATTACTTCTGCTACTTTCCACTGCATTGGCACATATTTTTTCCTGAGGATCGCATTGATTATGCGCAGTAATTAACGGGTCCCTTTTTCAGGCAGCTCCTTTATTATTTGCCCTGTTATCAGATCGTAATCAGGAGATTTCTTTGCTTTTATGTTCTTAATTTCAGCTTTTAGTTCTTTCAATGTTACAGGGCTGATATCTTCGTAATCAGATATTCTGGACATATCAGCAGTGTTTTCGTAGATGGTCTGCCGACCTAAAGGTGGAAATATTTCTTCAAGATGTTCAGCAAACAGGTCAGCTTTATCTTTCGCACTTCTAGCCCAATTCCCATCATTTGTTTTGATTGGGGGATCTGCGTTTTTGTTCGTTTAATCCTTTTGTTGCTTTCCAGAGGGAATAGTCGGTATCTTTAGTTGGGGTTAGAGAACAAAGATATTTTCCAATTGTTTCATTTTTCACTGCTCTTATGAGTACCTTAAGTTTGATGCACAAGTTGTTTAAGGTGGTTTTATCTTGCGACGCACGTGTATTCTGCCATTTCTTTTGGGCTTTTCGTTTTTCCTGCACTAATTCTCTTACTTCTATTGGGTAAATAACGGCGTTTTCCTTCCTGTGGCACTATTCTGGTAATTCCCCGGGAATAGGGAACTGGGGAAAGATTTTACATAGCTTTTATCTATAAATCAGTTTTTTCTGGCATACCGAGAAAAAAAGTTTGATGTAAATATTAGTAAATTGGGAATAATTTTTCCATAGCGAAATTATCAGCGAAAGTTATTCCCAATTTTATTTTGTTTTCAAAAAAATTGCCACTAACTTTTTACCTCAGTATGCCAGAAAAAAATTATTTAAATATAATTTATATGTAAATTCTTTCACCAGTTCCCTATTCCCGGGGAATTACCAGAATAGTGCCACTGGATGATAATTTGGAGGTGCATTCCCAAGCCGACCATTGTATGACATCAAGGAGCCGGTTCCTCTTCTATTTCATATTCACTTTTGATTTTCACTTAAAGTTCTATTTTTTCCTCTACTAGCTGCTTAAACAATTCCCAATTTGTTTTGTTGTTTGTTAGTTGTGGTGAATTTGTTTTTTCTGTAACATTTTCGCTAACCGTCATAATAACAGGAGAATGATCAGATATTAGACTTTCATCCTTTTCTAAGAAGATGTAGCGTTCCGATATGCCTTTAGTGATGTAGAAATCTATTAGGTCTGGGATTTTGTTAGGATCTGTTGGCCAGTACGTTGGTTTCCCTCCTGAGTAAAATTCAAAGTTTTAGTATTGGCCAACTGCAAGTAATTTTTTACCTTTTGGAGAGGTTAATCTTGAACCCCAGAAGGTATTTTTTGCATTAAAATCGCCTCCGACAATGAAGTTACTTCCTAATTTCTGGAACAGGTTAATGTAGTCTTCTTTTTTTAGGATATACCGTGGGGGACAATATATTGCAGATATATTACAGGTGATGTGATGACCAAATTTAACCGTCACGGTGGTTACTTGCCATGGATTCTTTTTCTAGTTTTAATTCTTCGTGATGTTTAATATTATCTCTAATAAATATAGCTGACCCGCCTCTTGCTCGTTCTGCAGGATGTGTGGTATGGTAACAAGTATATCTCCGGATTGATACATAGGAGCTGCTGGTAAAATGTGTTTCTGATATTAAGCATATATCAATTTTCTCTGTATTTAGAAAAAGTTCTAATTCTTCTAGGTGTTGTGTTAATCCGCTTGCATTCCATATGGCTATTCTTAATGAGTAGTTTTGATGTCTGGTTTCTGCCCCGCAACTATGAGTTGAACTGTGTATTGCAGACATTATTTATTTTTAACTATTTTGGAACTTGGAATTTCCAGCGAGTTAAGTCGATTCAGAATTAACTTATTTAGTTTATTCTGTACCTCAAGGCTATTAAGAATTGCTTGGAGAGTGTTTTTGAAATTTTCGGTACCGTTTGCCTCATTTTCTTTCGGATTTGAAGCGGCCTGTGCATATGTATAATTTTCCCTACGCATAGATGATTCGTATCTTGCTCGATTTTTGTTTGGATGACTTAGAGGGGGTTTGCGTGCCTGATCCCTCACTTTTTGTAGCTGCTTGGCAACTTTACATCCTCGGTAGCTTGCTGGATGCTGCCCATTACAATTTATACATTTTGCTGGTTCTTCTTTTGATAGTTTGCAACTTTGTGTTGGGTGCTTTTCAACACAATTCACACATCTTGGATCACGCGCGCAATATCGTTGCGTATGGTCAAAGCCTTGAAATTTTTTACATTGTACTATTCTTGTACTGCCTCTTTTAACAGCTTCGATCTTTACTCGCATGTTGAGCATGCCAGTTATATTGTAAATGTTTTCTATTTGCTCGGATTTATCAAACGTTAGCATGAACAGGGGAAGCCCTCTTTTTGAAACGGCTTCTAGTCGGTTCTCTCCGCTACGTTGCTCTTTTTTAATAATGTTTACGGCATCAAGGATTTTAAATCCTTTATTTTCTAGATCCTCCATTATTGAATTAATTTCACAGGTTGGATGTAGCCCTCTTGGCATGACCTTGATGAGACGATCGTTTTTACTTTCGCATATGTACCACTGATATTTTTGCGTATTCAGCTTCATTGACAAGTTTCTGTATGCGTTTGGATTTGAAGTGTTAATCTTCCATACATTATTGTTCAGAGCAGTAATTTTATACTCTTGTTCCGTAACAGTACTCATTACACTTTGGATTTCTGAGTAGTTCGTTACTCCTACTATGAAAATCGGTGGTGGGGCTTTTACCTTTGTCTGTGCTTCATTTTGTTGAGCTGGTTGCCGTTCGGATGATTTTTCTACCTCATCGACATTTATTGGTGAAAGTGATTTCTCTTTTGGTTTAGCTGGTTGTTGGTCTAGAGCTATTTGTTTTTTGATGATTAACTGTTTTCTAGAAACCTTTTTTGAAGTTGATGGTAAAGTTGCTGCAATTTCTGGTGAGTATTGAGCTTTCCTTTTCTTACTTGGTCGTTTACTCCGTTTCAACATCCAATTTGTTTCTCTTTCCAATTCTTCTTCATCCGTATGGAATGGATTGATGTCATCATCGATTGCAGGATTAGGTTTCGTCCCAAGTTCTGCACGTGTTTCAACTGCTTTTTTGAGTTCTTCATTCTTTTTCTTTAAAATTGTAAATTCTTCATACAATTTAGTTGTAAATCCCTTTATTTCTCGTAGTTGTTCACGGAGTTCAGCATTTTCCTTCTCGTACTGAAATATATTTTCAGTTGAAGATCTTGGTGTTGTTGGTAATTTGGAACTTCGTCCAAATGGGTTAAACAATGATTGGCGAACCCCAGAATCTATTGGACCTGCCTCCGAAGAGTGCGGATTTGTCAGCATATCTGCTGCTGTACCACCTGGGGTATTACATTCCGTATTTGTTGTATTCATTGTTTGTTTTAGCCAATTTATACCACTGGCATTTGGTTCCCGCTAGCACTTTGCTACTGCCGAAGCAGTACCCACCCCCGCGACGTAGACGCGGCTACCTTGGTGCTACCTAGGTGTACACAGAGACAGCCGAAGCCCTCTGAGTACCCTAGGCTGAGGGGCCAAAAAACAATACAAATTGCCACAGTCACTGAAATAAGAAATTAATTTGTAAATTTAAGAATTGTTAAACAGTTCAATAATAGAACAAAGTGTTAGTCCTTGGAATTTGCCACTTTTATTGGTTCATAAAAAATCATATCCAAACGATAATAAATGGCTAATAATGTTTTTCCAACCAGCAGTTTTCTAGCAGTTGCAAATCGTTTTCGTCCCTACACTTACTGGCGACAATTTTTTATAGTAACAGATTATATAAACCTCTAACCTCTAACTTACTTATTTTCTACCGCGAATACCAATTCACAGATTGAACTGCCGATCGAAGTAGATTTAATAAATGTCGTTCACCGTGCACAAACAAAAATGTCTGAAGCAAAACATTCACAAATCCCTGACAATTCTCTAGGTTACCAAATAGAAAATGAAACTACTAAGCCTTACGCATCGATTTCTAATATTTTTCGTGATTCTTATTTGAATAATTCAACGAATAAAAAATTATATCCTAAACTAAGTAAACATCCCGTTTTAAATCCAAGCAATTATTCTAATCCAAACTTCAAGTTTCAATCAAATTCTAATATAATTCATCTGAGCAATGAAGAAGCAATTTATCAAGTTATACAAGAATTACATATAGCCCCGTTGGAAGGTCATTAAGAAATTATCAGAAAATTTAATCAGATTAAAAGTTATTACGAATGACCGAAAACGTTAAGTCGTGTCAAGCATTTCATTAAAACTTGTAGTAAATGCCAACAAAAAAACATGGACGAAGTCAAAAAATTCCTATAAAAATTATATCAACATCTTCAACTCCTTTCGAAAAAATTTCCATGGATATCGTTGGTCCTTACTTATAATTCAAGATGACTTGACCAACTTCTCTTGCGCAATTTCTGTTTCTACTCAAGAAACTACACGACTGCAAAAGCATTTGTGGAAAATTGTATATGTATGTTCGGATGCCCAATTTCTATATTAACTGATCAGGTGCAACATTTTATGAGCAATATGTTCAAACAATTATGCAAGATTCAGAAAATAATAAAAAATAATTGCACTGCCTATGATCCGCAAAGAAATGGAGCTGTGGAAAGGTCACACAAAACTTTAGGCGAATACCTGCGGAAAATTACTCGCAAGGCGATCCTTTAAATTGGCACCAATAGATCCCTTTCGCAATTTTTACCTACAATTCCACCCCACACACATCAACACAATTCATACCTTACGAACACTGATCTAACAACATTGATCGAGACAAATTTCAGGAGGATAAACCAAATGTGGTAAATACGCTTCTCCAGTACTGTTTTTATTTCTAATATTAGTCGAAAAAAGCTTTGTGAAACGATGCCCAAAATCACTTAGAGTCCCTTGAATAAACTAATAACAATCAGGCGTGATTATATCATATAGCACTGCTTTAGTTTAATCTCACGAAATACGCAATTACTGTAGATTATTATCATTATATGCGGTATTAAGCCAAAGAAATTAAAAATAAATTACAAAAAGATTAAAGACCACTTTCATAAAACACACATAATTTTTGCTGTATAAAGTTAAACCTTATATACACAGTATATTACGACGAGTACAGATATAAATATTTAATGTGTCCTGTGTGCTTTTTTATGTGACAATAAATATTTCACGATTCTGTTTATTTTTGGAAAAAATCATATTTTTATTCGAACATTGCCTACGGCCATTTGATTCTATTTTCTTTCGGTATGTTATCCATTCCGGCTACCTTTTCGTCTTTAATTTAATAAATTAACTTTTTTGTTACCCAACCAGTTCATGGTTAAATATCTACCCAAGTCAAAAAAAAATCTACTATATACTAAAATAGACTCATGAGAACCATTTATATATTTACCAAAAACAATATTTCATTTGGTTCTTCATGTACATGGTATAAAGGTACATCGTATAACTGACTACATATTTTTATGGTTCTTTTATGGTATTGTTGAAGGAAAATGATAATTTTTATTACATACATTTCTCTCTCGCACTGCTATACGAGTACATATATGTTGTATGTGCTACATCATGCTCTATAATAACCAACCGCATCATCCTCATCACACACGGAATAGCATCCATACAAGTGAAAATGAATAATGACACTTTTGTGTATGTACGTATTACGGGAATGACAAACAGAAACCGAAAAATTATGAATAAGGAATTTTTGTAACGTGTACGTACTCGGTATATTTTATTATATGTGAATCCTAAAAATTATGAAACACTATATACACCGGAAACAGCTTATTTCATATATACCGCATTATATACCGATAAAAATTATAGTTATGTTGATTATAACGACGATCCCTTTTCCTTTTTTTATTTTGTAATTTTATTTTAAATATGTATACACAAAATTTTATTGAAATTATCCAGATTCATTGATATGGAAATTTTACGTTTCAATTTGTTGTGTTTCTTAGGCGCCCATTAATTCACAAGAAATATAATACACGGACCGCTTAACAAAAATTTCCTAATAAATTGATTTAATTTAATAATTTCTTCCGATTCTGTTCATCCGTTCAAAATAAAAATTTGTTTTTGTTGTTGTGGAAATTTTCCCAACAAACAGTTTTCTTATTTATATATTTGTATATACGTCTTCTTCTCGACGTTCGTCCGCATCGTATATAAATTTATTCATTTTGACTATACACACTAAATACATATATATACGATATTTGGATTTTGTGTGTAGGCGGCATCATATATGTATACACATTCGTAAATACACAACTCAAGCATCAGCAGCAGTGTAGCAGATCCATTCGAATATAAACATATATTAAATCGAAAAAGAGAAAAACAAATCAAAAATAACTCTGAAAAAATAAATATTTTCCGGTCAATTTTCCAATGTTTTCCCCAAAAAAAAATACAAAAACGTTAAAGTTAACTGAAGGGTATCAGATGTTCACTTATCACACATAAAATCAATGACAGTCGACATGCGAGTATGAAAAATAAAAATCTGTGAGCTTTAAGCTTAAATCGATATTATATGTGTATGAAGGAAACTGGGAATGTGTGTATGCGAATCATTTGTTTTTTTCTCATTTATCCTGATTGGTCCTTTTTTTATTAGACTTATCTCATCATATCGTATACACATATTTGATATTACACCTAAGATGATTTTATAAGATTCTGGGTTATATAATTGATGGTGAAAGGTGCGAGTTATAATGAGAACGAGATTTTCATTTTATTTTTGCTGAATGCTTTTTTGTCTGGCTGCATACTCAAGTCAGTGGCCTTTTACTCCGAATGATAATGTAATTTTGAATTTTATTTTTATTGGAAACCATTACTGTAACGTCTTATGTTTTAGGTAGCTTATGTGCTTACATAAAGACGATATAAATTGATAGAAATGAGATAAAGATTTGATCTGAGTAATAGCATATTGTTTTATTTCAGTTCAAGTGCGGTTGTGTATATTCAAATTTGTTATTTTTTCTAACTATAATGTTTTGAGATTAATGATTGTTTTTTATATCTAATTTAGTAGAAATTTATACACTATGAAATTACATTTAAAATATAAGTTAGTTAACGATGAAAATATATTCATATTTTTTCATTACGTCAACAATTTCCAATAGTAAGTCCTTGTATCAGGAGTATCGGAAATCAAACGATAAAAATGATAGGGACTGAAACCTTACGAGGTAAACACAATGTCTGTCTAAAATTGGCCAACCCGGAAAAATCATGAAAAATTGAAAATCTGTGCAAATAAATTACTCAACAAGATGCAATAAATTAAATTATTAAGAAGAAATATTTTCAAGAATATTACAATAAACCAAAAATTTCCATTAAAAATCTCGTCACACAACGACTCAGAAAGAAATTGAGTGCTACGTTGTAGCAAATATTCGACTTCTATTTACATTGATTGTCAAATATACCATACATTATTTTAAAAGCGCAAAATTAACAAAATCGTTATTCCAAAATTCTAGAAAAACAACATGATCAACCCTTGTTGAGAAATAAATCTTTAAATTTATTTTAATCTTGAATCTTTAATTTTTAAATTTATTTGAATTCACAAAGAATTACAAGTTTGTCGATTTTTGTAAAAGGTAGGTACACGTTTCAGCGGTATGATACCAAAGGGCCGAATGTCGAAGGGCCGAATTTCAAAGGGCCGAATGGCCAAATGGGTTGAATGGCCGAATTTTTTTTTATTTTTTTTTTGTTTTTAGAAATATATTTTTTCTATTTTTTTATTTAATTTAATTTTTTTTTTACATATCCTTTTTTAAACAAAAAAAAATTAGCTCTATTTAAGTCCAAACCACACAAATGTGTGGGTAAAAAATCATAGTATGTAATGGTGTTTATGATAAAAAATCTGGGTAAGATGAAATTTTTTTAGAAATTTTTTTTTTAGGATTGTGCATCTATTGTTTTTAGGAAGTGCAAGCTGTGGTGACAAATTGCGTATTATTTTATTCAAAATAGTACAAATGTGTAATTTTTTTTTTAAATTTTGATATTAACATTGTATTTTAACAGTTTTTCGACAGTACAAGTGATTTTTTCGGGAAAATTTTGCAATTTTTCTAGGAAAATTTTATTATTTTTTTTACTTAGTTTAAAATTATAAATAAAATTTGCCACTTTAAGAATTGTATAAACTCTGGAAAAGCGGGGGTTTGGGGCGGCATGAAAATGGGATGAAAATAGTAAAATACATAAATTTATAAACAATTCATGGGATCCGTTCATAACTGCATATTTTAAAATTGTATTTCTCAAAACGCCATATATAAAAACTGCATATTTCAAAACGGCATAGGTACAAAATGGCATTTTTCAAAACGGCATTTTTCTAAACGACATATTTTAAAACGACATTTTTCAGAATGGCATTTTTTAAAACTGCATTTTTCAAAACGGCATAGGTACAAAATGGCATTTTTCAAAACGGCATTTTCCAAAATACCATTTTTTAAAACTGCATATTTCAAAACGGCATAGGTACAAAACTGTTTTTTTCAAAACTGCACAAGACAGAATGAAATATTTTAATCGATTATGAATCTAGAATTATCTTTTCATTAATTTCTGGAATATAACCAACAGGTACGGTTATTTATTACACGATGAAATTTGAGATGAATGAAATTTCTGAACATTTGTGAACGATTCTTGGATTAAATTCTAGGATAAAGTCAAATGAAAAGGAACTTGACTATTTCTTAGTGGAGTAAGATTTAATTTCACATGTATTGGTTTAGTATAGGTATGTTATAAGAAAGGACCTTCATGGAAATTAGAAATAATTTGAAGATTTAGTATGCATATAATATTCTCCTTCACCTAAATTTTTCGACCTATGTCGTTTCGAAAAAAGAAATTTTGAAAAATGCTGTTTTGAAAAAAGTCTTTTTAAAAAATGTCGTTTTAAGAAATGCCGTTTTGAAAAATACCGTTTTGGACCTATGTCGTTTTGAAACATGCAATTTTGAAAAATGCCGTTTTAAAAAATGCCATTTTGTAAAATGTCTTTTTAAAAAATGCAGTTTAGAAAAATGCCATTTTGGAAAATGCAGTTTTGAAAAATGCCGTTTTGTACCTATGTCCTTTCGTACCTTATGCAGTTTAAAAATATGCAGTTTTGAAAAATGCAATTTTGTACCTTATGCCGTTTTGTACCTTATGCCGTTTTGAAATATGCAGTTTTGAAAAATGCAATTTTGTACCTTATGCCGTTTTGAACTTTATGCAGTTTTGAAATATGCAGTTTTTAAAAATGTCGTTTTGAAAAATGTCATTTTAAAATATGCAATTTCGACCTGCACCCACAATTCATTTATGTTTAATAAAAAAAATTTACAAAATATTCAATATTCAAAAACAACCAATTTAAAAAATTATATTTCTAAAGAAAAAAAAACTAAGCCCTTCGACCCATTCGGCACTTCGACATTCGGCCCTTTGACACATTCGGCCCTTCGACACATTCGGCCCTTCGACACATTCGGCCCTTCGATACATTCGGCCCTGCGATATTCGGCCCTTCGACATTCGGCCCTTCGACCCATTCGGCCCTTCGACACATTCGGCCCTTTGACATTCGGCTCTTCGACATTCGGTCCTTCGACATTCGGCCTTTCGACATTCGGCCCTTTGTACCTTTTGTACCGTTTCAGCATCATTGCAAAAATTTGAAAACACCAATTGAAACTGCCACATCTGGTACACAGATGTCCACCAAATTTCGGAAGGATCACAGAATCAATGTAATAGTTCAAGTACAAAATTTTATTCTGAATAATCATTCCGAACAGATTTTTATAAAACCTTGCTGTTTCCGCTAAAATTTTAAAAATGACCAGAATTAATTTTGTTCGAAACGTAATTTAAAATCTTTTTATTCTAATCGTTTATCCATAAATACTACATGCCTCTCAATATATTTTTACAGTACAGATCAGTCTCATGAGTTGTAATTTTTACTAAAAGATAGTTTATTTTTTTGTCAAAAATCATCTGACCTGCTTAAATTTTGGAAATCTGGATCGGTATTGTTGCAAATTGTTTGAATTGAGAGCGATAGCAGTTTTTAAATTATTTGCAAAAAACGAGAAAGTTCTTATGAAGCTGACACTTCTGGTGAAAGGATTTTGAAAGAACATGCGGATATACTCCGGGGAATCACCCATATCAGAAAATCCGCATGTTATTCAGAGGTCGATGTACTTATTGAAAACAATTTCTCGAAAAAAATCGTAATTTCTACTTAATTTTGGAAAACTGATCTGAATATTTTACTTAATAGTATTTTTTTTCATAAATGATGTCCCCTGTTTTAACACTTGGATTATTAATGCATGCAGAAGTTGCAAACATTGTCATTAATTACAGTGACTATCATAATTGGTCACGATTTTATTATACCAAAATAAAACTAAAAGTATGTTTCAAGTTTCCTTTTGTAATTCAACTGTTTATTTCATAATTTATTTAAAAAATAAAAAAAAAACAATTCATTTTGACATCACATATTATTAATATATTTCGAGTCGATTAGAATCAAAACTTGATCTTTTCCAAAAACATAAAAAAATGAGTTAGTGATTGATTATTGTACAATCTTCTTACGAACACATTTTCCGCCTTGTGGAGATACCAAAACTTTATCCAACACTGAGAAATTTGAGTTTAAAACGTATGGTTAATTTCAAAAGTAACTCTAATCCACTTGTAAATATTTTTCAACTGACTAACTCTTCTGCAACATAAATACGTATTTCAAAACTACATCTTTCAGCCAAAAAATCCCATCTAAATAAAAACTGCAAATTAAAATATACATTATCAATTTTATTGGTTTTCATCATTTTGCTAAATACGACTTAACATGGAAAAAATCAAGTTTTGATTCTAATCGACTCGTAGCCTCCTTTGGTTTTTAAAACTGCAGTAATTCTATTGGGTATGCTTTCTGGTTGTTTCGGCTGAAATGTCTCGCCATTTTAACTGAACTCTATCTCAAAGATCGTTTACAGTATGCGGTGTGTCTGAAAAATCTGCAAGAGACCTCTTAAGCTCACCCCAGAGATGCTTTATCGGATTAAGGTCGGAGAATTGAGGTAACCGCTCCAACATTACTAACCCTTTATCCTACAGCCATTTTTTCTTAATTTTAGTGGCATGCTTGGGGTCGTCATCTTTATAAAAAACAACGCCCCCTCGATTTTTTTTTATCTGGCCAATACCATGAGCCATCATGCACCCCCATACCATTATGGAACTACCTTCAAATTTCATTGTTTCATTTACATTATGTGGTAATAAAATAGCTCCAGGTTTCCGCGAAGTTCACTTTAAACCGTTGGAGCGCCTTAGCTCATTGAGTAACCGTCAAGATTTTGCCGTTTTGTAAGGAGTTGTTTTTTCGCTTTTACGTAGCTCTTCATTCCAACTTCCTTCAATGTTCGTCGAATAGTTTCTGCTGAAACATTGGCAGAATTATTGGATAACAAAACTGTCCTCATTTTTGTTGCATTTTCTACTGTTTCATTACGAATATTTTTGATAATTAACTGTTTCGCACTCGTTATTAATTTCGGTTTTTGGGGACATTTAAGTTCAGTTTCTTTCGCAGTTTCGTTATTACTCCTAATGAGACAGTTAATATCTGGAAAAAATCTCTACGTCCCTCCTGACAAAAATTGTTCAATTTGGTGGACCTTATTTGTTGGAAGTTGGTTTTTGACTTGAGAAAGCATATGGTGTATCAAAGAAAATGCATATATTCGCTATTTTGATTTCGAAGTAATTCTTTTCATACCTTTAGTTTTTTCCATATTAAAAAAAAAAAAATTATTTACAAGAATTATTACAGGATTTTACATCCGGTGTAAATCCTCGAGCTATATTACTTCTACTCTCAAAAACAAGCTTAACCAAAAAATTGATCACAGTCGATGTGTATAGAAAAATGGAAAAACAGAAATAACGGTATTTCATATTGTTCTTGTAACAGTGTTTTTTTAAGCATTTTTGTTAAAAAAATGCGATATGGTTTCGGTTTTTCCGTCTGTCCGTCTGTCCGTCTGTGTGCACGATAACTTAAGAACGAATGGAGATATCAACTTAATTTCTTCACTTAAAGTTCAAGCAATTATTAAAAATGATCCCTATTGATTTGGACATTTCTGTATTTAGGGTGTTCGGAGGTAAGTAGGGTTTGTTATCCCCCCTCCTTAAAATTGTAAGATTTTTTTTCATTTTCTATTCTATTTTGGCTTCATAGAGCATGTGAATGTGGAATCAAAATATATCTCGTTTGGATGTGGTTTTATGTTGGTGGTGTGGTTATGGGGGTGGTAGGAGTGGTGGTATGGGAGGTGTAGTGGGTGGGATGAGGCGTTTTGGGTTTGGTGTGGGAATTTGGGATTTGGTGGATGAAGGTTTGTGTGGGTGGTTTGTATGTGTGTGGAAGTAGGTATGGAGGTGTTAAATGGTGATAATATGGGTGGTGCGGTATAGGGTGGTGTGGGTGAGTTAGGTTTTGGGGGTTTTGGATGGTGGGTGAGGGTGGTTATAATGTTTAGGCGTGGTGATTGTGTTGTGATTTTTTTTTGTGGAAAAACTATTTTCTTTTATTTTATAGGCAACAAAAATGCTTATAGGGTTCGGCTCCGAACCTTTCCCGTCTTTTTTTTTGTTGTTTTATAATAATTCTCAAAAAATCCAGACGATTATATGTTGTAGTTTAAGTGGAATAACCAAAATGCTTCAAATTTAGGAAATCGTGATCAATTATGAGAGTCACTGTATTTATAGTTAAAAACTGATCGAATTATTTGGCCCGCTCACAGCCCAGACATTAATCCCTAGGGCGTCTTTTAAAGGCAAAGTCGAAATTATACCACAGGAGCTTGTGGAGGAAATACTATACTTGATGTTAGATTAGAGATTTTTATTTAATTAAAATATATATCCAATATCCGCTTTTCGGTATTTTTGTTATCTTATTTATTTTGATAATGTGGTTACTTGTATTAGACCAAATTTTTGTAAAATGAAAAAGCTTCTATAGAAGTTGCCATTTCCGGTGGATCAGTGTCGGCCAGTGAGATCTCCTAATTTAGAGAAAAAGTTTAGTATGAAAGCTTAGTTTCATCCTCATCAGTTAAACTCTAGATGCTGTAGGGATCAAATTTTTATTGAAAGTAATGTTAAAAATTGTCATGTTCGCATTAATTTCGAACAAATGATCTGGACTGCTTTTGTTGCAAATTTAATTGAAAATCTTTTAGTTCACAGTCGTATATCTCGTAAATGATAATACTTTGAAAGAATTTGCAAAAAACGAGGCATCTCTCGAATCATACAAAAATCTGAAGTTTTATCCTATAAGTCAATTCGCCTGTACCGTACAGATGCCAATTTTTTATTAACAGTTCACCAAAAATCGCCATTTATTCTAAAATTTTGGAAAACTGATCAGGATCGATAAGGTTGCAAATTTAATTTAGAATTATTTAGTTTTGAGATAATAACGATGAATCGATCCCGCTGGAGATGGAACTTATGCGGAAAAACAGTTTTGTCATGTCCGCCTTAATTTTTTAATAATGATCTAGACTTTAAAAAAATTAAATTCATAGTTGTTTTACTCAAAAATGATAATATTTTCAAAATTTTTAGGTGTTATATGGAAGCAACAAGCAATCTTCAAAATGCAGTTAACACAGTGGAATATCCGGACTAAAAATTGGCCTATCTTATTAAATGAAGCAAAATCATTCAGAATATGCAATAATCTCGGCATGAAAATTCAGACATACGTCGTATATTAACATCACGCGTCGCAAACTCTTCGATAATGTTGACTACTCCTACACAACGACAACTAATCGTAGATAAGTCGATAACCACTTCACGTCAGTAGTGGTTGACTGATCTAAATATTTTGAACTTCTGTCTCCAGATAGACATAATATTAACATCAACAACAGCACTAGCTTGGATGTTTAGCTACAACATGCTTAACTCAAATTCTCAATACTTCAATAGCCTTTGAAATCAATACCGATGTACTCCGATCTACTTTATTCTACGGAATAAAATATTTGGATGTCCGGTTCTGTAACAATGTCATATACTTATTTGTGGTAGAATCGTTTTATTTTTGGAAAAGGAAAATGTTTCAATAGTAATAAGATATTTTGAGACAGCAGCAAATCAGACTCAAATCACCACAATAAAAATGTCGTCAAATTGGTCTACTTGATTTGATATGAGGTGAGTGAAGTGAGAACTTTGAGAACGGATCTTTTCGCACTAAGCTTAAATCGGGACGAAATTTTAAAATATGTACGTGTTGCAACACACTCATGCACTAAACATTTTAATAATTCACGATTATGAACTTCCATTGGTAAACAAGAGAAATCTTCCATCGCGACGAATAAGTTTATTTGATAAAAGATGCACGCCATCTTTCAACCAAATAATGTATTAATATATGTATAACAGCGATAATATTTTTAGGAAATCAAAAGTAGTGAATTTTTGAGGTACTTTACTTTACAAGCGAATTTCAAAGCAAATAAACACCATTCGCAATTTTAATTAATGAATTCTTGTACAGCAGTGATGTGACAGAGACTGAATTCATTCCGAAAAGTTTTTGTAAAACTTTCGTAATTTTTGGTGATTTGCATTCTACGAATTTTAAATTAATGTAAACCATTTACGCAACCAGCAACATCATTTTGAAAGTAGTATTTAAAGATGCACCATTTCTTGCTTGCTAGGTAGTGGAATTTTGACGTATCCCCGACGCTATTATTGAGAAAGTTCCACGAAAAGAATTGAAAAGCGTCAATCGTAACACTCGATTTTACTTCAGGTATTACTGCAATCTTTTAAATGGATGTGTGTGCTGTTATAGACCCGCATTGCTCATTAAATAAAAAAATTGCTTTATGTTAACCGTATCGTAATATCAACAATCATATTATTAAAAATTCTGGAAATATCTCAGACGTTGGCTCAAATACTGCTTATAAACGTTCGAAAGGGGATACATTAGCCTATTCAAATCAGTAAGCCATATCTCGATGTTCTTACCAAGGCTCGTGAAGCGAATTTTTAAAACTTTTACCAACACAGCGAGTCTGCTAATCCACAGATGTTCTACTACTAGCAAAAAATGATGATGTTCTACTACTAGCTTTGCCAAATAGCAAAAATCTCAGAATTTGGCCCAATACTGACTACATACGTTCGAAATGGGATACATTAGGCTATTTTAATCAGTAAGCCCTATCTCGATACGATGACCATAAGGCTCACGTGTTGTAACGAATGTCGCTGGTTCTCATGTAATATCAACTGTGTTTTTGGTACTACCCATCATTGGTTGAATGATGACGTGCGTGAGCTTTAGAATGGTATTTGTTATTTGTACTTGTTTGCTTGTATAATAAGTATATATACGTGAGTAATAATGTTTTTAGAATAAATAAAATCAATGTATCGAGAGATGTTATCGTATTTGATAGCAATTACTGATAATTATTTGAGAATAAAGCATTGAGTTAAAGGTATGTGTGAGAGTCTATGTATAACCGCAGCTTTCATAAACCAATTAAATATTTTGGTAATCAGTTGATGTTTGAGGTCAGTCAACCTAAGCCAATAATCATATTGTGAAAATAAAATAAAGAAAAATTTAACTAATTAATAATTAATAAAACTGGTGAGCCGAGCCGGTTAAGTTAAAATATAAAAATTATATACATAGTATATGAAATTTCCAAATAGTTCGGTAACAAGGGTGTGGTTGAAACTGTAACAATTACGTGTCAGAATTACCGGAATATCTGCTGTGATAATTACGCAATAAGCCTACGCTTTTATCGCAAGCTATTGGAGCGGGTAGACGGGCCCCATTAATTTACTAATAACCATTTCAGTAATTGAACGGAATGCATAATTTGGCGGTTAAAATCAAAAAAATATAAATTGTACGGATATTTGGATGAACGGGACGAATGCTATACAAGGCCAACCGGAGTTGACGTTTACGAAAAAAATCGCGCGTTATTAATTTTTCTAGTCTTTACTCAATTTAGTATTATTTAGTGATAGTTTAGTGAATAATTCATATTTCCCTATGAATTATCCCCGTCCCGTTTAGCACAAATATAAAACAACCACGCAGAAGAAGAGCTCTTTGGACGCACAGGTGAGTTTTTTCCTCTTATTTTTTTCTATATATTTTTTTTTTGATTATAGCATTGATTCACAATCTAAATTTTAAATCAGAAAATGTGTCTTATTATTTCTTTCGGCGAAAAATATTTCACTTCGTTCGATTAGCCTATTCATAGGGAAATATTCTTAATTAGTTTTTTTATTTAACATAAAAGAAGAACGATACATTTACATTTACATATATTTTTATTAACATGTATCATAGCATTAATGATTTATAAATATAGTTTGTCCGATTGATTTAAAAAGAAAAATGCTAAGATAAGTCTTTTTGTTATTTGGGTGATGATGAGAGTCGTGATATGCAGAACTATTGCATCCCGCATATGATTTTGATATTTTTTTTATTAACACGTAAGTTTGTTTTGTTGGATCCTCGAAAACCTAGCGACAAATAACCCTCCCACTTTCTGGCGAAGCTACCCAACCAAGACGTGTTAGTCGCAAGGTGATCCGTAACAGTGTCGAATTTTTAAAGTTTTACTAATACAGCGAGTCTGCATATTAATGGATGTTCTACTACTAATCTAAGCCAAATAGCAAAAATCTCAGCAATTAGATGGCATACTAACTATACACTTTCGAAAGTAGATACATTTGCCCATTCAAATCAGTAAGTCCTATCTCGATATGATGACCAAGGCTTGTGAATCGAATTTTTAAAACTTTTACTAGTACAGCGAGTCTGCTTATCCAAGGATGTTCTACTTCTCTAAGCCAAATAGCAACAACCTCAGAAATTTGATCGCATATTGACTATATACGTTCGAAAGGCGATAAATTAGGCTATTCAAATCAGTAAGTCCTATCTTGATATGATGACCAAGGCTCGTGAATCGATTTTTTAAAGTTTTAGCAATACAGCGAGTCTGCATATCCACGAATGTTCTACTACTCTAAGGCCATTTAAATCAGTAAGCCCCTATCTCGATATGATGACTAAAGCTCAGGTATCAAATTTTTAAATTTTTACCAACACAGCGAGTCTGCATATTCACGAATGTTCTACTATTCCAAGCCAAATAGCAAAAATCTCACAGAATGGCTCGCGTACCGACTATATACGGTTGAAAGGGGATACATTGAGCTATTCAAATCAGTAAGCCCTATCTCGATATAATGACCAACACCTCGATATGATGATACATTACTACAATTATTTTTAATAAATTAAATCAGATTAACCACGTAGCGTAACACTATTGCCATCTTATGTCTTATAAATGTTTATCCGTGTGAAGTTATGCCTTAGCGGTATACAAATATACGTTTAAAATCACATAAATTTCTTCGCACCTTTAATACTGCTGGGAACATACACAACATATTTAATTTTAAACTTGTCACTATAAGCAAAATTTACCAGTTATGCAACCCAAATCATCTCCTTTCCAAATTTATGGAAATACCAAGTGTTATACAAAACATAAAATATTCTAAAAATACGCCACAGTCACTTTCATATATGTCGTTTGAGAACATACGTAAACATCACAAAATGAAAGAGCTAAACAACAACAAGTTAGCATAATTTTGTTAAATAAACTTAATTTTTTTTTTAATATTATTATTATGTATTTTGTACCTAAGAAACCTGTCAAATGCAATGCCACGGAATAAATTAAGTAAACTCAGAGAATGTTATATAGAATGTTTATGTACGTAAATACGTACGAACAACTCCTTTCACACACAAAGTAAACGTAATTAAATTTTGTTTTGTAATAACAAGAGCAAGACGCAAAAGAAATTATTATTTAAATTAATAAAGGATGAATTATTATTAATATTTTGTTGTTGTAGGTCTTCTACTCATTTTATATTCACTTTGCGTATTACTTTTCTTTCAACAGTTGTTTGCATTATAGGGTGGCTAAAAATTATCGCGGATGGATTATGATATGCTTGTTTTCGATAATTGCTGATTATTTTTCATGACTATTGCAATTATCTAGGGTAGTGTTGTCCGGCATAAGCTATGCGGAGTATTGACACGATTTACGCGCAATTTATTCGATAAAGAACATCAAAAAATGGTCAATAATGTTGACTATGTGGGCAATGGCGTAACCATGAAGGGAAATTATTGAATTGGCGCATATGTGCCAATTTTATGTATTTTATGGAGTTACTTTTACTTCGAAATAATGAGAGCAGAGATACTTCAAAAAATCAAAATATGTTAAAAGCGGGAGGTAATGCTCATTTTATAATTTTGGTTTTTGTTTAAGGAATGATAAAACTAAAAATAAACTAAAAGACTTTTTAAGTATGACGTTTTACAAAGTCTTTATATGGAGCGTACTCTACTGTAAGTTAAAAACGGAAGACATCAACATAAATTTAAAAGCGACAATCTTGATATTATATGCGAAGTTAGAATCTGTATTCTTTATTCTATAACCTACCTAAAATCTAGAATCTAGACTCAAAAACCACGACTCTTGAATCAAAAATTAAAAATTAAGAATCAAGGACCAAGAATCATGAATCAAAAATCAAGAATCAAGAGTCCATAATCATGAATCAAGAATCACAAATCATAAATCAAGAATCAAGAACAAAGAAACAAGAATTAAGAATTAAGAATCAAGAATCAAGGATTAAGAATTAAGGATCAAGAACCAAGAGTCAAGAGTCAGGAATCAAGAGCGAAGAATCAAGAACTAAGACTCAAGAGTCAACGACCAAGAACCAAGAATCAAGAACAAAGAATTAGGAATTAAGGATCAAGAGTCACGAAGCAAGAACTAAGAATCAAGAACTAAGAATCAACAGTCAAGAATCAACAACCAATAATCAAGAATCAAGAATTGAGAATCATGGATCGGAATCAAGATCAAGAATCAAGAAAAAAAAAATCAAGAATCCAGAATCAAGAAGTAAAAATTAAGAATCAAGAAGTAAGAATCAAGAATGAAGAATCAAGACTCTAGATTCAACACCCAAGGCTCAAGACACAAGACTCAGGACTCTAGACCCAAGACTCACAGCTCAAGAATTAAGAATCAAGAAACAAGGATTAAGAATTAAGAATCAAGAGTCAAGAACCAAGGACCAAGAATCAATAATCAGGAATCAAGAATGAAGAATTAAGAATCAAGAACTAAGAATTAACAATCAAGAGTGAACGACCAAGAACCAAGAATCAAGAATAAAGAATTACGAATTAAGGATCAAAAGTCACGAATCAAGGACCACGAATCAATAATTAAGAATTAAGAATCAACAATCAAGAAGCAAGAACCAATAGTCAAGAATCAAGAGTAATGGATCGGAATCAAGATCAAAAATCATGAAACAAAAATAAAAGTCAAGAATTAAGAAGCAAGAATCAAGAAGTGAGAATCAAGAATCGAGACTCAAGACGCAACACCCAAGGCTCAAGACACAAGACTCAAGACCCACGGCTCAAGACTCAAAACTCGAGTTTCAACACTCAAAACGCAAGACTTTTGAGAATTGTTCGGTTTGAAAATATTCCGGTATCGTGTACTGTTTCCCCAAACTTTTATTTTATTTTGATGCTGTGAGAATCGTTCGCTTTGAAAATATACTGAAATCGTAAATTCAATTTTCAAGTGACTCGTAAAATTTTGTCATGACGCTAGAATGCCATGACAATATATATTTATATTGAATCTGATCATGCGCATTAACCGTGACAAAGAGAAAATTTATTAAAATTGCTGATGTTTTTGTCAGGATACTGTGACAAAATGAATAGAAAAGTTGTATTTTATTCTCAATTAAACAAAATATAGAACAAAAAATGTTTTACATACATTTTGATGTTTATAGTTGTGAGTGTAAAAATATAATTTTTGCATGACACTCTTTCGTCAAGACAAAATTTTGCCAAAAAGCTTAAAGCTCGGTATTGACTCGTAAAATTTTGTCATGACGATAGAGTGCCATGACAAAATTGTTTTTTTACTCTCACAACTATTAACACCAAAATGTATGTAAAATCATTTTATATTCTCTGTTTTGTCTAATTGAGAGTGAAATACAAATTTTCCACTTATTTTGTGCCAGTGTCATGACAAAAATTCAGCAATTTTAAAAAATTTTCTCATTGTCACGGTGAAGGTGCAAGATCAGATTCAATTCAAATATATTTTGTCATGGAATTCTATAAGCGTCATGACAAAATTTCGCGAGTGAAGACCGAGCTTAGACTACACTAGTGAGTCTTCGTAGTTTCACATCGATGCAAAACAAATATTTGGCCACCGCCCAGAATAAAACAATACAATAAAAATCGAGGTTACGAAAGTATTAACAAATGTGTAGCGAGACATAATAATTCGCCAAGGCATTGTGATTAAACTATAAATATAAGTTCAAGTATTTTTAATATTTTTGTAGGTTGGTCTGATGGAACAATCGATTTTTTTAATTTACATAAAGAGTCGTTAGTTCGAAACTTAACATCCAGCCATCACCCAGAATAACCTAAAATATCGATTTGAAAATATTCGTAAATCGTGAATATTGTTTTTAAATTTATATTTATTTTTCCAATTTAGAGAATTGTTTGCTTTAAAATAATTTTGGAACTGTACCCTTACTCTCCATTTTATGTTTTAAATTCTTGTTTTGTAAATTATTATTTTTGAAACAATTCTGGAATCGTGCTCTGTATTGTCAAAATTTTATATTTTTTATCGATTTAAAAATTGTTCACTTTAAAAGTATTCTGGGATCGTGTTCTTTTGTTTCAAATTTATATTTTATTTCTTATTGTGGAAAAAGTATTGCTTCTCTGAAATAAGAACGATTCTCTCTTTCAAAAATTGCTTTATTATACTAGCGAGGAGAATAGTTTCGACTAATGTTTCTTTAATCAGATTTAGCCATCAATTCTTGAACTATTCTAAAGCATTAAATTATTTTCATTACCCTAAAACCTAAAGTGCCGCAAAACACCTCATCCTAAGAACAACCGGATCATGCAAGCAGATTAGTACAATAGGCTTATTTTGTGTACGATCAATTGCAATTTACATTTAATCAACAATTTTATTTGATTCTCGTTTTTACACATACTAGAATCAGAAATATCACAAAAGGAAACTAATTTTCTACTGATATTTTTAGAAACTATAGCAGAAAATTTTTAAGCAAATCAATAATTCTCATCAGAAAATTTTATGAAAAATCAAAAACAATGTAAAATTACCGTTTAAATGTTTTAAAGGGAAAACGTAAATATCAAAAACATTAAAGGATCAAGGTTTGTGTTTAATATAACTTCACTTGGAAATTTTTTAATTATTGTTATTGATACACAAGACAAACATATAGCAATTGTTTATATCCGTTGATTAGTTAACTTAATTACGATAATTTTATTCAAAACTAATAAAAAAATGCTCAGTTTTTTCAATCAAAATTACTATCACTTTAATTATATTTTGAAATACATATTTAAAATCATGAGCGAAAGCAGAGTCCACCGAAGATATTTAGTTATAATATTGAATTTCACGGGCCAACTCTCTGCTCGATGAAGGACATACACAGCTTCACTTTGCGCATATCCAAACGGTACTACAATTTATGGTCTGTAAAATTTTCGTCACCAGTAAAAATGACGGAAGATTTTTGCAACTTCAATCGGTTCGCAACTGCGCTTGATCTTTATACTGATCGTGCACGTGCTACTGGAATATTTGGTGTATAGTAAACTTTTCGAATACGGCTGCAGTTAAGAAGAGGTGCAGTTAAGATACAAAGTTCCCAAAAATGTTATACCATTAACGGAACACTTCACTTGGGAATTAAGGAAGTGGATAGCCGAATCGTTTACCGATCGATCACAATTTAATTCGTACTCGAATGACGGATGCGTTACATCGTTATGATTTAATGACTCTACCTTCTGGCTATCTAGCTGAACATCGTAACATAAATGAGACTTAATTTTGTGCACTAAGCACGCGCGTCTATAGAAAAAGGTGAAATTCTTTATCATAATGCATTATAGAGCCCGCACTCTGCCACTGAATATTTGGATTCTGTGAGGTTCATTTAATCCCGATCTGTCCGATGTCAATCGAACCAATCATGGACCGTAAGAGAGCAGTGCGTCTCGAGAAATTTCAACAAATACTATAGTAAGACCTCATTCGAAGTCTGATTGACAGTAAAAAAACGCCGCTGAGAGGCCGTATTAATAACACACGGATAAAATACACGGTACTGAATACCATTTTTTGTGAATCAACGCATTAAATTTTCTATGTATTTATTAGTTCGTTGTTCCTGCTCAAGTGTATGTGCATTCTAAATTTTTTTTAGTATGTTTATTCTGTTATTAAATTTAATTTTTCACATTTTAATTTAAATCTCCTGGATCCTAGATCGCTTAATCTTTTTAGGAGTATATAAGTACTCGCAATATTGCAAAAAAAACCATCGCCTGCGCCAGTACTAGAATTCCTTCATGCATTTTTAAGGTCATTTTAATGTGAAATTTTATTAATAAAAGTGTTAGAAAACAGCCTGAAACAACCCTAGTTTAATGGTTTCGTGATAAACAGTTACTAGAGGGATTTTCTAACACTTTTGGTTAAAAACTGAAATTATTTTATAATCAAATTTCTTTAAAAATTCAAGAAGTGGTACCGAAGTATCAGGCGTGTTCTATCTGTTAGTTTTTTTATACTAAAAAATCACATATGAACATAATGTGTGTTGGGCATTCAAAATTTGTTATTGAAAATGAAAGTTGGTCTGCATCCGAACATTAAGATTTTTGATAACTTTTCTAATGCAAGTAGTTCAATGACCTCAATTTCAGCTTGATTGCTATTCTTAAGGTCTTGAATTATTTGCGGATCATTTCTATACACTTAACGTCAGATCGTACAATCTTGGTACCAATTGGCATCGTAGTTGGAATTATGCGATCATCGAACTTCGTTTCTCGTCAGTTCGTTTTTTACCGTCCTTACAAAATAATTAAATTTTGATTTTTTTTTTTATAATTAAATATTTCTGGCATAGCAAAGGTTTAAATTACCAACCACGAACTATTCAGAA
This sequence comes from Nephrotoma flavescens, assembly GCA_932526605.1. NCBI lineage: Eukaryota > Metazoa > Arthropoda > Insecta > Diptera > Tipulidae > Nephrotoma > Nephrotoma flavescens. The sequence continues at coordinate 272,797,369 of OW052221.1, read as the reverse complement.
TTTTTTAACAGAGGCCTCCCCTTTTTAAAGTTGTTGCAAAAAAAAATCCCGAACAGATTTCTATGTATATAGTTTTGATATAAGTTACATGTTAATCGATTTGATGAAATTCAATATGTGTTATCCAAATAAGTTTCTATAAATAGATTTCGGAAGGAAGTAATATGGATTGGTTCTTGAATCCGGTCAATCCGTTCTCATCTTATTTAAATAAAATTGGGTAGGTGTAGGAATAAAATTAGATGCTTTTATGACTTTTCGAATGAATTTCAGAAACAGGGCCAACTGAAACTGAACTACATACACTGTTTTTTAACGATTTGGGTTATATTCAGTTTGTACGAAAATTGTAATTTAACTTTGTTTGGAAAATAGAAATGTGCGAACTTATCCCAGTATTTCATCTCCAGAAATATTTCTGGAACACCCAGTAAAGAATTTTAAAATTTTCACAAAACAAAATTTCCCGAAACCTTTCAACGATACTTTCAAAAAAATTAGTATTTATTATTTTTATTAATTGTTTGTACGGGAGGGTTTACAAGTTAAAATTTCAAAATCATAAGCCCTAAGCCACATTTATAATGGCTGCTAAAAAGGAAATCAAACTTGCAAAATTTAAATTTCCTCAATTTTTTGTTCAAAAAGGTATTTTTAATTAAAAATGTGGATAACGAAACAGAAATGTTTAGAAATCAATCAATTAATGATATACAAATATGATTTTTGAGTTTTAAAACTACATTTTCTAATCCTTTAGTTTTAAATGTTAATTGCAAAAACATTTTAAATTTAATCCTTTTTTAAGTTTAAAGCCAAGCAGTGCTTTTGAAAAAGTATTTTTGAAACGTCGGACTATTACTTCTTTTATGCTTGTTGCACATTAAGACTTCGTAAACTGTGTTCAGTAGTATAATTTACCTAGATATTTTCTTTCATGGTAGGACTGTTTTTATGGCTGAACACTTGCTTCTATTTCGAAATAATAAAGGGTATTTCAAAAAATCATATATTAAAAATGTAAGGTAATGTTAATTTTATAATTTTTGTATTGGTTTAAGGAATGAATAAACTGTAAAAATAATTAAATTTTATTTTTTTGTATTATCCTTCCAATCTGTTCTAAGGCCAAGACTCTCAATTTTACGACGTTGCCAATTCGAGGACGTACGGCTAAAGGTCCAATTTTATTACCATCTGCACATTGCATAGTACCATGCCAGCCTCTACTGGGGGTCTTAAACCTCCTATCGGAGGTAATTAAACTTCCCAAGGCACCAGGTTTAAGACTCATGACACAAGCCACAAGACTCAAAATTCACAACTCAAGACTCAACACTAAAGACTGAATACCCAATATTCTAAACTGTAGATTCTAGATATTTCACTCTAATCGATAATAAATAACCCACAATTTCATATAGAAATCGCAACTTTGTGAAAAGTAGATAGATAGATAGATTGGAAAATTTTCGCAACAAACATAATAATTCGCTAGAGCATTGTGCTTAAACTATGAATAAATGGTAAATTCAAAGTATTTAAAAAAAAATTGTGGTTTGGTTATAAGATTTCATTAGTTCATAACCAAATTTCTAACGTTTTGGTCACTTCACCTTGACCACACAGAATACCCCAAAATTTCGATTTCAGAATTTATCAAACTTGCGTTTTTTTTCAATTGGTTAGGATAGAACTTATTCTTATGTTCATATTTAATATTCTTGATTCTTGAAAGTGTTCTGGCATCGTGTACATATTTCTCAAGTATACATGTTATTTTCTTGTTTTCACAATTTCCTGCTTTAAGTAATCAAGAACCGTGTGATATATTCTCAAGCTTTTATTTTATTTTCTTGATTTGAGAATTTTTCGTTTAAATTGGTTTGCCTTTCTGTGCTTAATTGTCAAGTTTAAATTTGTTTTGTATTTTGAAAAGTTTTTACTTTGAAAGTATTCCGAATTTGTACCTGGCCTCAATTGACAAATTGTCCTAGCGAAGTTTGCTTAGTGCATATTTAAAAGCTTTTTAAGGATAATAATGACAAACTGTATATAGTTTCACCATAAAACTACACAACCAGGATATTAACAGATTTCTTTGTATACTTTTGATATACATATCTACATAAGTTATATTTTACAATTTATTTTTCATTCAAAATGTATTTTTGTAAAATTTGGAAATGGATGGTCCCTACACACATTTTTAGTTGGTGTGCATTAATTGTTAATAAGCGAATGTGAAAAATGAGTGAAAGAACTTTTGTTGGACAGATAAACACTCAACGTTTTAATGCCAAAAAAGATAGGTTGGAAAATTATCTAGCAAAAAATAAAATGAATGTGGTACTTTTAAGTGAAACCTGAGGAGACAGGGTGCAGGGTCTTTTCCAAATCACGAAGCAATGGTTATGGTGGAGTGATAATATTACACAAAAGAAGTATTACGCTTCAACAGGCACAGTAGAGTGTTTTCGAAAAAGTGTGAATTAATGAAAAATAGGAGATGGGTTAAAGATATGAATGAGATTCTCGCAGAAAATGAAATAAATCAAAGCCAGTTGGATAGTGAAATTGAACGAGTAAATATTATGTGCACAAAAGTAGTGGATATGAAAGAAATTAAAGTGAATGGGCGGTGGAATAATGAAGTGCAATCTATACAGGTATTTGGATATTTGGATTGACAGGCGTATATGACTTTTGGGAAATATATGCAAACTTTGGCAGATAACTGCAAAGAACGTTTAAATGGAATTAAATGGGTGAGGGAGTTATATGTTGAGAAAGCCCCTTAGTTCCTCCAAAGTTACTGGAGGATATGGTATCAGCGTGTATGAGAATGGTTTGAAAGAGGCTTTCATTCAATTAATGAAAAGAGAGAATGCATGTGCCAGAGTGGTATTGGGTGTGACTAACTCAAATATGTGGTCTAGAATGGGTAGGTTCACCTCTCGATTACAAGAGAGAGCGGATCACAGTAAGAGAGTCAGTGAGAACGATAAATAAGGAAAATGAGTTTTGGAATGAGATGATGTTAAGATTACAAAGTAGGGTGGGATCGTATGCATAAATATTGAAGAATCGGTCGGCGATATTTGCCATAAGATATTCTTTATAGAGATGCTAGTTGGAGTGAGAATCGAGTGCTTGTATTTTTTTTGTCTAATATGAATGTGAAAAATTCATCTTTATAACGAACGCTGAATTGATTGGAATATTTGAAGCTATTAAACTGGCTGTGAATAAAGGGGAAAAAATGATAATATTCTCCGATTCCAAGAGTGGTTTATGCTTGCCAAAAAGTGGAAGTGGAAGAGAAGGCAATTTGTATGTGTATATGATTTTTGAATGTGTTAGTTTCTTTCAATGAGATGTGGCCATACAATGAATCCCATCACATGTGCTTCAGATTAATCTGTGGAGAAGATGGGAGAGTGGATTTAACGAGAGAAGTGTAACGAAAGAAACGAAGTACTTTACACTGTGTAGTACTCCTTTGAGAACTCCTTTCCAAAAGGTGCTCAAAGGAGATACGCGAAAGTTGCGAACGATTGAGAGAATCAGGCTGAACCTTGAAAGGGATATTTGTGGAAACGTCAATTGAGTGAGGACAAAAATTGTGAGTTGTGTGAAAGTGTGGCGGATGTTGAACATCTGTAACTAGCTTGTGCAACATACAACTAATGCAGATTCTAGCTAAACATCCTTCGGAATGCAAAAAATATTAGTGAACTAATGAATGAGGAAGGTTTAGCTTACAAAGAAAAATATGAACTTATTAGAATTAGCGGAATAATTAGCTAATAATAATATAAATAGTAGACGACAAATGTGTGTTGTAGGGACTACAAAGATTTGTTACTAAAAATATTATAATAATGTAAGTATTATCTGGCAACATGGCTCATTTTTGTGGAGTCGAGCCTAATTAAAAAAACAAACACTAAAAAATCTTTTTCCATTAAAAGCAAGTTCAATGACGTCAATTTCAGCTCGAATTCTATTCTACATTTTATTTTTCAGATCGCATAATATTGGTGACCAATTGGTATCCGAGTTGAAATTAAGCGATCATCGCCAATAGAACTGCTACAACATTTTCAAATTCATTTTCGAAAAAATAATGATGCAACCAACCCACGATCCACATCAAACAGTAACTCTTTTAGATGAATTGGTGGATCAAGAATAACTGATTGAACTTGATCTTGAAAATTTTTAGTCCCCCAAATTCGACAGTTTTGTTCATTAAAGTATCCCTTCAGGTGAAAATGAGCTTCATCAAATAAGCGTAAATGTTTTTTGATGAAAACTGCTCATTTTATTCGAGCCTCCTGATGGTCAGCTGGTTTTAATTGTTGAGTTTTTTGAATAGATTGTGGTTAACCACACGTTTATTTTCAGTACGAACTGAACGATTGTGTTCATATATTTTACAACATGCAACTGAACTAGTTTTTCGAAATGTTCAACAATTTTGCGAATTGTAGGCTCTGTGGACGTCTATCATGTTGTACAAAATCATCATGTAATTAAGGATTTTTTTTCAAATTCAAGACTCAAATTAGCATAATTTTGACTTTTTATATCGTAAAATGATTGCTTCAAGCGCAAATTGTCAGATGGTCATAGTCATGGTGAAATTGTTTCAAAATCCCGTAAGTTGCGATCTCATATAAAAAACCATATGAGAGAATTATAGAACAGGCAAGATTTTTTCGAATGTATGAATCACCCTGTACAGAAGGTATACAATATAAGAAATTTTATGAAAAAAAATATAAGATTTTTTATTTTTGGGATTCACTTCCTTTCTCAAATTACACAAGATATATTAAGCGTACACAAACAAACAACAAAATTGTATTTTAATATGAAATATCCTTAATATTAAAAAAAAAATGAAAAATTATAATTTTTTTTCGTATTTCAGTTCATTTTATTGATGAAATATGAGAAGTAAAATTCTAAAAATTTCGGGTTGTCAAGATGATGATGAAACGAATACGAAAAAAAGGTGAATATAAGAATTTATATTGAGTCGATATAAAAGGTTTATATGTACGAGTATACGCATTTTGTTTACCAGCGAACCTAAATCCAAAATAAAAATGATTTTTAGAATAAACCGATGAAGCTCTATAGTAAAATTCACCTTCCACGAAATTTGTTACAACGTTAACGATTTTTAATGTGCACTTGATCGTATAATCGCAATTGGTTTTCCTATTTTGTTATATTTTTAATATACTCGTACGCCCCTTCACCGTATAGCGTTCAAAAATAACCGGTAATAAAGTTTAATTATTTTCTTTCGGTTATTAATTACATTTTTTTATGGAATAATTAAAAAGAAATAAATAAGAATCATAATAATAAATAAAAAGGGTAAATTTTATTTATTTTTTGATCAACCGAGTAGAAGACAAAAGTGGCAGCAACACCACACCATGATATTTATATGTATATAATGTCGATGATGATGATGATGATGATGATAATAAATATTATAATTCAGTGTTAAGACAAGACGGTCTTATGGTTGAAGAGTGTGCACGCTAAAGTAACAATAATTTATAATCATAATATAATTATTTATTGAACCAACAAGTTCGGTGTTAATTGGTCTTGTGATTTATTTTGTGGTTAAACAAAATAATTACGAAGGCGAACAAAACAACTCATTATATTATTTTTAAGGATAATTTGAGGGCGGATTTTTTGGACGAGAAACATAAACCATATATCTTCGAGTAATATACATTTAATACATGTACGACGAGTAGTATACCAAAATTTACGACAGTAATTTCGGTAGGAGGATTTTTATGTAATTTTATCCGGGTATTCTTGTTTAACATAATTGAATTATAATTGGTATATGTATAATATTTTGCTACTTGCCTTAAGCGATGTGAACAACCCAATATATATTTAATCCGGCATATCGGCCGAAATTATAATTTTTATTAATCTCGTTCCGGGAAGTTAGGTCTTACCTGTAAATAAAAAAAGATAAAAATTTTGATTAGTGATGTACGGAGTATATTAAAAAAATATTTTAAAAACAAATTTATATAGTTAAGGTGGTTTATCCAGTGGGGTATAGTCAACATTTTATTGTAAACGTGGTCCCCGAAATCGTTGCTGTACGTGAAGCTAATTAGCATCTCGATTGTCGCTATATCGCGTATTTCTGTGTTTTTGCTTGAAATTTAACTTTGTAGTGGAATGTAAAAGAATAGGTTCCAGGTTTCTTATAAATCAAAGAAACAGTGATTTCATGATGAGGATTTCGCATTGCAATAAGACAGTCCTCTAATCAATTATCAAAGCTTATCATGGCTTTAAGTTCTCAAGTTTAGCTGATTGCCAACTTTTGCTAACTTTATAATGTAGGATGTGATAAACATCAATTTAGACTAGAAGTCAATTAATAATCAAATTTTATTTTAATGTGGTTGATAACAATTTTACCTCAGGAGATTTGCTTTTTTAACTAAACCTTAAAGATTTGCAAATATGTAAACTATTACACGTAAACCTTACCGTAATTGTAAGTTAACTAATTGGCAATTATTCTCTCTTGAACTTAAGCAACTCCTAGTTCTATTAAAATTCGTGTCATTAAAAAATCGGCTCATATTATCAAACAGAGGTAGCGGTACAAACGTTTGTGGTGTTTTTCTAAACGTTTAAAAAATTTAAACACGTGTCAATGTATTATTAAATCTGTCAACTTATGTGATATTGAAACACAAAAAAATAATAACTAAAAGCAACAAAGATCAATTAAGTTACCATTAGATCACATCAGACCACATTCAAAATTTTTTTTTTCATATAAAATTTAAAAATTATATTTACAAACAAAAAATAATAGCCAAAAATCGCTCCATATCAAACAAAATTCAATAATTTCTAATCAGAAAGCACTTTAGATCGTAGTCCATTCAAGATTGGCCAGAACTCTGTGTGAAAAAAATTATTTGACATAAGCAAGCGTTTAATAAGAAAATGTAGGACGATCAATAGAAACAACTAAAACAGAGTTGATAAATATGGGAATCGCCGGGGATGAAACGTAATACAAGTATGCTGCCGCTCGACGAATCTGACCATAATATTCCAACCCCAAGATCTACTTTTGGGAGCTGATAGTATTCTAAAATTAGAAGAACAACAAGAACTGCAATTACTATCGAAGAAAAGACTCTATATGAAATCGAGAAAAGTTTCATTTAGGAGATCGAAAATTTACATCTCCGCTGAAAAAACCTCAGAAAAAGAGAAGTTCAAAAGCACATTCAAACGATCAACAGATAGCAGCTACATTGCAAAAATACCAATCATCAATACAACCACTACAATAGATAGTTCGAAACCCCTGGCGTCACATTGTTTGAGATGGCTGAAAATGAAATAAGTATTTACCGCAGACATATAGAAAAATGTTTCGGCAAATATGGGTTTCCGAAAAGGAAAGAGATCTCCAACATTTACGGTGGACTAACTCAACAGCCGGGAAACTTAACTAGGAATATTAACTAAAAATGATAACCTATGAAAGAGCTTTTGCCATCATATTTAACAGTCAAAAGTCTGGAACAATTGGCAGAAAAATTGAAAATAGCGATTCCATCTTCTTATACCAAGTATAAAAGATTGACTTATATGATGAAGATTTGATGATGGGATGCGACTCGTTGAAACAAGCAATAAATTTTCGAAATCAATCGATAAAATTGCTCCGACGTGGCTCTTTTGATTTAAAAACGTGTCAAGCAATAACGGAAAAATACTAACCAATGAAATTCAGAGCACTGCTGTATATAAAATTGAAAATAATCAAACTAAAGCTTTATGCTCTATTGGGAACATTAATTCGACTTTTTTGAGTTTACATAGAACTCCTGGGACATATTGGCCCATAGTAACAAAGCGAAATGTTCTTTTTACAAATGCCAAGCTATTTTCTTACTACCAAAATTATGCGAACGAACCCATCTTAGATAAACTAGCGAAAGAAGGGGTAAGTTATATTAACGAACTATTCTTGCACAGCTATCTTAAAATTACAATATGCATAGGATTTGCAAGTTTATTACTTGTAGAGAGAGATTCACAGAGAAGCAAATAGGACTCTCATATAGAATAAGGGTGATAAACAAAAATAAGGATCCGTTCATAACTGCTTATTTTAATATTGCATTTCTCAAAACGCCATATTTAAAAACTACATAAGGTACAAAATTTCATTTTTCAAAACTGCATTTTTCAAAACGGCATATTTTTAAACGACATTTTTCAGAATGGCATTTTTCAAAACGGCATTTTCCAAAATAGCATTTTTTAAAACTGCATTTTTCAAAATTGCACAAGACAGCATGAAATATTTTAATCGATTATGAATCTAGAATTATCTTTTCGTTAATTTCTGGAATATGACCAACAGGTACGGTTATTTATTACACGATGAAATTTGAGATGAATGAAATTTTTGAACATTTGTGAACGATTCTTGGATTAAATTCTAGGATAAAGCCAAATGAAAAGGAACTTGACTATTTCTTAGTCGAGTAAGATTTAATTTTACATGTTTAGGTTTAGTATAGGTATGTTATAAGAAAGAACCTTCATGGAAATTAGAAATTATTTGAAGATTTAGTATGCATATAATATTCTCCTTCACCTAAATTTTTCTACCTATGTCGTTTCCAAAAATTTTGAAAAATGCCGTTTTGCAAAATGTCTTTTTAAAAAATGTCGTTTTAAGAAATGCCGTTTTGAAAAATGCCGTCTTGTATCTATGTCGTTTTGAAATATGCAATTTTGTAAAATGTCTTTTTAAAAAATGCAGTTTAGAAAAATTCCGTTTTGAAAAATGCAGTTTTGAAAAATGCCCTTTTGTACCTATGTCCTTTCGTACCTTATGCAGTTTAGAAATATGCAGTTTTGAAAAATGCAATTTTGTACCTTATGCCGTTTTGTACCTTATGCCGTTTTGAAATATTCAGTTTTGAAAAATGCAATTTTGTACCTTATGCCGTTTAGTACCTTTTGCAGTTTTGAAATATGCAGTTTTGAGAAATGTCGTTTTAAAAAATGTCATTTTAAAATATGCAATTTCGACCTGGACTCACAAAAATACTATGAGTCCAAAATCAGGAATCTGACTAAACCAAATAAATGGCATTACGCGAAATCGAGTGATAATCCGACCAACATGCGCAGCCCAGAAATAACATCTAAAGAACTGAGTGCTATACAATTGAACCGAGATTGTTCAATCCTTAACGAATCTCACTCGAAAAACAGGAACATGCCGTGCCTATAATGAAAGTTTGCCACATATGGTACAGATACAGGCAACATTTTTCTCGTAACAGCTCAGCAAAGTATTCCCTGTGTAGACTGAGAAGTTTTGTGACAGAAAAATTGGATCTAACGTCAAGTTACCAGAATAGAAGCGTAAGAAGCTTATACCGGATTTACTGTCAGTTTATCGTGAACAATTTATCATGAGCAATTAACCGTAGAACAATTTATCGATGAATAATTTGTCATAGAAACAATTTATCGCAGAACAGTTTATCGTATATCACAATTAGTGTTTTGGATTTGAATTGAACATAAAAAAATTTCCAATATGTACTTCGTAGAAGAATTCGGTCATTTCTTCAACATCATGATAAAATAGAGTATGTTGGATGGAAATGGGATTATTAAAAGATTTTTGGAAGAAGTTCTTGAATATGACCACCTGGAATGGAACTCGTTAATTTATTAACCGATTATGATGGGATTGGGTACGTTGGATGGAAATAGGATTTTTAAATGATTTTTGAAAGAAGTTCTGGAATTTGGCCACCTGGGACCGAACTCGGTGGATTCTTAACCAATTATGATTTGATTGGATATGTCGGGTGGAAATGGGATTCTTAAATGGTTTTTGGTACAAGTTCTGGAATATTACTACCTGGGACGGAATTTGGTAGTTTCTTAACCGATTTTGATGGTATTGGGTATGTTGGATGGAATTTGGATTCTTTATTGATTTTTGGAAGAAATTCTGGAAAAGTTGTTATCAGATTGATTGGACGAAAGTCGATATATTACTGCACTCGCTGTTGGAAGAAAAAACCTAATTCTATTTTTTATTTTTTATAATAAATTTTCTAGTAAAATGTGTTATCTGTAGAGTTACATATCCAACTCCCAGACTATCTAGGCTCTTGTTGTATAACTATGTCCAGAGTTTCCGTTTGGTTTAAATGGTTCTGAATATCTTAGGCTTAAAAGGCTTAGTATGTTCCATATTCTCGGGTGCACTACGAAATCTCGGTTTTCAAAATCTCGGTTTTCGAAATCCCCAATTCCTGAATACGATACGAAAACGAAAATGCAAAATTCATATTTGAATTGAATCAGATTCGTACGTATCTTATACTTTCGTTTTTGTATCGTATTCAGGAATAGGGCTGCAAATTTTCAAAATCCCGGTTCTAGTTCTTATTGCACGAAATGTTTAATAAAGTTTTTTAATTGTAATTGCAACATTTTGTAGTTGCAAGATTAATAAAGAAAGCAATATTTTGTTAATGCACCATTTTGAAATGCAGTAATTGTAGAGATTGACGGCGTCGAAAACTCTCATGAGCACTTAGCCCTCCAACCAAATTCCATCCCTATACTAGCCATTTTCTAGAACTTTATCGCAAACTCATTTTTGAATTATTTCAAAAAACCATTTAAGAGTCCCTTTTTCTCACATGCTAAATTTTAAAAATTCAAACCGGGATTTCCTAAAAACCGTTTTTTTTTATACAAACCCGGAATCTTGAAAACCGGGAATTCGAAAGTCGGGGTTTTTGAAAACCAGGATTGTGAAAATCGGGATTTTGAAAACCAGGATTTTTAAAACCGAGATTATATTCCACATACCCCCGCATACATTTTCGGATGTTGTTCTTATTATCAAAATGATAAATTTATCAACGGACTTTAGGTAGATTTTATAACCAGATTTTTCTGAGAGCAGGTAATTGGCTTGCCACTCAACCCATTTATTGAGTTGACACGTGTGTGGGGGTACGGACTAGTGATATACATATATATAGCAAGCTCCTTGCTATAATACAGACGCCCACTTCAGCCTCCCCTAGTATGGAGCACATACGCTGATGAGGTATTAGATTGGAGGCGCCCACACTTCGTCCTGACATGTGGTATCAAAGGCCATACGCAAAATTCGTCCTGCATCGCTTTCCCTCGACTTCTGTATTCGTTTAGAACAACCCAGTTAGCACCACAAAGAGTTAAAAGCCTAAATATTTGCTCCCAAATGTTATCGTCATATATGGTATAAAAAGATTGATGATATAGGACAGAAACTTATCTAACAATCGTTAAACATTTTACTAGAAAATTTATTAGAAAAAATGGCTTTTTCATCAAATAGCGAGTACAGCAATTTATCATCGACTGTAGTCCAATAAAGATGCCGATAAGCAATGGCCGAGATACATTCTAGATGGCATTTTTTCCAGAACTTATTACAAAAATCATTTAAGAATCCCATTTTCGTCCAATATATCCAATCCGATCATATTCAGTTAAAAAATTACCGAGTTCTGTCCCAGGTGTTCATACTCCAGAACTTCTTCCAAAAATCATTTAAGAATCCCATTTCCATTCAACATACCAAATCTCATCATAATCAGGTTAGAAAGCATCGAGTTCGATCCCATGTAGCCATATTCCAGCACTTCTTCCAAAAATCATTTAAGAATCCCATTTCCATTTCGCAAGTTGTGACATGTAGCAACGTGCACCGTTAAAAATCACAACCATTAAACAAAATAATTTAGAAGGTTTCGAAATTATTTAGTCGATGTTTTATACTGACTAAATGATTTATATTTCAGAATAATAGAGAAATTACAAGAAAAAAAGAGTTTTGACAGCAAGTCACAAAATACGGTCGGTGGCTGAAGATTTAAACATAAATTACCAAACACTCTGGCGGTATGTAAAAACAGGCCTGATCGAAACCAAGCATCTTATACAATTGTACAATTATAAAAAAAATCGGTTTTTAATGCTGAATAGAGCATGCAACTTGCTCAATACATGAATCATGCGTCAAAGATATATTTTAGTTTGACGCCTAGAGACGGAAGATTACTAGCATATATGAGTGCGCTATTTCACTAAATAAGAAAATTCCTGAGTCATGGATTAAAAATAAATTAGCAGGTCCTGATATTAATTGCCGAAAAAGGAATAAAGCAGGGGCGGCAGGTTTAATTTCAGTAGAAAGGGGACAACTAGTAACGGTGTGTCTTGCTGTAAATGCTGTTAGTAATTCCATTCCTCCTAAATTTATTTTTCCAAGGAAGCGGTATCAAAACCATTTTATTCATGATGGTCCATAGGAACTAGGCAACAAGGGTGGATGACCGTAGAGGAATTTTATAAATTTATGCAGCATTTTGTTACATCATGTCAAACCATCTCTAGAACGAACAGTGTTGCTTCTTCTGGATAATCACGACTTGCGTTTGGCACTAAATACAATTAATTTGGCAAAAGAGAACGGTTTAGTTATGTTATCATTCCCTCCCCATTGCTCGCACAAATTGCAGCCTTTGGACAGGACTGTATTTTTCCCCTTTAAAAAGTATTTATCAAACGCTCAAAATGGCTGGATGCGGAATAAACCCGGCAAATCAATGACGATTCATAATATTCCTCAACTCGTACCTAAGGCACTGCCTAAGGCGCTGAAAATATAATAATTGGCTTCAGAGTTAGTGGAATCTCACCGTACAATCGAGACATATTCACAGAGGTGGACTTTTTAGGATCATCTGTTACTGATCGTCCGCCGGATAATTTAGGAACTACCAATACTCAGCCCTTAGAACCGTTTACGGATATAATCGACCAACAGGTATTAAATAATTGTTGCCTCTATCTAGGTAAAAAGCTCAAATTATTTTTTTTTTATAATTACAGATTCGACATACAGATTGCATTTCGGATGAAATCGTACTGCCTATCGAGTCAGAGCCAATTCCAGCAATCGTAGCAGGTGAAGTAAACACAATTATTCTGAAAATTGATCCCACCATCAATTTTGAAGAAATTTCGATGGCGATAAACAGTCAAACAATATTTTACGAGGAACTTGTTACTTCTAGTAATACACAAATACTGCTGCGTCGACTTCAGCTATGAGTGGTATTGCAATTGGATTCAACCCAGAAGCTATTCGTCCATTTCCTAAAGCAGGTCCACTGTCTGTAAAGAAAGGAGACCGAAAGAAACAAAAAGCTGCCATTTTGACTGCTACACCAGAAAAAGAAACTGGGAACACTGAAATGTTACCAAATCGGACCCAAGTATGAGGGCTTTTTATAAGCTAATTTTTTAGTATTTAATAGTTCTTTTACATTCTACCAAATCTTTAAGTTGAGGGCAACCTACCAAAATATTCGCTTCCTAAATAAAAATGGTTGCCATTCATATGATTGTATATGTCATACAATGCGAAACAAAAAGTGCAACAACGTGCCCCGGGCCCCCCAGGTCTGGTTTGGGTAGTACTAGCACATTTGGATTACTCTATTTTTGAAAAGATTGGCCAGTTCGAATTTCGAATTAAAATGTGACATTATTGATAAGATTGAAGCCCTTTCTATCATTTGCGTTTCAGTTCCGTCAATTCCCATAATATTCAGCTTTGTTTTTAATTTTAAACGGCAAGCTGGGTCTGAAGCGATATAGCTCGCTTGTGAGCAGGGATCAATAATTGCACGTATATAGTACCAATTTTTGTGATTAGTTGTAATTAGTAAATGTCGTGCACGTAGTGTTCGATATATCATCCTTTTAACTGCTGTTTAGTTATTGATGATGCCGTCCTCTGCATTATTTGCATGATTGATTGAGTGTATAACTCAGTGTTGAGAGTATGAATTTAAGGCCGTTCCAACAGTGCTCTGGTAGTTGAGTTAGTTTTTTCATAAATACTCAACACAAATTTTCCACAATCTTAAGCATGATGTCCTTTTTTGCATATTACACTAGCTGACCCGGCAAACGTTGTTCTGCCTATCTCTTATAAGAATGGAATGAAATCCATTGTTATTTTAAATGCAAATCTTATTTTCGATTAATAAATTCAATTTTGTTGCACATATACAATGTTCGTCTGATCTAAGTAAATATTAATTTATTGTAAAGCCAACGTGTGAATAATATTTTCTGTTATAATTGACTATGACCACTGATCTATATACATGGATACGACATCAATGTCAGATACCATATAAAACAACAGCTAAAAATGGGAGCACTTTTTTGTATAGCCATATCGCTCGTTTATACACACCTCTTGCTTTAAAAAAATATTTCCGAAAGATAGGTCCGTACCGAAGATAGATTTAATTTCGAAATTTTCTGAAATTGGTTTTTTATTATTCTAGTCATGGACAAATAATAATATTCAAATGGTTTAAATTATAAATCACATTTTATTCATTTAATTCATGTGGTACCGCTTTTGTATGCAAATTTCTTCTTGCGATTTCCCTTAATATTTCAAATGCTCTCCTGCAAATATTTCGAATAAAAAAAAGAGTTCTTGTCGTCAAAACGTCAAACGTCAAAAACTCATAGGAACCAGTTTTCTGTTTACATTAATTTGATTTTCGAAAATTCGGAATTGAAGAAAAGACAGAAAATTTTTCTGTCTTTGTCACAAACGTAGAACTATTTTTGCTCTACCATATAGTTTTTGACATGTCGTATCCATGTAATATAGATCAGTGACTATGACCGAAGAATAAATTTTCCAAGCTGGCCTTGAAATTTGTTGATTGTTATTGGATATGCCAAACGAATTGGGAATTGTAAGCGTTTAAATGTCATTGGAGAATCATCGGGATTCTTGGCAATAAAACATGCTCTCCTTTAAACTTGTTATTAACAATTGCCGTCTCAATAATGTGACCCAATATTTTCTTGACAACTAAATGCGTTCCGTTCATAATCTTTTGTGCATTTAGGTTTCGTAGCAGTATCATTGGTGATGCAACTTTCAAAATTAAATTGTGTGGTGGATGATCTGGCAAATCAAGTGAATTAAAAAATTTAGTTGGAAAATTCACTCTTTCATCTTCATCTACCACAGTATCAATTGACTCGAATGAAAATGATGGACATTTCAACATATTTTGAATGTAGATATTTATGGTATCGACATCAATACTTTTGCTGTTAAAAGTTTTGCAGCACATTTTGGATTAATGTGTCTATAGATGACACAATCATGCGAGAATTATCTGGTAACTTGGTTTTCTGGCTCATTTGATTTAGATTAATTTTGCCTTCATCATTTTGAAGTTGGACACGCATATTTGTGGTTAATTTCAATTTGTAAACACTGCTTCACAGTGATAAAGCTTTGAGCAAGTATTTATTTCACCTGCATAGGTGGAACGTGGAATAACCGCAAGTGTTTGTCGAAAATTTTGTGAAAACAAAATGAGAGTACCGCCAAAGAGTCTATCGTTGCCCTTCAAATCTTTCAACGTACACAATTTAAAGTTTCTAATGAAATATCATTGTCATTATACATTCATCCCAGATTATAATTTGGCATCTCTTAAACACCTTACCCATACCTGAATGCGATTTAATGTTGCATAATGCATTTTCATTTGTCTGTGTATATAATGGCAATTTAAGTGCAGAATGAGCAGTTCTTGCGCCATTCAATAAAGTAGCAAAAATACCTGATGAAGCGATGGCCAAAGCAATCTCACCTTGATAACGTAGTTTAGCCAAGATGAGGGAAATCAAAAATGTTTGGCCATTGCCTCGTGGAGCATCGAAAAAGAAGTATCCGTCTTGCCGGACGATTGGATCATGATAATCACAAAATGTTAGTGATTCTTTTGAAATAATCAGGAATTCTTCCAATTTCATTGATGCTTCATCATACATTGCTGGTGTATAATATAAAAATGGATTTCTATGAACTGTAGGTTGTGCATGTAAAATTTCATCATTCATGGCGTCCATAAATTTTTCCCATAATTCGTTTCGGTTATTTGGATGGCATGTTGTTAATATAATTGCAAATAAAGCACGAATTTGTTGAGGAGTAGAACAGCATCGGTAAAAGTCGAACCCCAATGAGAATCTTCTTGATAAAAGTGGATTAAAGGAGAACTAAGAAGAGGGTTCCCAAGTTTTTTTAGGCGTATTTTATGAAAAATATATTGGTACGTCTGATGTAATAATCAATCAGCTATGTGCAATGTTGGAGTGTCAGTACATTATTACTGCACAAAATTTCTTGATGAACAAAATTTCATGGTGGACGTTAATCAAATTAACGAAGTATTTAAGAATTCACAATTTAAAACCAAGTCTGTTGTGTTTTATACATTAGGCCCGGCTGCGTTTGAAACCATTTACCAATAATTGTTACAACTAAAATTGTGCCGAAACGCCTATATCCACACATTTTCTGTAGATCTTTTGGCAAAAACCGTAAATACCTACATTTAATTCGAATTGCTATCCTCTTGGGACACAGCAAATACAAAAAAACAATTTTAAAAGTTCAATAAACCTAAATCCAATTTTTAAACTAAATTTTATGACATATCTTTTCAATTTCATTAGATATCCCATATTTTCTTATTCTTAAATACTTATACGTTTTAGACATGTTAAGAATAAGAAACAGGTGCAAGGTCGTCACATTTCTTTTACTTTTTGTTGTTAAAAAATAAATACCGTAACAGTATTTTTGCTTTTATGTTTAACGTCTCATACCCCATTCATAAATAGATAGGAAATAAATTTAAATTTTCGATTCACCTGTTTGATAGAAATCACAAGATTTTAAGGATAACACGTAAACGATTTTATTGTACGTTGTTATTTCTTAAATCATTGACCCTTGTACAACATATGGGGATTAAACTGTATACCGTTTTCAAAATAGTCTTTTTATTGTATAATTCCTTTTAATATACATTTACATACTATGGGTGTATAAGACAACAGGTGCAGAATGTGTTCGTCCTTTTAAAAAATGTTGTTCCTTTTAACAAAAAATCATTAAATCATTCGACCTAAACGCAAAATGGGTCAAAAAATTCCAGCAGCTTTTTCATGCTTTTTGTTTTACAAATTTTTTGTTGGGCTCAAAAAACAACTGACCCTAATTAATTCTGGTTTTGAAACAACTAAATTACCACATATAGCACCCAAAACTAAACCCACTTATTTAGGATATTTTTAAAATCCCATCGTTGCCAGTTACAAAATAACTCTCACATTAAATTTTTAATTTTTTTTTCTGTTGGTAATAAAAACCGAAGTATGAAAAGTCAATACACACAACAAACAAACAAAATTGCCTGCCTTAAATACTTCAACAAATTATAATTTGATTAATGTGCTCGTGAAGTAAAAAAAAAATAATTCTATACGAAAAGTTTTAAAAATTTTGCGCTCCATATCCCAATTCCATCCGCAATAACCGAAACCCTTTTTTATACTCGTGCGGCGTATTTTATAATATATTGTGTTATGTATATACGAGTAAGTAAGGCAAGCAAAAATTCATCTCATTTATTAAAAGTTGCTGGTCCCGCACTCCAGCTATTCTGAGCTATGACAGGATATTCCGTAAAACACAGAGATTCCTACACAGTTGAACATGGAACATCCGAAATTAGGTATTTTATAGAGTTAGGCCAATATATTTCACTGTCATAATGTCTTTGAAAATTACGGTTTAAAAATGACGCTGGTTCAAAACCATTTTCCTCGAAGTTTTGAAGGTCTAAAAATTAAAAAAAAAGACTGGCCCTTGGTCTGGATTTCTGAATGGTTTTGTGTCTGTGGTATATCTAAAAAAAACACCTTAAACGGCTTTTGTTTTTATTTCGGGAGATACGTAAAGCTTTTGGAATCTCTAACTCAAGGGAGTCGGTATCTGCATAGGAAATCACCCACAATAGCACAAAATACTACGATATAGCTTACGATATCGTTAAAAAGAATATCGATACAATTTTAGTTCATAAATTAACCGTTTTGGCGCTAGTAGTTCAGTTTATATGAAAAATTAGAACAGAATACGTACTGGTCGTATAGTGTTGAAAAGGTCTTGAAGAATGCCATACATTTTTTTTCAACACATTTAGTACTCAAAACTACTGTTGTGGTGCTAGAAACAGTTATAAATTAAACCATTCAGTTAAGAATTCAACCGTTGGCGATGTTTCCCAATTTTCATTAATTTTTATGGGTTTGTCAAAGGTTGAACATAATATGGAAAATATTTTCTAAAATGCAAACTGTGACTAGTAAGGTCATACTGGATTTACTATGAAGATTGGTAGTTCTAAACCAACAAAAAATAAAATCACCAAAGAGGAATACGATCTCAGTATACATATCCCAACAATGGATTAAATTGATCAGATAGACTGTACATGCGGATTGAGAAAAATGTGCCAGTTAAGTAGTAGGCTGTGATGCTAATACTCATCACAGGCTATGTCGAAGCTTGAATATTAACAACATAGGTTTGCCTCGGCTCAAATATTTAAGTTTAAAATGCTCAACAAAAGTAGAGTCTTAAGTCAAATTTTGTCAATTCTATATAATGCAGGAAGTGATTAATGTTAGTTTGTCCTCTAGGCCGATTTACTATCTGAGAGATTTACAATTAGAAAGTAACCTAATACATTCTCATCCCTCACCTCATTTGCATTTTTTTGAACATTAAAAAACCTATTATTAAACCATTACCATAATAGCCAAACCAAACCGAAATGCAAAGAACTAGAGACTTACAAATAGAACCAAACTATTAAATTTTCAGGTTGATTGAATATAACAGCTCAAGAATAATATAAAAAGAATCTAAGATCTACTATCAAGGACTGTTAAATTAGCTTCTGCAAATTAATAACCATTCTCTCTGAAATCGCTATATTCAACATGTCTCCGGTTAAAATTAATTTTTGCATGTTTGACTACTTGCGCCTACCTGATTGCTAGTCTATATAACAACACTAAGAAATATATTGAACATTATTCTCCTCCTCTTTTTGAACAAACGAACGGAAAATCTGACGTCGTTAATCATGTTGGTGTTACCTTAGACAGTTAAATTGCCTTGAAATTTCACCTTAACAGAAAGTTTAAGAAAAACTGCCATATGCCGTACTATTACCGGACTGTTCCCTTGGATCCTGTACTTGCTTTACATAACATTTTATTCCTGTTCCCTTGCAGCAGTAAAGTCATTCTTAAGGCACGATCTGTTTAACTGCTTTTCGACTGAGGTGAATTGGCACGTGAAAAACTCTCGGTCTAATTGCAGAGAAAGAAAATAATACTATTTTTGCAATTCTTCTACATTAGATATCAATAGAGCCTACTAGAGTTCCACATTAATTTATCGATAAAGAGTCTCATGAATCTCTAGACTTTAATAACTTAGTGACCGAACCACAAGTTTTTTTCTAGTTTTGTGAAGTTAGTTTTCACAAGTTTTGTGAACTAAGAAAGATTTAAGCGAGACATTGGTTTCTGTTATAAAAGTTCTTGAATTTGCTCGGTTAACAAATTTGAACATCCTATAGAAAGAAACCCCTTTATTGAATCTGGACAGATATACTACAATATATGTAGTCTTTTATTGCAAACCAGGATTGGCTATAAATTATTCAAGTATATTTAGCCCGTTTCAGTCTTCAAAAAGTAACAAATTGGACATTACTCTTATTGCAAGAACGGAATCCTTTCTATTCGAAATGATTTTTGCTTGTGTCTACCAAATAAAGATCGGAGCCAGTGATCGATCCGATTTGATTAAGTCATCCTAAGAATTTACACACACTTTTATAACAGCAAGAGAAAGAATTATCTTCTTTGCTTAATTTTTAATTATTTTATTTTGGTCCTACAGGGGGGGGGAGGGGGATTTGCTTAGAATGATTCTTCCAAAATTGGAAATCGGTTTTCAGATGCGCATGATTTTCATTACTGACAACTTTATTACCTGAAATTTTTCTATCTTCTGAAAATGGATGAAGACAGCAAAAGGAAAAAACTGAAACGGTGAGAAGGGGCAATGGATCTTAAGTCAATATTTGATCGCCAAGCGGGGCAAATGATGAGATTTATCCATAAAGTGCAGAGAAAAATTGAGTAACAACGTTACTATTTTTTCTGTATTCCAAGAACTAATTTATTTTTGGTGTCTATAGATTTTTTTTGAAAAAATGTCCTAGGGGGAAGGGGACAAGTTCCATGTCTGTCAATTTGGCCCGAAAAAACTATACCAAAAATCCTTTTTTAAAAAATTAACAAAATGTGAGTTTAATCCTGAAATCTTTTTTATAGCCAGAAAAAATATTTATCAAAAAAAAAAATATGTTTTAAACTTAAAACTTAATTTCATCCCGAGAAAATAATATTTTATTGAAATTACAGAATCCTTTTTTGTAAAATTTCAATAATATAAATACATATATTCACTAATTGGGATATCTTACATCAAATCAAGATAATTACGATATCATGGGGAATACTGTTAGAAATTATTTATTGAATCATTCTACTACCCTCGTATTATTAATTATTATGACTTTCTATAAATTTGAAATTTTCATCTCAGAATTGTCTAGACCAAATGGGTCGAGTGAATTTTTTAGCGTATTTTAATTTATCGGTTTTTGATCAATTAAAATAAAACAGAATTCACCACTGACCACTTCCGATCGCATTTAGTTACTAGACATCATTTAGTTTATTGTTAAATTTTCTAATCATTTCTAATTCATCCGTTTTTGAAAAGTTATAGTAATATTTTGAAAAGCATATCATAATAAGTCTAAATAGTTTTGTTTTTTAACATCCGTTCGTCCAGATTAGTTTTCCGAAGTGAAAGCGAAAATACGGGCCAAACGGCACAGTGGTAAAGCTTTGCCATTTGGATCAGGTAGTACCGGGTTTGTATTTCGAAAGGGGCGGGATGCAAAAGAGATTTTTCGTTATCTGGTTATGACCGGTGATGGAAATGAACATAAATACGACTCTCTGTACAAATGCACAACTCTTAGGCCTCTTCCGTGCCAGTACTACTACCGTGCCAGGTTCTACGTATTTTGGACTTATACAGCCATACGCCCTCGATTTGGCAGGCAATGCGAAAGGTAGGACGTGAAAAACAAACCACGAAAGAGTTAAGCCCAGAACAGATTTAAAAGATTAAATCATAAAAAATAGTGGGCACAAAACCTCATTTTCATTAAAAATAAATTTGCACTCTGTACAACCTAAACGGTTTGTTTGATTGATAGTGATACAATTTCATACTTAAATTTTTCGTGCCCAAATCTCAAGACTCAAACAAATATGTCCCATACGATGGATTCAACGCCACGAGTTTGCCTTAGTATTTCCGGAGCTTTAAAAAGCTGCAATCTTCGCGATGGAAATTATTTCTGATTGGGATGACAAAACAACTTCTTCTTCTGCGATTCAGCTTCTATCTATTATTAGATGTACTGAATTTCAAGTATCTCTTCATGTGCTTGCCAAGGTTTTTGGTATAACCGTATTGTCGTTCACTACAAACAATAAATCTGGATCTGGCCGCTGCAATCGAACTGGCAAAAGATGTTGAAGATGTGCTAGATGAAATACGACGAGAAACAGAAATGCAATTTAATGCAATTTTTAGTGACGACAAGAAAATATGTGACCAGTTTAATGCAGAAATACGAATTCCTCGTCTAGCCGGAAGACAAATTCATCGCTTTAACATTGCAGTGGAAAATCCTGAAGATTATTATCAGTAACATGTCAAAGTCGTCGTGGGCAACTTTAATGCAACAATCGGTTGGAGTGCGGAACCCATATCAAAAAATTTATTATTCCACACAGGTTGCATCGGCTTAGTTCAATTTTTCAACATGAAAAAAATTCACAATGTAACTTGGCGATTGAATGATGGAAGAACGAAAAATCAAATCGATCACGTCGTGATCTCGAAAAGACGTCCGACAAGTAGTTATAACTAAAGTTAGATCATACAGAGACGTTGTTACGCTGCGATCATATGCTCGGTATTATCAAATACGAGTGCAAATTATCATCCACATTAAAATATGAGGACTCCGTAAGTTAGTAAGACAGATGTCACTGAAATTTTATGAAATATTCGAGAGCAATGGTAAGCTCAGCCAGATAGCTATAGCTGCAGCAGCGAAAATATAATTGGAAGAAGACCCTCAACTCGTTGAAAATAAACAAATGCTATGCGAAAAAGGGTGATTCGCAACACTTGGTGCTCTCACACCGAATATTTCTGCGCCTGGAAAGGGCTCCACCTTTCTAGTACCCCATCTTAAGTTTTGGTTAGGATTGATCACCACATTTGAATTGTAGTAATTCAATAAAATCGAGTTCGTCGCTTATTTGGGAATTTCATTTTACAAAATTAATAAAAAAATCCAATTGGAATATGCCATTTAGATAAAAATATTTCTTTTTTCAAAGAATTGTATCTAAAGTGGAAGACATAAGATATGATCAATTCAATTTTTTCGTTCTTCAAAATTCGTTAACGTTTGGTTACTAGTGGATTTCGTTTTGCCATGCCAACCGTATGATTTATTGCAAAAATTCTTGAAAAACTCATAATTTTCACACGATTCGAAGAGTTCGGGGCTGAAAGCTCGACCAATAGTAACTTGAAATTATGAGTTTTTCAAGCATTTTCGCAATAAATCATTATGCAGGGATGACTTAACGAAAAAACACTAGTGGAAAATTCTCAACGATTTATGAAAAACCAAAAAATTGAATTGATCATATATCTTATTTCTTCCACTTAAGATACAATACAATTCTTTGAAAAATGAAATATTTTTGTCTAAATGATATATTCCAATTGGATTTTTTATTATCTTTGTGAAATGAAATTCCCAAATAAGCGACGAACCCGATTTTATAGAATTACTACAATTTTGATTTCGGTTTTTCATAATAAAAACTTACTCATTGATGACCAAACGCCAAAATGTGGTGGCCAATCCTAACCAGACGATTACCTAACGAAATTTGATAAAAACTAACTTTCAATAAGATGCTACCCGGAAATATTTTTTTTAAATTTTTCATTATTTATTTACCGATTAATCGTAAGTGACCAAACGATAAAAACTAGTGACCAATCCTGACCAAACGATGACCAAAAACGAATTCAATCATTACTTTTGTCAAAACCTTTAGAAGGCGTGCTAGAAAGGTGCAGCCGCAGGAAAGCCATATTCAAATTCTTCTGAAAGTATCAGCTTGTAAGCGGAAAACAGAAACTGGCGATACTGTTTTGCAAATGTCAAAAAATTTTCAAGCCTTCCATCCAAGAACCACAGCCATCAAAAACATTGATGGAAAATTGAGAACATAAAAGCCGACAATTTCTCCGCCATTCGAGTTGTTGGCCGACCAAGCGAGGAGATATTTATCAGTAGTAGAAGTAGATGCAGTTATAGTAGTTGATTAAAAAATGGAAAAGCACCCGGTTTCAACGGAATCCCTACACAATTATTAAAACAAAGAGTAGCTACCCAACTTGCATGTTATCTATTTCTTTGACTACATTTCATGTTGTAGTACCAAGGGATGGGGACCAAGACGAGATATTGAGGACTACAATCATTTGCCTGCACAATCAATAGGCACACGATAGCATAAATCGTGAACAATTTTAGTCATATGTCTATAGGACTTCTAGAAAAGCTTATCTCTCTTTATAAGGAAACAACGCCTGGCTCAACGTGTACAAGCGTAATGGAAGGGCAGTATGTGACTCTTTCGAAATAATATTTAGTGTGCGGCAGGGAGATGCGCTCGGGCCTACTGCTTAATCTGGCGCATATAAATAAAAATGTAAATGATCTAGGTAACAACATATTTATTTTTATTTTGATTAAATTATTTCGTGTGACTTTGCATTGGAATTCAGCTGTGTCGTTTACCATAGCTCTCATTTCGTGGGTATTTATTTTTTTTTCATTTCGTTTTTTACTGTTTTTCTTAGTGCAATTGGCGGTTGAATTGGAGCTGTATCAATTGGTTTTCATTTTAATTCAAACTAAGTATATTGTGAAATTGACCTTTTCGGAGTGTTTTGTTCGAGCTTATTGAAATATTTCATTTCCCATTGCGTTGGACTTGAATTGTGTCGATTGATCTGGGATTGAATTGAAATATTTCATTAGTATTTTTTTCCTTTTTATAATATTTTGCAATTTGATATGTTTTTGTTATAACTTTCTTTCTTCTTTTTCAGTGCAATCGTTCTGCTTTAATTCAAAAAAAATAATGTCTCTGAGAAGAACAAACTTAGCGAAAATTACCGAACGAGCGAAACGAACGAAGAATTGCATGATACTTGTCGAAAAAGCAGCAGGGCAACGTGCAGCCAGAATTGAGCATGCACGGTTGCGAGCATGGCGATCGCATTTTGCAGCTTCAGATCTACTTCGTTTTAAACAGAACGAACGCAACAGGCTGAGAGTGGCTGAAACACGTCAACGAGAACAACCCATCTGATGATTATAGTTTGAGCAGGCATGTTCTCATCAGCTCTATGACTGAAATGTGTCCTCATTGCAGGCTCTGAACTGTATTGGAGAAACGAATGGAATGGCTTGCGCCGCCGGAAAAATTAAACTTCCTCAACTTGGAGAACCACTATAGTCATTAAAAACTTTGCTTGCCGGATAAACCACTGAATCGACTCGGCGCAGAAATCGTAACAGCCCAATTCATGCTAATTTTCAAAGTAAAAGGACAAATTTATCATAAAGCCGGCTCCTTGCTTCCATTACCAGATGGTTAACATAAATTCCTACAAATGTATTTCATCGGTGATGGTAATGATCCACGCTGCGGAATTTCTACCGGCATAAAATATCTATCGTTTCTCAACTGCAACAGCTTCTTCACGATAAAAAAAACAATTAAGTACGTTTGTTCAAAACAGCAATTGACATGATGCCATCTGATACATATAAAATTGATGGAGAACGTGTGCGAAGATTCAATGCTCCAAATATAGATGAAGTAGTAATTGTTGTACAGTCGGCAATCAATACCAACCTATATAGATATTGTTCTTCATCGGATAAACGATCAATTGACAAATCGATGTTGCAAAAACTCATAGATGCTACGATGCCCTGCAACATCCAATAATTTTTTGGAATAGTGTGGATGAGTATCACTTCAAAGTTAAGATGATAAATCCGCGCATCCTTCCAATGCGAAGAAACAAATACAAAATGCACCGCAATGGACATTCATACCAATTAACGATTCGAGAGAATGAAGGCAATCAAATTTTAAAATGCCATCAATTATTTCACCAATACTTCGTAGATATGTATGGAAGAATCGAAACAGAACGTTTAATATTCATCGGTTTGAATGACGGAGCTTCGCTCGGATCAATACGTTCATTTGCCAGATGCAATTGTAAATGATGGTAATACAACTAACGTTGGAAGACTAACGATTTTGCCATACTCATATACAGGCAGTCCATGTCATTTGCATGAGTACGCTCAAGATGAAATTGCGTATGTTCATCACTACGAGCGTCCAGACCTATTCATTACATATTCACATCCAATACAATAGAAAGGACGATATACAACAGTTCTTACTTCATGGGTAATCGCCGGTGCATATGCATGATATCACTCGCGTGTTTTTCAAATAGAAGCTAAAATCGCTGATGGATTTCATGGAGAAACATGAAGGGTTTGAGTCTCCGCGCTGCTGCATGTACTCAGTGGAATGGCAAAAAGAGGATTGCCATAGGCACAATGAATCCAAATTCACCATGCATAATAGACAAGAAAAATGCTCTAAGCGATATGCAATTCCCAATTCGATTGGCGTTTGCAATCACCATCAACAAAGCTCAAGGGCAATCTTAAGAATTGTGCAGTTTTTGACCTAGACACGGATTGATTCTCACATGGACAATTATGTAGCGTGTGCTAGAGTCCAGACAATCACTATATCCGCACAGATAATGGACCAACAAAAAAATATTATACACCCACAAACAAATTAATCGTAACGTGTACTTTCCCATTTCTTTCTTTTCTATTATACCAAGGGCACAGCAACGCATGGCCAGGTAAAGCTACTACGTAATATAAAAAAGTGGTAGTGAAATCAAGCATTACATACTCAAAAAGTCAGGTCAAATTTTTGGAGCCCATCGAGCTTTCGTAAGCTCGACAGTGATTCATTTAATTCTATACCAAAAATCGTCTAGATTTTTAACTAGATCATTCTTAAATCCACTGGATAATTAATACTTTATCGAATGGTGTAAAATTTGATTGATTTTAACAAGATCTCTGTATCTGAAAACTATGTCATTTTTAATGGGATCTTCCATATCGTTTTCTTTCTAAAACATTCATTCGATCATTAAAATAAAACTTTAAAGATACAAGCCTGGCACTTGCAACAAATAGCGACGTTTCTAAAGGTAGCAGAAACGATTCAGCAGAACTTTACAACAAACTATGAATAATCCAATGCTCCTTTGAAAAAATTTGGGCTAAGCTTTATAATCTGTTTCGAGGGCCGAAGCACTCCCAACTTTTTTTTTATTATTATTATTTTTTTATTGTTAACAATGCGATCTGTTGTGGCGCTCAAAGCTCACCCTGCTCTTCCGCGGTTATGTTTTTACGTCCCTACTTTACATCTCAAGGCCAACTCGAGGACGTACGGCCATATGACCGATTTAAAACCATCTGTACATTGCAAGCTCCATGTCAGCCTATAGTGGCATGGAAGATGGGTTGGCCCATGGGTTTTGCACACCGACAGAGGGTCTTAAATGTGTTACATTTCACCACAGATCGAAATCTGTTGATGAAATTTCTTATCTGGATTCGAACCCGGTACCTCCCGATCCAAACGCCAAAGCTTAACCCACGGTGCCATTTGTTCGGTACTCCCAACTTATCCACCCCCTTTCGATTTGGGTTCTGCTAGCTTTAAATAAAATAACCTAAAGCCTGGCCAAAAACGAGTGGAGCCCAAAACTCACTCTCGTTAGTGGTATTTTTTCTAAAATGCCCATCGTTATTTTTCCAAATAATTTTTATTAATTTTTTAATATGGGTTCTGATAATTTTTTCCAAAGCTAGCAGAACCCATCTTTTTTGTTGGAAGGAATGGAGTACAAAATTTTTAATTATCAAATCCATAGTATCATCTAGGCGTATGCCTTTTTTGACATGCCTATCGCGTGTTAAAAATATGACATACAAAATTTATTTTGTAAACCATCGCCCCATATAAATACCCATATAGTTTATGTAACCCTGATTTACGAAAATTAAACGCTGGTTTAGTATATGAAAAATGCGATTTAGTCTTTTGTTGTTGTTCATACTGCTGTATTATCCTCATCTGTGGCTTTTTTATTTTCCCATTTGGCACTGAAAAATAATATTCCATCTCCCTCCCATACATACAAACACTTAAACTTCCCACACCCACACGAAATATACGAAAAAAAGGGATAAATAAAATTTTCCCATTTTCTTCTATAATTTTTCTATGCCATGTACACAGTTAACAGGCAACATAAAGAAATCTTTATTTTGTACGTACGAGTACGAGTTGATTATACATATAATGAAAAGACACTGCATATACAACGAAAACCATTCATTTAAAATTTAAAAAAGAAAAAAAGATTTTTAATTTAAAAGGAATGAGAATTGAATTATTATCCTTATGCCTTTTCATAAATAATAAAATAATAATTTCAAATGCATAAATTATAAATGTTTTTTTTATTTATGTATCCATAATGTCTTTTAGATGATTTTACTAAAGTTATTGTTTGTGTGCAATGCATATAATGTAATATGGTGGTGCTCGGGTACCTACTTACTTATCCACATGTATATACAAAATATTATTCAAATTGCTCGACCGTGAATTCAAAGAAAAATTTTATTTAAATTCAAAAAAAAAATGTTAATTTCTTGTTAATGGTTGCCCGTTCTACTTTACGTTTAAGTGACTTGTGTGTGAATTTTATATATATATATATACGAAACGGAATAATTTTGTATAATTTAATTGCTAGGTGAAGATGAGAATTTCTGTTGATCCTAAAACAAATGCATTAATTATTAAATCAATTAATGAACCATGTTTCTGAGGGCTTTGGCGTAGACATTATGGTTTCCGTAATTGGTTGGTTATCGTTTAAAAATTGATATGCTTTTATTAAATCATCGCATGTTTCTTCAATCTGCTCTATTTTCATTTTTTAGTAATAATAAATGTTACGGCCGATAATTAAGTGTTGCTAGTATTTTTGTAATAATATTATTTTCCCACGGCAAATTATAATAAAAAACACAGTTGAATGACTCAAAATGTAATTATATTTAGAAATACACATTTTAAAATGACGGCTTGCACATATTTTTTTATTTTTGTTCCGACAGACAAATTGACTCACCACTTGTTCTATATATCAGAATATTCAACGTGATATTATCTAGGCGTTTCTAATAATTCCGCCCATACATTAAAATTAAAATTAAAAATAATATATTCTGCTTTAACGATAAACAGCCAAACAGAGTTCGAAGGCCTCTCTCGAGATACACAGTCTGATATATCGAACGTATTGTGACTTTTTAGTCTAATTTTGACGACAATGACTAAGATAATGACTAATTTTAAACAAACCGAGTCTAAAATGTTTAATTAAAATTTATAAAAAAAAATTAAGATTGATCATTCTTCACACTATTTCATATCGCACATTGATAACTGTGCACCAACTTTGCAGTTTAGTACTAAATACCAGGTAAACTTTTGTTTACGAATTTTAGAAACCTCCACCAATAACTGGTATGCTCTAACCGTCAATTTAGTCAGTCGGAAGTTAAGGAAAAAGATCAACATAAGGAACTCTGCATTGAATATGCGATATGCTGTGCATGTGTGGCCATGCAAGCTAAATGCTTGCGTGCTCTCTACACCCTAGAAGGATTAGTAATCAGGATGAAATTTCATACCTAAGGTTTGTACACCAATATGAGGTTACGTTAAGGTAAATCAATATTTGAAAACCTTCTTCTTACTTTAACTTCCATTTGTGCTCCTCGCCACAAGGAAACCAACTAAAACTTTTTTTGTTCAGGTTACAAGGCAGGAATTTATAGCGAATTCGTTTAGAAGCAGATCGATCAAGTAGCGTCTCGTCACAAGGAATTTTGTGACGTACAGGACCACATTGAGGCCGTGTGCTGCGATAAAGAACTCAAGGAGGAATACGGTAAGCGCGCTCATGTGGTATATTATTATTATTTTGTTGCAGTCTTAAGCTTTAAAACCGTAAAAAAGCAATTATTAGCATCTGGTAAAAAAAGCGTCAGATGACGTGAAGACACCGCATGCAGTGCTGTGATTCGATACAAAGCTGCCTCGAATCAAGATTCCAAAGTATTCAGTGGCGAATACATTAATGTGATTGAATTCGAGAATATTTTCGTTAACCTTGTTCAAAACCACAAACAGCTGGCCAACTCACAGAAGTAACACTAGATTAAGGCGAATTAACAGCAGATGCAGCGTTGTTAATGCAAGATGTGAATTCACGAACAACTGTTACCTTTTCGTCGGTAGTATCGGTATACTATGAAACGGAGGCGGATCAATAAATCGAATTTACCATACACAAGGTGGCATCCAATTTGTTCTCAAAAAAAATAGTTTACCAATTGACTGCCCTCAAAAGTACTTCATATACAACGCTACACGATGGTCCATAGCTGACGTTGACACACCTAAAAAAATGCTACTTGATTATAAGTATCAAAACCTTATTGTGCTCCGTGTACACAAATGTGTTGTGTGCTTTCGCAATCGCTCAACGAAGAGATAAAAATAATGGCCAATCAATCATCCGTACCGCATCGTGTTACTACTACGAGACCGTTTCTGCATTACATCTGTTTATCTACGAAAGCACTAGTAGTAGAGCACTGGGGATGTGAATTCATAGTCTGCCGCTTCAAGACGGTAATTAAAGCTTTATTCCTAATGATTCGCCGCATTTCGGTGGCTTGTGGAAATCAGAGTAAAATCCGTAAGCATTATTTACGTTACATCATGGGCGGAATTCTGCTGTATTTCCGAATTTCCTATTCCCAGGGATAGCTGGAACAATGCCAGAGGGCACTTCTTAATTGGAGGGGCACCAATCATGACACTTGAACCAACATTACTCAATGTGAAAGCGAACGGACTTAATAGTCATCGCAACAACTTCTTCTAAAACTGTATATCAACAGCTCTGGAAAATTTGGTCAATCTCAATGCGAGATAACGTCGAGGAAACCCATAACAACCAAACAGCATCGGAGAACTCTATACTATGCAGAGATGCCAAACATTTCCACGAAGAAAACCTTGTACTTACTTTAACCTTCATTCGAGCAGCACACCACAGATAATCAATAAAGCATACAATTAAACCGCGCTTCACTTTTTATTATTCTTCCGCAAACGCTCGAACACAATTTTAAACCAGAAACAGAATCTAAATTATATTTTTAAGAATATCAGTTTTCCAAAGTTAAAGGGAAATTAAGGTTTTTGTCAAAAACTGTTTTTGAACAAAAACTCGCTATTTGTGTAGAGTGCTTCAAAGCGCTTCAAATGTTTAATGTTATTTACGATGCGGTACATTCATCTCAAATAATAATATTGGATAATTTTAATTCTGGCGCAATTGCTGAATTCGTGCAATGTTGCAATAAAAAGTATCTACTTGATTCAAATTTAATGGTAGTTTGAGAGATGAATGTGTTTTTTGTTTTTTTTTTATCAAGTAAAATTCAAGCATTTCCTCATCTAATTACTAAGTGTATCAAATTATGAAGAAATGAGATTTCTTCTGTTACCGTTTGCTACATATTGCATTACTTAAGTGAATGACAGTCTTGGATCATCCGATAAGAAATTTTTTGAGCCTCAGCGAAACCTCGCAAGACATCCTTGTAGAGATGCGTCATTTGATCCGCTCTCCTTGTAAACGTTTTTGCATATTCCATACTTTATTGTGTTTATGGGCGCAATATATTTTAAATACAAGTGGGGCAACGAACAATCAAATTAGTATAATATACAATTTTCGATAACTTTGATTAATTATAAAGGAATTTTTTGCATGTGAACCCGTTGGATTCGAGCAAGTACTAATTCCATATACCCCTTTTTTAAACTCATTAA
The DNA here is from genome assembly GCA_932526605.1 of Nephrotoma flavescens. Taxonomy (NCBI): domain Eukaryota; kingdom Metazoa; phylum Arthropoda; class Insecta; order Diptera; family Tipulidae; genus Nephrotoma; species Nephrotoma flavescens. Next base: position 272,765,950 of record OW052221.1, on the reverse strand, counting down.
CGTGAAAAAATATTTTAGCAAACGTTTGTTCTGGAGCTCCTATACCAAGGTCCAAAATGTCGCAGGGTTGGTTCTAGACTTGCAACTTTTACAAGGTAGAATTTTAATGAAGGCCGCGGTTTAGCGCGGAAACTAATAAGGAGAGATCTCTTGGGTTCGAGCATGCCACTAATCTCACACAACCCCTTTTCTAAACTCATTCCATCGAAAAAAATTAAAACAATTATGCCTATAATATAGGGCTGCTGAATTGCAGTTTCCAACCGTGTCAGAAATATCGTAAGGTTGGTCCTGAACATACAACTCGTACATTATGAAAAATTTATGAAGATCAGTTGAACGTCTGGATCCGATTCTATTAATATTTATTTATTTATAAGGAGGGTCCCATTGATCCAGAGAACGAACCCCTCGGATTCGAATATGACACAAATTTCATTTAACCCCTTTCCTAAACGGATTCTCGCAGCCCTTCAAAAATAGATAAGGTTTTCTTATTGGTTTGTTCTAAGCTCAAACTTTTGATAAGCATATTGAAATGCTTTGCAACTCAGTCACCAAAATCAAACTTCCGCAAAACATTTGGTCTCGGAAACGAACTAATTTTCTGCTAGATCCCATAATTTCCAGAATTTTATGTGTTCAGAAAGAAAGAAACATAAAAGTGTTTCACCGTTTTTTTCCACTCCACAATACTGCTCCTACTTTTCTGACCCAAGAACCCGGTTTTTAATCAAATGCTGGTTTAAAGCAAGTAGAGGGTTCAGTAGGAGTGTCCAGTTAACCCTCTATTATATAGTTTAGAAGCACATAAGTCCTTTTTGATATTTGAATTCAAGAATAATATTAGATATTCAACAATAGGGTTGTTCCGCACTTTGCTTGATGTGAGCTGTTGGGGTACCAAAAAAATGGTGTTTTTTTACCACAACATCGTCAAACCGAAGGTGGTTCAGGTCTGCCGAAAGTTCTCGAATCGCCTTCTCAAACTAATTTTTCGAGCACATTTTATTCGTTGATCCCTTTTTCGTTAGTATATGAGTTAAAATATTTTTTGCTAGTTTCGTTATTTATCTTGCTGTTCCTTGCTTCCTCCTTTTTATTAAAATGCGCAATACTAATCATAAAATAATCGATTATATTGCCATTGCTCTGAACTGAAAGCACCGGGTCATAACCGGTTAAATTTTTTAAGCCCGCATTATTCAAAAAGCATATCGGGGATGTACGGATATAGGGCCGATTACAGGAAACATTCTGCGCATTACATAACTGCATGCCAACCTATGATACTGACATAAACGATGCTACCAATCCGCCACACCGATGTTTATCTGTTGTAGCAGTGATACTGTCTTCTAACTATATTCATTTTTAAATATCTAAGACCATGAGGTGATAGCTGATGAGATCATAGTTTCCGCATGTGAAAAGTAACTAGATCGTCTAGCATTTTCCACTCTTTGCTTAATATCTCTAAATCTCTCTCTCCAATATCTGGATGTGATTAGTTGCTGATTTTTTTGAGAGTTTATAATTCAAAATATAATCTCCTAAATTTTTTTATCCTTAAAATTGTTATAAGCAAGTCTAAATGTTCAATGTGTTGCACTGAAGTTGATTCTATTTTATCAGAATTGTCAAATCCTGATATACATCAAAGTGCCATATTGAGTTTTATTCCCCAATTTTTTTTAACTATTCGTTAATACTATTTTTTTCATATTTTCTTCTGATTTAGTTGAAGTCTCGCTGAAGGTTGCTTCTCTATGCTACGGAAATGCTCACTTATTAAGCTGTTTTTTTTTAAATCTGGGCCTCAAAGCGATATGAAGAAATATACATAGGGTTATTTGTTTTTTTTTCAGTTTTACCAAAGCTTTTTGGGAAACTAGACCTTAATTTTTCCCAGAGAGCATTACATTTGTTTCTGGTAACTCACTAACTAATTTATGTTTATTTGCAATACACTTCAAGTGTTCCGCGATGTATTCGATTTTTATGAACGATTTAGTTAATTGCTTTGGGTATGCCCAATGCCTTCTATATGCGGATGATATTAAAATATGTAAATGAAAGTCGTCTTCAAACGTGACCTCGTATAAATCCCTATATATTTTACATCATGGTTCCATTAAATGGTCAAATTTATCACGTATGGTGATTTTCTTCAAACCGGTGATTTATAAGACACGCATTGTGGTTGGTGTGCTTTACTTCTGTCACTGATGCATCAGCGTGAAGTTGTTTTCGCTTTTGTAGACCCTCGCTTAACTAAATATTTACGCCACTGAGCGTAGTCTGAAGAGATGTTTCAGTTTCTTAGAGATCCATCGTGGTACTACTATATTACTACTATATTACTTATAGTTACTCAGTTTTTTATATACCTTTTTATTTCTATCTTGTATTACCGATTTCAGTATGCTGTAGGTGATTGGTAAAGTTAAATTAAAAATAAATTGATTTATGTTTTATATCTTATTTTGCGGATAATAAAAAGACGTTAAACCGATATGAATTATAAGCACTTGCTATGAAATTCTATCAATCACCTTGAAGTATTTTTGCGTTAACATGAATTGTTTAAAAAAAAATTAAATATCTAGTCATCTAAATACTATAGGTATATTATATGACTCTTTTGAAATAAAAACTTGTAACAGTTTCCGCGAAAATTGAGTAAATATTAAAGCAGTATTAAAATATTCTCGGAATCACAAAAAAAAATTTAAATTGTACACACGAAACATTAAGCTCGCGGTTCCGTTTTTTAAGAAATCCAATTTCTTATGTTTCCATGCCAGTAGTAATATTTCGCAATTTTTCTATGTCAAACAACAGGGTGTTACATATCAACAACATAAGCACTTTATTCTCGCAACAAAGGCACACAAAAATTCAATTTATTCTATATAACAAACCCAAAAAAAAAATGTATTAAATTTCACATCATCCTTGTATATTTTTATAATGTTCGACACGCAGTCACATTTCATTTGACATAAATCGAAATATCCAAGACGTAGGCACATCTTAATACTCCCATAAGAAGGTGAGGGATATAAAATATAAATTAATTTAGCACCAAAAACCTATTTTCCATAAATTTTGCAAAATATAAATTCCCAAACCGCAACAAAATACCATACTCTTCTTATGGTACGCATTTAATAGCTTTTTTATATACGTATATACTTCAGATCTATTTAGCTATCATATGACTTATCTAATTCCAAATCCCTGTGTATATTAAAAAAAAAAAAAGAAAAACAAAACACTAATGCCAGAAAGTATTACGAAATGGAATCATAAATTCATATTCATTGTGTTAAAGGTACATATATAGATGTGCTCGATTCGTATTCGACACATACCTCCCCTTATTCCAAAAAAAAAAAAAATTTAAATCCACCTTTCAATCAGGCGAATTTGCTTTTTTATTACAAAATCTACTTTACATTTTTTTTTCCTATTCGTTTGTTCTTACATTTTACCACTTTTCTTCGTGTGCGTTCTGCGCTATTGTAAAACAAAGTACTTCGCGTCTTACTCGCATATTCTTTTAAATTTATTTAAATTTTTTACGTGAATTTTGTGAAAATTATATAAAAAAAAATTAAAAATTCGTACACACAAACTGTGATACATAAAACAAACATCTTTATTTTTATTGTATTACGTGTGATTATTATTATACTTATACGTTATTATTTTGCTTTGTTCGATAACAGGTACAATAATAAGATGGAAAATCAGGTATAAGAAAAGTGACGGAATATAATAGAGTGCGGCGGGATAGAAGAGGTGAGGAAAAAAATTATAAACTTTTTTTTTTTATTTTATTTACGCTTTTCCCTCACATACCTACTTGTTGTGTATATATCGTGGTGCTATACAATATTATCTCGAGAAAACATTGAGTTTCGAAACCATAAAAATTTAAATTTTCTTCTTTTCACGTCTTATTCTATATTTGATTTATTTTAATTGTAATATTATTGGAAAATGTGAATGAGGTGAAGGAAAAACAATTTTTTTTTGTGTCGTTTAAGATTAGACAAAATAAAAAGAATTTTTTAAACCTTGAAGTTGGAAAGTATGTAGATGGGTAATACCGTATACGGGTAAGCATGTGAATATACTTTAGGGAATTAAATTGATTTTATTTATTTATTTTTTCTTCTCACGATTTTCTTTTATGTATGTGTGTGTAGTTGGGTATTTTTCTTGAAATGTATATTTAAAAAAAATCAGCTTTTCAAACACACATACTACATTAACATATCAAAGAACAAAAATAGGTGGAAAAGGGTCACATTTTCTTTATGTGATCATTTTCTCGTCAATTTATAAGTTTCATACGTTTTGCGAATTTATATTGGACTATCGGTGTTTTTCTTTCTAGTTAAGTGACCGTTTGGAGGAAAGGTGCAGTACAGAAATATTTTTTTGTGTTTTTTTCATATTTAAAAAAAAAATAGTTAAATTGCAAAACAAAGAAACAATGTTTTGTGTGCAGATACCTGATTTTTACCAGCACTCTCGGTATCGTCTTAAGCAAGAGCTTGTCAATCGAGCTTTCAAGTTGTAATTCTTTAAAATATTCTGACTGTGAGTCTGATTTATACTCTTACTTATAATTTTATCATGTTTTAACATTTAACAGCTCAATTTAAGAACGAGTCAGTTTTGAAAATGTATATGATACTGAATCATTTTACCTCAAGAAGATATTTGGTACAACCCAGTGCCACATGTCAGCAGAAATATAAACAGCTTACCTGTTGAATTTGAAAGCGTATAATGTGGAGCTGTCGGATATTACAATGTAAATAAAATAATTTAAAAAAATAATTAAATAAATTAAATACAAAATAATTTCAAAATATATATATATTTTTTTTTTTTTTTAAAAACATTTAGGCATGAGATCTTAAGATGATTGTTTTTTATTATAATACAATCTAATGTTAGCTCTAATGTATTTCCATGGGTTATGTACCCAAGGGAGTAAAATAGAAGTTTGTTACTTGGGTGAGGAATATCCATCGTGGAGGCATGCATGATCTAGACGACAGAAGTGCATCTAGTCACTATCATATTTTTTGATTGCAGTACACGGACACAGAAGTCCATGAGACTATAAATCACATTGTTGCTTACAAGTAAAGATTTATCAGCGGACCATGTAATATTTGCATTAGTTAAGCTAGAGTGATGCGTTCGTCTCTCATTATGATATAGTGCACATTCAAATATTATGTGGTCAGGTGATTCAGTACTTGCCATGCAGGGGCAGAGTTCATTTTCCTTAATTTTAAATCTAACTATAGATAGCTGTTGAAGTTACCGTGTCCAGTTATGCATTGTGACAATCAGTTATTTAATGAGATTCTCGTATCAAGCCTTTTTCTGATGTTTGGAAAGAACTCATATGTGTATCTTCTTTTTTTGTATTTTACGTTGTTGTTGTATTTATTGTAATGGTTTTTTGTTGTGATTGTTCCGTACATTGGTCTATTTCAGTATATCTCGAATTAAATACACAATCGTAGGAAATTCTTCCATTTGGCGTCAAATCTGTGTGACAACGACTATGATGATTCATACTTACTTAGACACAAATCAACTTCCCAACCACCCCATACTTTTTCTTTCCTTTAACGCTGGATCGCGGATAAATTAGAATTTAATTTGAATTATAGATGGAAGGTTTATAAGAATCGCAACAATCAGCTTCGAACTTAATGAGATTATTGATTTGAAAAAATCAGTCATCTCATCAGGCCGCGGCGACTGACGTTGATATTTTACATAGGAATATTGTCCATATATATAGAACAATACCATGTATATGTACCACTAGCGAATTACTTCCTAGTCTACAGAATTCGATTCTTTCATATTCTCCATCTATACTTCATTTTTAACAATTAACTTTTCGTTGTCTACGAATTACATTTTATATTTTACGTTGTTGTTGTATTTATTGTAATGGTTTTTTGTTGTGATTGTTCCGTACATTGGTCTATTTCAGTATATCTCGAATTAAATACAGACCAATGTAAATGTCGCCGCGGCCTGATGAGATGACTGATTTTTTCAAATCAATAATCTCATTAAGTTCGAAACTGATTGTTGCGATTCTCGCAAACCTTCCATCTATAATTCAAATTAAATTCTAATTCTTTTTTTGGTAGAGATATCCCACCTTTGTTGCCACAAGCTGATGCATTCTTGTTTCGTTCTCCTGATATGCATTTTCTTATCATTTCTTTCCTCAGTATCAATTAGGATGTTTTCTGTCATGTTTGGGCGCCCCTTCTTAATATATTGATAGTTGCACACTGTTTCAATTTGATGTCTATTGGCATAACACCTGCAACATTTAGTGCAAGCTTGGGGTAGTTCTATAACAACCCGTTATCTTTAACAGAGCACTTTCCAAAGTCCTTATATGGTGAACATTTAACTTGTCCACCCAAATAGCGCACGCTGAGATTAACCGCGTACGGTTATTAAGTCCCCAAACCATTTTTGACGTGACTTGTAATGCCAAGACGCTCATCTATGCTAACTCCTAGATACTTTACAGTTTTTGCCAGTTTTATTCTCACACTATTTAATTTTATTTTAGGCAGTCTATTTATGTCCAATTTACCTTTAGTGACATTATTACTGTTTTTCCGGGCGACAGAGCTAGTTTGTTATACATACACCATTCCCACATATGCGATTTAGTGCCAACTGACTTTTATTTTCAAGATCCTGTCTGGAGTGCCCATATATGATTATAACTTTATCGTCAGCATATGTAATTACGTCTTCCTCGCTGCAGAAATTATCGTTGAACGAGCCTTGTGGGCATCCTTTTGTTAAACTTTTCTCAATTTTTCCATGATAGTCCTCGAATCGCTGTTCGATCATTTAAATAATCTTATATTATTTTGTAAATATTTTTCGAAGTCCCAATAGTTTTTAGGTGCTTCATTATACAAGCGCCACCAGACATTGCCGAAGGCACTTGCAATATCCAGGAATAGTTCTAACACGTATTTTGAATTTGCAGCTTTAACTTTGTTCATTGGCGTTAGGATTGCACCTTCCGCGTATCTATTCTTGCGGAACCCGAATTGTTTGCCAGTTTGCCACTGGTACTAAATTTTTCTATCACTCTGTCTGTTACTAATTTTTCTAATAGTTTGCCGGTAACCGAAAGAAGGGCCAATGGTCTATACGCTTTCGGGTCAGCTTCGTTTCTATCTCCTTTTTTTCTCAACTTTACCTAATTTCCAGATTTTTGGAAACACACCCAGCTCTAAACACTTATTAAACAGGTGTGTTAGTTTAGTCCCAATAATGGACCATACTCCCTTTAGCACTTCTGTTTCGACGAGGTCAGGTTCAGGCTTGCCATTTGTCCTGCTCATCAATGCTATTCTACCTCCTCTTCACTGAAAGGTGTATCGTTTAGCAGGGAGCTTAGTAGCAGTTGGTTTTTTTCTTGCCATGTTGTAGTTGTTGTTCCCTGAGACAGAATTGAGCCTAATGACCTGGTATTTAATTTATACTGTTAAAGTTAGCCAAAAGCTTCTAGCCGAAAGATAATGCAGATAGTGTCTTTGCTATCCCAGCCGAAAGATGGTAATGCAGCTATTGTTTTGCTGTCCCAGCCGAAAAAAATACTGTTAAAGTTAGCCGAAAGTTTCCAGCTGAAAGATAATGCAGACAGTGTCTTGAATAGAGCAAAATACAGTCTTGAACTCAAATTTAGGAGAATTTAGGATCGGGTTATACCATTCGGGTACAGGAGAAATTATTTCAGTTTATAGGAATTTAAAAATCGATAGGAGCGAGAGTATAAAGAGAGTTTAAAAATAGTCAAGACACTATCTGCATTATCTTTCGGCTGGCAACTTTCGGCTATAACTTTAACAAGGTCCGAAAAAATAAATTAAAGCCGAAAGATACATTACTTTATACATCTAGTTCTATATTATTTACAATATATTTATTGGTTAGATCATAATCATAATCTCTAAAATTTTGAGTAAGTCTGAAGGGGATATGGGATGTAATTTGGTATATTGTACTAGAAAGTTCGAATTTTTCGAAACTAAATTAATGAAATGTTCTGTAACTTTTGAGTAACCCACTTTACCATCGATTTGCTTCGGTTAGGTAGGATTACCTAAGCCCATGACCTTTCGAATAAACATAGTATGATCGCTGGTAAAGTGGGTTACTCAAAAGTTACAGAACATTTCATTAATTTAGTTTTAAAAAATTCGGACTTTCTGGTACATTATACCAAATTACACCACCATCCATTTCAGAATTGCCCCAACTTTTGGGGATTAGGCCTATGACCTAATCAATAAGCATCTTTCGTATCTCTTGGTATGCTGTTTACATGTTTGTTTACTGTTTGTATGTTAAAGTTAGCTGAAAGTTTCCAGCCGAAAGATAATGCAGATAGTGACTTGAATACAGCAAAAATCAGTCATGAACTCGAATTTAGGAGAATTAAGGATCGAATTACATCATTCGGGTGAAGGAGAAATTATTTCAGTTTATAGGAATTTAAAAATCGATAGGGGCGAGAGTATAAAGAGAGTTTAAAAATAGTCAAACACTATCTGCATTATCTTTTGGCTGGAAACTTTCGGCTAACACCTTGTTAAAGTTAGCCGAAAGATTCCAGCCGAAAGATAATGCAGATAGTGTTTTACTATTTTTAAACTTTCTTTATACTCTCGCCCCTATCGATTTTTAAATTCCTATAAACTGAAATAATTTCTCCTTCACCCGAATGATGTAATTCGATCCTTAATTCTCCTAAATTCGAGTTCATGACTGATTTTTGCTGTATTCAAGACACTATCTGCATTATCTTTCGGCTGGAAACTTTCGGCTAACTTTAACAGTATTCGGCTAGCTTTAATAGGGTATCTAATTTTACTCTCCTGGTATTTATAGATAAATCCCCATTGCTCTCTATTACCATGTAAGGGCACAAACAACTCAAAGCTTTTATGTTTTTACCGTGCAATCTCATTAAAGTACGGGCTTCTTAGTACCCTTTACGCTTGTTTCTTAATTCCCCTTAGCTCTGTTTGTCTAGTGTTTTGGAATTTTTTCCGACTACTTTGAACTTCTTTACGTTTTCTTGTAAGGCTTGGAGTCCACCACGCTACTTGTCGTTTGGAGCTCTTTTGCCTTGGTATCGAAATTTTACAGGCTTCAATTATGCTGCCGGTGACTGTAGTAGCAGGCTTCCCAATTTATACGATTCCATTATTCAGAAAGATAGTCGTTTAGAAGGGTCCAATTTGCACTCTTCAGAGCAAACTTTATGTTTACTTCTCCGTTGCTATTATTCGCCTGTTTTGCATATATCTTTATCAAGATTGCCGTGTGATCACTATATGTCCAACTTGTTTTGACACTCCAACTTCTAATTTTGTTTAATAGCCCACTGGTCACTAAGGTGAGATCAATATTTGATTCGCCGTTGTGGCAGTATATCAGCAGTACTCAGCAAGTGTAATCTATGGCTAGATATGAAACATTCAACTTCAAGTCCACGATGTTGTACGAAACCAGAGAGCTGATCTGGCATTAAAATCACCACATATCATAATTTTTCTTCATTTTAGCGCATTAAGTATAGCCTCTAATCTTTGCACATAGGGTTCCGTTTCATCACTAGCCTGGAGATAGATACGTACAATGTAGAAAGTACCAGTTAACGTTCTCAATTCTACACAGACACAGGGTGAGTCGCTGAATTGGGTGAACTCCGTGGGACATGTTTTAAAACAGGGTTTTATCCCTTTCAGATCTACTCCAGGTAGATTTTGTTTGACTATATAAGCGCTGCAAGCTCATCCAGCTGTAGTTCTCTGCTGACATCATATATGATCATTCTAGCTGATCTTTCGAGCTGGGACACTATAGTTTCTAGCCCAGCGTTTGTTATTTTCGAGTTAGTAGTTAATGTATTTAGATTAGAATCATTTGCATAATTTTATTTCCAGCTCAGCCGGCTTTACAGTTTCTTTTAGTTTCTCTTTAACTTCATTGCTGCTTCATTGGTGCTTGGAAGCGTCTTTTGGCTTTACAATAATAAAGTGCATTTTTTGGTGTACAGATTTTTTAGACGGAGTCTGAGCAGTTTTTTGACTGTGTTCCGGTTTCGCCAGTTTTTCTTGATTGTCGCACGATTGACGTTTCCCCAGGGATTCCAGGGCCACTTTTATCGTGTGAATGTCGTTGTAAATGGAATCGCTTTCATTATATTTATGTTTAGTTTCCATAGTCTTAGTTTTTAGCAGTGTTTTTGTTTCAGTTTTATTAAGTTTGGACTAAGCAGCGCCTAGGTGAAAGCACTCCACATTGTCATTGTCTACAGGTACGTTTGCTAATTCGTTTGTTTCCGTATCAGTTCGCTGCAGTTTGCGGTTTTTGTTCCGTCTAAAGCCACTTTGTTTGGACTGAACTTGGCTGTATCCAGGAGTTTTGTTTCGCTGATACGGTGTAACCTAGGCTTCGTTGCTTCCCCCAGATCTAGGGGATCTATCGCTGAGGTGTACAGCTTTAATCGCGGTATAGAATATTTTTATTACTTCTTTTTTCCGGTTACTTATTAGCTACAAAAAATTGTCCCTTCTATATCTACACCTAAATTATGTGTAAATCAATATGTTTAATTGTATCGTTTTTCACTTTGGTCTCGTTATTCACTTTGTTAAAAATTTCACAACTATATCACACAACGGTGAATACTTATCTCCTAGAGGTAATTAGGATTAATGACTTTCGTATTTTCTGTGGAGAAGTGTAACAAATCGAAATTTCATGAATGTTCCTAGTGTTTTTAAACGCCAGTCTTCTACGCCAGTACACGATTATGTGCAAAAAAATTAAACATTCTGTGCATTGAGACACAATGCATTGCTGATTTGGAATATTTTGTAGAGAATATTGTTGTATATCGAATTTCCTTAACACCACAGTGTTACGAAACGCCGGTTTATCTAACGGAAACTCATCTATTCTCCCAGGCAATTAGGATTGATGTTGTTTGAATATTCTGTAGACACTTTTCGTGCATCAAATTTCAATTTCCAGGCGCTGGCACCCCTAATGGAATGTTTTGAGTAAGGCATAGTCTACTTTACTTAAACGTATGCCACACTGAAATATGACAATTCTCTACAGAGTATTTTAAATTTATGAACTCTAAGAATTTCATCAAAAATTTTAAAAAAATACATCTCAAATCCAGTTTCGGTTAGTAGTTTGTCATTAATCATAATGATTTCTGGCACCAGGAAAGTTGAGGGAAATTCGATAAACGATAATTTTCTACAGAACTAATATACAGTCAAATTTAACCCTAGCAAAATCTAATCTTACCTTTTCGTTCAGAAAGTAGTGCAGCACTATGTCGCACTTTAAATAAATGGTCTCCCATTTCACAGATCTCCTAAGAGGTTGGATTTGCAGGCCAATAATTATGGTTCATTAAGCCAGTATCTTCTTTGTAAATGGTGTTTAAAACGGTCATGACCCGTTAGAATATCGAGCAAGACGCAGTAGCTGCTCTTTCTTCAGAACAACAGCATACTTAGTTAACCACAAATTACGTTCACAAAAAGTATATCTCTTTCCGGCTGGTAGAGAAAGTAAGCCATTTGCCTTTAGTTTCTTAATAATCGAGGCTTTCTTGCCATTATGAAAGCTCAATAGAGCTACAGGCTCAGTACTGTGGAATTTCAAACTCGAACAGGGACGGGACCGATAGCTCATCGATATTTCATAATCTAGTAAAGACCACTAAGCTCATAGAAAGATAACCGCGTAAACTTTTCTCAAGGCACAACATGTGTACAACTTGAGCACCAAAGCTCTGAGCAATACAACCAGACTGCTGTTGTTTAACAAGTAAGTCATCAATCACTAGAAGAATCAAAATAGTTGATAAAACACTTCCGTGGGCACAACTTTTAGAGACTTTAAAGGATACTGAAGGGCAATCAAGCTCGATCTCAGAACCCAATTTAAAGCTACTGGAATTCCAATTACCATTGAGAAAATCATGCTAAGTTAAATAAATTGCAGTCAGGGGTGATTTATTTTTTTCAGCATATCCTGTATGTTTGTATATTAATAATAATTGTATGTTTGTGTGCATGAAAGCTTTCGGAAACGGCTCCACAATTTTCATGAAAATTGATGAAATAAGATTTCGATGGGTTTTGGTTTCAGGAAAATCCGTTGACGGGGTCCTCCACTGAGGCCTGATCTCGTTTTTCTAATTTTCCCCTTTGCTCAAACTTTAAACGCTTTAATGAAAATTGTTAAATAGGGTTTTTCTAGTTGACCAACCAGAAATTGATTGCAACGGGTTCAGATTTCCAAAAAATTTGCTAAGAAGGTCATTCGATGGGCTCTGGTCCCGTTTTTAATTTGATTTTGGCTTGCACGATTAAGATAACATCTATAGTGAACGGGGGTTTTAATTGCCTAGAATGTGGCAAATTTATTCCGTGTCAGGAGTCTATTGTGTTGAGAGTTAATTTATATTGCTAATTTCCGCCAAATTCGTTTACTAAGTAATCCGGTGGGGGTTGCGCTAATTTTTTAAAATTTTCTTCGACCGAATGATTTTGAATAAAATTGTGGTGAGGGGTTTTCTAATACCAGAAATGAATAACGATGACACCTTATTTCGGGAACATGTGTTTAGGAAGCCTTTCGGTGCAGCCCGCGAACAATTTAAAAAATATTTAACATTAAACATTTAACTCGAACTATTTGGGGAAATTCTCCAATGGCAGGAATCGCCTCCGATGGCTCCTTATTCTTAGTGGATGGTGCGGCCTCCTTTTATCGTTTTAACGGGTGATTTTTTTGTGGTTAGGATTTTCATGCATTAGTATTTGACAGATCACGCGGGATTTCAGACAAGGTGTCAAAAAGAAAGATGCTCAGTATGCTTTGACATTTCATAATGAATAGACTTACTAACGAGCAACGCTTGCAAATAATTGAATTATATTACAAAAATCAGTGTTCGGTTCGAAAAGTGTTTCGCGATTTACGTCCGATTTATGGTCTACATAATCGACCAAGTGAGCAAACAATTAATGCGATTGTGACCAAGTTTCGCACTCAGTTTACTTTATTGGACATTAAACCAACCACACGAATGCGTACAGTGCGTACAGAAAAGAATATTGCGTATGTTTCTGAGAGTGTTGCTGAAGACCGTGAAATGTCGATTCGTCGCCGTTCGCAGCAATTGGGTTTGTGTTATTCGACGACATGGAAGATTTTACGCAAAGATCTTGGTGTAAAACCGTATAAAATACAGCTCCTGCAAGAACTGAAGCCGAACGATCTGCCACAACGTCGAATTTTCAGTGAATGGGCACTAGAAAAGTTGGCAGAAAATCCGCTTTTTTATCGACAAATTTTGTTCAGCGATGAGGCTCATTTCTGGTTGAATGGCTACGTAAATAAGCAAAATTGCCGCATTTGGAGTGAAGAGCAACCAGAAGCCGTTCAAGAACTGCCCATGCATCCCGAAAAATGCACTGTTTGGTGTGGTTTGTACGCTGGTGGAATCATTGGACCGTATTTTTTCAAAGATGCTGTTGGACGCAACGTTACGGTGAATGGCGATCGCTATCGTTCGATGCTAACAAACTTTTTGTTGCCAAAAATGGAAGAACTGAACTTAGTTGACATGTGGTTTCAACAAGATGGCGCTACATGCCACACAGCTCGCGATTCTATGGCCATTTTGAGGGAAAACTTCGGAGAACAATTCATCTCAAGAAATGGCCCGGTAAGTTGGCCACCAAGATCATGCGATTTGACGCCTTTAGACTATTTTTTGTGGGGCTACGTCAAGTCTAAAGTCTACAGAAATAAGCCAGCAACTATTCCAGTTTTGGAAGACAACATTTCCGAAGAAATTCGGGCTATTCCGGCCGAAATGCTCGAAAAAGTTGCCCAAAATTAGACTTTCCGAATGGACCACCTAAGACGCAGCCGCGGTCAACATTTAAATGAAATTATCTTCAAAAAGTAAATGTCATGGACCAATCTAACGTTTCAAATAAAGAACCGATGAGATTTTGCAAATTTTATGCGTTTTTTTTTAAAAAAAAGTTCTCAAGCTCTTAAAAAATCACCCTTTATTTGAGTTCAACGACTTTGATCAAATTTGGCAAGAACAGCGTTTCGATTAGAAGGAAACAGATGCATTGAGTTTGGTTTTCCAAAGGCCGTCTTGTTGCATTTGAAATGGAAGTTTTGAATTCATTTCAACATCCGGTTGGCTTGGGTTCCATTATTTTATTTTCGAGTGATACAATTTTGATATAAATTGGTGAAGAAGGAATTTTGATGACTTATGACTTATTTCGAGAAAATTCGTTTAGTGAGGCATACGGTGGGGGGTCAGTTCATTTTTTAAATGTTCTTCGGCTCGAAAAATCTGTTTAGGAGGTCTTCCGGTGGGGCACGAGTCTTATTTTTTTGAAAAAAAATTAGCTCGAATACTTTTGATAAACATCCTTCAGGGACAGTATTCGAATGACAAGAATCGATTCTAATGGCTCCTTACTCATAAGAGTTCTTAATGGAGTTTGGGACCTTTTGCATCACCTTATATTTAAAGTTTTGGTAAAATTTTGTGAGAAAGGGGTTTCGATTGCAAGGAAACGAATACAAGGAGTTCTGATTTCCCCAATATTCATTAATGCTGTTTTCCGTAGGCCAACTTTCGAGATAGTTATCAAATGTCATTTTTAAACATTTTTTTATTTCATTTTTTCTTTTAACCATTTCGTAGTTTATAATAACATTTGCTAATAATGACCATTCCAGATCAACTTCCATTATTTTAATTTAATTTAATATTTCTTTTATCCACCAAAAGTCAACAATTTAGTATTTCGATGAGTCAGGCACAGCTTGTTTCGTTCATGTTAGTGCCACCAACGAATTTTTTTTGTGAGCTACTGAGCAATTTAGTTTAGTCCATAATTTAGTCCAAAAAGTCGACCTGAGGCATACAGCATTAGAAGTCTTTAGAAGAGGCATTTTTATAGCATATTGCGAGGGGCGTTTCCATGTGCCTGAATCAGAAGCAATTTTGGTAAATTTTGTTCAGAGGATCGTCACTTAATTTTTTCTTCAGCTCACATTACTTTTATAAAAATTAGTGATTGAGATTTTTCGCATTTTGATCGAAATTGGTGATAAAATCTACCCAATTTTCATCCAAATCCGAAAACCCTTAATCACCAATTTTCATAAAAATCGTGTCAAAAATTGA
Source organism: Nephrotoma flavescens (assembly GCA_932526605.1). NCBI lineage: Eukaryota > Metazoa > Arthropoda > Insecta > Diptera > Tipulidae > Nephrotoma > Nephrotoma flavescens. Next base: position 272,750,592 of record OW052221.1, on the reverse strand, counting down.
GTTCGAAGTGTGCTAATCCCCAGAAAATTCGTTTCGTGATCCTTTTTTAATTTTCGTTCGGCTCATATGAATTTGATAAAAATTGCAGTGAAAATCGTTATGTAATGTTAGGAATGGATTGCGATGGGTTTTAATTCAAGTTTCAAGTAAAATCCGTTTAAGTGATCTTCCGGCGAGGGACCGGATCCCATTTGATTAAAAAAATTCTAGCTCGAATAATTTCGATCAAAATTGGTGAGCGGTCTTACAAGTACCAAGAATCGATTCCGATAGTTCCCTATTCATGGATTCCCGTCCATGCTTGAGACCTTTATTTACCGTGTTACGTTTTTAATATAATTTTGCGAGAAAAGGGGATTGATTGTTAAAAAACCATTAGAAGTGGTTCCTATTTCCGGAAAATTTATTTAGAAAGAGTCGTACTAGGGGTTCCAGGCCCGTTCCTTAAATTGTATTTCGATTCGCATGCCTTTGATAAACATTGGTTGAAGAGTGTTTCCGCGTACCAGCCGATTGTGTGACTGGTAATTTCGGGGAAATTCCTTCAGAGGGCCGTCTAGTGGAGGCTGGGTTCCATTATTTAATATTTTTTGTTCGCACGATTTTGGTAAATATTTAGTAGGGGATTTCAATTTGGATTTGGAAAATTTGTTTCGTGGGGTAGGTAATTTTTAAATTTTTTCAGCCAAAAAAATATTTTAATAAATATTGCAATGACGACCATCTTTCCATGCCACTAATAGTTTCAAGTTCTTCTGGGGCCCAGGTCCTATTTTTGGAGCGCGATCCTAAAGATTGGAGGGAGATAGTTTTTGAGTTCCAGCATGCAGTTACGATGAGCCTTGTTTATGGGGTTTCTTGTTTGCGCTTGGGGCTTTCTTTTAACATTTTATTCATTTTATTTGTCTTGAACGAGTTTAATAAAATATGGAAAGCATTTTCAATTTCAAGGAAACTAGGAGTCCTGCGAAGAGGCCGTCTTGTTGCACCATGTTGTTTAATGTCGCGTGTTGTTGAGGGATGTTTTGTGACATTCCAGTATATTCGCTCATGTTGCACCATTTTGCAACATGTTGTGAAAAAATTTACTTGCTATAGTAAATTGTTATAAGTGGTTTTCCAGCATCAAAATCAATTTCCGATTTGGAAAAAATTTGTTAAGCGTGTTTTCCGGCGGGGTCTGGGTTGTCGATTTAATTTTTTTGTAGGTTTAACTAACTTTGATAGACATTTCTGAAAAGGGGGTTTCAAGTACTAGGAATCGATTACAGTGAGACTGTATTTCGAGAAAATTCGTTTATAGAGTCCACCGGTGAAAACCTAATTCATTTTTAGAATATTTTCGTCTCAATGGTTTTGTTGAAATTGCTTTTGGCTTGTGATGTTGCACTATGTTGCGAGATTGGGTATCACATTTTACCACGTATGATTGTGTGCGCGATTAGCGTCCTTTCGAAAATTATTTTTAATTGTTCGCCAATTAACATTATTAATTTGTATTATTCGTTATATAAATAATGTTTTTTTCCCGGTAGTTTGGCGACAGTATTTAAACGCCATACAATTATTGTGTGCGCAAACAATTTCAGAAATAGTTTTTTTTCGAGTGCTACTCAATTGCGATGAGTCTTTATTTTGGGACAACCCATTAAGAGTTTCTTGTCGGGTCGAACTATTTTTATACAAATGGGTGAGAAGGGTTTTTGAGTGTTAAGAATCGATCGTGAGGAGTTCTCAATTCAAGAAAATTTATTTGAGTTTTCTAAGATCTGGGTTTTTATTTAACAAAAAGCGGCTGTTCATGAAATGACTGCAGTGGATCGGGATTTCAAGAAAAAACGTTATGAGTTCTTCCGATATAATGGCCATTATATTGCCATCTTGTTCCGCAATAGTTCTCATTCCTCAACCGAAGGGGCTAGAACGCAGAGTACATCATGAAAATGGGAATCTAATAATAATTTTGGACATCATTGTAGAAAAATTTAAATTAACCAATGGCTTAGCTAGAGATGCTTGGTGCTCCAGAGACTTTAACATAATTATCTGAAAATATTGTTACTATGGTAACTAGAACTGGTGAAACTGGAACTTAACAGACTATTTGACAAGAAAAATAATTAGGAAAATATATTGTGTTTAATACTCGGCCAAGCCTTTCGCAGTCAAAGTTATGGTTATGTTGAAAATTATTTTAAATGTTCATTTGATGGCACTAGCTCGCCTCGACTGAAATGAAACTTACGGCCAAAGTTTAATTTCAGTCGAATAAGGTTTGATTGAAATTGGTATTTTTCCAATGCCCAACTTTTATTGAATGAACACATGCAGAACTTATATATAATAATTCACTATTTTTCACAACCAAATCCAATATTCAATGTGAAATCCCAATTTCATTCACATTGATTGCCGAATGGTTTAGTTTTATTTATATTGACCGATTTCGAACTCCTGGGTTAAGTCAACAGAATTAATTAAACAAGAAAGTAGCTAAATACTACGCAACAACAACAAAAATTGGAAAACTAGAGTTTTCATAAAACTAAATCTTGCTCCCGAACGAAACCCTCGGTACAAATGCTTAAATTTAGGCTAGTTACCAGCCACCAAAAAACCAACGATGTCCGACATATCCTGCTAAAATTTTCTTGAAAAATGTTAATAAATAGTTTTGTTCCGTTACAGTTCGAGAATTTCTTTCAAAAATAAAACTTCTATTTCAAGCCACCATTTTAAATATACCTTGATCTATTAATAAATAGTCTAGTTTTTTATTCCAGTTGGATAACAAACCTGGTCGGTTATTAAATTGCATAGATTTGTTTCAGTTGGCCAAATTCCTGAACGCCTTCCCAAAAAGTTTACAGATTTCTATTTCCATCGACCCTTTTTGGAGTGCTAGAATGTATAACAACCGCAGCGCAATATAGTGAAATGTGGAGAATTAACGGGACCACCTAATTAATTGTCGTGATGAAACTATAAAAATAGTAATGGAGTTCATTGGCGGTATGCTATATAGGGTTTCCACTGTTTTTGTTCGCACATCAACTCGAAAGAATTGAATCATCTTTATTAAATCTGTTGATAGCAAACCGGGGCCAAAGATGTTCAAGTAAATCGATTTTTATTTGGATTTTAGATATGACCAACAATCGCTTAAACTGCAATTTTAATTTACATTTGCTTATAACACGTTTCACAGTACCATAATGATCAAATAAATAAAAACTAAAATAAATACAAAATAATAATACAGCACTATCGCCTATGTGCGATAATTGTATCTGACTGACCTTCATTCAATTATAAATGGAGCCGCTCTCTCTAACGAATAATACCAATTCCAGCACAAAAAACCAAAATTTTTTAAATTACCATAAAATTTCTAACCAAAATCTTTTCATCTCAACCTTGAAATAATTTTTTTCTCTAGAATTGATTCACTGTAACCAAACGAAAAAGATTCTTTCTAAATTATACCCAAAGCAGTTTCCAAGTTCCCTGGAAAATTGTCCATTTTCCTTTATTTATTGAATTTTAAAATTTAGTCACGTTGAAAACCAATTAAAATCTAAATCACTGAGCTCCCTATCCTATCTTATCCTATAAATTACTCGTCCTTTTGAATTATTTAAAAATAATTAAATTAAAATTTTAAGATATGCGATGATAGAAGAGGGTGGCAGCCACATCCAACGAATAGAAAAAAAAAATTTATCCGCCTTAATTCTCAAGAACTCTTGGGTCAAATTTAGAAAATAATCAGCATTTAAACTTAATCAATTATAAATTCTGTTCGCAGAAATCCCCAAATTAATTTAATTTTTTTTTTATTTTAATTGCATATCGATAATTAACTGTAAAGTTTTTTTTAATTGAAATCATTTCCATATAACCCTTTTTATGTATATTTATATTGTTTGGCTCCTAAATTTTTGTACGCCATCATTTGGGCATTGATACTCGCCAATCCAAGTACAATGGCATGGTGCTGCGTTAATTCGTATACGAAAAAAAAGGATGTTCAATTCAATCAATTTAATTAAAATACGCACACACACACACAACAAAAAGAAAATAGTTAATTGAAATACATTTTCTTATGTATTATTACTAAACTGTGATTGTGTGTGTGTGTATAAAGCACAAACTTTGTTGTATATTTAAGGAGACACGACCCCGGCACGACAGCACAAAGGATAAGCGAACACAATAAAATTATTTATTTTTGTTTCTGTCGTTTTAGATTTTTATCAGTTGAATGAGAATGAAACTGGCAAAAAAGGCTTTTCTTTATTTCATTAAATATAATTGCTAATTTGGGTCACAAATTTTTTTATTTTTATTTTATTTATTATTTTTATCCGTATATATATATATTTGAGAATTTTCCTTCTTAAATTTTTTTACATTTCGGTTGTGTGCCAGGCCGTTAGTTTTTCATTTTTCATTTTGTTGTTGCCGTTATTATTACTGGAATCTGAAAATGAGAAACGACGAAGCATACACTATAGACGTACGAGTGTAACGACAACGAAAACCCAAACAAAAAAAAAATAAAAAATAAAAAAATTAAAATCCAAAACACAAATAAACCATTTTTCATTTTTTTATTGTAGATTGGTAAAAAAAAAATAAAAACACAAACCAGGAAAATTCGAAAGGATCACAGGGAGGAAAAAATTTAATTTTAAGATATATACGTTTTCTTTTGTTCTGTATTTTTTTTTTTGCTTGATTCTCGGTCTAATAAAGAACTGAAAATACACTATACTGTATATAGTACAGAAAAAGGATACGGATACGATACCATAAGTAGGAAAATGAGGGAAAAATAAATTAAGGTGCATACTTGGTCCGTGAGAAGGCAAATTATCATCTTTTAACTTTTTTTTTGTTGTTGTTAAATTTTGTTTACCTTGTTGTGACTGACAACCAATTTTGTTGAAAGGATTCGAGTGTAAAAAATATTCAAGGAGATATTTGTATATAAATAAATTTTCTAATTTCCTTATAACGGTCATTTCAAGGAAGATGTTACCTTTCTCAATTATGATAATATTTTCTTTGTTTTATTTCTTTTGTGTTTTATTTCACAGGATGACAAAAATAAATTTGAAGGAAACAATTTATATTATGTGTTAGTGAGACATTTTAGGGTTAGAACGGTAATTGTTCGAGTGACATTTTTGACAACGGAGATCGTTAGCAAAATATACTCAAAATTAATTTTTATTTGTGACAAAGTTAGGTTGATTGGATGAATTCGTTATCTGTATATTGAAATAAATCTATAAAATTCAAAACCATGATAGAATTGAGATTCTGATATGCGAGCTCAATGAAACACGACCATTACTTCACCGATTTTCAGAAAACTCAGTTTGTAATGTATTTGATCCTTGCTAAAAATAAGAATTTCGATTTTAATGAGCATTTTTAATTGGCGTTTTGGAGAAATTTGATTTTTTTTTGCATTTTATTACGGATCTCTTGCAAAAACTTAACTATTTGCAACCCTCAATTTTTTAGCTAGTCTCATTATTTTTGATTTAAATTACCGGAATTTGGGGAACGGGATAGGAAAAATGTTTAATATTCCCGGAAAATGAGTTTTTAATTTTTGCGGGACCCGCAACCATAATAAAAAAACCAATAAGAAAATTCTAACGTCGAACTCGATTAGTTTACTTTGCCTGTATGGGCTGTTTAAGTTTGTAAACTAAATAAATTAACAAATATTTTTAAAGTAGGTTATATAAACGGGAGAGGAAGAACACTCGCTGTAAATATACAGCCCACAAAATAATTTGTAAATTTGACAAAAACTGTAAACTTTATAAAAATAAATTCCTGGGATTGTAACGTATTTTTGTAATAGTTATGATTTTTTTTGTAATTTAACAACGTCCCTTTCAATTTTATTGTTAATATTATGTATATTTGACGAAATTTTTATTAAATTTACAAATTATTTCGTATTTTTTCAATATTTTCAATTTTATGAAAATTTTGTTGCATTTATTAAAAAAAATTTGTTATTTTTACAATTTATTTTTATAATTATTTTTACAGTTTTTGTCAAATTTAGAAATTATTTTGTGGGCTGTATATTTACAAAAATTTTGTAAGTTTTTTTTGAGTGAATACATATTACTAGGGATTGCAAACCGGTCACCAATTTATTGTTAATTCGTTGAACCGGTTATAATTTGGACGACTAATCGAATACTTTTTTTATTTCTTTTTCCGTATAAATTGTTCATTGGGCTACTAAAAAAAAAATGTATAACGCGCCTGCGAACTTGTGTTTGTTTTAATAATTTAAAAAAGTTTAAATAATTTAGTTGAATTAACTTTGTTTGTGTTTCTAATATATTAAACGAAATTTTACAGAAAAATTGATTCTTGTAAAGACAAATGTGAATAAATACGAGAATATAATAATGTCAGAAAAATATTTTTGTTCTGATTTATGTAAAACAACATGGCGGAAAGTTGTTGTAAACTCTTCTTTAATGCATTTTTGAAGATGAACAGTACAAATTACTTTCTATTCATTATTGGTGTGATTAAAGTGTTATTATGAATATTTTCTAACATTGGTTTGCCATGTCAAGTTAGAAACGGTGCTCTTCTAAAATATGGAGTTTAAAAAAAAAACATACAACACCGGAATTTAAATGCTTAAAATGCGGTAAAATAATAAGTTGTAAAGATTCTACAACATCAGGCATGCTAAATCATTTGGAACTCCACAGCATATATTACTAAAAGAAAATCTGAACGAAATTAATGAAACATCCAGTGACCAACCCTCATCATACAAAATAATTAAATTAAATGAATTGGAATACGAGAGTGAGACCCGTTGCACATTTGAGCTATGTTTTTTGGCTGATCTGAGTCATGTTTTCATTTTACGTCTTCCCGTTTTGGTTTCCAAAACTCAAATAAGAGAAACTCTATATATAAATCTCAGGGTCTACCAAATCTGTAAACAATATATTTAAATGTTTTAGTTTCGCCGTGGAAATAATTAATTAGCTCACATCGCCCAGAAAATGAGCGATGTGAGCTATGTTTCTATCCCACAGGTTTTAATAAAGAAATGACATAAATCGGGACGTACGAGTGGCTTGAGCTAAGATTCACGAATTCGGTTTCACTTATTTAGGTTTTGCAAAGTAAATCAAGAAACTGTGTTCTCAAAACTCAGCTCACTGCTAAAAAAAACATAGGTCAAGTGTACAACGAGTCTGAGACAAGGAATTTCGAGATATTTCACCAATGGACCTATACCTTAGAAAGCATACTTGCCAGATGTGCTGCTGAGGATGGCTTTTCTGTAGCAGCGACAAAAAATTCGAAGGCAATATTAGGTTATGTCGAGTCAAAAGGTTTCGGGATGCCAAAATCTGGAAATATTCTTTTTATAAGATTAAAAAAATTGAAACGAAAGATCATTTCTGAAAACGAAATAATGTGGTAAAAAGTTTAGCATCTCAGAAGGTGAATGGAGTGATTTAAGTATTAACAAATATTTGAATGTCATCATTTATGTTGGCAAACCGTATGTTTAAGAGTTGATTAAGATAACTACATGGATTTGGTATAGATTTAAACACAGATATTGTCGAGTCTACGCATGATGGAGCTGCAGTTATGCAAAAATATGGAAGAAACCTCAAAGCTGAATCTCATCTGCGTGCTACAACCATGCTATTGACCTCGCTGTAATGGATACTTTTTATAAAGATTCTCAAGATCTTGAAGGTATTGATGAGGACTTTGATGAGGTGGATTGCGATGACGAATTCTCTGTTGATAATTTTACGTCTGATCCTGAAATTGTTGGGCAAAGAGTAAATAACAATCTAAGTTTCAAATATTTGATCGATACTGAAAAACACTAAATTAAAAACGAAGATTAAACAATTTAGAAAATCACATGTACAAAATACAATTTTTCAACAATATGTCGCCCAAGAAAAAAAAGATTACGGCTATTGCTAGACTGTCCAACACGATGCAATTCTTCATTTACAGAATTGTAAAAAAAAGAGCTTTACATGATTTAGGCATCACGTTTATCTCGGATGAAGACCTAGGACTAATAGAAGAATTAGTTAAAATATTAAAACCAACAGAGTTTCCTGTTACAGAATTAAGTTCGGAAAGTGCCACATTAATAACGGTAGAAGCCGTGCGTTTAAATTTTTATTTTAAAAAATTCAACAAATTAACGGTGAAATAAGTCTTAAATTGGCAACAAATTTAAGAAAACGAAAATAACAATTTTACGCAAAAAACGGGGAGATATTTTAGAACAAATATACCAAGCGCACTACTCACGATAGAGCCAACTTCATCTGTAAATGAAAGGATGTTTTATGTGGCTGGGTCTTTTGTAACGAAAATTCGTTCAAGATTAAATTTTAGTAGTATAGATGCATTAGTATTTTTAAAATACTATTTTTTGCATCAAAAAAGGTGTAAAAATTAATATTATTGACTGAAGCTCTAAAATAGAATTAACGTTTGCGAGGTTAATCGGGTTTTGAGGTAATCCAATGTCGAATAACCGAATAATGAAAACCACGAATAATTGCAATCTCTAAATATTACAAAGTTTATAAAACTACAAAATAACTGGGCATTGTTTTAGAAGGTCGTCTGCATCGCTATCTGGTAATCAAAGGATAGATGATTGAAATCGTTTACTATCCATTGCAGTCTTAGAAATATAGACGATATTTTTTATTAGGATCAACTACAATGAGGCCATTCATGTTTGATAATTGTTGATTATTCCTAATTTGTGGACTATTATTTGAATTTATAGATTTGGTAAAAGTAAGTTTTGTAATAAGCTGCAGTACTTGCTACGAACACTTAACTACTCGAATATAGTACTACTGGGTGACATTAACATCAACCTGCTCGATAGCACTAAAAGTTTTTACTATGAGGCAGTGCTAGCATCTTATGGATTATTAAGTTTTATAAATAATCCAACTATAGGGAATTATTATGCTAACCATCTCTTTGTTAAAACTAACAATTTATATCACTTCATCGCGCAAAACCTGGCTATACTCAATCAATTTTACCAAGCAAATTTGAATTTGACTTTACTGTTTTTTATAATTTTTCTATTTTTTGCGACAGTAATACACAAAAATGATCGCGATTGCATGTCAAACAAATAAAATCGCGAGTTTATAATTAAAGTGGCAGACACAAACCGGATTTTGTAATGCTGAAAACGTCCAAATTCATATTTAATTGATGAAACAAAATAATTTCAATGCTTATTTGCCAATTTTAAATTTCATCGAATCAGTTACAAAAAGTTAATATAAACTAAATATATAAATAATTTCTGTGACAGTTAAAAATTTTTAAAATTTAATTTACAATCTAAAAATTTTTGAAAATGAGTTATGATCCTCAGCCCCATACAATCCTACTGATTTTTACTTATATTTCACATTTATCATCTTCCTATACAACCCGATTGTAGTAATCTTGTTCTATATAAACGAAGTAATCTTGTTTTGCCAAAATCGTGTGCTGACAGACTGGAAAAAATAACTACGTAATCTCGAATTCGCGATTAGCTAGTTTGTGTCTGTCCAGCGTATAAAATTTGCGGCTTACATGTGATATTTGGAGTATTTTATTGCTTAAGTCATAAATAAAAAGGAAAAACAATGTTGGGCCAAGTATAGCTCCTTGAAATACACCTATACAGGTATACGCTCAGGAACTGATTCTATTCCATGTGCTCACAGGAAAGGAATCACAGTGTTCATTCTAGATTTCCAAAAATTCAGAACGTATAGTACAACTGTTAATCAAGTGTGTCAAAGGTGATACAATATATGGTAAAAAATATTCTTTAGAAATTTTAAGTTTATATTTTATTGTGACCGGATGAATTTGATTTAATAAGATACATGGCTTTCGAAACATCTAACTCACTTATGCTGAAAAAGGAAAGATAAGTATGCGTGCCTGTGTGCTTCACCCACTGCAATGGTATAACTACCAATGAATGGGGTACCTTGCAAAAAAAATTTTGACAATTGAAAGGTCTAAATCTTTTAGCATATTTTGTTTATGAAATTTTTTCGCTGATTTCAATTTTTAATTTTTCTAAGTAATTTTTTTTTTCGCATAATCAACACTAAACGAACAATATTTTTTAATAATAATATTAATTTAATGCTTTTCATTATTGTTAAAAATAACTAAAAAACTAAATAACCAAATTATTGATAATGATTTAATTAAATAAATAAAAAAATTATTTAGTTATTTAAAATTTTTAACAATAATGAAAAGCATTAAATTAATATTTTTTCAATAGCTCCTAATGATGTACAACTGCCTCTCACTGATGATGCCTAAAATATTTGAAAATTAAAATAAATAAATAAAAATATCATAAAAAGTTAAAACGGTTCAATAACAAATATTGTTCGTTTAGTGTTGATAATGCGAAAAGAAAGTTACTTGAGAAAAATGAAATGTCTAAATCAGTATAGAAACACCAACTAGTTCCCAATCCAATATGGTTGAAATTGCTCCAAATGCGTTTCATAGTAAATTCAGTATTTCGACAATAATGTTTTGTTTGGAAATCCGTATCAAGCTAGTTTCCCTATTGCGTTATTTACGATATAATTCTAGGTTCTTAACATCACCTGCTCTTGTATACATTTCATAAGCAAAATCCCTTGCAAGCATACTTTTAGCAATATTACAATTAATCCATGGGGCAGCAGATTGGCAATTAACTAGTTTTTTAGTTGGCAAACAATTGTCATGAATATAAAAGGATTTGACGAGGGAATTGGCATTATCAGGCGCGTGCAGAAATATCCCGCAACCCACAAAGTTAATGCCAAAAAGTAGCTCATTATCATTCCAGAGTCTAACTGACTATATAGTCATGGATACACTGGTAGTCCAGTACAACACGCTTTGATCTAACGTTGTAAGAAATGGTCAGAAATGTCAGGTAAAATGTGTTGACTAGACGCCAATGCTCTAAAGTAATCTAACTCTGGGACAATATATTGATCGACCCATGTAATATAATGAGTAGGTGATAATGGGGCTGAAGCTAAATGGTTGGCTTTTAAAACATTATGAAATTTGTGGGATTTATCAAGCATATTACAATCTATATACATAAGCAGTTATGAAATGATTAAAATTTAAAATATGCTAGAATAAGAATTCCTGAAAATCATCTAAACCGGATAGCACGGGGGTTGATGGATTGTAGCAAACTACAATCAGTATAGTTATAGACGGTAATATGATTTCTGCCATCCAGACTTGAGTTTTACCATAATGGATGCATGATTTGCCCTAAGTTAAAAGCATTTTTATAGTAAATGCAAACACTTTCACCTCTTTTATGCGTTCTGTCAAATACCAAGATGCTGTACCCATTCAACGAGACAGATTCGGTATTTACATTATTTGTAAGCCATGTTTCCATGACAAACAGTACGTCGAGATCTTTGGAATCGATAAATATTTTCAGTTTATCGAACAGTTTAACCAGGTTTCAGATGCTCGTATACGGTAAAAATCCGGACGCCTTGTCTATTGCGGGGATTTAAATAAGGGTAGTCAAACATTATGTATAAAAAGTTAGACGTTATTTTTAACATTCTTCCAGTATACGATACGATAATAATCTTTCTTAGTCAAATTCGGAAAATAAAGTTTTATTATGATAGCTTTTCACTACCGAAAAATATTAATTGTAACATATTAATTTAAATCATGTTAATTATATTACCAAAATTTTACCTAGATCAACGTAAACACAAGGTTCAAATTGAACGAAAACGGTTGGTTAAATTGACAACCCTGTAAAACCGAGGATGTTAAATTTGAGTATTTATAAATTTAAAATTTTTATTTTAACGATCAAGGGACGCCATTTTTATTGTCATTTTAAAATCATTTGTCCCTGTGAGCAATTTTGTAGATTCTCATTGATTATTTGTTTTAATTTTTTCGGTTACTAAAATTGGAATGTAATTTTTTCAGTTGCAATTGAAATTTTAAAGTTAAAACAGTAAGACTCGTGCTAAAATTGATTACTAGAAAAAATGTGATAAATTGATATTGGATAGTAGATTTAGTGGATGTAGTGGATTAAATCTGAAGAAGTTTATGATATAAAAAATGATGCCATCCTCAATACAGTGAGTGTGATAATTGTTGTGTAATATTTTTTTACGATAAGTTTCCCGACAGATTGGAATATTATTGATGCAGGCAATATTGAATGTTACGAAAAACAACAAATACCTTAGATAAAATATAATCGCGTAAACCAATGTTTAATTTTTCTGTAGTGATGTGTCGTAGTGTAACTAATTACAATCGAGAGGAGTTTGATTTGGTTTAGTAGTGAAATAATTTAGCGTTCTCCAATAATATTATTTACATTATTTATTTTTTAGCTCGGGTAAATTGGAACATTGCTCCGGAAATACAATTAAAAATTGAGAGGGTTCGAAATTAAGGAAACTCTGTATCAAGAGTTTGTACATAGAGCTAACTACAATTTAGGCTTGGTAGAAGTCAGGCCAAGTTTTCGCCTAGTCCATCCGGATCTACTACTATAGCTACTGTTGAACAATTGGTTGATTTTGCTCAAGATGAAAGCAAATTTGACTTAAAATATATCTAAATTTTACATTTCATTTGATCAAGAGCTTATTCCATTAAACAATACTGTAATAGATGCGTTAGATTTACTTTTTCAATGCCATTAATGTATTAACCAGAAAATACGACGAATATTTGGAAAACTGTTGAACATTATATTTTCGACATTCCAGTTCAAAAACTATTACTACGATTAAATATTGTAATACACTACTAAATCCTGATATAGTGAAAAATATTCATATAAAAACAATTAAACTTGTTCAAAAGTTTATGATTAGGACTGTATTGTCACCCTATATCCGAATATTATGTTCGTGAACAGGGATCAACTAACGGTACTTTGTTGGAGGAAAGAAAAATCATTTAATAAAATTTAGATTAATTTAGTTAAACATTCGTATAAGGAGTGCTCTTATAACCTGCACCGACGAAATTAGCCCGCCTCAATGAAACCTGTACTACCAATTGTTACACATTTATTACAATTTATTACAACATATCCCGATTTTATTACAGTTACCGTTTTCGAGAAACGAGCGGTCGGTTTAGCTTGTAATTAAACCTACTCCGCCAAAATTGTAAATTTTGATGTAGCTGTGATATCGGGATGATTCTTGGACCAGAATTTATTACAAATTAATTACATTGATTAAATAGTTTAAGATCAACCCTATATATCTTGACTAAGGGTAAATTTCCCACCAAAAGATAATTTATGTCAAAAACATCAATTTTACCGATATTAATAAACTATTACACCAGACCGCAAATTTTACCATTTTTAGACAGTTATTTTAGCAACATCTAATAGCTAAATTATTTTTCACGTCCCGTAATCGTTACAAACTACTTACCACGAAACGAGTCTTATATTTTAATAACTTTAACGAATCTAGGTTAAGTTCACGCAGGTGTAAGCTAATAGACGTTAAAAATCACGTCTAAATTATAAAAGTGTAGTAAATCACTGCTTTCTAATTTCATCCGATAACCATAGTATCACTTTCTGGCCTGGATCGACTCATGGTATTCTGCGTTTAGCATTATGATACAAAAACCACTGTTCATCACCCGTAATAATTTTGAGCTAAAAATTCCTCCTTTTCTTTACCGAGAAAGCAAATTTATGCAGTCAGTTTATGAGAAACCCATTTTCCTTCCTTCTGTATTTATTTTTCTCATTTGCATGCAATGGAGTGATATTTCTTGGTGAGTAATTCCTAACTGTTTTGCAAGCTCGTTTTGCTCCTTGACACGGATTTACATCAAATCGTCTTAAAATTTTTTTACTGCACCTGGACGTGGATCATTTTCATAATCGCAAACCACTTTTTTTACTGTTGAATGACTCACAGAATGTTCACTCAAAGTCGAATTAATCAATTCCATAGCTTGTGCTGCTGCTTTTTTTCATTTGAACACAGAATAGAATTCAATGACGTACATGTATGTTAAAATTTTCAATGTATTTTTTATAATATTTTGTAACTAAAAATTAACATAAAAAAATAAAAAAAATTATTGGGAAAGAAACTACCTATGAAGGCGTAAAAGGTTAGAAGATCAAACTATATACGTTTAAATTGTTAGTAGAATAAAATAAAAAATAATTTAAAGAATGATTTTTTACACCTGTCTTTTTCTCCATTTATTTTCCTTAAGACAATATAAAGTGACTTGCAATATGTCAAAGCCAGACAGTGGGATTTAAAATTTAAATTGCTCTATCGGTTGACTGAACTTAAAAATAAGCGGGGTGTAATGTGGGGTGATATACACAGAGTAAAAAATTATAATATCAAACGGAATTTTTAGGAAAATTACCAATTTTTTTTCGTGAGGTTCACAATACAAGTACGGTATGGTATACTCATAATAAAACATATTTAGCACGCAAAAAGGGGTCTCAATTATGGTTTCAAACTGACCAGTAAAGAATACGCGGTTCACCCAGATTACTAAACCATAACTTTTTGCGTGCTCCAAACAAATTTAAATGTTTCACGATGCATAAAATATTGACATTGTCCGAACGCATATATGTATTAAATTCTCTCAACACTGCGGTAAACCTATACGATGCGGTCTAAGTATTTCATGCATGCAATTAAAGATTATTTTAAACTGCCTTTAAAGTGTAGTAATAGGTATAGCACAATTTGTTTTTCAACCGCGAATTATGTCAAAATCGTTTATATTCGTATAAATTTGAACATCACTATAGGCAGATGTGTTTATAGTGCTGTATATTTATATAAATTCTGTGTACATTATATTTACAACTTTATATAACAATTACAAAACAAATCTTGTTTTGTTATTTATACAATCGGGCGATGATCAATAAATTATAAAATTTAATTTTCAATATTTATTGAAAATTTCTTTTAAAATTACTGCTGTACGAATAAATTTTGTGTAGAGGAGTACATTACAAAATTATATCGAGAATTTAATGAAATTGGATTGGTTCCAATATTTGTGTTTTACGTATTGATCTGAGCATTACAGTATGTAAGGTATAATAAATGGAAAATTGAATCACCTTGAATTTCGATTGGTCTCTATATAGATAATATATAGTGCAAATAAATAATAAAGTCTTGCGGCGAGACTGGTTTAATGTCATTCTGATTTTCAGATGATTAATGTAAGTTAGTAAAATGCTTTTTAGATATTGATGATGAAAATGCTATAAATTCAAAAACTAATTCTGAAACCAATGAAAACTTAGACTGGTTTGTTTCCCAAAATTTGGACCATAATACCAAAAACTTGTTTAGTTGTATCAAGTACGTTTCTTCAACATAACAGATTCTACAAAATAACGTGGACATTCAATAAAAAAGTTTATAAAAGCCATCTAGATTCAATATACAAGTAGACAAGACCGGTCGATGAAATGTCGATGCTTTAAATAATCGATTTCTTACCAATTAACTGTTACTGGCCACCTAAACCGGCTCAATAATAACGAAGAATCTCCTCTTACCATCCAGAAGCAGTGGCTAGCTACTCAGTCGGACATGATTACCGAGGCGCAAAATACTATAGGAAGAAGGTCAAACGAGATCTTTCAATGGTTCGCTTGATGATTAGTGAAACCTGGTAGTTGAAAATAAACAAAAGTTTCATAAAAACTGATTGGTGGCACAAGAAAGACTTTACCAGAATATGGTGAGAACATATGAGAAAATACATCGAACACATAAGCTATCAAGCAAGAACAAGGAAATTTAAGAGACTGTTTGTTAACGCCAGGAATTTCAGCCTATACAAGAAATATAGCAATCCAAGATGAAAATAGAGAGCTGCGAACAACCGTGTCAATGTTCTCTAAGACTCGCAAACACCTCCAAACTCGGCTAAATAAGAATGACGAAGAACCTTCATTAAAGCTCCCGAATTGCTCCAATACGTGAAGAGGTCTATGTCGAATATTCCACAGTATAAGCAGAAAACATCAAAGGTGGCTATCATTGTAATTTTCAACCAAAACGATCAACTGCACTAACCAGTGCGCCACAACAGCTATATATACGACTATAAAGAGTTCCGGTAAGAAGTATCAACCGCGAAAACCTCCAGGCCACGCCGGGCCATTTCTATTTGTTATTTTTCCAATGTGAATTTATTTTCAAAAGAAATCTAAAAAATTACACGAGATCCTAAATATTGTGCCGTCGAATTTAAAAACATCTACAGATTTGAACTGTCATTTTTGGGAAGGGAAAGCATAAACCTATTTCTAAAATTTAAGTAAAGTATAAATTTGAGATTTGTTCTATTAAAAATTATATTTAGAAATTGAGCATTTAGGAGAGTTCATTATATGAATTAAGTTCAGTTTATACTATTTTGATCTATCTAAAAATGTAGTTGTAATGGCGTGTATATCTCTAGGGTCTGCGGTAAAAAAAAAATTGCAGAGGCAAAAACTATGAAATCGTTAAAATGTGTATAAAATGAATAAAAGGAGGTCAAGAGTAGTGGTTTTCCTGTTCTATTTGTAAACACTGTCCGAGACCTGTGAATATATTTAGCTCGCTCTTTATAAAAGTCGAAATATTCATCAAAATTGTAAAGTTTCTAACATCTTTATCCGTCTTTATTGTATCTCACACTTGCTATACAGCCAGTAGATAGGATGATTTATTTGAAAATATTATTGACACCCCGTGGACATCTCCAGAATTGGCTCGAATTTTTTTTTGAAAACAGTCAAAAATGCTTAATTTCTAAATATGATTTTTAATAGCACGCGAATCTCAAAAATATACTTTACTTAAATGTTAGGAGAAAGGTTTATGTTTTGCCTTCCCAAAAATTTCAGCTGGAATCTGTAATTATTTCTAGATTTAATGGCACAACATTTATCATTGTGTCTATAATTTTATAGTTTTTTTTTAAAATAAATAAATATAACAGATGAAAAAACAACAAATTTAATAGTGCTTTAAGATTTTTAATAATTTGTTTTATTACAAACTTTATTATCATAAATTAACGACGTCTGGCCTGTATGAAGGATCGTAACCGAAGGCATTGTATCAGCCTCCATTGAGATAACTTTCTGGCGTTCGACAAAGAGATGCGCTCACACTTGTGCTGTTCAATTTGACCACGACCTAACGATATTAATGACACTTTGAAACAGCGCGATCGCTACTCAAAAAAACCCGGAAAAGAGTTGGAAGTGAATAGTTGCTATCAGAAATAACACCGTCAGATGATATGTGGACAGAAATAGAAAGCCATATGATGGACACCAAGTTTTTACAGAATCACAGATATTGCGGTTTAAAAATCTATCGCATTACAAGAAAGCACTTTATAAAGCACTAAGTTCCTGTGCTTGTTTTTGAGAGCTGATCTAGCCCCGAACTACTAATGACGTAGAATATGATTTACGTTTCAAGTAAGATTAATGGTTTCATCTATGGTCCGGCTAAAGTTGCCCAAAATAAATACCAGTGGTACTATTCTGAATTTCCATGGAAATAGGGAATCGGAAAACATATTTTCATAGCATTTTCGTCCGAATTGCATTTTTTTGGTCTAAGAAGGAATAAGTTCAGTACAAAAAATTTCCAAACAAGGTTAATTGGGAAATTTTGGTTCCACAAAATTTTTATGGGAAAAAATATTGTCCCATTTGATTTAGTTTCGAAAATATTAACACAAAAACTGATTTCCTCAGTAGGCCAGAAAAATACAATTTAGAAAAAATTGCCATGAAAATATTTTTCCCAATTCCCTATTCCCAGGAAAAACCAGAATAGTACCACAGGCTCGTTTATAGATAAAGCAACTCCTTTGAGGCGAGATGGCTGGGTAACGTTGAAAAGTCCCCATAACAACGCATAAAAATTAAGTGTTTGTTGTTGACCATCGTTGAAACTGGAGGGTAAGAGCGACGGACCGCGATGGTTATAGGACCCCAATGTAGGCGCTAAAATCCCTTGATTGATTGTGAAATCTATAGAGAACGGAAAACAGAGAAAATTATTTGAAGTTTTCATATTGTTATGATTTTGTCTTTTCTGTGTCAAACTATTTCTAATGAATAAAACTTGATGCCATTATTAAACAAATATAAATTCTTAACCGATATCGAATCCAACTAATAAATTCATGCTGAATTAATGCACGATAAGCGAGATCGTAACAATTTGAGTAGAAAATCAAAAAACTGCTATATGACTATCTCGAATCATAATGCACCAAAACATTATTTTTCGAACATTATGTGGACTATATTTTCGAAAAACTACTCTCCGTTAAGTAATTCTTCAGAGATTAGTGTTTGGAAATGAGAAAGATGTTTTTTCCTAGGATTAGTCATCGAAGAATTATTTTTAGATGAACTATTTTTCGATAAATATTTTTCCAGAAATTATCTTTCGTATAATGTTCCGTGAATATATATTATTCGGAGCTGGTCCTACGAACCATAAATAACAACCATCTTAAGGTTCAATTCTGTTAAATTCTGAACACGAGATGCAATATAGAAAAATACCTTAACATTGTAAGCTGCCAAGCAAAGGACATTAATGGCCGCATTAACATACGAAGAAACATTTTGATAACCGATTCCTAAAAGTTCGGCAAAGAAATGCCGTGTCATTTTACAAATTTAGTAAACAAATTACGCACTAGCGATATCAAAACAAATCTCTCTGCTGGGTTTTGATTTTTGTGACTCATCGAAATGGGTAGTACTGTACTCCCGTAGAGATAACAGAGACATATGTTTAATCTCCTAATTGGACCACTCTCTAATCAGAACAATTCCAAATCGGACCATTATTCGTGCAGTGAAAATAGTTGCTAAAATAGATATACCTCTGTCTGACAAAAAGTACCATGAATTGAATTAAGCAGACAAATTACACCTAATCCAAACTGCAGAGAGCAAACATCAGCAAAACACAAGTTCAACGGATATTGGCGAACAAGTTGAGTTCTAAGGAGGCAGTTGAAAGTCTCGGTTCATTGAAAAGAAAGCGAATAGTCCCCTCCACAAAATTCTGAATTCTCGACGAAAAACTTTTTCGATGGATAATGATGACCCGCCCGTTCAAAAAAGCGTTGAAAATGGCTAAGTTATTGGAATTGACAGATTTTGAACGCTACAAACTTAATTTTGCTTTGAACACTTTAAAAAGTTTAACTTACAACTGTGAAGCTAAAAATATTTTTAATTTGGATGAGACTGAACTCTTTT
Organism: Nephrotoma flavescens; assembly: GCA_932526605.1. Classification (NCBI taxonomy): domain Eukaryota; kingdom Metazoa; phylum Arthropoda; class Insecta; order Diptera; family Tipulidae; genus Nephrotoma; species Nephrotoma flavescens. The sequence goes on along the minus strand of OW052221.1, from coordinate 272,731,148 downwards.
TCCGTGCAACTGCGTCGAGATCATTAAAGTGAAATGAAAAATGTGTTGGAGGAAAAATGAATAAGAAGCGAATGGCAATTGTTTTTTTATGTAAAATAGTTTGAGATAAGGAATCTCTTCTCCTCATCGGTAAACCGAAAAAATCACGTGCGTTTAAAAATCGTTGGTGAAACGTTTGGAATCTTCTCGCGATATAACAAAAAGATTTTCCAAGAGTGGACTAATAAATTCAATAAAAAAATTGCAAAACAGAAGCTGCAAGTTATTCTGTTCTTCGACAACGCACCTTGTCATCCGGACAAGAAATACAGTAACGTAGATGAAAAAATTTCGAATTGTTTCAGGAAAATGGGGTTTACCGATGTAACAGTGGAGTCTGAATTATAAATCGTCGAAACAACCTAAAATTTAAAATTTTTTGATGAAATAGCCGATGATTGGGGAGAAAATTTATTTTCACTATCACAGGCATTTGCGAACAATCATTAGAAGATGGATCGATTAATTTTGAAGAAACGGAACCTAAACAGATCATTTCAATATTAGAAGTTCAAAAGAAACTGAAAGAATATGCAAGCACTAAGGGTTTGAACGAGATGTTTTATAACTTAGAAAAAGCGGATCACAAAGTAATTGAAGAAGAAGTTTTAATTCTAAAGCACTATTTGAAGTATTTTTTGAAATATTTACTTGCGAGTACGGACCTGCTTTAAATCGGACCATTTTTATTTGGTCCGAAGGGTGGTCTGATTAGAGAGATTAGACTGATGAACTCTAGTAAAATAAATCAGTTAAACTAAGTTATAATTTCAGTAAATTTAGAATTTTAGGGATATTTTCTAGAGCGAGTTTCATAAAAATTAACTTTTCGCTGCCCAGATTATTGTTCGCGTATACACGTCGCCCAAATTGTCTCGAATGACGACATTGAAAATAAAATTATTTTTTTTTGATGCACGACGAGTTTTGAATGAAATTTTGTAAAGGATTATGTCATCAGGTTCGATTACTCCTCCAAACGGTCACGAATTATTCGTGAAAAACCTAGATTTCCTGGAAAATATGTCTGTGGCAATTTGACATAATTGCTTAACATCACTTAAGTGTTTTCGCCAAATTTGGTTGGTTGCCCCTTCATTAACCTCACAAAGTGTCGCCTAATTCTCTTCAATTTTCACTATGTTACGATATTTTACAAAAAAAAAACACTTAACAGCAATGCATGTCGTTATGATTTTTGAAAAATCAATCTCACACTTTTTTAGTTAAACTATAATATTAAATTATATCTGTGGCAATTTAACAAAACCACTTATCTATTTTTTAGCTAGTTTTCAGGGGACCAAATTTAAATTTTAAATTAATCTGTGAAAAAATTATGGAACCTAACTAAACTATTTGTGAATCAATTGTATCAGGGTTTTTGAACTGTGTTTATTGACACCTTCAAGCTTTTGTTACATGCTCTGGGTTCACGAAAATTTCCAAAATTTTTAATTAGCATTTAGAAAAAAACACTTATATCGATTTAAGTAAATACCAAACGCAACATTAAATTTAAAGTAAAAACTTATTTCAAGATAAGTGTTTATTCTAAATTTATGGCTGATTTTAAAAATAAAGTTATTGTTTTAAATATTACTTATTTCATGCTATAATATCAAAAATTATCAATTATGTGGTTTTCAATAAATACCAAACATACTTATAACTAGGGCAACCAAAAATATGCTCTTAAAAATAGGTTTTAGGGGTATTTCCTCTATCCGGTCGCAAATTATTTAATTGCGAGGTGAAATATGGTTACTAGATTTATTTTGCCATGCCAATTGACACATTTTTTTAAATTTAAATCGCAAAACAAATTTAAAAACCAACTTCTGCAAGACGGTTGTTTTACGGATGAAAGTAAATTTAACATTTTTGGAGCCAACATTGCTAGAGCGTTGAAGCTAAAACACATCGTCCCTACTATTAAACTTGGTGGTGGTTCAGTTATAAAATGAAAATATGGATCGCTGGAAACACTTAGGTATTCTAACAGACAAATTGGAACCATCGATTGAACAATTAGGGCTTAGGAGAAGGAATGGATTCTGTATAACGTCCCAAACCAGTTACATCTGCCACTCAAATCACTCGACCTAAACTCCATTGAACATTTATGGGGTCACTTGGAACGCCAAATTGGAAAATACAGGACTGCCAGCAGAAAAACGTCGGAAGATACAATAATGAAAGAATGGGATAAAATTTCACTGGATGGAGTTATCATGAAGTTAGTAGAATCAATGCCTAAAAGACTGAAAGAGGTTATAAAAATAAAGGGGGAACAACTCGATATTAAAATAATAACCGAGACATTTCTCTTTATGAGCAATGGAAAAATCTTCTCATTTTGTTCTGTTTTGTTTTAGTGTATATCATTTTCAATGCAAAAAACCCTTGATTTTTTTATTTTTTTTATTATAAACGGCAAATGAATTTTTATTTGTAATTATGGATTTATTAATTTGTAAAATAATTTATTCCAATAAAAAACTGCAAAATAAATTTTAAAATCCTTCAATTTTGTAAATGTTTCTCAAAAATCAATCTGTGTCATCATTTTCGTTCAGACTGTGTAAGCAATTTGTATATGCTATTTGGCGGGAATAATACAAATAAACCCTGCCAAACGGACCACTGTGAGCAAAACACCAAAGTCGAAGGTGGACTGCTTAGTCATACCTACCATATTGAAAATAACGGAATCCATCTAAAATTGTGCCAAAATTTTTTTAGAAAAATACTTGGTGAATCGAATAATTTCAGTCAGTGGCAAAAAAAGGTGAAAAAGATAGTTTGAACGACGACTACTTAGCTGATCGTAGCTGATCGATGTCTAGAATTAGATTTAACATTAAAAAATATGCAACAGCTTTTTTCTGCCAGCCGTTCAAACTCGGTTTCAATTTCATAATATTTCAATATTTTTTCTTTCTGAATGATTAATTGAACGGCTGAGTGGAAAAAGGTTAATATTCCAAAATTTGCCAAACTGAGTTTTGAGTTCCATCGTACTCAAATTTCTGTAGCGCATCTATTAAAGGTATCAACAAAACTATTCCACCTATTTTTATATATACACGTGATCGTAAAAATTCCATTGAGTGGTAGAAAGGTAATATTCCAGTAATATTATCCTTTTTACACTCATTCTCATATACGACCGCGAAACATGCTTAAACTAACGGGTATTTTTTTATTTTCAAACTATACCCATTTTTTACATTTAAGGGATTCCCTACGTGACGTGATCGAAAGAGGCATTAACCACATATTGTTATCAATATTTTTTTGAAGTGTTTATGTGAGAATGTTTTTATTGTTATTATTATTATTAAGTAACAAGAAATATTCTTTTTAGACGGTAAGTTTAATAAAGTCTTGCAGAGTAAGTTTTTAATTTATCATTGGCAAAATAAGTATTTCATTTTTATTCAGTTGCTTATTTGCATCTAACATCAGGTAAAGGACGTCACATTCGGATGAAGAAATGCGTGAACGCGTGGCTAGACAAAGAGGTGAGGAATTTGTGACTATAGTAAAGGCGTATTAGAGCAACCGAAAACTACTGGCCCAGACTGTGGTTGTCGTAAGAATTGCATGGTAACTTTCAGTTTTGAAGAAAAACGTGAAATTATTAACATTGTGTACAGTGGGCGTCCCAAAAACGAAAGAGATATTTACCTCATGGGACTGATTGAAAGACACATTGTTGCTAGACAATGTGCCCTAGCGCGGAACACTCAAAACAACGCACGTCTTCATTTGAGTATTTTGCTATGAAGGGATCCTGTTGGGTTGAAGTTTGTCGTAAGGCCTACGCAAGTTTACATGCAATTTCAAACAATGATATTCCTCGCTTAAATAACTCCATGAATTAAATCAAAATCCTGTTGACTTTAGGAGAAGGCAACATTATTCACTACGCTCATATAACTGTAAAATATCTAGAAGCTGGAATAACAGTTAGGAAAATGCATGAAATGTTTCTTAAAAAATGTTCTGCATTAAAAAAATAGTGAAGTATGAGTTCCACTTAAAGATTTTTAAGGAAAACTTCAACCACAAGTTTGGCAGGCCTCGCAGATTGATGTTTGTTCTACCTGCGAGGATCCAAAAATAAAAAAATTAATGAAATCATCAAGTCTTAACGAAGTTGCAAAAAGAGCTGCGGTCGCTGAACTACTTATTCATAAAAGAAGTGCTACGAAGTTCTACAAAAAGAATGAGGTAGTTACTGAAATAAACAACATCGAAACGACGTCAGAGCCTTAGTTTTCGACTATATGCAGAATCTGCCACTTCCATTTATTCCTGTACAGGAAATGTTTTATTTACGTAAACTTTGCTATTTTGTGATTAATATTCACGATATTGGCAACGAAAAATCATTTTTTGAACATACACAGCAGCGGTGTATAAAACGAGCTGATAACGAGGTGTGTAGCTTTGTTCTTGACTATTTAAACAATATTCCTGAAGAAGTAAAAGAACTGCACGTTTTTAGTGATGCGTGTGCGGGACAAAACCGCAACCACACATTGACCAGACTCTTAATGTCATTAACCATGAATGGGAGATTCAAAATAATTAACCAATATTATCCAATTCGGGGTCATAGCTTCCTGCTTTGTGACAGAAACTTTTCTGTCATAAAACGATGTGTTCGAAGACTAGATCGAATTTATTCTTCAGAGGAATACGACGATATCATTCGAAAAGCGAGAAAGCGTAATCCACCATTTGAAGTGAGGAGGGTGACTAACGATTCAATACTGAACTTTAAGGAATAGTGGCCTCGCTACTTTAAAAAAACCTCTTTTGATCTACAAAAATCTGGAGAGATTTTAGCATTAGTACTCATAGGCATTTGCAGTACACAAGTGAGCTAGGAGGGTATGTTAAGGCTTCCATGTTTATCGACGGTTTGGTGAATAGTACATTTAGACTAAAAGAGCAGGATCAAGTAGTTCTTCTTGTCGATAAGGTCTATAATGGCTGCAAGTGACCAACTTCAGATACTGCAAGTAACGATAATAATGACGAATAAACATATTTATAGTCAAATATTCGAATGAAAACAATAAAAATTTATAAAAAGTTACTGTTCTTTATTCATTCTTGCGAAAAAATATAATTTATTATATACAGCCCTATATAGTCCTTTAAATGACTTTTACAGTACAACTTATAGTTAAAGCAGTAAAACGTTTTTTTTGATTTCTGAACAACAACATTTTTGGAATATTAACCTTTTTCCAATCAGCCGTTAAATTGATGAATGAATTATTGTTAAATTTAATTAATATGAAATCCTCACATTTAAGAATGCACCATGAGAATGCAACACAAGCATATAAAGCAGGGCTAGGAAGCTGCTTCAATAATAATCGAAACTTTCATTTTTCCGAAAATACGATAAATGGAAACAAATGTGCTATATAAGATAGCGGAATTTTGACAGCGGAAAATAAGACATTACGCTACTCGCCGCAAGTGGCAGCACTATCACTAAAGAGATTTTTTTGCAATGTAATTACCAGCGGAAATTTTTTATTCATTATGTATATATTTTTTCACGAAATAAAACATCTCAGCGGAATAAAATATTAGAAGTGATCCTTAAACTGGCAAATAGATTGATCTCCGAAGTAAAGAAACTCGGTATATAAAATGTTGAAATTTAACAATAATCCTTATTTCTTCCACTAGTAACCAATATTTTCGGTTGGTTTTCTAATAGCCTAGGTCATACTGAGATTATATGAAAAATTAAGGGAAAATTCATGGACTAGAATTTTCACTAGAATTTTTTGATTTTCTGCGACCAAATAAGTAATTTTCAGTTTTTGGCCAATATCTCAATAACTTCCACTAGTAACCAATACTTTCGTTTTGTTTTCTAGTAGCTCAGGTCATAAAATAACTTATTTGGCCGCAGAAAATCAAAAAATTCTAGTGAAAATTCTAGTCCATGAATTTTCCCTAAATTTTCGATATGGTCTAAGTATGACCTAAGCTACTAGAAAAACAACCGAAAGTATTGGTTACCAGTGGAAGTTTTTGAGATATTGGCCAGAAACTGAAAATAACTTATTTGCCCGCAGAAAATCAAAAAATTCTAGTGAAAATTCTAGTCCATGAATTTTCCCCAAATTTCCCATATAGTCTCAGTATAACCTAGGCTAGTTGAAAACCAACCGAAAGTATTGGTTACTAGTAGAAGTTTTTGAGATATTGGAAACAAACTGAAAATAACTTATATGGCCGCAGAAAATCAAAAAATTCTAGTGAAAATTCTAGTCCATGAATTTTCCCTAAATTTCCCATATAGTCTCAGTATGACCTAGGCTACTAGAAAACCAACTGAAAATATTGGTTACTAGTGGAAGAAATGAGGATTATTGTTAAATTTCAACATTTCATATACCGAGTTTCTTTACTTCGGAGATCAATCTATTTGCCATTTTAAGGATCACTTCTAATATTTTATTCCGCTGAGATGTTTTATTTCGTGATAAAATATATACGTAATGAATAAAAAACTTCCGCTGGTAATTACATTACAAAAAAATTATCTTTAGTGATAGTGCTGCCACTTACTGCGAGTAGCGTAATCTCTTATTTTCCACTGTCAAAATTCCGCTATATTATACAGCATGAAACAAATGGTATTGGAAAGCCGTCAAGTGGATGCGATTTACATGAGAATTTGGCCGAATATATTTCAAGTATGATCAGGCAGAGCCTTTTAAGGCAGTCATAATTTCTAAACGATTCATACATCTACATTGTGATGAGTGTATAAGGAATGTACATATGCAGACTTTACAGATTAAGAAGACGACTAAAAACTTATTTCATTATGAAATAAAATATTTAAAAATATTTGAATTGAATTTTCAAACAGATGTAGGGTGAATTCTGTATAGTAGTCGTTCGATTGCGATGGTAAAGTCTTTCTTCGTAGCGGTTCCTAATTCGATCATCGTAGCCCACTAAAGTTTTACGATTGCATATTTATAACTTACACTGAGAATGGCGGCCTAAGTTCTGTACACTCTCATCTGTAATAAGCACGAAACTAGTGTGTGTATAAAGTTGGTCGTTAAGTTGATCACCTACAATTTGCACGTAATACGTAAACAAGAGTTAAATAGATTTTTTAAGAAAATGTATTTAGTTATTTGGAACAACCCGTTTTGCAATGGAAAAATAACTTAAATCACCCAAGATGAAGTTTCTTTAAAAAAAAAAAAACTTTAACATGACCACTTAATTGTAAAAAAAACTGATTATCAAGAAAAATTATAAAATTTTGTTTCTAATTCGATTAATAGTATTATTATTTTATCTGAAAAATTTCTCCTGAAAGGTACATTCTTTTAAGTTAGGTGCTTATGCTGAATTGCCACAGATATACATACAATGGCTCAAATATATATATTTATATATTTATTTATTTTATATATTTTTATATAATTTGCAATTTTATAAAACCGCACACCCAATTTTGAGCATCAAAGCTCATTAATAACGAGGGTGCAGTTCATAGTTTTTTCCAAAATTTTATGTTCAATTTACAATGTTTACAATTTCATGTTCAATTTGAAGACTATCGTCTTCAAAAGTTTACAGTTGCTCTGAATTGCACGAGTAACTTCCACGAAATACATCGAGTTTGTGCCATAATAGCTATGAGGCCAAGCACCTTTTCCCATGCCTTCTTTTTCAAGTATACAGATATATCCGTGTAAGCGTTTCAGGAAGCTACTTCAAAATATATATCCTACAATCCACACCGGTTGCGGTACTTCAACAGTCTACTGGGAGACACTGCTTTACTCCAGCAACTAAAATACAATGTCAGATTTTTGATGATTTGGGATAGAGCTGCTTATAGGCCCAATACAAATTATTTGTTTTTTCCATTTTGAGTATTGAAATAAAAACTATTAAAAAAACTATTAAATAGTTCCTCCTAAATTAACTGACATAACTCGATTATGATATGATAAAATATAAGTTTCCAAACTAATTTTAATTTTCTGCTGGCTTATTGTAACCGTCCATAAAACGTGGCCTTTGGTCCTTTGTCTTGGAGTTTTAATGAAATTAGCCGGCAGTATGACATTTCATTAAATAAATTACTTTAAATTAAAAAAATTTTTGCCTGAAATAATTGAGGTGAGAGGAAGGTCATGCAATTGATATTCAGACCCACCTTAAATACCCAATGAACTCTAAACATCTTTATAAATCCTTTTTCTAAATATTCTGCAATATAGACTACATTTAACTACATGCATACGAATAATGTACGACAGGTGTATTTTCGATAATAAATTATCGTTATTATATCATTATACGGCGTATAACGATAGATTTGTTATATAATTTGTGTGAACATATTGTACGTAGGTATATTCTTCTCCCTATACATATACATATAGAAAAATCTATTTAAGACGAGTAGAGGTAGCTTATATATAACATAATAATACATAATAAAAAAATCTAAATCCTTTTTTTAATCAAGATCACAATAAACTATATAATGATCCGCATATTGGCACCAAAACATACATACACCCCTAAAATTTAAATTCCACGTAAAAGAAATAAATTCTCTATTATCAATATCCTTTAACCCATTAAATTGTATTTTCTTTTCATATAAACGTATAAAACGATAAGGGATCCAAAAAGTATAAAAAAACTACTATAAAAACCCCATATATAAGCAGTATGTGTGTGTATGTCTACGTATCCTTTTATAATATTCCATCTAAATTTTAATAATAGGAAAAATGTCAAATTTTCAAAAGAATTAATAGGGACTCGGTGTACATGATGATGAATATTATGAATATGTGTATATATAAGTAAGGCGCACAGCGGTGGAAAACAACAACAACAAATGGGGAAAATCCCCAAATGTGAGAAATTCATTATGTTTCCGTTTCGCATACATGTATTCAGTTTGAAGTCAAGTGGAACCATAAATTATATATAATTCCCACGAATCATAATTCTTTCGCTTATTTTACTTTTAGTCTTCTTCTTTGTACATTTCTTATTTACGTGTGCATTTCTGTTATCTATACGTGTATACCGCGAGTAACATAAAACCGCGTAATAATTTTTTTTTTTTATTCTAAATTCCCCTTTCCAAATGTGTACCTTATGTTAAAATTTGTTGCTATCATTTTGATGTGAGTCTCCCCTTTAAATGTATATATATGTTTTATTATGTACACCTAGATTTTTTCAAGCCCGTCTTATCATCATTTCTATTGTTTTGTTATATATCTTGAATTTATTTTATAAAGATATTAAGAAGACAACAACACAAGCCGGAAGTGTGATGAGTATTTTTCAGTTAACAACAACAACAACAACAACACGACAAACAAATGAATATAAATTTCTTAATGCTTTGTAATGGTTGGTTGCAGAATTTTTAACGTATACCTACTTAGATATGTTTTTGATATACGAATTTATTTTTTTTGTGCCGCATGTGAAACGAGAATATCAAAACCAAGCTTTATACAATAAAGGCTAACAAGACAAAAATGGGGTACTCGAGATGGTTGGGTTTGATATAATTTTTCTATATAAAGAGCTTGTTTTTCGTCATATATATACGATCACATTATGGTGATAGCAAAGGTTGTTGCTGTGTTTTACCTGGCAGTATTAGCAACTGCGAAATTTCAAATCTAAATGAATAATAATGTAATTTTGAAGGGCTTATGCTTATTTGTGTACAAATTATTCTGCATCCGTGTTAAATTATCAAGGGTTTTGTATTCAGTCGTGCATGTACAAAGATAGAGTTCAGAATTGATGGGAATGTGGCTGTGTGAATGATAATTTTAATTAATTTTTAAATGATAAATATCAACATAACATAAATATGATGCTGTCTGTATAAAATAGAAGAAAATTTCCAGCAGAAAAAAATTGTTTCGGCAATTCACCGATAGAGGTAGAGGTACTGCTGAAATATCTTCTGTTCATGTTTTTTGAACCGGGCACGAAATTTGCGATTTTTTTAAGCAAATCAGCGATTCTCAGCAGAAACTTCATGAAAAATCAAAGAATTTATGAAACAGAAGAGAAAATATATATTTAAACGTTTTAATAAACGTTTTGGGCTACGCCTTTTTAATACCCAATCTTAAGGTTTTGACAAAAATGATGATTGAATTTTGGCCACGATTGGTCACTAGTTTTAATCGTTTGGTCACTTACGATTAAAGGTAAATAAATAATTAAAAATTCAAAAAAAAATTTTCTGGGTAGCACTTCATTGCAAGAAAATTATTCCGTTTTTGCCGTTAGGTCAAGATAAGTCAACACATTTTGGCGTTTGGTTACCAGTCTGCCATTTTTTATTGCGAAAAAACAAGTCGTTGAAGTTAGTCCGAAATTTGTCAGCCCGAAAAATTGGTGCATTTTGCGGATAAGGTATACATAATTAATTACCTACGCAAACGCCTGTCGATCGACGGTTAGTGAAACGTTAGATTAATGAAAAAAAAAAACATTTTTAAACTTCTGCATTATTTCAACTTAAGTTAAATTACGGTTTATAAACCGTTTTTGAACTCCAAACTACTGCTACATAAGAAATCATGCTTTATGGTCATGATATGGACCAGTGGTTATCATGGTATCTTGGTGTGACCCAGGCCTATCTGGCCGTATATGCCACTACACAGGATTATTTCTAGTACAGGCACAAGGCGATTTTAAGTTTCCACTTTAGTTGAAATATTCATTATTTTGTAAATTTCTCATGAAAAGGGTTAACAAATTATGCTTTATGGCCATGATATGAACCAGTGGTTATCATGGTATCTTGGTGTGACCCAGGCCCATCTGGCCTTACATGCCACTACACACGATTATCTCTGGTATAGGCACAAGCGAATTAAAGATTCCATTTTAGTTCGAAATATACATTATTATTGAATACATTATTATTGAATATTTAACATACAGTTTTTTATATTGATTAGATGCATTATAATACCAAAATATTGTTAACATAGAATCATTAAATATGATTGATGAGAATTTATATCTTAATTTTTTATTTTAATAATGAGATCTGCTTTTCACGGAAGTGCGAGGTACAGAGAAAAAAAAATTAATAAAAAATTATCATTCAATTTTCTTTAACTTTAAAATTACCTTATTATTCGTGGTGTAATTTTAATTCGGGTTGGAGCTACATTTTCTACTTATATTTACACTTTTTCGGGATATAGCTGCACTTTATCCGAGAAACGCACCAATTTTTTCGGACTGACAAATTTCGGGCTAACTTCAACGACTTGAAAAAACAAAATCAAAATTGTTTTTCTTCAGTAAAATCAGGTTTGTCGTTTATTTGGGAATTTCAATTTTCAAAATACATAACATATGCAATTGGAATATTCTATTTAAAGATAGATCAACAGATACAGAGGTAAAATCAATTAATTTTTTTTATAACTTAGCAACAATTAAATGCAAACCGTCATTTAGATTAACATAATCTTAGGATTATCATAAATCCAACGATCGGAATGGTTTGGTCGATTATCGTTGAGGATTGGTCACGAGTTGTTTTCGATTGGTCATCCCTACGCAACGATTTATTGCGAAAATTCGTTAAAAAACTTAATTTTCCGCAAAATCGAACAGTTCGGGTCTATAAACTTGAGCAATAAAAATAATTGCATTGAAGATAGGTCACTATTTGTTTTTGTTTGGTAATGCCTACGTAACGATTTTTTGCGAAAATTTGTGAAAAATTAATTTTCCCTCATAATTTGAAGATTTCGAGTCTGGAGAGTAAACCAAGACTAAAAATTTTATAAATTCAACAATGTAATCTTAATTGGTTGTTTTCCTTTAATCGTCCCTACCAAACGATTTATTGCGGAAATTCATTTAAAACTCTTCTTTTCGCACGATTCGAAGTGTTTTGATCTAAACAAATAACAAAATAATTTTATAAAATATGTTGAATTATATGGTGAATATTTTTTTCTTTTTGACTTTGTTTAAATTTTATTGATTTAACTTATTTGGAAAATATCAGTTAAAAAAGATATAGAGAATTTTCTTGTTTACTACGATTTTTGAAACAGACGTAATTGCGTCACACCAAAATGTATTTCTTATTTTGAAACGGAAATATTTCCAGTACTTAGTGCTATAATGGAAGGGAGGATCCTGAATGAAAAATGGACCCCTCAGGGTTTTTAACGGAAATTGTACGAAGAGCGTCGTGGCATTTAATCAATAGTGCGATAATTAGAGGTAGTATCAATAAAAGCGGAAATCAATGAAAGTTTAGAAAATTCAAATCATCGAAGAATTGAAGACCAGTGCGGTAGTAATCACGCATCAAAAATCTCATTCAAAATAATTACATTTGCCACAAAACAAATGAACCAGAATTTACAGTATACACGAAAAAATCTAAATCGAAATATTGTCAATTTTTTTTTCATCACGACTTTTTGATTTTAATTTTCTGATGTGCAGCTAAAAATAAGAATTTTGTTTTCTTAGATGAATGTTTTAAAAAATGATGAATATTTTTTATTCAGATAACGGACGAAAAATATGAAAAAGGAGTAAACTAATTCAAAAATATTTTAAAACATCAAACTCAATAATTATGAAATTCTTGCCTGAATCATTTTAGAGTTTTGTCAGAATTAACATTTTTCCAAATTATGGTTTTGCGATTTTTATGAAAGTGACACGGTTTATCAATGAACTAAATTTTCGATGGACAATTTAATATAGGAAATTTCGTTATTTTAATATTCGGAATTTAGTTTACAGGATAGGCGAAAAATTATTGGGGAAAATTTACGTCCAAGTGCTTCTTTCGAATATCTCTCTATTTGGAAAACTAAGAGACTTTACAGTAAAAATCAAATAAATTATGAAAAAAAATTCTTGCAATAATAATACTTATAAAAATCATAATTATATTGTATAAATGCGGTATGTATATGTACCTAAAAAAATATAATAATTGTTTGGAAATAATATGTATGGAGATTTGACGTGAATATAATAGAATAAAAAATTTAAATCAAATGTTAGAAAAAAAATATTTTTGCCATTTTGCCATTTTCAATAAAAGTTGAATTTAACCACTTTAGTTAAATGAAGCATTAGCGGTTACCACTACCAGTTGGATGGGAACATGTTTGCTCCTTTAATTTTCTTGAGGGTTATACTTTAGTAGTGGTGTGCCTATTTCATCTGAACAAAAGTTTAATCCGCACTCAATAATTCGGAGCGTAACGTAAATGAATACCATTTTTCAGACGTTAGTGAAATTTGTCCTAAATCTGTCCTAAAAAGCAACAATAATACAAACTGTGTATGTGTGCTTGTAAAATGTCTCGATATAACGTATTTTTGTAAAATGACTCGATAAAATGAATTTTATACAAGCAAATTTGTATTGATCTTACACAAAACATATGTGAGGTTTTCCAAAATTTCCCGGTGAAAGACTATAATCCGCGTCTCTAGTTGGCGTTTATTTAAAGATACTTCTAGGTCCTATCTATGAGATGAACACGTTTATTTTGGCCAAATTGGCAATTCAGGGTATTTAGGATAGCCAAATTTGTATTGATCTACCATAAATCGTATGTACTGTTTTCCAAAGTTTCCCGGGGAAATACTATAATCCGGATCTCTGGGGTGTTTAGGACAGCAAATTTGTATTGATCTTCTACAAAACATATGTGAGGTTTTCCGTATGTACGGTTATGTACGGTTTTCCAAAGTTTCCCGGGGAAATACTATAATCCGCGTCTCTAGTTGGCGTTTATTTAGAGATACTTCTAGGTCCTATATATGAGATAAACCCGTTTATTTTGGCCAAATTGGGAATTTAGGGTGTTTAGGACAGCCAAATTTGTATAGATCTACCATAAATCATATGTACGGTTTCCAAAATTTCCCGGGGAAATACTATAATCCGCGTCTCTAGTTGGCATTTAATAAATGTCAACTAGAGACGCGGATTATAGTATTTCCCAGGAAAATTTTGGAATTCGTACATATGATTTATGGTAGATCAATACAAGTTTGGCTGTCTTAAGCACCCTGAATTCCCAATTTGGCCAAAATAAACGTGTTTATCTCATATATAGGACCTAGAAGTATCTCTAAATAAACGCCAACAGACACGGATTATAGTATTTTCCCGGGAAATTTTGGAAAACCGTGCATATGATTTGTGAAAGATCAATACAAATTTGGCTGTCCTAAACACCCTGATCTATCCGTCGGATTAACGTTTCAAGGTTCGTTTTAATTATTTCAGGTAATCTCTGTAATGGTACCGCTAAGTGAAGAATTGTGAAACAAATTCTAACGCAATTCAATATAACGAAAGGAACTTCCTGTTTTAAAAAGTGTTTTAAAAAGATTTATGTAGGTTGATTTACTAGCCGAATAATTTTATAAACTGTCGCGAAAGTCGTGTGGTTTCGGATATAAAAAAATGCAAAACTGTACGAAAGCGATGATAGTGCCCCCCACCAAACAGTCAAAGTAATTCCCATGCTACCCCAGAGTAAAAACTCAAGACACTCTCTACCGAAAAACGTCAGAAGGCCTTGTAAATATTTTAAAAGATAAATTATCGAGAAACAAGCACACATGGAGGGACGTGAAAAATGGACTAAACGCCAAGCTATATAGCAGACAGACTTTATGACGATCGGAATTTTCGTGCGTATTTCAATCGACGGTACTGGTAGTATCGTAAAAGAAATAAAGCCACCGCAAGTAAGACAAAATCAGGACACATTTTTATACGATTGTTATAAATTTTGAAGGCTTTACTCTATCTGTTCTTCAACTTTTAAAAGAAAACCAAATTAAATTTGTTTATTTGGTGGCTTAAGCACTGACTTAAAAAGAAACCAGCAGAGCCTCATTGTAATGGATCGAGAGCGGTAATTGCTGTATTAAAAATATACGTCACATAACAGTACGAACATTTTTCCTTTATTGTGTAGCCCTTATAAAATAGACTGTCGGAGTTTAAATCTGGGTATTTCACCTTACTTGCGTTGTAGCTCTCAACGAATTTCAAAATTCAGAAACTCAAACTGGAACTGTTGTGAAAAACGCCGGTTGATATTGGCATCAATAATTTCGGACAAGACACTTTATTTTATTAAAATGTTAGAACAGGAGTACGTATAATATAATACGTGTATATAATACACTTTAAAAGCCATTGGTACTGGTCCAATTACTTTTTATTTGGAAGAGTTTATTACTCGATTGATTTTCATCGCTGTCAAATTTCGACTTTGGACAGGGGCGTGTTTACCATGTGAAGTGCCTCAAGCGACGACTAGCTGGTCGGAAGTATTTTTAATGATAAAAAACATGGAATTTTGGATAAGAGGAAGAGTCGTCTACGGGATGATATATTTTTAAAAATAGAAAACAATGATTTCAACGAAAGTGCTGCAATATTTCAGTCCCAAATAATTAAATGTAAAAGGAAGAACACTGATTACAATATAACCCCGCAATAAAACTATAGTAGACGATTCGGACACGGCTTCTAAAGATATTTGGAGAAATAAAGGCAAATCTTACTCGTATATCCGAAATTATGTATTTGATAATTGTGATGCCAAATTGCATCTTGATCCGCAATTATCTTCCACATTACATCCATATACCAAGTGCTTAACAAGGATTGTCATTTACACATCAACACGACATAGCACATCAAATCGAAAACATTACGTCCCGCAAGAAACTCACATTACTGCAAAAATAAAACAATGGGGTTTGTTCATAATTTCATATAAAATAGTGCAACACTTAAGGTTTATCGAGAACGAACGGTTTTATTATCGATATAGGTTTCAATTTGTGGCCTTCAAAATTAGGTGTGTGGAGTAGCGTCAGCAAAATTTGGACAATTTGTTTTTTCTCAAATCCAAGCATGTATAGGAATGACATAACTGACAATGCTGATCTCGCCCAAAATCAAAAGCAAAGATATACGTGAATCACAAGTTGATATACGTGTAGTGGAATACAAATAAATATAGCACGAGTGAGTTTCTATTACAAATAAATTCTATACAATCATCATATTTGTATAAAATTCGATATTCGTACAGAAATGGCAACAACGACAAATTCTCGCAATAAATAGATACGTAGAAATACCCAAACGAAAACAAATAGTGATCAAACCTCAACGACAGTCTATAAAAATATTCTGACCGTTAGATTTATAAAACTATTACTATTGGTTTGCTCTACAGAGTCGAAAACATCAAATTGTGAAAGAAGATGAGTCTTTCACAAATTCTCGCCAACACATCGTTACGTAGGGAAGACCACGCGAAAACTACTAGTGACTACTCCTGAATCAAATATTGACTAAACGATCCTGACCATTAGATTCAACAAAAAAACGATCCCGATTGTTGGATTTTTAAAATTATTACCATCTATCATTTTTCCTGCCCTGGACTATTCGAATTTTTCCGTACTATAAACGTTTTTTTCAAATTTGTTTGTTAGTTTTCTCTTATTTATTTCCTTATACTAAAGGAAAAATTCCGACTGGGTAAATCGGCGCGGAATTATTCCCTTACTAGAGAAATAAATAATATAAAACTAGCAAACAAATTTGGAAAAAATGGTTAAACTAGCCGGCGAAAAATTCGAATAATAAACAAAATTTTGAAGCAAGTTATATTCCGAGTGCGGAAATTTCCACTGATTTCAAGAATAGGGGCCTGGCCGAAAAAGCAAAAAATCGAACTTTTAATGGAAAAAAGATTCTCAAATCGTGGAATACCAAAAAATAGTAGGGGAAAAACTGTTGGATTTAACTGTTGGATCTTTCATCAATAATATTGGAAAATATGGTCTATGGGAAAATGGCCGATTATTCGTCTGCTTATCGGTAAGATTGTCAATGGTTCGGTATGTCAGTAACACTATTAAGCATCTTAAATTAGAAAAAACTTCAAAAGAAGCCTCCTTTGAATGCATCATGCAAAGCAAACCAATTGGAATTTGCGCCAAACACACATTACATGGAAGCAAAAATGGTACCGAGTTGCATTTTCAGATGAAACGAAATTTAATTTGTATTACTATATAAAGTATCTTGAAAGAGGCTTATCCAAAAAATTTATGGAGCTTTGCGGACCTTTGCCATGGGTTTACTAACAAAATATTGCCCCAATTCATACAGCAAGAATTATTACTGGCTAAATAATAGACAAAAGTTTGCCATTTCTGCTATATTCACCCGATATGAATATAATGGAAAATATACGGGGATGGCTTTCTAGACAAGTGTGAGGAGGCAAGCAATCTGAAGAAAAACTTTCATTGATAAAAGTTATTAGTAAACAATTTAGGCTAATTTTACACCAGGCATTTTACCTGGGATAAAATTATTCTTAATTATTTGGGCGCTCTATACGACTCTAGAGGCCGTCACGAATTTTCCAAACTATTTTTGAATGACTTTTGGTGGGATTTTTCTACCACTTTTGTTAAAAAATGGAGTGCTACTGACGCCGGTTATGAAATTTATGTTGCTCATGTGTATAGATTATGATCTAAGATATCATAAAAACATAAAGTTACAGTAGTTATACATAGGGGTTTTTCTAGCATTTTTGTTACAAAAGCTGAAATATTTCATATTAAAATGACTTTAAAAATTCAAGACGATCTCTGGCGATGTATTTGCATTATGATGTTTGTCTGTGGTAATTTTAGTGTATGTCAAGAGGCCTTACATAAAATAATTTTTTTCGATTTTAAACGTTTAAACATATATTTACTCTTCAGTTTCATAAATTCTTTGATTTTTCATAAACTTTACACTGAGAATTATTGATTTGCTCAAGAATTTCATAAATTTTCTGTTTGTTATTCTAAAAATATCAGTGAAAAGCAAAAATACATTTTATCTGCTGGATATTTTCTGCTATTTTTTATATATGGTGCATTAGAATTTATTTTCGCGAAATGAGAATATAGTTGATTGAAATAAGAAAATTATGATCAATTATCATTTACATGTATTTAAATTATCTAGATTGAATTTCTTCAAAGAAGAATTACGGTTAAGATATTAAGATATTTGGGTGGGTGTCATTTATAAATAAATGAGACCTGGGTTTGCATAACAAGTAAAAATTTCTATGTGATACAAGTAAATTTTACCTAAGTATGTCGTTAAAAATTTATTTTCTTGAAATGAGAATTTCATTTTCTTGAAATTGGAAAATTAACAAGATTATAAATTACGAATATTTTTAAAAGAAAATAAAAAGAGAAATAATTTCCAGGCGTTTAAATAATTCTGTCGATTGGGAAATTTTTTTTAAATTAAGAATTTTAAAATGAGATCCAGGCATGCTAGTAAAGTATCCATTTTCTAAATGATGAACATTTTTCTACTTACATGTAATGATTTTTCAAAATTTATTCTCTCGAACTAAGAATTAATTTTCTTGGAATAAGTATAGGTTGAGAACTATTATGTTTATGTTACGATTTATGATTTAGATAGATATAAGTTTTTAGTACTTAAATAATTTTTTTTCAGTTATTGAATTTTTTTATTAAATTGGAAAAATAATGAATGGCACCAATGTTTGCCTAATAGAAGTAACATAGTGGTAACCTTTAACTAAAATGATGTATACATTTATATTCAATATATGTGCACATACTTGTTCAAAAATTTATTTTCTTGAAATAAGAATTTATTTTCTCAAAATAAGAAGAGTAAGATTAATAATATATAATTCAAATATATTTCAATTCAACAATTAACAATCATCTTACTTTTTAAAAAAAAAAATAATCAATTTGTAAATGATACATATCAGAATTAATTTTCTTGAAATAAGAATTAATGTTCCTGAACTAATGAAACAATATTAATTTTATTGTAGGAACATATTTGTTAAATTATCTAGCTTCAGTTTCTTAAAAAAAGAATTACGGTTTAGATATTACGATAGTTAGATATCAGTTACATAATTATTATATTGTATTAAATTGTGAAAAATAATAAATGAGACCCAGGTATGCCTAATAGTATATTGAACATGTTGTAATAGGAAGATTAAGATTAATTGTAGATTTTTTTTTTAAATGAGAATTTATAAAACGATCGGGACATGCTTAATATAAATAAAAAAATTCTAAATCATACATATGTGCTAATATTTTTTAAAATTTGTTTTCTTGAACTGAGGATTTATTTTCTTGGTATAAGTAGATGCCCTGAAATTAATATTGATAAAATAATAAGTTTATTTTTATGCTCTGAAACAGACTTCGGCTGACTAATGCTGGTTCTTACTCTCGAATGGCCTATGAATATTTCGACTGACCTCGAATACCACGCTTAAGTGTTCCAATAAGTGCTCATTCGGGTTCAAATCGGGACTGAATAATGGGCATTGCACCTTTCGAAGTTCATTGAATTCCAAATATTCAGTGACAAATCTAGTGGAATGAGTGACAAAATCTAGTAGAAGACGGAATCCTACCCTCTATCTACAGCCGCACTTGTTAAGTGCACAACCTGAGGTTTGAATATATCATTTATGTAACGAAGCGCAATTAAGAAGCTAGATAGTTTAGTTGGAAATCATCCCTTACACTACAAAAAAGTCGCTACCAAAACGAACTCACATGGAGGCTTGTCGATAGCGCTCATCTGTAAGTTTTAGCAGACTGCCAAGTTTGAGGCACAAAACCATAAATCAGACCAGAAGGTGCAAAAATCGGCCAGCAAGACGCGCGGCAAAATGCACAATTAGCAGAATTACGAGCGGACCAAAACAGTAAGTTTACGGATCAACATAAACAGCGTGCAGGATGACAAACTCGACAAAATTTAACCAACCCTAGATCTCCCAATTAAAGAGCTTAGAAGAGAAATAAAGTCCTTTGAGCAAAAAGTCGACGGCTATCTAAAGGAATTTGAAAAACAAATCAGACAGGACTTTTAAAATAAAATTAAGCAAGTAGAGGCCCGTCTTGAATCACTTACCTCGTAAACTGTTGGAGACGGCCATCTAGATAAAACGTTCCCATTACATCCAAATACTGAAAGTTTTGAAACCAAAATTCCCCTTAATTCCAATTTCGATGGCAAACTCATCGAGAACCCGTGAGAATTTTTAAGTGCAGCACAACTATTGAGGCGCATGCAAAAGCAGCTCAACGCAATCATTCCTGGAGGGGAGGGGGCGTTCTTCGTAGAAATGCTGCAGATGTCTTGCAAACTGTATCCGCATCAGAAAGGAGCTATATGTTGGAGCAAAGACATGGGCAGTCACACGTCACACAACTATCCCAGATTCAACTCCAAAGCAAGCGGCAACTACGTGGGGAAATCCTGCAAGGCCTGCAGATGTGTTGAACGGGCTAACGGTGGACGCGTTAATCAGTGCTGTCAAAAACGATCATTTGAAACACCAATTAAGAACAAATACTACAGAGGTAAAGCCATGAATGATCAAGTTATGGAGTTATGGATTTGAGGCATCTGATCATTTTGCGGGATTACTGAGATAAAGAACATGAAAACTTGCGATAGGAACAGACATCGGGAATATAGAAAATAATATAAGGTTCTAGAAATAGGTGAGTCTGGCAGTGTAGTTGATTGCTAAATAGAGAGCAATCCAAGAGGCCGCGACAGAGAGTCGTGTGAAGGTGTCACACATTGAAGTTGAGGAGGAGGTGTGGTGGAATACGAAAAAGCAGAGAAAGGATCATAGACATGATAAGTCAGTAGCGAGAAGCGTCTAAAAACAACCGATTTGAGAAGCAGAGGGAGGCATAAAAAAGGTATTGGAAAATACACTTTAAAACTTAAATCGCTGATTGTTTTATTTGCAAAATCGAGTATGAATCCGTATCGAACGCCTGAAATTCGTAACATTCCATTATTAAAATTTGGAAAATTGTATACGGGATGTTTTGTACAAAATTAGATAAAAATGGCATACAAAAGAATAGTTATGTTAATTGATTAAGCGTGATGTAAATCACGAAAGAAATTTTGCGACCTGCGCTAAGTTTTAATAACATAAAAATGTATTTAACGAGCCACCACTGATCTATTATAACACGAATGTTTATTTGAATCAAATGAAATAAAAAATAGATATTCAGCCATACCAAAAAATTTGATTCTGAAATAAATATTTGCATTTAAATTAAATCATCTAGATAAATTAACATCTGCTGTCAAAGAAAAAAATGTTTAAACATAAACAATTTCCATACAAATCAGATTACGATTATAACAAGTAAAAAATATTTAATCATCGTAAATAACTAAATATCGAGAAATATAATATTTCATGTTTCATTGTATTAAAAAAATGTCTTACCTGCATCACAATATACATTGTCTAGTAATCCAAAAATTATAAATAAAAATATAAACAATTTCCTATACTTTGTCATTTTCACTAAATTATTTTTTTTTGCTACTAACTTATACAAATATTTCACTATTTTTTTTTATTTAACTCAACACACAAAAAATAAAATTTCACTCACTAAACTAAAAATTAAAAAATAAATAAAAAATAAATTAAAAATCGAAATAAATTAAAAAAAAAAATTCCACTCAGCTAAATTTATCTAAAATATTTTCACAATACAATTTTCATTTTTTTTTCACAGACACACACGCACGTACACGCACAAAATTTTTTTACTAAATTTTTTTAATTTTATTATTATTTTGTGTTTTTTTCTATTAAAATGTGTATGAGATGATGCGCCACGTTGAGGTACTTGATGTGTTATTTGTTGCGTAAGTCTGTAACGAATTCACACACTCACGATAAATTCGATTTACACAAGAGGTTCGATCACCAGAATATTTTAATTCTTTTCGTTTTCATTATGATCACTACTAGTACGCGGAAGCTTCTGTAATTGCAGGGTACTCTGGTTTTCCACAATTTTGTTTGTATTTTTTATTGGTTAGGATGTTTAAAATATTTTCACTGGATTCCGCGTTCAAAAATTTTACGGATCTGCAAATAAAAAAAAACGTTTTCTTGAAAAAATAAATAAATGAATTTTATGAAAAACAAAATATAAAAAATGATCAATTTTTCTAAAAATAAATGAAATTATCTCCGATATATTCTATACACACTATACTACATACACCGGTACATACAAGTGTATTTGACTTGCAGAGAATGGAAAATTAAAAAATATATATATATATTTTTAGACAAGAAGAAAATACATTGAGAAATTGTAAATGCTTTTCTTCTCGTACAGTTGTTGTTGTTGTTGTTACAGTGTTGTTCCTTATAAATATGTTTGCTTATTTATTTATTTATTTATGAAAATATAAAATCTTCTGTGTATATGTTATTTCTATTTTGGAAAATTCGATATAGAGCAAAACGGAAAATTTACATATTATACACTGATGTATACACGTTATACTTATGTATGTTATGATGACCTTTGTCAAGGTTTTTTTTCATCTCTATGTAAATATTTAACATGTACCGATCTTTTTGACTGGAACATATACGAGTACATAAGAAGTTTTAGAAAACTGACGAAGAAGACAAATTAGAGTTAGATTAGGTTATGGTTTTTATGGGAAATTCTTTTTGTTATATATGTTTGAATTTTATTTATGTTTGCCACCGACACAGTGGGAATATTTTTCATTTTATCTCGCGCGTAATTTTTCATAAATTATTTATGTTATATGCGCGCGGCTATCAGTTTTGTGTACACATCGAGTTTACAGACCTCCTGGGGGGGTTTTGGAATTTACTTTTTTTTCTTGTGATGATAAATTTTTTTAATTATTTGGCACAAATGATTTAATATTTTTTTTTTCTATGCGGTTGCGGTATGGTTGAATAGGTAGTTAGGTACTTTGTCATAATTTAGGTTTAGGCAGGATAACAATAAAATTGATTAATCGTTTGGACAGTAGCGACGTAGCGCGTTTTCCTCATATAAAAAATATATACAGAAGAAATAAAAATGTATAAATCGTTATGAGTCATTTGATTAATTATTAAGGTACCTGTGAAAATATTAAATAGTGTAAGCTCTGTGTATTATTGAACAATATTAACATTGATTTTGTCAAGGATGAAAAACAAACTTTTATACTTCAATAAATTTCAATAAATTGTAAAATAAGAACACATAAAGCACCTGAATGTATTTGTTGAACAATATAATATTTAGCTGCATTCTTGTAGTATAACAGTGTTAAAATTTGGAAGTACCGCGGAATTTATCGGGCTGCTCCAGGATCCTGAAATATTAATGAGCACATAACTACTGTCAATACAAGAATGGCTAATAGCAGATGCTATATAAGATAGCGGAATGTTGACAACGGAAAATAAGAGATTACGCTACTCGCCGCAAGTGGCAGCACTATCACTAAAGATAATTTTTTTGTAATGTAATTACCAGCGGAAATTTTTTATTCTTGTGTATATATTTTTTCAATAAATAAAACATCTTAGCGGAATAAAATATTAGAAGTGATCCTTAAAATGGCAAATATATTGGATCTCCGAAGTAAAGGAACTCGGTATATGAAATGTTGAAATTTAACAATAATCCATATTTCCGGCATTTCTTCCACTAGTAACCAATATTTTCGGTTGGTTTTCTAATAGCTTAGCTCATACTGAGATTATACGAAAAATTTGGGGAAAATTCATGCACTAGAATTTTCACTAGAATTTTTTGTTTTTCTGCGGCCATATAAGTTATTTTCAGTTTTTGACCAATATCTCAAAAACTTCCACTAGTAACAAATAGTTTCGGTTATTCTTCTAATAGCATAAGTCATACTGGACTAAAATCAAAAAATTCTAGTGAAAATTCAAGTCCTGAATTTTCCCCAAATTTTTTATATAGTCTCAGTATGACCTAATCTACTAGAAAACCTACCGAGAGTATTGGTTACTAGTGGAAGTTTTTGAGATATTGGCCAAAACATAACTTATATGGCCGCAGAAAATCAAAAAATTCTAGTGAAAATTCTAGTCCATGAATTTTCCCCAAATTTTCAATGTAGTCTCAGTATGACTTAAGCTTTTACAAAAAGAACAGAAACTATTGGTTACTAGTAGAAGTTTTTGAGATATTGGCCAAAAACTGAAAATAACTTATATGGCCGCAGAAAAACAAAAAATTCTAGTGAAAATTCTAGTCCATGAATTTTCCCCAAATTTTCGATATAGTCTCAGCATAACCTAAGCTACTAGAAAAACAACCGAAAGTATTAGTTACTAGTAGAAGTTTTTGAGATATTGGCCAAAAACTGATAGTAACTTATATGGCCGCGGAAAAACAAAAACATCTAGTGAAAATTCTAGTCCATGAATTTTCCCCAAATTTTCCATGTAGTCTCAGTATGACTTAAGCTTTTAGAAAAAGAACAGAAACTATTAGTTACTAGTAAAAGTTTTTAAGATATTGGCCACAAACTGAAAATAACTTATATGGCCGCAGAAAATCAAAAAACTCTAGTGAAAATTCTAGTACATGAATTTTCTCCATATTTTCCATATAGTCTCAGTATGACATAGTCTTTAAGAAAACAACAGGCACTATTGGTTACTAGTAGAAGTTTTTGAGATATTGGCCAAAAACTGAAAATAACTTATGTGGCCGCAGAAAATCAAAAAGTTCTAGTGAAAATTCTAGTCCTTGAATTTTCCCCAAATTTTCGATATAGTTTCAGTATGACCTAAGCTACTAGAAAAACAACCGAAAGTATTAGTTACTAGTAGAAGTTTTTGACATATTGGTCAAAAACTGAAAATAACTTATATGGCCGCAGAAAATCAAAAAGTTCTAGTGAAAATTCTAGTCCATAAATTTTCCCTAAATTTTCCATATAGTCTTAATATGATGATCTAAGCTACTAGAAAAACAACCGAAAATATTGGTTGCTAGTGGAAGTTTTTGAGATATTGGCCAAAAACTGAAAATAATTTATATGGCCGCAGAAAATCAAAAAATTTTAGTGACAATTCTAGTCCATTAATTTTCCCCAAATTTTCCATATAGTCTCAGTATGACCTATGCTACTAGAAAACTAACCGAAAGTATTAGTTACTAGTGGAAGTTTTTGAGATATTGGCCAAAAACTGAAAATAACTTATATGGCCGCAGAAATACAAAAAAATGTTAGTGAAAATTTTAGTCCATGAATTTTCCCCAATTTTTTCGTATAATCTCAGTATGAGCTAAGCTATTAGAAAACCAACCGAAAATATTGGTTACTAGTGGAAGAAATGCCGGAAATACGGATTATTGTTAAATTTCAACATTTCATATACCGAGTTCCTTTACTTCAGAGATCAATCAATTTTCCATTTTAAGGATCACTTTTAATATTTTATTCCGCTGAGATGTTTTATTTCGTGAAAAAATATATACATAATGAATAAAAAATTTCCGCTGATAATTGCATTACAAAAAATTCTCTTTAGTGATCGAGCTGCCACTTGCGGCGAGTAGCGTAATATCTTATTTTCCGCTGTCAAAATTCCGCTATCTTATACATCATTAATAGCAGCGAATTTTTATAGAATGTTTTCTTTTGTGACTAAACAAAAATTAGATTTTTTAGTTTCGAATAACATTATTCAAAAAATGTTTCGAACGTCACAAAGTGGTCATTATACTGGTTGGTAAAATTTTAAAAGTCGTATATTGGGTTTGTTCTTGATACCTAGTCGTAGTGAATCGTATATCAACTTTTGAATTTTAAAAAATTAATTTGATAATTTATTCAATTGTTTTATTTATGTGTCCAATATGTGATCAAAATATGGTTTATTGTCCTAAAATTTTAAATTATATTGTTCACTGTATTTGTAACATTTCACACTTGATAAAATGGATAAGTCCCAAAAATATTTATTTAATTGGAAAAACTAAAACAAAATCATACCTATCGAAGACGCTTCAGAAAATTACCAAAAAATTGAAAATATTCAACAAGACAATATCAGAGTTAAGAGCAATGCAAATTGGAAAGTGAAATCTCATTTAACCATCGATCGTAATACAACATCGGGGTTATGTAAAATATCCAATCAGCCTTCATCAATACATTTAAATAATGACTCAACTGGTCATGTGAATAATCACACGAATTTTTTTAATGGTGATTGTGGCAGCGATAGCACAATTAGTGATGCAAATAGCACAATTTGTTACGATAGTTATTTTAGTAAAAATGAAAATAACAGACGATGAATTTAAAAATACCGATACCAATATGATCTTCTCTAATTAATTCGTCAATACTGCAGAAATAATACCACTGATTGGGGGTTTTGAAATCCTGGACACATCAATATAATATAAATCAAGCTGCATTAAAACCTTTGGTAAATAATTTAAATAAAATTTTTTAAACAACACTTCAAAACGACCCAAGAACTGTAATGCAAACTCCTCGTAACATAAAGACCAAAGGTTCATCAAAACAGAAGTGAGACTTGAGGTTTGTTTAAGATCATACTTTGTAAATCTTAAAGATACTATTTCGATATCTTTCAACATAAATATTAATGGATTACCAGTTTTTCAAAGTTCAACACAAAATTTTGGCCGATTTTTTTAAATAACTTTTTTCGCCAGTTTTAGACAAAATACACGCCAGCACGATCATTTATAAAAAATGCATCATATTTCTACGGAAAACATAGAAGCTTAAAACGTATTACAGTGGGGAGTTTTCTCATTCTTGAAACACATCAATTTTTCACAATCAACATTCTCCTCTTAGGACAGATGAAGGTTTTCGTATGGAGAATGTATGGCTTACATCATAACAGTTATAAAACAAAAGTATCCGCAAGACTTATTTGTCTAACTAAATTGGAGCCAATCAAAACACCATTACTACGAATTCAATCATTGGATATGATACAGATTTTATCGTTGGTTGAAGCCCTACATATTTTACATCTGAGATCAGTAAAATAATGTTTAGTGGAGTTTAAGGAAGGCAGGTTAGGGTACGGTACGAAACGGGACTCCAAAACAATTCAAATCCTTAACGAAAAATTGTTAAAGATTAAATTCCCCAAAAAAATCATCGTGAGGTTCGAGGACTAGACGTTCTTGCATTTTGGAAAGGCAGCGAGTTTGTCGCTTTTCTGAACTATGTAGGTATCATAGTCCTGAAAAATCATTAACGGGTGGACTATAATTACAATTTTATTGTACTTTTCTGCATCGCTACAATTTTCTCTTCGAATTATTATAAAAAATACTGGCCTTTAGGAAGATCTTTAGCAGAACACTTCGTTGACTATAATTTTAATTTTAAAAATAATATAAATAATATTTACACAAAAGAAAATGTTATTTAATAAGTTACATTCAATTTCTTATTATTTTCACAAAGTAAACTTAATAACCAATTTTGCTCATTATGGCAATTCACAATTTTCGTACGTCTGAAGGTATTCAGTTATTTTCTTTTTAAACTTTGTTGAGATTGAAATTTTCTTAAGCTCCGAAGGCAAGGGTCCATCTTTTATTTAAACCTGAGTAAGCAGGCTTGCCCTGGGTATTGTGAACTAACACAGTGCATACTCGGTTTTTCAAATTTTACTCTGAAATTAATATTAGTGTATGAAGGGTGTGCAAAATAAAAAACGATTTATTACTCTATGCACACCGGATAATTTTACCCAGTACAAAGTTTGCTCGGTGTACACTACCCGGGGTAAGCTTGCTTGCTCGGGTTGAATTAAAAAATAGACCTAATAATTGTATTTTGGAAGTAAACGTATTTTTTGTTTTATGTAAATTTTTAAATTTTCATTAAAGTGGCACGGTTTTTTTGTCGAAGCGAAAATAGTTATAGTTACAACATGTCGGCCTAGTTCTCAAATAAAAACACAGTGTGCAGAGTAAAATTTCTTAGGTTGAATAAAAAAACACAGACTATTTTTTGACAGCACACTGCTTGCTCAGGTTGAATTAAAAAATAGGCCCAGAGTATTATATTTCAAGAGTCCGCGATACAATATACTATTATTTGATGCCTTTATTCTAAAATAATTAACGACAAAATTTGATTTTCTATACTTGTATTAAAGTCATGCTCTGATCATGAACTTTGATCAAATTGGGTTTAACTTGGTTATTATATATTTTATTTATCAAAAATAGTAGCTCTCTTCCAATTAAAAACCTTAGTGATTTAAACACATCAAAAAGTTTCTTAGTTAGGTACCTTACTGGAACATTAATAATGTTTTTCAGAACTCGTTTTTGCAAAATCTCTAGCTCTTTGACTTTATAATTCGCAGCATCACTCCAAATCGGATTACGATAAGTTAATCTCGACTGAATGAATGCGAAATACATTAGCAAAAGGATATGTTTTAATTGATTGATTACGAAAACAAATGGTAACATATTCTATTTTACTTTGCTTTTTCGATTATAGTAATGGTGTTTGTGATTGTTCCGTATATTGTCTTATTTTTAGTACTCTCGAATTAAATAGACAACCGTAGGAAATTCTTCCATTTAGCATCAATCTCCATGATAACGACTATAATAATCGATACCTACTTATACACAATCTCCCAACCACCCCATACTTTTCTTTCCATTAACGCTATTATCTATAAATATTCCAATGTAAAATAATACAACGTCAATTGTCGTGACCTGATGAGAAACCTGATTTTTCCAAATCAGTAATCTCATTCGTTCAAAACTGATTATTGTGATTCTTACACATTATCCATCTATAAGTTTAAAATACTAATATATTCTATTTAAATTTGTCAATCTAGTCATATTGACCCGTCCAACTCGTTGTCAATCACCAACTATATAAAATTATACTTGCTAACTCTTTCAACTACGAAAGAACTATAAGTGATTGGGTGGTTCTTAAGAATATCTTCGTCCTATTTTCGATTTGTAAATATAATATACTTAGATTAAGTATGATTTAGCGTTAAATGGTTAAGCCAATGCTTCAATTTTAGTAAATAATTTTAAATTTTTATAAGCAATTCTCCTAAAGATTATGAGAAAATCATCGGCATATAGTTTAATTTTCCTTTTATGTTCAATGAAAGTTATATAGTTAATATATACGTTGAAAAGAGCAGGGCTTAAGATAGCGTCTCGAAGAACTCCTAAATTCGCCATTTTTTCTGAACTAACATTATCGTTAACTTTCACAAATTGACGTCTATTGGATAAATAAGTCTCAAACAAATTTATTTAGTTTGGAGTAAAGCCTAGTTTGGATAATTTTAACATAATAATGTCAAGGTTAACAGTATCAAAAGCTTTACTTAGATCTGTATAATCTTTACAAAAGCTTTACAAAACAATTTTTTATCTATATTTGTGCGCATATAATCCGGCAGTATATTCCATGAACTATTGAACCATTTGAGTTTCGCTGCCAAATCGATGCATTTTGTATTTAAATTTTATTTGTGTAAATATTAATATTATTGCTTGAGTGAAATTGAATTATATGTATATATGTTATATTCTGACTACATTTGGTTATTTTAATAAAATTTATTAAATGAATATTAATATTCACTTCGTGCATGTAATAATCCCTTTTTATAATTTGCAGTGTATGAGTAAAATACAGTATAATCCGTGAACTTTTGATCCATTTTAGTTTAGTTATCAAATAAATGCATTTTGTAGTTAAATTAAAACTAGAAAACATATATTATGAATGTAACAATGAATTGATTCACTTCCTGCATGTAATAATTGTTATCTAATTTTAATTTTGTAAATAATATAATTTTTGCATGAGTTAAATTTAAGTATATTTATATATATTCTGATTACATGTGGTTATTTTAATAAAATTTACTAAATGACGAATAATATTCACTTCGTGCTTGTAATCATCGGTTTTTATAAGTGCAGTATTTTCCATGAACTATTGATCCATTTAAGTTTAGCTAACAAATAAATACATTTTGTATTTAAGTTAAAACTAGAAAACATTTATGACTGCAACAATCGATGGATTCACTTCCTGCATATAATAATTGTAATCTTATTTTATTTGTGTAAATATTAATATTATTGCTTTAGTGAAACTTAAGTATATTTATATATATTCTGATTACATGTGTTTTTTTTTATAAAACATACTAAATGAATATTAATATTCACTTCGTGCATGTAATAATCTGTTTTTCTAATTTGTAATGTATGAGTAAACGGGCAGTATATTCCCTGAACTATTGATCCAGCTATCAAATAAATGTATTTTGTATTTTAATTAAAATTAAAAAACACATATGAGTGTAACAATGGATTGATTTACTTCCTGCTTGTAATAATTGTAATCTAATTTTGTTTGTGTAAAAATTATTATTATTGCTTGAGTGTAATTTAAGTATATTATATATACTGATTAAAAGTGGTTCTTTTAATGAAACTTACTTAATGAGTATTAATATTCACTTCCTGCATGTAATAATCTGTTTTTCTTATTTTTTGTTAATGTGTATTTGTGCAGTATATGCCATGAACTATTGATCTGTTTAAGTTTAGCTACCAAATAAATTACATTTTGTATTTAAATTAAAACTAGAAAAAATAGTCTATGGCAGGTGGAAAAAAAATCTATCGTAGGGATGGCAGTGACTTTGTATTTTACCCCCTGCTTAGTCTTGGCTCAACATTCTAATCAATCAATTAACAAATCTTTTCTGTTAAATATTTTTACATTAAATAATATACAAAGTGGAACCTACATCCGTGCATGTTGAATTATTCTAAGTCTTGCCTCAAACATGTGGCACTAAAAAAAATTCGATATACATGGAGGAGGATTCATTCATTTTAAAATTAGTAAGAACGATATTCAGAATGTAGGTCAACATTCAATTTAAAAGGGGATTGATTTTAAATGATTTAAAAAAATATAAATGTCAATATTTCCATAAACAGATCCACCATCATAAGAACATCATAGCACAATATCACAGAATTGATACAAGATAGCAGAAAAATAGTGGAATATGATAAGAATTTATTAAAGTTAGCACGAAAAAATTTCATTAAATAATTGCTCAACAAAAAAATTAAAGAAACGAAGTAAAAAGTAAAAACAAATTAAAATTTAAAAAATTTGGTTAAACTTGATATAAAATTTTCAAATTGAGTATGTTTACAAGCTAATGGTTCGAACTGGCCTATTCCAAGCACTTGTCGGACATGAGTTATTTTTTTTTGTGAAGTACAATCCATAACACACTTTTAAGGTAGATTTCCAAAAAATACTATGGGTCAGACGGTTGTTTAAAGGTTCGAACTGGACTCTTTCAGGCATCTGTCCGACATTAATTAAATTTTTTATTGTAGTAGAACTCTTGATGAAACTCTTCGAAAAATTTGAAAACAATCGTATATCAGGTCAGACGGAAGTATTAATTGTTCGAGCTGGCCCCTCCCAACCATTTGTTGACAAATGAATTTAAATTATTATTGTAGTTGAATCCTTCAAGAAGTTCTTAGTTAAATTTGAACGCAATCGAATGGGTCGGACGGTAGAAGAAATATTTCGAGTGGAAAACTTTCAAGCATCTGTCGAACACGAATAAAAATTTTATTGAAATAAAATCTTTAATGATCTTAGACAAAGTTTAGAACAATCGTATGGGTCAGACGATAGTACTAATATTTTCAGATGTCCTCTTCCAAGACCAGCTAGTTTACTCATTATATACAGAAAAGCAAAGGTAACAAAGTAATCACAAAACCTATATTGGAAAAAAACTATATTGGGGAAGCGGATCAAAACAAACCTTGGATTGAAGATTATGCGTTAGTGCAGCTCACTCATATGAAGTAGATGTTAAATTGGTATGATATCAAAGGGCCGAATGTCGAAGGGCCGAATTTCAAAGAGCCAAATGTGTCGAAGAGCCGAATGTCTCGAAGGGCCGAATGTCGAAAGGCGGAATGTGTCGAAGACCCGAATGGGTCGAGCGGCCGATTTTATTTTATTTTTTTTTTTTGTTTTTAGAAATATATTTTTTTATTTAATTTAATTATTTTTTTATTTTTTTTACATATCTCTTTAAAAAAAATGGCACTATAAGTCCAAACCACACAAATGTGTGGGTAAAAAATAATAGTTTGTCATGGCGTTTTTGATAAAAAATTTAGGTAAGATGAAATTTTTTTAAAAATTTCCTTTGTAGGATTGTGCATCTATCGTTTTTAAAAATTGCAAGCCATAAATTTCGAGAAAATTGCGTATTACTCTATTCAAAACAGTACAAACATGTAATTTTTTTTTTAAATTTTGATATTAACATTGTATTTCAACAGTTTACAGTAAAAGTAATTTTTCCGGAAAAATTTTGCAATTTTACTAGGAAAATTTTATTATTCTTTTTTACTTAGTTTAAAATTGTAAATAAAATTTGCCACTTGAAGAATTGTATAAATTGCATTAAAAGAAAGTTTTATGTTTACAAAAGTTGATTTTTTTAACATTCACTACCAAAAGAAGCGATAAGAGCTTCTTTGATCTGTGTCTGCAAGGTTGACGAAGCAATTATTATTAATAAAAACTAAAAAAATAAAAAAAGGAAAAAGTTTTCCGGAAATTCAAACAGTTTTATTAGAAGAACGCTAAAATGTAATTTGTTACCCATTTCATGATAGTGTAATTCGAATTTTTATCATTAAAATTAAGATTTGATATATAAAAACGGCAGATTTTTAATTTTTGGATGAAAAAAATCAAAAGAATATTTTTGAAAAACCTGAAAATTTTCCAGGAAAATGTGGTGATTTTTCTGAAATTTTTGGCTTGCACCTCCTAAAAATGATGAATCCTATAAGTTATTTTTTAAAATGTTCATCTTACCCGATTTCAGCGAAGTAAACGTCATCTACATTTACGCCAAAAATTTCGCTTGTGAGGAAGTACAACCAACATAATTGTGTATATAGTTATATTGTTTTTTTTTCGGACGAAAATAATTTTAAAAGGAATGCACAAATGCGTAGGTTGGGTCAAAACACATACAAAAATAAATTTTTGACATGGTACTTTTACAGTACCGACACAATTGTGTTAACGGGCATGAAAAGGGATATACCTATTCGTGAAGCATGACAAAATTTTCCTTCACTAAAATGTACCGCTGACTGGATACGTGATGAAAAATAGTAAAATACATAAATTCATAAGAAATTCATTTATGTTTATAAAAAAATTTTTACAAAATATTCAATAAAACAACAAATTTAAAAAATAATATTTCTTAAAAAAAAAAATCGGCCCTGCGACCTATTCGGCCCTTCGACACATTCGGCCCTTCGACATTCGGCCCTTCGACACATTCAGCCCTTCGACATTCGGCCCTTCGACATTCGGCCCTTCGACATTCGGCCCTTTGACATTCAGCCCTTTGTACCCATTCCGTTAAATTCACATCGGACTATGAGTAAACGCTATGCCTTGATCAGAACTAGGGTTTTAAACACAACAAATCGCCATTTTGAGCGAAATTTAACGAAAAGCGAGAAAAGTGATTTTTCACTATATACGAGTAGACAGGTTGGGCTTAAAATTCCGTATTTCAAAACACTCTTTTTAAAATTTCGTAATTCAGAATTAAATATTTTAAAATCCCGTATTTTAAAATCCTGTAA
The DNA here is from genome assembly GCA_932526605.1 of Nephrotoma flavescens. Classification (NCBI taxonomy): domain Eukaryota; kingdom Metazoa; phylum Arthropoda; class Insecta; order Diptera; family Tipulidae; genus Nephrotoma; species Nephrotoma flavescens. Next base: position 272,697,299 of record OW052221.1, on the reverse strand, counting down.
AGTAATTTAAAAATCCCATAATGTTGATAACACATTTATCATTTCATAGCCAATTATGAAGAAATTGAGCATGTTGGATGGAAATGGGGTTTTAAAATAATTTTCCAAATAAGTTCTATGGAATATGGCTACCTTGGACGTAAGTCAGACATTTCTTAACTGTTCACGATGAGTATGTTGGATGGAACAATGATTACAAAATGATCTGGAAGGAGGAACGAGGAATGGATCTGAGCTATTTCTTAACCGATCCCTTCTGAAGTTTTGAAACATATGACAAACGAAGGAATTGGCATGGGCTATCTAAATATGTTTGTGCCATTTCATATAATAAACCATGGCTATAAAGTTCACCGCCAAAATCTGTGAAGCCGGTAAAGCCACGATTTATTATATGAATCTGGATTATGACGGTCTGCTGATCGGTATTCTACTTTATACGTCAGTTTTTTTTCCATATTTTGCGAGCTCCTTGTAAAATTTAGCAAAAATCGTTGTGGAAAAGTATAGAATTTACCAAAAACGGACCAGGTATAATTTAAGATTTTAATAAATTTCAATATTAAATTTTCCAGAAGGTTTGTTTTTGAAGGTTTTCTGAATTTTTGGTTGAACAAGATAGTTTTTACCAAAATTCTGGGTATACTAAAGTTGAGTGGTGGTCCAAATCAACTTTGTATTGATTGTAATACAATTCGGCTTACAGAAAGGGACTGATATTTATTTTACTTTATTTTCGCAAATCATGAAAAATTTCGACCTAAAACTAAATGTCTGTTGGTGCTCTACATTCTAATCGCGGGATGAAACTTTATACTTAAACTTTTTTGAATAATGCGGAGATCCCAGTGAATTTTGACCAAAATCGGGTAACCGGAACATTTTGAAAAGTGTTGCATTTACGAGAAAAACGATTATAAACTAAAAGATTCTCAATTAAATTTACAACAATATTTGCCCAATTTATTTTTCCAAAATTTAACCAGAAATGATGATTTTTGGCAAAAAATCAAACTGATTGATTGTTTAAGATTTATTTTCATGCTTAAGCTTTTTCCAGAAATTGAAACATCGCAGTGCGTTTCCACCGAAAACGGTTTACCGGAAATATCAGCTTCCATAAGCTTTTTTTTGCTTTTCGCAAATATTTTGAAAAGTATAGTATTAAACGACTATATATGAACTAAAAGATTTTATAGTAAATTGGCACCAATATCGGTAGAGATCAGTTTTCCAAAGTTTAAACGGAAATGAAGAGTTTTGACAAAAGTTCTTTTCAAAAAATATTCGGCCTCCATACAAACCAGGGGGATTGTTTAATCGGAATGAAACTTCATATTGAAGCTTTTTTCATAATTTTGGAGATGAATGCGAAATGTGGTGAATATCTGTGTTCCAGAAGTTTTGATCATGGAAGGCAGTTTTTACCAAACATTTGATCTGGTAGGTCCAATTTATTGATTCAAAAATTAAACGTTGTGTAATGGAAATCTATGTACATTTGTCGTAAGAAAAAGTCTAAAAACCAAAAAATTGTTGTTGTGAAACCATCACTTTTTGTTCTAAGGTTTGGAGCAGCTTTAAGTGTAGAAAATGATGAACAGCTTTAAGTGTAGAAAAAAAAAATTAGTGCAAGTGCTTATATAATAAAAAAAAATGTTACTTCCATCCCAGGTGGCATATTCCAGAACTTCTTCCAAAAATCATTTTAAAATCCTATTTATTTCCAACAAACCAATAGGACTTCAAATTACAGGAAAATTATTTCAGTTTAGTAAGAAGTAATTTAAAATTGTTTTAACTTTCTCATATTTAGAGGTCAAGATATTGACAATTCAAGAAGATACTGACAATTCATTAAATTATAAATTTGAAACCTTAAATTTCTGAAGATAATTCAGCACAAAAATAATTTATTACACACCTAGATAAGGTTCAAAAATACCCTCGGCAACACTTTTAGAGTAACATTCGGCCCAAAATCTAGTGGTGGTCTGGTGCTGGTCGTTTTTGAAATAAATAATCGTTTTGGATCGAAATTAACACTTATGGGCAAGAATAAGGGTTGGTCCTGAACTAACCAATACAATGTTATTAATTTTCAATAAATTCTGGCCTAAGAATCATTCTGATATGAAAGATACAGAAAAAGTTACAATTTTGGTGCAGCAGGTTTAATTGTTAGCTAAACTGAAAACTCGTTTGCTACGTTAAATTGTAATAAATGTGTATCAAATTATGGGATATCGAATTCGAACCTAGGGGGGCCGACAATTTTTATAGGTGTAGATTCAACGCACTCACATTTTGTTATTCTATGTAAATTGCTACTGGAGTTTCACAATCAAAATTCATGTAGCCTAGACTTACGGATAATAAGCGGCGGCAAGCATATAAGTCAGTGGAACTAAATCGGATGGTTTTGCGTGGTTTTACGCAATAAGTAAATATGCTGAGAGTAAATCGTGATATCGGAAGGAGCTTCCCAAAACCGATTAACATTGGACGACTTTGCACTAGATTTACAGAAAAAATAATTACAATTTCAGTACACCCATTGATCTGGATCAATTTAAATTTTATGGAAATGTTGATTAACGTTTTTTTAAGATCAGATTTTGATTTGAAATGTAGCGAACGAGAAATGCTATTAGTAAACCATTTTTTCTGTTTAATAGCAGATATCAATTTATAATTGAGGGTCCACACCCAATGTATATTTGATGTCGGACAAAACAAAATAAAAGTGCCCTTCAACGTCACAATTTCTGTTTTATAAATAAATAAATAAATAAAACAGAAACTTTGTATATAAAGTTTTATACTTAAAAAGTTTTGTTCATGTCCCCTACAGCAAACTTGTGTTACACGACATCCAAAAATAATTTGGACTACCGACTCTACATTGTTACCTATCTACCAAATATCAACTATATACGACCACCGATATCATTACAAATTAATTCGCTCACGAAGTATTTATATTTATATTTTACATTATTTTCAATCATAAACAACAAGACACTAGCGCACACCAGGAATGAAAAAAAAACAGAAAATGTCCACTTGGGAAATTTTTTTATGAAAAATTATATTTTAATTACAAAACATAAACATGAACAAAAAAAAAACATAACGCGGAAAGAAATTAAAACATAAATTTTGTGCTGTACGCGCCGTATACTTGGGACTCCACAACTACCAACATAATCAAATTGAAAATCATTAAAAATGTGAAAATTAAAATCCATAAATTTTCATTTTATTGAAATTTGAGTTAAATTAAATTTTGTGTTGCCCATAACGCAAATATAAAAGAAAAAACTTTTTTTTTTGTATGCTGGCGCTTTTCCATTTTTTGTTGTTTTGTGTGAATTTATCCGTAAAGAGAGATATATACGGTTGTTGGTGCGGTGTACTGTGAACAATTTTCTCATTTTCTCAAGAATTTTCCTTTCGGTATATATATAGACACAAAACGACAAATATTCTTTTCTTACATTACTTACAAACAACAGTATGTGGTCTATTATATTTCAAATTTATGTGTTCTTGTGTGTGTTTGTATTAGTGTAAGTTGCAAAGTACAAAAAAAAACACTTTAGTAGAGCACACGATATTACAGAACCAAGAGGGTGGTGGTTTGGCGAAAAAATATATATTAAATTAAAATTATATTATGTATAATATGTGTGGCGATATGTTTTGTACCCAGGACGACTGTATATAACACCAAGCGCAAAAAATTAAATTAAATTTGCTTTTCTTCACACACAAAGGAAAATAAACCAAATTAAAAATTTCGCGTTCTTCATATAATTTGATAATTTGGAAATAATTAAATACATTTTGAGAAAACCCAACAACGTCGGAAAAATGATTTGAGGCTGAAATTTTTTTGTCATATATTTTTTGTTTTGCGTCGAAGTTCAGTTGGCAATTTTTTCACTTTTGTCCCGCGCCTTTTCTTATCTTGGTTACAAGTATAACTGAATAACCTTAAGATATACGAACATATTACATATATTTTCTGTACTTGCGGTATATACATATATACGATATGGTTTAAACATTTATTTTTAGGGGTGTTTGGCAACAACAAAATAAAAAACGCTGGTTTATATTGGATTAAGTTACTTAGGATGCAATTTAAACTCACATAACTTCTGGCGAAATTTTCCTTAAGTGGATTAAAATTTCAGTGAAATTGGAAGATTTGTTTATTTTCGTTTTTAGGTTACGGTTTGAGATAAAACTGATGTTGCTATATATACACGAATAGATTACTGTTTATAATTTTTTATGTAATATGTCTTGTATATTTTTAGAACCTTGGTTGAATATTAGCAAATTGTTTTTAGTAATTAGTGAACTTATAGCTTTAAAATAAACGAATTGTTAGTGAATTTGCTCCTCGAATATTGTTCGATGGGCAGAATGTCAAATGCTGCACTTACAGCTCGTCTCTTAACTAATTCAAATTACTAATGTTCAAAAGGTCTAAACGGAATTCATAAGAAAACAAAATTTTTTTCTAACCTACAAAGCTATAAAATCAAAGTTTTGATTCAATTTGATTGCCAAGGAAATTTAAGATTTCATTTGAAATCCATTCATTTTGAGAGTATTGTTTAAACATATATGTATATACGAGCAGTTATCATACCTCCATCAGAACAACATAAAACTGCAGTTCTGATGCCGTCTATCCTAATTACTGCCAAGAGTTGAGGAAGATGGGCTATTGGCTAACTATTGAAGCATTGGCATTTACCGGCAAACAAAATTAAACTAGCCAGTTTAAAGATGAACACTGGCTCGGAATATTGTCCTTCTTAAAACATCGACTTGGTAATGAATTTTTATTTTAAAATTTTGGCCATTGCGGTATCTACAATTTTCATTATCACAACCTCTCTCTGCGGTAAATTTTATTTTATAGAAAATGTTTTTAATTTAGATTGTTGCTATATTGTTATGCAGACATACCGCCGCCGTTGAACTAAAATATTGAAGGCATTGGTAACAATAAAACTTTCGTGATTGGTATCCTTAAAATTTTCACTCTAGTTTTGACTAAAACTACTCGTACTAGAAGGTTCAACAAGGAGGTCTGGAAGAATTTGAATAATTTTGCATAGTGGACATTGAGCTGGACGTGTGTTGTCATCCCAAATTACTATGATGTCATCAATTTTAACGTTAACATTTTTGTGTTGCCCCTTTGAACAGTGATTTTTATAATAAAGTTGATTCTAAACATGTTACCTAATTTGTTGAATAACATTCCATCATTTCAATGTATTTGATTTGACTTTTTTGAAATTTGCGGTTCAGGTGATAATGACAGTGAATGTCCCATAAAGAAGAGTGCTGGTGCCATCATATCAATATCACCTGGAACTTGTGAAAGTGAACGCTGCGGTCGAGAATTGAAAATTGTGTTTCTCAAAACTTTTCTCAATTGTAACTTATGGTTAATTTGACTGCTGTCTTGTATAAACCGCCAAAATTAGGCCCGGATGATGATGATAAATGATATTTGGCTAGATAATCTATTAAAAATTGAAAATTACAATATTGTGGTTCAATGATTTATTTAATTAGTAAATTTCTTGGAGTCAGTTTCTAACACCAACAAAACTTTTGCCATTATCCGAAAAACATACTCCTCCCTGTCTCGCCTGGACGAAAACTGCTTTTTGGCATAGTCTACAATGCGTTTATCTATAGTCCACTGACGAGTTCCACATGAACTGGTTTGCGGTACACAAACAAAAATCGCGATATAGTCTTTGTAAAGCTTGGGTGATCTACCCACCACGGCCCGGAGGGAAATGGGAGCTGCATAGTCAATTAATATCCAAACTGTTTTTTTTTGTACGTTTTCGACATGCTTATAAACAGTGTTGAAACTTCTTAACTGGCTGTTCGTTTGAGTCTCTTGACTCCTTTTTCTCATGTAGCTTAGTGGCAATTAAAACTATAATTAACAAATATTATTTTTCTTTTGCTTTGGACACCTCGAGCTTTTATAGAAATGACATTTGTGCTTTTGAATGCATTTAGGGTTAACTTAAATGTTTATTCAAGTCAGAATTCTGGTGTTCCGCAGTGGCTCAGACGGTAAACTAGATTTTTAAGTACCCCGCTGATAATTAATATAGATTTAAATTTTACGAAAAGTAGAGAGAATCTTGTAGGGGTGTGGATGTCAAAACCATCTTTTGGCAATCCAACATTTCCCAATTCTAGAATTAACACACACGCGACGAATAAATGCATGAGGGGTGAATACCTCAAAAATTCGCCACCATTATGTGTAAATATAAAATGATAAAGTAGGTTAAGCGTGCGTTTCAGTTATTCTGTTTTTCATGCTTACGACATTGCCTTAATGTAAAATGCAATCGTTTACATTTACGGTCAATGTCGTCTTAACTAATTTCTGCAGTTACGATATATGCTTATTCTAACATTTTATTTTTGTTTATTATTTTTTAACAGTTTTCGACATAGCAATTCGTTGAACTCGCATATTGTGCGTTCACGAAATACATAATTTAAGTATATAGTTTTAGAAGTTAAATTTGGAGTCAGTGGGAATTATAACGTAAAAGAGTTAAGTTAAGTCAAGCGATAGGTGATCTAATAAATAAAAACTTATAATTTATATTCTTATGTGTATCTTAATTTAATAAGTGGTATCAATAAATAAACAAATAAATTATATTAATCACTTGGAGGTTCTACCGAGATCATCATCCACATCCACTGTCATCATCATCACCATCGGCTTGTACTACCAGAAAAGACGCAACCAACAGTTAAACTATTTAGTGTCGAAATTCTTATTTTTTTTAGTGTAAAATTTTTCATTATAAATTAACGTAAATTTAAGATCTTTCTTAATTAACATCAAAGTGTAATCCTTTTAACAAAATAGTTTAACGCGTCAACAGGTGAGAAATTTTTGCAATATTTATCTCTTGCGCATATATAGCTAATATCTAACACCATTTATCGGTGTGTGTCGCATTTTTTAAATTGAAATCAAAATTAAATAAATCAAAAAGCAAATAAATGTTTGTCTTGTGATCGGAAATTCACGACTAATATCTCAAATCATTTATTGGTGCATCTTATCTTAACTTTCTAAACTCCCCATAATTAAAAATTATTAGTTTTGTTTTTTTTTTGTTGTTTCTACGGTCATAAAATAAACACAATGCCATCAACACCAGTCAAAGGTGGAAATACCGACAATAAACAAGGTATTTCTAACAATGAAGCACATGGTGAAAAAACTGATCACGCAACAGCCTGTATTGTTCCATGCCAAGTACAGATGGAATAAAATAATTTACCATCGTTTTGGCATGGCAATCCCAGGTTGTGGTTTAAACAAGCAGAGTTGATAATGGCTTCTGCAAACATCAAGTCAGACGAGCGGCAGTTTAATCATATTGTGAAACACCTAAGTGAGTCACAATCAAATCTGGTGTCAGACTTGATTTTGAACCCACCGCCAGAAAATAAATTTAAAACATTAAAAGATGCCCTCATCAGGCGATCGGAGGAATCCGAAATGAGACGGATTCAATCAGTGTTGCACGCTGTCAAAATGGGAAATCAATCGCCCTCAGGTTTTCATCGGCAATGAAGTCGAATGGCAGGTGACTCAAGCGCACTGTCATCTGACTTAATAAAGAAATTATGGGTATCAAGATTACCGCCCACAATAGGTGCAATACTAGTTGGCATTGAAGGTGACGACATCGCTAAATTATACGAAACAGCAGATAGGATTTGGGGAATGAACAATCCATTCACAAACCCATTTTGCAACCAGTATCTGATGCACATATATATGCAAAAAACACCGACTGTAAAAATAGCCTAAATGTCAATAACACGAAAAATGATCAATTTGATTTACACGAATTATGTAAATCAATAAATGAGCTGAAGATTTAGATCTCGGGATAGATCTCATTCACGGCCAAGTTCTAGGTCTCGCTCGGCGAATCATCCTATGTGTTGGTATCACTATAAATTTGGCAATATGGCTAGAAAGTGCGGTAAACCAAATTGTACTTTCAAGACGAATGAAAATCAAAAAAACTAATTTTCTCCACCATCGCTACGGCAGATGCCGGAGTAACCGCAGTTCGCCGTCTATTTATAAAATGCAAAAACAATAATTTAACTTTCTTGATCGACACAGGCGCTGATATTTCTGTCATACCTGCGTGTCATCATTCAAAAACCTTATTGAAGACCAACATCTTCATTTAACCGCAGCAAATGGATCACCAATCAAAACGTATGGATCAAAACTTTTATTATTACACTTGGGACTTCGTCGAGAATTTCGACATCCATTCGTGGTGGCAACAGTAAATAAGCCCATCATTGGTGCCGATTTCTTGGTAAAGTTTGGTTTAACAGTCGACTTAAAGAATAAGCGCTTGGTCGATCCAACAACAACCATAACTACCACAAGAACCATCTCTACCGTAAGCTCGCCATCACCACATATTTATAAATCGAAAGTTTATATGGATCATTGCTTAAGGAATTTCCTGAACTTACTCAGGAACCAAGATACGACTTGCCCGTGAAGCATAATGTAGTTCACAGAATTGTGACAGAAGGTCAACTTCCATTTTGCAAACCGCGTCGTCTTGATCTAACAAAATATTCACTAGCTAAGGATGCTTTTAAACACATGCAAAACTTAGGTCTGTGTAAACAATCATCATCGTCAACCTGTTCTCCACTTCATATGGTACCCAAAAAAGGACAAAATGATTGGAAACCATGCGGTGATTACAGACGTTTAAATGCAGTAACTGTAGCAGATAGGTATCTGCTACCTCACATCCACGATTTCTCAAGACATTTGCATAGATGTAAAATTTTTTCTAAAATTGATCTTTGTCGTGCTTACCACCAAATTCCGGTAGCAAAAGAAGATCAATTCAAAACTGCGATAACAACTCCTTTTGGAATGTTTGATTTCTGTCGAATGACTTTTGGTCTCAGAAACGCAGGTCAAACATTCCAAAGTTTCATTGACGAAGTAACGAAAGATTTAGACTTTCTCTTTGCTTATGTTGATGACATACTTGTCGCAAGTGAAACACCAGAAGAACATGCCGAACACTTACGCATACTCTTCAAGCGATTATCTGATTATGGCATCAATATACGCTTAGCTAAATGCGAGTTCGGTGTGACAAACCTAAATTTCTTAAGTCACGAGATAACCAGTAATGGAATTAAACCATCGAGTGACAGAATAATTGCGATTAAAGAATTTAAGCATCCATCCACAATCCGTCAAATCCAACGTACTGTGGGTATGGTTAATTATTATCATCGATTCTTACCACATTTGGCCGATCAATTAGTGCCAATTTATAATCAAATGAACTCTTTGATTAAATTAGGTAAAAAAGCTATTTTCTCTTGGCCTTCAGATTGCCAAATAGCTCTCGAGACAATAAAAGATTCACTCGCAAACTGCACGTTACAAGCACATCCAAAAGAAAACACCGTATATTGCATTAGAACTGATGCTTCTAATACGGCATGTGGTGGTGTGTTAGAACAATTAAACGAAAAAAATGGCAACCTTTAGCATTCTTTTCAAAAAAAATTTCAACCGCAGAACGAAAATATTCAACTTTTGATCGGGAATTATTAGCGATCTTTATTGGAATAAAGAAATTTAGGCATTTTCTCGAAGGGCGAGAAGTAAGATTTTTTACCGTTGAACCGTTTGAACCGTTAGTTACCGCAATTAATTCCAAAACAAAACGAAGTCCAGGACAAACTCGTCATTTGGAATTTATTGCCCAGTTCACAACGGATATTCGTCACGTGAGTGGCCCAATGACATCTCAGTTCTAACTTTCATTGGTTTTGGCATCGAGAAATTAATTCAATGGCAAGAACAAGATCCAGAACTAAAAGGATACTTAAACGGTTCGAAACCACTTAATAAAAGATTGAAACTCAAGCAAGTCTCACCGGATAATAATTCGAGAGCAATATGGTGTGAAACTTCAACCAATACACCTCGACCTTATATCCCAGAACCAATGAGACATCATATTTTTGACGGTGTCCACAACCTAACATATCCAGGCGTTAGGGCTACAAGAAAAAAAGTAGCATCGAAATATTTTTGGCCATCAACGAACAAGGATAGTCCCCATTGGGCAAAAACTTGCATCGATTGTCAAAAAGCTAAAATTACAAGGCACACTCGATCAGAATTTCAAAAATTTGATTTACCCTCGGGACGGTTTGAAAAAGTTCACATTGATTTAGTAGGTCCGTTAGCACCTTCAAATGGTAACATCTACATACTTACTATTATCGATCGGTTCACCAGATGGACTGAAGCTATTCCTTTTCAGGATTCTACCGCTCTAACTGTCGCAAAAGCCTTATTATCTAATTTTATTGCTAGATTCGGCGTTCTACTAGAACTTACTAGTGATCAGGGTCCTCAATTCGAATCAAATTTATTTCAAGAATTGACGAAAATGTTGGGAATTCATAAAATTAGGACGACTCCATATCATCCGCAATCTAACGGGATTATCGAGCGATTCCATCGCAATCTAAAAGAAATCCTAATCGCTCGCGGCAACACAGTTAATTGGAGTGAAGAACTTCCGTTCGTGTTATTGGGAGTTCGTACAGCAGTTAAGGAAGATTTAAATTGTTCCGCGGCTGAGTTGGTCTACGGACAAACACTCAGAGTGCTCGGAGATTTTTTCATTCCTTCAAGTTTAAATCCGCAATTATATCCGACATCATACGTCGAGCAATTACGAAAATATATGCAAAATCTAATTCCAACGGATACACGTTCTCAGACCCAAAACAATATCTGTATTCCAAAAGATTTGTTAAATTGTGAATATGTTTTTGTTCGAGTCGGCAAGGTGAAACCAACCTTGACACCCCCGTACGCCGGTCCCTACAGAGTAATGAAACGATTACGAAAACACTGTGTAATCGAAATCAAAGGAAAAAATACTTCGATTTCGATAGATCGTTTAAAACCGGCATATGGTGTAGAGGCTGTTGAACAACCAAACCCCACAAAATATTCCAAAAAGATTACTTTTAAATAGCAACAAAATAGGGTCATAATTCTAAGAACCATTGGTACAATAGACACAACAACAACGTCTCTCGATTGACAAGTGCTTTAAATTTAAAACGAAACATCTCGTATTGGAACTAGGTATATTTAGAAGATTATCCAAATAAGTCAGTCGTCTGTCCATGTTAATGAAAAGTTTATAAAAATGTTTATAAAAAGGAGCCCACACGGCCATAGCATATTCTAAATTTGACCGAACACCGTGGGGTCAACGTTACTTCCAAGTCTGTGAATTGGTTAACCCGAGCTGATGATTATATTAATAATTTAATCAAAATTGATCAAATTGTTTCCCTTGAGAAAGACATAACAACATACTTCTCAGTATTTAACATTAAAATGATTCCTGCTACACCATTTAAGAATACCGAATGCAGGTCAGATTGTAATTTAGTGGCATCCGAGGAGTCAACAAATTTGATGCGACAGAGAAGATTGATATCATCTTCGTACATAAGTCCCTTAGAGTAATGCAATACATCAAGCCATTTACAAATATTGTAAATAATAGTGTACCAAGGTATGAGCTCTGCGGAACACCAGAATGAACGTTTACTTTATCTTATTTGACACAATTTAACTTAACATATTGGATACGGCCAGGTATAGGTATGACCCCAACCAATTAACGTATTTTTCAGATAGTCAAACGCTTTTGTGAGATCAACAAAACCGACATTAAGTTGACTCTGCGACTCAAATGTATCAACAATTTTACGATGAAACTCAAAAAGATTGGTTGTTGTGGATCTACCTTTCAAACAACCATGCTGAGATGTTTAAATGCAATTCTTTATGGTTAAAAAAATATATCGTGTCAATATGGCATCAAAGAGTTTAGGAATTAATGATAAAATAGAGATACCTCTGTAATTGGCTACACTAGAACAATCACCCTTATAGATTGAAGTAACTGAAGTTTTTTCCCATCTCCGTGGAAAAACTGGAGTATTTAAAGATTTTTCAAATAATAATTTCAAGGGATAGCAAAGTTGATATTTTAACAATTTCAAAATATATGAAGAGACTCCACTCCGTCCGGACCATAACCATTTCTGAAACAGTTCAATACATTAATAATTTCAGATTCGGATGCATATTATGGAACATCAAATTGAACGGGAAATTTAAAATTTAAGTTAGAATTAAAGTTAGAACAGTCAACAAATTTGTATGTACATACTTTGAAAACAAGTTTCTAAAATAATCTACAATTACGTTTAAATAAGAACTACTTGTTTAATCAAAGTAGATAGTTATAGGCAGCTCCGTTGATATTCTGGATACAAATTACCATTTCTTCGGAGTTATAGCGAATATAATTTCGCTAGAATCGGAAGCGAAGAAGCAGTCCCAATAAGAATATTCGTTCCAATCGGTTACGTTGTTTGGCCTCTTGTGAGATCTGGTTGACGGTCAATTTCAATACGTTGGTTAATGTTCTGGCATAATATGTAAGGCATAAGGCAAATGATATCTTCTTCTCAATCGAGATCGAATGGAATCAATAAACAAATTATATTGCACACATATGGAATTACATAAACCGAGTTATTAAAACGAATGCTTTATAATTAACTAATAATGAACGAAATGAACCGAGAAAACATTAACACAACGTGCTCCCATTCCATAAATATCCATACATCCCCTACAAGCACATAAATAAAATTTATCATAATAGAAAATCACGACATAATGACTCTCTACACAAAACAAAACATTAATTACACCACCACCTTAAAATTCAATTTTTCGATTTATACTAAAAAAAAAGCTCTAACATAATAATTTACAACACCGCAATCTTGCTTTGTATATTTGATTGAAATCATGTTCATTATATGGCGAGCGAGCTTTTAATTTTTGTTGTTTAAAATTATTCACGACAAAATGTACTCGCCCCCTTTTTATATGCATGTATATAGGGCTGGCTAATGATAAAGCGCGCAAGCACAAGTATTAAAAGTGGCAAAGAGACAACAAAGGTGACACAATTAATCATTATTGAATTATAATTTATAACTTAAGTTCATGAACGAGCTTTTTATTTCTATGTACGAGTACATTCATATTTTAAACAAATGTACGCGTTGGATGATGCTTTTGTGTTTTGTGCACCTATATTATAGCTTTTATACCTGTATATGTGCTTTAACAACATAACTATATGCTGTATAGCATAATAAAGTACTTAAATCACGTCATGTTTATAGTACATAACAACTATAATTAAAATTAGTTGTAGATAGTTGGTGTATGATAAGCATTTTTATTAAAAAAGGTGAAACTTAAAATAACAAAACTTAAGCTTTTAGAAATGGGGGGGCGAATACGTACCAGAAAAGCTTTATAGAACAAAGTAAAATTAATTTTGTATTTTGTTCGTCTATTTTAGGTACAGATTTTTTTTTGTTATTAAAGAGTGTGTAATTTCATTTTGTGCTTAGTTCCTTTATACAGGTGCATTAAGGGTTGGGGTAATAGGCTTATAATACTCAACTCGAGTTTTAACCCGTCATCAAACCTTTTAGGTTTTTTTTTTTATTTTACCGATTTTTCTTTATTTTAATTAATTCTGTTCACGAGGTGGAGATTTCGTTTTGAACATTTGGGTAGAGGACTCGTATATAGCTATACTTTATTTTATACGGCTGTTCGTCACACTCGACTTGGCAAAAATTATTATTCATCCGTGTATGAACTCATATAAATGACTAACAACTTATATCAAAATTCTAATGTATTATTTGTGTTAGAAATATATGTCTATATTTATACGTATAGCTTATATTTGATAAAAATTTACAGCCTTGGACTTAGTTTGCTACAATTTTTAATGTTCACAAGTTCAAATCGTTTTCAATGATAATATTTCAAAGGCAAGTCCTTGAGATGACACATTATATATGTGCTCATTAGCGGATATTCTATTGATGCAATATCGAAATGTTGTGGCGACGTCTAACTTGCACTATGTTTATCAATCTATTAAAAAATCTCATATACGAATATTGTCTTCAACAATTCGCGTGAAGTTTGTCCTAAATTTGTCCTAAAAAAATAAAAAAAAATTAAGATTCGTTGAGGACAAAATTCACAGTTCTGTACACGTTGGTGAAGTTTATCCTTAATCTGTCCTAAAAAACAACAATAACAAAATATGTGTTTGTAAAATGTCTCGATATAACGAATTTTACTATAAAATAAAAAAAATGTTTTCAGAAAAAATTTAATTTTTTTGAATGTTTTCGGGAATCTGCTATAAACCTGTTTAATTCGAGTAAAGTATGTATCTCGAAGCTACTAGGTCCTATCTTATGGAAAAACTAGTTTATTTTGTTAAAATTGGGGAATTAGGGTGTTTTGGACAGCGAAGTTGGCATCTACTCTCTATAAGTCACTTGTAAGGTTTTCCTAAGTTTTCTCGGAAAATCTTAGGAACCCAACACCAAAGTGACTTATATTTTAAGAGTCTTCTAGCTCCCATTAAACATAAAAACACCTTAATTTTGACCAAATTGGGGGATTACGGTAGTCCTACAGTTTGGTTAAAATTGAGGTGTTTTTATGTTTAATAGGAACAAGAAGACTCTTAAAATATAAGTCACTTTGGTGTTGGGTTCCTAGGATTTTCCGAGAAATCTTAGGAAAACCTTACAAGTGATTTATAGAGAGTAGATGCCCACTTCGCTGTCCTAAACACCGTAATCCTCCAATTTGGTCAAAATTGAGGTGTTTTTATGTTTAATGGGAGCTAGAAGAATCATAAAATATAAGTCACTTTGGTTTTGGGTTCCTAGGATTTTCCGAGAAAACTTAGGAAATCTTTACAAGTGATTTATAGAGAGTAGATCCCAACTTCGCTGTCCAAAACACAAATTTTGGAACTTTATCAAAAAATCAGGTTAGAAATCCATTTCTATCACACGTGTAGAATTTCAACCAAATCGGTTTGGAAATGGCCTAGTTCCATTGCTATTGACCGCTGTATCGAAAAACCATTTTGGAATCCCATTTCCTTCGCACGAATAGAATTTCCAGAAAATTTATTAAGAAATAGCCAAATTGCATCCCTATGAGCCATTTTCTAGAACTTTATCGCAAACTCATTTTTGAATTTTTTCAAAAAAATTATTAAGAGTCCCATTTTCCCACATGTCAAATTTTAAATATTCAAATCGGGATTTCCTAAAAATCGGGATTTTTTTATACAAAACGGGAAGAAAACCGGGATTTCGTTACACACCCCTTTAAATCACTTTAGCATGTTTTCTTACATTACGAAGCAACTTAATTAAATTGAAAGCAACTTCAGCGGAATTTTGAATGTCACCCAACTTTACGATGTAAATTATATCGGAATCAATATTGATGTGACTTCTATTTTGAAGTTCACATTTCAATGTAAATATCATTGATTTTAACTTCGATGCAAAGTAATTGTTATTAAAACAACCAGCTAACAACAAAAAGCTACCAAAATCAAATAACTCAAATGTTTCATATGATGTGTTTTAGACCACTCCATTAAACTTAAAAGATGCGCCAGCCGTCCGAACCAGCCACAATTTGAGTTCTCAGCCAAGAAGACCAGCCCTCAGCCTAGAAGATTAGCATTACTAGAACCGGACACAGATCTCGAAGAATATATAAAATTCTGGAGACAAAACTCATATATAAATTTAATTTAGCGATATAAGTTTTTCAATTAAGATTACTATCTAAGTGTGCACCAAAATAATTGAATGGGTTAACAATTTTTATATTAAAGCAATCCAAATAGCAGATTATGTGGGAACATTTCGAAGTACTATGATACATTAGACGATAATTGGGCGTTGTCGGAATACTGTATGTGTTGCGAATCATAAATTTAGTTTTATCACTAAGACGAAGGAATATATTTTCAACCCAGAAGTGCAAAATTTAAAAAAAACATTAAATTTTGCAACTACTTCGGCCGAAGAATTACTGAAATAAGCTAAAGCTACAAGTCATCTGCATTACCGGCGATTTTCTCAAACAAATGTAATCTGATGATTTATGGATCAAAATGCTTCTAATCCCAATATCGAATACAATGTTTGAATGACGTACGTGTTCCACCATATATATCAAACGATTTTGTAGTGTCAAGAAACAAACTAGCACTAGATTTACCGCTATTTAGCCCATTGTAGATGTTACTGGGCAATTATGATGATGATATTGATGAGCACTTATGACCCTTTCGTGATGTAATAAGTTTTTGACCATGCTTTTTCACTGCTTTCTCGAGAACTTTTAGAATAACCGTTTGGACGGCAATAGACAGATATTCTCCATACCGGTTTTGATCACCACTTTGAGTATATTCGAAACAGTTCTTTGAATGAAGGAAGGACTTTTCCTTGAATGAGCAAAGGGTCAAGAATTGAAAAGGTTAATATGAAAAGTAACACTCCCGGTACGTAAATTTCCACTAAATTTCGTTAAGATCACCCAGTTTATGGAAAAAGTATAAGTATGAAGTTTTTTTCGAACAGTCAAGAATCGCTATACTCATCTGTAGAAAAGCCAAATTGTCATGAAATAATCTGTTTTTTATTGTCAAGACTCGTTATTTCCGGTAAAAATAAAAAAAAATTATCTCTATACGAATTTTGTTTGAAAACAGCGACTCGAGAGCCGGGAGTTTTATGTAGTTTCATTAGCACATAGATGTAAATAAAAAATTTAATTATTATTTACATCAATCAAACAATAGTATTAATTTTGTGAATCTAGTAGGTTAGTGAAACAGCAGAAAACTCCCAACCCTCAAGTCTCAGTTTTCGAACAAAATCTTTACTCTGAACAACGTTTTTGTTTTTACTCGGTTTTCTTCGTAAATAATTTTAAAATAATCACATTATAATAAAAAGCTCCTAAGTGAAAGCTGCCACTTCCTATTTCTTTTAGTTTATGATTGTTTTTATCATAAATGATGCACTTTTCGAAAAAACAACAAATATCCTATAGTAGATGTCACTTCGCGGACTGAGTTCGTCCTGTAATCTTCCAATTTATGAAAAAAGCTTTAGTATTAAGATTCATTCTATCTGTCCGGGCTATAGAGAGGCCACAAATTCTTTTCCGCACAGATCAAGCACACATATGTATATACATACACAATCACAAACGAATTTTTTAAAATCAAACTTTTTTTGACTTCGGCGATATACTGAATGGTAAACTGCAAAGATATCGAGATCACTTTGGCAATTATTTTATTTTATTTTACTATACGTAAAAGAAAGTAAAAGAAGAAATTGTTCGTTGATTGCAGAAAAAATAATAAAATGATAATATTTTTCCACTTTCAATGACTCCACAATATTAGGTCAGTTTGGGAAACCGAGTTTATTGTTGCAATATTTTGTGAAGGGTAAAATTAAAATCAATTCAATTTGCCATGGAGAACAATATGTTATCGCTCAACAAATCACGATTCGAGTGGTTCCTCAGTATTTTGCAATATTTTAAAAATAATAAACTAAAACTGAATCCAATGAAATGTCAATTTAATCGAACTAAAGTCACGTATCTAGGCCATGTTGTTAAGCGCCACGATGTCAAACGTGTCCCAGCAGAAACAGAAGTGGTTCAGAAATTCTCCACACCGAATAATCAAATGCTATATAGTTGTCATTTTTGGGGCTCACTGGCTAATCTTTTAATAGATATCACTCGATCGATTTCGACTTGTTAGGTCATCATCAGGAGTATCTACTGAAAAATGTGTTTATTAAGTTTTAATAGATAGGCGAACAGATGTTTTTTTCACTTGAAACGCCTTATGTGGGGCCATTCCTTTAATTTGTCGAAACAAAAGCTTACTTCTCAATTTTATTGGAATTTTCTTGGAATTTTGCATTTGGTGGCTTACTTTCTCAGACGCATAAATATCAATAATTTACTGTTACGAATGCATTAATGCAGTCAGATAGCCAATATTAGGAGTTAAGGTAGGGTTATTCCGCCAAATAATAAATTGCTTTGTTTATTAGGGTCGCTGAAGATCACGTTGCTCTTGGAATGCACTATACCATCTGTAGATACGATATCAGATAAAAATTCGAAAGTTTGAATGATTAATTAAAAGTTTAAAGATTTGTTCAAATTAGCAAATGTCATCAATATAGGAAAACAAAATATCCATAAGCCAACCACACCTCATCGACATACCTTTTTTAACTCAAACAACATTTGATGGTTAACCAGTATAAGATCAAGTTTGAAGAATATATTATTAAGGGGGTACTATACTGGCATTTGACCACCTATATCCGCACCAAAACCTCCAAATTATTTTTAAATAACTTTTGTTATTTAGTTTTTGCTTACAAGAATTAATGGAGACAAGGAGATGAATGTTGGCAAGTTCTCGACTTGTTAGATTGGATCTAGACGCCATGATTTACAGATAATCGTCGATAATAGAGAATATTCATTTGTGATAAGGTAGGATTCAACGAACTCATTTAGTGTGGAAATAACATCGAAACTTCTCGAAAAAGCTTGTTGTGAGCTATCTGCTGACAGATTTTTGTCATATTAATGACAATATAATTTTGGTAAATGTCAACGTGGCCATCAACCTCATAGCTGACACAAATGTTTGATGACAAACCATTTAATCAACAAGCCACTAGCAGATAATTACTAAGCTGACACCCATGTTCCCGTTCAAGTAGATTTTCTCATGTCTTAAAAATCACACTCAAGAGAGGGTCGTTTGTTTCTTTATCCTTATAGTGACATCCGGAGTGCTACAGGACAATCATTTATGGCCTTCCTTTTTCATTCTGACCATCACCAATATAGATTGATGATTTTGAATAAGAAACTCAAAAATACCGGTATACACCTACAACAAGAAAATGTTTACTCGTCCATTTCTTATTTCATTATTATTATACTAGTTGTTTCCGGAAAGGCTAAGCCGCCTGTCAAAATTAAAGTACTCTTGGAAATAAAAAATAATAGAGAATAGTGAAGGGTGGTAGATAGTTTTAATTTGGTGGTAGGTGGTAGTGGTTAGGTGGGTGGGTCCTGGGTAGGTGGATGGTACGTTAGTGATAAGTGTTAAGTCATAAAGTCATAAATCCTTCGCACCAATTTAAAACTCGCAGATGAAAAGTGAAAATTCTCATAATAAAAAACGCTCAGCATGTATAGTACACAGCAAAACAATGAATGAAGCTGGGTTTCAAAAATTCTGTCAAATACAAAAAGTTAAATAACTACTATTCGACTAAATTTAGAATCAATTTTTATTGCTCAAACTCTGTTTCGAGTGAAATGTCGATCATCTCGCAGCATCTGCCCTTGTTGAGAATTTTCCATTATGCGGACTTTTGTGCAAGATTTCTGCAGCGTGACAATGCAGCGTACAGCTGTTCATGAGAGAAAACTACTGTATGTAGATCAATTGCGACATGATCGAATTGCGATTTGTTGGTTGTGATGGCGTATGCAGGAGTGATCGGAAATTGTCGTCGTTTCAGTATGAATGGCAATGTAGTGTCTCTTGGAGCCAAATCAATTCGCGGAATAAACTTAAATTTCTCAGCAGCATTATAATTACTCCAGGCTTCAGAAGTAAAACATGAGGTGGCATTCCTGATGGCTCCAGGTTCGATCATTTGCTGAGGAATTTGAACTGTGCACTCATTGTTGATACGTTTGATAAGAGAATGATTGCCCATACCAACTTGTAACAACCAGTTGTTGTTTTCTTCTTGAGCTGCGCATATTTATCGTAAGCGACAATTGAAGAAAGTTTCTCCACAGATTGCTCGATTTTATATAGCACTCGATGATGTCAGCTTGCGTTCTTCTCACAAAAACTGGAAGTGTCTGTCCAAAGTCTCCACCAACAATGAAAACCTTTCTGCCGAAAGGGATTTTGCAACTCATTATTTCACGCAATAGCTTGTCTATGCAGAGGAGTTCGTGCTTTTTCAGCATTGAAATGTCATCGATTATAATAAGTGAAGCTTCTCGCAAAATATTTGCTTCAGGTGATGTCAATCGCATCGCAGAGACAGAAGTGTCAATCAGTGGTACTGGTAATTTAAATCCGCTGTGAACTGTTGAAGCCATCAGGGTAGCATATAGGAACATTTTGCCAGATCCTCCTGGCACATCAAGATAGAAACTTCGGCTGGAAATATTTTCATTATCCACTGCAGCAGTTATTTTATGAAAAGCATCCAATTGCTTTTAGTTTAGCAGTTGAATTCGTAATTCAGCTGCTTCGGCTTCTCGAACTGGATCAAAGAGTTGCACTTCTATGGGACTTCCCGATGGACTTGGCAAGCCGACTAAAGCGCAAGAAAGCCCGTGTTGTATAAAAATTATATTGATATCGTGGAGAGCCAAATTTTTTGCTACATTTTCAGTATGGTGTCGGCTGTAATCGAGAGTCATGTCGTCTGCATACTTCAACCACAGATCAAAAGGTCTTTAATTAAAATAATTTCCATTAACAACCAGATAAATTAGTAATTTGTCTCAAAAGTAACTTGTCGACGATGTTCACTGAATTCTTTGTCGGTCAAAGAGGCGTATTCCTAAATCTTCTAAATAATTGATTTTGTAATTAAAATAATATATTTGTGTTTGTGAAATTTTGGTCACTTTTAAGCAACTATAATCTCGACACTTTCGATTTGATAAAACCACAAAATAAAAATAAAACTACAATAACGAATCACTTTAAACGATGTACAAATTGCTATTATACAGGTAAAGGTAATCAGCAATCACCAACGACACCAAAACAACATTTTAAACGACAAGGCGACAACCATAGACAAAACATCAAAATTTTATAGCGTCTGGGGTGATAAATGATTGAAAATTTTAAAAATAAAAATCCAATAATTTTCCCCAATGTTTTTCCTCAAGCAAAATTCCCTACCTAAATAGTAGGGTAGATCCTTATCTACGTGATGAATGTTTATTAGTGTTACGGTGTTTTGTTGGCGTTCAAAAGTCGATTTATTGTTCATTTATTAAAAAATCATTACTGAATTCACACCGCACACACACACGTATAAACCAAAATATAGGCAACGTTTGACAAATTTTCCAAATAAATTAATAAAATGTTTTTGCTATGCAAATTTCTACGAAAAGGATGAGTTTGAAAATAAATTTTTGTTCCATATATAATCACCATTTCTATATACACGAAGATACCAACAAAACCAAGTTTGTGTAAACCAATCGTCCTTAAAATATTGGAAAATTTTCCGGAAAAATCGATACCAACAAAATTAAACAGATGAAATGTTTTTCTCTATCAAAGATGACATAATTTTGTGTATATGTAAAATGGACAAAATCGATTGGAGTATTAAATAAAAATTCTATAACCTCGAACCAACCCTTAAACTGAAAAATCATCTAATTGCGTGCAACAAACCAGTAATATAAATTGTATAGAGAGATTGTATACGAACGATTATTATTGTCGCCGCGTGTCAACATTATTATTTTAGTCATCAGTTGCTCATTCATTTCCTATATTTATTGACTACCAATGTAACTATGCCAAAACAAACTAAGTTTCTATTTTCGTAATTTCGTGTGCCGCAAACGGCAAAGTATATCGTGTCCTAAATTTATCGATCTTAAATATTTTGTTGTTTTATGTGTATGTGTTTCGCATTTACTAAAAAACATAAAATAAAAATACAAAATGACGGGTGTGCGATCTCTCGAATTAGTTTTGGCTCGGCTACAACACGAATAATTTACACAGATTTGTTAATAATGAACACAGTAAATAGAGAGCGATTAACACTTGACCAATCCATTTTCTTACCCTAATGATCGATCTCGATCATCGATTGATATATAAAATCATAAATTGTGTATTTATTGCCAAAATGGCGCCAGACAGTTTGTCAATCGTAATGTAAATGAAAAAAATAAAATACACACAAATTTGTGATATTCGAGTTAAATAAAATTTTATTTTTAAAATTCATGATCTCCAATGTGCGAACTCACACACAATTGAGAATATTTTATATTATTTATAGAATATTTTATATTATATGTTTTTATATGCTATATGAATGTAAGCCGTATCGTATTTACGTAAAAATCCATATAATACTGAAAAAAACCAGTGAAATTATAATTTTCATATTTAATTTTAGATTATTTTGTAATCCACACAAATAATATTAATAAAGTAATAATATTTTGTAAATGATCAACTTACAGTTATATGAATACTGTATGTCTTAAATACCGGTATATGAAGTCATAATGAAAATAAGCGCGTGTGATTAATTTGAACCATACATTTACGATTTCTTTGATCTTTATTTGTGAAGACTAAGGCAATTTTTATAAAACGTACTCAAAATTATATCAATGTAATTAGCGATACGTGTAATTGTTTAACTCCGTACAAATTGGAATTAAAAGTACTTCACCAGAGGATATCACCTGCTACATAAAATATTTAAGGATGGATGACAATTCATTTAATTTTATTGTCCACGAAATTCCGCCGTTAATAAAACGCCACTTACGAAATTCAATAAGTGTGAAGGACAAACAAATGATCACACTTCGCTTTCTACCAAAATTCATTTGCAGTCTTAAATTAATATTTGTATGATTTTTTCCGTCCAATTGTATTCGGTTGCCATTTTAAAAAAGCAAACGACAAAAATAATTTATCAAATTTACAAGCATGAGGGGTAAATTTGATAAAAACATTTTATAAAAGTGATAGTTTTGCATGCATATTACATTATCAAAGAAAATTGATAAATATGTTTTATAAAAAATCTTTGTCAAAGATCTTTTATAGTGAAATTCATTTTATACATATTATACATATTATACATATTATACATATTATACATATTATACATATTATACATATTATACATATTATACATATTATACATATTATACATATTATACATATTATACGTTACATACATATTATACATATTATACATATTATACATAATATACATATTATACATATTATACATATTATACATATTATACATATTAAACATATTATACATATTATACATATATATACATATTATACATATTATACATATCATACATATTATACATAGTATACATATTATAAATATTATACATTATGGTTAGGTTTCAGTGGTTTGATACTTAGGCCAATTTTGGCCAATTGTGATACCACGCATTCACGACACATCATTATCCCATTCACCTATTCACCTACTCACACAACTACAGTATAACACTGTACATTGACATGAACGGTGAGTCGACGCTGAATTCTGTACTCCATCCGATGGCCTTAGTTGTGTTTATTAACATCGATGATGAAAATTCGATTTGCATCTAGCCTGTTATGGGATTCGTACCCAGTACCTCCCGATCCAAGTGCTGAAGCTTTAACCACTGCACCACTTGTCCGATACATATTATACATATTATACAAATTATACATATTATACATATTATACATATTATACATATTATACATATTATACATATTATACATATTATACATATTATACATATTATACATATTATACATATTATACATATAATACATATTATACATATTATACATATTATACATATTATACATATTATACATATTATACATATTATACATATTATACATATTATACATATTATACATATTATACATATTATACATATTATACATATTATACATATTATACATATTATACTTATTATACATATTATACATATTATACATATTATACATATTATGCATATTATACATATTATACATGTTATACATATTATGCATATTATACATATTATACTATTATACATATTATACATATTATACATATTATACATATTACATATATTATACCTATTATGTTGAGGTTTCAGTGGTTTGACACTTAGGCCAATTTTGGTCCATTGTGATACCACGCATTCACGCCACGTCGCCACATCATTAACCCATTCACATATTCACACAACTACAGTATAACACTGTACATTGCATGGACGGTAGGTCGGCGCTGAATTCTGTACTCCATCTGATGGCCTTAGTTGTGTTTATTAACATCGATGATGAAAATTCGATTTGCATCTAGCCTCTGATGGGATTCGAACCCAGTACCTTCCGGTCCAAGTGCAGAAGCTTTTACCACTGCATCAACTTTCCGGTACATACATTATACTTATTATACTCATTATACATATTATACTCATTATACATATTATACATATTATACGTTACATACATATTATACATATTATACATATTATACATATTATACATATTCTACATATTATACATACTATACATATTATACATATTATACATATTATACATATTATACATATTATACATATTATACATATTATACATATTATACATATTAAACATATTATACACATATTATACATATTACAAATATTATACACATTTTACATATTATACATATTATACATATTATACATATTATACATATTATACATATTATACATATTATACATATTATACATACTATACATATTATACATATTATACATACTATACATATTATATGTACATATTATACATATTATACATATTATACATATTATACATATTATACATATTATACATATTATACATATTATACATATTATACATATTATACATATTATACATATTATACATATTATACATATTATACAAATTATACATATTATACATATTATACATATTATACATATTATACATAATATACATATTATACATATTATACATATTTTACATATCCATACATATTATACATATTATATATATTATACATATTATACATATTATACATCTTATACTTCTTATACATATTATACATATTATACATAATTATACATATTATATATATTACATATATTATACATATTATACATATTATACATATTTTACATATTATACATAGTATACATATTATACATATTATACATATAATACATATTAAACATTTTATACATATTATACATATTATACATATTATACATATTATACATATTATACATATTATACATATTATACATATTATACATATTATACATATTATACATATTATACATATTATACATATTATACATATTATACATATTATACATATTATACATATTATACATATTATACATATTATACATATTATACATATAACACATACTTATTATACTGCTAAATTGCAAATTGTATTTGTTAATTGTAAACACTTCAAGTTCACAAGTAATTTATACTTCAGATCTCCTTAATAAGAAAGTTACTTTTATGGACGCAACGAAAACCGATCATACAATGATCTATAAGAAATAGTTTGGTACAGTCTTTGTAACGATACAGTCTTTGCAACCAAATAAAACAGGTGACGTAAGAAACGGAGTATAGTGGACCTCAGACTTAAGATTCGCATTACGTTATACCTATAGTTTTAATTATGTAATAATTTAATCTCATTTAACCTTATTTTTCATGTCTGCATGTCATAATCAGCTCTCTAATTTTTTCGTCACGTAACGATAAACGATTTCCAGCTCACCTATTGAATCTATGGAATTCTGATATGAGAGATTGAAATTAGAATATGTAGATTGCATGTTTTGGCTCAACCATTACATACTTACATGATTTTCCAAAGCTTACAAGTGGAAAACAAACCGAGAATCAAATCATTCAAAACTAAATTAATTTCTATATCCAAAGGAATATTTTGTCTGGCTTGACCAGTGTATCTGGATACCTGGCACTCTCCTGATCAAACTGATGTTTACTGCGTAGATCCATGCACGGATGAAGTTTTATTAATCTGCTACTCGCCACTGGAGTAGCCTAGTTGGAAAAACTAAAAACTGATTATATCACAGCTATTATCATCTTAAATAGAGAGTTGCTGGCTGCGCTTGCGAGAACTTATGGTTTAATTAGCTATGATTTCAGTGCAGTTGCACTCAAGATTAACAAGAAAGATAAAAGTGACATATAGAAGGCACCGATACTGTTAGAGACCCTGCTAACACCCTGAAAAATATTGACATAGGCGAGGAGATAGAAACAATTTCAAAGAAGGACTTTGGTGCAACTGTGGTGGGGCACGAAGTAAAATAGCGAACCTAATGTTTAGGTTCCCGCAGATTAACCAACATCACCCCAAGGCAGAAGATAGACATTGTGTTTATAGTTCAAAACCTTGGGTCAATTATGTTCAAGTGTTTTGAGTTAGGACTCTTAAATTAAAACTGCTATTCGCGATGAATGTAGGTAAAATGCATTTCTGCATTTTTGATAGAAATATTCGGAAAATCTTTCCATTATCGAATGTCAGTAATTCAGACGTGGCCACAACAAGCATTGAGACGGATGGTCAAAATCTCTGGATAATTCCGGCTTACTTTTCACATGATGGGGAATATATCTCACCTATATCTCATCAAAGAAACTCAATAACAAAAATTGGAGTCATCCTGGGAAATGATATGCAATTCACATCACAAAGTTTGATAAAGCGCACGAATGAACGAGGTAAGTTAATCCTTAATTTTGATTTGATTTTATTCATAGTACTACTAACCTATATATATTCAATATTATGTCGAGAGGACATCCAAACACCCGTAAAAAATGCTGGAGGCTCTAAAATAGACGAAGTCTTTAAAATAAGCAAATCCGAATTAAGAAATGGTAAAACAAATGCCCGTAAAATGCACTAGCCCTCTGAGGATTAAGTCTGCGAAAAGTCCGTAACTAAGGCAGAATCCTTGAAGCTACTATTAGAAACTCACTTTCTAGGTAGCTCCCACAAATGTCTATAGACTCTTACAAAGTCTAAGGCATTGTAATCCAGGTTATAAAAACGAGAAAAACCATAGGTGCTTAAAATATCTTTAAGCCTTATGAGACAGCTTAGAACACTATCACGTTCCTAGTAAATGGACTGTTAATGTAATATTTATGAAGAGAATGTAATATGTATACCAAGGGCGGGAAAAAGCATGTAGTTCAAAAGACCTCAGACCAATCATTTTAGCCTCTTCCTACTAAAAAATTTGGAAGATAGAAGCCCACATTTGGAATTTAATTGAGCCAAATAGGTTATCGAAATCCTAACATGAAATGGGAGACCCCTTGAACATAAGGAATTCTCTATAGGTTCCAAATTTTAATTGAACCCGAGAAATGGAAGTACTGGGGAAAATGATCCGATGTGCTTAGAGTAATAAATTATTTTTTCCTTTGTGCATGCTCTTGGTACACTGATATTCATTTTAGATTAAGCACAGTTCACAAATAAAAACGTAATGTGCAGACTAAAATAACACACGGTAGATAAAAAAAACACAAAGTATGTTTTCACAGCGCAGATAAGCGAGATCCAAAAACGTTAAACCAGAGGTGACAACGCAAGCTCTCCTCTCTATACGCGTACACGAGTGACTTGTGTCAGGAGCTGGGTTGATGAAATGTTTAAAAGCACGGTCGCACGGCTAGCCTACGAGGGTCTTCCAATAGCAGATTTGTAAGTAGAAACACACTGCAAGATGAAGTATTATCCACTCCTCTTTGGAACTTGGTTAAAACAGACCTGTTAATAAACCTGGATGGGTGAGACTTTAACCCTCCGTTACACTCAGAAAAAAAATATGATATATACATGGTTGAATTTGCCATAATATTATAATTGTATGTTAAATACAATTATTTAAATGATTGATTTTATCATAATATGATTGATTTTATCATACTATGATTGATTTTATCATACTATGATATTCTTGATCATTTTTCATGATATTCTTCATCATAACAATGATGATCACTGAAAAAAAAAATTTATTGAGTGATCATCATTGTTATGATGAAGATGATCAAGAATATCATAGTATGATAAAATCAATCATTTAAATAATTGAATTTAACATACAATTATAATATTATGATAAATGCAATCACGTATTTATCATATTTTTTTCTGAGTGTAGTAACGCCTTTTGAACTTACCTAGTTACTAACGCTGGATGAAATTAACCCAAATTTGAACTACTTAGAAAGTCGAAATAAATAAAAAAAATAATGATGAATTATACCACACATTTTGCAAATAATGATTTAAAAAAAAATTTGTGCAGCCTAAACTGCTTTTGAATAAATTCTATTGCGCAGAAAATAAAAAATTTAGGTTTGTTGCAAAGCTGAAAGAATAACAAAAAATCAATTATTTGATAATTTTTTCCTTTAATATTATTTTATTGTAATATTTACCATTGAACATGGACTATTAATGATTCACCAGTTTCAACATCAATATTTACACACAATGGACACATTGATATATTGATGGCTACCACAGATAAACTTATTGCAATTACAGCACACTGATCTTGTTTTTCGATTCATTTTTGATGGACATATTTAGCATCGACTGCATTTATCTACTAGGGCTTTTTTAGTGGTGGCGCGACATTGTGATTTTTGCAAACTTTCTACATCAAAATCCTAATGCTTCATTTTAACCTGGAATAAGACTTCGTCTGTCGATATTGGAGTAAATTATACTAAAAGCCAATTCTTCTAGAAAAAATGTCCGCATTTTATATTTATATAAAATATAATTCTGTTGACTATTTTAATTATTAATTAATCATCGATATTAAAATCCCACGTTTTGCCATAATAATTTCAAATGTGAAATGAACCTTTAAATGTTCAAAGTTAAAATATATAAAATATTAATAATGTAACGCCGAGGCACAAAATAAAATTTATCAAATCAGATACACAAAAATGCTTTTAATGCCGTATCGGAAGCAGCTTAATGAATTTAACATTGGTTGTCAATTTTAATAAAATCCGTATTACAAAAATATTAAATCGGATGCCAATTGATTATCATGTCACATCATTTAATTTTCCAGTTTCATTATATTTTATTATCCATATATGTATTATGGAATCTTAACGTAAACCGAATATTTTGTGTTGTATATAGCTGCTAGATATAGCGTATAATCCCATTTGTGCGTGACTAAAAAATCGACTGACATATTTTTTATTGTGCTGTTGTATTTCTGTTAATGTTGGTTTATATATACTAAATGGACGCACGCATATCTATCATTGGCCGGCTGAATACACATCGCTTATAATTTATTTAACTTTTCAAAAGTTTCTTAGTAGCACGGAGCCAAATATGTAAATGATGAAGCGATTCTGCTGCACGCACCAAATAACATAAAAACAAAATTATTGTTAAATCATTAGATGACTGACCCAAATTATTTGTAAACAAAATTATACGCAAATTGTACAAACAGATTCAAATTACGCCAAGTGCTCGTACACGATTACAACAACACAAAGAATGGAAATTTATTTCGCGTTATCGTTTTCCGTTACAAAATACACAAAAAATTGAAAATTCCCTCATGTTCATTTATATACACAGCCTCTTGGAAAATTAGTATTTTGCTCTGTAAAAACATTTTTTTTTATAATTAGAAATTTTATTTTCCGCAAATTAAAAATAAATAAATATGAAAAAAAAATGTTGGCGATTTTTCTTATTTATATTTTCCCGTCTAGCTACATATATTTTCTATAACGCTGTGCGCGCTGCGAATCTGCGATGCTGATGACAATCCCCGCGATGTAAGTTTTTGTCTGATTATTGTGTCATTTATATATGTGAGATTAAGCAGTATGTAAGTCAAATATATATATAAATAATTCTTAGTTGTGTCTGTACGTAATTTTTATTTTTGAATTATTACTTAACTTAAGATGAAAAACTTATGAAATAGACAGGAAAATTTATAGGATACTACAAAGCTAAAAGGTCTCTAATCATCTCGTTAAATATTTTTATTTATAGTTAAGAAGATGATGAGAGATGAGAAACATTTTTGTGTGTAACGGTATGTACATACATATGTGCGCGATTCATAATATTTTTGTACACCGCGAGCGACATTTTAAATTGTGACACATAAAATTGTTTTATTTAAGAAAATGATTTTAATTCTTAACTAAATACAGTTTGATGGATGAAATAGTATTCGTTCAATTGGAACATGTGTGTACGGTATGCACGCAGAATGTTTAGTCATATTAAATTTGTTAAAATTGGTAATTAGTTTGAAGTATTTTTTTTTAACAATACGAGTACTTGGGGGGTATTGTCGTGTTTTGAATTACACATTTGGGAATAATGTCGGTTCAATTTATTCATTTACCTAAAATAAATTTCTTCTGCAATATGTTGTAATCAGACATTTATGTAGTTTAATATTTGATGATCATTGTGGACGATAAAAGGCTATATATACGACTGTATTTTGTATGTCATTATAGTGGTTTGTCTCATATATAGATAACTAATGTATTAGTTAACAGTATTAGAGGGTGGGTCAATAAGACTGCATTTTGTGCTAGAGTGACGGAGAAAAATATTTACAACTTCATGTATTTTAAACATGAATCATATTTCACTTAGAAATTGAAAACGTCAATACTATAATTTAACAATCACATTTAAGATATGTGTGAAATATATTTATATAAATAATCAAATGTCCATAAAAAACTTTTGTCCTAGAAAATCTTAGCTATTAAAATTTCATAATAATTGCACAAAAATGAGCGTTGTGAAATAATTATAAAAACGTGAGATCTTAGTAATGAAGAAATTACATCTGGGTAACTCAAAACTAATTATTGCTTCACTTTTCTTGTTTTTCTTAATATGCCACAACCTAGATACCTTATAGTTATATAGTTTTTACTCCTCACCTACTCATCGAACCATCTTGAGCTCTCAACGAAGCTGAGGAGGTTCTTGACGCGCAATTTGTTGAGGTCCATCAAGTAATTAACGAATTTCAGTCTGCAAAGCGCTAGATGGGTACAGATGCAATTCAAATAAAGAACAGTTTTTTCCCCTTCTTCACAACTACGAGAATAATTATGTGAGGAGACCTCCAGTCTACTCGCATGCTTACCAATGAGACATTGTCTCGTATAATAGCACGTACCACCACACTGATATGCCGCCACCGCAGCGATACCGGCTGGTTGGATCTGATACTCTAGCTTTCTAGCTTCATAATTATATCAATATTCGGAAATTCACCATCCGCCCCGCTTGGTGAAATAGAGCTAGTTATGCTTTGTCGATTCAATTCAGTCATATAATTTGATTGATTTGATATGATTTGATACTATTTGATATGATTTGATATAATTTGATATAATTTGATATGATTTGATATGATTTGATATGATTTTATATGATTTGACATGATTTGATATCATTTTATATGATTTGATAAGGTTTGATATGATTTGATATGAATTGATATAATATAATTTCATATGATTTGATATGATTTGATATGGTTTTATATGGTTTTACATGATTTGACATGATATGACATGATTTGATATGATTTGATATTATTTTATATGATTTTATATGATTTGATATGATTTGATATGATTTGATATGATTTGATATGATTGGATATGATTTGATATGATTTGATATTATTTGATAGGATTTGATATGAGATATGATATGACATGATTTGATATGATTTGACATTATTTTATATGATTTTATATGATTTGATATGATTTGATTTAATTCTGATAGCATTCATCGTTGCTGCAATTTTTCGTCTGAACCCTAATCCAGTGGTTGGGTTTATTTATATATAAAAACCTAAAAATGGTATACTGTTTCTTAAAATAGGAAAACGATTGGCGATTGAATGTGTTGGAAATTATCAGGCATTAATAATAAATATTAAAAATTCATCAAATTATGAGAAATCTTAGTTTAATTTTTCAAAAGTGTCAATGCTGTCATTCAATATGATCCACTAACCTATTATAGTCCTGCAACTATAAACGAAATTATCTAACAGCAGTTTAGACAACACATTGAGTAACACAAAATTATATGGTAGACTACAGTATATTATTACACTCCAATTGTTACCTCCAACCGACGACAAAGAATTGCCTACTTCCTTTATACAACTCAAACTGTCTGTAACGCATTAACCACTTAATAACACATCGCAAAACTACAACAAAAAGCACACCGGCCACATAAATAAAAAAAAGCTTATATTGTAATAAGAAGAAAATGAGACGGATATCCTGTATTTAATATTGTAATAAAATTATTTATGTTGTTAAAACAATTTTTTTTGTGTCGTCTAATCCACTTTACCGCATTAATCTTAATTCCGCAGTATTAGAAACAAAAATAAACGAACAAAAAAAAAATCCCATCTAAAGTTTTAATTGAATTCATTCCGAATTAAATAGAAAATCGAAATCGAGATAACACAAAAATGTAAAAACACACACACACACAGACACCCATCGAAAGCACAAGGATCTAAATATATATATTTGTATATAAAACATGTTCGTTCCCCTTGTGCTTTTTTATATTTGGGGTTTTGTCCTATTTTGTGTAGGTATGTGGATTAAAATGTTGATGACATTTTTGTCAATAAAATTCAACTTAAATAAAATAACAAATAAATAAATATAAATAAAAAAAAAGTTAAATATATATCACCTTTATTGTGTATGACATGTTCAAAAAAAATCAAAAACAACAAAAGCTTTCATACAGCATAAAAAGCTCACCCTGTTATTCGGGGTGTATATATGGTAGAATCGGTATATAGGTATTTCTCGTTAAAACGAATTTAGTTGCTGTTGTGGTTATATAGCAGAAACAGGATATAAAACATCGAAATAAATATTAAATAACAGAAACAAGAAACATAGAATAACACATAACACACCAAAACAACATGAACATAAATTAAGACATATAAACATATAAATTGACTTGAAATTTAAATTTTTCTGGTTTTAAGCTTTTTTTGTGCTCTACTCTGTGTGAATGTTATATGTTGTTGCCGCTCTATCCTGCTACAATATATCTGGTTCTATATATCTGGTTGGTTTTGTTATGTGCTTTGCACATACTCTAAGAGTGAATATCGAAAGGCATAATGGAAAAGTAAAATTTATTTGTACTTTAATGCCAAAGCAAATTATTTTTTAGTGCGGTATTGTTTTGTGTGTTAGGTATATGTCTTGTTGTTTTTCGATACATATTATGTTTTGTGTCTTACCATTCCATCAATATTCGACAATATATACAAGGCATTATTACACTACAGGTCTTTTATTTTGTTGTAGAGTGCTATTTTTGGAGTTTCATTGATTTGGGGCGTGAATAGATTTACTGTTAAAGCTGATTAATATTGAGAAAGCTTTTATAAACGTGTCATAATGATTTCGTATTCATGAAATGTGACACTTTATTTAAATTTTCCTTCGTTCACCTTGTTATGTTATTATTTATGGTGTGTCTTATCATCATCTTATGCGTGTTGAAAAAAAGGAAAAATGTAATCAATCTTCGCTCTATGGAATATATTTAAATTATTTATCTTTGTTAAGAGATTTACTGCATCAAACCAATTTGTGAAAAATATTTCTTCTTGTTCAGTGTTGCTATTATCGAAACAGATTTAATAATTATTCGTTAGAATTTTCAAGAACATATGATATTTTAAGCTTCAAATCGCAAATTAAAGTTATTAGAAATTCCTCGTAAACCTCTCTAGAGCATTTGTAATAAACACTTGATGGCCGAGTATTATTATTCGACAAGGCAAGATTGGGAAGTCACATCCGTTTTGGGTTAGGTTAGCCAGATTGCCACTAAGATTGCTTTAGATAAAAATCAAACTCGCAATTTAAGAAAATGTAATTTCCATTTAACTAGGTTAATGTTAAAAGGAATACATTTCTGGTCAAAAGTTTAATTTCATTAGTCACTATCCAATTAAAAACAATGTAATAGGCAGGTAAAGTAGATTTGGGTAATAACCGATACTGAGCTCAGAGTTAAAAGATTGAATTCAAATGTTCTATAGAGATGCTCTTAAGACAGCAGCAATACAAGTTTAAAAGCACTTATACAAATGAAAGACACGCTGACATTATTAGAAAACATATTTCTGCTGATAATAAAAGCATCATTAACTTTACAGTAAATTCTTCCGTGATTGATACAATCTAGAAAAAGTAGACCATCTAGAAAGTATATTTCCTGAATACGACGTGTAATGATTGCTTGTCGTTTGATTATACAAGTCATTTTTAATTAACCTTCTGAAGATAGAGCGGAGGGACATTTGGAATTTGTATTGCGCGAACGCTCATTTTGATCGCTGATTTGGGTTCTACGCAAACAATTAAAACATTATTCCAAGAAATCAGATCTTTTTTAGATATATTTTGCACATTTGTAACATTGTGAATCACCTGTTTTGCGAGTACAGTGATATCTTGGTCTTTACAAACAACAACTATGTATACTTGAGGCCTATAATTAGAATTTGTAATAAAAAATTGGGGGGTTTCATTTAACATTTTTATCTCACTTCGCTATTATAGGGGAGGAGGGGGTTGGGGCCAATTTTGGTGTCTAAAATAATAATACACTCTATTGATATTTTAGCTAACAAGGAAGTAAACTTTAAAACTAGAAAAACAAATATTGATCATAAAACAAAAAACCAGATTCTCACCATTTTTTAAAATGTATCCTGTAAAACCAATATCGACCACAACCCCACCCCTAAAAGTGAAGCGAGACTACTTTAAAATGTTTAGTGAAAAACACCCATAACTTTTTATTAAAAATACCGAACTATACGCTTCAAAGTATATGTATTGACGAGTATATACGTCAAGTGCCCGTGAATTGCCTGACGGGTGAAATTCAAGCGGCTATATCCAGATAATTCTACATGGAATTTGTTTTATAACTTATCAGTTTGTGGTTCACACTTTAACGAAACCCATCGTCGTATCAAGTGCTCGTAATTGCTTATGACTCGAGATTCAAATGACCTATATCCGGATAATTTCAGATAGGAGATTTCAGAAAATGTCTTAATTTGTAGTCAAAACTTCAAATTCAATTGTCAATTTTCATGTGACTATTGGGTAAATTTTCTTAATTTCATTTGAAATTTCAGATAGGATTTTTCTAAAAATCTCTCAATTTATACGAGACCTCAAGG
Source organism: Nephrotoma flavescens (assembly GCA_932526605.1). NCBI lineage: Eukaryota > Metazoa > Arthropoda > Insecta > Diptera > Tipulidae > Nephrotoma > Nephrotoma flavescens. Next base: position 272,661,949 of record OW052221.1, on the reverse strand, counting down.
GTTCGTCAGTCACGTCAAGTGCTCGTAAATTACCTGCGAGGCGAAATCACGCAGCTCCATCCCGATAATCCCAGATAAAATGTTTCTACTCTTCTAGACATATCTCAGTTTTGTAGTCAAGCCCGGCTGGATATGTCAAGTGCTCGTAAATTGCCTACAAAGCGAGATTCAGACATCTGAATATCTAAATAATTTAAGATAAAATTTTTCCTGTAAGCCTCTTCGTTTGTATAGTCAAAATATGATTCAAACGACTATATCCATAATTCAAAAATTTAAATTTTGGGCTGAAAAATTGAGCTAGCTTGATGAAAGTCATTTACGTATTGATAATTGGGTTTTCTCATAATATTTGTTATCTGAGTCTAAATTTGCCTTGGGCTTCTGAGAAATTTAAAGATAACTTAAAATTACATAAAAATTATTTTTAATTTTTTAGCGTGATAGAGTATCATGAGAGCGATAGTAAACAATCACGACAGCCCGCATTATTTACAAAACAAAGAATTTCATTTTGTTTTGAGTTTATTTCATTATTTACTTTTTTCATCCATTGTATGAGTTATCAACGCTACGTCGGATTTACGCAAATCCGAACATAAGGAGAAATTAATTCGATTTCAATCAGATGACTCAACGTTTGACCGATCAGGCATGAGCGGCTTGCACGAGTGCCTTAGCTGCTTCCTTCGGACTAGTAGACGAATTTACTAAAGTAGTTAATGCTATTGTCAAGTTTATGCACGTGCTGTCAATCCAATCGAGCCCGACAATGAAACAAAGCCAGAATCGCCGAGGAGAATTCAGGAATTACGAATTGAAGTAACTGTGTAAATGTGTCAAATTATGGTCCAGAATGGAACGACCTCGCAGCCGAGCACATCAACAATTCACCGAAAATTATTTACATGTCGTAGCCTCTGTCGAAACTACATGTTATCGTGTCAACTTATACTATCTGTCCATGTGAAAAAACAATCGTCTAACCGTGTTATTGCCAGCGCCAAATGACAAAGATAAATACAATCGAGTATAAACTCTGCATCAACTGGAACAATGATAAACGTGTTCGAATATTTAATGCGAATGGGTATTTACCGTCCATCGACCAGTAGCTGGGCAACCCCTTTGCCCGCGATAGGTATCCAATTCTTATATTCTCGATTACACGAGTATTCTCAGTGGAAAAACAATATTCAGTTAACCAGATTTACAAAAACCCTTTTATCAGGTTCTAATTCATTCGAACAACATTCCAAAACCATCATCACTACTTCATTTGGTTTGTACGAGGCTATTTTTATGACATTTGGTTTTCGCAATGCGCCCATCGATTAATACATGAAGTGTTAAGAGGCCTATTGAGAGGTACTTGGATGATATTGTAATCGCATCCAAAAATACTATCGAACCCGAGAGACACCTACGATTGATATTTGTGCGCTTCCGGAACTATAAAATACCTATCAATGTGGCTAAGTTTGAAATAGCTATAGAATAACTACAATTTTTGGGGCATAACATTATGGAAAATGGTATTTCATTTTTTTCCAGCTTCCATTAAAATTTTTTCTAAACCTGTTTTTGCAAAGGAACTTAAAACAATCTTGGCACTGATAAATTATTATCGGAAATGTATACCAAATGCATTAAATATCATTATCGTGGACTGATGAAGCGGGTTTTGATCGTTTGCCCGACTTTCAAAAGCCGGACTTTCAAAATCCCGAGTTTCATAATCCAGATTTTCAAAAGCCCGATTTTAATTTTTTTTATGAATTGGGCACCCCATTTTTCAAATGCAATAATTATATAGGCTGACGGTTTCTACAACCCTCACAGGCACGCGAGAGGTCGCTACGACCCCCCCCCCCCACACTTACTCTTCCGAGGGGCTTTCGACTTGAACTTCGGAGACGTAGGAGACGGGATTCGCACGTAGGAGCGGATTATATAGAATCTATTAATAACACCTACTTCAGTAGGTATAGGTATAAAAAATAATAAATATTAAAAATCTATAAAAATACAAAATTTAATATTTAATATTTTTAAAAAAATCCCGACTTTGGTCGGAATTTTTAAGATTTCAGCAAAATATGGATTTCAATATTCGGAATTTTGAAAATCAGGATTTTGAAAGGCGTAATTTTAAAAGTTGGGATTTTCAAAGATTTGGGATTTTTTTTTTAATTCAGAATTTTGTACCGCTGCTCTGATAAAGCAAACGAAGCCTTCGAAAACTGTTAAAATCTTCTTACATCAGCCACATTACTTGCTTTTCCGAGAAAGGATTCAGAACTCGCATAACAAGCAAATGAATCGAACTTTGCTGTAGGAGCAGCATTGCATAAAATATCAATTATTGCAATTTCGAATCGTTAGACGATTTTCGAAGAAGTTGACCAATACTCAAAATGCAGTATGTATAATCGAGAACTTTTGGCAATGTATTTAAGCGTCTAATATTTTCGATACATGTTGGACGAGTAAGATGAATTTATACGTATCATAAACCGCTTGTTTTCGCATATCACTTTGTGACTTAATTTACCACCGATATTCCACATATCAACGGAAATGAGAATATGATAGCAACCCTTTCACCAAGGATCCAACAAATCGAGACATTTCAATAGGATAAAATTATCAATGGCACGAGAATTTGACGATGAATTCAACGAAATCCGTCAAGGAAATTCAATTTCACAAATTAAAAAAAAAAATCTATCCTAGCTTCTATAACGGGATGATTTGGTGTGATTCATCGACTCCGAAAAGTTGGCTGTTTACAAAACGAGAGTTTCATCAATAAGTGACCATCTACTCGTAAGCTTCACTTCCAGGTATAAAAGCTACTATTAGCTTTGTAATCAAACGATATGTGTGGCCAAACGTAAGATGCTTTGATCAGAATAATGAACCCTTTCGATCAAAGCAATGATAATGTTATTACTCGATTACAGTCAAAAATGACCATTCAAATACTTTGTGAGCATAATAAAACGCCTATTAAATCCACTTAACATTCTAATTCCAATCAGCAATTATCATAAACACTAATAAAACTCTCATTTGAAAAATCCTATAATTAAATTATAAAAATATTTTGGATATTCAAAAGATTATGATATTTTGGGTTATTCTCTATGATAGCCACATGAAACTTTAAATTTTTTAAATTAAAAAATTCGCTCGTCTATGCACGACTACTCACCACACTACAAAATATTGCAAATACGTTGTACTTTCATACAACGTATAAATAATAATATTTCGCTAAGGCATTATAATTATACTTTGAATGAAAGTTCAAATTATTTTCAATATTTTTGAAGTTTGGTTACTGCAGTCTGACGAGACGACCGAATTTTTTAATTAAAAAACTTCAAAGTTTCATTAGTTCGAAACTAAGCTTCCAACACCTTCGTAACCTCACCTCGATTCAAAAAAAATTTATAAGAGTATCACCTTTCACGTAGGTGGCCACCATTGGAAGGACCGTATTTTCCGAAATTGTGGTGTAGAATATGAAAATTTATAGCTAAATGCGATAATGAAAATTTATAGCTAACATTTCTTAAATTATTAAATGTCCTATTGTACTACGAAGTCCCGGTTTTCAAAATCTTGGTTTCAAAATACCGGTTTTAAAAATCCCGGTTTTCAAAATCCTGGCTTTAAAAATCCCGGTTTTCTGTTCTTCTAGTTCTAAAGGCTTGATATTGGAAAAAATATTTTTTTATTAATTCGGGACGGCTGGACTAATAATATTTTAACATGAAAATAAGATATCTTACCGAAAAATTTACTAGAAAAAACCAAGGCTGCACCATTTTGAAATGCAATAATTGTAGAGGTTGACAGCTTCGATAACTCTCACGAGTACGCGATAGGTCGCTGCGCTCCCTCGAGAGGTTACAGATTTGAACTTTGGGGGACATAAGACCCGGGATCAGCAAACATGTCTCACTTCGTCTCACATGTCGACACCTACTAAAAAGAAAAATAATTTCACCATTTTGTTGTGCAAGATTTTGCAATTGCAAGATTTTGTACTTGTACCATTTTGGAAATCCATTTCCATCGCACGTATCGAATTTCAACAAAATATGTTATGAAATGGCCAAATTCTATACTTATTGGCCATTTTCCAGAACTTTATGGCAAACTTATTTTTGAATTTTTTAAAAAAATCATTTAAGAGTCCCATTTTCTAACATGCCAAATTTTAAAAATTCATACCGGGATTTCATAAAAATCGGGATTTTTTTTTTATACAAACTAGGGATTTTGAAAACCGGGATTTTGAAAACCTGGATTCCATTACACACCCGTTCTATGGTAATAACTATTATGTAAGAAACACTATTTTAGAAAATATTTCTCATATAGTCGGTCCTTTAAATCCTTCGAGGATTAGCTCTCATAGTTTTCGTTGGCTATAATTTTAGAGAAGATCACTTAGCAAAACGAATAGATGAAGCTTTTTTTATAACACTTGGTCTGTAAATTCGGTGAACCTTTGGGTGTATTAACAGATCAACTAAAAAAAACTTTTAGACTAGCTTGTTTAAAAGTTTATGTAAAATTTAAAAAAAAAATACGATCTACTGCTTTTGAATAAACCGCGACTTTTTAACCTAATATTCCCACTTGTCACAAATATTCAACAAGAATTTTTTATTGTGAATCGGTAAATTGCTTGAACGATGGGCAAAACTTGTAGTGGCACACACCGAACATTTAGAGATTTATCAATCTGATACTTCTTCTTTTATCTTACTGTTAGGGTTCAGAATGCACACGCACATGGCTTGCGATGCCTACTAATTTTTGCACGGGATCTACTTTCAACCTGACTACTGATTTACCTATATAACCAAAACGAGAGTGTAAGTTCTCCACACATTTTCGTTTATTAGAAGGAATGGGTACAAAGGGCCGAATGTCAAAAGACCGAGTGTTGAAGGGCCGAATGTGTCGAAGGGGTCTAATATTTTTTTTGTTTTTAGAAATATAATTTTTTAAATTTGTTGTTTTATGGAATAATATTGTGTATTTTTTTTATTTATCATAAAAGAATTTCTTATGAATTTATGTAATTTACTATTTTTCTTCTTTGGATATTCAGAAATTCCACGTATCTAGTCAGCCATACACAAAGGAAAATTTTGTCATCCACTACCTGAGACATTCGACCCTATGTCAGCTTTCTAATAATAGGTATATGTACAAAACATAAAAAAAATAATTAAATTAAATAAAAAACAAAAAAAAAATCGGCCCTTCAACCCTTCAACACATTCGACCCTTCTACACATTCGGCCCTTCGACATTCGGCCTTTCGACACATTCGGCCCTTTGAAATTCGACTTTTCGACATTCGGCCCTTTGATATCATACCTATTAGAATATGTTTCGTTTGATGAGTACTGCTAAATAATGTTCAACAGAAGTGATCATTTTAAGTATTAGATCGTTTTCGGTTTTAATTATCTCTGTTTCACGATACAATGTGATGTCAACTGAATTGTTAATAAATAAAGCAATCGCTTCAAATTTTTTGAAATTATGAGGACGTTGCTTACTACGTTTTTCAAACTGTTTCTTAATTTTTTTATATCAGATGGTCATTTACACTCAGAAAATCAGCAAGATTTCCTTTCGCTCTAGCTTTCACGTTTTGATAAGAAGCTCAATTTAAACGTACTCATTTAGTGAATAAGATTTGCTTGACCTTGCAAATTTAAGACTCATCCCCAGTTTGGCTTTGATGTCTGTTAAGAAATTCGGTAGACTAAATGTAAATATCATTTTTTTGAACTAGTCTTAAATGTTGTGCCTTTGAAATCGTATTTTAGATTTTACCACTGAGAACCTGTTGATGTATGAAATGAAAATTAGAAAAAAAAAAATTCTTCGGGTAACACTAAAACTGATATTCCAGCTCAGAATTTAATATAACAATTTTGTTTAACCTTAAAATTCTATTCTAGCCCATAATATTTTTTTCAAATTTTAAATATGGAAATCAAAATTAAAAATTAAGTAAAAAGAATAATTCTGGGATTTTATAAAAAATAACGAAGAGCCATTTGTTGTGATATACAAACATGATCAATAAAAGGCCACTGCCTGAATGTATTCTATGCGACACGGAATCGTATAGATAATCTCAAGTATACATAGAAAGGGAATCAAAAACGTTAGCCTGATCTGTCTAGATAAAAGAAAGTATTGTATTCTTAACAGGGTTGCACAGTTAGTTCTTAGTTCTAGTTTTAATTTCAAACCGATTTGCATGTTGTGAACAGCTATCATGGTTTGGGTCAGTATGATATCGAGTTCAAATAATATCCAAAGGGATTCGACATGGCATGGCTTGGTTTACGGGAGGCCAGTAACCGGAAGTATTTTATTCGACAATGGATCGAATTAACTATTTTCCTGAGTCCTCTTTAACGTCCGATATTTAACGTGAGTCCCCTTGCCTCTAACGATGAGGTTCTTGTTAAAGTGGGTCTCCTTGCCTCTCTCGATGGAGTGCTTGTTTAATGTACGATACACTAAGACATACCAGGCCAAATCCCTGACACAAAGCTTCATAGCTCTGTTCACTACATTATTTTATAGCAAAACAATAGCTCTTCAGTATTTTATAAAATCCCACAATTATAATTTTTACTTAATTTTTAATTTTGATTTTAATATTTAAAATTTGAAAAAAAAAATTCTGGGCTAGAATAAAATTTCGAGATTGCACGAAATTACTATATTAAATTCTGGGCTGGAATATCATTGCAGTTTTAGTTTTACCCGATGGATTTTTTTTTATTTTTCTGGGATTAAATTCTGGGCTAACTTCACAAGGGTGAAAATTAGGATAACTATTGTCAACCTATATAATTTATAATAAAATTGCTTGATGCATCGATATATTAGACTTAACGTTAGGAAGCAAATTTTTGATTTTTATTCAAATATTGGTTTTTAGAAAATAAATTATTCAGTGGGATCGACCTTATCGACCGGATACCTTTGGTACTTTATTGAAATTGATTAAGCGAAATTTCAGCTTCCAGATGTACCTATATGTACTTGATTTCTAAGGGCGTTCGGAAAAATTTCCAAACCATTAATATTTGAGATTTCAAGTTGCCGATAGGTTTAATTAATCAATACTTCTATTAAAAATCATAACGTCATTTGTTGTTAGCGATTATTGTTCTATTTTCTACGATTACCAAAATGTGGTTTGACTAATTCCAAAATGCGTTTTGATTCCAACTTGCGCTTTTCTACCAACATCATGGCAACAACATCTACCATTGGCATCATGAATAGTGAAATCATAACCAATTTGATTCAAAAATTCTATAAAATTTTCATGACGTTGGCCATTATTTAAAAGTACCGGCCTAATCATGCTGTTTTGGAATTGAATTTTTTTTATAGTGATTGCCTTTGACGACGTGCGTGAAAGTGTTTTATATAATTAAATTAAAAAGGAAATGTAAAGCAAATATCATTATTTCTTTCATCAAATAACTTTAGAGGGAGGACCAGGAACTCGATTTTTTTTGCTTTTTGTGCCTGCACTATAGGCTGATTGTAATACTCGGTGGCTTGTTTATCAAATTTTTATGGTCATATACATAAAACAAACATGTTGAGCCTTATATACAAAAATGTATTTTGTAATTTGAATTTTATTCTAGTACCAGCTTTTGACGCTAATTTTTTATCCATTTAAAAAAATAATAATTGACAACATTGCACAAAAGTGAAAACATTATTAACTATCAAACAAATTTTGATTATTGGGCTAACTAACTCAGCATACTGCATCACAAGTGATAAATTAAACAGCCCTAGTGGGCAATTCGGATTTATTTTATTTTAAAACATATTTTCTAAGGGTATTTCTTCCAGGTGTCCATATATAATTTTTATTGTTACATAAAAAGTATTTTCTGTATTAAATTGATAAAATAGTAATATCAAAAATGATATGTTCCGTTGACAGTGTTTTTACATATACACGTGAAATATTTAAAAATGGTAATTTTCAAGATATATTATTATTTTAGAAAATTTCTATAAATTGGTATCAGAATTGTTTGAAATTATTCATTTTTAATTTTAAAAACATTTACAATTTCCCAGGTATTTATATGTCAAAATTATTTAATTTACCTTAATCAATTTTTTTACATAAAACTTCAATTTTGTAACATACCTGAAATGAAAAATAAAATTAATATGTATTAGTAAATATGCATTGAAATCTAAAAATGAAATAAAAATTTTAAAAATTTCTTCTTGAGAATATTCATTGTATACTTGAATTCTGTGTTTTATTTTAATTAATAGAGAAATTTTAATCATTTTAAAAGTCAAATAATATTCCTTGCAAACCAAAAATACCTTCCGTATTTTGCAAGACAACAATATGTACCACAATTTTTCTAAAATCCTTACAGAATTCTTACAATGTTCATACATAAATGAATTGGTACACACACATAATGTGTAACACACATATATCAAGCAAAAATTCTTTTCATTAAAATTATATTTACCTAGAAAATACACAAAAACCATATATAAAATTTTGTAGTATTTTATAATTAATTAATTAAAATAATATTTTCAACCATGTATGCAAATTGTATATGAGATACTTGATTCATAATATTTCATATAATACGATATATTTATAATAAAATATTTTAGTTTACGGGTATAGCCAAAAATAATTTTCTGTAAAAATCCAAATTCAAACATATCCATCGATGAATATAATATAAACAGACACAAATATTTGATTAAAAATTTACTTTATTTGCCAAGCACCGAAGTAGAAAAGTTCCAAAAAAAATTTTCACCTCAGTACTCTTCATATATAATAAAGGGCATCACTCTGGATTTTTTATAAAATATTTAAAACTGGGTATATCTCTACATATACACCTTTACAACATGTAGAGGTATACCAAGCCAAAACAGAATAATGTTTTAATAAATTCAACCACCCTGTACAAATTTTGTAAATATTCAGAGAGAGATGATATTTAATATCAATAAAATTATAACAAAAAAAAACTCCTAAAATAATTTTTTTTTTTGTGTTTTAATTAAATTCCAAAAATACAATAAGACAAAAAGAATCTGAGAATTTATCTTCAATTTTATGTATTTGTTGTAAATTCGTCTTGTATATCCAAGGATAATGTACAAACACACAAAAAGCAATAACAAAAATGTTATGAAAAAAAAATTATATCTCTTATTTTCTTATAACGGTTATTATTCAATGGTAAATTGAATGATAAGGTAACAGATTGTATTGGATTATCCAATTTGATATAAGAAATCAAAATCAATATTATTTTTTCTTTACTGTGCCCGCTTTGGCATTCCGGTTCGTCTTTTTTTCCACTACACACCCGCCCGCACAAACGCAAAGACAATACAATACGAAATACAATCAAAATCCGAAAGGAATCACTGTAATAAGAAGAAAATCCTGATATACATTATTATTTTTTTTTTCAAATGCAGACAATTAGACAGACATATCTGGAATTTGTTATAGATATATACTCTTTATGCTGTATACCGAGTATAGTTATAGATATCCTTTTCGGAGAAAATCAAAATTTTCTAACCTCCAGGAAAAATTCCAATCAATTTTTTTTTGTATTTATTTATTTATTTATTTTCAACAAACATTTTTTTTTTTTTATAATACAGATACAAGACACAAAAAATATAACAAAGGATTTTCCTCTTCATCCTAATACGTCGTACTCAGTTTTTACCCCAAAGGAATTTTATATTTTCGTATGTCGTGCAATGTGGTAATTTACCACCTTATCTTGACATAGATATGTGTACTCTACTCTATATATTTCACGTTTTGTATTGCATTAGTGCCTCCTCTGGGGAAACAATTTAGTGTATAGAGTAAATAAACCCACCCCATCATTTATTTTTGAAGATGATTCTTTACCCACCCATAATTTCAATATTCTGATTAAATATGCTGTTAAAAAAAAGTGGTGAGCCTTATTGGCTACACCCCGTAGATTATTAATATTATGTACATGAGGAGAATGTATGTAGACAATTAAATATGCATGGACAATGCAGAGAATGTAGGCAATGTCTAAAATGATGGTTTCTGTCAGCAATCAGCAAAATTCTATGATTTCTTTGTTAATGGAACCATTTGGCTGCCTCTCTACCCCACATTAGAAAAATTCGAATCCAAGTTTTTAAAAGAGCAATGACGTACTGGTGTTGCTATGCTCGGATTACAGAATGATATGAAAAAATGGGCATTTCTTCAGTCAAATTGTGAAATCAAATGTAGAGTTGACAAATTAAACTATTTTGAGTCACGGTATACTTCAATGGACAAAATCATCACCGCGAAATAATATGTTAACACCTCCAAGTGGGAGTTAAAAGTTTCAGCTACTATGTGAGTTGCGGGAGGAGGAAATTAAACGAAAACTTTTAAATGTGTGTCAAATTGTTTTTTAATTTATTTAATTAATAGTTTTTCTAATATTAGTTTCATTGTTTTTTATTTTAATGTTTCCTTAGTAAACATTAATAAAAAAAAAAGTAACCGGCGCAGTTTTTGTGTAAAATTATTATTAAAAATTATTAATAAAACATATCAATAAATTAAAAAAAAAAACAAAAATAAAACTATTAATGATTATCAAAATAATCGAAATCGCCCGAACTATTCAAAATAATTCAATATTCGGATATTCAAACTATGGTAATTCTCGATAGAACATGTCGAATTTTAACAAAATCGGCTAATAAATGGCCTACTTCTATCCCCATTGGACATGCACCAGAGCTTTGTCAAAGAATGGGTTCAGAACCCCATTGAGATCGCACTGGCTTATCGAAATGGCTTAAAAAAGATCGAGTTGAAAGAGTTTTAACTATAATTTTTTAAAATAATAAGTTTACACAGCGTGTTGTCAGTTTACGGTGTCTTGTAATAGTTCGTATCTTGTAAGGACGTATTCGTCACTCCGCGGTTGAGACGATTTTATGCATGACGTACAGGGTACGTCAGTAAACGCGGAAAGTACAAAATGTACTCCAGCAAAATTTTTCTTTAGCCTTTGATTTTCCCTTCTTTTTTTTTAGTTTTAAATTTATTTAATTTAAACCTCCGAAACCAACCAAATGTGTGATGTGGTGGAATACTTTGAGGTTTGGAATGCAAAGAAGATGGCCGCAAATATTGTTGTCATGATTCCATCTTAGACGTGGCTTTACGGAAATTGGGTTTGAAGAAGCCATCAATAGAACTAGCAGCCACGGATGATTTCTAACAAAACTTCCACAGAAATGTCATTGACTACGGGGCAGACGAAGAGACGAGGATAACGGCGAACTTTTTTGAAAAGCGACATCGCAAAACCAACAAGGGACGAAGATAACTGCGAAAATTTTGATGTAATATTTTGATTTGAACTACCGGAGACACGTGAAACTTGAGATTTTGAACTGCCAGTATTTCTTTTTTTCCTGGTGGCATTTGAAACTTCAACAATTTCAATATAAATGTCGTAGCAGTTAAGTTTAGTTCGAGTATTATTCAGGAATTACTAAGTTTAAAAAAAATACAAAAAGGTTACTTCTGAAAATCAGTAAAAACTAACTTTCTATGGTAAGAGAAAAAAAAACTATCCATTTGCATTGTAATGGCATACAATATATTGCACTAGAATTTGATAATGAAATACCATATGGCACTGCAAATCAAAAATTTTAAATGAATTAGAATACATATCTTGAATTATTTTAAAGATATACCAATCACACATATTTGTTCTGAAAAAATTTATTTATTATTTTCACAATATTATAAATTGGCAATTTGAACTGGAAAACTATGATATGGACAACAAAAAAGGACAACAAAAATAAATCATCTGCTTTGCCATTGAATACATTCAAAAGCTTCTAAAAAATATTAAAACAAACTAATTGGTATGAAAAAGAAAAAAAAGCTTCCCCTCTATGGAAAGCTCATGAAAAGTATTGCGGAAACTTGCGGCTCTTATATTTAGGAGGCTTTGATACCTCCTAAATATAAGAACCGCTTTTTTTTCTTTTTCATACCAATTAGTGAATTTCAATATTTTTTAGAAGCTTTTGAATGGTTAGTTCAATATTCAAGAAAACCTATTGTCGGTTTGGTGCAACAATGACACAACAAAAAAATTTTGATTTTTCAGTAGAGCGATTTGAAAAAATAACTCAAAATTGTTTAAAAAACTGCGTTTCTCGGTTAAAAAGTAAATAAAAATACATTTTGATTAGTAAAATATTTTTTTTTTCAATTCCTGCATCGAAAATCGGATCTTTATTTTATATTTTTTCAATATTTTGCAAATTTTCTTAGGATAGTTTCCAATATCTTAAAATGTTAATTTCTTTCGCAAATTGAGCGATTTTTTGCATGGAATTTTACCTTATTTCTTATTTGCTAGAAATAACTAGGTACATAAAAGATATATTTTGATATAAAATAATGTAAATATGAATTATTGGGTATCATTCGAAATCTTAGATATGAGAGAAATTTGAGTTTTGTCACTACTGCACCAAACCGATGATATGTTTTAAAATTGAGTCATATAACGCATAAACATTTAAATTTGTCGTAACACATTTTTTTTTCTAGAAACCAGAATTTGTTTATATGTGTATGTAAAGAAAATGAGAAATTAGTATTGAGTGTTCCATCAAACTTTTCAGCATTATTTAACAAAAACAAACGTTAACGAATGCTTTTGGAGTAACAATGTAACATAGAGGTTATTGCGTTTTGGATTCTATTTCGACATTGTTGATGAAAAAACTTCGAAAACTGTGTTTCGTTAGTTATTAAAAATTTAATTTTTCATCGCAATAAATTCGCAGGCTATATTTTTCCATCCTGTAGTATAAACAAAACAGAGCTTCATAAAATAGAAACACTGTTAGTTTATAAAGCTTTTTTTCAATTACTAAACCAATAAAAAGATGTCGCTAAGTATAAATTAAAACTAAGCTTTAAAACCCAAATGTTTGTTTAGATAGTTTAACAATTCATTATGTATACTGCCTGGTGCTATGGAGATCTCCTGGAACTGAGAATACCGCAACACGCGCAAATTGGATTCAAATAAGAAAAAAAGAAAATTTGAAATAATTGTGAGATTTTTCTCTCATTTTTTTTATAGCGCGCAGCCATGGTGAATATTTTGCGGTCAAAAGTGGTATTTACCATAAAAATTATATTTGTTTTGAAATTTATTAATTAAGTTAAATTATTAAACTAAAGATTTCGCGCTTAACTTAATCGTTTATTTCGTAAATAGTTGTTTAATTATTTCAAGAAAATTTATTATAGGGATATCTGTAAGCTGATTTTGAAATTACAGAACGCTCGGTTTTGCAATCGCATAAAATTAAAATTTTCTACGATTTTTGTTTTCTGTAATAATATTTAATTAAGAACCTGAACGATGCCAATGATGTTATATACATTTCCAATAAATAAAAATTTTATTATATGTATAATAATTATATTAGTTCTACATGGTGATTCACAAAATCTCGTTTCAGCGTTTTTGGTATAAATGTGATCGTTTAGATTGTTATTCAATTCATCTCAAAAACTCGGATGTGCATGGGACCCAGGATTTACTGAATAAGTTAGATTTTCATAAAACTTAATTTTAAATTGGATGTAAGAGAAATCTGCGGCATCACCCTTACCAGCATTAACTTACTCTACTGACCTACAAAACTAAACGGAATGCTCATTTTTATATAAAATTAATAAATGTATGCTCCGCTTTAGTTTAAATTTAATATTTAAATCCTACACTATGGTGCCTAATTTTTAAATATGTGTTTGTTGAATATTTGAACCGTTTATTTTGAAAGTGGTTTAATTAAGTCCATATTTCAAAAAAAAAATAGTTAATGGTAACAATAATTTTAATTCTTATAGGTCTTTTTATTTATAAACAGTTTTAGTCTAGTATCATCAAAATTGCAAAGATTTTGTTAATTGAAAATTAGCTAGTTAAAAAAATGTAAAAAAAAAAGAAATTTGATAGTTGTTTAAGTCCACTTGGAAAAACATAACGTTGATGTGGAATGTTTTACGTATCAAAAATTGATAAAATTAATTAACGCGTAGTAGAGACGTTGACATTGTAAATACTCTAAAGCAGAAAATTATAAAAATGTACGTCCCATTTCAACTTCTAAGTACAAAAACGTGCATCACAAATATTTTACAAATCACACACATAATCCGTAAGAGGAGAAGGAATAATATAAGATAATTTGATTTTTTTAATAATAGGTACTATTCCTAAGATATTGTTATTATAATTTTGTAATAGATGTATAAATTTTACTATTCAATAAATTTTTCTTTGTTAAAAATCTGTCTCAAATTATAAAATTGTTCTTTTTAATTAAAACTTTAAATCTAATACATTCACCTACACCAAAAATAAAAAAATTGCAATTTCTACTGTTTAATTATAATAAAATAATAACTCCGAGAAACTACACTAAAAAATAATTTATTTATTTATTTATACACACATTAAAATTTTGGTATTAACTCCACACCCTTATTTGAGCTTCCAAGCTCATTATAAAAGAATGCAAGGTCCAAGCATATTCAAATTGTAAACTTTTCTGTTATTGCTACAGATGCCATATGTTTAAATAATCGCTCATCTAATCACGTAATTTAGTTAGATTCAGATTCCTATCGTCCATTTCTTTTAACAGCATCTACACGGCATTACGGCAATATTATCCAGAAAGCCCCTTCCCACAGAAATGATAGTTATTAGCAATACATAAGTTTAGCTTTATTATTATTAACACATGTATTAAAAAAAAAAGGATTTTTATTAATTTTGAAAGTGGTTTAAGTCCATTTCAGGTTCTCAAAAACAGCTTCTTTTACAAGTAATATTTATAAAATGTACTACACTAAGTAATTTAAAATGCTTGAGGTTACAAAAACACAAAAGCGAAATCAAACCAGTTACCAATATTTTAAAATCAATTCAAACACAAACCGTTAAATATCTCAATTCAAAAATAAATGGACTTAAACCACTTTCAAAATAAACGGCTCATTTTATTAAAAATATAAAATTAAAATTTATATGATTTTTTTAATTTTTACTCATAAATTTATGTTCCAAAATTTTCCAATTATCATGGTTTCTAATAGTAACTCAAGTAAAACTCCTCTATTTCAAGCCCTCATTTTAATATTACGGCTGTGTAAAATCATAGATGACTCTGATACTATACATACTCTACAAATTATCGACAATGTTTATACCAAAATGTATTTTCTACGCTATTTTCGACACCAACATGTCGACAATTCCGATTTACGCGCACACGCACAATACTGGTAAATATGTATATGATTTCATTGTAAGACTGCGGTCCAATTCGTGAATTATTTGGTGGAGACTTATATTCTGTTGAATATACTTATTGTAGACTTGTTTAACTTATTTAGATGAGTTACTACTTCCAACGGGATCCTCCCATTAAAGTCAAAGAAATATACAATGAACATTTTCAACAGGCGAATTATTGTATCGACTTCAAATAAGTCAGTCTACACAAAATAAGTCATGAATTGGATCGCAGTCTAAGTTTATACTTAAAATTATTGGCAAGGAGGGTTTTGCCCTCGTGTGGTTATTACTACACGCACAACTATATATTTTCTCCCCCTGCACGCAATGAAGCAATTAAGCAATATTCTTAGACAACAGGTGGATTTGATCCATCAATCGCTGATAGACTTGTAAAATATTTCTCAATTGTTCTTAATAAAGACGCTTCCATACAATCGAAACGAAAACTGTTCTGATCTAGGTCACTCAAGAATTCAGTCATCAGAGATTTCAGTCAATAGAGAAACTAAGTTTATTTGGTTATAAAGGCTAGGCATGGATCTGAAACATATAAATATTACAGCTACCTCTTTATGAAATACTAGCAGCACGGGGCACTTCGCATCTGTGTTATACATCAAACTATCTTCTTGGCGCCCTGCCCTCGATATCAGAGTATCGCGCAATTTTTATAAGTAAGTAATTTAGCACACCAAATTAATTAATAATTCGAAAACTATAAAGATTGCGGAATCAGAGCATTATAATTTTGTGGGCACACATATTTCCCTCAGGTGCAAAATCGTTCGTACATTCAATAGTCGTTTATCATCGCATTCAAAAATTTACTCGATTTTTCGTGAAGAAAGAATTGAAAATCAGTTGCTCTCAAAAACGTAGCGTCAATACTAAAAATCCAAATAAATTTTTTCAATTGATTTCCACGTTACGACTTTTTAAATATAAAGTTTGTTTAGGCTTAATTTTTGGCAACTCTGTTAAAACTAGCAGAAAGTTTCCATCAGAAAAAAAAAAGTCGCTAAGGCAGATAATGTCTACGTTACTCCAGCCGAAAAATATAAATTGATGGCCAGTAAAACTAGAAAATTAAAATTTAGATTTAATCTAAATATTGTCGAGGAACTAAGCACTTTCATGTAAGTCCATATAAAACAGATTTAATAGTTTTTACTATAGACGAAAAAATGTGGGTAACCCTATTAATTTTACTCTCAGACTGTGCAAGGTATCTTTGAATTATTTTGGATGACAAGCTATTATGGGAAGGAAACCTCAATCATACATCTCATAGAAACCAAAATCTGACAATGTCGCAGATTTTATATTTCATAGACATTTTACTTGTTCTGTCGATAATAACCCCTAATTGTGAAACTAAATCGCTTGCAAAATTTTATATGTAAAGCCATAAATGGTCCTGGCTTATCATTTAAAAAGAAATAAAACGTGAAATAATCGAAATGCTCTTGTAAGGCATAGAAAAATTCTCTACAAGCAAAGTTCATTAATACCCGAAGTTAATATTATTAACTTAGGCTTATTCGAGACTCCAAATTCTCTCATGACATGCGAATGTCTCAGGAATTGACCTTTCCATTTTAGATCATTAAGAAGATAAGGCCTTTCCTCTTTGGGCACTTGCGGGTTTAAAATTTGATATCGCAAAGTAAAACATCACTTTATCACATACTGTAAGGCCTTGCTCAATTTGTTGATACGGCCTAACGTTAACTCGAAACTTTCAAAAGGAGTGTATACATTTTATTAATCTTCTTTATCGATTTACCAGCTTACTGTGACATTGTAGAAAATGAGGTCGCTTATCTTCTAGCAAAAATTGGTACTCAACTAAAACTATTCGGTACCGAACTTTCTCTTTTTTTATCTTTTTATAGGGGTAATGGAGCAATAAAACTTATTTTTCGGGGCTTGCTGAGACAAGAGGGCTCTCCACTCCTACCTGTCGCATCTCAAAGCGTTTCATCACTGAACCTAACAACTGTCCAAATAAGCGATTTCTTTTTTTTTAGAAATGAACCAACTAAGGATCTTTGTCGCGATTCTAACGGGTCAAATAATCCTGCCTTATAATAATTGCAGTATTATACCTGCAGTACTCCTTTGTCCAAATTTTTTTAGTTTGCCAAAGAGGCAGAGCGTATTTGCGTCTTTTGGAGAAGCCGTTTTGAACACTTTAAAAAGAGTATGGACCAACGATATGTCGACGTAAAGTATTAGAAAAAATGAAAATTTTGATATTAATTAATAAAATATTCTGTTACTTCGTATTTACCCATTTGGGTATGTGGCCATCAAATAATGTAGGATAAGACTACATAAAGCTCTTCTATCTTCACTCAAATACCATGCTATCTTCACTAGACTTTTTGACTTTAGCTCTTGGAAAACAACCAAATCCTAAATTTTCGAAATTTAATTAAAATTCAGAATTATACCAATTGAATCCTACTATCAGCATCTGATAGGTTCCAACCTTTATTAAATTCCAATAAAGTTTGGGAGTCGAATCAAATCGGATGAAGAAATGGCAGTGATATTTCTAAGATATTCAGAAGTTTTCAAAATTTAATAAATTAGTTGTTCCGTAACTTCAGAATTATCTACTTTTCGAGGATCGTTCTACGACGATACAACATATCCTAATCCTAAATAAAGCTAGACAGAGTTTAGAGTGTTAGTTGAGCCCAAGGGAGCATTATTTCCCGGAAATTCTTAAAATATATCAAAATTAACCTAATATTTTGAAAATTCGAATTTTGGAGAAACTGTGAAACGGAAATTTAAATTAAAATTCTAAAATTTACAAAAATAAATTAAGAAAATGTTAAGACACTATTCATTGTGGTATCATCGGCCCAGGCCTCCTATACAATTTGAATCAAACAACAATGGCATGCGCTAGACCGAGTTAGCTCTCATACCTAAACTCAGGATCATCTGATATTATTGTAAAAATAACCTCTGCATTTATGATGAAGTGCAGAGCGTCATAACTAAAATGAAAAATTATAAGGCACCTGGTGATGCTCAACGATTTATTTACTAGTTTAGTTCGCAAAGAAAATCATATACGATCGGAAAATAGCTCTACTATTTTGTCCCCTCTCGCGCGTATAGATTTGCTGAACCCTGGATACAATGTTTTGACCAACGTAGTTGCCGACATGTTGTCAATTTACAACGAGCGCATTTTGGGAGATTACCATTGCGGTTTTCGTCTAGGCAGATCGATTACTGATCAAAATTTTTATCTAAGGATTGTGTTAAAGAAATTTTATGAAACGGACATCCCTGTACATTTTTTAGATTTTCAACAAGCAGATGACAGCTTCAAGAGAAACACATTATAAGGGCATTCCATCAAAATTGATAATCATATGCAAAATTTTAATCGATGGCTTTAACGGCAAGGTGATAGCTCAAAAAAGAATTTTGAACAGGCGACGCACAATACGAAGAGGTTAATGAGACTTAACAACTTGAATCGATGGAACGCTTAGGAAACTCTACGGTCTAGGATCTACGGTCATTAAAGTTTCCAAGTCTTGCAATATATAGCGGAACAAGATTAAATAGCTACAAAGCGCAAGTAACTTTTGGAACAGCTAAAAGTTTGCCGGTTTTCAATGCATTTTCGTTCGTTTGATGCTAGGTCTTAATAAGGAGAGAGAAATGTACCTAATGAAGAGAGATCAGGAAAGTTGTGAACAACATCAACATAACAGGTTAAATCCTGTTATGTGGCTTTGCCTGCTTATGTGGCTTTGAAAAGTTACATGTTTCCAAAATCGCACTATTAAACAGAACTTAGATAACAATAACCAATAACCAACAATAACCCTTTCAACAATAACCCTTTCAACACTGTAGAGACATATCGTCCCAAAAAAGTTCTGTCAACACCATACTAAAAATATTTTTGAAAACTTCGTATTGTTAACATCTAAATTTTTTTAGTATTTATCAGAACTTCTTTAGGACAAGGCTGAAAGGGATAAACAATATGATTGTGCAATTTTTTTTTGATTTTTTCTATTACTTAGTTGACAAAAAAATCGTGTTGAAAGGGTTAATAAAGAAAGAACCTCACGAGTGGCTCTCTATTTGGAGGATGAACGACGTTGAACATTGCATTTAACCTCTTGGTTAACGTGTCTGGCGCCCTCTTTTTACAGATCAAGTTATTTAGAAAGAGCATTGTTGAGGCGGCAAAATTCGTTCATGAAATGTAACACCAACAAAGAAAATGTATAAGTTTAGGGAAAATCTGATGAAGTGAATTTTAATTGAAATTCCAAAATAATTCGAAACTACTCTAATGCTCACGAATCCTGTTATGGTTATCTGATAGGCCGCAATCGGAGCAAACCCAAAAAAGGGTTTGGACATAATCTGGTGGGGATTTGGAGGTGGAATTTAATAGAAATTCCAACTTTTTTCGAAAGTACAAGTTCAGATTTATGCACTTGTCGGAGAATCATAGTATGACCCAATAATAAGTTCTAATCAAAGGTAAGTCTAAACTCCGTTTAGAGCAATATTATTTAGGTTGGGGTGGAATAAATTTTATGAAATTTCGGAAATTGACTAAATTAATAAAATATTTATTGTAAATGCAGAATCAATTGCTCACAGACTCATTGATCCTACTATATGTGCATCGTATAGCCTGAAATACTACATAAGCCCAGACGGAGTTTGAAGCAAGTTTGATTAGGATTTATAAGAGTACAACTTTATAAAAATTACAAAACCTTAAAAAACCGATTTGTCTTTAATTTTAATCGTTTTTCGTAAATGCTAAAGCTTCAATGAAAGCTGCCATTTCCAGTAGAACTACTAGAGGATCTAATATTTTATTGAAAAACGTCGGTAAAAAGTTTTATGCCAATCAAACAATCCGTGTTTAATTAACTAATCCTCTACCGCCCAGTAATCAAATTTTTACTGGAATACAGATTTTAACAAAAAATGTTCGTTCCGGTTCAATTTTTTAAAACTGATCTGGGCCGTTATTGTTGCGAAATTAATTTAAAATCAGTTAGTTCATAACCGTGTTCTCGTAAATGATATGCTTTTCAAAATCCATGCAAAAAACGATAAAACTCCTATTGAAGCACTCACTTCCGGTAGAAAAACGAAAAAGCCTCTTTGGAAGCTGTCACTTCCAGTGGACCGATTTCGACTAAAATTTCCAGTGATCTCTCGATTTGTGGAAAAACCTAGTTCTAAAGTTTCCTTCTGATCAATCAATCCATCTAGACTGTATAGGGCCAAATTTTTATGGGCAAATGGTTTCTTGTCAAAATTCGTTATTTCCGCTTAAATTTTTTAAAACTGGTATAGAACGGTATTGATGAAAAAGAAAATTTTAAATATTTAGTTCATAGTCGTTTTTTTTGTAAATGTTGGCAGTGTAATATGTCCAAAAATAACAAAAATGAATCCGCTGTTAAAAAAATTCTTATAAGAATTTTAACCGAAAACTATTGAAAATAAACCAAAATAAAAGACCGGAAAATTCTCATTTTGAAGTAGTTTTACAGAAGGTAATATTTCAATATCTCTTAATGGCGGGTTTATAAAATGTACGTACAAAGCCATTATGTGAAAATTAGACGATAAGCCGATATGCAGAAGACAGATAAGCAATCAAGTGTGCTTAATGACATTTCCATAAAAATGGGATAGTTCTGAATTTTGTTCTGGTAGATTATGCTAATTCGTTCGATACGGATGGTCTTAGTTTGAATAAATTACTAAAATCATGGAGCTTGCCGGAAAATGCCTATTAACCTAAGGCAACACAATGAAATGAATCAAGTTTCAAAATTTAGTGGTAATATGCGTAATTCTTGCAGCAAAGGACCAGTGGCGGCCAGAATTAGCCAATACGATAGATGTCATGTTCCATTAGGACATCGCTAGGCCAACATCTCTTAAGCTAGCAGAATCCATACAACAGAACATTACAAGATAGTATGGCTAATTATAGGCTAATTAAATTGTCTATTAAAAATTTTGGGCTCCATCCCTTAAAATTAAAACGCGGGTTCTGCTAGATTTAGAAAAAGTTAGCAGAACCCATATCAAAAAACGATTTAAAAACCAATTGGAAAATTAAAGGTTAATTTGAGGCTCATTAAATGCCCTGTTTAATTTTTTTTATTATGCACGCTCTTTAGGAGAAAAGTAAGGGTTTATCACTTAAGTTAACAGAACCCCAATCGAAAGTCGGACCAAAACCGAAATTAGAACGGAAAACAAGAACAATTGACATTCAAATAATTTTAGGCTCATTATGGCCTAATCATATGCCACATTAAAAAATTCTGGGCGCCACTCGTTTTTGACCAAATTTCAGATCATTTAATCTAAAGCTAGCAGAACCCAAATCGAAAATCGGAACAAAACCGAAATTAGAACGCAAAACAAGAACAATTGACATACAAATAGTTTTAAGCTTATTATGGCCTAATCATATGCCGCATTAAAAATTTTGGGCTTCACTCGTTTTTGGCAAAAATTTTCGAGAAAAACGGCTCATATTGGAGCCAAAACGAGTGGTAGCAAAACCCATTAGAATTGGATGCCAATCACTGTAACGGTAGAATATTGTGTAATCTATTCGAAAATGTAGGTGAGAACCTGTGGATCTTTACGATCGGTGGTATAAAAAAATTAATTTGTTAAATATAACGCGAATAACGTGCACACACTACAAATCTATTAAAACGGGTTCGTCGCTTGTTTAGGAATGTCAATTTAAAATCTAATTGGAGATATTGCTAGAACCTTGTAGAAGGAAATATTAATATTTTTGTTAAATCACTTAACTTGAAAATATTATAAGCTATCGAAAAACGTAGACCAGAGAGCGTGGACATCTCTGGTAGTGGCAGTCAAAATGAAAATATAACTTCTATTATAGGCATAGCAAAAGCCAATAAAATTGGGATCGTGAAGATTACAAAATTGTAAAGTTTGTAACAACTTCAAAACATAGTAAAACCCAGAAAGTTATAGAATCTCAAAAAGGTCTATGCCACTATCTCAAAAATGTCAACTAGAATTTGTAGATATTTCAAGATTCGACGGCACTGCGCATTTCAAATTAGTACAATTTTATAATTTTCTTTTGAAAATAAATTTCAATAGGAAAAATAATATATTTAACGGTGTAATCTTGTAAAAAAATTTTTACCACAAACTTCACTATCATTTTAATTTTAATTTTTATTATCATTTTATTATTTTTATTATCAGCCTCTAGTTTTGTTTTAAAAGTTATATTTTTCACGGAACTGAAGGGAACTTACTGTAACTTATACAAATTTTGAGTCTGTATTTATAAGGTTGTCCAAAATTCGTTGAAATACCCGTATAAATATCCCAAAAACAAAAAAACGGTTGACATAAACAATTCTCCATAAAGTAGCATCATTAATTTATGTATTTGATTAAATGTATAACCTGTATGTTGTCATACACGCAGAAAAATTTGTCTAAAAAAAAACAAACAAAATAAAATTGTGGAATACAAAATTTGTTGGAGCTTGAAACATGGCGGATAAAATTGTGAACAAATTGAAGAGGGTTTTTTTTTTCTAGATAGCAAATAAAATTTGGTTCGTTTCCCTTTTGCAAGGTTAGGTATATAATTTTTCATGTTTTTTTTTTTCCTAAGTATTTCCTAATGAGCAACGGAATGTGGGTTTGTTTGATTTATATTTTCTAACGCTTTTCTTATTCCTTGTTGTTGTCTTTGTTATCAACAAAATTCCTTTTATAATTCAACAAAGAAATAGCTAAATTTATGTAAGGGCGCCAAATTGGCATGTTCGACGATAAATTTTCATTTCTTCATTTGGCGCTCTCTCCCTTTGTTTATAAGAGTGTGTGTGTGTGTGTGTGTGTATCCATATTACAGCAATTAAGAATTGTATTTAAAAATAGGTTCTTCATTTTATATTATACGTTATATAGCATGTTAGGTTACCCAACCTTATATTTACCTGCTTATTATTTAATATATGTAATGTATGATTATTACCGTTATTATTAATATGAATCGATTAAAATCTAATAGCTACGTTTATTGCATATATAAAAATGGAATATTGCAACAATGAAAATTTATTATGATTTTTAATTAATTTATTATTAAATTGTAGAAATGTAATAAAAGTAAAATAGAAAATTATTCAGGAAATTCTGTGTCAATTATTTACAAACTGAGGGGGTACTTAATTGCCATTAAATAATAAAAAATCGATAAAATTGTGTTGCTTGGTACACAGTGAGAGAAATGTGGGAGTGGGAGATGTACCAGTTAAAAATTCATGAAGAATTCTTAAAATTCAACTATATACAAAAACAACTTTTTGGTAGCAATTTAAAAGTTAAATTTTTGGATTTAATTTGAGTATTTTTCGGTTGTTGTTATATATCAACCTAAATATAATTTCTGACCCGAAAGTTCAAGGTTATGTTACAGGATTTTATTTTGCCAAAAAGTATTTTATTCGTCTAAGTGTTTTATTTTCTGTTTGTATTGAAGACGTACTTTATTTGATTACTGTGACTGAAGCTTAATGGACATTTGTGATGTAGATTCGGATTTCTTTTATTGGATAAGTTTTTCGTGGAAAATCATAGAAACAAAATATTTTGTGTAGGCTGACTTTATGTGCGTTCTTCACAGGTGGACGATAACATTTTTGATGGAGATTCGTGTTCAACAGTCAAATCGAATTTTACTGAAACTGTACAGAAATAAATTTTAATACAAATCTGCAATTTTTGACTCAGCTATACATTTCGAAGTATTTTTACGATTATTTTTTTATGTATTAAATTTTGTTCAAGTTTAATCATATCAGTCGCAGTCTGATGAAACTATAAATCTTCTAATTTTCGGTGCGAAACCAAACTCCTAATTTCTTAGATAATTTTAAATATTTTGCTGCCACGTAGCTTTAAGTCGCGGATGTGTGAAATGATTTAAGTTAAATTTCAACAGAATCATTTTAAGATCATATAGAGTAATGGGTAGAATTTACATAACTCCCAATTGTGATCACATCCAGCTGTGTCTTTTCTAGCCGATGAAACGTTCTTCTCTTAGGGCTAGAAAATTTTGAAAAATATTTTTAAATATTCTGGGATAAATGGATTGATGAATTTGTTTTGTTTTTTGAACAATTTCATCTTTTTTTGAAGTGGAATTGTACTGGTGTGAAGTTTTTAACGAAAAGTGAAACTACACAAATTAACGAAAAGTGTAGTTATTAAAAGATCGTCAAAAATTTATGTAATTATCGGAATCAAATTATATCATAATAATTCTAGTCTACAAGTTGGGGGTTGGGGTTATTACGAGTAAAAAAAAAAATAGTTCTTTAAATGTTTGAAATGATATACATATGCGACACTGTGGCCGATTAAAAAAATCTCAGAGATGTTAACAACTAAAAGCATATGCATAATAGTAAGCATAATAAGCATAATAGTTTAAGGTTGGTTCCACGCAAGTTTTAGGACGAAAATTTCATAAAACTTCAGATATTCTTCAAAATACTGCATCTACACTATGGCCGATTCCAGAAGAGTCAGAGATATTACCATGCATGAGAATATATCGATTAATAGTGGACAGATTTAACCGTTCTCAACAGTTAACCACATTAAAATAAAATGATTTCGGGATTTAATGTGTAAAATTTAAAAAAAAATCATTTATGGGTCCATACTATAGCTTTTTCCAGTACCCTCAGAAACGTTATCAAGTATGGACATACATCCTGATAGTAGACAAAACGTACTGTTCAAAACATTGAACCACGTAAAAATAAAATCATTTGGGGTTGCGTCACGACAACTGAAATATCGGTAAATTTACTGAATAATCTAATTTTCGTCAAAATACCTGCTATACACTAAGGCCGATTAAACAAAACTCAGAGATGTTACACTATGGTTACAAGTATTTTGACGAATATTAAAATATTCACTAAATTTTCCGATATATATAAGTTGTCGTGAAGCAACCCCAAATCTTTTTGTTTTTGACTGGTTAAATGTTTTGAACAAGACGATTCATGCAATTTTAAAAAAATATGCCCACACTTGGCAGCATCTCTGAGTTTTCTGGAATCGGCCATAGTGTAGCAGGTATTTTGACGAATATTTGAATTTTTTTGAAATTTGTCCATTTTCCATCCCAAAACTACACGCAGAGAAAAAATATGGTTACTACAATCATATATAAAAGGTATCATATTATGATTGGCATTATGATTGCAGCAATCATTAATGTATATTGAATATGATTGGTAGAATCATATTAATGATTACAGCAAACATAAAATGATTTCTGTAACCATGTGTGAGACTCAAACTATGATTGCAATAATCATTTTATGTTTGCTGTAATCATGTATATGATTCTACCAATTATGTTTTTGATTCAATACCAATCATATTTATAATTACAGTAAACATAAAATGTAATATTGATGACGCATTGATATCGCATTGAAAGAAATACCCCATCCCATTTATCCCAATTAACCATTATTGTTGGTAGCTCAAAACAACAAAATCCGGAATTTATTTTCTCCGTTGTGAATACCAAAAAGTTTGGTTTTTCACTATCATGTCAAAATTTTAATAACATTTGTTATAAAATATTCGATAATCGCATAAGACTACATTACTCCAGCCATGAAACTACAAAGTGAATGCTAGAGATTTAGTGTTTACATACGAATTAATCACACATTAAGATAGCGATTTTTTTATAAATACACTAAAAATTATTAATCATTCAATAATCACAGAATAATTGCCTCAACAACTTAAATGATTCAAAATTATATTTAGCACAATCATAATTGTGTTACCACCATTAATAGTTGCAGGAATCACAATGACAGATGAATTTTAAAAATAATATGGTTGGAGCAATTATATTTCTATCCTTCACAATTATTTGGCGAATATGATATAATAACGGTGACCAAACATTTTTAACAGTAATTATAATATTATTTAAACAAAAATAGTTTAGTTGTAGCAATCGTGCAGGAACTATATTATTTCTCTGCGTGTATATATTTTAATTAAGTTAACTGTTTTGAACAGCTCTTCTAAAGCTATACGATTTTTTAATCGGCCATAGTTTTGCATGTAGGTGTAGGTACACTTTTTGATTAAAACTTCACACCGGTTGCTTTTGTTCACCAATTTTAAATCGCAAAACCTCTGTTTTACAAGTTTACGTTTATTCAACCAAACAAAACGTTTACGCTCGTCAATAAGAGCAACAAGCCTCAAAGTGCAAAACATTTTTGAATGCTTAGATAGCACTCTCTAAGCATCTACTATGAAATCAATAATAATTTATGTTTAAGTTTTAACTACCATGTATGGTCAATTAATTTAAAATAGATAAAATCGAAATCTCAATAAAAAAAAAATAAGAAAACTCGAGCACAAAAGACTTCGTTACTCGCTCCTCACAAGCAACAAGATACTACTTTGTGCTCTACTCGTAGATAGATTTGTTTTTTCTGCAAGAAAGCATGATATCCACACATAACGGCTTACACGAAGAAATTATCTATCACGATGCAGTTGCATATATCGAAAGGATATGTTGAAATAAGCCGTGGTCCACGGATTCGAATTTTCTAACTAAATTATATTTGTTTCTTTCTTCTATATTTGTACATTTAAAAATTAAATATAATTAAATATAAAATATTTTGTAAATTTAATAATTCAGTAAGTAAGTGAATTATCCGCTTAAAGTTTTGAGAATTTCAAGCCAATTCTAGACAAGCCAATTCTAGAGATTAGGGCAAAGTGTCTCTATATATTTTGAATTGAAATAAGATAAGAGAATATTTTCCGTTATTAAAGTTTTCAGAGCGGTAATAGCAATTTTCCATCGTAAATCTAAGTATTTCCAGAGATAGGGAAAATTTTCCATTTCCTGGTATTAGGGTTTTACGAGCGAAGAATATGAAACCTTCATAATAACGTTTTCCTATTGTATTCAACTATTGTCAGCATTTTAAACTGGGCTAAGCCGTCAATATTTACAATTTTATCGACCTGAATCAAAAATAAGCTATTTCCACAGATTATTGTAATTTTACACTATAAAGGTCGAGTTTTTGTGCCGAAAAATTTTGAGTGTTTTATCAATTTCACTACATATATTGAATTGGTCTCACATTACAGAACATTTTTCGGCATTAGGTTACGGAGAGGTTACATTTTTTTGCCAGGATAAACCTTATACAATTTATAAATTGAAGTTTTACCCTACAATCTGGAAGGGGCTTGGTATTTTAATTGCCCACATTGATAAAAAAAACTCAAAATTTTTGACGGTAAATTACTATTAAGAAGATTACATTTTCAAAACTCGGATAATTCTAATACCGGAAAATGTCCTCTTAAGATAGGTCGATTCCACCTATGCATTTGTACCTTGCCACAATCTCTGAAAGTGGCTCGTGACCAAACTAATAGTGTAAAACGTTCTCTTATGATATGCAAATTTAACTTTTGTACTGGTATCTTACCTCAATCTTCGGAAGTGGCTTAGTTTGTTATTGGCCCAAATTGATAAGAGTACTCAAAATATTGTGTGAAAATTGATATTAGCATGGTTACATTTTCGATGCTCGGAAAACCAAATTGAAACTAAATTAAACCCAATAAGAGTCCGATTACTGCCATATTTTCCGATTGGAACCGTTCAAGTATGTGCTCGATTCTGGTAATTCTTCGGGAAAAGGGAATTGGAGAAAGAATTTACCTATAATTTCTATATAGATTTTTTTTTAAGTAAAACTTCTTTAGGCACGCTTGGCTTGGGGACTAAGCAAACAAATGCGTTACGAAAAGTGTAATCAAGCGAGGCGAACGAAACAATAAACGCAAAACAAACGCAAACGGATGTGCCATGACAATTCAAAAATCCCTAGGTGGAACATTAGTTGATACCATTTTATTTTAATAATTGGTTAAAAAAATTGGAAAATAAGAAAATTGGTAAATGGAAAATTGGAAAAATTGGAAATTTCGAAATTTGCAAAATTGGAAAATTTGAAAATTTATAAATTGGAAAATTATAAAATTGGAAAATTAGAAAATTGGAAAATAGGTTAATGGAAAATTGGAAAATAGGAAAATATGAAAATATGAAAATTGGAAATTTGAAAAATTGGAAAACAGGTAAATTAGAAATTGAAAAAATTGGAAAATTGAAAAATTGGAAAAATGGAAAATAGGAAAATAAAAAAAGTATGAAAATAGGAAATTTGGAAAGTTAGTAAATTGGAAAATTTGAAAATTGAAAAACTGGAAAATTGGAAAGTTATAATATAGACTTCTATGTCATTGACTGACTCACTCGAGAATGTACAGGGTGACCAAAATTTTTTTTTTCTATATTATAACATCTATGTCACTCACTCACTTACTCATTCAGAACGTACAGGGTGACCAAAAAAAATTGTCCGTGTGATATATTTTATATATGTATTTTTTTCTATATTATAGCTCCATTGCACACGAGGTATCACAGAAACCGATTCTTTCTTCGTTTCTTTCCCCGTTTGCCTATGATACAGGTTTTAATGCGATTTAAACAAATTTTCGATGAAACCACACTACACAAACATAAATGAAATAAAAAATATTTCAAGGCCATTTTTACTATGCGAAAATATTTCAAAATTGGTTTTTTGTCCATTTTGTGACACACACATAAACATTATCTATTACGACTTGTTGGATTTGAAAAAGTTACCAAGTTACAAGGTTGCCTCTTGTGGCATCAGACATAAACGGCTCGGTGACACTCGAGAACGCACAGGGTGACCAATTTTTTTTTTCAATATTATAGTTTTTCTATATTATATTATAAATATTAAATATGTATTAGAAATTTTACTTCAGTAGTGTGGTCTAAAGCACACTTAATTTTTTTTTAATCGGTCATAGTTTCGCATGTGTATCATTACAAACATTTAATAGAATCATTTTTTTTTTACTCGTAATATCCTCAACATTTAGATATAATTATTATGATAAAATTTTATTTCAATAATTACATGAAATATACATTTTGACGATCTTTTTTAGTAAAGGTATCCTATTTACACTTTTCTAGTAATTGACTTCTTAGAAGTTATACTTTTCGTTAATTTGAATAGCTAAACTATTTATTAATTTGTGTAGCTACACTTTTCATTAAAAACTTCATACCGGTGGTGTGGTGGCTTTTGTCCACCCAAACAAAATTTTTACGCTCGTCAATAAGAGCAACGAACCACAAAGTGCAAAACATTTTCGAATGCTTAGATATTGGATTGTTAGTCTGCTATGAATTCAAAAATAATTTACGTTTAAGTTTCAGCTACTAGCAATGGCCAATTAATTAAAAAAAAAATCGAAATCTAAATAAAAAAATTGGACAACTTGAGCGCAAAAGACTTCATTGCTCGCTTCTCTGAAGCAACGAAATACTACTTTGTGCTCTACTCGTAGATATATAGATGATTATCCAAGATTCCATATACTCCCTAACTAGAATTAGATATTAGCCATACAAAATTCATCTGAAAAATTCCTTAAATTAGATTTGGGTTTTCTGCAAGTAAGCATGATATCCACACATCAGAACTTATATTTGTGTTTGTAGCAATCCACATAAAATTCTTATTAAACTGCTTTTTTTTATTTTTCTTCACTGTTGAACCATCACCGTATCAAGTACATTTAAAAATTATAATTTTTTAAATATAATTTATTAAAATTACAAAATATTTTTGAAATGTAATATTTGTTTAAGTAAATAATACAAAAACTAAAATCTAACGTGAATTTGCCGCTCATAATGTTGAGAATTTTGTAAATGTGGGCCAATAACAAGCCAATTGCTACGATTAGAGCAAGGTTCCACTATATATATTTTGAATTGAAATATGATCGAACGTTTTCTGTTATTAAGGTTTTCAGAGCGGAGAAAATCTAATTTTGAGTATTTTACAAAACTGGGCCAATTACAAACCATTTCCAAAGATAGGAGATATTTTTCGCTATATCTTTCGAATTTGTCTATCTTTATAGAAAACATTTCCCTGTATTAGGTTTTACGAGCGAAGAAAATGAAACCTTGATAATAGCGTTTTCCTATTGTGCTCAACTATTATCGGTATTTTATGAAACGGAGTTGAGCGTTCAATATTGACAATTTTACCGACCTGGGTCAAAAATGTACCAATTCCACAGATTATTGCAAGGTTTCACTGTAATGGTCGAGTTTTTGTACTGAATATTTTGAGTGTTTTATAAATCTGGGCCAATAATAAGCTACTACTGTAGATTAGGGTGCAATTCCACTGCATAGATTGAATTGGACTATCATTAGAGTACATTTTTCGGTGCTAGTTACAGAGGAGAGGTTAATTTTTTTTCGCTAGGATATATCTTATACAACTTGTATATTGAAATTTTACCCCACTATCTGGAAGATGCTTGTTATTTGGCCACATTGACAGAAACACTCAAAATTTTTGACGATAAATTGCTATTAACAAGATGACATTTTAAAAACTCGGATAAATCTTATACTGGAAAGTGTTCTCTAAAGATCGTCCAATTCCACCTATGCATTTGTACCTTGCCACAAACTCCGAAAGATCTTGTTATTGGCAAGCTTGATAAAATACTCAAAAATTTAGATGAAAGATCGCTATTAGCAATGTTAATAATTTAACTTTTGTACTGGAATCTTACGTAAATCTTCAGAGGTTGCGACTAGTAATTGGCCCAGTTTGATAGAGTGCTCAAAATATTATGTGGAAAATAGATATTAAATTGGTTACATTTTCGATGCTCGGAAAACCATAATTTGATTCCATTCGAATCCAATAAAAGTCATATTCCTGCCATATTTTCCGATTAAAAAAGTACAAGTAGATGCCCTATACTGGTAATTACTCGAACAGGGAATTGGAGAAAGTATTTACATATAATTTCTATGTATTTTTTTCTGGTATACGAAGGTAAAAAAATAATGGTAATTTTTTGAAAATTAAATAACATTTGAAATCATTTTTTCTGCCAATTTCGATTACAAAAACTTATTCCTAAATTCAGTAAACCTTCAATTTATTGGACCCCGATTTAACGGACGCTCGATTTAATGGACCTCGCTCGATTAACCGGACGGTCGATTTAACGGACAATGATTATAACGGGATTGTGTATGTTGGATGGAAATGGGATGCTTAAATGATCTTGGGAAGAAATCCTGGAATATGGCTATCTGGGACGGAACTCGATCAATCCTTAACTGATTATGATGGGATTGGGTACGTTGGATGGAAATTGAATTAATAAATGATTTTTGGAGGAAGTTCTGGAATATGGATACCTAGCACGGAACTCGTTCAATTCTTAACTGATTATGATGGGATTGGGTTGGATGGATATCGGATCTTTAAACGATTTTTGCCATATACCAGAACTTTTTCCAAAAATCATTTATTAATTCAATTTCCATCCAACATACCTAATCCCATCATAATCAATTAAGAGTTGATTGAGTTTCGTTCCAAGTGGCCATATTTCAGAACTTCTTCCAAAAATCATTTACTAATCCCATTTCCATCCAACATACCTAATCCCATCATAATCAATTAAGAGTTGATTGAGTTTCGTTCCAAGTGGCCATGTTCCAGAACTTCTTCCAAAAATCATTTAAGAATCCCATTTTCATCTAACATACTCAATCTCATCATAATTACTTACGAATTGGTCGACTTTCGTTCCAAGTGGCCATGTTCAAGAACTTCTTCCAAAAATCATTTAAGAATCCCATTTTCATCCAATATACCCAATCTCATTATAACCAGTTAAGAATTGGCCGAGTTCCGTCCCAGGTGGCCATATTCCAGAACTTTTTCCAAATAAAACTGAAGAATCCCATTTCGATCCAACACATTTAATCCCATCATAATCGGTAACGAATTGATCGAGTTCCGCCCCACATGGCCATATTCTAGAACTTCTACCAAAAACGCTTTATGAATCTCTGTTTCATCCAACAAACAAAATACCACCACAATCAAATAAGAATTGATCGAGTTCCGTTCCAGGTGGCCTAATTGCAGAACTTCTTCCAAAAACTGTTTAAGAATATCATTTGCATCCAACAAACAAAATCTTGTAATTCTATCCTAGGTGGCCATATTCCAGAACAAGTGCAAAACCTTTAGCCGATTAAATTTAAAAACATTTGGACTTAACGGACATTCAGATTTAACGGACTCCTGCCAATTAGTCCGTTAAATCGAGGTATTTACATTAAACATTTCAACTCAGTAAGCGATTAATAACTGGTAGTATGCAGATTTTTTTCACAATTCACTGTTTACAAATCGAATTCACTTAGGATTCCCGGACAGGCCGTCATTGCTGCACCGCACCATGTCGTGGGATATTGCACCAAGCTGCGTAATAACACACAGTGGTTCATGATGTTGCACAATGTTGCGTTATTTTGCCCATGTTAATTCATGTTGCATTTTGTGGGTGTTCCACTATGTTGCGTTATATTAATTTTGGGCCTTCTTTTAACATTTAATTTGGCTTCAACGGTTTTGATAAAAGTTGGCAAAACAGAGCGTTTGATTGCAAGGAAATGATTACAAGTTCGGTTCTCTAGGAAATTTATTTAGGAGTCCGGCTGATGGGCTCTCGTGTTTCACCATGTTGCGTGATGTTTCACCGTGCTGCCCCATGCTGCCCCCTGTTGCATTCTTCTGAAAATGTTGTTTAATGTTGCATTATGTGCGTCATATTACACCATATTGCGTGTTGCTACTTAATGTTGTATCACATTGTGGGATATCGATAGATATTGCACCATGTTGCGTCATATGAGCCACGTTGTACCCTGTTGCGCGATGTTTTACCATGTTGCAGAATTTCAACGTTATTACGTCATGTTGCTTCGTGCAAAGGTTTTGTGATTTTCGCTAATTAGATTTCTGGAGTCATTTTTCATCGTACTGCGGAATATTGTACCATGTTATTTTGGTTGCGTTACGGTTACATTGGATGGTTGCTTTAATTGCGTCTTTTTTAAAATGTTGGTTGTTACCAGTATCAATATTGGCAACCAGCGTTCGTTAACCAATAAATATTTTGACCTTGCTTTCTTATAGTTTGTTCTGTCTGAAACGATTTTGTTGTCGCCTGGTGCGGTCCGGGCTTATTTATTTAAATTTTTGCAGCAATCACGATATTGATAAATATTGGTAAAAGAAGTGCCAAATTCAAATGCCAAGAGTCGATTTCGATATGGGAGCTAATTTTGGGGAAACTCGTTTGTGTGATTCTTCGTTACGCCAGGGGATAATTATTAATTTGTTTGGCTCAAACGATTTAGAAAAAAATTGTGGTGATAAAGGTATTATAATGCCAAAAACGGATTGTGACGAGTACTAATTCTGTGAAAGTTCATTTGGGGTTTTTCGGGTCGAACAGATTTTAACAGAAATGGTTGAGATACGGTTTGGAGTGCTAAGAATCAACCGTGAAGAGTTTTTATACTGGCAAATTTTTTTAGGTATTTTCAAATGAGAGCCGGCTCCATATTTTTAAATGTCAGGAAATGACTGCAATAGATTTTGATTTTTGGAAATTTGTATAGGGGTGTTCCGGGTTAGCCGCCACATTGCGTTTTGTTTCAGAATATGTCCACTAAGTTCTATTAACCAGGGTTGGGCGAGGTAGATTACACAATGTAATCTACTCAGTTGTCGACACGTAATCTATCAAGTACATTACACAGTGGTTTTCTGCGTCCCTGACGTCAACAATGTAGGCAACGTCGACAAACTAAGAAATAGTTTTAAAATTTAAATTTTATCATTATTTTACGTTATTATTTTACGGCTGACAAAATTGCTGACTAGCTAATAGGTAATCGTCTGATTATCCAATGGACAAAATAAGTTAATATTTTTATACTGAAATACGTAAATTATTATTTAGTACAAAATAATGTGTTAGTGGCGGCGGCAGAATAATTCGTTAGTGCCGGTTCATATACGCTAACCTAAAAATCTTCATTGGGCGTAAAAGAACGCGGTTTTACGACAGTAGCCGTTTATCGCCGTTTGTGTTGTAAAGTGAGTATAAGGTCACTCTGGACCTCATGACAGACATCAGTATGTTCCTCATGACAGACATCAGTATGTTTAACACACTTAAAATTCGACAATAAATAAAATTTTTATTTTAGCACCCATTTACATCATCTAATTTGGTCTCACCCCTTTGGTCTCACCCCTTTGTTGTACCTGGTTCATATTTAATTGGTGCACTGTATTTAAGGAAGAAGAATTTATGCATGAAAATAATATTTGTCAGAACAAAACATTTTTGTTCAATTCAACTCCATCCTTTTTTTAGTGCGGCCAAATGTCAGTAAAATATAAAATATATTATAGATCGAATTTTTTACCATTTTCGACAAGATACTTCGAATTCTTAATTATGGTATTCTAACGACCACTTTTATATGTTGTGTCGGCCATGTTTAATAAAATTATGTATTTTGTTTGAAATTTTCGACTAAACTGATGGTTAGCTCGCATGGCAGCTATTTATAGATTACACGAAACAAACCGCGCCTGCGTATTAATTAAAATTTGTCAAATAAATTAAGAACTAAATTTTAGAACTGAATATCTGAAAAAACACGTCTAAAACTTCTGACGAACTAAATCAGTGGTTTGGTAATGTTAGTCATTGATAGATGTCTCTAGTATTCAGAAATAAAATTATGTTGATTTTTGAATATTATATAGAAACATTTATCAATGAATAGTGTGAACTAATCACTAATTTTGTTTGTCAGAAATTTTAGCAAGGTTTTTTTTATAAATAGTTGCTCAAGATCGCAATAGCTTAAATGAAATTTTGTCAAATTAAAAACTAAATCTTTTTTTTTTTAAATTAAGTATATAAGATGAAATTGCATAACACAAAAAATTCATCGAAAAAGAACGATAGTTTTCTTGTAATATAGTTGCCTCAACAGTTCTGAATAGTAAGAAACAGTTCTGAATAGACCATATAACATATACATACAATGAATATTTTTTGTGATACATAGCGGCCTGTGTTATCTACATCATATGCATTAAAAAGTGTTATCTATCTGTGAAAATTTGAATTTCGAATTTCGAAACCAAGGCATATGACAAAAAAATAAACACATAATTACCTCTAATAACCTCTAATCCTTTATGCCTGATACCAAGTTTTCAAACTAAATTACTGACTAAAGTCATCAGACGTCATTGGTTTAGTGCTACCTCTGAACAACCGGTATGGATTAACCATCAATTTAATTTGTCGGAAATTTGGGCAAAAAATATCGACAACAGGCGCAAAGTATAAACTAACTTCATGTTAGTTCGTACCAGTTAACAATATATAAACGTAAAGCACTGAAATTTTATTATAATTCGCTAATTTGATCTGAGTCTTATCAATATTATTAGAAGTATTAGAACAAGTTAGTACTCAATTTAAGGACTAAATATTAAAACCAGTACGCTTCATGGATACAGTAACAACTCGAAATAACTATTGAAACGGCTAGTTAGTTTAGTAAGTCATTTAGGCTGTGTGTCCTACGCAGATTTTTTTGTCAAACTTTCTGACTAACCAAAATTATTGATAGACCATACTAGAAATCTCCAAAAATAGCGCAAAACTAAATCGTGTCTGGGGTTCAATTAATATTTGTAAGCTTAATTAAGATTTATCAATTTCGACATTATTTTGAATCATTGACAAATCTAAACTTAGTTTGAAGTTTAGATGTAAATATCATGAATATTTCGGTTTAAAACTATTAAAGACATTATACTGTTGTACTCACCTTCAGCTTGTTAGAAATTTAGAAAAAAACAGTGTGACACAGTATAAGTTACTTGGAAATATGTTAACAGAAATTAAAAATGATCAATATAATCATTACCGGCGGAATTACAATTGGTTGTCGACGTTGTCTACGAGTAGTCGACGTTGCCAATGTTGTGGACGGTCTACGTTGTTGATGAGTTATCTACGCAATAACGTAGAATTTAGTAGATGACGCGTAATTTTAAATCTCTGCTCTCAACCAAAAGGAGTGGAACTTAGATTATTGATGAAAATAGGAATCTAATAAAAGAAAATCGATTTAAATAAATCTAAAATTAATCTCTCTATTCACTGATTTGGATGAACCTTCCTATTTAAACTTTTCCCATAAATTGGGGGGGAGCAATGAAATTTGGTGGAAATCGGCACACAGTGCACCTGCAAACAAATCGAATGAAAACAATTCAGAAGATTTTTATTTAAATTTGTAAAAAAAACTGATTTAAATCATTTCTTCAAAATTTACTGTGTGATAAGAGTTACTAGTGTTTACTAAGTTCTCTGATAAATATGTCAGATTTTGACAATTTTTGATAAAATCGTTTTTCACAAGAACTTTTTTTTTCCAAATATTATGAATAATATAGGATTTACGAAACAACTATTAAAGCACTAATACCGTAGACAGACACCAACTAGATAACTTCGTTATCTAGATTATTACGTTATTTCTGCCTGTCTGTCTGTACACGATTTTTTCAAAACAGAATTATTAAATTTTCATAACTAGATAAATGCAATCTATCCTGATAAATTAGGCACACTCGCAAAAATCCGGTTACTGTCTGTCACCACAATTTATTTATTACGATTTTTATAATTTTATTTTCATTCTAGATAACTGAAAATCGCGATAAATTTTGTGTGTGCTACGGTATAAGGATGTTAAATGAGATTGGCCAAAACATTGGTCCATCTAATTTTACTAAACTTAAATCGAAATTGCGATTTTTGATTTAAAAAACCTTGTTTACCAACCTTCGGCTATGTTTTCGTTTTATTTATAGAAAAAATTATTTTCGATCACATTTTGTGTAATTTTACCGAAAAATCGACAACAACTGTTTGAGGTTATCAGATTACGAAAAACACACACACCCCCAGTAGTACAAATCAGCGCACAAAGAGCGCATAAACATCATATAATTAGAGCGCTCAATTTTTACTTCAAATTGATGCACCTAATTCCATGCTATTCGTATTGTTGTCGACCGAAAACTCGGCTTTATTTCCCCAACAAATTAATTTATCTCTCTTTCACTTCGATTTGAGTATAATATGTAACTGTTGTTAACCGTTGGTTTACCAGAAAATAATATTTTTTTAATGTAAAGGGTTATCTAATTCGAGGTTGATAAAGTAAACTTAAAAAAAACACACAAAATATTCGGAATGTATTGTAATTTTTATTTCATTTTACAGATTGATCCTTGCCATTTTTAGTTAAACAAGATATCATTCAAATGTCCTCCACGGGACTTCTTACAGGCCTGATTCTTTTGAGGTAATTTTCAATGACTTTTCGGCACATTTCGGGCGGTATCTCGGCCATTACCTTACGAATATTAGTTTTCAATTCGTCAAGAGTTTGAGGATTGTTTGCGTAAACACGATCTTTCGCGTAGCCCCACAAAAAGAAATCCAAAGGTGTTAAATCACAGGATCTTGGAGGCCAATTGACATCAGCCAATCGCGAAATCAAACGTCCAGGAAATTTCTCTTGCAAAAGATCTCGATTTGCTCGTGTTACGTGACTGGTTGCTCCATCCTGCTGGAACCACATATCGTCAAGATCAAAATCTTCGATTTTCGTAAAAAAATAATCGGTTAACATGCGGTCATAGCGCTCAGAATTGACGGTAACGGTTCGTCCATGGTTGTTCTCAAAAAAATACGGCCCAATCACACCACCAGACCACAATGCGCCCCAAACAGTGACTTTTTCCGGGTGTAATGGCTTCTCTACAATCAATTGTGGATTTTCTGAGCCCCAAATTCTACAGTTTTGCTTATTAACGTATCCACCAAGCGAAAAATGAGCTTCATCACTGAAAAAAATTTTGTTCGAAAAATCAGCATCGACGGCCTGTTTTTCCAACACCCAATTTGCGATTGTTAAATGCTCCATATTCTTAAATGGCAGAATGTCAACTAAATAAATAACAGCGTATTTGACCTTTATCTTTGACAGATGTCGGTATACAGATTTCTACTTTATCAACCTCGAATTGGACAACCAATTATTTTGTTGTATCAAAACCAAACCCAATCATATATTATTGATTGTGTTTGGTTTTTGTTGTATGTACCAAATGTGGATTGTCATTCAGATGCAACTACACTTTTTTTTAAATTTTGTATACATACTTACTTTATTCATGATTATTCATTCATTATTCATTCATTATTCATTTATCCATGTATTTCCACCTGAAAAACATTTACAAACGCCTATTACCTTCAGCTGAAATCTGGAGACTGATAGAAATGAAATAACAATTTTTGAAATGAAATTGACAAACAAGAGATTAAGTGGGGGTAAAAATGCAGTACATAGAAGAAACCGAAGTAAATTTATTTGTTTTCTCGCTTCGACGTGTGCAAATGTTTCCATCTATTTCATTCTGCTATCAGCGTTTGTTTGCTGGGCAGGTATGTATCACATTAATTTTTGAATGAACTAACCGGCAGATGCTTCAGAATTTTTTCTCCAAAGCAAAAGTGATCAAAGAAAACTTCAATTTTTTGATATTTGATATCGCTATACACCCTTCCATTTGTTTATTTACTGCTGCTCAGATTTTTTTTTTAATAATACGAGTACACATCGATCCGGCAAATTAGTTTCATAGGAATAACGACTCAGTATAACATAGAAAATAATAGATGGTCAATTAAAATATAGATAATAAGTTTACTTGTTTGGCAGTATGATAATTTATCACAACATTATTTAATGCAGAATTGAACATGCAACTGATATGTATTTGTTTTGACTTTGTGTAATGTATAATATCAATTTTTTCACGGCCTTTCAATATTAAAAGTTAACGTACCAGTTAAGAAAATATTTAAAGGTAATGGCACAAAAACCTTCCAATTCAACCATCTTTGACCGAGCAAGGCTCGATGCTTCAGGAACATAATAACTATGCACGTATTTGTAAATGTAGTCTGTCTTACCATGCTAAAACTCATTCACGGAGCACCAAAAATTCAATTCATTTTGCGGCGGTGTTATATACACATTTGGGAATTTGTCTTAATTGGGAGTCAATTTTGGATAACGCAATGACCACAATTTTTTGTATTTTAGAAACTGGGATTTTGGAAAGATAACATAGGAAATTTCTCAGTTATGAATAATTTTAAAATTACTATTTTAATAAATTTACTTATGGTGGCGTATAATTTTTACTTTTTCATTTTCTCATTCTGTATTGAAAATTCAGCTGACACCTTCCTATCAAACTAAACGACATACTTTTTTTGGTAAAAACCCATAAACTAAGGGAAATTATAACTTAACTAATGTACAAATTTGCATTTATTGTTCATCACTGCATATGCTTCCGGAACTTCTTTCATATATATACATACGCTATCAATGAGGCAAATTTGCTATATATAGTAAATTTCAAAATATGGTTAGTAGTAAAATAAATTATTTTATCACCATCATATCGTTATCTGCACTTTATTGTTTATTTATATTTTTATTTCGCGCGCACATCATAAAAACTAGATGAAGGTTAACGACTTTTTCATATGTGGAACAGCGCATTAAATTTTCACAACAGTCTAAGTGTATGTCGAATTTTTTCTGTTAATTAACATTTCACCTTTTAAGTAGCTACATCATTAGTAATTATTTATGCTATGGGTCTTATCTCTTTCAAGGTTATTTAGAGCAAGAAAATTGCTTAAAATTCCATTAATAATTAAACACCGGGATTATTACTCTATATGAGAGTATACAGGAAGTTACATCCTTATACAATATGAAGCATACATTATACAAAAATAACCATTACAGATACACATCATTGGGTATTATAAAATCAGCGCACCCAACATAATATGTTCTGGTGGGCGGACAAACGAAAAACTAAAACTAAATAAAAAAAAGTTTGGTGAATAAAATAAAATAAAAGGAAAACTTTCGTTGTAAATAAAACAAAATCTACTTAAATTAAATCAAAGTTATTTTAATTACAGAACAACAACAACAATATAAATTGTTATTATTATTATTATTATATAAAACATAAAACCGATAAACATAATTATGTTTCGTAATTTTTTATTTTATTTTATGTTTCACGATAAGAAAATGTTGTATACACATATATACATATGAATTAATTTTCATTAGCATGAAAGCACATACACATACATATATAAATGTATTATGTACAAAAGAAAAATTTATTTTTACTGTGTGGAAATGGAAATTTTTTACAAAAATAAAAAAAAAATCTGTCTGCGTGTGTATATGCTGTGCGATTATGCAACATTAATTTTTACGTAAAAGTTTTGTTCATTTAATTGAAATTGGCCATAAAATAAAAATTTCTAAAAATATTATGTGACTGACATGCGTTCAAATGTCGAACGCGGTCAAATGCCTTTCGTGCTAAAACTAATGACCAGTGCTAAGTATCTTTTTGAATTATTTCATGCTGCCATCCGTACAGACAAAAAAAAAGGGAAAACAAACACTCATCAATCAAGACTAATCTCTTAAATTATTTTGAATCCTTTTTTATCCAAAAAAAATATATATAAAAAATAAACGAAGAAAATAGGAAAATAATCTTAGAGGAATAACAGTATAAAAACCCGAAGCTATCGATTAATTCGTTAAAATAACTATAGAAAGGAAATTAAAGATGTCAAAAATGGATTGGTAGGTTGAACTAGAAAATCTAAATATGAAAGTTAACTATAACCGAAGTAGAAAAGATTCAGATTGATTCCTTAGGTTCACTACACATCTCAATGTGCAAATAAGCGGAAAAACTCCTTTTGCAATATTTACTCGAAGTTTGTTGTCAAAACAATAATATTTCTGGCAAGTACAGTGATCATAACCTAAGCAGGATTTTGTTAAAATTAAATTTGAAATAATGGCAATCGATTAAATTTTAAGGTTCGAAACACAATCTCACTATAAATTTAAAATTTAAAAATTTTGCCTTACTATTATGATTACGGAAGGGATTTATAATTACAGGGGACAAAAAAAATGAAAATGGACAATCTTATCTCGGAATTTTTCAGATTAAGTATACTGATTTCTGAACAATTATTAGATATAAAAAATTCAAGAAGTGGAACCAACAGAACTGTTTAGTGTATCCTTGGTTTGATCTCAAAACTCTCTCTACCACGATTTTAAATTTGTACTG
Organism: Nephrotoma flavescens; assembly: GCA_932526605.1. Taxonomy (NCBI): domain Eukaryota; kingdom Metazoa; phylum Arthropoda; class Insecta; order Diptera; family Tipulidae; genus Nephrotoma; species Nephrotoma flavescens. The sequence goes on along the minus strand of OW052221.1, from coordinate 272,619,981 downwards.
CATTTCATTGTAAGCATAATTGAACATGTGTGGAAAGCAAAGTGTATTAAAAATTATACCGATACGGCAAATCAATTCATTGTTGGTCTAATAAAAAGAGCGGTTTAAAAAATCATGAACCCCTAACCCGGCTGGATGTAGTATGGCATCTTACGTTGTATTCATATTTAGTCTTGTGCACAAGATCAATATGATTCAACGGTTGGAATTTAAAACTGCAGTAGTTTATCAACTCATGTTTAGCAACAAATTAATTTTAGATTGTTGTTTATATGAAAAAGAATGAATAATTGGAGCAAGACACAACTTTTAACGAACCCCCATGAATGTAAGTATGTTCCGTTCTAATAAAACATTACTGGTAAAATACTGCACAATTTCAGACAAATCTTTAAAGATCAAACATATTTTATTAACCATATAGGTTTGATTCACAAATAACGTACTTTGCTTTTCAGCAGGAAGATGAACGAAAATATGATTCTTGGCAATAAACGATTATTACAAATTAATAGTGCTGCAGGCTCGGGCCTAGTGGATTAAAGCATCAAATGTTATATTATGGTCAAAATTACAATGATTCGGAACCCACAAGACCACAACACTATTATAGAACCAGATAAGGCAAATAAAATATTTACAGTCTTTGACCTAATTGGAAGTGGTCATAAGATTCCGTAACGGATTGAGTACAGCTATACTATCAGTACACAGAAAAATATTAAAGTTTGAAAGAGCGAGGTTAAAAACACCATGCAGATTAAACAAAGACTGCAAAATAATCGAACTTGATTTACATACTGAAACGCATAAGGTTCCAAATTCCATAACAAGTTTAAAGTGGGATCGGCCAGCGGAAAACAATTGGTCTCTCTCGATGGATAAAACGCTAAGAATTATAGAACTGAAATTCGGGTAAAATTTTACCATTAAAAATATTGATTTCTGGTATAGATGAACCCCGGTGGCCGCCCCGGTGGCAAAGTGGTCAGCATGCTTGCTCCAGCGACCGGAGGTCCCGGGTTCGATTCCTGGTGGTGAAAAAATATCACGGCTGGTTTAGGATCAATGAATTAATCACTCATTATCCGAAATGAAAATATGATTATGAAACCTAATTTGAGGCGGCCAAATCCCTTGATGGGATATAGTGCCCAGTGAGAGAGAGAGGTATAGATTTACAAAATAAACTGTACATTTAGCTATTCCCTGCAATCATATCGAGAGTGTTCCACACATCACCACACCTCAGTCAAAAAGAACGAGATCGAGGTCAGGTGATCTACATTGCCAGAATTGGAGTTTGCAGACATGGCATAGCGGTAATAGCTCTGTAAAGCCAGATTCAAGTCGTACTCATACGACGGATAAAAATGCGGTATTTTTCTATCCCATAGTTTTAACCACTAACATCACGTAAATTTTACAACAAACACGCTCTTTCCATACAAAAAAATTGAAAAAAAATTGAAAAAAAAAATGTGGAATATAAAAATCCGAGATTTTTATACGTCGTATAAATACGACTTCAGTGTTGCGTTCGATCGTACCTTCCTTCCTTCTGAAGCATTTTTAAATAAATCAAAGTTGCTGAAAAAAATTCAAAAGAAAAAAAACGTCATTTTTAACCAATGGAATTGATTTAAACAGGTGTGAAGTTTCTAACGTTAAAAAAAGTGGCAACATAAAAGTGGCAACATAAAAGTGTAAATGTTTATACGATTCTGACGTTAAAAAGTGTAGGTAGGTAAAAATTTATATCAAACAACAATTTACAATTGTACAAAAATAATTGAACAAAAGAGGAAATAGTTTCCAATTTTAAATTTAATCACCATTCATAAATATAATTTATGTCAAAATATAAATTTCGGCATAAATCGTTGAAAGCAGCGCTACACTAAAGAAATTATCACGAAATCTGAAGATGTTCGCATGGTGACTATACGGTAATCAAAATTGATGAAGTTGGCTATCTAAATATGTATGTGAAATTTCCTTAAATAGGTTATGGCTCTGGGCATAAATTTTCAAAAATATAATATTTTCCTCTAAATTCACGAAAGCAATGCTACGCAATACACTATACATATTTAGATAGCCCACTTCGTCGTCTTTTATTACCGTATAGTTACCATGCGAGCACATCTCCAGATTTCGCGATAATTTCTATAATGCAGCATTGCTTCCACGGAATTTAGAAGAAAATATTATATTTTTGGAAATTTATGCCCAGAGCCATAACCTATTTAAGAAAATGGCACATACATATTTAGATAGCCCACTTCATTCCCTTTGATTACCGTATAGTCTTGATGCGAGCACATCTCCAGATTTTGCGATAAATTTTAAAGTGTAGCATTGCTTCCGTGTAATTTAGAGGGAGCCCACTTCTTCCCCTTTGATTACCGTATAGTCACCATGCGAGCACATCTCCAGATTTCGCGATAATTTCTATAGTGTAGCGCTGCTATCGTCGATTTGTGCCGAACTTTATATTTTGACATAAATTATACTTATGAATGGTGATTAAATTTAAAATTGGAAACTATTTCCTCTTTTGTTCAATTATTTTTGTATAATTTATTGTAAATTGTTGTTTGATATAAATTTTTACCTACCTACACTTTTTAACGTCAGAATCGTATAAACATTTACGCATTATGTTGCCACTTTTATGTTACCACTTTTTTGTGTACCTCCACTTTTTTTAACATTAGAAACTTCACATACCGGTTTGGTTTAAAATTTTTTTTAGTAGGAAAGAAGAAACGAAACAGCGCAACTCTGAATCAGCCTTGAGCTATTCTCTGTAGACTGTCGAATTTTGCTACAACAGAAATCGAATTAGCCACATCCCACCAATCTACAGAAGTGTAAGCTAGCATAGACAAATCCCAACATGCCAAAAAATGACAGTGGCTTGTAGAAGTTTACTTTCAAAATGAAATTTCAGTAAAGTTTACTGTTTATAGCAACACCAAGACATTTTACGATGTTTCCACGAGTCAGTTCACCAATATTTTTACATCTACTATAAAGATTAGTTTTAGATTGATTAATACAAAAACCGTCCTCGTAGGCACCACATTTCTACAACTTGTATAGAGCTCGTTACATTAACAAGTAATGTTTGACAAGTAATTCATTAAAAAGCAAGAGATGAAATATCAAAACTCCTCCTGTTGAGCAATATTTCGAATTTTTAACGGAAAAAGAAAGACAATTTATGTAACGATGCTATTTGGCCAATATCAAAATTTATGCAGACATAAGTGATAATTGAGAAAGATGTATACTATTAAATGCACCGATGCAATATCAAGGAGACAGCTCACAAGAAACTCCTTATTATTAAGGGATCCTTCAATCTACAAAATCATGATGATTAATTTCACAAAATTTATGAACTTTGTAATAGTGTTGAGTGTACTAAGTGGGATGATAGATTATTGGCGGTTTCTTACACATCTGCGTACGATTCTGGCAAAATCTTAATGAAAAGAATGTCCTTGGGTCGGTATAATCCAACTTACCAGAAAATATATTTTATACGTACGTATATTCCGTATACGACGGAATAGTTTAATATACCAAAATGTGTGCTGGCCTTAGTGATGATTGGGAAGCATGTACTATCAATATCACCTAGAATATCTACGATATTGCTTACGACAAACTGCTTATTACCAACGTATGTTAAGTTATCCCAGAATTCTATCCCAGAAAAAAAAAATTCTAATCAGGCAACAAGACTCGCATATCAATAATCAATTTGCTCTTGTCCAAAGTTAGCCCACCCCAGAATTTTTATCTATTTTTATTTTTTTTTTTATTTATAAATTTTAATAAAAAAACGAAAAATTATCAAATTTATTAAATTAGATTTGTTTTTCATATAACAAAAAATAATAAAATCTAAGGTATAAAAAAACTGTAAAATTCTGAGTTGCATAAAGTAATGAAAAATTACAGGCAATGCAAGAAAAAATTTGTTCCGTGGCAAGTTCCCAGTGAAGTGTGCGCTGGGAATTTCATTGATTTTTATATAATTTTTCGTCCCGCTGGAAGATTAGATTTAAAATTATTTCGCCAAAACTAAAAATGTCTCGGATCAGGTCTACATGATTTTGAAATGTATACGCTACAAGCTAAATTTAAATTGAATTAGAAAATAATCGTTCGGTGGTAAGTTCCCGAAATTGAACTCTGAGCTGGAAATTTCATTGAATTTTATATAATTTCGAGTCCCCACTCGATAAATTTTAAATTATTTCGCCGAATTATACATTTCAAAATCATGTAGTCCTGATCCGAGAAATTTTTAGTTAAGGCGAAATAATTTTAAATCTAATCTTCCAGCGGGACGAAAAACTATATAAAAATCAATGAAATTCCACAGAGCACACTTCATTGTCGGGAACTTGCCACGGAACAAATTTTTTCTTACATTGCCTTGTAACTCAAAATTTAACAGTTCTTTTATACCTTAGATTTTAATATTTTTTGTTATATGAAAAACAAATCGAATTTAATGAATTTGATAATTTTTCGTTTTTTCATTAAAATTGATCAAAATTCTGGGCTGGACTAGCTTCACAAATATAGTATATTTGAATGAAATGAATCAAAACCTGCGCTGGGATAACATCACACAAGAGCAAATTGGTTATTGATATGTTATTGTTGCCTGATTTAAAAAAATAACTTGACATACGTTTATTGCCAAGTGATCATTCGATTCTTGTAACATGTACATGTAGAGTAGTTTAACAAGATTTACCTAATTTGTAGGCATGTTGAGTGCTACTGAGTGGGATGATATAAAAGTAGTGATGTCTAATATATCTGCCAAAGATTCTGTCCGACCAGAAAATATATTTTATACGTACGTATGTATATTCCGTATACGACGGAATAGTTTGATATACCAAAATGTGTGCTGGCCTTAGTGATGATTGGAAAGCATGTACTATCAATGGCACCTAGAATATCTACGAGATTGCTTACGACAAACTGCTTTTTACCAACGTATGTTAAGTTATCCCAGAATTCTATCCCTGAAAAAAATTCTTATCAGGCAACAACACTAGCATATCAATAATCAATTTGCTCTTGTCCGAAGTTAGAACACCCCAGAATTTTTATCTATTTTTATTTATTTTTATTTATTAATTTTATATAATTTCGCGTTCCCACTCGATAAATTTAAAATTATTTCGCCGAATTATACATTTCAAAATCATGTAGCCCTGATCCGAGATATTTTTAGTTTTGGCGAAATTATTTTAAATCTAATCTTCCAGCGGGATGAAAAACTGTATAAAAATCAATGAAATTCCCAGCGCAGACTTCATTGTCGGGAACTTGCCACGGAACAAATTTTTTCTTACATTGCCTTGCAACTCAAAATGTTTTTTTAGTTTTTTTATACCTTAGATTTTATTATTTTTTGTTATACGAAAAACAAAGCGGATTTAATAAATTTGATAATTTTACGTTTTTTCATTAAAATTGATCAAAATTCTGGGCTTGACTTACTTCACAAATATATGTATATTTGAATGAAATGAATCAAAACATGGGCTGGGATAACATCACACAAAAGCAAATTTGTTATTGATATGTTAGTGTTGCCTGATTAAAAAAATATATTTTCTGGGATAAATTCACATACGTTTATTACCAAACGATCATTCTATCCTCGTCACAAGTTCATGAAGAGTAGTTTAACAAGATTTACCTAATTTGTAGCAAATTGTGTGCTACTGAGTGGGATGATATAAAAGTAGTGTTGTCTAATATATCTGCCAACGATTCTGTCCGATGTTTAACGAAAAGTCAAATAATGATTAATTGGACGAGATGTATACTGGGGTCGCTATAATTTATCTTTCCAGCTTTAGGGATGAAAATAACTTTTCTTTTGTTCAAAGATTCTTCCACATTTCCAAAAGCAAGCTGTTCGGGAAAGGGAACTAAAAGCAGTAACGGAAATTTCCCTATTGGAAGAGGTCAGCCAGCCCTCTGAAAATTACAATACATAATATTTATAAGGTAGATAGATAGATAGACTGTTAATTTATTCACATAAGCTAATCAAGGAAGTCCTGAGAGTGGATCTCAGACGATTTCTTATATTTTTTTGTGCTGCTAGAAAGTTTAACCTGCGATAATTAAACATGTTGGCTTTATTTATGTGTATTCTAGTAGTTTTTTTTAAATTTTACATGGTTCGAATACCAAAAAGGCTTATTCAGAGTATTTTGTTTGATACTAAGATGACAGGGGGTTTCCAAAGCTCTCACGATCGCGCTCGTTAACGACGAAGTATCGCAAATCATTGTCATCAGTCGAGCAAATCTCGCCTACAGAAACCAGCAGAGGTACAACCTCGAACGCTGATGCGCATTAATATCGCAAGCATACCACAAAAAGTTATCGTTTTTTTCTTCTTCGCGAAACACGGTTATTAAAATCTTCCAAGGCGGAAGGGAAACAGAATCGTATGGTAATTTCACTGATGCTACCTCCGGTGATTTTTTTCTATTTGAATATTCAAGACAAGTGGGTGGTGCAATGACCTATAAATACATTTTGTATTACCACCTTAAATTTTTAATATTCTTGGGTTTCGTGAAGTGTGTTTACATAATGTATGATAAATGATATTATTAAAACTTTCGGTCTTATATGACAACAAAAAAATTTTAAATGATATTTTGAGGCTAAAGTATGGACATCAGAATTATTATTACAGAACCTAGCCAAAATATGTTTAGCTTTATGAACTAGATCAGTGATTATCTTAGAAAGTACATTAGTCCTGTAATTTCAGAAATCAGTTCAAAAGGACGAAATTTTTACACTGCACACCAACCTATCAATATAAAAATCTTAGCAGTCGGAAATACAACCGAAATTTTACCTTTGTAAAAGCCTTTAATAAGTTCACTGTAAAAGTGGGGTATTTATACATGAGGGATGTTCATTAAGTTTGCAGAATTGGTATGAAATAACGATAATATAAAATTTCAAATTTTTTTTATTCCTCTATTTAGTCCACCTACCAAAAAAAAAAAAATTGAATGATTTTTTGTTTGGTCGGTTCTCTCATAGTTTCATTTAATTTCTGTAAGTGATTCAATGAAAGCGCGCTTGAAAATGAATAAAATGGAAAATATATTGCACAATGCGCATAAACTGCCCGAAATTACTGTCATAGCTGGTACGAGCACCGCCTAACGGTAAAACCACAATAAGAAGTTCATTACTGCCCACTTGGATAAAATTTTCCGAAATTATTTAACACCCCTCAAGCGCAAGGTAAAATTATAGTCGTTCTTTCAGAATTTGTAGCCCGTTTTTATAAATTATTAACGGTTGTCCAGATATTTATGATAACTTTGTTATAATTTTAATAATTTGTAATATTAAATTTGTCCAATTATCTAAATTTTTGGCCAACGGAACAAAAATATTATATAAGAAAAATTTTGTTAATACATCAAAAGCATTTCAATAAAATTGTAAATAATTGATAGTTCCATATAAGTATATGTTCTATATGGATGTGAAACAAACAGAGAGTAAAAAAATATAACCATTCCTCCGTAATCTTCCCAAAGTTTACAAAAGGCGGACATTTTGTAAAGCTGAGGTTTCGGGTGTCAACAAATTTTTAAAAACTGGAACCAAGATAAACTCGAATTTTTTGAAAATACATTAATTTTAAATATTATTTTTAAAACCCTTAAACAGTTAAGAAATAAATGTTTGATATTACTATTTTGTTAGACCAAGCTTGACCCTCCACCATCTTTCAGAGTGGGTGAAGACAACTTTAATATTTACAATAGGAACCATAATTTTTATTGCAGAAACGGATTCTTCGCCTCAAGTAAATCTTGTTGGTCAAAAAGTTGTTAATGATTGTTCAAAAATAAGTTATTTCGCGGTTAGAATAAATACACCTTAGTAATATTCAGATGACTAATAAACACAGATCTGCAAGAGCACCATAATCAATCATCATCAGCACCATTTGCATATAGAATCAACAACAACAGCCATCTAAAAATTTCCATTAACTGCTAAGTTTGCAAACCTGAAATTATGTAATTTACGTATAATTTCTTTATGTGGCTTAGTACATAAAAATGAACCCTATAAACAACACATTTAGCATTCGTCAAGAAAGCTGGAACTAAACAATGACAGATGGAGTGTAAATTGACTTGTCAGTCTAATGATATTAAACGGGCGTTTATAATTCATTTTAGTCAATATTGCTAAAATTTACCGCAGAATAAACAATATTTAATACGCAAACTTGGCCTATAACGTCATGAAAATTAATCAAAACACCCACTACTTATGTACCACATTAAAAACGAAAAAAAACACACTCATGATAATGTTACGTAGGTCTTTAAATCACCTTGAATTACATACATATCACTCTATTTTTAGACACCGCGCTCGAGACATGCAAAATACAAATTTAAACGATTAAATCATACCAAACAAATAAAATGTTGGCCTAATACGCGCCGTATTTATACAATACGTGTAAAGATGACTTTATATAAAGTATGAAATCACGAAAGACACATTTACTCACGTATACTGCCTTTGGATTCAATTGAATTGAAAATTCCGTATTTAATTTCCCTAACGACTAATATAACGAAAATATAATAAAAAAAAATTAGATTGAGATAAATTTTATTTTATTTTCATTTGTTTTCTCTCCATTTTCCTAAAGTTCTTTTGTCCCTTATTTACCTTTCCCCTCTACCTACATCCCTATTTATTGGATGATGTGCTATATCACATAGATATAAATATTTGTGAAAAATCTCAAGAGATTTACTATATACATAAAATTTTCCTATTTTTTATTTGACTTCATTCAATTTTCTATTTGTGAAAATGAAACTCAATGTGTGTCCTCTAATTTAAAATCTCAAAAAAAAATTTAATTAATTAATACAATTTCAAATTAATAAATTAGGGAGTGTTTGAGGCACGGAAATAAATCGGTTTAAATTTATGTTTTGTTTAGTTGATTCGTAATGAAGGAAAAGGGATATTACACACTCTCCTTGCGTATCCCGTTCGCTATTTTAGAATATAGGTCGTGATTTAGGTGCGCCTCCCAGTACGTTCTTTTACAATTAATGTCAAGTTGATTTTTTAATCGCTAGGCAGGGAGTAACTTTCAAAAAAATTATGGAATTGGGACGATGTTTAATTAAAATAAAATCGAAAAGCTCCCTTAAATCGATGTTTCAAAAAATTTTGGAATTATTATTTGTCAGGCTTTGTTTAAAATATATTTTTGAACACTATACTTGGCTTTTATAAATTTATTTTATTTCTATACAGAGGTGTAATACAACAACACAACAACGAAGTGAATATTAAACATGTTTTTGAAATGCAATAGCTTAAACTAAATATTTTACATTTGTAGTGTTTTATGGTCGCTTGCCGAATCTGAATCGCAATAACTTTACACATAAATATTATAACGCTTGTATCCTTCAAATATCGGTATACCCGCTTTGCTACAAACCAATCAGCATATCTGATCCCCTACTAAGGGGAAATCGATACGGAATTATTCGCTTAGTAGGTAAATAAATAATAGGAAACTTGCATACAAATTTGAAAAAAATGATTAAAGTAGCCGGCGAAAAATTTAAAGGATATATATAAAGGATTTCATAGCAAATTATATTCTGATTACGGAAATTTTCACTGATTTAAAGAATAGGGCCCCTGTGGCACTATTCTGGCTTTCCCTGGGAAAAGGGAATTGTGAAAAATATTTTCTTAGCATTTTTGTTAAAATTATATTTTTCTGGCCTACTTAGGGAACAAGTTTGGAGTTAATAATTTCGAAATAAAGTTAAATGGGAAAATATTTTTCTCAATAAAAATTTTGTGGAACAAAAGTTTCCCAATTTCTTTGTTTTGAAAATTTTTGCACTAAACGTAACCCTCAGTAGGCCAGAAAAATTTAATTTTGACAAAAATGCTATGAAAATATTTTTCCCAATCCCTATTCCCAGGGAAAGACACAATAGGGCCCCTGGTCACAAATAGACAAAAAGGCATCGAAGGCAGAATTTTCATTAATTCACAATCAAACACATTCTTTTTAGAGATGGACGTTTACGTATGATCTATACTAAGGTTGCGTAGAAAACTTCATTCGTCTCCCACTCATAGAGAACGTCGACTACTCGTAGACAATGTCGATAACCACTTGCAATTCCGCCAGTACTGAATGAATGATTCACATATTTTAAAGTTCTCTTTTCGAACATCCAGATCGGAAGGTACAGGTTTCAAATCCCAGCCGGCGCAGGATGTAAAGGGCAATTTTCATCATCTGATTACAATCGGTGATGGACCCATCTTCTATGCTAGTACTATAAGCTAGCATAGAGCTATGCAATGTGCAGACGTTTCCTTGCAATCATATTTTAAATTAAAACACAAAATATTTTTTGATGTATGATGCAATGAAAGCGTATATAGTGAAATTAGGATAATTATCTTACACCTGAATAATTTTTAATAAAACATTAGAAATACGATTTTTTTCGTTTTGGAAACATTTAGCTATTCGAAAATAAATAATTCTGTGGAATCGACCAAAAATCAGTATACAATTGGCCTTATGGACACCACTGATTAATCTAAGATTTCAGTATGTATACTGATAGGTTGTGACGGCAATTGGATGATCCCTTCAATCATTGCGCGTTTTTACGTCTGCCAACTCTTGGCATTCATGATTATGAAATTATCGAAAACTTAATTTCAAAATTTTATAAAGTTTAAAATTTTCATAACGAATGCAATGATTTGAAAGTTCCCGATGTCGCCACGCTTATTTAGCAAACTATTATTCTTGAAAGGAATCAAACAATTAATAGGTGTTCTATTCGAAAAGTAATTTAGCACTATTTCAGTTAATCTAGCACAATTTTGACGTGAATTTGGCAGTCATCGAAAATAGCAGTTGGTAACACTGGCAAATTATAGAAAATAAATGTTCGCGAGAAAACCATTACTAAAAATTCACAAAGCCATCCTTATAAAAATTGTAAAAAAAATTAAACATTTTGCCAAACTAAAAATAATGATGAGTTGAATTAAAGTATAAATGAAACCACGGAGAAGTTCACGGATAAAGGTGAATTGGTAGTTGGAAATAGATTGTAGACTAAATCGGGCATATGGGCCAAATGGAAAATATTTCAATTCATTTTGATCACTATGCAATCTACTTAATAGATCACGTGTCGACAACCACGTAGGTTAAATAGCGTAATCTACCTCGTCCAACCCTGGTGCTTCTTAGGAACGCTGTGTGATTTCGTCCATCTGATCGATCTCTAAATCGTATGTGAGAATATGTTTTCGTACTCTATGCCAGTACGCAGAGCACAAACTTTTACTAACACATGGGATTTACGATCAGGTGGAAAATCTATAAGCGATCACGTCCACTTTTCAATTAACAAACGATACTCCTCTGATAATAGATCATCTAAATGAATGCTGTCAAAATTTGCCTTCCACAAAAATGACATTACGACTGATCCTCAAAACTCCACTCGTAATTTTCTTCCAAATCAAAGACTGACTAAAGTTAACTTTACGTATACATCGAGAAAATCAGGTAACGAGTATAAATTTTTAATTTTTTTAAATGCAGGATTGTTTATCAACAGTTTTTTGGAGGCGGATGCTAAACTTTTCCGGAAAATTACCCCATTTTCCGAGAAAATTTTCACTGAAAAAAAAAATGCATATTTTTTTATTCAAAATAAATACAAATGTGTAATTTTTATAAACATTTTGATATTAGGATTGTATTTTAACAGTTTTCCGACAGTACAAGCAATTTTGCCGGGAAAGATTTTCAATTTTTCCAGAAAAATTTTGACATTTTCTCAATTTTTTTTTACTTATTTTAAAATTATAAATAAAGTTTGACACTTAAAGAATTGTATAAATTCTGGAAAAGCGGGGAAGGAAGGGGGGGGGGGGGTTGTGGGTGGCAGCCCATCCTCTAAGGAATACAATGAATTAAAATTGCATTAAATAAAAATTTCTATTTATCAAAATTGATTTTTTTTAACATGTGTGGCACTATCAGAAGAAGCGATAAGAGCGATAGAAACTTTTTGATCTGTGTCTGCAAGGTAGACGAAGCAAATATTATTAATAAAATTAAAACAAAATATTGAAAAAATAAAAAAAGTGAAAATTTTTCCAGAAAGTCAAAAAAAAAAAAAATTCGGAAAAATTTAGCTTCCCCCTTCTAAAAACTGATAGTAAACACTCCTTACATTTAAAAATTTTCAAAATTCATACTCCTTACGTGATTTTCTCGATGTATACGTAAAGTAAAATTCCGCCGCAAATCTTGATAGCCTTTACAATTTGTCGCAGTGGGTAGAAAGGGAAGTAACAAAATTGGCACGACAAGCTTACGGTAATGTATCTGCAGATGTGTTGAACGGACTAATAATACTGGCATTTATCAGTTTTGTGATGAACGACCATCTGAAAGTACACTTCAAATTGCATTGAGAGTTATATTTTAAGGCATGGTAAAAACCACCGAACAGCGAAAAATGATCTAATGCAAAAATAGGCGGTGACATTGGGATACAAAGATCGGTCCTATCGAATCAATGTGGCAAGGGCGCCAACACTTCATATTTCGTATTAAATATTTTCTTACAGTAATTCAGCTGCAATAACATAATGTTTTGCGTAATTTATCGCGTTTCTTTTTTATAAATATTACTTTTTATTTCCGCAAATAATCAGCAGTTTTAGTATTTAATTGTTGATAATTAACACATAACACATAACACAGTAAACCAGTAAAAAATATTAAATAAGGACAGAATAAAATTGACCACAATTTTTAGTTAACCATATTTACTTAAACCCCATCCATGGTAATTTAATTAGATCACTGTACCAGTCTAACAAATCTTAGTTTTTGCTTTTTAAAACAGTAATTTGCTAGATTATCATAGGTCCCTAGAGCCAACCAACAACTGGCAATATAGCTAAGACTATAGGCTTTCAACAACTTTCAACCCCTTAATTGAAATGAATATTAGTCGAAGACAAACCATACAATTTTCGAAGCCAACAACTGCCAAAATATTTTAATAAATATAAAAACCGATAGAAGAACGGAGCTATTAATCCAATAACAATGCGAAATAGCGGAAAAGTTGTTCCAGCTGCACATAAAAATGATGAAGACTCTAATAAAACCATAAAATGTCTTGAGACCAAGATAGCAGCAGTAGAAGCAGTGTACCTCGAGTATGACATCCCATATACTTTTAATAGTGACAGAGAGGGGTGGATACTTACAATAGCTTCATAGACTAAATACGCAAACGTTTTAATAGCGGCCTACCACCTACACTAACAATACCGGACAACGAGAAACCCGAGACATTTTTTTGAACCAGTAAAACATTAAAATGGGGAACGTATCTAAAGAAATAAGATCACACAAAACAAGCTGTAAAACAAAAAAGCTGAGGCGTCGTTAAACTTGTGTGCACTGGAGCACATCCGACCTCAGATAAAAACATGCAGTGCAGAACTACAGGTTATATACATCTGCGCCAGTAACAAAAGTGACAAACAAATAGTCAAAAAAATCTGCTTTACCATGCCGATACCGTGATGCCAGATGTAATAAAAGCAAACAATCAACAAGTTGGGTTGGATATTTTTCGGAAGATCTTAAAGTCAACACTCAAGAAACAACCCGTTGACAAAAACCGTCGTAATCACAGTCAAGGAAAATGTGATAGAGGAAAATGAAAAACTCTTAAGAAATTCTGAAAATTATACATGCCTCATCGCGCTGTCCTCAAGCCATCAAGTTCTATAACAAAATTAAGAGTAGTATATGACACGTCCAATTTGACGCGTCCGTTTGAAAGCATAAGTACGTCTTCACAGTCGACATATAGAAAATGTATCAGCAGATCTGGATAAACAAGAAAGATGGAAACTTCCAACTAATTTTATGGCGAACCTTGCCTTCGGAAAAAATTTAAGATAACTAAAAACAGCCACAGACGAAATAGTGAAAATTCAAAAGGCCTTCAAACTGGCCGGTTGCGATACAATCAAAGAAATGCTTAACATTCAAAACCAACTAACTGAACTCCTTCAAAGAAGGGTATTAACTTAAGAATGCGCAGGCAACCACACAGGGCTTTATTCAACGTAGGCGATGAAGAATTTACGGAATCACATAAAATTGTAACTGACCAAACCGTAAAACCTCTTAGACTTTTTTGGAAGCCTTATACTTATGTAGTTCAGTATAGTATACGCCAAACAACAAATAACAAAATTGACCCACCCATCAATGCTCAGTAGCCCGCTAGGATTAAGCAATATATCATCTCTACGTCCGCGAAGCTTTTTGAACCTTCGGGATATCATAAGTAATAATAACACCAAAGATAATGCTGCAGAAGATGAAGCTCATGGGTCTAATGTCATAGACACACTGTTTGTTTCGTAATTATGATTAACTCCAAATCGAGATTTCGTACTAGTGTGTCATGTTTAACCGTAGTTTTAAACTAAAATTGAACCCCGTTTTGAAATGAGATATTTTTTCTCATTTCGATGCATTTTAGTTCTCACAACGCCGAATGCATCAAAAATGGAGATTCCTGACACTAATAGTTTACCAAAAAAAATCTAGTATCCTTTAAGTTTTCTGTTTGTTATTGATATTTAGTTGGCGGGAACAAATTATTTTCTATTCTGTCAATTGGCCTTTTTGTTATTACATCGGAGGGCTCAGAGAGATAAAACGGCCTTTTCTTTTTTTTTCATTTACCGGATCGATCCGATAATTTATTTTCGTTTTTTTTTATTTTCTCTGACCATTCTCAAATCGTCATTTTTCCATCCGATTTTTTTCAGATAGTTCAGGGATAACCCATATCGGAAATACTTTGACTGAAGATATGGCGGAAACTTAGGCAAATGGTAATTAATAAATTAATTTGTATTTTTTTTTAAATTAATATTACGCTAATTTATTATTTTTTCGTGGTAGATACCGAAATTACATATTTTCAGTGCATTGTATAAAACTTGGTAAAAAGCCTTTTTAGCTAAAATTTTATTCGATTTGTCAGATAAATAATCTCTCTGATTTATCTGATATCTTGGATACAATAAAAAACAGGTCAAATATAAAAGTCATTTTAGACAATTTAAAGGTTTAATTGACTTTTACTTTTATTACTATTTAAAACCAAATAAGAAGATAAAGGAAATTGTATGCTATGTTTCTTATTTGCGATCTAATCAATCTGAATATATACTGTAAAAAGTTGTTTCCTATTTCAGTTCAGATCGATCGGATTGATTAGATCGATTTTTTTGATTTGTAAAAATATTCCGATCTCTCGATTAGTTTTAGCTAAGTAAGCTTCACGGAATTCAAATTCAAATCAACTTTGGCATTATCATTTTTTTTTTTTTGCAAACGTTATTAAAATGGAAACAGAATGAAATTTCAATTATCATTTTATATTGATTTTACTAAATAATGAAATAATTATTTTATACAGCCATATTTTTTTATAGAGTATTTGCAAGAAGTGGAAAATTTCACATTCGTGATACAATTTCCTCAGAGTAATTTAGCTCGTTAATATACCCTTCGTGTTAGTATTTGTTCGTTCGTGATAGCCCCTTCGTGTTCGTAATTTGAATCTAAATGATAAGTAATAACAATTTATTAGTTTTAATCGTGTATTTTGTTGACAGTTCGATGACAGTTGATAATTTTTATGATCTACCAAATCTGAAACCTGTTTCTTATTTGAGATCGACCACATCGATCTAATTTCAGATTTCTAAATCTGCTCGATCAACGGATTTAAATAAGAAACACAGTTGTAGTGTGTCTTGTGTTATTTACATCGATTTCCAAAAATTGGAACAATTGATTATCGTTGACGTTCACAAGACGCACTTCTTGCTAAAATGATAGAATTGACGCAGGAAAAGCACCAGCATGCCTCCGGTGTGAATTATTTAACATTTATCAAATGTGTAGCTACGCCAATTCACAAATAACAAGTTACACAGTGTGTTATTCATTGAACATTGTAGAACTTTATACCTGGTCTCGTAGATGTTTGATGAGCCATTAGCACATGATGCTAGAGATATCTGCAGATATGTGTGGCGTATCGATACGATCCTCAGGGAATGTTCTATCGAATTTACAAGAAAATTATGTAAAATGGAAGTACAGTCTTGTGAATGTTTGATGAATCTGGTTAATTCGGAATTTTCGGAACACTTTGGAAAATTTTTAGTGATATGCGGTATAACGATGCGACCGTTGAAGAATTTTTTATCGAATTTACAAGACATACACAAGTCTTGTGAATTTTTCTGATAAAACATTTCTCGAGGGTCACCTCGATAGGCCGCAGATCACTCAAAATTCTCTACCATCGTGTTAATGGCCAACAAGCAACTACGATACCGGGTATAAAGTTCTATAATGTTCAATAAATATAACCAACTGTGTAACTACACTTTTTTTATTTGTGAGTTTGTGTAGCTACACTTTTGATAAAACCGATGATATAAAGTTCATACCGGTTAAAACGACAGGATTTCCGTATTAACTAAGAAAATGGGAAGAGACAGAGTTATATAGGAATCTAGCAGCCGGTGGTTCTGGTCCAGGAAAAGAACGGCACAACAATATTTTGTCTCGATTACGAAAAATTCAACGAAGTGACGACTAAGGATCCTTTGTCAGATGCCAAAATTTTCAGTACTTTGGATCTTAAAAGCGTATATTAGCAAGTAGTAAACCATCCTGATTGTAAAGGGAATACGTTGTTTTCAGCAACAAACACAATTTATCAAGATTTTTTTTTACTGAATCTGTTGAACCCTTTGATCACAGCTACCAATGTGAAAATGTGAAGAAGTAAACGTTGACCCGTGGCACTATTTGTTTTGTTGCACATGGGCATTTTGTAAATTATGCAGAATGTTGCATTTGTTGTATCTTGCTCTTACGATTTTCTATCTTTCAGTTTACGGAGGTTTTTAATTTGATTATTCATCAAGTTAAAGAAAAAATTTTCTATATTTTTTCATAAATGATTTGGAATTATTGTCAAATTTATAAATGTTGGATCAATTTATCTCATCAGTATCAAGTTAAATTGTTATATGGTTAGGGATTAATAGTGGTCACTGAATCTGTTTGTAATCCGATACCAGAGCGTCTCCATGCTTCATGGTATGAAATGGATATATACTATTAATTCATAACACCATAAATTATTAAAACCAGAAAGCTAGATGTAAAGGGTGTCCCAAAATGTACGCAAGATTTGAGGTAAATAGAAAATTAATTAAGTGTTTGCAACCAAAAAAAAACAGTTTGACAGCTGGCATTATCGGTTTGACACGAAAAAAGAACGACTTTTCATTGTTCAAAGTGGAAATGATTATTTTTCGAATAAATTCATTCTAAGCTCATTTTCACTTTGATTGCTGCGTTTGGAGTTCATAAAACGCACATGTGATTGACGAAAAACAAATGTATCCACAACATGTCACTACAGCAAGCATAGTTACTGATATTGATGTTGACATCCTAACCGAGTTTTTTCTGCCTAAATTGGAAATAATCCAATTGCTGCATGAGACTTTTATAGTCGTGCACTCTCTCATTTCGGTGATCACGATCACGTGATTTACGATAACTAGATTTCGTTGTATAGTTATTTGAAGAATTGAAAAAAACTTGTTTTCTATGTAATTCAAATCTTGCGTAAATGTTGGGACACCCTTAACAATGAAGCATTAGTAAAAGATATGGTAATTGTCAAAAATTATAAGAAATTGAACCCACAACACTTTTATTCGGAAATGTTTGTACTAATCGATATAAAAACAGTGCTGCAAGTCAGAGTCGCAGTCTTTTCACTACATCATATGGAAGCTATAAATATGCAGGTAAATGAGATAAAAATACATTCGAATTAAACCAGAATAAATAAATGAACCGACAAAATATTTATATTTGGTTAACCCAAGCTTAGAAACCTTATCAACTTTCGGTTCGCTATACAAAAAAAAATTAAATAAAAAAATTAAGATCTTTAGAGAATTCAAAGTCACAAAACAAAAAAAATCTCAACTTCCAATATCTTGTTTTGAATAAACTTTAATCTACCCCTACTCTCTATATTTGTGACCCAAAAAGTTCAATCTTATCATAATAATCCGATCCAATCTATTTTTTGAATGTCTGTGGGTGAGTTTCTACTGCTTCCTCGAATACATTTCTCGTATCCATATACATATATAAAAAAAATTCAATGATGAAAAAATTTCAATAAAAGCATTTCGTAATTTCCCTATACCTATGTATGATTGATTGTCACATGAAAAATATTCTTATATACCATGCCATTTCAAATAACCTAAAGCACCATGTTAAAATGAAAACACTGTACTCAGTTTTCGGTAACGTATACACGACACAAAAAAAAAGCTCCATAATCCGAAAAATTTTATTTTTTCTTGTATGTGTGTGTGTTTTATCAAAACTTTTTATTTTCTTCTTAAAGTTTACTTTGCCAGCTTTCTTATCATCTTTAAACATATATCCATATACAACTTTCATGTTGTAGTTGTTTTTGTTATTTTGGTTTAAACGCACCTTCATCGTACTATCTAGCGCTTTCAAATCTATTATTTATACGTTTATCTTTTTTGTCTGTCTGTTCGGTTATTTTATACATATATCTGTGTATTATAATACGGATTTCTTTCCGAAAAATTCGAGAAAAATTTCAATATCTACATAAAAAATTTAATTCAAATGTAAACAGAACAACAAAAAAAGACAAAACAAAAAAATATGCGAGAAAAAAATTACGCACCCTTATAAAATACGCAAAGCCAAAAATGGGGAGGTTAACAAAAATCTCGACCTTATTTTATTTAGCATTTTGGAGTTTTCCCCGTCTCTATATTTACATTATTGTGTGTGTGTCAGTATAAATTTGGTGCGGGTTATTTAAAGTATATACTATTTTATGTAACTAATTCTATATATATTACGACCCTGACTCTATACATAAATATGATATACATATAACCCGAATTATATTTATATTTCATATTTTTGACTTGAGTTTAGCTTAAGTGAAGCTGCCGCGCGCCGTTTGTTCACATATTCACACACAGTATATTTCTGTCATTTCTAAATGTAAAAAATTAAATTTTGTTTTATTTTCTAAATTTTCTAAAATAATTTTTTATATTTTTTTTTTATTTTTCATGAAAAAATCGTGAAAAAAATGTAAATTATTTTTGGATTATGATTGAGACATACACGTACTCATATATATGTATGTTTGTTGTATAGAGGAAAATTATTTTTGCGTTTAACCTATTTGTGAAAAAAAAAAAATTTTTTTTGGTGAGATCATCATTTCACTCTAATTTAAAAAGAAAAATAATTTTGTAAAATTATTTAATGAAATTACATCAATTCTAATATAATATTTACACACACACACGCCAACATGAAATGAAACTTCAGAAAGTTTTTTTTTTTTTTTTTTTGATAATAATACGAACATGACAATTTTCATGTTATTCCAAATTTTTTTTTCAATCAATTTTTATTTTTTGTAATATTCGTTGAAAATTTCTTCATTTGCTGACAGAACAGAATTTTTTTTTCTTAAAAAAAAAATGTTTGCCATTCCAGTTTTCCGATTTTTCTCGCTTTGTGTTATTATTCTCGTGTATAAATCCAGTAGCACAGCACATAAAAAAGCGCTGGAAAATGGATTTTTTGTGCTTTAGTCTTGTATTCGTAAATATTATACGAGGAGGTATTATGTATGTATGGATATGGTAAGCTTTCATAAAAACATTTTTGTAATTCCTTTTTTATTTTTTTTTTTTGCTTTGGTTAAAATTGAGATGTGTGTGTGTGTGTGTGTACCGTCCGATAGCACAAAACTTGATTGTAAAATTTGGGTCGTATTTAGTTTGTGTGCATCAATTTTCATTAATTGGCCAAATGGACACAAAACGAAAAAGACTATAGTTTGGTATTATGATCTATGTTGACCCTTTTACTAATTGACCACGCTGTTATCATAATTTGGTAACATAATATTTCGTTTAATTGAGACATTTTGTTGGTTTTTCTGTTCCTTTTTAATCATTACACATATTTTAGGGGTTAGAAAATCCATCGTAAACTAGTCGTGATTTGTTTCTTTAAGGATAGTTAAATTTAACTGCTTCCAGAATGACTTAGAAGCATTTTACATGAAAAATTTAAGCTTTTTGTGTTATGTATCTTTGATAATAAAATCGATCAACAAATTAAATTAACAGTAGAAGGGCTCATACTACAAAATTTATTATAATATTTGGGAAACGTAAATCGCCCATTAGAATTTCCGCCCAAACGGAAAATTGTCACTATGCTTCAATTGATGTTGTACCAACAGTCTTGGCTTGTATGATATCATCAAATCAAAACAGAGAATATAACTTTATTTACCTATACGGTGTCTATACGGTATTCTGTTAGATCAGCTTAAATTGAGATTGCTTCGAAATCAAACAATGCGCCAACACAATCGACATACAGAGCTTACTATTCGGGATGTAATTAAAAATTGACAAAAACGTAAACGTCCTGCCGAAAATATCGATGAAAATAAAGAACTTGGATTTTCTTATGGTAACACATGGTATATTCTTTATGAGATTTGCATGTCAAGACGTATAAAATTTAGTTGATCCAACAAGTTAAACCAAATGACCATTTATTGCGTAGAAATTTTTCAGATTGGGCAAAACGAATGAACTTGTAACAGATTAATTTTTACATGTAAAAATCATCTTCAGCGAAGAAGCTCATTCCTCTTTAAATGGCTGTAAATAAGCACAATTTCCTCATTTGGAGTAAAAAAAAACTAACACTCACGCTGTTCTTGAAACCCGTTAACATCCAAACAAATTAACATTTTGGTGTGGTAATTGGAGCATATTTTTTTTTAAAAAAAGGGCATTGCAGTTATCATCAATGGAGAATGTTAGGGACACATGATTACTGATTTTTGTGTGGTATGAAATAGATGATTCCGATATGTGGTTTCAACAAGATGGTAAAACATGCAAATGGCCTTAAAACAAACATTATTCGTGATATTGGTGAAATAAATTCAGATTTATGTGTAAAAGTGGCCAATTGATATCTATTACCATTTTATCTTGAGAACAAAAATAAACTCAATGAGTAAACACAATGATCGTTTGGAAATCTGTTTTCATTTAGCCCATGTCAACAGGCCGAATTGGCTCGGTGTTGGTAGGGTAATAAATTGTTTTTTATTTTTGCTTTAAATTGACCCAAATTTTTTCGATTAACAGTTAAATAACTAATGGCACTATCCCTTCAGAGCAAAAAACACAATCAAGCTTACTGTACCAAATATTGGCAAGAAACTGCAAAGCTTCCGTTGTTAACCCGAAAGTTTATGGAAAATTATGCAATAATGATGAGGCCATTTAAAAATTTGTTATCAAAAAACTTAGAATATAATTTTGATCCAGAGTGGATAACGTCGTTCAAGCAAATTAAGGAATTTTTGAAATGAGAATCCGGTTTTCAAAATTCATGGTATGAAAGCTGAAACCGGCTTCATATAGATGCTTCCAAGTTTCGTCACAGTGCAATACATCTACAAAAATCAAATGATGATAACCAGTTTCATCCTGCATACTAATTTTCCAAAAAAAACCACTCCATGCATGCCAAGAACGATATTGCAGTTACAAGTTAGAGGTTTTAGCAATTTTGACGGCACTAAAAAATTCCCAGCATACTTGCTTGGTCTTAGCATAGAAAAAAAAGTTTACCATAGATTTCTCATTTTGGTAAATCGAAAGATACAAATGAATTGAGTAAAAAAGTTGAGTAAATTGCGCGCAATGTAATGTAAAGTCACAAATACAATCCTGACATTAGAATTATAAGAACTTTTTTGCTCAACTCAATTTTTTTTCTCGATTTATAAAAATAAGTAATCTATGGTAAACTGATTTTTCTATGGTCTTAGTTTTAAAGTTGCTGGGGCTTATTTGCGGTGGAAAATGGCGTGTCTCTATTGTTGGTACCCCAGAACATGCAAATGGAATTTATTAAAATGTGTCCATGAGCAATGGTATTTTGCAGTAGTAAGCTCAAGATGTAGTTCCCGTAAGTTATTTATCCTAAAATTAACTCAGAAGTTTAAGACTTGCTTAATGACTTGTATTCAGCGTATTATGGACGTAAAAGAGGAGGAAAAGGTTGTTAATTGCATCCACTATATCCAAGTATAGTGTACTCCTCACTACATTCACCTTGATCATCTTGGCAGTTTTGTGACTCCAATGAAATCGGTACATCTTTGTATTATTGATTTTTTCTCCAAGTTTGTGTGGTTATACCTCACTAAAACTCTTGACGAAATGGTATAATGTTGTTTTTGCATACTTTCTGCTATTTTGTCATTTTATCGATTTTTTTTTGTCGGTCATGATGTTTCTACTGGGGTTTGACATCGAAACTGAAGTAATCACGAAATGATTTTTTTAAGTGATTTTGCCTGAAGGAATGGCCTCAGATGAAAATTAGATAATTATCTAATATTGTCTGGCACCCGACTTCCCGATGATGTGGCAATATATTTACGATGATGTGGTCTACGATTAAATGTTTACGATGATATGGTTGGATACCTTAAATAATTCGTATCAAAGCAGTAGTGACAATCCAGTCATTATACGGGCGCCAAAACGCGATGGCCTGAAGAAGTTCAAATTAAAGATGCCATTGAGGAGGAATTTGCCGAACATATGAAGAGTGGCAAGGTTCAAGATGAAAATAGAAGAAAATTTAATACGAACTGGAAAAAACGAATCGAATATAATATCGGTGAAATGATTATGATAAGACGAATTCAATTCAGTTGGGACTAAAATACTGACGGTGAACCGCAAAGACAGATACGCTGCTAAAGGATTGGTGTAACTGAAGGTACGATCTGTATCTATCTACAGTTGTCTTCGTTGAAAGCTATATATGTGACATATCTATTTCTGATGCGTTTAAAATATGCCAAAAGTAGCAGAACATTGGTAAAGCCGAACTGCTGTATGGTGGTGGTGGAAATCTTACAATTATACAGAATACAAGAAGAAGTTTATAAAACATAAAATTAATACTACCCCAAGTGCATCGGCTCTAGAATTGTAATAGTGCTTGGACATAGAAGCTTCAGTATGGATTGTCAGCAGAAACTTAAAATCAATGTGGTTTAGAAACTTCATCGCAAACAAATTAATATATGATGTCCAAAAAAATCAGGACAAAAGGATAAAATTTGCAAGTAAATATTTAAATAAGCCTCAAATATTTTGCGTTGAAATAATTTGATCGGATGAGTCGAAATTTGAATTGTGTTTGGTGTCGCCAATGAAACCATTTAAAACCCAACTTTATTACGCCTGCTTTAAAACATGGCGAAGGATCTTTTAAATGATTTGGGGTTATTTTTTCTCAAACAGTAATTGGAATGAATCTACTCGATTCGTTCGTAGAACATAGTCACAACCTTTTGGGAAGAACTTCAGAATAAATGCTAATCTCAGCCACAGCATGCCATGCAACGGAGATTGGAAGCAGTAATCACTAATATTGAAGGGAATACTAAGTACTTGCTAGCAATTACGAATTAAATTTGAATTTTTTCTATTGTTGAATGATGAGAACGAGTTTTATTTTGTTTTTCAATTTTAATATGTTTCACGTTTTTGTAAACTAAATTTTCTTATTGTTCTAAAATCTGAATTGGTGGGGGTGGTGCTCCTTAAGATGAAATGTCATTTTCGCGAGTAGTATGTCACGAGTAGTATTTTGATATTTTAACAGATAATGTAAGTTTAATTTCCTAAGAAAATGTTCTCTATACTAATTGCAAATATATATTCCCAAAATGTTACCTCAGAATTATCTATACGTTGTTGTTTAGTTCATTGGAAATTTATAAAATCTCATAAAATACTATATATAAAATGATTGAATTCAATTTGATACACCTTAGTTTAAAACAAACAACAATTGAATGAATGAATTACTTATACCGTACACACAATGAATTTCGATTAAACCAAGTCTTACTACTCGTATGTATCTGCAACTCTCACCTAAATAAATTATTATTAAATTTTAATGGGCTAGTTTTCGAAACGAATTATTGAATCTCGGATAACGGGTTTAGCTCTCAACATGTTTCGATAAAATATATGGATTACTCGATGAATTGAACTCTCGCGTCGGTCGAATCTGGGTGGTCATTTTATGGTGGTTATATCAGTTTTGGAGACGTTTTTTGTAATATAATTCAAAACAAAGTAGTCTACAAAAAAAACAATGCAAAATGAATTTTGAGGGGAAATAATGAGCTAAAACTAACCGTTTTCTTTAGCCATATGAATTTATTCTTAAGAAGATTCTTGCCCGTAAAATCGGGCAGATATCAATATAAAAATAATAGTTTATAATTTACAATTTAAATAAATTAACTTCAGAGTTAGGTTTTGTGAGTCCACTATCTTTTTAATTAAAAAACGGAAAGATTTAATGACGTACAAATAATTTTTACAACAAAAGCCAAACCAATTTTTTTCATTCGAATTATAATATACGACGTGACATAATTCATCCATCCACCATAAAATGACCACCTGTTTCAATTTTTACTTTATCAAATATACAACCTTCTCGTCTTTTCTAAAAAATAAAGGAGCCACGATTTGTATTTAAACACTATTTTGCTATGATTTTCTTAATTTGATTTTACTTGAATGACTTAGTAAATCTCGTTTAGTGTTTCGAGTTCAATTTACAACTAGTCGTGTGATGATTATGATGTGAAAAATTGAAATTATTTCAATTATTTAAATCTAGCAAAATCGTTGATATTATTATTATTATTATTTATATATTTTTCATCAAATTCCATTTTCATATACACTTGGGTGCAAAAAAATCGCACATTGCTCAGTTTTCCACAAAAGTTCAAAAATATCCAATATTTGTTTAATTTTCTTTAATGCAAATCCAAAGTCTTGTACCATACAAACAAAGTGATTTTTTGTCAATTGCATATTGCAAGCTTTCGAATTAAATTCTAAAAACAATGTAACAAGATCAATACAATAGCATGCCATGAAATATCTTGCTCGAAGTTCTGATCTTTCGCATATCGACGCTTAGCCTGAAATATGCTATATTGATTACGTTTTCAACCATTCAACCGGAGCAAAGAAATGGGTACCACACCAAAGCTAATTGCACTAATTTATGCAAGGCAGCACCAAAGTGAAATGGCTGTACAAGTAAATTTGATTCAATTTTTGCAATATCAAAATCATGAAGCCAGCTGTTACAATACTTTTTAAGAATGCAGGTAATTTCTTCGTATCCTGAATGAACTGAGACAAAAGGCGTAACCAGCGAGTCTGTAAGAAATTTAAGTAACAAAGCGACATCTGAAAAATGTATGTTTATTGACATTACTGACCAGCGAAACTCAAAGTACTTTTCGTTCAGTTTCATTAAATTTGAATTGTCATTTAACAATCCGTAACAAGAGCGAAAATTATCGCTCAAACTGAAGGAAACGTCATAATTGTATATTTGAAATGGCGGTGTGTTGATATGTGTTACATTTTTATAATTTATGTGTACAAATATTTATTTATATTTTAATAATTTAAATAATATTTTATGTACATTTTCATCAGCTCAATAGATTCTGATTGTCCACCAACATTTGTGGCCGCACAAGGTCCATCACCATGTTGAAAACCTCACATGTCATTCGAGTGTAGATAAAAAATTGCTGTTGACAATTTTTAATTTCTAAAATCGTTACCTTTAATAAATTATGTACATATATCTTTAAATTCCCGTAGTTACATACATAGTAATCTACATACTTGTTACATATACATAGTAATCTGTCTCCTGTGCGATTTATTACTCGTACCACAAAAACCGTTTTTTTATTGTTTGCCCCCTCGTCCTTTAAATAGGGTAAAAAGCTGTTCAATTTTCTCAAATAGATTCATTTTTGACTAAAATCGTGGCGTGGTAAATTTGTTATTTTGCAGATTGACATTTAAAAATTCAATTGACAATAATAATCGTGTTACAGATTCGCTGGTCAAAATGTCAAATATTCTGTAATAAAACGTTCTCGTTAAATTCTGTAAGGTTTCGTTACTGACTCTTACAGACTCGCTGGTTATAGCTAAAGAATTAAATGCCTAATTCCACACGAGGTTTCTAGTAACTGGTACTTTTTATTCAAGGCCAACTAGTCTTAATAGATAATGTATATGTATGTGTAACAAAATTTATAAAAAAAAATAATTATTGAAATCTCTTCGCATCTCTTCGCATATGTCTATGCGAGCTCATCCGTGTATATACATAACTCCAAATTTTTTTTATTTTTATTTTTTTATTCTGCTCTCTCGAAAATAAAATTTAAACTAAAATGTATAAATCAGCGGTTCCCAAACTAATTTTGCCACGGAACC
Organism: Nephrotoma flavescens; assembly: GCA_932526605.1. Lineage (NCBI taxonomy): Eukaryota > Metazoa > Arthropoda > Insecta > Diptera > Tipulidae > Nephrotoma > Nephrotoma flavescens. Next base: position 272,593,212 of record OW052221.1, on the reverse strand, counting down.
CTTTTCCAATTCTTCAAATTTCATAGAACCCTATTCATGGAAAATCCTGTTTCGCATAAATGTGTTGTTTAAGAACGGCAATATAACTCTAATAGCCTTTTTGGCTAAAATTTTATTGTATATTCATCAAATATATTACAGCACAAAGTTGCTAACGGCACTTCTTCGAAGTTAGCGAGTCTTTTCGAACTTATTTCAATTAAATTCTCGTATTCTACTGCTAGTAGTCCCGTTGGCTTTTCATTGCTTTTGAAAAGGTTTTGTACCCAATAATTATCGTTATTGTTTAATTTTGGTGTGTATGTATGAAATGAAACCTTATGGCACGGATTTTATTTGGTACTAGCTCGTGGAACACTTAAAAATTGCCACGGAACCCCGGGGTTCCACGGAACCCACTTTGGGAAGCACTGGCCTAAGTCAAAAATGGCCTTGAACTATTTTTTATTTCATTTATGCTTGTGTTAGTGTTGTTGCACCGAAAATTTGTTTAAGTCGCGATTAAAACCGGTATCATAGGTAAACGGGGAAGAAACGAAGAAAAATACGGTTTCTGTGATACCCCTTGTGGCATCAGCCAATAGGAGTCGAGCCAAGACTGTGTAAAAGATAAAAAAATGTCTTTTGTTATGGCTAGGCACGGTCACTAGTGATTTAGTGTTAGTTCTTACATTTCAGTTATATGAATACCGAAAAGATAAATTGTCACTTACTAACAAAAAGCAATTTCAGTACTTTGTATATAAATGTCTCAGTAGTGACGCGAAATTTACAAAATAACAGCCAGGTTCTAGTTCTTTTATTTATATGTCTAATTATTATAATTATGTGTTTTTGAGCCCACAGAATATAGGTTCAGGCGAACTAAAGTAAGTACCACCCCAATAAACAATACCATACTGGAGCTTTGAATGAACAATTCCATAGTATATGCGTTTTACAACTTTCAAGGGGCAATAATTTTTCAATTGATATATTTTACGTATGGCGGATACCATATACTCGCTTATATTGCTTACATGATCTTTCCAGTTTAGATTCATGTCGATAACAAGATCCAAATATTTGTTGCTCTGTATACAGATTCAATTTTAAAACAGTTTGCAGAGCAAGGATAATTTAAACGATTTGTAATGAAGCATTTGTTTCAATACCCAGAGTATATGTTTTAAACAGTCAGCTGAATGATAGAATATGTCAAAATCATAAACAGTAGATCCAGATAATGTGAAATTAATTAGTTTTGTTTTTTCACTTACTAGCAACTTGTGCATGGCAAACCATTGTCTCATAACAATGTAAGTCATAATTTATGTTCATAGCTGTTAATAAACGATTATCAGTGATGTGAAAGCTTGATCATATATATGCGTATATATCAATTAACGGTCTAAATTTATTTCAAAAATACACCTAACAGTTTTGAGCTTAGAATTTAACTTAAAATTTTGTGTATTACAAGACTTAAACCATGAACTCTCGTAAAATTTTGGACCATAGAATTGAAATTAATTTTCGAACGCTCATTAAATCGGGGTGGCATTTTCTAATATCACATTTTCGATACTTTATCGAAATGTATGTTGCTTTTTCCTATACTGAAATTGGCGACTGTTTCGACCTACTAGAATAAATACCTTTTTCTCTAATTTCGTTGAAGCATCGTAAACAAATTAGCTACAATTTTTTTAATCTAGCAGGCTTGAAAATGATATAAAACATGGAATAGAGTATCCGATTTTATTCTTGAAAATCGAGACATAAACTTTGATAAATTATCGACAATTTTATGTTAAAAAATACCATCCCTCAGATTTCCCGAGATTGTGATCATTGGAATTGGATAGAAAAGGCACAGCACACTATCAATTTTTCTTCTTTTTTTTATATATAAAAATGTACACAAATCACGCAAAGTACTAAACCTCATTAGACCCAAGGCTGATTTTATCACATACAAATTTTTTTTAAATTCTCGTATTCGTTAAATTTAATAAAATTTATTATACAAAAATTACTTGTAAGTATTAACATAATCATTGCATCTCTCCTAACAGACACCTCCTTTCACTTAATTTCCTACCTTTTCAAAAAGCTTCTGATTTGTGAGTCATCCAGACTCTAGAGTATTTCGAGAAATTGACTTTACTAAATTGCTTTTTTTGGCTCGATAATGCTGAGTGAGCAAGATAGAGAAAGAAGTTGTAATAGTTGCCTGTGACCCTATTCTGGTTTTCCCGGGGAATTGAGAAAATATTTTGCTGTAATTACAAATTGCTCTAATTCCCAAATATATATTTCTCATTCCCAAATGTGTATTCTGGCAGAGAGGGAATAATTTTTTGGGAATTTTTTTTTTATGTAAATATTTATCAACTAAAACACGTATTGCGACCTTATTACAAGTTTAATTTATTTTTAAATACATATATATTAGCAAAAATAATGTTTCAAAATTCAAAAAGGTACGAATTACAAAAAAAATAATGGGAAAAAATTAACGTCAAAACTGCTATAAAATGGAATTATTTTTTCCAATAAAAAAAATTCCCAAACGCCAGAATACACTTTGGGAAATAAAAAATTCCCAACTGCTAGAAAAACGTCAATAATTCTCAATTCCCTATTCCCTGGGAAAACCAGAATAGGGCCACTGGTAAGGGTTATTGGGTAAACGTTGATAGCGTTCTCCTATCCGTCCTCTATCATATGGATTTCTGTTCCCACCTTAAAGACTGGTCTGTTGACAAATAATTAAATTCGATAATAATACTAATTCGTTGTGGTTGCTGGAGATTGTAATTGGATGGATGCAATTATGTTTGTTGTCCAACAACAAAGATCATAAAACAATAAAATTGTTAATATTTATTTTTTATTTTTATACTTTCAGGCGAGGAAAATAATTAAAATCGCTAAAAGCTTTCTACGGTCATCATGAGGGGGAATGAGATGTCGTTGAGAAGGTGTTTCGGTAATACAAATACACCCCAATTACCATAGTCGCGTCACTTCACTCGAAATTTGCCATTCTCACAGTCCATACGACTAGAACTAATGCCATCGTTTAATACAATCGGATAAAACCAAAAATAACTGAAATTTAAAAATGTTTGCCCAAATTTGACAAATATAAAAGTGTCAGTTTGTGTTATCAATAATTATTTTGACATTTTAATGTCAGTTTTCGTTTTGTGTCAGTGAAATACAGAAAATACATATATTTCAAGTTTTTGTTTTTGTGAAATACAGAAAAAATTATTTTTAATTATATAACATGAGCAGCGTAGAATTCTTTTACGACACCGATAATGATGACAATATTAAAAGTTAGGCTGTCAGATGCTAGATTTTCTGTGTACACATCCGTGTGAATAAGGACGCCTTTAAACATTTACTGAATAGGATAGTAGTGAGCTTAAAATCGACTACAAAATCATCGCCGGTTCTTCCCATTTTAAAATTGACTGATGCACTACTTTTTTTTGCAGAAGGTGGGTATCAAACTGGCACTGGCAATGAGTATATGGCTGTAGTGGGTCAGCCAACATTTTCAAGAAACTTGCAGCAAATACTGGACTTATTTGAAAACAACTTATGTCCGGAAATGCTCAAATTTTCAACAAGTGAAGAAGACAAAAGACAAATTAAATTGGGATTTTTGAAAAGCATGACATTCCTGGGGTAATAGAATGTGTGGACAGAACAATTGAAACCGCATATATGCCGCATATGTATATTGTATTCAAATGAAAGACATTTCTATTATAACCTAAAAGGATTTATTAGTTTAACCGTGATGCTAGAAATTAAATGATGACAATCAGAATTTGATCGCCAAGTCGGGCGAATGCATAAAAAGGAATGCGGACAATCATATAAAATAAAATTTGTGAAAGTAAGTGAGATGTCGAGTTTGGTATAAAATAAATCTTGTAATAAATGAGTGATAAAAGTAAATAAAGTCCAAGTTAACATGCATATACAACAAAAAATTAAACTGAATGATTTGATGAGTGAGAGTGATCGGTTTGGTTTATTGTCAAGAAGAGCAGTCGGTGTGTTCCGGTGTGTTGTGAGTTGCTGGGGTTATAAGATGCAACAGAAGAAATTTGGTTTGTGCAGTGCGCGATAGTAAAACATATAAAACGTACGGTACCAGCGTATTACCGGGTCAACGGACAATCGACGGAAGCTGCATAGCGGTACACAATGGTCAACAGATGAGTCATCCTTATACACATAATTATATTTTGACGTTTTGTTTTTCTTAAATTTTCCCGTGGGTGTACTGTGAGTTGAGGGAATTCGATTGCGAGTTGCTGCGGAGTAAGAGTAATTGATTGCAATTTTTCTTTTGGGGTATTTGGTGGTATTACCTTGCCCGTGCTACCCTGCTAACATCTGAGCATAGCTGGGCTCAACGTGAAGATGAATTGAATTTACACCCATAGCCCAATAACTCGACGGCACGTTACAAAGTCTGGATGTGAATATTTTAATACTGGTTGCAAATTTAGCTATTGCACTATCACGGCAATATCTTTCCTGTAAGTTTTTGCTGTCACCAGTACAAAATAGATGCAATTGCTCACCTGAAACACACTACTCTACCCTGAGAAATTCAATAATAATAAAACGTTTGGGTGACTGCATTTAAAAGCGAAATATGATCGAACATATTTTTTACGTAAAAATATGTGTAAATTGCAGAAAAGATTTAAAAAAAAACTTTAAAATTAACTAAAAATGTTGTACAATTGATACAGAAGTTTGTTTATAATGTTAATACACATCAGAAATGTCAATCAAACAGTTCATTTAAACGGTCAATCATAATTTATGTGGCGGAATAATTACGTGCCATCTATTATCAAATTTGTAGCAAAAACCATGTATTTTTCGTAAATGTCATATATTTACAATCTAGTAAATGTCAATTACTTTAGAAGAGCAAAATCTTTGATAACTCGGAATTTGCAGGAACTTCTTAACGATGATAAACTTAATGCAGTACTCAAACAGCGTGATATTAGTACACACTTGGGCACTGCCATGACGCGGAAGTCACCCGTACCTTATTTTGTGACGATGAGTAAAGTCACCGAATTTCTCAAAGTAGGATGTGAGGTTAGATCAGGAATGAACGATTACATGTGAAATATACGTTGACAATTTATAATCTAAGGTTAAATTTGCACCGACCAACATCCCTAATTCTAAAATATGAAAAATCCGAGAAAATGAAAATAAATGATACTTTGATAGATAACGAACGAGGGGATCTGTTGCGGTTAATTGATAAATTTGGAAGATGCTTTGCATGTGGGTAGGAAGAATTGAGAAAACAGAAACGGTTGAAATGAAAATTGACCAATTGAATACAGATCCAGTGGTCTACAGTCCGCATCGATTGATCGTTAATCGCAATAAATTAAAAGGAGTAATTGATCAGCTTTTACAAAACGGAATCATTCGTAATTCTGACTCGATCTATTTCCGTAGTTTTATAATAAAATTTGGGTTCTTGTTTATGATCGAAGACCAGTGTGGCACTTGTTCTGGCTTTCCCTGGGAATAGGGAATTGGGAAAAATATTTTCATAGCATTTTTGTCTAAATTGAATTTTTCTGGCCTACTGAAGAAAAAAGTTTAGTGGAAAAATTTTTAAAACAAATTTAATTGGGAAACTTTTGTTCCACAAAATTTTTATAGGGAAAAATATTTTCCCATTCAGCTTTGTTTCCAAAATATTTACACCAAACTTATTCCCTCAGTAGGCCAGAAAAATAGAATTTAGACAAAAATGCTATGAAAATATTTTTCCCTATTACCTATTCCCAGGGAAAGCCAGAATAGGGCCACAGGGGCCCTATTCTTGAAATCGGTAGAAATTTCCGTAATCGGAATATAATTTGCTATATAGAATTCCGAATATTACTAAAAATTTTCGCCGGCTACTTTAATAATTTTTTTAAATTTCTTATCTTTTTTTAAATTAAGAAACATAATTCTTTCCCCTAAAGGGAAAAATACCGACTGGGATTTATTAGTCTGAAAAATGATTTAAGTAGCCGGCAAAAATTTTTAGTAATATAAAAAATTGCGTAGGAAATTGTATTCCGATTACGAAAATTTCTGTCGATTTCAAGAAACGATTGGTGGAATTATTTTACAGTTTTAGATTTTGTTTCGTGACATTTTCATATTTCCATAGAACAAGATTCCTTACCGTATAGATGGCCTTCATTACGCTAGACAGCCAATATGAATTTGCGCGGATGTCGTTCAATCTGGCGGATGCTCCAGTGGTATGCCAGAAGCTAATGATTAAAATTGCGAGCGTGATTTAGCGATACGTGTTAACATTTAGGATACAATAATATGAATTTCTAAATAGTCGAATTTTGGGGTTATGTGATCTCAAATGAATCTTTGAAATCATGAACTTCTAAGACGAATGCCATAACTAATTGTCTTGAGCCGAAAGGCAAACATGAAAGTAAACAATTAGTCGCGTTAGCGACTTTTCGCAAGTTTAATGCTAACTTCGCTCTAACCACTACTAGCACGCAACTAACGAAAAATAACATTGATTATAAGTAAACGGACAAACAAAATGGAGTTTTTCACGAACTACGGACTAAACTAAGAAGCTGCGAAGTTTTGACCTGAACACACAGCTCCACATTTGTACGGATGCAAGTTCATAAGGACTGGGAAGTATGGTAGAAAAACGACGGCGAAGTAAAATTTCATCCTTATGAGCTGGACATTTTAGTTGGAAAACAATTTAAATTGTTTATCGATTGTGTTTGCAGAGTTTAATTTTATTTATTTCTTTTATGCGGTATAACATATAGTGTAGGATGAGTAATGAAACACTTGAAAGCGTAAAGCCGGCCTACCGTGATGATTGTAAGCGAAGAACCAGAACGGGCCACTTTTAATGTTTTCAAATTTACCAATATATGAAAGTAATGCACCAAAGCAAACTAGATGGTGTATAATAAGACTGTTGCACGATGATGTTGGGCAAGTTGGAGAAAGTAAACGAACATTTTTTATTTTTGCCATGTGAGAGATTTGTAAACCGCTATTCTTCAGCATGCATCGAATGTAGTCCCTGCACAACAATTATTGGCGGTCGGCAAGCATGAGAATTCCAATCCAAGAAATAGCAATCCCAATTCATACCGTACATTTGGATCATGTTGAAACATTTCCGAAGAGTAAATCCGGAAATAGTAATTTGATCACAAGGAATGATGGGTTTACAAAGTTATTTACCAATACTGAAAATAATGGGAAGTTGGACCGTTCATTTTAGTATACTAACCAGAATTATAAGTGAGGGTCAGTTTTTAAGTCATAGAAATTTGCAATTTTTTTTAAAGAAAATGGAATAAAACCTATGCAGAACGCAACAGCAACACCTCGAGTCCTTATGGTCTATGTAAATGATACAATTGGAAAGTAGCTATATCAGTTAAACATTCAGGATCGAGTACCGTATTTGGTAAAGCTGGTCTTACCAAATACGGTACTCGATACTGAATGGTCGGTGAGTTGAGGAGCTTGTGCTCAAATGAAACCCCGGTGTATATGTTGCAGAATCTGAATTTTGACTACTCTGATGATGAACCTTAATAAAATCAGGATGAGTGAATGTGATCGATTGGCCAATACGATGAATAGTTACTCGGTTTGATTTATATAAAATCTAAATATTTTTAACCCCGTAAGTTATTTTTGTAAATGTTTTCGAATTCCAAACTAAATAAATAAATAATTTTTGTAAGTAATTATTGTTCTTGACTGGAGGTCAATCGTAAGATATTGGGTTGACACTAAGGTTTTTATTTTTATGCTGCTGGGATCCAATTTTTTTCATTGCAGAATAGACCGTTTTCCCAACAGTTAAAGGATATTAAAATTAAAAGCAGGAGCAGTAAGAACAAGAAGATGTCAGCATGCGGATAATTTCACTATATTAATATTTTGAAAATATTTTGAATACCCGATACGAAATTCACTCAATTCATTTTCACAAGTTAAATAACGTCAAAATTATAATGTTATTATTGTTGTTCGTAAGAATCATTGAGGCTGACAGTATGCTAACAGCTGCTATATTGGTTAAACTTTTTTATATTTAAGTCGTACTTAGATAATCGTTATGTCGCCACTTGGTTCGTATAATAGCGCCATTGCCCAAAAAACGTTAAACACTGTTTAATTGAAGTGCTCTTCGACATTATAAATGTATATCCTGAAGTATTAAAACTTTGCCATTTCAACAATACCTTTGTCTAGCATCTTATAAAAATTTTATAGCGTTAAAACTTTATACATTTTACTTATACATTTCATCAAATCCATAAATAAAATTCCAGCCTAGATTTTCACTTAAAGTCGTTTATCGAAAATAGAATTGTGCATCTGCATTGCACTATTTTAGATATTTACGTAATATAAACGTCTAATTACGACGGTAATTAACAACAAGTAGAAAATAAACGGCGGAAAATATATATAAAATTAAATTTAGAAATGCAGAACATTTAATGATATTTAGTCTATCTTTAGACTTGAAACCATAAATTAAAAATAAATAAATAAGAAATTGACCCAAGTAATAAAAACACTTGTTGGAAAGTTATAAATAATTTCCAAATCTAATTTAAAAAAAAAAATCTCATCATCCATATTTATAAAAAAAATTTAATAATGTCCACACATATAGAAACACAGATTCATATAAAATAATATAAACATAACTGTGCTTAAAAGCTTTTAATAAACGTGCTAACGAAACAGATTACAAAAATGTAATTTAACTAGCGGTATTTGTGTATACGAAATTCGACTAAGAAGATCAATCTCCTAACATAACAAAGTAAAAATATATATATAAAATACGAAAAAAATACAAATAAACCGAAAGCTTTTAATTCCCAAAGCTCCAGTATTTGGGTATACACATGTGCTTAAATAATCGATATATACACTTTTTTTGTGTAACACAATATTAATTCGCACACACGACACTCGGATCAAATTTCATTTACACAAAAAAATCACTTTTAACCCGTTCGTTTTATTAATCATTCCGAATTCGTAATCCAATTTAGTTTTAAATATATATTCCGTCATTTTTCCAATAATATAAATATAAAATATAATATTACCACACAATTCTATAAAATGTATCCAGTTAATCCAATAAACATCCAATTATCCGTATTTCTTCTGTTTATAATTTAGTTTGTTTTCCCACTTTTCGTATTTTCTTTTTGTACCAAACTAAAAACTTTTCACTAGTATTTTTTTTTTATTATTTTTTAATAACAACAAAATTATTTTAAAATTATTTTAATTTTTTCATTAGAACACACTTTCACTCAAACACGCTTTCAGAGCTTTTCATAAAATAATTTTCACTATTATAATATTATATACAATTTAGATCGGCAAAATAATAAACAAAATAATTTTTTTTAAAAATATATTTTAATTAAGATTTTGAAAAAATATTAAAAATTTTTAGGACTAACAACAAACAGAAAAAAAATATTATTAAATATTAACAAACACAATAAAATTTACTTTATATAATAAATATCTTCTTAAAGATGACCGAACTCATGAACAGTCGCGCGTTAACTAAAATATTTAGAACATTTCAACTCGGAAAAAAAATTTTTGTTAAAGAAAAAGAAATTGAATTTTTTTATTTTGTAGTCTTGTGAATTAAAATTATTTTGTTATCGCATTGCGATGCGAATGAATAAAATTTTTTTATTTTTTTATTTTTTTTTATTAATTTCTATTATGCTTTTCCGTCGACGTTCTCTCCCTTAACACAAAATTATTTTCGTTCCCCTATTTGGTTGAATATTTGTATTGTGTGCAAGCAAACAAAAGAAAAATGAGTGAAACAATTTTACTCAAAAACTGGTGCTTTGCTACTGATTTTTATGCTATATGAATCAAGATGTCGTTTTAATCGCATGAAAGAAAATATTGAAAATTTTGCTACCCCTTTTATTCTTATACTATATTTTTTGATCAAATTTTTATATGAAATGTTGAATTATTCGCAACCACGAATAACGCGTGTTGAAATTTAGAAGATAACGGCATGTGTTGTTTGTAATTAAATATGTAGAAAATGAATTAATGAAGCACATGTTGAAATAATAATAAACGGATTGCACAAATTTTTTGTTATGCACGAGTAGGGAAAATAATTTGTATAAAATGCAAATACAGTAAATTATTAAAACAGGTTTGTAAAATTTTCAACGAATACACTGGGACAAAAACAAAAAAGTTACCTTGTGGTAAAACAGTCGGTAAAACCAATGTAACACAATTTCAAAGAATATGTTTTTTTTTAATTAAATTTATTTATTACAACTGATCTACAAATCGTCTAGAAATCAGTGTAGTGTGTCTACGCGTACCTTAGAATTGATGCCTACATGTTGATGTCGAAAATAGCGTACACAAATCGTTTTTGAGATGAAAATGTCGCGATTTGGTAGAGTATGTAGACAATTTCCCAATGTTTCTCGGTACAAGAAGCTATAGCTTTCCAATATAAATTAGGGTGTCACCAATATTTTGGAAGTTAAAATTCAATTTTTATAAATCGATTTCTTCGATTTCATTGTCCTTCGTGAAATAAAATTAAACTAATTCATAAAATAAATTATATTAAAAATATTTGGCATTTCCTTTGGCGGACACTGGAATAGCTCTCTTAATTTTCTTACCAGACGTTTACACGATGCCGTAACATTTGCTGGTTTGTTAACAGGGTAAATCTTTTTTGATTTTTTTTGTGTATCCAACGGGCTTTGTACATAAATAATTTTCATTCTGGTTGAAACCGTGTTAGTACAAAATTCGACATCAAATAAAATGTTGGTATTCAATTAAAACCGCGTTTGGGGCATTCAGTGCCCCATACGATTTTTTAATGAAAATAAATTGTTTTCAACAGTGGATTGGTATTGGAACCGAACTACTATGAAAATCATACATCGTTACTTTAGCGTCTCGGAAACAATACGTATTCTCTTGATTGTTGTAGTATTTGGTAAATACTTGTAAAGACAATTTCTAGCATGACCGTGTTATGGGGCATGCATCACCCTAATTTTTCCACATATATATTGCATTATTTTCTCTGCAAACGGTACTAAACCAAAAAATGAATGGTTTTTTTTTCATGTTGTTTTATAACGGAATTCGATATACATATGGATATATTTTAGTTTTGTAGTTTATTTTATCCGATAGTTTTCATCGTTTATTTCGAAAGTAAATCATACGAGTAGTGCCGTAAAATAGAAAACAGTATCAATGAGATTATAAAATTATTGAACCTGCAAATGAGAAGAGATCTTTCTGCAGGGGAGGAAGAACAACTTATCAATTTATTGGCCTTTGATGAAAATGTTAGTAACGAAATAGAGAATATCGGCTACACTGCAGTACGCGATTCTGATAGTAACGATGAAGATTTTGGTCAAGCAAATGGTGATTAGGATATGGATGATCCAGCAACGATAGGACATACCTTTATAGAACAACGAAGACTGGGTTTAGCCAAAGGTTTACAAGAAGCAGCAGGCAATGAGGAGGAAGTAGTGGTAACGGATAATAATTTGACATCGCCTCAGATGTTTGGACCAGTAAAAAGGTATGTGGCACAAAACAAAAATAATCCTCATGTGTAGTGAGCATTAAAAAGCATCGACCGTACCAGCAAAAAACTTATTTCATAAAACAGCTGACTCGTTTCCTTAGATTTGATGACTCACGCACAAGACCGAAGAAAGATGACAAATTAGCCGCATTCCGGTACGTATGGAAATTGTTCTTAGATAACTTGCAGGGATTGTATATAAACAATCTCTAGAACTAACTATTGATGAACAACTAGCTGCTACTACACTCGCTGCTCCTTTCGCCAATCTATACCGAGTAAACCAGGCCAAGTATGGATTAAAAAAATTTTAGCTGGTTGGCGCGTGCACCAATTATCCATGTAGCAAAAAAGCAAGGCCCATTTAGCTCAATACTTTGCTTTTCAGGCCCAACTTGCCTTGTTAGCTACACAAGTAACACAAAAAAGAATGTATTACTACTATCAACGGCGCATGGCACACGAGAAATTGATGAAATCAAACGTAAACCTAAAATAATTCTGGACTATAACAAATATAAAGCCGGCGTCGATACATTCGATAAGATGGTGAAATCGTTCACGTGTAATCGTTCACGTGTGTTCACGTCTCGTGATTTTCCTTAAGGCTTTAGCGGTGGAGCTTGCTTATCGCCATATCGAAAATCGTTTAGAACAAGGTAACCTAAAAGGTTCTGCAATGACGAACATAAAATTGTGTGGTTATACTGTCGGAATTATAAATATTTGTCCACCAATTCAAGAAGTTAATAAAAAATCAAAACGGTGTGAAGATTGTAAAGTAAATCGCAAAGGCACGCAGGGAGATACAAAAATAACTGCTGTGTGTGATGTTTGCATCAAGCCGACGTGTTCAAAACATTATATTCGAGTTTGCCAAAAATGTTACCAGACAAATGCAGAGGCAGTAGCCTTCGTCGAGGAAGTACAAGAACGGTTCATGGTAGAGCCATCAACGTCATCAGATTTACCCCACCCCCGACCAAACGCCAATGAACACATTCTCCAGTTTATTAATCTTTGTAACTTTTCTAATTACGTCGTAATTATTAATTTTTTTTTTTTGATTTTCATTTTAAATAATTTATTTTGTATACTTTAATTAATATAATTACAATGAATTTACATATTAGTCCCTAATAGATATAGTATGCAATACATGTAGGGGTACTGAAGGCTCCCAAACACGGTCATATGTTTTTTTGTATGTGCCATTTGTCAGGAGCAGTTTCGAAATGCAATACTTCATTCCTGATTCAATACTCATTCCTGAGCATCCGTTTCTTGAGCAACGTAGTTGGAGTGACTACAAAATATGGATAAATGGGTCTTTCTAATTGAATTTAGTATTTTTGGTTGAGTTGCATCCCAAATTGAACACAAAAATGACGACGACCCTTTTTTCCACAACCGATTGTTTTAATGTGACTTTTTTTTAAGCGAAATCATGAAATTAAATCGATAAAATCAATTACTCCCAAATATTTAATGGATAAACCCCAAAAAGTTAGAAAAATGATCAAAGTTTACGTCAATATTTTGTATGAAAACACAAATAAACTAAAGTTTAACGGCAAAATTGTAATCGAATACTATCGAGCAATTTTAAACGGAACTGTCCTACCGGTAGAAATTTAATTTCGAAAATCTGACTAGTCATTACTCTTAAAATATTATGGAAATTGTATATTTTATTTTTATTTATATTGAAATAAGTCTAAAAATTTGACTTGGAAAATATTAATGTAAGAATACAAAATAAAATAAATCCGCGTTGGGTTTGAAAATTTGAAATATAAAAGTAAAGTAACAAGTAAAAGTCACTGAGAGTGGAGGAAGCATGATCTCTTGGTTGTCTACCAGGAACGTTTAGTTTAATTGTCTTTAGCACATCCGGTGCGCGTCGATTAGGCCTAGTAGAAGATTATCAATAAACGTACATTTTATGAATTCGCGTCTACTTTCTAGAGGTGTCAAGCTGTATGTCTTGCACCCGGTTAAATGTGGTGGTGGTCGCTGCTTCTTTATGTGGTATGGTAGATCATGGTCATAAACCCATCTGTCTTTCCAGGTCAAGGAGCGTACACACTTCTTTTGAATTTTCTCAATACTTTGTATATCAACTTCGTAGAATGGGCACCACACATTTGCAGCATGGAAGCTGGAATTGAACGTAGGCACAAACAAGATCATAATTGCTCTCACATTGTATAATAGGGTTGGTTTTTCGATGAAATGATAGAGATTAACACTTTCCAATATTGAGACTCACAGAATTAAAACTCGAACCATAACGCTAGGTGGTCAATATCTTCTTGTAGTTTATTGGCATTATGGACTTCAATACATTGGATTCGATTACTCAAATAAGATTTGAACCTGGCTGGAAAGTTTCAACTGGAAAATATGTTCCAAAGTTTTACATAATGGTCAGTGTATATTACGTCAACTTGTTTGTGCTTCTCAATTTCTTCAATAGATATTGATCTTTTGGGCATAACACCATGTTGATATTGTGTTAAATACTACAGAAGCACTGTTTTGAATGTGTTGCATATTACTAGTTTGAATAATTTAGATATAGCAGACATAGATGTAATGCTTCTGTAGCAAGAAACGTCATTTCTCCGTTTAAATTTTTGGGATTTTTTAATGTTAGCGATATGCATTTTGTTCAGGTTAGCGGAGGATTACGTTTGTCCAAGAGATTCACCAATTTATTATCAATTGACGCTTCTTTTTCTCTCTTTCTTCACTGCTTAATATTTAATTCTACCATAGTGAGCAATTTCTTGTATGATCATTATTTGTCTGAAATTTGTCTGAAATGCTTTATCATTTTATTGCGTGGTGGTGATGTAATATTCTGATACGATTATGGTTTTGTTTGAAAATTTATTTGTACATAAAGTTCTACTTTCTAGCGCAGGATTCTGTAATTTTTTTTGAAACAGCTAATACACAATCACCACACACAAATCACTAGATTTACCGTGTCTTATAGTATATGTAGGGGACAGTCTCCGGTTGTGAGCACCGCTGCATAACGTTTGCATTCTAATATGACGGATCTGATTGCTGTCATACTTGTATTTTTATAGTACAGAGTTTTCTAGCTAATATTGGAGTGAATGGTCGAGCTTGTTTATTTGATGCGATTACAATGGAAAGAAGTCCGTACAATTTAACGCAATTGTAATTTTCCAATGTTTTAAAAGTGCGATTAAGCAAAGTGAATAATCTCAACATATGCGCTGACATAACATATTATTTAACATTGTAACTTATTTTAAGATATTTTTAGCCATGACACACCCGCGAAGAAGTCAACTGAATCAGCTTCAATTGATTTAGATGCGCTGGTTTGCGCCATTAAGGATTGCTTAGTTAAAACAGAGCACAATAAATCGAGTGCACGACGAATTGCGCAGAGCAGCTTGCAACACTACCTCCATAAAACGGAAGTGATGTTTGATGACTTGTCATCTGTAGAAGATTCGGTATTGTTGGATTTCATTCGTGAATAAAACCAACGGACTCCATCAAACATGGTTAGATGAAAAAAAAAAATGTTTGAAATGTTTGAAAATCGTTTTGTGTTCAATTGGAAGGTTTTTTAAAAGGTTTCAAGCCGATCCACGAAAGAGACCTTGTCCAATATATTTTCAAGTACGTCAACCAATATTACGGCCTCAGTATTTGCTAAAAATCTTGAAGTTGAATATCCGCCGATTTGGAATGACGACAAGAAAGCGGACAAACATTGGTATTACAATTTTATGCACCGCCACTCTGAGAGCCCGTTTTACGCACCGCGGGACAAACATCCATGCAGTGCGTGAAAGCCTTTTGTAAATGAAATGACGAGAAGTTTTTTCAAAACTATGGCCATTTAATGGATGAATATCGGGTGTACTATACGGAATACCGGTTTTCAAAATCCCGGTTTTCAAGATCACGTTTTTCAAAATCCCGGTTTCAAAATCCCGGTTTTCAAAAACCTGGTTTTCAAAATCCTGGTTTTAAAAATACCGGTTTTCACTTTTTCTAGTTCTAATTGCAAAAAATAATTAATAAAATTTTGTAATTGCAAGATTTGGTACTTGCAACATTTTGTAATTGAAACATTTTGTAGTTGCAAGATTAAAGCAATATTTTGTTTAATGCAATCAAAATGTTGCATTAACAAAATGTAGCTTTAATATTGCAATGCAATAATTGTACAGGCTGACGGCTTCAATAACTCTGAAACCCTCCATCCAAATTCCATCCCTATTAGCAATTTTCTATAACATTATCGCAATCTCATTTTTGAATTTTGTCAAAAAATCATTTAAGAGTCCGATTTTCCCAGAGCTTTTGAAAACCGGAATTTTGACAAATCGGGATTTTCAAAACCGGGATTTCGTTACACACGAATATTTCTAGCTATGAATGAAAGTGGCTTTTCAACGGTCCTGACAAAAATTGTTAAGGTGATTGCCATGAATGGTATGCGACGTGTTGGAAAGTTTGAAGCCACTGAAAGTGGGAAGATGGTGACAATGGCGTTAACCGTAAGCGCTGCTGGCAACAGCCTACCACCAATCTTTATTCTCCCGAAAAAAAATTAAGACCATCTTCTTCGATATCATTTCTGAAGGGACGTTATGCTAATGGGTCTGGCTGGATGTGCCAACAAAAGTTTTTACCCTATATGCACAATTTTATAAATTTCGCAAGGTTTTCATTCGCTTCCCCTGTGCTGTTGCCAATGGAGTGTATATTGTTTCTTTTTCGCCACACTGTAGTAACAATCTACAGCCACTGCATGTGTCTATTTTCGGATCGATAAAGACCTATTACAAGTCACAGTGTACTGCACGGCCAAATAATGCCAACAAGGTAGGACTTTGGATCATTCAAACTTGCTTTCTCGATCTGAAATTTTTAATTCTGATCTCATTGTTTATGCTGTATAAGATAGAGGAAATCTGACAGCAGAAAATAAGAGATTACGTTTCTCGCCGCAAGTAGCAGCATTATCACTAAAGAGAATTTATTTTGTTATGTACCTGAAATTTTTTATTAGCATTTTTTTCACTAAATAAAACATCTCAGCGGAATAAAATATTAAAAGCGATCCTTAAAATGACAAATTAAATATATCTCCTAAGTAAAGAAAATCGGTATATGAAATCATGAAATTTAACAATATTCCGTCTTTCTTAACGGATATCGATGATATTTGGATAGTAGTATTGATCAGAGATTTTAAGGTAAGTTTTGGACCAAATTCTAGGATCTGTTCGTACTGGACTAAATTGGCCTTTTCATAACCAGTCTTCATGAAAAACGGTATCTGTACATTTTAGAAGACATAAATAAATTTTAAACTAAAGTAAACTCCGATATTTTTTAATTAAATTTTTTAAAACTTGCATCGCATATACAGGAACAATTCGGAAAAAAATATGGGTAAGAATTTTTACTAGAATTTTTTGATTTTGTGCGGTCATATAAGTTGTTTTTAGTTTTTGCCCCATATCTCAAAAACTTCTACTAGTAACCAACACTTTCGGCTGTTTTTCTAATAGCTTATAGGTCATACTAAGGCTATGTGGAAAATATGTGAAAATTTATGGATAAGAATTTTTGCCTAGAATTTTTTGATTTTCTGCGGATATTGGATAAAAACTAAAAATAACTATGGCCGCAAAAATCAAAAAAATCTAGTGCAAATTCTAACCCATAAATTTTTCCTAAATTTTCTACATAGTCCCAGTATGGCCTAAGCTGTTAGAAAAACAAACGGAAATGTTAGTTACTTGTGGAAGTTTTTGAGACATGGGACAAAAAATGAAAATAACCTATATGGCCGTAGAAAATCATAAAATTCTAATGAAAATTCTAATCTATAAATTTTTCCGAATTGTTCCTGTATGCGATGCAAGTTTTAAAATATTTAATTAAAAATTATCGGAGTTTACTCTAGTTTAAAATTTATTTATGTCATCTAAAATGTACAGATACCGTTTTTCATAAGGGCTGTTTATGAAAAGGCCAATTTAGTCGAGCACGAACAGATCCTAGAATTTTGTCCAAAACTTATTTTTAAATCTCTGATCAATACTACTATCCAAATTTCATCGTTATTCTTGTTAAGAAATGGCGGAAAGACGGAATATTGTTAATAAATTTCATGATTTCATATACCGAGTTCCTTTACTTAGGAGATAAATCTATTTGTCATTTTAAGGATCGCTTTTAATATTTTATTCCGCTGAAATGTTTTATTTAGTGAAAAAAGTGATAATGAATAAAAAAATTTCGGTGGTACATAACAAAATAAATTCTTTTTAGTGACAATGCTGCTACTTGCGGCGAGTAACGTAATCTCTTATTTTCTGCTGTCAAATTTCCGCTATTTTATACAGCTTCGTTGTTTTAGGTAATGGAGATTCGTCATATTGTTTGCCTTGTCTGTAAGAATCTTGATCGGGCATTGACACCCAAAATCATTTAATTCGACTTCAGAGCATCCGGAATTCATCCATACATCCCAGGCATTTACTCTGATATTGATTTTATTCAAGAGTTCGAGCGGTCTTGGTGCAGATCGTCTTTGGTACAGATATTGTACATGGAGTGAAAGTGGTTATACCACACCAAAACGTTCCACATATACAGCGTATTGAACGAGTCGCTTATCAGTCTTGGACGAAATTGGTCAAGATCAGCTCCATCAAAAAAGTCACCAAATCGGTTGTAAACCGTTGAAAAGCACCATGTTTAATTCTCCATGAAGTGTTGCGAAGTCTTCCATCTGAAGTAGAGTAAAAAAAAGAAGCAAACTGCACCTAGCAAACCGTCGGCCAAACGCTCTAAAGAAAAGAACTCTTCACCAACTGATAATGATATCGACTTCTGCATCATCTGTTTGAAGCTCCTGTTATCGAAGATCACCACTGCAAATTCCATTAAGGGCAATACATGTGATCGGCCCATGCATTTGAAGTATGCTGCCATGCATTCCAGCTATTTCACATGCACACATTGTGTTTCTGACTTGGAAGGCTTTTAAAATTAATAAACGTAGAAATTCGAATTTTCAAAGGGTGCCCACAACCGGTTACGATTATTTTGTGTCAAAAAAGATGACCACAGAATGGGGCGTAAATGTTTTCTAGTCGCCGGAATTGAAGTGGTTACTTTAGCAAAGAGTTAACTAAAGCCTCTAGCTTTTCATTGATATCCATATCTCTGCGTAATATGAACTCAATTGAAAATTATGGGTCAAAAATAAAACTGTACCCACAACCGGCAACTCTCCCCTATAATAAGTAAATAGGTTACGTTTAAATTTTATAACTAACTTGTAAGGGGAGAATGAATTCGCTTTTGAAATGGTTCCATTAACAAAGAAATCAAAGAATTTTGATAATTGCCTCCAGAAATAATTTTTTCGACATTGACGACGACATTTCTCTTTTGTCTATATACATTGTCTACAAGTGTAGAATATTAATTATTTACGTGGTGTAGACAATAAGGCACGCCACTGAAATAAAGTAGACATTTAGTTTTGGCGTAGACCAAGCCATCTTACAGTTTCCCAGTTGAAATTGGAACTTTTCATTAATTTTTTGCAAACCAAATACTTCAGATTAATACGTTTAAAATAATTCAACAAAATGTATTTTAATTTTTATGTTTTAGCAATGTCATCTGTTTTTTGTCATTAACAAACGCTAAATGGGTTAATTCTTCTCTTAACAGAATAATTAAACATTTTTCACAGAAGTCACTAAATTCATTTTCGGGAGTTTAAAAGTTTCGAAAAAAAATCGAACTAAACTTAACAGCTTAGTTTAGTTGCAATATTTTATTTAAACCTTATTTTTGAAAATGTCAGTTTCAACTGCCACCTGCAAAAACAGAAATTCAGACAAAAAAAAAACCACCAGCTCCAACTTCCGCCAATATAAGTTAGAAATAAAACTTTATTATTTTACTTCATTAAATTAAATTTTGTAGAATATAACAAATACAGCCTTTAAATTATCCATGTCGCCATTTTTTTATTCTACAATTCATCCGATTCTCTTGGTTCACACAATTCTGTTTGAAATTTTCATAGTGCCATTTAAAATTGTATCGAGTGATGTCAGGTTAAAATCAGAGCATTACAGTTATTGTTACATTTCCTTCAGAATATTTATACTTTTCACTGACCGGAACCAATACATATTTAATAATTTTAAACTGAGTGCATTGCCTAAATTTAACTGTTGAATTTCCGGTGCAGGTTTCGAAAGCTTACGCCGGTCGCTTACGGGAACTTTGATACCACCATAAGTACGAGGCTAAGTTTAGTTGGTGGTTTTTTGGGTAACCAAGGTATCACACAGATATGGCGACCACGCTGCGAATTGTACAACTGATTTTTATGCTTGACTAGTTTCGGCCTCATGTAAATATTGAATATAGCTAGGTATGATTTTATCAGATCAAAAACTAGTATTATGACGTATTATTGGTGATTGTTTCTTTTTCACTATACGTAGTTATAATATTGCCAAGAATACCAAAGGCCTCTCATCACCCAGAGAAAAAAGTTGTTGAAGCAATAATTTTCATATACAATAAATGAAGTTTTTGTCGTAACAATTTTTTATTTATTGATTGTATTACCTTTGAATCGACACAAAAAAGGCGGTGATACGTACAGATTTTGTCTTTAATTCAAAAAAATTAGCCTTATACAAAATTGAGAAATGTTAAATTTAAAATTTTACCCTATAAGGCGATTCAAAATGGCCAACTTTTAACCAATCAGCGCGCATAATTTTTATGCCTTAAAGGTAAAATCTGTACATGTATCACCGCCTTAATTGTAATACCAATAAGTATTTAGATCTGTTTAATAACTTGACGTTTAATATTGAAAGTTCTTTAGCTATTGTTCTAAAAAAAAATGAGTGAGTCCATTAGTACTCTCAAGGAGATGTGTAAACATGGCGTGTGTATAGTACGTGAGTACAGTTTACTTTGAAGGAAGAAGGAATGCAATTTTACTAACCAGAGTTTTTCATTTGTTTATTATCGTTAAATTGGTCTATTACTCTTTCGGTATAATCGACGCAATTGGATTTTGGTAGCTAAAATAAGATATATTATATACTGTCGACTCTAACTTTAAAAATTTTCATTGAAAAACTGCACAATATGGTCGTCCCATATCTAGTAGTAAATATATTTCGATCTGAGTTCATGTGCAAATCGAATTCGTCTCGCAGGAAGTTTATACGTGGTTCAGCTTGAGGAACAACAACATTAATATTGAAATCCCCGCTCATAATCACCGGCAACAGATGATAGTCTCCTTGGAGAATTTTTGAAATTCTTTAGGATATGGGGCAAGGACGAAATGTATGAACTTCATTATGTCTCCGAAAGATTTATTCGGCGTGGTTAATATAACTACAGAAAGCATCTTATTCCCATTGAGAAGCTGAAGTTCAGCCATATATATATCATCAATGAGTTGTGTTGTTACGCTCATACCAGTTGTTTGTCCAACGATGATTTCTTTATGCGAGGTGACTGTATGGTATGAGTATTCTATTTGAATTTTTATATATTGTTACTCCGGCAGCTCACTCACCGTCTCTCTTGAACTGAACGCAGATCTGGAAAAGCAAGAAAATTGAGCATCCTTGCGTGACTGTGTCAGTTAGGTCGAGGTGATGTGTATGACCTAAGACTCTAACAGTTCAATGTTAAAAACCAGACGTCATTATTATCTCGTACAAAATTCGCCATTACAACGGATAAAGCGGATTTGTGGTGAGGCGCGATAGCTAATTTTGAAGAAGACCCATTGAGGTCCCATTTTTACGCCCATGGTAGACGACATGATCATCGATAGCCGATGTGATGAACAGTCCTTCGAGACTCGTTACTCGTGCTAAAGCAATATACACAATTTGTTAACTGGGTCTTTTATCGTAAGAGTATATACTGACTATCTCGTTGTAGGTACCACCGTGTGATGCATGAATTGTGGTGGCACATGAAGGTACGACGCTTTACATTAATTGTTGTTTATGCTTAACATTAATTGTTGTTTCGATTAATAGTTGAGCTTTTTCTAGAAATGGGCACCAACCATCGGTCGATATTCGTTTTCTGCGCCCATCCAGCTTCAAGCCACCTGACCTTCTTGCCAACTTGTGAATTTGAACCGAAATCCATCCAGAGTCGTTTGACATTTTTTACTGTCGACGTTTTCATCGTTCTCGTTGTCCTGGTTAGGATGCCTATACATTCGATATACTTTAGACAGCCCATAGTTCCATTCGCCAGTCCATTTGTTACGTCAATATTGGTTTTGAAAAAGTACGGCAAATTATTTGTGTCCACTATGCTCATTTTATGGATCTTTTGACGGAATTGCTACTCCGGCAGCCCACTGACCATCTCTATTGAACTGAAAACAGCATTCAAACGTAGGAATATTAACAAGTTCGTCATTGCGCAGCCAGGTCTCGAAAACCAAATGAATTGAGCATACCTGCGTGACTGTGACCTGAGACTCTGGCAGTTCAATGTTAAAAACGAGATGTCATTATAACCCCATTCAGTAGAAGACATGATCATTGATAGCCGACGTGATGAACAGCGCCTAGAGACTCGTCACTCGTGATAAAGCAATATACAGCAGTTGTTGACTGTGTTTTTAATCGTATGAGTATGCAATTTCGTAATCGTAATTCGTATTTCGTATCGTAATTTTTTTTTTGATTTTTCTGATCGATGGAAATGTCGATGGTTTCTATTTCATTCATTAAATTAATTTTTTCATTTTCCCTACTATTATACATATACATAAAAGCATGCCATGTACAGTAAAAATTGTTTTTGTTGAGTTTCTTGCTTTTTTTTCAAACGAAGTAGGTATACGTCATTTCCGTTCGTTTCATTTACAAGTTTACTCTAATACAAAAAATTTTAGTAGGCGCGCGTAAAGATGTTTACACATCAAAAATAAATTTTTAATTTGTACAAAGAGCATAATAATCCTAATAAAGCAAAATGTTTATTTATACAATTGGGACTTGGGAAATGATTGAATTATCAAATCAATATGAAAACGAAGAGGCCACCTACTCACAATAATATATTTACCGAAAAACGTAGAAAATACACCGCCTCTCCATTTTTAACCCCAGGGTACTTGCGTGTAAAGATATACAACCCTTGGAAAAATGAGAAGTTCCTCTAGTTTGTTCAAGATTTTTTTCGACTCGCGACTTCGAAAACAACGAGGCCATTTACTCACAATATTTCCACCACAAAACTAGAAATATGCACTACCGATCCGCCCCCCGCCCCGCCCCCATTCTAACCCCAGGGTACTTGTGTACACAAAGATATACAAACCCTTGCAAAAATGAGAACTACATTAAGTCCCTTCTTTGCTGTCCTGATGAACGACCAAACTCAAACCTGATGAACGACCAAACTGCAAAAATTCAACTCTTGCCTTATGCCAAAATGGTATACCACAAGAATTTATCGATTTGACGAATTATATCACCAAATCAATAACTTCTTCAAAACATCACTATGTCTTCAAATAAAAATTCCATAATTAATTTACGGGCAAAATGTAATTACAATAAATGTTATGTAAATTCAATCACCGACAAAAGTCACGTTGTCAATGTAATAAGTTAATTTATTGAATTAGTAATTTGAGTGAATAAATTTAGTAAGTGTTTACTTGATAACTAATACATTTTCATTACAATAAGTGTATTTATTAGTAAAACTATTTTATTAAAAGAATATGTTTTCATTAAAGTTAAAAGAAAGTTATTGGTTCAACAATTTTATTGCTGATTTTTGAAAAATACTATTTAATAAGTCCAATGTTATTGAATTAAAAAAGTTTTTTTTCTGAGTGTGATAGCTTTAGAAAAAGTTAGTAGAACCCATACCAAAAAATATTTAAAAACATTTGGAAAGCTAAAGTCTAATTTAAGGCTACCAAAAAATTAATGGGACTTTTACCATTAATTTTTTTGGTCCGCTCGCTCTAGAAAAATTATTACGCTTTTCTACTTTAAAGCTTTCTTAACCCAAATCGAAAATCGGTCCAAAACCGAATTAGAACGGAGAACAAGATCAGTTGACATACAGATAATTATAAGCTCACTGTGGCCCAATCACATGTCACATTAAAAAAAAATGGGCCCCACTAGTTCTTGGCCAAGCCTGAAGTTGTTTTATTTCAAGGTATCAGAACCCCAATCAAAATATTAGATCAAAATAAAAATTGAAACGCAAAACAAGATTTACTCCACTCATTCTTCACAAATCTTTAGATCATTTAAGTAGTGTTTTTTATTAGCACCCGCGATAGATTTATCCAGAGCACCCAATTGTCAAAGTCACAATTCAACTGTTTTCATTCAAATTTTTAGTTAAAAATCGATATAAAGATATTTTGCTCAACCTATTTATCGGTCGCTGCTATCGGGAGCTGCTGGAGGGCATTTCAATGGGTCAAGTCAGAATAAATACCAACTAGTACATTTCAGGTCGATAAATTGTTGTTTTATGGATGCATTTATTTTTGATTTGGTATCGCGACACTAGTGAATAACAGCTGCAGTTTCAGTAGAAATTTCCCATTCGGCGCCGGATAGTAGTTGAATAATAGCACACGGCTTTAATTAACAAAATAAATCGACATACAAATAAATCTAGCTATCGGCTCATGATAAATTAATCAAATGTTACATTAAAAAAATTTGGGTTTCACTCGTTCTTGACAAAGTTTCACATAAAGCTATTTCATTTAGAACTAGCAGAACCCAAATCGAAAATCTTTTAATGGAGCATTTGATTAGGTCATAATGAGGATTCAATTATTTGTAATCAATGGATCTTTTCTTTCATTCAAATTTCGGCTTTTGTCGAAATTAAACTTTGGTGATGAACGAGTCGAGCTAAAATTATTTTAAATTGGCATTTTATTAAGCCATCATGAACCTATAAAATTATTTTTTGTGAGTCGATTTATTCTTGTTATGAGTTCCGATTTCGGATTTTCTCCGATTTTCGATTTGGGGGTTCTGCTAGTTTTGAAGTGGAAACGCATAATGTTTTTTCTAGAACAAGCTGACAAAAAATAACAAATGTAACGGGACATTTATTAATTATTAAATTATCTTTTAATTATCTAATTGTTTTTAAATCTGTTTTTGATATGGGGTGTGCTAACGATGCCACAACGTAAAATTTCTGTGGAAGAATGATCTGAATTATTTCAAACGAAACAAAAATAAAAAATTTGCAAAATCTGTAAACTGTAACAAAGAATACAAAACAATCGCAAATACAAGCAACCTGATGGACCGCCTAAAACCGTCTTATATTTAGAAAGAGCGCCAACTGGTATGGGAGCTCTAGATTTTCGACCGTTTGCTTTGGTTGAAGATCAAGCAAGACAATGTTGCAAGATAAATTACTGGCCAACTATTAGAATGAATGCAGAGAAAAATTAGACGCCATTTTTAAAGAGTTATTGTCCTCCAACATAAACCATTGATTTATGGCGTTCTCGCACTAAGAAAATTTAATTACACAATACTGCAGCTTAAACCAAACAGGTTATGTTAGATTGGCATATAGAAGAAAAAGTAGCTTGTATTGTCATAGATATAATGTTTTGTCAATGATCAAAGCTGGCCATTTTTAAGATGGACTTAAATGTAAAGAAATATTGTAATCTAGCAATACAGAAGGTAATATCTGCGTAGAAAACCAAAAAATAACACCCCACTTAAGTTGAGTCAAGAAGTCGCAACCCGGTGGAACAATGCCTTTTTTATGATGAAATGGATTATGGAAGTCAACAAATAAATAGCGATTGCCATTTTTGATTGCCATTCATTAAACGCATCACTAATTCACCAGACCCTACATTATCATAGATACAATTACGCTGGATGACATTTCATCGATATCCAATATACTCGATGAAGCTACTATAAAAAATGTTCACGGCACTATTCGTAACAATGTCTTTAATTATAAATCTTATTTTTGAAATAAACACCAACATTTCTGATTTACAACGTACAACAGGTAGCGTGAAGTTTCCGACAAATTGACAAAAAACCTTACAAAAGCTTAAAAGTGTATATAAACAATATATAATAGTATTAAATGTAACTTACACTAATCAAGTGTAGTGGCGGTTCGTTGGACAATAACAAGGCATCGTAGAGATGCCTACGCTTCAAGGTATATGAAATTATGTTATCTAGACAATTCTTTATGTTTTCTAGAAGCCAACATATTTATCCAGTGGGGCAGTCATAAATTTTTTTTTACTTATAAAATTCTGCTATTATAAAAAGTGTTGTGGCGGTTCGATGGTCAATGACAAGGCATCGTAGAGATGTCTACGTTTAACGGTATATAAAATCATGGATATTAGACATTTCTTTATGTTTTCTAGAAGCCAACATATTTATCCAGTGGGCAGTCATAGATTTTTTACACTTTTAAAATTTTGCTATAGTAAAAAGTGTAGTGGCGGTTCGATGGTCAATGACAAGGCATCGTAGAGATGTTTAAGTAAATCGAAGTATGCTATCGAGTACTACAGAATCTATTGCATATTTTGTGGAAGCCAACATAATTATGTTTGCCATCGATACATCAATTTTATATGTTGGAATCATAAAAATTAAAAATTATGTTGGCTTCCACAAAACATGTAATAGTGTCAGTACTACACGATAGCATACTTCAATTTTAGACTTCCCTACGATACCTTGTCACTGACGATCGAAACACCACTAAACTTTCTTCTATAGCAAGATTTTAAAATTTAAAAAAATTTGACTCCACATAATTATGTTGGCTTCTAGAAAACATAACGAGTGGTTATTGCACATGGTTGTGGCTAAATTAGCTTGCTATTATGAAGTTATTTTTTTAACAACTTATTTAGTTTTATATATAACACGTTTTTCTTGAAAGTGTAGATTTACACTTTTTGGGCTGTTGTAAAGTTTTTTGTCATTTTAAGTTTGTCAAAAACTTCACTATAGTTGTACAACATCGGTGTCATACATTTGAAGCCTTTAACAGACGGACTGAAATTCTCTCGTTTTCTTTATGAAGAGCGAACGTTACCTCAAGTTGCAAGGATGTTAGATCCAATGAAGAAAAAGAAGGTTTTTTATTACAAAATATGAAAAGTTGGGTGGTAGGCCCAACTGTTCAAAAATGAGACTGGTTTGATGCGAGATATACCACCACAAAATGTTAGTATCGAAAAGGAAGCAGAGCAATCTAACGGATTACCGACAAAACCAGAGAGAGAAAATAATAATAATATTGCGGCAATATCTGGAACACACAAATGTTGGTGTTTACACGAATTCGATGTTAGAAGATGAACCTAAATAAACTATTTCTGTAATTCCCATGTTCATTCTAATAATCAGAATAAAACCATTCTTTCCAATGTGAACGGATTTCAGTTAGAGTCACTTCAGTAGATACAGATATCAGTGCTCACCATTGACTCGAGCTCTGAAGATCCTTACAGCTCAACATGTTCTTGTTAATGTAGCTGCATACATCCATTTTACCTGAGATGTGCTGTGGTCGGCTTGACCTTGAATATATGACACTTATTATTTATTAATTGTTTAAAAATTTCGTAACTGCAAAGTTTTAAATGCAACGAGAAGCACAACATGAACCATAATCATTCTAATATAACAACACATTAGTGAGTAGTTTTGAAAGTGGAGCTTTTCAAGCTTTAGGTAGACTGATTTTTTAAATGCTGCACCCATCTAAGAATTCTTGCACAAATGTTTGTACACGAGTTCAGGGTCAATTTTTTTACATCTAATCAAGTTGCTGCTCTGTCGAACCCTTAAAGCAAAGATTTATTCAATATTGAATGTGATCTGTTGGTTTTTGCATTTCAACGAGTATACGAAAGAATTTATGATTCCAAACGTTTTTTTAGAACCATTCAACAGCACCATTTATAATCAAAAGACATAAGGAAGGCCACCAAACAAATTAGGAATCTTAAATACAAAATACAAATTACAGGTCTCACACCAAAACGAAAACATAACATTAAGTAGAGTTTTGAAAAGGTACCGGTTTAATTAAATTATTCAAAATGTCGCACAAAATAATGTTTGTCGTTGTTCGAAATTATTCAAAATATAATATTAAATTATTTAATAAATTTACATATGCTTATGCTAATTTAATATAAAATCCGTTATTTCTTATGTAAACATTACATTCTAGGGTTTATAAACCTAACCCTATAAAATTATATACGAATATAATTGTGTTTTTTATATTGAAAAAGCCTTAACCGTACACATTTTTCCAATTTTTATTAATTTCCATATTTTAATGGAAGATTTTTTTTTATCAAATCCTATTAAAATTGATTAATTTATATCGAATTATATATATTTCGTAAATTAATTGGAAATTATAATCTGCACGGTTTTGGGTGAGGCGAATTGGTACAAAATTGTACGTGTAGAGTATGCAAGTAAGAATTAAAGCAAAAAATGTTAATTGATTTTGACAGATCATTTAAGTCACACCATGCCAAAATGGATTGAATTTCGTTTGAGAGGCTAACTAATCGGTTAAAACCAGAACAATACAGCTTGTCAATTAAATTTAAAATTAATAATTAAAATTTTGTGATAAATTGTTAGAGTAAAGGGTGTTTTATTGTTGAAAGAGGTAGAATGGAGAGGTGAATATGGTTGGCCAAACCATATTTGATTTTGACATACACATTCAAAAATTATTATTTCTGCGTAAATTTAAATTTCGGAAAACCATGAAGGTTGTTCAAAAAATTTTCTTTAAATTTATTTCAATCTTATAATTCTTGACATTGAGGAGCTTTTACTTAACTTCTTTTAATTGATGTAAAACCAAAATTTAGCTATCACCAAGCATAAACCAACATCTCATAAGGAATGAGTATGCTTCAAAAATAAAATAAAAATCGAGGTTACGAAGGGGGGTTGAAACATAATAATTCGCTAAAGCATTGTGATTATATTTTGTATGAAACCTTAAAGCTGTATGAAAGCTTCAATTTTCAAAAATACAAAATAAACTAAAAATAAAATTATAAAAAATGTCTACTAAAATTACAGATAACATAAATTATGAATAAATTATTTTATATATTTCGCCATAAAACCTTTGGCTGGAACCCAGTGGCTAGCATCAGTTTGTTTAAGCATTTATTTCACCATAAGAAGTTAAATTTACCATACAGGTAGCTAATGAATTCTGTTGTATATTTTTAATGAAAAAAAACCTGCGAAAAATCACGTTCAGTGTAGTTGCACTGCTATGAGGAAAACATGGAAGACGTGGAAACATTTTACCACCTGTAGCATTTTTCAAAATAAAAATTCCCGCCCAGAATTCCTCAATATTCAAATTAATATCGATGCACTCCTGATTTAATAGCTGCCTCCATTCATCATCTAAATCTTGATTATAACTTTTCATAATTAGGTTTGGAAATCTTATAATTAAAGGAGTTAGATTGGGGGCTCCTAATTTTGGGTCAATAGCTTCACCGGCAATCTAAACCTCTTCAAAAGCAATTCGATTGGTTTTAATTAAATTTATGGAAACCTTTCCCATTCAATTAATAAATCCGCTTTTGCTATATTGGTGCAAATTTGTATTTGATTAATATTTAAGAAAACACTCCTCGTTAAAAAAATCAAGTTGACTCAAATAATTTTGATTTATATAATCTGCCTTAATAAGACTTATCAAAATAGTTTAATAATAAGATTTTGTAGTTGACAGCAAAAGGTGAATGCGAAGTGCCTCTGCTTGGTATTCAATGTTTATTTTCTTAGTTAGATTCAGAAAGAAAAAAATATATTTTATTTTCGTTTGTCATTTCAGAGGAAATTTTACTTACCACGTCATAATCTATTTCAAATTCGTTTGAAATTAATAATGTTTTAATGGAACCCCCTCTGTTCTAGTTTTTGTGTCACTACATTCTCTAAAGATAGCAACCTTGTTGACGCAGTCTTTAATATTTTATCATGTTTTACATTAAAATATTCTTGAAACTGTGCGTAATTGTGTTGTCGTTTTGAGCTGTGCGCAAAAAATTAATATATATTTCTGGCAAGGTGCTCAATTTTTTGAGGTAACAGTTTAGATGCAGCCGCCGAGGAACATACATGAATTGAGTGCCATGTGCAAGCCATTACATACAAAATTTCATTTATATTTTGTAGAGGAACTTTGACGCCACCCTTATTGCCCATCATCACTGATGCGTAACCGGCAAGCAAACCCAATTATGTTCGATAATGGAACTTTAACCATCTCAAAGTTAACTAACAATTCCACAAATATGATTTTGGCATCTGCATTTCCTAATTCAATAAGTCCGAAAAATTTATCAGTTACAGTGTCAGATATGTAGTCGAAAAATCGTACGACTAGGACCAAACATTTTCTAGTGCTGATGTCCGTTGTTTCATCAATGATGATAGAAAATTTTAGGTTCCTAGGTGTTAGTCGTCTCGGTCTCCTTAGTTTTACTACATTTCAATTCCTCGATGATGTTCGAATCTACAGCGATCGATTGGATTAATGCAAATAAGGGATTTACTAATACGAATGCGGGCTTAGTCCAAATACTCCAATCGTGCTGACTTCGACAAACTCAAAATTTGTTTTAATTCTTAGTCTTTTTTTGTAAATGCTAAACTTTTCAACATACCTACAAAAATTGAAAAAGCTCCAATGGAAGATCCCATTTCCTGTCCACAAATTTTCACTAAATTTCGCAAGGATCTCCCAATTATAATGGAAAATGTGTTAATATGAGGTATGATTCCGACAAGTTAATCCGTCTGGACTGTATAGTTGGCGGAATTTTAGTGAAAAAATGTGTTTTTAATCAAAACTCGGACTTTTCCGGCAAAATATTAAAAAACTGTCTGATTTGATTTTGTTTAAAAAATATTGGTTCCAATCGTTTTACTTGGATCGGTTTTTCGTAAATACTTTATACTTGTCAAAATATTTGCAAAAAATAAAAAAGCTCCCAAACCCAGAGGGATATACTGTCTGTCTAAACAAAAATAGTTCACCAATTCAAGGTATTTGTAGGAATAACAGCGAGAACCTATTCCTCGCAATGAATAGAAGAAAGTCAGCAGAATACAATTTTTTCAATAGAACCAGTTGTCGGAAGTGCAATGTGAATATTAAAACTTCCGACTATCAATGACACTTGTCGCGTGGTAGAAAGAAATATTGCGACCACCATCACAATCAACGTCAAACAATCGTTGTTTGAGTTAGTAACAGTTTGGGTGACTGCCTAGGAACAGCATATATGAAATTATAAAATGGAAGGAAACGAAGTCATTACCTTAATTATGAATGAATGAAGGGCCAAATCCGTACATGGGATGTAGCATAAGCGAAGTAAAATAAATAGGATTAAAACCATCGATTAGGAAATTCTATAACTTGAGAATTTTAAAATTCTGTTGCAAACAAGACAGCACAATGGTTGAACCACAGAAGAGCAGACGAATGTGATAATATTGGGAAAACTCCTTTTCAAGGGAAACTGCATAAGTTTTGAAAACTTTATCCGCAACCTAATTTAGTAATGGGGCGAGCTTTATGCAAGATCCAACTATACAAAGCAAGCGGCAATTATGTTACGGAGCCTGCAATCCCTAGAAAGAGCAGTAACGAAATTGGCGGGTCAAGCTCACGTGCCTCTGCAGATGTGTTGTGCCAGCTAACAATGAACGAGTTGATCAGTGCAGTCAAAAAGGATTATCTTGAACCACATTTGACATTTGGAAACCACCACCAGAGATAACACCATGAATGATGGGAAGGGGTGCAAAGGGCCGAATGTCGAAGGGCCGAATATCGAAGGGCCGAATGTGTCGAAGGGTCAAATGTATCAAAGGGCCGAATGGGTCGATTTTTTTTTTGTTTTTAGAAATATAAATTTTAAATTTGTTGTTTTATAGAATATTTCGTATGTGGGGTCATTTGTCGACTTTCAAAATTTCGAAATCCCTCTCCGAGGGGCTTTAGATTTTAACTTTGGGGGAAATAGGAGTCGGGATCAGCAAACATGTCGCACTGCGTGCCACACGTAGGAGGAAATTATACAGAATCTACTAATGACACCTACTGTAGTAGGTATAGGTATAAAAAATATTAAATATTAAATTTTGTTTTTTTATCTATAAAAAAACTTGATTTAATATTTGATATTTTTAAAAAACTCCCGACTTTTGTGGAGATTTTCAAAGTTTCAGCAAAACCGGGATTTCAAAAATCGGGATTTAGAAAGTCCGGATTTTAAAAGTCGGAATTTTTGTCGGTATTTTGATCATTCGGTTTTCAGATAAAAGGTATATGGTACAAAAATAAAAAATAAATAAACAGAAAAATAAAATAAATAAAAAATATACGTTTCTAAAAACAAAAAAAAAAAAAAAAAAACTGTCCTTCGTCATTTTCGGTCCCTTGGCCCATTCGGCCCTTCGGTATTCGGCCCTTCGACATTCGACCCTTCGGCATTCGGACCTTTGACACATTCAACTCTCTGACACATTCGGCTCTTCGGCACATTTGACCCTTTGAAATTCGGCCATTTCATTCATTCGGCCCATTGATATCATACCGAATGAAGTATTGGCGTTGGCTTAGGAAAAAGAGGCAGCCAGAGCAAACATTGCGACTGAGTGAGCGATGCGCAAACTGCATTAGGATCATATCACGAAAATAAAGACACCAATGAAAGATGAGATAACGAAGGGACGGCAAGGTTTTTGAGTTAACAAAAAAACGGTACACACTACTCGAGAAGAACTCTCACATGGAGCAAGACCCTTGATGAAATGAGGTAGCTAGACGTTGCATGATACAAAGTAACAATTTTCTCAAATTAGGCCAAGCTTGGTTCGGCTATCGTAAGTGGAGGAACTGGATAATTCCTTGGCCGATTATTTTTAAATTTGTTTTGTAGAAAAATCCATATGATTTATGTTGGAATCTCGGTTCAGCTCAATATACCAGATTCGAACATTATTAGTTAAAAAATTTCCTATCATGGCGGAATTCCAAAACTTCTTTAAAGCCCATTTTTAAATCCCCACCCAATTCTGCATACCTGATTTGACAATAGTTGGTTGGGATATGGTCAGGTTCCATTCGGAATGGTCAAATTGCAGAACTTCATCAAAAAGATACGTTAAAATCCCAACACAAGTTGACCTTAATTTATTAGAATCCTAGCCCAGCTCTACGAACTAAGTTGAAAAATTATCGGTTTTGGAACGACTTGGTTTCATCATTGTAGCCGAATCCCAAAATTTCGTCAATATATTATAGAAGTTTGAATGAAAATTTGACGTAAAACTTTGTTTTCTCTTAAATTCGATCATTTTCCAAGCTACATGCGGACCCGATATTGGAATTCATTTTATGTCATAACAATACGTTACAATCATGGCAAATTACAACAACCAACGAAACATGACGATAAAGCACAATCAATTGCTATGCTAAGTAACATGACATTAAATAACACAACATGATGTATGGCACACAATATAACGCTAGTTAGATAGTCAAGGAAGGTAATTAATGCAACATGACAAGCCACTTAAAGCCAACCAACGACGCAACACAATATAACATGGCACAAATAACGCAACACGTTGTTGCCTACTTCTGTTTATATAAAAATTTCTGTGTTTGAGGCAAAAGAAACAATTGAAAACTTTTAGTCACCTTAAAATTTCACACGAATCATACTTCGTGTGAAATTTTAACGTGACTAGAAACACATAAAATACGCCAATATTGTTGTTTGAAGTGAATACGATAAAAAACATTCGTAATAAACGAGCCACTTGAAACGACAAACGACAAAAACTAGCGGGGAACCGTATGGCTCTTATAAATAGGTGGCTCTGGTAAAACTTGTGCGGTAAGTTAAGCTACTGAACTTAGATGTGTAGAAATTACCTCTATACCGTTCTAAGTACCTTCTCGTATTATTTTTTATAACTTTAATTTTTCACATAAAAATTTCTTTTACGAACAACAACGTTTTGTGAAAATTGAAATAAAATAAAAAAAAAATTATAATTTTTCAGAAAAGTATATAAATTTTATTTTTATTATGAACGAAAATAAAATTTTTCGGATAAAATGAAAGAATATAGCTATTCCTAAGAATAAGCAATTAAATTACATAAAGTTAAAAAATTATATATTTTTATAATTAATTGGAAAAGGAAATAAATTTGTTTTATTTTTGTGTATGGCAGTAATGAAGCGAAATTGTAGGATTTTATAGGTTTTTAAATTTTAGTTTTATGGAATCGCGC
Organism: Nephrotoma flavescens; assembly: GCA_932526605.1. Classification (NCBI taxonomy): domain Eukaryota; kingdom Metazoa; phylum Arthropoda; class Insecta; order Diptera; family Tipulidae; genus Nephrotoma; species Nephrotoma flavescens. The sequence continues at coordinate 272,559,003 of OW052221.1, read as the reverse complement.
TTATATGAAACACAAATATTTAGTTTCGAAAATTTTCAAAAAAAAAAAAGTTCGGAATATATTTTATTTTGTAGTACCTGTAGGTGGTATCACTATTTAAACTAAATAATGTAGGTACTCTGTGATAATTAAAACGGTGCATTCGTTAACGTTGATGATATTTACCAAATTAAGGTATTTTTTTGGATAAATGATTTTTACCTTAGTTATTTGTAAAAAGTACCTATATCAATGTAAGTCAAATTGTGAAAATCACTTGCCTGATCATCAAAGTTAAGTAATGAAAAGTAAGGTTAAGGAGGAGTTGTTAAGTATTCCTCCACCAAATATTTTGTATAAAGGACGAATGACTCTAAATAAGTGATTTTTCTTTCAGGTATGCAGATTGTTATTTATTTAGTACAATGTGGATTGTGAAACCACCTAAATCATCTAGTGACAGAACACCACTAAGACTATGAAATGCAATGGAAAATAATTGTGCTAACGATAATCTAGATTTTCGTTTAATTTTATTTAGAGCAAACCGAAATACAAACATAATAATTGTCATAATTTTCTGTTGTATGAAAATTAAAGCAATTAAATCTTCTAATATTAAAGTAACTGATGTTGACATTTGCTTGCAATCTCTTAGCTGTGCTGCAGAGTTGGATAATCATGGGGACTTTATAGCCAAAAATGTGAATTTTAGGATAATATACTTAAACGTTAGGAGAGAAAAATTAGATATTTAATATAAGAGCATTCAACTCCTTTTTCGCTATGGGTTCGGCGGAACAGGTATCTTTGTACAACATTGCTGCTCTAAAAATTTGCTCTGTTGACATTGGTTATTACCAATTAATTGGTGTCAAACTAATTGATAGAGATATAGATTTCATTTCATTTACTAGATCGCAAAAAATGAACTTTGAAATTTATTTGGCCTTTTCGAATAAAAGTTAAGGCAAACGTCAATTTACTTGACTCTAGGGATAAAATGTATTTAGTTATTTAGAGTTAGTTAAGTAACTTGGGTATGTCTTTGTAGTGTGAAGCTCGAAGAGCAGAATCTAGAGAAATAATCTTTCTCCACCGAAAGATGTTCTAAATATTTTATTTGCTCCGGAATTAGAATGTTTAAAATATTATAAGGCACTTTTACTTTACACGATCTACCTCGAAGAATTTTATGTTATTGAGTATGAGTACATGGTAAATAAACAATATTTTCAAGGCTTTAAGACATAACTACCTCTAATAATATTTTGGGATAAACGCATTTTTTTTACAAACTCGTTGACCTTAAATATTTGTTTTTCAAACAACAATGGCTCATGTAAAGTTCTACACATAAGCAATTTCGTTTGAGCACAAACCCATTGGAAAGTTTGGCCTTTTCTTTCCAAATGATACGCATATGCCTATAATTAATTTTGGGTTACTTTTATTTGATTTCACCAGTTCAATATTCATAATAATAAATTTTAAATTTTATTCACTTTTAAAACTTTTACTGTTAAACTTTAAGCACACTCACTAATAATCACAACACTTATTTAGTTTCACTTTAGAAACACTTTTTAAATAATACGTAACATTATTTGAGTTTTGGATTGATAACTTTCATCATTTATGTGAATCAAGTTACATGCAGGAAGTATATACTCTCAATTTCGGGTAGTTCCCCAATTTATTGATTTTTTTCGGTATCTCTAAATAATAAAGGGACCAGACTAAATTTTTATATTAAATATTAATGCAAAAATTTAAATTTTATTAACGTTCTGTGATTTCAAGGTGTTATTCGACATGAAATTGATCATAAAGTTTAAATTTGTCCAGGAAAATCGGTGAATTACCTTATTTTGTGAAATAAATTTTATCAAAATTGGGAATTTCCAATATAAAAAAATATATAATTGGGGTTGACCAAATAAATAAAATACAATAAGTTTGGCAAATCCCCACATTTTAGAGAAACTTTTTTAAAACACTGAAAAAAATTAAATGGAGTTCCTCACATTTCAGAAAATCCCCTAATTTTGTACAATTATTTGAATCAGCTTTTTCCTATGATTAAGTAAAATATTTTATAAATGCGGGTGCTCCAAATTTACAAAAAAAAAACCGGTGAAGCTCCATTTTTTTTAAATTAACTGAATAAAAATCGAGGTTCTCTTCTTATTTAAAAAAACAGGGTTTCCCAGACTTTGAAATAATTTTGGTAAATCCCCTATTTGTTTATATTCTTTAATAAAATTTACAGATTACAATTAAAACTCGGAAGTCCGAGAAAACTATCGTTTAAGAGAATACACCCAATACACCCGAAAAGAATTTTCCAACGAAACCTGACACTTCTTAATCAATATATATTTGGTTTTTCGTTATAAAATATTATTCGATGGGGAACAGAAAAACGCATGTCAAAGAAGACCCCTAATACATGTTTACAAACCGTGAAAGCAAATTTCAAGTGGTCTTTCAACATTTTGGTTTTTAAAAATTAATTTTAATTAATTAATTAATAAAACCAAGATTTTTATAACCAAGATTTTAAGACCAATATTTCGAAAACCAAGCTTTCTTCACCAACCCGTGAAATTCGGAAAAGAGATAAAATACTGATTTTTTAAAGAGAATCGCGCAAACTATATTTTTTTTAATACTATTTATTTTATTTTGCCTTTCGTTATTTTTAATACTTCATACCTATTAATTTAGAATTTAATTAGTTAATTCTTAATTAAGATTAATTACACCACACTTGATTTCTAAATCAATAGATTAGATCTACCGGATTTTTCATAAACATTTTCTTCAATACCTGACCTGAAGCGATATTGATCCATGCATATTGCGCACAATCACAAGTCGGCGATAGGGTTAGAGAAAGCATTCAAAGTTCTACGGTTCCATCAGTAGGAATGCAGAATTTTGCAGGAAATTCAGCTGTCTACGGCTAGATGATATGCTCGCTGGTCTCGCTGAGCCTGAGCGTTATGTGCGGTGACAATCGAGGTTGTTGGATCAATGAGGAGTGCTTTTATAGAACCGCGAAATTGCCAGTGTGATTTTTGTCGGCTTTGTTAAAAAGAGTCCTGACGTGATCCGCCGTCAGTTCAACAACTCACAAGTCATAAAAGAGGTCAATGGAAGTAGAGTCTTCCTCGAACTGGCGCTAAACAACAAAATGTTTCAGCTGTTGTAAAGGTTATCTCGTAGGGAACCTTGGCAATCTCGTCAACGATAAGAAACTCGGCATTGTGAAATTTCAGTCACAATTTTTCCAAGTAAGCGCCAGTGAGCAGCTTTCCATCGCGTTAAACCGGCAATCTGAAAATTGAGTGTAAAATGACACCAAAAATCACTTTAGCTGCGACACAAGTAATCGTACCCACCTTCATTAAATCTGTATCTCCATTGCAAGTGCATCAAATCGGCTCTTTGCTTTAGTTTACAGTGAACGTCTTGCCAACTCTGTCATTGTCAGTGATAAATATTCTCAAGCGCTTCGATGAAGCGGCCAGCTACTTCTCGGTGTTTTGCGTTTTTTAGTTGAAGTGATTTATTTGACCAACAATAATCTTCGCCAATGATGATGGATTTCTCGTTCAACCTAACATCGTTGAATCATTGTTATTTGCCATGATTGGCCAACTGAATGAATGCGTTAGCCTGATTGATCGCTTTTTCCAGCTGCCCGCCTTGTGTGTGGTGAACCATCACATGCTCATTTGGAGCTTCGAGCTGGTCTTCTTTCACCAAGAAAGATTTTTTAAGTGGTCGTAGTCTACCAATAGTTCGTTTTTAGGAGGAGTTGGTGCATGTTGCATGTCTTCGTCAACAGTGAAACATATTAGCGACATTTATTCAAAGTTAGCGTTAATGCTAACTTGTTTTGATCAAATACTTCGGGCGGTGGTCATAAATCGACACAACTTTTAGTCAACTATGAATGGTGGTTGTTCAATGTTATTTCTTCCATTTCTTTTTAAGAGTTTTATTACTTTTAAGTATATTACTACCGATGTCAATGGCCAAATATTGACCGATATCGTTTATAAATGTTCTTTCATATGAAGAGGGAACCGATTTGAAATCATGATCATAATAAACGTTATAACGAAATTGTCGCTTAAAAAACACTTAGTCTCAGCCACTTAGAAAATTGAGAACTCCAGGAACACATTAACTACGGTCACATCATACAAATTACGATTACAGCCAACCACTTGCAATAAGTAAAAATTCTTATGATATTACAATATAACACATAAATTCGGCCAATAAATAATCAAATTAATTTGAGGCTACAACGTTGTACTCTATATGCTAAGCTTTATAATAAACAGGCTCGACTTAAGCTGTCTGATAAGGAAAATTGTAAGATTGATCGTTAATAATTAAAGTATAACACCAGTTCTTCGTATGACTGCTTAAAACCATATTTAAAAATCTACCAATCAGATTGTTCGAAGGGCGCACACAAATCTCACAATTTTTTTTTTTTTAATTAAATTTCCGTCACATAAATTTGTAAAAAATTACGAAAAACTGATTTTCAATTTCTTACAGACAAAAAAAATCCGGAAATTTTTCTTTTTAACCATCTTAACAACATTACATAATTTGACAAACAACAAATTCGACAAACATTGACGCATTTCCGTATAACACCAAACCCATTTAATGCTTTTTACCAATTGATAAAATACATGAGAAATTTCCCGTATTTTTCATAATCATTTTCCTGCTTTTTCATGGGTTAATCTCTTTTGCCACACTATGCATTTTCAATCCACCCTAAATATTTGTTTAACATTTTGAATACACCAAATACAGATTGATATACTTCTCGTGCAAAATACACGGAGGGGCATGAAACGAGCGCGTTATTTTTTTTTATTATGTTACAACACAAAACTTGTATCCTTTTTCGTTGCTGTTACTTAAAATTTTCTTGTCTTATTTTTATAATTTTGCCATGAGCTATCTAAAGAAAATAGGATTTTCATCGAATGAGTGTAAAAAATACAGATGGAAATTAAATGTGCGATGACGATGATGAATTACTCTCCTACATATTTTATGTAATTTTCCAAAGGAATTGAATTCCATTATTTTTTAAGGAACCATAAATTAAAAGGAAATTTAAAAACTAAAAAATATAATTTTTATCCTGTTTTTATCCTGTTGTATATTCTGGTACAGTAGACAAATCAAAAAAAATTAATATCTTCATTTCTTTTATTGGCTGTTTTAAGGTTTCTATTTATTGTACCTGTCTGTGTCTGACAGAGAATCACCGGTACTTTGCTGTTGTATCCAATTTCGTAGTGCCCTTAACCTGCACCGACCATATTAGCCCGCCTCAATGAAACCTGTACTATAATTTGTTACACATTTATTACAATTTATTACAACAAACCCCGATTTTATTACAGTTACCGTTTTCGAGAAACGAGTGGTCGGTTTAGCTTGCAATTAAACCTACACCGCCAAAATTGTAACTTTTGATGTAGCTGTGATATGTGGATGGTTCTTGGACCAGAATTTATTACAAATTAATTACATTGATTAAATATTCCCATTTACAATGGGTAAATTTCACCCCAAACGATTATTTAAAACAAAAACATCGATTTTACCAATATTAATAAAATTTTACATCAGACCGCCACCAGATATTGAGTCAAATTGTACTCCTTGAACTTGGTGGAGGGCAGATCAACCTTATCCAGGTGTGTATAATAAAATATCTTTGTGTCAGGTTACACGGAATCGGCTCCAAGCCGTAAAGGGTTCAAAAATCTAATTGTAAGTTCGATTTTATCACCTTCAACAATTTATTACACCAGACCGCCATCAGATATTCAGTCAAATGATACTCCTTGAACCTCGTGGAGGGCAGATTAACCTTATCCAGGTATGTAATAAATTATCTTTGTGTCAGGTTACACGGAATTGGTTCCAAACCGTAAAGAGTTCAAACGTCTAATAAATAAAGTTCGATTTTATCACCTTCTACAATTTATTACACCAGACGGCCACCAGATTTTCAGTCAAATGATACTCCGTGAAGCTTGTGGAGGGCAGATCAACCTTATCAAGGTGTGTAATAAATTATCTTTTTGTCAGGTTACACGGAATTGGCTCCAAACCGTAATGGGTTCAAACGTCTAATTATAAGTTCGATTTTATCACCTTCAAGAATTTATTACACCAGACCGCCACCAGGTAATGAGTCAAATGTTACTCCTTGGACCTTGTGGAGGGCAGATCAACCTGGTGTAATAAATTGTTGAAGGTGATAAAATCGAACTTTAAATTAGACGTTTGAACCCTCTACGGTTTGGAGCCGATTCCGTGTAACCTGACACAAAGATAATTTATCACACACCTGGATAACATTGATCTGCCCTCCACAAGGTCGAAGGAGTAACATTTGGCTTAATATCTGGTGGCGGTCTGGTTGAATAAATTGTTGTATGTGATAAAATCGAGCTTTAAATTAGATGTTTGAACCCTTTACGGTTTGGAACCAATTCCGTGTAACCTCACACAAAGATAATTTATTACACACCTGGATAAGGTTGATCTGCCCTCCACCAAGTTCAGGAAGTACCATTTGACTCAATATCTGGTGGCGGTCCGGTGTAATAATTTTTTAATATTGGTAAAATCGATGTTTTTGTTATAAATAATCGTTTGTGGTGAAATTTACGCTTATTCAACATATAAGGTTGATCTTGAAATATTTAATCAATGTAATTAATTTGTAATAAATTCTGGTTCAAGAACCATCCAGATATCACAGCTACATCAAAAGTTACAATTTAGGCGGTGTAGGTTTTATTGCAAGCTAAACCGACCACTCGTTCCTCGAAAACGGTAACTGTAATAAAATCGGGGTTTGTTGTAATAAATTGTAATAAATGTGTAACAAATTATAGTACAGGTTTCATTGAGGCGGGCTAATATGGTCGGTGCAGGTTAAGGGCACTACGAAATTGGATACAACAGCAAAGTACCGGTGATTTTCTGTCAGACACAGACAGGTACAATAAATAGAAACCTTGAAACAGCCAATAAAAGAAATGAAGATATTAATTTTTTTTGATTTGTCTACTGTACCAGAATATACAACAGGATAAAAACAGGATAAAAATTATATTTTTTAGTTTTTAAATTTCCTTTTAATTTATGGTTCCTTAAAAAATAATGGAATTCAATTCCTTTAAAAGATTACATAAAATATGTAGGAGAAATAAAGCTAATAAACCTAATATAGATAATAAACCTAATATAAATATACTAATTCAAGATCATCTAACAATTCTATTTAATAAACTAATTTCCCCCAATAAATTTCAGCTCGTTTTCAATTTTTTTTAGCATATATAAAAATAATAAATTTGTGTAAAGCTCAAACTAGATCTAAATATAGAATAATATGAACGCGCGAAATATTTTCTGAAAATGAACGCTGAGTTACACGGCTTCTTCTCTAAACTTTTTCTTAACATTTAGGAAAGCCACTAGGGAGCCCCTTACTCCCACAATGGAGTTTGAAATTTGAAAATAATTTACAAAAACAAAATTTTATTCGAACTCCAATACATTCCGAATTTATATTGGTTTTGAGACTGTAAGTAAACTAATAATATTTTACCTGAATATGATGTCAATATTACAATAATTCAATTCATTGTGACTTTTAGATATTTGGCCAATGGTGCAGCTTGGAATATTTTGTCATGGTCTTTCCGCATCGGCGTGTCTATACCGTGCATGAAATTATATCGGAGGTATGCCAAATAATTTGGGATGAACTGAATGGAATCTACCTGTCTCCACCGACAGAAGCCGAGTGGTACAAAATTATTGATGATTTTTACATTAACACAGGAATGCCAAAAGTCTTTGGTGCAATTTATGGCAAGCACATACGTATAAAATGTCCACCACACTCTGGCTTCCTATATTACAACAATAAAAACTATCACAGTATTGTTTTGCTAGCTGCATGTGATAGAAACTACACATATTCTGCGGTAGATGTTGCGGTGCATATGGGAGCCAGAATAACGGTGGCATTTTGAAACAGAGTGGTTTCAGACAGCAGATTTTAGAAGGAAATATGCATATTCCAAAAACTACGAAATTGCCCCAAACAAATGAAGAATTTCCGTGCTTCTTTATCGGCGATTCAGCATTTCTATTGCGGTCAAATTTGGTGCGGCCATATCCTGGACGTCTCCTTCCAAAATACAAAGAATATTTCAATAAAATTATTTTCGGCAAGGGTTAAAATGGAAAACACATATGGAATTCTAACCGCTAAATTTCTTATCCTGACAAAGAATGCCGAAAAACTTGTAAGAGCGACATTGGTGCTTCATAATTTTATAAGGCTAAATGACGGTGCCATCTATTTATCTAACAATTTTGTGGACCACATTAATGATGATAGTGAATTTGTACAAGGAAGTTGGCGAAACGAAGTCGAGCCTTTACTAGATACAATTCCAGCAGAGAATCGTTTTCAATTAGAGACGCTTTAAAAGGATATTTAGAGAATGTAAAAAACTATATAATGCTTAATTCACAAATGTAGTTAGTTTTTAATTTTCATACAAATTCACATTCACTACTTTCAGGATTTAAATTTGCAATTTGCCAAATTCGGCTGGTTCGCTTCAAAAAAATCGCACAGATGCTTGTCGATTCTAAAATTGCATAGAATTTATTTTTTTTTTTGAGCCAGCTTTCGGTATGGGGGACGGTGACGGACTGCTAGTGTCAAAATTTGTGTTCGTTGTGCACTCTATAATTTGAAGAAAACTATAATTTGAATTTTGATCCGGATCATCATATTTTGTCGAATGTTTGGAATAATTTTCAGTTGTTCTATAAATAAAAGAAACCGTACAAATAAAATTTCAGAATTCAAGAAAAAGGTAAATTATTTGGTTTGTCAATATTATTTAAAAATAACATGGAATTATACCACTTCCACTTTTTTTGTGGCTGGGTCCTTTATCCCCTGAGGTTTAGGTATGTCGTTTGCTTCTTTCTTTTAAGAATTTGTCCCTCAACGTTCTCCGGTGTGCTTTCAGTCTGTCCTCTAAAAAAACCAACAATTGAATTACATAGCTATTTATTGTGTGTGGTGTATATGTAAACTAAATATAAACATTACTTACTTGGTATTCCTATTTTTTTGATAATTTAGATAATTTTTTGTCCCCTAAATAAAGATGTTTGTTGCATTATAATTGCGTTTTATTAAAAATAAATTCATTTTGCTGCACAAAATTTATAATGGCTTCCTCCTTCTTGAATTCTTTACTCAATATTAACAATATGTGTCAAACATTTTGAAAAACAATAAACATTACACAGTGAAGTAAGCAAACATTTTGAGTTTTATTTTTCTTATGTGAAATTAGAAATAGAAACAAGTTGCATTGTTCTGCATGACATGCAAAACACGTGTGTTTCATTCCATATTAAGTAATGTTTTTAAAATTTATTTTGCTCCACTGCATGCAGAATTATGTACGTCTGTTTTCACCATAAACAGATTAAATGGATTCATTCATTTTTCTGACGGTGTTCACTGTATGAAGACCTTTGGTCTAGTTGTACTTGTACTGAGCACATTTTCTGCAGTTTAGAATAGGCAGTAGCTCGTTTTTCCGAAACGCTAATGAGGTGATCAATCATGTCACAGGCCGATTGGGTATCGGAAAATATGGCATCCAAAGGTGCGCTTTCCAGCGACAACAATATGTGTGCGTGTGAACTTACGCGATGCTGAAACTTGATCTGTTTAAAGTAATGCTCCACCCGATTAGATCCAAATGGGCAATGCTGCTTAGACTACAAAATCATCATTAAAGAGTCTATCAGCTTGTTGAAATGGAGTGCACAAATCATTGGACCTTCATTCACTATGAAAATTTTGGCATTTAATCGTATCTCTTTCAACGTCTTATCACCGAGCATGCTCTAACTTTGATTCTGTTGTTTATACAGAAGCTTGTTACATGATGACCACTGCCATCCTGCAGATTTCATCTAATATCCCGCAGAGGCCTCACACGGTGATTATTGCATGCTATAAATCAGAGAGAAATGCGAAGGTCGTGGGGTTTGAGGTTTTCGGGTATTCTGGCTTACACCGTGATTACGGAAAGTTGGGAAAACGCAAATAATAATAATAAATCCGAGTTCCGCCGAAATTGGTCGGCTGGAACCTGAGGAACGAACAACAAAAAAAAAATAACAAAATTATTAAAAAGAAAAAACAAAGAAAAGAAACGACAAAAATATGAGGGAGCGAGACCAATGTGAACACCGAGCACGACATAAACCGGCCTTGGTGCCGTCATGCAACAGGTGCCCTCATCCGGACCGTTGCGACTTGGTTATGCCGTTCCACCGGTGCGACCCAAGCGCCGGTAAGCTCCAAATACTACGGCTGGCCTCAACTGGCCGCCGAAATAGGTTGGGCGTTGGCTCTCCGAACCGTAATTACGAAATAGATAGCCTCAACTGGCCACGCCATCCGTTAATCGAAACAAAATTTATTGTGCGACGTCTTTCTACCTTGTTTAAGTTAGCCGAAAGTTGCCAGCCGAAAATAACAAAAATGATAATGCAGATTGTGTCTTTTTTTTGATAGCCGAAAAGAAAAATTTAACAATGTTGATCAATATATTTCAGCCGAAAGTTAGGTATTTAAGAAAAATTATTTAATGCTTCATGTAATTAACTTCTTTAAGCTGATATTAAAAGAAAAGTTTTTTTTCAATTTTGAAGAAATTCGGATGAGGATACAGGGGTGAAATTTGTCAAGATTTAAAAAGTTCAATAAATGTAAAATTCATTGAATGGCCCGGCGATCTTGTTTAGCCTTATTTCGCATTGATGCCACTAGGCTATTTGATAGGAACAGCTAATAACAGTACAATTTTTAAGAAATTCTGATGGGGATACGGGGGTGTAGTTTGAAAAAAAATCCATCGTTCAATTTCTGAAAAATTCATTGAATGGCCCGGCGCTCTTGTTTATCCTTAATTCGCATTGATGACACTATGACTATATGATAGGCACTAATGCCTGTTAAAAACAGTCAAATCTTGAAAAAATTCTGATGACAATACGAGGGTGAAATTAGACAAATATTCCACAATTCAATTTCTGAAAAATTCATTGAAAGGCCCGGCGCTCCTGATTAATCTAAATTGTTTAACCTAAATTGATGCCACTTTGATCACTTGATAGGCCGTAATGCCTGGTAACAACAGTCAAATTTTGAAGAAATTCTGAATCTTGTTAACAGGCATTAGGGCTTTTCAAATGGTCATAGTGGCATCAATGCGAATTAAAGCTAAACAAGAGCGCCAAGTCTTTAAATTTTTTTTCAGAAATTGAACTATGGAAATCTTGTCAAATTACACCCCTGTATCCCCATCAGAATTTCTCCAAAATTGTACTGTTGTAAGCAGGCATTAGGGCCTATCAAATGGTCATAGTGACATCAATGCGAATTAAGGTAGAGCAAGAGCGAAAAGCCATTCAATGGTTTTTTCAGAAATTGAACTATGGAATTCAAATTACATCCCTGTATTTCCATCAGAATTTCTTTAAAGTTTGACTGTTGTTACTAGACATAATTGCCTGAAAGTTCGTTGAATGGCCAATGTATTTTTCAGAAATCAAACTATGGAAATTTTGTTAAATTCTCCGTATTCCCATCAGAATTTCTTCAAAGATTGACACTTCAAAGATTGACTGATGTTTACAGGCATTAGGGCCTATCAAATGGCAAAAGTGGCATCAATGCGGATTTAAGGTTAAAAAGAGCGCAGGCCATTCAATGAATTTTTCAGAAACTAAACTTTGGAAATTTTGTCAAATTGGACCCCCGTATCCCCATCAGAATTTCGTTAAACGTTTTCATTAACCGGTTAATTTCGTTTCGCATACGGGGTAGTTGGGGCAACTTCGCTAATTTAATATTTCTCCACGTTAGGCCGAAGTTGACCAGCATGATGGCCTATCAAGTGACCATAGTGGCATCGATGACAAGGTATGCAAACCTAGAACGACAGGCCATTCACTGCTTTTTCGATATATGTATTGAATTAGTGGAATTTTGATAAATTACACCTCTTTATCCCCGTCAGAATTTCTACATAATTAGGCCGAATTTGACCAACAATTATGATATATCCAATGGCCATAGTGGCATCCCTACCTCACTTTATGTTCATTTGGAGCAAGGTTAACAATATTGCATACTAAAACCTTCAAAGTGGTTTCTGTTGATGTGTTGTTGAAATAATTATTCGGCTGATAACTTTCGGCTGAAGAATGTTGATCAACGGTGACGTCTTTATATACTTTCTGCTGAGAAAACGAAGACATTATCTGCATTATCGATGTTTTTGACCTTTCGGCTGGATACTTTCGGCTAACTTTAATAGTATCGTCTTTCTGCTGATATTACACTTAGCAAAACGCTAAACTAAACGGTTTTCACTGTACCCTGCACTAGTTATCACATTCCAAAATCAAAGAACAAAATAATTTTCACCAATATTTTTTTTTTAAATCCATATATTTATTGTGCAATGAAACAAAATACTTGTTTCTAATTTTTACAAAATATTTCCTAACAACTTTATACAATTTTTTTTATTTTCGCAAATGAAAATATTGAACTCACTTGAAAAACTCAAAACATTGACGTTTTTTTCAATCAAAACGAGATTTAATTTATCAAAATTTACTACTCGACTAAAAAAAATCAATTCCGCGCACGTGCAAAACGTTCTAGAAGAATCTTCTTTCTTCTCTGTTTTTCGTTTACATCAACTCGCATTGATGTAAACGAGAAGCTTATAAGGAAAAACATTCTCCTAGAGCGTTTTACAATCGCGCGACACAGAGATGATAAGGAAAAACAAGAACTTAACAAAACGATGCCACATGACAGCTAAAGAGAAACTCCTCAGACTCAAACCCCAATGGAAGTAAAAAAAAATAGCACAGGTGGAGGTGTCATCAGTAAAATGACCTCAGCTATTCTACCACTAAATTATTCGTGATAAACAGAAAATTGTTGAGACAAAAGTCGTAACAAGCTTCATGGCAACTTCGTCGCAACAAACTTCGGCCAGCCGATCTCATTGGTGGTCATTTTTAAAAAAATACTGGGCTTACCAAGTTGACGGTACGACGGATTGAAGGAACGCAAAGTTATTTTCAATACACCTGCTGATGAAATTTTTTGGATCAACTTTGTTACAGGCTGGTTACTGCCAACCTGCAGATTTCACTTAAACACATGCAGAGGCCTCCACGGTGATATTTTGCCGGCTAAGTTCTCAGCGAGAATTGCTAGGGTCGTGGGGTTTGAGGCTTACATGGTTCCTGGCTTACACCGTGATTAAATACAGAAAGTTGGGGAAACGCAAATAATAATAAAACCGAGTTCCGCCGAAACTCGTCGGCCGGAACCTGAGGAACGAACAGCCAAAATCAAAAAAATAAAATAATCATAATGGTAGAGCGGTGCCCTGGTGCGCGCATCCGCCCGAACTCGTACGGTGGTAACCACCGGTTCCGAATCCGGATGCGGGCACCAAGGAACCGCTTACTCTTACGCCGACACAGGGTGGGAATTCCCCCTCATCATAACCAACCCCGAAAAATTAATAATTCATTTTATTTTATTTATACGCACAGAAAAAAGAAACCCAACTTCCCACGAGAAACGAAAAAAAAAAGAAAGGGAGAGAATGATAGGGAGAAACGAGAAACGAGAGAGAGAGAGAGCGAGAGAACAATGCGCATCGAGCGTGCACCCGCTGTGCGACGCTCGATTACAAAATTTTAAATTTAATTTATAATAAATATAATAAAAAATATATACGAAAAATAAAATCAAAAAAAATTTAAAAAATAAAAATAAAAAAAATTGTACCTTAATTATTTAGAACCAGATCTGTTGCGGCCTTGCGCGGCCGTCATGCCACATGTGGTACCACACCCGGACCGTTGCGGCTTTGGTGCCGTTATCGTTGCGGCCGACCACCGATTACCGTATTTGCGCTCGAGCGCGTGCCTGGTTGGGCACAATGTTGCGGCAGACCACCGATAAACAATAGCCGGTTGGCTTCCGTTACCGTTGCGGGCCTTTTCCCGTTAATAAATAAAAAAAACACGAGGTGCCGGTTGGCCACCTGTATCGTTGCGGTACACCCACCAGTAAATTTCTTTGGCCTCGACTGGCCGCCAAAATAGCGTGTTGGGCGTTGTCTCGCTTTAACCGCAAACCACAAAATTAAGTGACCTCACTTGGCAGCCCTTAACCGCTTGGTACTTGGTTTAATTAGTTCGTTTTCACGTGTTTACTTTGCTCCGTATTATTCACCCAGATATATTGACGTCGCGACTTTTATTATCTATACCAACAACTACTATATCCCCATCAAACAATCTTTCTTCACTGGGACAAAGTTTATATATTTTTGCCCCCGTCACACGATTACATCAAACAATTTTATAATTTTCCAGCAGATTATATATATGTATATCTCGTTAAATAAGACACAACATTTACTGTGTTCACTTCGAAATATGGTATAATGAAATCACTTTTAATTTTGTTGTGCGAACACAACATTTCACTCGATGCACGCCATCTGGGCATATAAAAAAAAATCCACTTACAAAACGAACCCAAAAATCTTCTTCACTTACAAAAGGAATCAAGAAAATCCCAATGTTTTCAATATAAAATAAAAACCCTCACTAATTATTAACCATCACTCGGTATAATTTATTTACAATAATCAATAAAATGTTTTAACTTTTTACAATTTCCGTTTATTTTAATTTTTTTTTCAAGTTTTAAAAATCAAGTTCATCCAACAAAACTAGGCGAACTTTTTTATAAAGACAAAACTCGAATTTTATACAAAATTACCAATCTTCACTCTCTAAAAATCACTACTCGAATGAATTTACTCAAAAAAAATTCGAGCGTCGCACATACGACGCGCAAAACATTCCAGAAGAATTGTCTTTCTTCTCTGTTTCTCGTTTACATCAATTCGCATTGGTGTAAACGAGAGGCATATAAGAAAAACATTCTTATGGAATGTTTTGCTTGACACACACTCGATACGCATTGTTCTCTCTTTTCCAACCTCTTTCTCACCCTCGCGCCACCTTATAAAAGGTACGTACAACACAACATCCACAAAAGTGGGGACAACAACCAACACTGAGAAAACATAGCAAGTGGAGGCACAAACCCGAGAAAATACCATACAAACAGCGCTTGTTACGATCATGTAATCGTAACAACTTGTTCCCGAGTTTAGTGAGGTATTTTGGTCGACATGTTGAGGAATAACGCCGCGTCTGTCAGCACGCCACAGTTTACTGGTAGCCATCATGAAAGAGGTCACTTTTACTCCGTCTTTGAATTCTCGAAACTGCCCAAAATATATCGCTGGAAACGATAGTTCGTCACTATGGTCGTCAAAAATAATATTATTTGCAGAAACGAGTCCTCGCTCCAAAGCAGTGTTAACTTGCATAAATTCACGTTAATACGCAAGCTATGCTTTTACAATTCGTTTTTTAAATATTTCACGATGATTTGGAAATTTCGGATTTATTTTACATTTAATTATTTTTATTTTCTGATCGATATTTACAAATACATCCAATATTATTTTTCGGCCCATAGATACTTCCGTAACATGATTTCTATACAATTTTTTTTAGTAACTCTGCCGCTAAAGATGTTTTCACATCAAAAATCACGTTTTGCACACTACACAATGGGCTCGGGATAAATTTATAGTATTCTATCAACAGCGACTTCGAAAACTGTTCACAGGAACATGGAATATGATGTCTTCTAAGATATTAAGATTGCTCCTCGAACTCTTCGAACCAAGCGGAAATTTACTATTTTGATGTATTTACAATTCACGAGCATAAATGGTCTGGGAGTTAGTTCCATAAAACAACCAATAATTATACTCTCCATACTGCAGCAACAATCAGAGAAGAGGAAAATTAGGATTCGTTTTCTCATCCTCTGGCGAGTAGAGCAGTTTATCATTTTATAATCCCATATTTATTCAACGTGTCGAATTCCAACATTATCAGTTAAACAATAGCCGTGTCCCAGGTTGCAAGGCCAGGGTGGCCATATATTAAAAAACTTGTGGTGGCTAGGCCGGGGTGGCCATATAGTGATAAACTAGGTGGCCACATATTAAAAACTTCTTTTAGAAATCATTAATGAATTTCATTTCCATTAAACAAATCCATTTCCATCGTAATCGGTTAAAAACTGCCTGAGTTCCGTCCAAGGTGGCCATTATCCAAAACTTCTTCCATAAATCATTTATGAATCCCATTTCCATCCAACATCTTCAATCACAACAAAATCGGTTAAGAAATGAGTTCTGCCTTACGTGGCCATATTCCAGAACTTCTTCGGTTAAGAATTAGAAGTACTGAATTCGTTTTGCAAAATCTGGATTTTGACTTGTAAAAATTTATGAAATATTTGTATTTATTCTACATTTGATTAAAGTTCCTTTGAAAAAATAAGAATTTGCTTTGCAAAAAATTGAGGTTGATTTAGACAAAATTGACAATGAAGTATAAAAAATTGTGGCATCTCAGCCGCTCAACCGATCGCCATGAAATTTTTACCATGTACAAGTTGCATATCCAGAACCTACCTTATGATATTTTGGAAGGGGCTGGACCCCGGGGTCTAGGGTCTGCGGTACAATTTTTTCGGAAATTTTAATTTTCTTTAAATTTGCCCACGAAAATGAGTTTATGGAGCTTGTTATATGAAATTACTGACATGTTCGAATCCAAGGGGCCCAGCCCTGGATCAAAAATTAATTGTTACATGTATATAGATACAAATATTTGATTATTCCAAAATGACTTCTCAGTCGATCAACCGATCGCCATGAAATGTTTACCATGCAAATATTGCATGGTGAGGATCAATCTTACGATATTGTGAAAGCGGGTGGCTTCCGGGGTTTAGGGGCTGTCGTACAAATTTTTTCAAAAATTTTAATTTTCTTTAAATTTTTCCACGAAAATGAGTTTATGGGGCTGGCTATATGAAATTACTGACATGTTTGAAGCTAAGGGGCCCAGCCCTGGATCAAAAATTAATTTTTACATGTATAGGTACAAATATTTGATTATTTCAAAATGACTTCTCCGTCGCTCAACCGATCGCCATGAAATTTTTACCATGTACAAGTTGCATATCCAGAACCAACCTTATGATATTTTGGAGGGGGCTGGACCCCGGGGTCTAGAGCCTGCGGTACAATTTTTTTCGAAAATTTTATTTTTATTTAAATTTTTCCACGAAAATGAGTTCATGGGGCTGGTTATATGAAATTACTGACATGTTCGAATCCAAGGGGCCCAGCCCTGGATCAAAAATTAATTTTTACATGTATAGATACAAATATTTGATTATTCAAAAGTGACTTCTCATTCGCTCAACCGATCGCCATGAAATGTTTACCATGGAAACGTTGCATATCCAGAACCAACCTTATGATATTTTGGAAGGGGCTGGACCCCAGGGTCTAGGGGCTGTGGTACAAATTTTTTCAAAAATTTTAATTTTCTTTAAATTTTTCCACGAAAATGAGTTTATGAGGCTGGTTTTATGAAATCACTGACATGTTCGAATCCGAGCGGCTCAGCTCTGGATCAAAAAACAATTTTTACATGTATAGATACAAATATTTGATTATTCCAATATGACTTCTCAGTCGCTCATCCGATCGCCATAAAATGTTTACCATGTACAAGTTGCATATCCAGAACCCACCTTATGAGGCTTTGTGTGAAGAAATTGATGCCGAATGTAATTAAAGCAACGAATATTACCGGTAAAAGTAAAGGAGAAGATGTGCTAATTCCGCGCATTCCTATGATTCCCTCCGATTTGCCGTTTGAATTCAAGCAACTACAATTCCCATTACGCCTTGCTTTTGCAATGACAATCAACAAAGCCCAGGGGCAATCATTGAAAGAAGCTGGTGTTATTTTGGAAAATTCATGCTTTTCACATGGCCAACTGTATGTTGCTTGCTCCAGAGTGGGAATGCCAAAAAATTTATTTATTTACACACCATATGGAAAAACCAAAAATATTGTTTATCAAAAGGCTTTATAATAAAAGTTATTAACTAAAATATCTTTATATTTATTATTAACTTTGATCTGGTTGAAGGTTTGTAAAAATGGAGTATAATTATTTGGCAACTGGTAACAAATACCAAACTAAAATTAATTAATTATCCCCACAAACAGGATGTCCAATAGTATCATTACAAAAGTTCGCCTGAATGCATTAACGGAGGCACCCGTTACTGAATACAGCTACTTATAATTTTCTTTTCATATGTGATTGCAACTACAGCGATGTAAAGAGAGAATTCTTGTATAACAATCAAGATATTTGAAATATATACCTCCCGTGCAACGCCGGGCAACTCAACTAGTTGCTCTACAGTTGCTCTACAGTTGTTCGGAGTTAGTTAATTTCTGTCCTTTATTTAATAAAGCTCCACCTTTCTAGCACCCCATCAAAAGGTTTTGTTAAAAGTGATAAACTAATTCGTTTGGTCATCGTTTGGTCAGGATTGGTCACTAGTTTTTATCGTTTGGTCACTTACGATTAAACGGTAAATAAATAATGGTTTTTATCAAACTTCGTTAGGTAATCGTTAGGTCAGGATTGGTCACCACATTTTGACGTTTGGTCATCAATGGATAAGTTTTTATTGCGAGAAAACAAAATCAAAATTGTAGTAATTCAATAAAATCAGGTTCGTCGCTTATTTGGGAATTTCATTTTTCACAATTAATAAAAAATCCAATTGGAATATACCATTTAGATAAAAATATTTCTTTTTTCAAAGAATGGTATCTAAAATGGAAGACATATGATATATTCAATTCAAACTTCATAATTCGTTGAGAATTAGTCACTAGTTTCTTTCGTTTGGTCATCCCTACATAACGATTTATTGCGAAAATTCATGAAAAACTCATAATTTCCACACGATTTTAAGAGTTCGGGGCTAGAAGCTTGATCAATACTAATAATTTTTTGAATCCAACGATCGGAATCGGTTGGTCAACTGTCATTGAAGATTGGTCACTAGTTGTTTTTCTTTGGTCATCTCAACATAATAATTTATTGCGAAAATTCAAATATTGGTCAAGCTTCCAGCCCCGAACACTTGAAATCATGTACAAATTACGTGTTTTTCAAGAAATTTCGCAATAAATCATTATGTTGGGATGAACAAACGAAAAAAACTAGTGACCAATTCTCAACGAATTATGAAGTTTGAATTGAATATATCGGGTGTGGGCCAATTCCCAGGTAAATCGATTAGTACAGTAAATTGAAATTTTAGTACAAAATACTTTTCAAATCGTAACAATTCTCTAGTAAATAAAATTAAGTAACTGCGGCTTAAAGGGACACATGGTTTCTAGGAATATACAAAAATTGGTGTTTAGGTACACGAACTAATGTCATAATTTTTATTGTTGTTGTTCCAATTATTCGTATTGTTTATACGAATAAATTTAAATTGTATATTTGCTCAAATTTGTTGCGCAATATACACAATAAACTTATTGGACAAATAAATAATAATTTTAACATATAAATCTGTGTTCATAAATATTAAAGCACATTTTCATTTCGTGGGAAATGCTAGTGAATATAAAAAAAAATTATGTCTAGAAACATGGCCGCCATATTTTCATGATTCGTTTAGCAAAAATAAAAACCACTAATATTTACCTTTTGTGTTCTCGCTTTACCCTGCTTTTTAGTACAGTATTTCAATTTACCGCATACACTGTTAAAAACGGCATTTATCCTAGATTAACTTGAGAATTGGCCCGCAGACATCATATGTCTTCCACTTTAGATACCATTCTTTGATAAAAGAAATATTTTTATCTAAATGGTATATTCCAATTGGATTCTTTATTAATTTTGTAAAATGAAGTTCCCAAATAAGCGACGAACCTGATTTTATTGAATTACTACAATTTTAATTTTGTTTTCTCGCAATAAAAACTTACCCATTGATGACCAAACGTCAAAATGTGGTGACCAATCCTGACCTAACGATTACCTAACGAAGTTTGATAAAAACGATATAATTTTCTTGCAATGAGGTGCTAGTCGGGAAATTTTTTTTTTAATTTTTCATTATTTATTTACCGTTTAATCGTAAGTGACCAAACGATAAAAACTAGTGCCCAATCCTGACCAAACGATGACCAAACGAATTCATTCATCACTTTTGACAAAACCTTTTGATGCGGGTGCTAGAAAGGTGGAGCCATTTAATAATTTATAGTTTTGATAAACAAAATCAAATGGAAATAGCAACATAATATGTGTTATATAGACAATTACTCATATAAACATTGAAATGGTAATAGCAAAATTTCAAAAATAAAACTTTCGAGGAAGTTGCTCTATGCCACCACCCAGTTTTCAATATAACTTTATACTTTTTCTTTCGGCATAAAGAAGTCATGCCAAATAATTTGTAGCATAACCTTTCTGTCGAACTGTACTACGGAAAATTATTTATAGCCAAAGAAGTGCATATTTGTGTTAAATATAAACTATAACCAATTATAGTAAATAGCACCTGACGTAAACGACTAAACTATATAAGTGAGTTAATAGATTTCATGAATATACCGAGTATGCTTAAAAACTATTATCTATTTAAAAAATTGCTACAAAGTTTAGTGAGGTTATTATGTTGTCTATATATTGTTGCGCAATATCTACAGTTTTAGTATTCATACGTATAGCTAGTCAATTTTAAATAAAATTTTAATGTCTGCTATTTAGTTTTAGTGCCATATGTAAGCTCTGCATTGAGCAGATGAATTTTCTTTCCAAAACAAGTAAAGTATATTTATACACCACATCCTGAATGTCGCACGGTGTTTTTATCTTTTTTCTGGAAATAAAGTTTTTCGTGTTTATTTAAATTTAAATAAAAACTATATACAATAATAAAATTAACAAAAATTTCCATATTTTTGTCTATCTGTTTTCCACGAAATAATAACAAAAAATATAAAATAAACAAAACGAAAGTAAAATTTTTGCACCTTATTTTTCCAGTTGTTATATATTCCGAGGGGTTTTTCCGATTTTTTGAATATACACAAAATTTTTGTTAACAAGAAATACGATTCTATATAGGTATATCGCTAAAGTACTCGTAAATACAAGAAAACAATGATAATACAATGAGAAAGGAACAACAACAACAATCATGTTGTCTTGTTATTTTCCATCGTGTTGATTTAATGTTGACTGCATTTATATTTGTTTTCCCTTTTTCTTTATATTTGGTGTGGTACTTTGTTGCGAACTTGGTTTTCCTACTGTGTACTTGTACTCTCCTCCATCGTTTTAGCTTAATAAGAATAAACAATAAACAAATGTACATAAAAACGATATAGCGCAAGAAGAGTTTTTTGATTTTATTTTATATTTGCATAAAAATTAGGGAGAATTTGAGAAAAGTTCTATTCTACGCTGTTTATACACAACAGTGTAGTACAGATATAACATAAATTTTCGGCTGTCTTATTTAAACATTTTAGTTAGAAAATGTTTCTAATTTTTTGTAGAACCATGTCATATTACATACACATATTATAATATTGTTTGATGATGAGTCCGGGCGGATGGAAGGCGCGAATAAAATTACCCGATTTAGCATAAAACATTGCTATATGTATAGTTAAAGTGGTTTTTTTTGGGTGTATAAAATAAAGAAAACTTTTCCCATAACTAAAACAAAATAAAATGTTAAGCATAAATTTAAATGTTAATAAAATAATGTAATACGGGTTATCATTTAAAATGAAAAAGTATAAACCAAAATGAGATTTTCCAAACATATAATTTATTCTCGGTTTACTTGGTGGAACTCGTAATTTTTTCAATGTGACTATTTTTAAGTGACTATAATGAGGGTGAAATGCATGCATTGCACGAGGAAATATTTTGTATATCCATAATATTAAATACGTTAGTTGCGCTATCTATATAATAAATAAAATTAATGAAAAATTCAATTTATATTAATTTTTGATTAAATACGTGGACTGCATTCGAGAAACCAAAATTATCAAGGTCCAACAATTTTTTTAAATTTCAAACTTGGTTTTTCATTTCAAACAACTCAAGGGTGACGTCCCTTAAGCTAGCAGAACCCATACAGCAGAACATTACAAAATAGTATGGATAATTATAGGCTAATTATGGGCTATTCAAATGCCCCATTAAAAAATATTGGGCTCCATCCCTACCAACTAAAGTGTAAATTCTGCTAGCTTTAGAAAAAGTTAGCAGAACTCATATCAAAAAATGATTTAAAAACAATTGGAAAAATAAAGGTTAATTTTAGGCTAATTAAATGCAATATTTAAATTTTTTTATTCAGGTCGATCTAGAAATTGCAAAAGGCTTTATCATATCAAAGCTAGCAGAACCCAAATCGACTTAACTTTAGGTCATTTAATCTAAAGCTAGCAGAACCCAAATCGATAATCGGACCAAAACCGAAATTACAACTCAAAACAAGATCTATTGACGGGGCATTTAATTAGCCCATAGTTAGCCTAAAATTATCCATACTATTTTGTAATGTTCTGCTGTATGGGTTCTGCTAGCAAGGGACGTCAAGGGTGCGATAATGGATTTGTACGCCACAAGTGACAGCATTATCTCAAAATATAATTCTTTTGTTATAAATAATTACCAGCGGACAGTTTTTGGCTTAAAATTCGTCATTCCTTAAATGTCTGTGAAGTTGGGCCTACAAGTTAGCACGTAAAACACTGAGGCATCACTAATGGTTTGGATCCCGAATAATGTCGTTTTAGTATAAGCCAGCACGAAAAAATGTACATATTATTAAAAAAGTTAGCACGAATTTTGTTTATATTTAAACAGATTGTTAAACACGGAAAAAATAGTACGAACAATTAGTACGTAAGTTTTCAATATGTACATAATATGCAACAAATTTTTCAAATATCAAAGCCAATTTTTATCCATTGAATAGTACTAAAAAATGTACACAACAAAATAATCAAATATTATAATAATAAATATAATATTAAGTGTTTAATTTGTTTAAGAATTTTTTCGGCTTTTCGGACAAAATATTATTTTAATGGACACCCATACAATGTTTACGACTATTTTAGTCGCAGAAAACAAAGAGGCCATTTATTAACAATATTTCTACCACAAAAGTAGAAAAAATGCACTCCCCTCCCCCAAACCTTTAACCCCAGGGCGTACTTGTGTACACAAAGAACACAAACCCTTGCAAAAATGAGAACTCCCTTAGGTAGCTTCTTGGCAGCTTGGTTTCGTACTGATAAAAAGTTGGTCTAGTCATCAGGTTGCAACGACCAAACTGCAAAAATCCAACTCTTGCTTTGTACCGATAATACAAAACAAGAACATATCGATTTAGCGAATTATATATCACTAAATCAGAAACCACAGGAAATTCTCACTATGTATGTGTAACAATTCTTCTTAATTAAGTGTTTAAGTTTCCTATAAAACTGAACGTTTTCATTTAATAATAATGTCGTTAACTTATCCATCGTCCAATAATTAATTTTTTATTATTAAATAAATAATCAATAATAAAATGTTCTAAAACATAATGGTGGTTTGAGCATTAGCTAGAGTTAGCACGAAAATTTTATATAAAAAATAATTGGGTTAAATCGATTCCTGCAGGGATATTCCAAAAACTTGTCGGACAAGAAATTGATTTTAAATTAATGTAGGACAAATTATTTTAAATTAAAATCAATTTCATGTCTGAAAAATTTTTGGAAAAGCCCTGCACGAATCGAATTTGCTCAACCAATTTCTTATAAACGGGAAATTTTCGAATATGCACAGCACGAATCGATATTCCTCACAAACAAATCATGAGAAAATTCAAAAACTTTCCGAATAATTTTGTAATAGGGCCTTCTTTAAAATAAAATAAAGTTCATAAAGGACAAGATTTTGGAATAGCCCAGCAGGAAACGATTTAGCTTAATTTAGAACAGTTTATTATTGAGGACTTCCTATTTATTTGATAATAAAAAATTTAAATTATTGGACGATGGATTAATTAACGAAATTATTATTAAATGTAACCATACAGTTTTACAGTAAACTTAAATATGTGCATGCTTTTATATTTATTATTATAATACATAATTGATTTTTTTGTTTTGTACATTTTTTTAGTACTATTCAATGGAAAATTTGTTTTTGATATCTGATAAAAGTATTACCATATGTATATTTTTAAAAAATACGTGCTAACTTTTCGTGCTAGCTTCACATCGGTATTTCTTAACAAATTACGTTGAAATTTAGATAGTCGTATTGGTTTGGGATTTTAAAGTTAGTTTCGGACAAAACTCAAGGATCTGCTAATGCTGGACTAAACCTGGGCATTGCAGACCACTCCTTAAGAATTTTCTTTTCTAAGGTATCTGTATATTCTACACGGAAGCGGGAGAGAATTCGTCTATTTCTTAATTAATAATATTTGTAAAATTTGAATCGCATATATAATTCAGACAAAATTTAATGATTAAAATTTAGAGTAATTTTCTCATTTTCTGCAGACATATAAGTAATCTCACGTCATTTCCGACCAACCTTTTCGATCCCATCACAATCGGTTAAGAAATTGGCAAACTCCGTCCCAGCTGGCCATTTTAAAGAACTTATTAGTTACCCGGCCAGGTTGCCATATTATAGAACTTCTTCTAAAAATTATTTAGGAATCTCATTTCCGACCAACATATCTCCACCATAAACCTTGTTAAAGTTAGCCGAAAGATTTTAGCCGAAAGATAATGCAGATAGTGTCTTGACTATTTTAAACTCTCTTTATACTCTCGCTCCTATCGATTTTTAAATTCCTACAAACTGAAATAATTTCTCCTTCACCCGAATGATGAAATTCGATCCTAAATTCTCCTAAATTCGAGTTCATGACTGATTTTTGCTGTATTCAAGACACTATCTGTATTATCTTTCGGCTGGAAAGTTTCGGCTAACTTTAACAGTATCCACCATAATCGGTTATGCAATTTCCAAGTTCCGCCCCAGGAGGCCATATTAAAGAACTTCTTCCAAAAATCATTAAAGATTCCTATTTTCATTCAACATACCCAATCCCATCATAATCGGTTAACAAATTATGGAATTCCACCCCAGATGGCCATATCCCGGAACTTCTTCAAAAATTATTTAAAATTCCCATTTCCATCCAGCAAACCCAATCCCATATTCCGCCTTAGCTGGCGATTTTCCAGCACTTATTTGTTATTTGGCCAGGTGGCCATATTATAGAACTTCTTTCCAAAATCATTTAGGAATCTCATTTCCGACCAACATATCGAATCCCACCATAATCGGTTAATAAATTAATGAGTTCCGCCCCAGGTTGCCATATCATAAAACATCTTCCGAAAATCATTTTAGAATACCATTTCCACCAAACATACCCAATTCCATCATAATCGGTTAAGAAATTACCGAGTTCCAAAAAACATCTAGGAATCTCATTTCATCATCCATTCAAGGTACCCAATCCCATCATAATCGGTTTGGAAATGAGCGAGTTCACTTCCAGGTGGTCATATTCCAGAACTTCTACCAAAAAATAATTTATGAACCTCATTTCAATTTAACATTCAAAATCCGATCATAATCGGTTAGGAAATGGCCAAGTTCCTCTCCAGATGGCCTTATTCCAAAAATCATTTAAGAATCTTTTGTCCATCTAATCCATAAAACCAATCCATTCATATACAGTTAAGAAAATACAGAGTTCAATGCAAACGGTGAAAATTAAAATGGTGGGGCTTCGATCTCCACCGCATGCTGCGCATCACAGTCCCCACTCAACGTAACGAATTCTCTGACCGTTTAGCTATTTCGCGGTGTAATTAAATTTCGAATGTAGATGATATAGATACATAGCTGCAGCATCAGACTGTATCTACCGATTTCGTTATCACCAGTTTTTTTAATTATGCTACCCTATGCAAGCAAACTGAAAGACGTATTCACGTCAAAATACGTTCGACTGTTTTTCTAGTAACAAAGGTTACTTGAGACTTAAAAAGATGATTTGGGGAAAATTTTTGGATTAGAATTTTCACTATAATTTTTTTTTAAATAAAGTTCGTTACAAACCCCGTGGCACTCTGTAAATCTTTTCAAAGCTCCTCAAAATGCGCCGCTTGATAAATCGGTAGTTCGAAATGGATGGCCTTGTACTTAGACACACAATGCAAAGAGACAGATATAGACTTAATAAGTTTATTAACCTCACCGCTTGATTTTGGTAGTATCTCTATAATAAATTGTTGTTGATAATAATTAGCGTTAATTGCATGGAAGTGATGCATCTTCGTATCACTTCCATGGTTTTCATTTTGCCTCTCGGTATCCAGAATTGTTGTCGTGTCATTGATAGAAGAAGAGTAGGTCCTGCATGCTTGTGATCTGAATGTCTTGAAAGGTTAAAAATCTGATTCTTGATTTTGAAGAGAGGATTATCGGGTGCTTGGTGGAATATGGCGCCAAGCTCTATAGAGTCTACTGCCAACTTGAAGTAATTCTGGGTCGTCCTGGAATGATTTGATGGTGCTAGCTTTATTGACTTCTCCAGAGAATCGTAATGCCTGTATGTCATCTTTGAAAATTTCTCGTTGGTCATGTTGCTAAAGCAGGTGTATTATCTGGGCAAGTGCATCTCTTCTTTAGTGTACTTTATCAATTCTTGTATCCCGGATTTCATTTTTTTCGATTTCATCATCTTAATCTTTCATTCCGGCATTATATGATTGCTACATCGCATTGTGCTTGTTTGATTGGGGTGATATTTCGCATAAAAATTGTACAGCCAGTTGTCTGTTAACTCTCTTACGGCTAGAAAACTGTCTGCTGTGGTCCCATAAGCAACCATATCTGGTGGCATTACTCGTGGCAACAATTACAGCAAGATCGGTAGCAACCCTTATGTACTCTAAAAATTATTATTTTTACTTTCGCATAGACATAACAATTCGTACGCGTTAGTGCACCCACAAAACTCTTTAGTAACGAAAGAAAACAAAAATCATATTAATTTTCCTTAACGACATGTTAATTATAAATTTCCTTTTAATTTTGTTTGTTTATACAAGTCTACAAAAGAAAAACAAAAAAATTTAATTTCCAATTAATAAAAATAAAAATTAACTTGCTAAATTGTTATTGTAACAATTTTTTTTTATAACAAACATAACCATTAATAATATTGTTATTATCACCCTCGGGGGTGACATAAATATTCTGTCAAAAATTCAAACTTTAATAATACGAGTATATATGAAAAGTATCAAACAAAAATAACAAATGATAAAGAAGAATAAGTTGAACCCTTTTCAGTACTCTACCACCACTCTAGATCATTCATGATAGATATCTACTTACGAGTATGTATATAGCTCTTGCTAGAAAGACACAAAATCAAAATAAAATTTCCTTAAACAATTTTGTAATCTTTGGAAAAGTTTTTGATTTAGGTGTTGTTGTTGTTGTTGTTTTAGAAAGGAACTCCTAATAAAATCAAATTTATTTTTCTGCTGTTAATATTTTACACAAAACTACTTTAAAAATGATAGATACCTACTTCATATATCTACAAAGATAGCAAATCTTAAAAATGGGTTTGTTACTTTAAAAAAAAAAAATTGGGGTTTCTTGGAGACACTGTGACTGCGGTATACAACTATGTATGTATATATATGTATACTGAAGAAAATTTGTCAATCTTAAATGAGGCATTAAAAGATAAAAATTTTAAATATTTTTTTCTAGATAAATATTCAACCCTCGGAACAATTTTCTTTTTGGTTCAAGTGAAATTAAATTAATTTTAAACGAATCAAAAAATGTTATTTCTGGTTATTTTTATGTTTCGGGTTTTCCAGGGAATATTTCTGTAATTGGGTGGAACTATTTTACTTATCGTTTGGTTTTCCCTAAATGTTTGCCTATTAAACGAACAAATATTATATTATGGGAAAAGGATAGCAAATTCCTGTTGAATTTTCCGTTTGACTAGCAAAATGATTTATATAAATAGGATATAAAAAAAAAACCGCAAGCATTACATTTATTCAGAATAGAGTTTAGAGGAGGGTTGTACATCTCACGTTTAAATTTAAAAAAGAAGATTTTTTTAAAATTTTCGTAAACCTATTACATAGATTTTTAGAAAATGCTATTGTACTTTTCACCTAACTCCCTCTATATGTAAAATAGTTATAATTAAATTTGTGGCGAATGTTACAGTTCTCGACATTTGCTGTGCATATAAGTAAGCTTTTTGTGTTCTTTACGAGTGATAGTGCAAAATACGAATGATCTTAGCTGCAAATTACATGTTAATGAAGTTAGCAGTAAATTTTCGCCAAAAATTTTGGGTTATAAATAAAAATTAGTTTCACATAATTCACTAACAGTGAACAACTGTGCCAAAAATCAGGGCATATTTTATGTAGTATCATAGTGAAATAAATGAAAACCTGGACGCATGTTTAGTGGTATTTTGGACTGGCTGAAATACATACTTACTGTGTCACACAGGCTCTACTTGGGAGTTCCATGAATTTGAATAATGTTTCAAATTTTATTTCACCGATCCTAGAGATGTTCACGAGGTCTCACCTACATTGTCACATAGATCAATCAAAATCCTATGAGAGTGTTGAATGGGATCTAGTTATGATGCTTTTAATTTGTTCAGATACATTTTTACGTCCACGGTTATTTCGCCTATTCCAGAAATGTTCACATAAATGTTTTACATATTCGAATATTTCAGAAAATTGCCTATCAATGTTGTGAAAATGGGACAAGAATGATGATTTTCATTATTGTTTCCAAAATTGAAAATTTCTTCATTTTCAATCTTATTCTCAATTGGAATTTTACTCAATTGACATTCCCAAATAAGCTACAAACCCGATTTTTTTGTAAAAATAATCAAGCAACAGAAATCCTAGAGATGTCCCAATGGTCACGTTTATGGTTTTCGATTATACTTACTGTGCCATATACGACCTAGAAGTTTCATAAATTTGAATAAAATTTAAATTTTATTTCACCGATTCTATAGTGATGTACGCGGGGTCTCACATACATGGTCAAATAGATCAGTTAACACTCTGACTGTCATATAAATGTTTAGGATACAATTTCACTACAAAACATATCCAATTGGAATATTTTTAAATTTAACAGTCACAATGATATTTTGAATATATAGCCTTAAGATAATTGACAGCATTGTTCTTAGCTACCATTATTGCTCGGTCGCTCAACCAAATATGATTGATTTTGTGTTGCTGTACTATGTTCGGGAAGACAGTTTGAGTCAGTACTTTTTTGAATTGTGTAGTACTACAGAAAGTGGTCGGTAGTCTAAAGAAATCATTTAAATTATCGATTAACATTAGATTTCACAACTCATCTGCTGGTGGGTCGTTTTGCAACTGATACACACATTTTTAGTGATGGTCAGTGTTTTTTATACATCTCTTGACAAATTTGAATATTTCAAATATGTGTTTAGTTCATCTGCAGCAGTAGAGCGGGGAATAGCTGGTAAAGTTTGTCGCAAATCACCTGCTAACAATATCATAGATCTACTTATAATCCTGGTTTCCTCGTTGATCTGTGTACAAATGTTCTAAATTCATCGGAATCAAATTGTTGTCAAAATGTCTCGTTCTTTGGAAGATTGGGCGATTTCATACTTTACTTATTCTGTTAATGCTTAATTTGCCACTGTGTTGTTCATCGACGCTACAGAATTGTCTATACATGTCCTTGTCGAAAATAGCGTAGACAATTGATTTGAGAGTATATAATGTCAAGAATTGATAGAGGTTATAGAGAATTTGTAGATAATGTTGTTTATTGCTTTTCCGTTGTTGTTAACATTTTTCTAAAATAGAAAGTCATCATCTTATAATTTTTCAGTTTAAATTGGAGTTTACCTACAGTAGGTCACAGCCAAAATTATGCAAGCCATTTTTATTTTTTTTAAAGTAAATATCCAAAAAACAATTATAAATATCCATTTTTAATTTACATTTATTATAAGCTTCAGTTTTAATTTCATAAAACGAAACAAATATAAAATTTCAATTTACAACAAAATAGTAACAAAAAACAAAATGTCCACTTAAAAACATGGCACAGCTAAAATGGTGCTCTCTCTTTGTTTTTAAAATAGTGGTACTTTTTCTTACAAAACAAAATTTTCCATGAAAACAATTTTGAGTATCAATTTTAAGCAACCTTTTGTGAGATTATAGTCAATATATTGCGTCAATATAGGCAAATAAGTGAAATTTTACAATAATTGAAAAAAAAGCTCACAAGTATTGAAACGCGTGGATTAGTTATTAAACGCTTTAAAGATAGCAAAACTCACAGAAAATTGCAGAAATGGTGAAAACAACTTCTTCTACTGTTCCGCATATTATCGAACGCTTCATTTATCAACAGCGTATTGAAAATAAGTCTAGAAAATAAAATATTTTCCGAAAAAGATTGTCGATGGATTGTCCGAAAAATGAAAGAGAACACCAAATTAAGTGCTCCAAAGTGGGTCGAGGAGACTGAAAATATTTAAATATTTACATAAAAAATGTCATCCATAAACAATACGCAGAATATTAAGAGAACCAAATTTTCATGGTGCAATGATGCGCAAAAAGCCATACATCGTAAATCTAGAATTAAATTGGCTTAAACCTTCTGGAGCCCGGTTTTATTAGCTGATGAAAGCAAATTTAACTTTTTTGGATCAGACGGAAGAAACTATGTATGGAGAAAAACTAATACGGAGCTAGCAGCTAAAAATTTACGAAGCACTGTTAAACACGGTGGAGGCCATTTTATGTTACGGGCTTATATGGCGGTTTACGGAGTTGGAAATTTAGAGTTTAGCAATAGCAATTTGAACAAAAATGTATATTTAAACATAGTAAAAACATAGTAAAAAGAAATATGAAGTTATATATTAAGAATCGTTTTCGGTTCTACCAGGACAATGATCCGAAACACAAATCTCGAATTGTTCAAAGTTGGCTCATTTGGAATACTCCTCATGTCATGAAAACGCCTGCCCAATCACCAGCCATCAATGTTATTGAAAACTTATGGTCTATACTCGAATGCGATATCAGAAAATATGAGATTAAGAATCTAGCGAACTTAAAAAAGACATTGTTATAGAAGAGTGGAGTAAAATAACTCTAAAGTACACTATAAAACTAGTATATTCGATGCCAAAAAGACTCAAAGCAGTTCTAAAACAAATGGGATATCCTACTAATAAATTAATTATACAAAGTAAAAAAAATTAGTTACAAACATATAGGAATTCATTTTTTGAAGAATTTTTAATACTGCATCATTTAGCTGTGACGTGTTTTTACGTGTAAATTTGGTTTTTTGTTACTATTTTGTTGTGAATTGAAATTTTATATTTGTTTTTTTTATGAAATTAACAATTAATACTGAAGCTTATAATAAATGTAAATTAAAAATGGATATTTAGAAACCATGTTAAAGTTAGCCGAAAGTGAAAAAATCGACAATGCAGATAGTGTCTCGACTACATCAGCCGAAAGATAATGAAAATATGTATTATAATGACACGAGACACTGCGTTATCAATTTTTATCAATTTTTTTTTCACTTTTGGCTAATTTTAACAGTATTATTTATAATTGTTTTTTTTGGATATTTTCTTTAAAAAAGTATAAATTGCTTGCATCATTTTTGCTGTGACCCACGGTATATTTTGAAATTTAAAATGATTTTTTTACAAAACGAATAGGTAAAATTAGTACATTCGAAATCATTCAAATCATATTGAAATTATTAATTAGAATTACCTTCTGGGTGTATCATCCCAAACACCACACGATACATACTATTGCTAGACAAATTCTTAATTTTAAACTCTTACCAGCGAAATGACCTTTTTGGCTCAGAAGTCACAATTTGGTATTATTATTCCGAAGATATAATAATTTGAAGAAATTTCTCTAACTAAACTCATGTCAAAATTTTTTATATTACAATTGATGCGGTATGGTACCAGTGCAACAAACCGAAATACCTGGAACTAAAAACATACTAGCTGCTCCTTCCTGATAATTGAATTCATATCTATCGGCGATGCACAAATTTGTATACTAAAAAACTTTTTCGACAAATGAGTTTTTTGATAGATTTTAGTTGTGTTTTGATCCTAAAGGAAAATGTTGAAAATGTACAGATGTGGCCAAAATGTTGGCTAATGTTGTATTTGCCAGACTCATCCCTTTCGCTGAAGACATCATTAGCGACTCTATGTGGCTTTTGTTTTCGTACCAACCTATCAACCACTGACCAGTGTTGTACCATGAGGATCATCTTGGAAAAATGTTGGGAGTACAACATAACCATACATCAACTATATATAGACTTCCGACAGGCATATTTACAGTATAAAGCGAGACAACCTATATGAGCCGCGCTCATGGGGTGCCTGAAAAACTCATCCCTGTGTAAATTAACAACGTCTGGATTTAACGAGTCAATTTGTCGCTTGAGACGTTGTAAGGAAAAGCAACATTGAAACTTCGCGCTGTATATACAATAAATCAGGCCAAATTCATCGATATGCATATCGTGCTCCTTGGCCGAAGAGATATCAAGGATATGTTTCATACCGCTCAATCGCTGCGTAATAAGGCTTGGTTTGAAGGTGAATAGTATACGAACACCAAATTTTTAATAACACCCAGGAACATCTCCATGGCAAATCTCGAAATTTGCGACCTTAATTTTGATAGCGTCGGAAAATTTAAATACCTCTTATCAGTTATAACATCGTTGAATAATATGCGGGCAGAAATAAACGCCCAAATCGCTGCTGGACATCGACATTGTTATCTACCTTTTAAAGGAAGGTCATCCGTTCTATTAAAGTTGCAATCAATGAGTATCGGATTCGCATGTACCACGAAAAAAAGCAATTTCTCCGAGGTAGCGATATTATTGGATTCATCAAATCAAATCGAGTTATAGATGGTTTGGCCATGTTGCTAGGTCTCCATAACAACGAATAATTAACAAAGTGTTCCATCAACTCGTATAAGGATGTCGAAAGTGTAGAGGACGGGGGCGATGGACCGGGACGGATGGAGGACCATAGTGTGGGAGGCAAAATCCCTTGGGATGTGAAAGCTAGAGAGAGAGATAGAGAGGTGTACGGATATGGTGGCTACACGACGAGTTTGGGCACAATTGATTGTTTTGTCTGGAATTAGCAGATTAAAATTGAAGAGAACTTGTATGCTATTTATTTGCTTGATTTTTTTTTTTTATTTTTATTTTTGTTTTGAACGAAAAACATAATAATTTCGAACAAATAGTCAAACTATAAACTTAATTGTTAAAAATTTATATTGAAATTGTTAAAATGTCATCTGCAACTTGAAAATAAAAACAAAAATTCAGGCTAACCTGCCATCTGCGAAACACCAATACCTCGATATAAGGCCAAGATCGGTTCGTAAAAATATGGTATAACTGCGACTTGCCAAAATCAAGGGTAGCATTTGTCAGATTTCTTATAAAGTTGTTGTGGATTATGTAACTTCATTCCAGACATATTTGGTTTGCCTTCGAAGAAGGAAACAAAAATCTTACAAAAGTTATGTATGTCTCTCTATTTGCCTTTCCCTAAAGCTGCTCACACCGAGTTTATCTCTAATCTAACCACAAACGCTTATCCCGCATATATGAATTTTTCATGGAATGGGTAGAATCTCATTAAATTTAAATACCACCAAACCTACCACATTTTGCTAGATTATGGGAAGCCACAGCTAAGAACATAAAGCACTACATTGTTAGGCGAGATGGAGGCGAAGCTAAATTCGCGACCAACTTTCCAGCAAACTTTTTGATAGACAAGCCGGCGACCCAACTACCAACTGAAGATATTGTCTGTGATATAACTATTAAAGCTATCCAGATGGCACATGCTCCAGCAATATAATTAGCACATTTGGCAGAGATGGCCTCTTGAATATATTACTAATCTACAGCATCGAAGCATATGGCACGTACTGAAAAACCATTTCAAAAGCGATGACATAGTTCTTATTAAAGAAGTAAACCTGCCTTCGTCAAAATGGTTCATTAGCAGAATAACAGAAATTTGCTGAACAAGGTAACATGGTGTTAACATTAAAACAACTGACCCCGATTCAATATTGCCAGGTTGCACCTATTAGAAAAATCTAAAGCGTTCTTAGCATTGAGTCGTGCAATCGGGGGTAGAGAAGTGGGTAGACTACGACAACCCAAATCGCAGAAAATAGTGGGGTAAGCTTGGTTATGCATCAACTTCAACCGTCAAACCGAATATTCATTCATCTGGTGGGATCCGTTTAGAGGGATCTGCTGTTAGCTACTCCAGCCTTACGAAACCATCACTGAAGAACGTTATCAACAACAATTTATAGCCTAGCATTGAAGCTCAAACGCCCACAGTGTTGCAAAAGACATGACAAACTGATGTTACATCTGCCGTATTGACCAGGCATTGCTCCTTCTGACTACTATTCGTTCCGATAGATGACTCATGACCTGGCCCAGCAGCATTTCATTATTTACGAGGATGCCATAAACTGTCATAGCTAATGTTGGACAATACTTTAATTAAAATATATATTTTACGAATTTCTCTGAATAAAGCTCCCCAAAATATTAAGTTGACTCAGAAACTGTCAAGAAATATGTACAAGCTATGAATCTGTAACGCAAACCAAAAACTCGGCGCCAGCAACTACAGCCAAACAAATAGCTGCAACCAAGCCTAAATTAAAAGTGTAATGGATGATGAAACTTATTTCACTGTTGAAGGCCATGAATGACAGCTAAAATACTACTACTACGTCTCCCGATCACGGAGCATCAGAAAAGAAGAAGTTTATTCATAAGACTTAGTCTCCAGGTAAAATTATGTTGTGGTTGGCAATTAGCTAACGAGCTGTCAGTATTTTATTTTTCATATGTTATAATTAAAATGAGTATGTTTTATAATTCGATTATAGACTCGTAACTATTCAGTATAGAACCTTGTTAGTGACATCTACCATCAGCAGAATCTAACCAAAGTAGAGTACGCAAAATTGTAATTATAAAATTAAAAATCAATTTGCGACAAATTGTAAATCACATTAAGAATATTGAAAACTTGATGTTTGATTAACCTGATATTAAAACAATTCATCAACCATTTGTGATAACAAATCAAATCAATTTGCGTAATAAATCATTTATCTATCTTGCTATTTGGTCAATTGACCAACAAACCATTCACTTTACTGTATCAATCATCACGTATGTGAAGTAATCCCAGAATTCTATCCCAGAAAATAAAAAAATTTAATCAGGCAACACTAACTTATGTGCCGACGGGCTCAAGTAAAGCAATTAAAATTACCTATTTGCGTTTTATTTATTTATTCACCATACACTCAAATGGTTAATCGCAATGTTTCATTCTTCGTTTAAATGACGATAATGCAGATGTTGTATTTTTTTATGATCGATAAAACCGAAATTTTGATTGTTATTTTTCTGGGTCAACTAAGCCTCAACCAGTCAGGAATAAGAAATTAACAAAAAAATAAGAATTTTAACGAAGTCAATTGTTTTTCGTTATTGCGATTTAATGCTGAATAAAATCCCGTTTTATTTTAGACATTTCTGACAGAAGTTATCATGCACGCCGCGAATTTTCAGTGTTTTTGGAAAACCCTTGTAGCAGACGACAGTGGGCTAACAAAAATCTAAAAAAAAAAATTTGTATACTTTCAGTTAAATAAAATGTCAATGAAAAGTTTTATTAAAATATGTATCTTTTTATTCCAAAAAAAAAAATCTTTGAAAAACTTTTTTTTTTCAATTTTGAAGGTGCTATGTCACCTTATACATAAATGAATTTCTTATGAATTTTTGTATTTTACTATTTTTCATCTTTGGATATTCATGAAATTCCACGTATCCAGACAGCGATTCATTTTGGTGAAGGAAAATTTTAGAGTTGGGGTCGTTTGCCCGACTTTCAAAATCCCGATATTAAAAAATGCAATAATTGTAGAGACTAACGGCTTCCATAACTCTCACGGGCACGCGGGAGGTCGCTGTGCTCCCCCCATCACTTAACCTTCCGATGGAAGGGATATATTCTATATAGAATCTATTAATGACACCTAATCTAGTAGGTAGGTAAAAAAAATATTAAATATTAAATTTTGTTTTTTATCTATAAAAAAACAAAATTTAATATTTAATATTTTTAAAAAAATCTCGACTTTTGTCGGAATTTTTAAAGTTTCAGCATAATCGGAATTTCGAAAATCGAGGTTTTGAAAGTCGGAATTTTAAAAGTCGGTATTTTGAAAATTCGGTCTTCAGGGTACAAAAAATAAAAAAATAAAAAATATATATTTCTACAAATAAAAAAAAAATAAACAAAAAAATCGACCTTACGACATATTCCGCCCGTTGACTCATTCGACCCTTCGACACATTCGGTCCTTTTAAATTTGGCCCTTTGACGTTCGGCCCTTTGATATCATACAAAAATAACCCGTGAAATGTTTCACAACTAAGGCCAATTATTGAAATTTTTTGGACAAAGTTGAGGAGAAGGTATACACAGCAACGGATATCGTACAAAAAATGTTGCATGTTTGAATAAAAAGATAAAAAGAGAATTAAAGAAGACTGATCAGGAACAAAGGTGGCAATGAAACAAGTGTCAGAAAGGTTCAGAAAAGTCAATCGATATGAGGCGCATATTTGTCTGTATATTTTATCTAGCAATTAAAGTTTTAAATAAATTATGGATCAGAATTGTTTGTTTAGTAAATCAATTTGTTTACTATTTTTTGGTTGTCAATATTTTATTTCTCATACGTAGTGATTAAAATGAGTATGTTTTATAATCTGATTATGTATGTAGGTACTGGTAATTGCTCAATATACAAAATCGTTCTTTGTGACATTTACCTTCAGATATTAAAAATATGTCAATATAATATTAATTATTGCTCAAGATCTACAAGAAAAATTTTACATTCTGAATCCAGTCAACGTTGCAAACACAATTATTAAATTAAAAATAAATTTGCGACAAATTGTAAATGAGATTAGGAATATTGAAAACTTACTGTTTGATTAATACTTGGAACTTAACCAGAAATTAAATTTATTCATCAATTCATCAACCATTTGTATAGCTTTATGATGTAAGTATTCGCCCATGATTTTTTTATAGTTTAAGCTCAAATACTAGTTATAAGTAATATAAAATATAATTATGTCTGTCAATATATGTGGTCAGTGGTGGCTTCAATATAAGATAAACATACTATTCCTTAATCAAACTTTAAAAACTAAAAATTATTAGACATTCTAAACCACCTATTTTGACCAGCTTTGTACCACGGTAAGCGGGAAATAGGTATTACGTGCAATAAACATTAATATATCGGAACCATACCATCTAGGCTGAACCATTCCAACATGCACCGAAGTTAAATCGCTGGTATTCGAATCAAGATTACATTTTAAGTTAATGGAATTACAATAGGATGAGTTGCCAATTTGCGAATATTAGTGGAGTTATAGAGAAACTTTACATCATTCATCTCTTTTAGAAATAATGCTGCGCAAATAACATATTTGACGTATTATAACGCTCTACGAAGGAATGTGTAAAAATTAATCCACCATAACCGAAACCTTTGAAGACTTCCATTAACACTGCATTACAAACAATTATTTCTTATCGACGTATTATGATAATATCATTGTTAATTGTACTTCCAAACTTGCAAAACTCATTAAAATTTGCCATTTAGAAAATGATATCAATTACCAAATCATATCTATATTTGCCAACACTTAACATAAAATTTATCACCCTAAACAAATTTTAAGGATTTTTCTCGGTTTCCATTTAGATAAAGGTAAATTATCTAGCCTACATACACCTCTTTCTCTATACTGGTACTTAAGCACACAGTAGATGAGCTTTTACATAATATTTTTTGTCACAATAATGTTGATTTCAATTATGTATTCAAAATTTTTCCAACAAACATTTTTGATCGAAAAAAAAAATTAAATTAAAACTGTAAACAAACTCTTGAAATGTTTTCATGCGGAAAATTAAAAAAAAAATGTGTATGAATAATAAAACAATTTTTAATTTTATTTTATTTTTCAAAATAAAGATAACATATATAAACAGAAAATTAAAAATCATTAAATTTTCTAAAAATAAATTTATCTCGGTACCCAAAACAACGCACATTATATCAATTACATGTGCGTCTTTTTTGTCGAAGGCCCCCCCTAAATATATACGAACGTACAGTAATATATACCTTTTCCAGATGGAAAATTGTAAGAATTTCATAAAAATTTCGGGGTGCTTATAGGGAATATGACGTGATTATTCTCTTTGGTAGCACAACACTCAATGCTTTTAGTATCGAAAAACTCATTAAAATCCATTTAACACTGTCAGTAAGTTTTTTTTCCGTTCGTAAAACTCAAATAAACGTGTCGTATTTTAGGCAGATATCTACTCATTACGCCTGAAATGTTTTAATTCAATTAGGAACAATAATAAATACAAGTTTATTGCATTCAAAATCATTATTTCGATGAAATTTGATACTAATTTAATATTCAAATAGATAGAGGACCTCCTTTCTCCCCCGGTATTTTGGCATATATAATGAACTTTAACCAAATTAATTTAATTTAACGTTACCATATTTTTGTTCGAAAACTTTGATGCTTGACGTCCCTTAAGCTAGCAGAACTCATACGGCTGAACATTACAAGATAGTATAGATAATTATAGGCTAATTGTAGGCTAATTAAATGCTCTATTAAAAACCTTTGGGCTCCATCCCTTTTAACTAAAACGCGGGTTCTGTTAACTAGAAACTTAAAGATTAATTTTAGGATAATTAAATGCCCTATTTATTTTTTTTTATTATATTTGCTGTAGGAGAAAATTAAGGCTTTATCACTTAAAAGCTATAACAGAAACCCAATCGAAAATGGGACCAAAAATAAAATTCGAACGCAAAACAAGAACATTTGACAAAAAACAATTTGAGGCTCATTATGGCTCATTAAACTCGTTCATGTCCAAACTTCAGGTCATTTAACCCTAATGTGAGGGACGTGGGTACCCGGGTACCTTCTGCCCTTTTAGACGTCTATTTTACTCTCAATGTATGATTTACTCCAAATAAAATCTTTAAATTTTATGAGAACTTCTAGTTCAATTGGTATAGATTACGATCATACTTGAAAATGAGAAATGTTACAACCTGGACGAACGTGGAAATATAAGTTAATCACAAAAATTAAGATATTTTTTCTTCACTCACATGAACAATGGACATTGAGAAAATCAGGTAAGGAGTATAAATTTTTAAAAATTTTAATTTTTTAAAATTTTAAGTCAACAGTTTTTAGGAGGGAGAAGCTAAATATTTTTGGAAAATTACCCCATTTCCCGGTAAAATTTTCACTTAAAATTAAAATTGCGGATTGTTTTATT
This sequence comes from Nephrotoma flavescens, assembly GCA_932526605.1. Lineage (NCBI taxonomy): Eukaryota > Metazoa > Arthropoda > Insecta > Diptera > Tipulidae > Nephrotoma > Nephrotoma flavescens. Next base: position 272,519,089 of record OW052221.1, on the reverse strand, counting down.
CAAAATACGTACAAATTTGTAATTTTTATATTGGGATTATACATATCTTAACAGTTTTTCGACAGTACTAGTAATTTTTCGGGGAAAATTATGCAATTTTTCGAAGGACATTTTTCAATTTTTTTTCTTCACTTAGTTTAAAATTATAAATAAAATTTGACACTTGAGGAATTGTATAAGTTCTGGGAAAGAGGGGAGGTTTCGGGGCGGCATCCCAGATCCTCTAAGGTATACAATGAATTAAAATTACATTAAAAAAAAATTTATATTTACAAATGTTGATTTTTTCAACTTTTGTGGCAGTATCAGAAGAAGCGATAAGAGCAAGGTTTACGAAGTAATTATTATTATTAAAAATAAAAAAAAAAATATTGAAAAATTAAAAAAGTAAACATTTTTACGGAAAATTTAAAAAATTTCCGGAAAAAGTTAGCTTCCCCCTCCTAAAAACTGATAGTAAACAATCCTGTATTTAATAATTTCTAAAATTTAAAATTCTTACCTGATTTTCTCGATGTATACGTATGAAGTAAAAATACGTCCACTATCATGCTATAAAGCATTAAAATCACTCAATCCAACTAAGAATATTCCGCAATATCAAACTCGATGGCAAACAAGAATTTATTATTCCAATCTATCAGAAAATTTGACGTATTGGAAATGGCCTGTGTTCTTTACTGATGTTCCAAATTTCGCCTTTTCGATTTTTATTAAAAAAATAACCGTAGCGTTGAATAATAATAAATGGTTCACAAAACTTCCAAGGCACGAGTTTAAAATTAAACCCTGGATGACAAATTCGTTACTCAATGTGTTTAAGTAGATAAAATTTAATTCCATAAACCAAAGAACGATTTTTTAAAACCCAGTTTTGTTCCACTGACTAAATTTTATTCTGAAGACTTAAAATCTATATTGAAGGTTGTTAATGGCAAAAACGGAATTCCACCTGATTTTGGTGATAATAGAATCGAAAATGATCCTTCTAAAATGGTCAATATTTTTAATGATTTTTTTTACAACGTACCTTCCCTATTTGTAAAAAAGAAAAAGTTACGAGCGAACGTGTTCTAAGATATAGTGCTTCTTACGATATTGATGAAGTACCCCATATAATAAAAAAAAAATAATCGAGTGCTATTTTCACTCACTTTTTCAAAGCATTCGATGCTGTTAATCACAAAATTTTGTTGTAAAAATTATTTGATATCGGTATGTGCGAGGTTGTACTAAATTTGTTTCATACTTTCACAATCGTTAATACAGGTATGTATTGAAAAGATGTTCAGCGGCGAGAAACTGTCAATATCGGAGTCCCAGAAGGATCAGTTTTGGGGTCATTGTTATTTTTAATATATTCTACTTAAATTTACAGCCTGGATATGCGTCGTCCTATTGACGCGTTTGCAGATTATAAAAAGTGGGCGAGATGGCGCAACGGGTGAGATTCTGCAATACAGCGCATTTCAAATTCCTTCCCAAAATCTCCCCCTCCGTGCAATATTTTATGGATTTTCAGTTCGACCATTATTTTTTCCCTTTTATTTTGGTTCTATGCAACAGTTCTAATTTTGAACAATTTTTTAACAGAGGTGCAAACTGTATATAAACGTAGGGCCAACTCAAATCAGGGTTTTTTTTGTTGAAGAATGGTCTTAAGAAGGACATTGAAAATGTCAAATGCAAAATGATGTCTATAAATTCATCTTCAAAAATTTACAAAATACCGTCTACTACATTGGAAGACATCTTCAAGCTGACAACGTGTTCTTCCTCTTGTTTGGGCGACGAAGTTGAATCTACTAAGGTAATCCATGTAAAAAAATTGTAGGCTAATAGATTCACCCCAACGCGAGCAGAAGTCTGACAAATGGCGTACGGGGAGACGATGGTTCGAATTATTGTTGAAAGGCGACGAGGTTAAACCGTACATCAGTGTACTGTATTGGAAAAGGTACTCACAGAAAATGAGCTGATGGGCAAAACACGAAGCCAGTTGAATAATGGTCCAGAATTAGTTGTCGCAGTTGTGTCAATAAAAAAGAGTTTAAGGACAGTATGTCTCCGGGCTCCACGTTCGGCTTACGTGAATTGCGAAATATATTTCAGTTCGTTAAAAATCTACTTCACACACAAAAAAACATACGGCAAAATTCTCTTAATCTCAGATGGGAACCCTTCTCATTGCATAGCAATGCCGAAGTGTTGCAGTTCCCGCGGCTGAAAATAAAATGGTTTTACTGTGCCTCCCGCCTTGAAACAACTCAGTTTCTACAATCGTTAGATAGAGCATTCTTTAAATTATTTTAAGTATATTATTATTCGCCATGCAACTTATTTATTAGAAACAACCCTACTAGTAAAATAACTCGCCCGTAGTTTGGAAAGCTTCTTTCAGATACAGCAACTTGCACATATGCCCATTTAATCCACGTGCTGCTCCTTATTACGCGTTCATAGAGATTAATCAAAACCAGCAGATTCCAAATGATGAAGGGACGTCTCCTTAACAAAATGCACAAGTGATACAACCCATAAGATGGTTTTACAAGTTTACCTTAATACCTAACTTTTCTACTTTTTCATTCCAGCATGCGAATTGAAATTCTATTGAAAGCTATGAATCTAATGATCTTATTCCTGGAAAGATGTTTGACATTATCTTGCCTATATACCATCTACTTCTAAGTCTACAAACCAAAAATAAAATTCGGCAAAGCGAAAGGCAGAGCCTAGGAGATAGTACAACTGAAGCGTACAATGAAACCAGTTCTGAAAATATTAAACGCGTCATCATCGACAGATGAAAACTGAAACGTATCGATACACGACAAATCTTCTGGTCCAGAGGATTTTGGGGAAAACAAGTGCGTGAAAACTTTAACTCTACCACCAAAATATACAACTAGTTACAGTGCATTGTTTGCAAGACCCACCGTAAGCACCTGCCATATTGCCCGTGCTAAAAACATGGATTTCCGTGTATATTATGATACTGACCTGCAAGTCCAAACTAAAAAACTTTTATCATTCATTATCTTGTAGTCGAAATATTTGTGACTCCCATTGCGTTCCAATCGAAACCGTGAATTCCATTAAATATCTGGCGTCACATTTAGACTCGCAACTAAAATTTGAAGAGCATGTGTATAATTTTAAGAGTAAGTTGAGAATGACATTTTACTATTTGAGAAATATTTGTAGTAATGAATTTATGAAGTACCCGTACTATACGCTCTAGTTGATCCTCACCTTTAATTATGGAATTGCATGCGTTGAGTGGTATTTACCTATCCAATATTAAGCCTTTAGTTTTAGTTCCGTTTGTTTGTTGTTTGCGACATTAAGTGTTCAATAGTATGGCTTTTATAATATATTTTACTGGTTCAGTTAACATTACAAGTCCTTCCATCAACATATCTTTTCTTCGCCATATTACACCATCGTTCACAATTGGAAAAATAGGCCAACATTTTTTTTGGAACACCACCATCATCATCATCTTTACAGATAGTTTGTTAAATTCAAAATTTTGCCACTTCGGCACCTTTATGTTTTCAAAGTGTCGAAAGCTTTCTACATAATTAGTGGCAATCGTATAATTAATTATGTGAGCAGCGTGACATATAAACTGTGCATTCACTTTCCAAATTAGGAACATGTTAAAAATTCTTCACATATACAGCTCCAAAATTTAATAGTACGCACAATTTTTACGCACAATTTTTGCAACAAATAGTTTTTGTGAATTTTGTGGATTATTCAAAGATTGGCTACATACAACTAGCAACATTGAAACTCTTTTTTGAAACTCTTTTGTTTATTTTTTTTTTAACCTCAATTTTTTTTCTATAAGTCCGAATTAAAGATAGTCTGAATATTACAAATTTTTGATAGCTCCATTATTGTTAATTATAAAATTAGTTTAATATAAATTATTATAATCTAGGTTGTCAATTTTATACAGTTGAATACTTTTTCATTTTAAAAAATTGTACACAATTTTAGTTTTAGTAATAATGGTTAATTTTAATTCAGAAAAGTAGCTCCGATACATTTATTAAAAATTAGGAGTTTACTAAACTAGCAATGCTGTAAAATAAATAAGAGAAATAAAAGTAGGTATTGAAAAAAAAGAAAAACTTTAAATAAGCAATAAATATCTATAATTAGCAATAAAAATCTATTCCGACTTAGTTTCAAACCAACCAGAAGCTGAAATCGTGTATAGCTTGGCTCAATGGTATATGGGATCTCCACAATATGGGATATATACTGTGGCCAGGGGGGTTTAAATTGGCCAAATTACAGAGATGTTGCAAATATTTAAGCTTGTCAAAGATTTAACTAAAGGACCTTAGTACATGAACAATTTAGCTATGGTGCTGGATGGAATCAGGAACATACAACAATATTTTAGTTCACAAGCACACTACATCGGCGCTGTTGGCAAGTTATTCCTTTATTATACAATATAAGACGATTGCATCTGTGCAGAATTTTTATTTGTTTGGTTACTACCATAAAACGAGCAGTATCTCTTTATGCAGACTGAGCACTAAGTGACTGTTGACGATTGGAGTAGATCGTAGGACTCGTAACGCTTTCACCTGATAATGCTTACCGAATTGCTTTTAAATTTCTCCAAGTAAATGCCACGCTCATCACATCTTCATTTACTTCTATTAAAAGCATTTAAACTTGCTATAGATGACAAACAGTATTTTACCAATTCATTTTAAATCATTCACCATTCACTTTATCGCCGAAGTCGAAAAATGGTAAAAAGGAAACTGAGTGTACGTGTGCGTGTGCGATATCGTGCAGACTAAATGTATGCAGCTTCTTTATAGCACACATGAATTGACTGATCGCGATACTTAAGATTTTCTGATAAATTCCGAGATCTCAAAGATTTTTGGCTGAAATCGAAGTCGCCTTCAAATTGCAAATATTTTAAAAAGCATATGATGTGCAAGACAAACTATTAAAAACACAAAGATTTTAAATCGTTTATGCAATATTATCAGGGCATATCGATTTTCCAAAATTTAAGAGGAAACGACGATTTTTGACAAAAATCTGTTTTTATCAGAATAAATGTTCATTCTTAAGCATTTACCATAAATTGGAAGGCCCCATTGATATTTAGCCGAAACCGATAAACGGGAAGTGACAGCTTCCATAGAAAATCTAAATTAAATTTCAAGCAAAATGAGTTTTGATTATTTTTTAAATTTTACAGGAAATGACGGCTTTTGATAAAAAAAATTGTGTAGTTTTAATTTTAAAATTTAAAATTAAATTTTTTAACCAACAAGGGTTGTCCTTGTTGGGTTTCTCTAATTTAAGCTAGGGTAATGTTTTTGATTATGGCGCTTTAAAAATCAATTGTGATAATTTGAGATCTATTTATATATTTGTGATAAAAGAAGGTAGATTATTGGTCACAACATATTTACTATTCCTGTTTTACTTTCTTTTACGTAGTATTATAAATTATAGTGAAATCATGAAAAATTTTGACATCGAGATTTATTCAGATTTATCATTCGCCATATCACCGATATCTAAGATGTACTTTTGGAAATTTCTCTATGTGTGCGTGTGCGCACGCTTCTGGTACAGCCTAGACGGTTTGTGGTTGTCTAGGCGGCTTGTGGAGAAGTGGTTTTTGGTTTCAGATAAAGCTTATTTTTTGCAAATATTTTTAGAAGAAAATCATTTACACGAAAAACAATTATATGAACTAAAAATGTTGCAACAATACCGTTCTTCGCTCAGATGAAGACGGAATAAAACTTCATACCTAAGTTTTTTTATAAATTTGAATATCTCAGTAAATTGTGATCGAAATCAGTCTACAGAAAGTGACAGCTTCCGTAGGAGCTTTTTCGTTTTTCCACTGGGAATGACAGGAGGTTTTTGTTTTTAGCATGTATTTTGAAAATAATGACATTAACGAGAAAAACAATTATAAAGTAACAAATTCTTAATTCATTATGCAACACTACCGGTCCAAATCAGTTTTCCAAAATATAAGCGGAACAAACGATTTCTGTCAAAAAAAAAAATATTGAGTCAACCTTTAGTCCCTGTATGCGGGTTGAGAGATCGGGATGAAACTTTATATTAATTATTTTTTCTATAAATTGGGAGATCGTAGTAATTTTAAGTCAAAATCGGTTCACAAGGAAGTCGCCGCTTTTATAGGAACTTTTTGTTTTTATTAAATAATTTGAAAAATGTTTCAAAAGTGAGAAATTCGACTATGCGCTAAAAGATGCAAAATTAAATTTGAAACACTATTGGTTTAGATCTATTTTAAAAATTAAAGCAGAAAGGAACTTTTTTGACCAAAATCTGCTTGTTTGTATTGTAATCATGAAAATTTTTAACCTACACTTATTTGGCCTGTATCCTCTCTGCAGCTCAGATAGAGTAACAGATCGGGGTAAATTTCATAATTAAATTTTTTGCAAAATCGTGAGGTCACAGTGATTTTTGGTTGAAATCAATCGACCAGAAGAAGCAGCTTAGGATCGTTTTCGGTTCTCGCCAAACATTTTGAAAGGTGCATACCGAAATTCGGCCGGCATACAGCCCAGATGGATTGATTGCTCGTAATGAAACTTCATATTTAAGGTTTTTCATAAATTTGGAGATGATCCCAGTGGTTTTTGGTAATGTATTTCAAAAAGTGTATGCATTTACGAAAAAACAGTTAAAACTGATATTTTTATTTTGATCGGAAATAAGTTTTGAAAAAAAAAACTTTTTTCACCAAAATTTGACATCTCTGCAGACCAGGTGAATTGACTTTTCTGAGTAGACCTTCACACTTAAGTATTTTGTAGATCGATGCGAAAGTAACTACGTACCAGAAGTGCCATCTTGCGTAAGAGCTTTTTTAAATTTCTGCAATGAAGTTTAATTTTTCTATACGGTTTATTAGCAGCAAAACAATTTTTGATTATGCAAGACAATTTTTATCACAAATCTGGTAGGTTCCATTTTTCGCTTTAGACAATTAGTGCGGTATTTTCCAGATCTATTTACATTGTATGTACAAGTAAAGTCGAGTGTTGGCCACAGCAAATCCACCCTTCAATTTATTAAATTTGAACTGCTAATAAAAATTGTTGTTCTAGTTAAAATAGTTGTTGTTGTCAAATATTTGTTGTTGTCAATAATTAAAAATCCATATTACGAGTTAGGCTAAACTAACACTGATGTTCTCATAATTATACCTAATCGAATTCAAATATTAAAAAAAATATTACATTGTCTGTTAGTCTATAAATCAAAATAATGTTTTTGTCAAAATTGTAATGTTTTCCAACAAAATTATTTGTTTTCATAGTTTAGAACTAACATTGTAGTATACCATAGCCACAAATTTTGAAACATCCATGTGGGTAATTTTTTTTATTACATTCTTCAGTGTAAACTTTCTCAAAAAATATTAAAATTTTTGTACTTCAAAATTGTTTAAGATTTTGTGGAGATTAAATTACACACCTTTCGGAGCTTTTAATAAAATATTTTGATAGAGTAAAATCCTTATCCTAAAAGTTCAAAAAACATGCAACTTTATTTAGTAGTACGTACGGCCTCGTGCTGTCTAACGGGACATCACATTTTTGCGAAACCATGGTAGCTACCAACTTTTCACAATAATTCAACATAGTAAGGGATAGATTTGATTACTATTTAAAGACAAACTATTTTAATCCGATATGAGATTTTTTATACAGAAAAAAATTGTTTTAGGAAAATACTGGAAATAAAGTTGACCGAAAATAAATTTAAATTTTATCCGACGGCCGTTAAATAATTGTATTAAGACGGCATGATTTTTATTGTTAATTCTGAATACTTTTATCCGAAAATAGTAAATGACCATCAAAATAAATAACTCGTCCAGATACAAAAAATGAATTTCAATAACCACAATTGGTGCCAAAATTATCAATTTTACTCCTTTAGAGACATCTACTTACAAAAAGACTAAACATTTTGAGTGAATTTTACCTTAATAAGAGGAGAAACTTCACTCAAACATAGTTTTCTCAATCGGGAAACTAAAATATTAATGAGAACTAAATATAAATTTCTCAGGTTGGTCCCAGCTAAATGAAATCCGAAATACACGAAAAAGGAACCAGAAAACAAAATTAAACGCATGTTATATGCTCATCACCAAAGAGCGATATTATTTTATTCTCTCTCGTTTTTTTACAACAAATTTATCCTTTTTTATCCATCGTTTTCGTTTTATTATTGTTGTCGTTTTCATTTTTACATATCGTTCGTTCGTCCTTTTTCTCATGTGCTAAAAATTTTCTGTTTGATTTTTTTTGCCTTTATATTCGTGTTCAGTCAACGCGCGACTATTCGTGTGGATAGAGTATTGATTTTTCTATTAAATTAACGTATCATTTTTTTATTTGGGGTTTTGGGATGTTTTTTTGGTTCATTTCGGATTCGTTATTTATGATTTGATTTTTCATTCAATAAATTTTAACAACAAAACGGAATAAGGATTTTTTTCGTTTATGTTTTATATTATGTATACTAAAGTGAAACGTAAAAATAAATAACAAAATGTATATACACACAAGGATTTTTAGTTGAGGAAAAAGCTTGATAAACTTTGAACTTTTTTTTGATTTTTGCTTTTCGTTTTCTGTTGATGATGATTAAAAGTTGGGATAATCGAAATTTGGAGAAAATTATGGCATTCAAGTTTATCTTTGATAATATAAATTGCGTACATGTATTTTGCACGTTGACTGATGATCAGTGAAATTTTTGTTATGCATATATTTATAATAAATTGGTGCATGTACTATAGACAGTGTTTTTATTTAATTAAATTTTCTAACTACTCTTGTGTTTGTTTACGAAATACTGGATGGTTAAAGTGATGCGTTAAAGAATACAAACTTTGAATACAGAGGCATCTTTTATTTCTGAATTGATTTTGAAAAATAAATGGGGCCAGGCAATTCAATAAATTTTTATTGCCATTTCCCATTACTCGTTATTCGGTTCAGAAGCAAAACTTCCGTCAATCGCGCACGAATTTACCCTTAAAATAGCACAGCGATAAGCATAATAACTACTTTGCCTTCTCTGGTTAACAAAAAAACTTAATCATTTATACCCCTAACTAATTTTTATTAGTCCTACATATTTCTATTCCAGAGAGATTTAGTGAACAAAAACTGGTAAGAAGAAAAAACACTGTCGAAAGAAAAAAGACCAAGAAAATTGTTGAAATAAAATTTGAAATTTAACAACGAAACTTGTCTATAAAAAAATAATAAATTATTTTAATATGTAACGTTTCGAAAAAATGTAGTCCGTTTATGTAACTCTAGAACAATAAGTAAATTTCTTTTACAACTACAACTAAACTATTTATAGTTTGGTCATTACCACCTCGATAATGTAATGTAGAATTTCCAGCTTAATAAAATAAATTTTTTAAAAAATACGGTTCTTGAATATAAAAATTATTCGCGGAAATTCAAATTTCATTTCTTCCTTCAAGGTCAAACAAATTATCATTTTTCGGTAATTTTTGGTATTGCATTCTGTTTTCATAATTATACATACCAGTAGTCCCTGGAAGCATTCCACCTCTTATTATACATACTAGTCCCTGCAAGCATTATTTTTCTCTTCACAGCGTAGTTCACCTTTATCCAAATTCGGCACAGCAATAATAGAAGACAGAGAGCCGGATTTAGGGTTACATAAATGATTTGAATATGTTAAACATGAAAAAACAATATTTTGAATATTTTTCAAATATTTTAATATTTGAATAATGAACTCGATGTGTGCTATCAATATATTCTGAGCAAAGTAACAAGTAAAATATTATTGAGACTTCTTTCGAGCTAACCCTTCCACCTTATAAAATTAAAAAAAATTGGTCTGCATCGGACCAGATAGTGGAAGTTATACTTCTTTATAAATCTATGATCGAACATCCAAATATTGCCCAAAACCTTAGCGTAGTCTCATTTCTCAATCAGAAAGTTCAGTACGGTGAGCAAAATTTAAAAGTCAAATCTGTGATCGAACATCCAAATATTGCCCAAAACCTTAGCGTAGTCTCATTTCTCGATCAGAAAGTTCAGTACGCTGAGCAAAATGTGAAAGTTAAATCTGTGATCGAACATCAAAATATCACCCAAAACCTTAGCGAAATCTCATTTCTCAATCAGAAAGTTCAGTACGGTGAGCAAAATGTGAAAGTCAAATCTGTGATCGAACATCCAAATATTGCCCCAAAACCTTAGCGTAGTCTCATTTCTTAATCAGAAAGTTCAGTACGCTGAGCAAAATTTGAAACTAAAATCTGTGATCGAAGAAAATATTGTTCAGAACCTTACCGAAGTCTCAAATCTAAATCAGAAAGTTTAGTTCCCTGAGTAAAATTTAAAATCTGTGATTGCACGTTCAAATATTGTTCAAAAACTTGAATATTATAACCGCACAATTATACATTTCTGATTGTTGATTAATTTCTATTTTCACTTTCATTTTATAAGAGAAGGAGTACTCACTGTTTTGCTTGATGAACACTGTGGTCAACGACAGCACGATTTTGTTTATTTTCTTCTTGTTGTTGTTATATTTTATTTTAAAGTAAATCAAACAATGAAAATGAAAAACACAATGACGCACATTAACGAACAAGCCTACTGCCTATACAAAAACGTACAATCATCGAATTGTCTTACTTTTTAGCGTGACGCGGTTTCTCGACCAGACTTTTGGGATGGGGTCCAAAAGTCTCCAACGGGCGCAAAGAAGTATTACTTCAAAAACAATCAATGCACACTTATCAATGCAGACGTTATTCATGAGGTCTGGAAATTCAAAAACAAATAGTTTTGAGCTCGAAACTGCTGGTGAGTCCTATTTTCAAACTGAATACTTTAACATATTGGAGACGAAGCTAGCTAATAATATTTATGGTCATTAAACACCCCATTCATATTTTGTCGGGGCGTCTCCCATTTTAAAACATCGATTTCCCATTAATCCTTACTTTGACTATAAAAACCCATTATATTGTTTATGAAAAATTATTCTCCTTTGAATATGCCTGCCTCCAGTACCTTCGTCAATGTGTGGTATACGCATACGTGTATACATTTAACAGCAAATCAATCAATATATTTAAAATTTCATATTAATTTAACTTACGTTTGCGATACAAAAAAATATTTTCTCATTTTCATTCAAGAAGAGATGTAAATTTGTCTAAATATATAAAAAGTACTCCACATATACATACACAAAACACTCGTTACATTCACAAAATACACGAAAATATATAAACGTTAATGTGAATTTATGATACTATTAGAATAATAAGAAAACCTTTTTGGAAAAATACATACCTTGTGTAGATATGGATGCGAATGGGAAAACTAAGAAAAGTTTTTTTTTCATTTTCTACAAACATATTTTGAATATTCCTTATGAATTTTTAAAAGCTCTTTTCCTCGAACTAATTTTTTTTTTTAGAAAAAGAATATTCAATAGTTGTGTATATATACATATGTAGGTATATCCATCCCTATACACCTAAGTAGAACTGATATACGAAATTCAAAACACAGACAGACAGACACTTTGCATAAATTGTAAAATGAAAAGTTGTTAAAGAAAAACTTATTTTTTCTACCTAATTTCTGCCAATAAATAAGGTCAGTGTTAAACTGAGCCTACATAAGTCTGTCAATGATACGAGAAAATTTATTTACATAACAGCAAAATAAAAAAAAATAAAACCAAAAAAAAAAGGAAATTCCGTGTTAAGTGCTTTAATTTACTTTAAAGTTTAATTTTTGTGTTTAACAAGGGAATATTAAATGCCCTAAGGGATTCGGATCGTACTCAGGCTATTATAGGATGCTGGGTTGTGTTAATTAAATTTCTGTAACATTGATTTGCATAATTATTATGATTACAATTACAATTAAGTATTTTGTTTGCTTTTTCCTGGGTAAGGATGCGTATATATAAATTAAGGACACGTGATTTGTTAACTAATGTAGTGAACGTAATTTGCTTGGTGGGTCTTTCGTAACTGTTTGTTGTCAATTATACTGACCTGAATACTTTATTCTTGTATTTATATATACAGCTAGTTGGAAACATAGTACGACGATATACGCAATATTAGGGATATACTAATTTGAAGGGGTCTACCACTTTATTAAATTATTTTTTATATTTTGTTAGAAATAATTGTCGATAAATTTCTCTGTGATATTGAAGGGTTGAAATCGCGATGGAAAGTAGTAATGACAACGTGTTTTTTAAGCAATATATTAGGCATTGAAAAATTCTTGGTTCTCAGTAATTCTTCTTGGAAAGAATTCTATTGAACTTGAGACAATCGAAAATATCATTCTTTCTATTGTGTATATCGAAGATCTATACAAATTCGGTGTGTAGTAAGGTTATAATATGAATTGTGTAAACGACCACTGGTGTAAACAAGTCAGATCGTCGTATTTATGTATTTTCACGATTCACTAGGAGTTTGTGATTAAAGATTTGTGGCTCATGGAGGCTATGGCTGGTAAAGGTTTAAAATCATTGCTTTTACAATTATTTAAATAAATTTCGAACAAAATAATTCAAATTTTGATATTAATGCTGCTTTACCCCATCCAGTTACAGTATCACAAAACATTAAATCGGTTAAAAGATATAGTTTTTAAAGCTTCCAAAAATGGCGGAGGAATAACAACTGATTTATTGACCAATCGAATTACTTACATCGGAGTAACATTTCACTATATTTTGGAAAAAAAAAAACGTAAAGTCGATAAAATTTTGGTTTTTATGAATTCACTTGTTTTTTTTTTTCAGAGGACAGCTGCCGAACATATAGGCTTCTAATATGTTCGGCAGCTGTTCTCTGAAGAAAACAAAAACAAGTGAATTCATAAAAACCAAAATTTTATCGACTTTACGTTATTTTTAAGTATATGAACAATTAAATAATATTGTGTTTGTTACTAACAGAGGGCGCGAATATAAAAGGTGTTTTAAATTCTTTTGTCAGACTAAACTGTTTTGATTACTTTTGAAAACAGATTAATCACAGAGCACTATGATATTATGAGTAGTTTCCATTTCTCACCTATTTCATCTGGGGAACTGTATTTAATAATTAATTCTTTTAGAAACCGATCGGCTCCTGGTATAGATGGAGTGTCAAACTGTACTGTAAAAAAATGGCTTGCTTTCTGGTTGATGTATTATCGTTTATATTTAACCTAAGTGTGGCTACAGGAATTTTTCCGATTACCTTAAAGAAAACCGTGGTAGTTCCAATATTTAAAAAAAATGATAGAGCATCTGTAAAAAATTATCGCCCAATCTCCCTTCTTTCGGTTTTTTCAAAAATATTCGAAAAGGCTATGAAAGCTAGGTTTGTAAGCTTTTTAGATAAATTCAATTTTCTATCTCCCTTACAATTTGGTTTTAGAAAGAACAGAAATACCGAACAAGCTCTATTGTCATTTTTAGAACAAATAAGTATAAACATTGACCATAGTCTAAAGGCGTCCGTGTTATTTATAGATTTGACTAAAGCCTTTGATAGAGTGGAACATTCTACTCTTGTAATGAAGCTTTACCTAATTGGCTTTCGCGATACGATCCACAAGTGGTTAGATTCATATTTAAATGGTCGCACTCAGGTAGTCAAAATAAATGGTCATTTTAGCCATGTTCTGCCGATTAGTGTAGGGGTTCCTCAAGGTTCAGTCCTTGGGCCTCTACTGTTCCTCATTTATGTAAACGGAATTTTTAGCCAACCATTCTGTGGCTCCCCCATTGCATTTGCTGATGATTTTTCGTTTGATTACAGTAGTCTTAGCTTACAAGATAACATTAAGTATATTGATAGTGATTTGAATATGCTCTCGGTTTGGCTCAAGGCTCACAATCTTCATCTAAGCGATAAGACGAAAATATTACATTTTCGACACGGATTGTCATCACCATCAGCCATTAAGTATACCATGAGTACGGTTGCAATAAGATCTGTAATTCCAGTGGATGTTTCATGGTTGACTTGGTTCATGTTTATCGTTATCTTGGCATTTTAATAGACGAACAATTAAACTGGAAGGCGCATATTGAAGGGTTGAAATCTAAGCTTTTATTGGTATCAAGGAAACTGTACGTTTTGCGTTCATATTGTCCATTATATTTATTAAGAATGGTGTATTTCGCACTAGCTGATTCAATTCTGCAATACGGTCTCTCCTGTTGGGGTAGTGCATGCAAAACCACGTTAATACCATTATTTAATAGGCAGAAACTCATTGCTCGAATTCTGTGTTTTAAAGAATCGTGTTCACCCTCCTGGCCCATATTCCAAACTCTCGATATCTTGCCACTGCGTCACATGTTTGTCTTCAAGGTATTAAGAATTTTTTACAATATTAGCGGAAACTCATTTATTAACTATTAAGACTATAGTCTTCGTTCTAGTCTCCAATTCAAAAAAAATATCCCAAAATATAATTCACACCTCAGAAGAAGTTTTTTCAATGTAATTTCACCTATTATCTTTAACAAGTTACCTTGCAAGATTCGTAGGTGTTGCACCTTATCATTATTTTCAAAAGAACTAAAACATTGGCTTAGTACAACCAAGAATATTGAGGAGCTCTTCAGTTTCCATATTTAACACTAGTATGAGTAGAATTATACTTTCGTGATGTTTATATTATAATAATTGGATTCATCTGCCATAAATTTTTGTCTAGAGATTATATTATTATTATTATCTATTATATTTATATATTTCATTAGTATTTTGTACCGTAAATTATTAATTAATTAAATTATAAGTTTATTTTATACTGTAAATTGTATTGTTATGTTAAATTTTTTTTTTTTGTACGTATCTTATAATTTCAAACATATTCTCGTTAAAAGGGAATCAGTGTACCTGGCCCGTGTTCTTTTGACCCAAAGGTACACTTTTCTTACCAATGTACATATTTTTATTATTGTATAATTCTTGTAAATAAAAATAAAAAAAAATAAAAAAAAAAAATATAGTTAAGTACACAAATGCCTTGAAGATGGATCCCAAGGTAAAATAAATAAAATATTAGTGGCGTGCAGAAAACTAGTACGGCATTTCAAAAAAGCGAGTTTGCAAAGTTTATTAGAAACCAGCTTAAAGCATGATGTCTCTACTAGATGGAATTCGAAATTGGTAATGATGTAGTCAATTGTTAATGCGTGGAATACTGTAAATCATTAGGCGAGCGTAGTGAGTTACATCGAATCGAGGAATTAGATAAAGCTGACCTTGAAACACTTATTTTATTCTTACCCCGTTTCAAGATCAAGTTGAAGACAGTATAATAATCCCACTTTCTACTTAGTTGTACTATTAAAAATTAAGATACTTGCACATTTAAACGGGCTTACTATTAATCACTTAATTATTAATCTTTGTATAATTTTATTGTATGTTATGTATGACATATAAATTGAATTTTTATAATAAATTTGGAATAAATGATAAAATACTTTGTTTCCTCTTTTCCTCGACCGAAAATTTTCAAAGTAACTTTTCTCAGTTCATACACTGGTTTTGATTTTGCGGATGTGGATGAGTGCGGATGCGGATAAAAAAATTGTTTTTTTCCGCGGATGCGGATACGAAAAAACGTATTCGAGCAGGGCTCTACTAGGGATATCTAAGCTTTGCCTTAATTTTAATATTTTTCATTTCTTCATGTACTTGCCTAAGGTCGACCTGGTTTATGTTGTACCACAAAGTGGTATTGCTGCGACCTGTCTAGCCATGTTACTATCTGACATATACCAAATATTCATAAGATATCAGCCACTAAAGAGCATGTTACGGCTCCCTGGTCATAACATTTTTTTTACTGTTTCGTTTTCAAATTAGTTTTCTTTGATTGTTTGTAAATTACATTTTGCTGATAGCATTGCCATTTGTGTTATGTCATTGGTATTACATTCTTTTGTGAATTTCGCATTAATATTCTGTATTACTTGGTCATTAATATTCTGTATTGCGTAAACGTCGCATAAGAGCGAGGCCGATGTGTACCCCTTGTGTATGTTTGCGAGCGATTAGAATATAGAAGAGAATTTTTCTTGTGATGCAGGGGATGATGCGGGTGAGGAGTGTGCAAGTTACGCGCACGAAAACCCAACAAAAATATTCTATTCTTCCATATTTTTTTTAAGTTCAGTAGTCTAGTTTTTATTTTCAAAAAATAAAAGTTGTCATTTCATTTTTCGTTAAAGTTTACTTTGGAAGTTAGAAATTACAGTCGAGTTTTTGAGTTGTGCGCTTTTTCAACAAAATTATTGTTGGCATTGTATTTAGTTTATGATAATTTAATTGGTTATTAGTAAATAAATGTTTTGTAATTTACCCAAAATTATCCATTTACTCATTGTAAACAAAAAAATTATAATTAATAAGAATAAACATTATTTTATTTCTAATAAAAAAAATGTCGTATATATAAACAGTTGTATGCGTTTTTCTGAGGACTGGAATATGGAGAATGGTCGAAATTGGTATTGTGGAAAAAAATTAATAACATATAAATTATGTTATTAATTTTTTTCCACAATACCAATTTCGACCATTCTCCATATTCCAGTCCTCAGAAAAACGCATACAACTGTTTATATATACGTGTGAAATACGTCCCAAAAAAAATCCCAAATTTGATGCATGCAACAAATGTTGCACGTGTGAAATACGTCCCAAAAACATCCCAAATTTGTTGCATGCAAATCATTTGTTGCACAGAAATCTCAAAAATATAACGATTGATTTGGAATAAAAATAAATGATAGATTGTCAGCGCGTTGGAAATATAAATAACAGATCAAATCACAAAACTTATTTATTAGAAAATAAAAAAAAAATCATACTAATAAACTATAATAAAAAAGTGTATAAACAAGTAAGTTTCCAACATGCTAATAACAAAATTTATCATCTAACAGACAAATACAAATGGTTTATTCCCACAAGATTAAAATTAGAAATCAGTTCTACAAAATTCAAAAGATTGACATGTGAGTAACTTTTCTAGAACGATCATGATACGCTCTCTTAGTGGGACAAACGAATCGAACGATTCCTGGGGTTGGCGATAATAACAGGTCTTTTACAAATGGGTTGTTGAAATTTTTTGCAGTAAATCCTTTGTAAAAGACCCGTTATTTATATCGCCGACCCCAGGAATCGTTCGATTCGTTTGTCCCGCTAAGAGAACGTATCATGATCGTTCTAGAAAACTTACTCACATGTCAATCTTTTGAAATTTGTTGAACAAATTTGTTAGTTGAAATTTATTGCAATAACCCCTTTGTAAAAGACCCGTTATTTATATCGCTGACCCCAGGAATAGTTCGATTCGTTTGTCCCGCTAAGAGAACGTATCATGATCGTTCTAAAAAACTTACTCACATGTCAATCTTTTGAAATTTGTTGAACAAATTTGTTAGTTGAAATTTGTTGCAACAACCCCTTTGTAAAAGACCGGTTATTTATATCGCCGACCCCAGGAATCGTTTGATTCGTTTGTTCCGCTAAGAGAACGTATCATAAGCGTTCTAGAAAACTTACTCACATGTCAATCTTTTGAAATTTGTTGAACAAATTTGTTAGTTGAAATTTATTGCAACAACCCCTTTGTAAAAGACCCGTTATTTATATCGCTGACCCCAGGAATAGTTCGATTCGTTTGTCCCGCTAAGAGAACGTATCATGATCGTTCTAGAAAACTTACTCACATGTCAATCTTTTGAAATTTGTTGAACAAATTTGTTAGTTGAAATTTATTGCAATAACCCCTTTGTAAAAGACCCGTTATTTATATCGCTGACCCCAGGAATAGTTCGATTCGTTTGTCCCGCTAAGAGAACGTATCATGATCGTTCTAAAAAACTTACTCACATGTCAATCTTTTGAAATTTGTTGAACAAATTTGTTAGTTGAAATTTGTTGCAACAACCCCTTTGTAAAAGACCGGTTATTTATATCGCCGACCCCAGGAATCGTTTGATTCGTTTGTTCCGCTAAGAGAACGTATCATAAGCGTTCTAGAAAACTTACTCACATGTCAATCTTTTGAAATTTGTTGAACAAATTTGTTAGTTGAAATTTATTGCAACAACCCCTTTGTAAAAGACCCGTTATTTATATCGCTGACCCCAGGAATAGTTCGATTCGTTTGTCCCGCTAAGAGAACGTATCATGATCGTTCTAGAAAACTTACTCACATGTCAATCTTTTGAAATTTGTTGAACAAATTTGTTAGTTGAAATTTGTTGCAACAACCCCTTTGTAAAAGACCCGTTATTTATATCGACGACCCCAGGAATCGTTCCATTCGTTTGTTCCGCTAAGAGAACGTATCATAAGCGGTCTAGAAAACCTACTCACATGTCAATCTTTTGAAATTTGTTGAACAAATTTGTTAGTTGAAATTTGTTGCAACAACCCCTTTGTAAAAGACCGGTTATTTATATCGCCGACCCCACAAATCGCTCAATTCGTTTGTCTTGCTAAGAGAACGAACCATGAGCGTTCTAGAAAACCTACTCAAATGTCAATCTTATGAAATTTGTTGAACAAATTTGTTAGTTGAAATTTGTTGCAACAACCCTTTGTAAAAGACCCGTTATTTATATCGCCGACCCCAGGAATCGTTCGATTCTTTTATCTTGCTAAATGAACGTATCATGTTCGTTCTAGAAAATTTACTCACATGTCAATCTTTAGAAATTTGTTGAACAAATTTGTTAGTTGAAATTTGTTGCAAAATCCTATTGATTTTAAAACGTTTATTGCATGCAACAAATTTGGGATTTTTTTTTTTTGGGACATATTTCACTTGGGCCATAATTTGTAGTTTTAGCAATACAAATTTAATTGAAAATATTTGATTTATAAATTCCTGTTTTTGAGAAGAGATATTATAAGTATATGTTGAGTGTAGACAAATCAGGAACAATTTTATCATCGGATACAATTAATTTAGATAGTTACCTTATCAAGGAAATTTGAAAAATCGGTTTATTAGCCAAAATTGTGGACAGTATAACTATTTTCTACGCGTATTATTAAATGGTGGCCAGTTGAGGCCATCCTAATTTTACGGTTAAGGCACACCAACCTCCAACATGTATTTCGGTTTAAGGCAGGACAACGCTTAACCTAATTGTTTATGCGGGTGGTCAGTTCAGGCCACTTTATTTTCCTGCTGTTTTGGTGATTCAACACCCAACGGTATTGGTGAAAACACCGCAACGAACAGGTGGCCAACCGGCCATTTTTAAAATAAGACCCACTATAATATTTTGTATTATTTATATTTTTTGGTTGATTAATTTTTTTTTCGATTTACCTATTCGAAATTAAAGTAAAGTCAAATTTAGTTTAATATCTAATTTTTAATTTTCAAATCTTTATTTTTTTCCAATTTTTTACAAATTTTATTTTATTTTAACATTTTTATTTTAATATATATTTGGTATAATCGAGTGCCATAACAGTTGCTTGGGTTGGTTGCACGTCGGGTCTCGCTACCAAATTTAATCCGTTCAGTTTTGATAATCGATTTAGTTTTCGCCCTCAAAATTAATCCCTATTTGTTTGTTTGATCTAATTGGGTTCACTTTTACCCTCCGTCCGAATCTGGTCTCTTGGTGAAATTTTTTTTGTTAATAAAAAAAGTACGGCGATTCCCGGTTTATTTCTTTCCTGATCGATCTATTTTCATTTCATCTAATCTTTTTCGTCTTTCGGATTTTTTTGTTGCCTTAGGAAGGGGATATTATTATTATATCTCATGACGGGGCTCAATTTTTACAGGTTTGTCACTCCCCTTCATCCCCTTGGCAGGACATCCACAGGGTCAGAGTGGGGAGTCCAGCGCACGTGTCGTCAATTCGGGGACGACCGTAAAATCCACAAGGTCTCCCCGGGGCACTTCGGAGATCTCATGCTGTCCAAGTGTGAATTGTGAAGGATTAGCTAAAGGTCTCTCCGGGTGAAGAGAGGCTTGGTTTGTTGAAAAGACTTCCCTACCCTATTATGCCACTTCGCTCTAGCAGGGCCGCTACCTCCTTTGAACCGATTTCAGCCAAAATCTCAGGAATCTACCAATTTATATAAAAAACTTCATTATGAATTGTCAGCCCGAACAGTTAATTCTTCTGGGCTGTGGAAAACCAACAAACATTAAGAACAATTTTATGAATTTTTTAAGGAAAATTTTGAAAACCGGCATGGTAAGTGACGTTTATATACCAAGGTACTAATAGGTCCAACCTTATCAAGAAAAACCTTTATTTTGACCAATTTCAGGTTTAGGGAGCTTCGGACAGCAATATTCGTTTTATTTTGGGGATCCCCGGAAATTTTTCCGATGACTTCCAAAAACTGAACTATGTTAACTGACGTTTTTATTGAGATGCCATAAAGTTAAATCAAAAAAAAAAATTAATTTTTTGAACAAATTTGAGGTTTATGATGTTAAGGGCAACTAAATTTACCTTGCTATGCTATTAGTCTATTAACGGAAAATTTTCTAAATTTTTCTGCGAAACTTCTATAAACTAGTCCTAAATTTGGGGTTTCGGGTGTTCGGGGCAGCCAAATCCACCTTGGAGTATTGTAAATCGAAAAAACCAATTTCCTTAATTTTTTCCTGGAAACTACAACAAACCAGCATGCTACGTGTCGTATATCTAGTGAAGCCACTATGTGCAATCTACTAGAAAAACACGTTTATTTTGACCAAATTGAGGGTTTTAGGTGTTTAGGAGAACTAAATTTGTGTTAGAGTATGTAAATCAACCGCACAGACTATATAGTCAAATGGTACTAGGCCCTATCTGATTTAAAAACATGCTTTGGTGTACTTAAAATCGAAAGTAAAAGGTTTTGAACGTTTTCGGAAAATTTCGAAACCCCTACATATTGAATTATACGTATATTTAAAGAATCAATTAGGTCCAATCTAATAGGAAAAATGAAGGGACGAACACCGGATTCTAAATCATAAAATTGAACCTAACGGATTCTTCATAAAAAATTTCTATATGAAAATTAATTCCGAATAGGCAACACACGTTGCAACACTCGACGAGGCAAAACTCGTTATTTTAGGTAAAATTTAAATAATTGATCTAAACAAATTTTGATAACAAATTTTGATAATTTTGATAACTTAACCTACATTTTTTTTTGTTTTATTAGTTGTTTTGTAAATGCCATTCAAAATATGTATAAAAAACAATAACCTTACAAAAAAAAATAGTTTTTCCCTTAAGTTTTGGAAACCAATGTAGATAATATCGTTAAAACAAAATAAGTTTAAAATCTTTTAGTCCAAAACCGCTTTTTTCATAAATCACATACGTTTTTAAAATATTTGCAAAAACGTCAAAGTTCCTACGGAGACCGACTTCCAATAAGCAGAGATCGAAATATTCGTTCTTTTGTTGTTCTTTTTCTCATTTTTCGTTTACATACCAAATGTTTTTATTTTCAAGATCTATTTTGCGTTCATCAAAAAATAAACAAATTTTTATTTTTTTTTTACCATCTCGCTCGTACGACAGATAACAAAAAAATATTAATATTCTCTCTTTACGGAACGAACACAGTAAAACAAATCGTTTTGTTCCCAAGTACAAGTACGTTTTTTTTCGTTTTGCAGTTTTGCGCTCAAGTACAAGAACGATATTTTTCCGTTTTTCAGTTTTGTTCTTCTGATGATATCGACTTGAAAAATGCATTTCAATAATACGTTTTCTTTGCATTGAAAAATAAAAATAATTTTGTTCCTTTTTGTATCGCTTAGCCTAAATACTAAAATACTTTTACTTCGATGGATTTGTTATTTGATTTCTATTAATGAATATAACTCAAAATTTCATACCTTTTAATTAAAGGGTGAAGTCCATTAAATCAGAATGTTTTTAAATTTAATCGAATCGATCAAATTTAATCTGGGATGGAACTCAGGCATTTCTTAGCCGATTATGTTGGGGTTTGGTATGTTGGATGGAAATGGGATTCTTAAATGATTTTTGGAATATGAGCTGGTGGTCATATTCCAGAACTTATTCAATTCTTAACCGATTATGATGGGAATTGGTATGTTGGATGGAAATGGGTTTCTAGAACCATTTTTGAAAGAAGTTGTGGAATATGGCCACCAGGGAAGGAACTCGATTATTTCTTAGCCCATTTTGTTGAGATTTGGTATGTTGGATGGAAATTTCTAAAACTGAAACTTTTCCAATTCTTTTTTTTATAAAAATCATGTTTACTCAATTTTCATGAAATACGAAACATGCGGGTATTCTATATCCAGACAACTTTTATTATACTCCTGACTAGGATCACAAGCTAAATAAAAATTAAAATCTAGATGAAGAACAAATTGACGATAAATTCGATTTTGAATAAATTAAAATTGAAATTTTAAATTAACAAACTACATTTTATTTCATTTATTTTTATTAATAATAATTGCAGACACAGACTAAAGAGTTTTTATCGCAAATATAATAAAAATAATAAATACCGATTATAAATATTTTGACCCATAATACGAATATACAATTATTCCGTAAATTTGACTTGTTGCCTGTTAAGAATCAATACGCCAGTTTTGTTCTCTTACATTTGCATCACTTACATCAAATGCATTCATTATTACATTATCATGTTGCAAGATCTAGGTTAACCTACACGCTAACATGGAAGAGGAATTGGCATGTTTACTGTTTTTAAACGAATCATTAACGATAAAACGAAATTCCCTCTTTCAAAACAGTATCTGTATTTCATTTTAAAATAATAATCTATATTAATGGATAATTTTTCATAAATCTGTGCCTCATTTCCAAAAATTTAAATTTATTCGTCAAATCTTGTTACTGTTTATAAATTTTTATTGCTTTTGTTCTTAACCATTTACTTCAAAATAACATTCTCACTTAATCGTAAATGGACAATATGCAAAACTTAATAAATAAATATAAACAAATTTTAACCTATTTCATCAATTTTGTTGCCACATTTAAACCGTAAGTAATACCATTCAAAATTTTCATTCATCACAAATATAATTGCAAATTTAAATTAAAAAGACACCAATTTAGAATAAGCAAAAACATTTAAATGTACCTGGTGTTATAGTGAAATATCGTTTAATAATTGGTATTTGTTATCTTTGCATTTAACTTGGTAACATTTAGAAAGAAACCATTACAAAAATCATCACCTTTTACACAACTCTTTAATCAAAAGATATAAAATTTTTAGTTATATTATTTCCTAATTCTAATTGCATATAAACTCATCAATTAATAGAAATCAAATAACAAATCCATCGAAGTAAAAGTATTTTAGTATTTAGGCTAAGCGATACAAAAAGGAACAAAATTATTTTTATTTTTCAATGCAAAGAAAATGTATTATTGAAATGCGTTTTTCAAGTCGATATCATCAGAAGAACAAAACTGAAAAACGGAAAAATGTCGTTCTTGTGCTTGAGCGCAAAACTGCAAAACGAAAAAAAACGTACTTGTACTTCGGAACAAAACGATTTGTTTTACTGTGTTCGTTCCGTAAAGAGAGAATATTAATATTTTTTTGTTATCTGTCGTACGAGCGAGATGGTAAAAATAAAAAAAAAATTTGTTTATTTTTTGATGAACGCAAAATATATTTAGAAAATAAAAATATTTGGTGTGTAAACGAAAAATGAGAAAAAGAACAACAAAAGAACGAACATTTCGATCTCTTCATCCAGCATACCAAATCCCATCATAATCGGTTAAGAATTGATCGAATTCCTTAACTGGTAGCCATATTCCAGAATTTCTTCCAAAAATCGTTTAAGAATCCCATTTCCATCCAACATACCAAATCCCATCATAATCGGTTTAAAATTGATCGAGTTCCTTCCCTGGTGGCCATATTCCAGAACTTTTTCTAAAAATCGTTTAAGAATCCCATTTCCATCCAACATACCAATTCCATCACAATCAGTTAAGAATTGATCGAGTTCCTTCCCGGGTGGCCATATTCCAGAACTTCTTCAAAATATCATTTAAGAATCCCATTTCCATCCAGCATACCAAATCCCATCATAATCAGGTAAGAATTGAACGAGTTCCTTCCCTGGTGGCCATATTCCAGAACTACTTCCAAAAATCGTTTAAGAATCCCATTTTCATCCAACATACCAAATCCCATCATAATCGATTAAGAATTGATCGAGTTCCTTCCCTGGTGGCCATATTCCACAACTTTTTCCAAAAATCGTTTAAGAATCCACAATCAGTTAAGAATGAACTGCTTCAAAACATCATTTAAGAATCCCATTTTTATCCAGCATACCAAATCCCATCATAATCAGTTAAGAATTGAACGAGTTGCTTCCCTGGTGGCCATATTCCAGAAGTCCTTCCAAAAATCGGTTAAGAATCCTATTTCCATCCAACATACCAAATCCCAACATAATCAGCTAAGAAATAATCGAGTTCCTTGCCTGATGGCCATATTCCAGAACTTCTTCGAAGCAAAAATAATTTTGTGTGAAAACAGAAAAATATATTTTTTTGTCATCGCGCTACAAAATTTTTTATTGTACACATTTTTAAAATCGATATAGTCGGAAGAACGAAACTGAAAAACGAAAAAATATCGCTCTTCTGCTTGACCACAAAACTGCAAAACGAAAAATAACGTTCTTGTACTTGGGTCCAAAACAATTTGTTTTACTGTGTTCGTTCCGTAGTGAAAGAACATTTTTATTTTTTATTTTCTATCGTACTTCGTAGTGCGATAGAAGAACGAACTGATTTTTTTTTCATCACTGCCAATAAGTCTATAACTAAAATTTTATTCCGATCAATCAATGGGTCTGGGCGTAGGGTCGAACTTTTGTAAATATTTTCAAAAATTTGGAATCATTTCCGGTGGACCGATTTCGGCCAAAAATTACTTGGGTCTCCTAGTTTGCAGATAAACTTTAAGAATGAACGTTCATCACGATCAATTAATCCGTCTGCGCTGTACAGGGATCTTCGTTGAAAAACGGTTTTTTGTCCAAGTACGTCTTTTCTGCAAAAGTTTTGGAAATTTGATTTAGAATCTTTTAGTTCATTGCAATTTTTCTCGTAAACGATATAATTTCCAAAATAATTTCCCGAACAGAAAAATGTTAAGTACGAAGGTACTACGATCAGCCCATCGGTCTGGGCTGTAATTTTCGTTAAAAAAATTAGCTTTTGGTCAAAAATCATGTATTCCGCAAAAATTTGGGAAAACTGATCAATACCGATATTTTTGCAAGAATAATTTGAAAACTTTTAGTGTGTTATTGTTGAATTGTTGATTTTCTCATAAATGGTTAGTTTTCAAAATTATTGCACAAAACAAAAAGCTCCTATGGAAACTGCAGCTTCCCGTGGATGTCAGCCAAAAATCACCGGAATCACCAAATTAGTGGAGATAACTAAAGTATTAAGCTTGAACTTGAACAATCCAGTCCATTCATTTGGGCTTGTGGACGTTGGATTCAACATTTTGTTGACAGATGCACAAAAAAGGTTCGGGACGATGGGTGCCGCAAAATGTTTGAAAAATTCATTCGAGGTACTTCCAAAACCGTATAGTCATGGATATATGCGCATGAGCCGGAAAAATCACGGCAATGGACTGTGGCTCTTGAATATCAGAAGACAGTCAATTCAGCTTGGTACACGACCATTGGTTTGCCTGAGGTTTTCAACAAATTGAAAGAAAATAACCCAGAACATTATATAGCCCCGACTTGGCACCCAATGACTTCCACCTGTTCCCAACAATCAAAGATAAGATGCGGGGTCAACGATTTTTATCGCCTGAAGAAGCGATTAAAGCATTCAAAGACCATGTTTTGGAGCTATATCATCTTCAGACTGGCAAAAGTGTTTCGATAAATGGTTTGAGCGTATGCAAAAGTGTATAGATCTTATTCTACATAATCTATATCAACTGTCCACAATTGTCGACATTATCTACACAAAAATCTATTGTCGCACAACAGTGCTTATAGTTATGGTTTTGAATATTTTGATTAGATTGGAGAGTGACTATTTTGAACCAACTCGAGCTAAGTACGTTTTTCCGTCAAAATTTTTGCTATTTATTACCTAAATAATACAAAAGTGTAATAAAGCTTTTAGTAAATCCAAAAAAATCTAATCTAAATTTTTCGTGTCACTATATATAATTCTGATCCACTAATACGTTATAATATAATCATAGTTATTATTCGAGGCATACATACATAAATATTTAATTTATCAAATATATTTGTTATACATTTTACAGTGATGTAGTACTCGCGTGTACAACAACAACAACAAACAAAAAAAACAATCAAACCATAAATAAACCAAAACAATAAATAAATAAGTAACGAATAAATCGAAAATCTATCAGATATCAACAAATTGTTGTTGCTGCATTTATTAAAAAATTATTATAAATTTTGTGAAGTTAAAATGTTGATGACAGTCTGTCTGTCTGTAACTATATACATATACAACAAATACCATTATTAAATTTATTTTCAATATTATTTTTTTATTGTTTATAAATTTTTATTTTTAATTTTAAGTGAGAAACTAATAAAAAAAAAACTTTTATTACTACATGCAAAAAAAAATTGGTCGATAATTTTATTTTAGATTTTTCATTTTATTCATTATTTTTTTGTCAAGATTTACATGAAAATTGTTTTATAATAATTTGATTGATATTCTTTATATGTGTGTCAGAATAAAATGATTTTTGTACGATACAGGTTAGGAATATAGGTATGAATGAGGTAAAATAAAATCGTAAATGCCAGTTTGGAAATAGGGATTCAAAAATAATAAAAATGAACTTTAAACGAGATGAGAGAAAATTAAAGGTTTTAAAACCTTTAAAGTATTATAGGTCATGATGACAACACCAATATTTGTTTCATTTCTTTTCGTCCTTTTTACACCATTATAAGATTATTATGTTTGCATATGGGTTGAATTACAAGTATCATCACGTTGAAATGTGATATTTTGGTTGGCTATTCACATACACCTTTCTGAAGTGACAAGAGGGTACAAATTATTTAGATTTATATAGATTCAAAGATTATTTCAACTTGGGCATTTAAAAGTTAATGAATTCTTAAAGCATATATTGAGCTTTCGTAATTTTTTATATTTAGACAACAAAGAAATGAAAACGATTCGGTTTTTATGTATATAGATTGAATTTACAGTTATTCGATTTAATTAATTTGGGATTCTCAAATATCTCATAGATACATAAATATTATTTTTAAGGTTTGTTGGTAAATTCGGAGGAAATTATAATTAAATTTGGAAACCAAAATCTGTAATTACTTTGTGAACTTAAAATAAAACAGAACGTCCGTCTATAAAACGTACAACTGCTAATCCACGTGCTTTATATCAGTGATTGTTCGAATTTAGTTGTTGGGACCAAAGTATTTCGATCTGTTATGATAGCTATCACATTATTCATCATAATTCATCAAAAAGCGAAAAGTTCCTACGGAAGCTGCCATATCTTGTACACAGATGTCCACCACTAAATAAGCAACCGTAGGAATGCGAATTGTTACGAAATACGTTTTTTCGATTAAAACTCGTCATTTTCGAGAAATTAAAAAAAAATACATTACAAAATTGTGTGTGAAAAATAATGTACAATTTATTGTTTTAATCGTCTTTTGTAAATGTTATATCCTTCTCTCTTTAGTTTTCACATCATATGAAGGAATTTTGCCGTCTGTACTATGGTCCTCCATCCGTCTCGATCCATCGCTCTCGTCCTCCAGTTTTAACATCCTTAAAGCATTGTCCGTGTTCAATTTCCGAGGTCGAGTTTGTAGTGAATCCGATATAAATTGGGTTGATAGCTTAATTGGATTCGAATGTTTTATTTGTAAGCCGCTCAACCCGGTTGTGGGTCACACATACTGGTGAGAAAATTAAGGCATGAACTTGAACACATTTATATAGCGAACCACTTGGTAAAAGGCAGACGCCCGCTTAAGCCGCTGCTGACCTGGAGTACTGACGCTGTTGTGGTATTGGTTTTAGAGTGCCAATGACTCGCCCTCACATGTAGTGTACATGACTATAAACATAGTTTCTCCTGCTCGTCTCTGCACCGCCCGCTTTATTTACAGCTACCTAGAGAGCACCGCGAGGAGGTGTGAATCTAAGATTTCGCTCTCTTCTAAATCGTATAAATAAAGTAGTGTAAAAAAAGTATGTGCGGCGCAGCAGTTGAGAACGTCTGAACCGATTTGACTCAATTTTTATTTGTTGCAATTGCCGGGAGATGGTTCTTACGAAAGAAAATTTTGAAAAAATCCAGCGGAAAAGTCGGAAAACCCGAAAAATCGAATAACAAGCCTTTTTTATATGAATTTTTGCTTTGTTCGTCTCAACACAGTGGCATGTTTTTTTTAGCTTTATTCGTCTCAACACAGTGGCGGCGAATAAAAAAAATAAAATTCGGAAAAACCCAAAGGAAAATCCAGAAACTCGAAAAAAACGGATTCGCCAAAACCCAAAGGAAAACTGAAAAATCAAAAAAAAAAGGAAAATCGAAAATTGCGTTTTGTTAGGAATTTCGTATGGAAATACCACCAATGAAAATGGTATTTCGACAATCATCATTGATTAATATCGCCACTTCGGATTATTTCCAAGAAATGGCCTTGGTGACGGACTACTATAAATATAAGTTGTGTAGAATTTTGGCAATCTATGTACAAAATTTAAATCATAATTGTCTACATTATAGAAATCAGTAGAAATGTAGAATCAGTTGAGAACGGCTGAACCGATTTGGCTCAATTTTTTTTGTTGCTTTCGCAATTGCCGCGAGATGGTTCTTACAAACGAAAATTGTGGGAAACTCTACCGGAACAATCGGAAAATCGAAAAATGGTGTTTTTGAGAAAAAGTAGAAAATCTGAGTGAAAAAATTGGACTCTTCCGGAATAACCCGAAGAAAATTGAATTTTATTTTCAAGCGCATCAGTTGAGAACGGCTGACCTTGTTAAAGTTAGCCGAAAGATTCCAGCCGAAAGATAATGCAGATAGTGTCTCGACTATTTTTAAACTCTCTTTATACTCTCGCCCCTATCGATTTTTAAATTCCTATAAACTGAAATGATTTCTCCTTCACCCGAATGATGTAATTCGATCCTAAATTCTCCTAAATTCGAGTTCATAACTGATTTTTGCTGTATTCAAGACACTATCTGCATTATCTTTCGGCTGGAAACTTTCGGCTAACTTTAACAGTATGAACGGCTGAACTGATATGTCTCAATCTTTTTAGTTGTTGTTTAATTATTAAAAAAAAAACTATAATCATCATACTAACGTAAACCGCTCAATTGGTAAAGAGCATATCAGGGTGACGGTCTCTTTATCGTAAACAATTAATCGTGTTTCAAAATAAATTTTGTTTAATTTGGAACATAAAATACGTTCTTTTCGTTAACGTAAATATTATTCTCGCTTATTTAATGATTTTCATTCTTATTTAGTTTATTGGTTATCCTTTTTTTAAAAACAAATTTTATTCTTTCGTGCTTTTCTTTGCATAAATAAAACTGTCTCCTTTTAATGATGAAGTTTATCTATATTTAACATAAAATATTTTAAATATTTGCACAATTAATGGCTGTTAACTAAATAGTTCATTTTATTCCAAATTGAATAAAACTCAACAAAATAATTTATTCTTAAAAGAATAAATGAAATATATATGAATTTTTCTTCCATTTTTGGTAACCAAAGCATGATGTGCTAATTTTAATACAAAATTTATATACTAAGAGCATCCCACTAATTTGCATGTCAATATCGAGAGAATCATAAAAGTTTATCAATTTATCGGAACTTCACTGTTGATGCCAAATTAATTCACAACGCAGGTTATTAAGCCAATCATTTGTTGTTGGAATAAGGATTCGTTAATTGAAATGTTGTGTTTAAAGGCATCTGATTTTGAAACAAGGTATACTGTGCTTTATTCAATTTAAGTCATATAATGCTTTCTCTCTTTCAAACCAATTTAACGATATATGTACAGTGAAAGATTAATTTTAATAATTTGTCAATATTGTATACCTCAACTACAAATGAATCTTTCACCGTGCGCCCTTAAATTAGTTAATGCTGTCAGATGACCTAACTTAAAAATTTATAGTTCAAATGGCAGCCTCTGTGTGCCAACAAACATATTTTTTATTAATATTTTTCATCCATAAACTTCCCAGAGAATAATACGATAATCTGAGAGAATAATGTAACGAACGATTTTCGAAATTAGACGCCTCGAGTAGAACAAACGGATAGGTAAATACAGATAAATATGATTGATACTGTATAATACATATGCTGGAATTATGCAGTTTTAAACTATCCCATTTGAAGCTTAACTTATGAAAGTAAATAATTTTCGAGAAATTCAAGGTAATAAAACAGGTAGGAAAATAAAATATGGAGGTGAGAACATAATATCGTAAACTACAACATACAACAGGTTCTCAAAGTAATACCATTCTGATATGATTTTGTAGATAGAGCCGTTTTGACGATACAACATTTTTCTCCGCATATAAAACATTAAGAAATTTAAAATTATCATCGCAACTCAAAATTAAAGATGTACTACGAGTTACTCAACAATAGTATATTTGACAATAGGTAATTTAAGAACGTTTCATGCTTATTACATAATCATTGTTACGATGGCATTACAGTATCTTTAAAATAAACTACAAATTTCACTCGACGCAACAAAAATTATCAAAGGCTTTAAACCTGACGGTGGCTTTCAATATTATTTTAGTCCTACTGCAAATGAAGGATAATGACATGGGCAAGGTATAACAATGAAATTATCTTCAATATTTTTATAAAACGCCTGATAATAACTGATATTCATACTTATTTAACTAAAAATTGAAGAGTTAATCATATTTTGTCCTTTTTAGTATACAAATATTTTTGTCATTTTTACTGAATTTTGCATAAAAATCTGAACAAATTATCTAGCTTGAAAAAGATAAATTTGTATGTTTTTCAATACAGGAATCATTTAAAATTGAAAATTGTATGTCTTTTTCTTTTATATTACTTTTGTGCGGAAGAAAGGGGTAGCACTCTTTTTGGAAAAATTATTTTGATTTAGTTTCAGTATTTTCGACTTAAAAATTTAGTTGTCATGTATCGATCATTTGGAATGATTCTGCTGTGTATTAAGAGGTAAGTTTTTGTTCCTACACAATTAATGTGATTTTATAATTATAATAATGACTATAATAAGCAACACTTATTTTGAAATATTTATTTTCTCTCAACAGAAACACATACAGATACATTTATAGCGAGCCCGCACTCAGTTACGCTACCAGAACACGGATGGAAATTATCTATTGTTTGAAAATGTAAGGGTAAATAAATAATACAAATGTGTACTTGATAATTTTTTCTAATAAACATTTAAAATATTTAGGCCAGAAACTATAGTGAGATGGAACTAAACCACGAGTTAGTAACATGGAATGTAATCAGCTTGATATTTCATCCCACATTTAAGGAAAATGGTAGGAATTTCATGAATCCGAAGATTATTACATGCGGATAGGATATAACCATCGTAATTTTCATAAACTTTTGTATATATACATTGCCAATATTTTTAATAAAAAAGTATGTTTTATTATCAAAATTTCTACTTTGTTTTTACTCAAATTTCACTTAAAAAAACGTTGAATTTGGTTTATAAAAAGAATAAAAATTTTCCCTGAATTGTCTAAAATATGGTAATGACTAGAATTTATTTTAATCTTTTAATGACATAAATATTATTCTTTGTGACTTATTTTTAATACGCCAAGAAGAGCAAATTTAGTCATTTTCAAAGAGCAAATTCTATTTTATATTTGAGTGCTTTTGACACTCGGCAAAAGAGTAAAAATTATCATTGTCCGATAGATGAATTTTATTCTTTTGGACAAAAATAAAATTTGTTAAAATTAGGAGAAAATTATTTTAATTTTGAAAGTATAAATCTTATACATTTGGGAAGTGTAATTTTAATTCTTAAACAAGGATGGACGTATAGTTATTCCGCAGAAGGATAGGAAAAGAATGGATTTCATCCTTTTATTTTTAACCGTGTACGCCCCCCGAAATTAAAATCTAAAGAGCCCCGCAGGGCTACGGGAAGGAGCGTAGGTGTCATTAATAGATTCTATATAATTCGCTGCTATGTGCGGCATGCAGTGCGACATGTTTGAAGATCTCGGCTCCTACGCTCCCCGAAACTAGAATCTAAACAGCCCCGCAGGGCTACGGGGAGGAGCGTAGGTGTCATTAATAGATTCTATATAATCCGCTCCTACGTGCGGCCGCAGTGCGAAATGTTTGAAGATCCCGGCTCCTACGCCCCCCGAAATTAAAATCTAAAGAGCCCCGCAGGGCTACGGGGAGGAGTGAAGGTGTCATTAATAGATTCTATATAATCTGCGACTCCCACTCTCAATTTATTATATGCATAAAAAAATATTAAATTTCATTTATTTTTAAATGAGATTCAATATTTTTTTATTAAATTCTTTTTAGCACATCTTAACGTATTTTTTTTTTAATTTTAGTTCGTTTTTATTCCAATAGGTGACGCTAGGTCCAAAATGCCACGCAAAGGCACATTTTTAGTTATAAACAATTCCGCTCTTGGTCAAAGTGGCGCTACTGTCGCTCAGGCTGTCAAAAAAATTTAACTGTGATACTAAAGCTGTTCCAAACTGTTATACGATAAATTGTCCACGAACAACTGTTATACGATAAATTGCCCACGACAAAACTGTTCTACGATAAATTGTTCCACGATAAATTGATCCCACGATAAATTGTTTTCACGATAAATTGTTCTACGATAAATTGTTCTACGATAAATTGCTCACGATAAATTGTTCACGATAAACTGACAGTAAATCAGCATATCAGCTGCTCCATTATAAGCGGAAACCGCACAAGTGCATTAGCACGCGGGTTTCTTTCTGCTGGTAACACTACCAATCAAAAAAAAAATTCTTACTAATAATATTTTGGGCTTGAGACCAATATATTCCTTTTTGAAATGAAAATTTAAACTCTCAATATAAAACCTCGGTTGTTGCGATCCACATAATGGGTTGATGATGCCACCACAACTTCGATTTCGGTCCGGTTCGGCACTCAACTTCTCACATTTTTCCTTTTTTTTTAATCGCGGTTAACAAGGTCACTATCTGAGCACCCCAGCTATTCTGCCAGCTAGCTGGCAATTCTATGAAACAGATTGGCCTACAGCGTAAGCTAATTTTTTTTTTCTTTTCAATATTTTGATGATTTTGGACGCTGTAAAACATGAAAAATCGACGCAAAGCTTGAAAAATCTCAGAAAATCGTGAGGTAAATTGATAATAGCAGAAAGTTAATGATATAAATAAGAAATGGCGCTGAGGTGTGATCATTAATGCCACAACCCAGTATAGATGGCGTTGTACGTTGACTCAGGCGTTGTGCAATTTGACAGGTGTCTTTTTCACATTGAGCGATTTCAGGGTACCCAACGGTTGGGAACATTTTGAGTAAAATCGAACCCAAGGATGCTGACAGTCTGAATTACTTGATTTAAAACCAAATCGCTGGGAAATGCATTGTTACAAACCCGCTGACCGTATGACCAATCAAGACGAGGCAACCAATTATCCGACCAATTTTTTGATTCCGCTTTATTTGCTGGGAATATTACCGCATAACTTGATGGAGGTAAGATCTGTGATAATCATGCTGCGTATAACCTGAACCATCCGAGATTGTGTAACGGAACGCGATTAGCTGTGAAGAAACTGGTGAACAACGTGATTCGCGACGAGCATCAGGGGCAAATTCAAAGGAAAGGATGTTCTAATTCCGAGAATTCCTCTGATGCCAACTGACATTCCGTTCGACTACAAATCGCAAGCTCAATCGTTGGAAGTGTGCGGAATAAATATGGAATTTCCGTGTATTCTTCATGGTCAGTAAGTACATCGCGTGTTCGGGAGGGCTGCAAATCATTATCGTTATTCATTTACGCGCCGGACAAAATAACGAAAAATATTCCTTACCACAATGCATTGTATTGATTTGCGTCTGTATTCCATTTAGTTCCACACGAACAAAATACATTGAATTCTTTTGAATTCAAACTGACTCCAATTCATTTCCACACTAAGAGGAAAAATCCAAAATACCACTAAATTTTCGATAGATGCCTGAGTTTGAATTGATATTTCATTCACGCTTCAATACATTGTGCCGCCTTTATAGTTGTGTTCGTTCGTTCTGACAATTTTTTCGACCGATCAAAAATGACAAATTTTGACTTCTGGATTTTTGGGCAAGAGATGATTGGTCGAAATAGTAGCCGAAAGAACGCAGCCATAAACCTGCCTTTAGTGTTGAATTCGATGAAAAAGTGAATGAGTTGAGAATAGAGTTATGTTGTTTGAATTTTTCTCTCATCAAAATCAATTTTCGTGAAAGACAAAAGTATTTGCTCGGAACGAAGTAATTAGGGGAAAAACAAGGATCGCAGGGTTAGCTAGTGTTATATACTTTTCAAAATATGCATTTCCAAAAATACGAAAAAGTCTTTAATGGAAGCTGCCACTTCCGATTAACCGATTTTGAATTAATGCGAATCTAACCTGTTTGTAGTAAACAAATTCTTTTTGAAATACAGATGTTTGCCATTAAGCATTATTTCCGCATAAATTTTAGAAATGGATCTGGAACAGTATTGTTGCAAATTAAATTTAAAATATTTTAGTATGTAATACGAAAAAAAAGTCCAATAAAGCTGCCACTTCTCAGCCGAGTTTAAACAAAAGTTTCATTCCGATCAGACAAACCTGTAGAGAGGACATAGAAATTAAGTTTGCACGGAACTACGCACACATATACATACACAAATAGATCTTTTTAAAAACAACTATTTTGTCTACGGTGATATAGCGAAAGGTATAAAGAAAGTCTAGTTATCCGAAATTACCGGAGTAGAGTAAACAAGTGGTTTTTAAAAAAATCTCTGTGTATATGCGCGTGGTTCCTTGCAGACATGTAGTCCGTGTCCTCTGTACAATCCAGACGGTTTCTCCGATTTAGGTGAAACTTCATACATCAGCTTTTTTCATTAATTTGGAGAATTTATATGAAAAAAGCTGATGCATCTCCAGCGATTTTTCCCGAAATCGATCCACCTGTTGTGATAGTTTTCATTGGAGCTTTTTCGTTTGTATTCAATATGTTTAAACTTATAACCAAAATATTCTAAATTAAATTCTTAATAATATCGATTTATTGGTTTTTCGAAGAAGAAATGACGTTTTTTTAAAAAAAGGAAATGTTTCGGCTAAATTTTTGGCTGAAATCGGTCCACCGGCAGTGAAAGTTTCCATATGAGCTTGTAACGATTGGATCGTTATGCATTTGTTTAGCTGCGTATTCTTTCCCCCTATTACGCGTTCCATCTCATAGTGGAATACCACATTTACACTTTCATAGTGGCATACGACTTATTTGGTTAAGCTATTCGGTAACAGATGGCAGACATGCTCGTCAAATAGCTAAAATTCATTGTGGAGACTTATTGGTAATTTTTTTGACAGATGGATTAGACCACCGACAACCGAGAAGATCAGGTCAGAAAAACTCAAAAATTATATAATAATTCATAAAAGTTAATTAATTGATTTAACCGGAAAAAAACATTTTGTTCGGGTACCAAGTGAAAATAATAAAGTCTATATACGGATATTTGGGCTGGTGAATATTAAGCAGAGACCAAGCGAATCAAGTGTGAATAAATAAATCAAGTGTATTGAGTATACCAGCGCCAAAATTTGTAATTTTATGTGCGTCGAGTTGTGTAAAGTGTAGTGGCGTATCTCATCCTATTATGCTATCGCGACACAAAAATATTTATTGAGTAGAATAACGCTGGATAAGCGATGCCGCTATATATACCAATCGGGCGGATCAACCCTAGCGGGATACACTATAATTCATCAATGGAGTACAACGGCTTGTTTGCAAACAGAAGAACGGGCATACCATTCGTCACAGTGGATCGGGGTCTTAGCAGATCAAGCATCGGGTTTGGCGCTGATGGTCAGTATCCATCTCTTTTTTTTGTTTCATGGTATGGTATATCAAGGTCGTTGCATTAATTCGGTTTTTTT
Organism: Nephrotoma flavescens; assembly: GCA_932526605.1. Classification (NCBI taxonomy): domain Eukaryota; kingdom Metazoa; phylum Arthropoda; class Insecta; order Diptera; family Tipulidae; genus Nephrotoma; species Nephrotoma flavescens. The sequence continues at coordinate 272,482,630 of OW052221.1, read as the reverse complement.
TGTTGCTTTGTTTTAGAAGAAAAGTAATCTCAACTAATATAGTTTTTCCCCAAATACAGTCTGCAGTCGCAGTTTTTTTTTTGTTTCTCTATTTTCAGAATGTTGTCCACCGGTGAGCTCGAGGGTATCTACCGGCGAAATTGGATTTATGCGTCGAAATGTCCGTTAGCTTCGGTGCGTATTCGCAAAGAAAAGCAAAGTTTACGTTGGTTTGATTTTATTTTTCTTTATAAATGTTAAAATTCGATTTAATCCATAATAAGGAAATATTTTAATTCTAATCAATTCAGGGGATGAGGACTATCCGTTTGTATGTGTGTTCGGTTGCAATGAAAGGAAGGACACCATCACAACCCAACGCCAGACTGCGCGATATCCGAGCAAATGCTGGTGGTGGTGACTCCTGGGCATCTGTTAACGTGCGATTCTCAAACGGGGTCTTCGTTACAAGCTTTATCAGTTTTTGCAAAATATTTTGAATGACACAAAAATTTGGCCCCTACACCTCCAACGAATTTATGAATCGGAATAAAATTTCATATACCTAAGTTTTATTCAAAAATTTGGAGATCTTAGTGATATTTGAACTAAATCGTTCCACCGGAAGAGACATTTTTCCATATAAGATTTATCGTTTGTTACAAATATTTTGAAAAATACCTCAATTATGAGGAAATTGACTAGGCGCAAATCGTTTCAAATTAATTTTCCAAAATTTTAGCGGAAAATCGATTTTTGACAGTAATTTTTTATTTGTATTGTAAACAACGAATGTGAAGATTTTAACAAAACGGAAAAATTAACAAAACGAACACATGTATGTACGCAAAATTTGTTAATTAACAAAAAATATGTATATGTAAATGTAAAACAGAAGGTAAACGAAATTTCTAAATTCCTTGAAACAGAAAATATGTTTCTCAAAAGTTATCAATATTAGCTTACAAAATAAAATAGAAGGTAGTTTGTTCCTTCGATAGGTACAATATAAAATAATAAAACATTTTGTAGCAAACAAAACTATCGAAATTTTGCTGATTTGCATTGATTGCACTGCAGATTGACCAAATAACAGAAATGTTCTGGGGGTGTCACCTACACGGTTAGTTAGCTTATGATCTGTGCCTCTATATAAAATTGTGGCATGTTAATACGGAGACAAGAAAACTTTTGTTAATGCTGTATAAGATAGCGGAATTTTGACAGCGGAAAATAAGAGATTACGCTACTCGCCGCAAGTGAAGGCAATATCACTAAAAAGAATTTATTTTGTAATGTAATTACCAGCGGAAATGTTTTATTCATTATGTATATATTTTGTCACTAAATAAAACAACTCAGCGGAATAAAATATTACAAGTGATCCTTAAAATGGAAAATTGATTGATCTCCGAATTAAAGGATCTCGGTATATGAAATGTTGAAATTTAACAATATTCCGTCTTTCCGGCATTTCTTCCACTAGTAACCAATATTTTCGATTTTTTTTTTCTAACAGCTTAAGTCATACTGAGACTATATCGAAAATTCATGGATCAGAATTTTCACTAGAATTTTTTGATTTTTTGCGGCCATATAAGTTATTTTCAGTTTTTGGCCAATATCTCACAAATTTTCACTAGTAACCAAAACTTTCGGTTATTTTTCTAAAAGCATAAGTCATACTGAGACTATACGGAAAATTTGGAGGAAATTCATGAAGTAGAATTTTCACTAGAATTTATTGATTTTCTGCGGCCATATAAAAGATATTTTCAGTTTTTGGCCAATATCTCAAAAACTTCCACTAGTAACCAATAGTTTCGGTTAGTTTTCTAATAGCTTCGGTTATACTGAGACAATAAGAAAAATTTAAGGAAAATTCATGGACTAGAATTTTCACTAAAAGAAGAAGTTTTTGAGATATTGTCCAGAAACTGAAAATAACTTCAATGGCCGCAGAAAATCAAAAAATTTTAGTGAAAATTCTGGTTCATGAATTTTCCCCAAATTTTCCATATAGTCTCTGCATGGCCTAAGCTATTAGAAAAATAACCGAAAGTATTGGTTACTAGTGGAAGTTTTTGAGATATTGGCCAAAAACTGAAAATAACTTATATGGCCGCAGAAAATCAAAAAATTCTTGTCCATGAATTTCCCCCAAATTTACCAGATAGTCTCTGTATGACCTAAGCTATTAGAAAAACAACCGAAAATGTTGGTTACTAGTGGAAGAAATGCCGGAAAGAAGGAATATAGTTAAATATCAACATGTCATATACCGAGTTCCTTTACTTCGGAGATCAATCAATTTTCCATTTTAAGGATCACTTGTAATATTTTATTCCGTTGAGATGTTTTATTTAGTGAAAAAATATATACATAATTAATAAAAAATTTTCGCAGGTCATTACATTACAAAATAACAATTTCGCCTTGCTCTGAATAAAACTCTGAGATACGTCCAGTTATTAATCATGGTCATCATTTCTTGGTGATGGAATGTTGTTATAGCGAACTATCATTTTATTAAAGAAGTCCCTTTATTTTAGGGATGAATTTTCATCAGGCTAATCATATCAGAAGAAATTGGACATTTTAAAATGTTGGCTTCCGATTATGTTGTGAGAGGCTTGGCAATTAAAGTTGGAGTAAGAATAAATCCCATTTTGTATCCTATGGCCCTATTCTGGCTTTTCCCTGGGAATTGGGAATTGGGAAAAATATTATTATAATTCCAAACTGCAATATTTCCAAAAAAAATTTTCCCGATTTCCCAAAAGTGTATTCTGGCGTCTTTTGGAATAATTTCCCATGGAAAACATGTATGGTTGATATACTCGCCGCATGAAATACCAAAATCACAAAGGAGCTGTCATTTTATAATTCACAACATAATAAAAGTTATTGTAATTATAAATAAAGTTTTTTTATATAAAATAATTGTTGTGTTTGATTCGACAATAAACAAAATTGGTTGACAATAAACAAAACTTGTGATGGCAAGACGTTTAATACGTTTTTTAGATGAAGACGAAGACCGTAGGCGATGTAATTTAAGAATTCGGCGAGTAATATTGCGTGATTCATCGAATCCATTTGGAATACCCGAGCAAGAATTTATTGCTTTATATAGGATTCCGCAAACTTTGGCTTTGAGTTTGTGTGACAAAATTGCACCTCATATGGAAAGGTCAACTATACCAAAAAATATAAGAATGCTGATTTCACTTAGTTTCTTGGCTGAAGGTATGAAAATATACAACACGTCGATTATAGAATCCGCGGGAGTGAATCGATTGCGATTAACAAAAAGCATTAACAAAATTTTAAATCATTGTATTTTAGAAATTCCTATGGATTATCAAACAATTATTAAAGTAAAAGTTTAGATCCGCATTATTTTTATTGCGTTAGTCCGGGGTGTCATAAAGAACGTTTTGTTGTATGTAAATCAATACAAATTTTCTTGGCTACTTTGAGAGCAATTGTTTTTCATTTTATTTATATGCGTTTTCCAATCCGCATTCGATTCGCTCTCGCAGATTTTATAATCGACGTGACAATAATTTAATATTCAAAACACAACAAAAAACTTAAAATTCAAAAATATAATCTTAGGTACGTTTCAAAAGAAAATCGGGCTAAGCCATCTTACATGCGTTTCCCAAAGTGTGGTGAGTAGATGTGTTGAGGAATTTTGTAAAATTATGGATACCCATTTAATGCCGTTATACATAAAATTTCCTCAAACTTCTGTTGAAATGACCAACGTTAAAAGGCAGTAAGTATGTGCATAATATAATTTGAAAACATCGGCAATGACTTTGCAAAATTTAAACTAATTCGTTATAGATTCTACGAAAAATACAATCTTCCGGGAATTATAGGATGCATAGATTGCACGCACGTGTCAATGTTCAGGCCTGCGAAGAGAATTGAACATGTGTACATGAATCGGCATCACTACCATTCTAAAAACGTACAATTAGTAAGTAATAATACATATTTTTTTGAGTAATGAAACTAATTTTTTTATGTTTATTATTTACCTAATTTTTCTTAGTAAAAAATATAGTATACATATGTAGTGTAATTAATGGTAAAAATGTGTTTTTTATTATAGATATGTGATTATAATCTTCGTATATTAAACGTAAACCCGAAATACGGTGGATCAAATCACGACGCTTCTATCTGGAGAAAATCACTTGTTAAAGCTCTATTACTTAATAAATATGAAGTTGGTAATTTACAAAATACGTATTTATTAGGTAAATCATTTCATTTATTCAAAATATATATTACATTGTTATTAATTATTTGGCAATTCCATAATAAATTCGTATACTTTTAAATAATATAAAAAAAAATTCTATATGAGATACATAATATTATTAACACAATTCAAATTCATAGTAAGATCACAGTATCAAGTTTATATTATATTTAAAATTATTGTTTTTTGGAATTCAAATTTAAATTCATATAGTAATTTAATCGTCTTCTTCCAAATACTCCACAGTATATGGGAGTACATTTTCATTGGAACTGAAAAAAACAAAAATCATAAAATTAGTAATTTTTCAAATGTAAATTTTAATTATTTATTTTTTTTTTTTAGGTGACAGCGGTTACCCACTTGAACCGTTTCTCATGACGCCTATTTTAAACCCAACCATTGAAGCGGAGGAACGATACAATGCAACGCACCGTGCAATAAGAAATTGTGTTGAAAGATTAAATGGCGTTTTAAAATCAAGGTTTGGGTGCTTAGCAAAAGATAGATGTATTAAATATTCCCCATTAAAGGTTGGCCAAATCATAAACGCTTGTGCTACTTTACACAATTTTATTAAGGAGCACAACTATTATGATGAACATGATGATGCTCTAGATGACGAACAGAATCAAAACGATGTAGATGACGATGTGGTGCCAAACCTTGATGACAGATTGTTGACGATGGGTCTTGAAGTGAGGAATTCGATTATAAGAAACTATTTTTAAATTAATTATTTGTTTTATTAAAATTTATAATTAATTAATTAAATTTGTTTTAATACTTACTTATTCAAATATAATTGTTCTAGGATGGTATTCCGCCGCTCCATCGCTGCCGCCATTCTCTCTTTTGCCCTTGTCCCATTTTCAATTGCCAATGCCAGTCTATTAATGGCATTGGCTTTCTCTTTCTCTATATTATTTGCTGAGAGTAAAATGTTATCTCGAGTATGTGCAGATCCTAAAAATTTATAAACAAATTAAAATTTTAAAATTTTTATTTTCTTTTTAATTTTTAAAATGTTTTACCTCGGATTCTTTTTGTGCGAGTAGGCCTTACCAAATCAATCGATTCAGGAGGGCTTCGACGGATGCCTTGACGTAAAGCCGTACGAGGTGGGCTACCTGTTGATAGCGGATCTGCAGTTACAGCTGTACTACTTGTGGAACAACTCTAAAAAAAAATTATTGCTTAAATAAAATTATTGCGTATAAATTGGTTGGATTGGACCAAAAGTTAATTTACCTGTGAACATAAGGCGTCTGTCGCAATTGTTATACCGCCTTCATTATTGTCTGTTCCGCGAACTGACTCGGTAGATATTATGTCCAGAATCCTTTGGTCTAGCGAGCTCAGCTGACTCGGCCGTCGATACGCACTTTCTAGCCCTAAACCAGTACGGTTATCGTATTCCTTTAATGCGTTCCATTGACTGCGGCTATATTTTCTAAAATCAAATTAAAAATAAATAAACATTTATTTAATAAGAAATATCTTTAATTACTTCATGTCGTTCCATGCTCTTTTCCACTTTTCTGCATCTTTATAGGCTCCCCCAATCAGGTTTATCTCTGTTGATATTTTCTCCCATTTTAATCTATTTTGATTTTTTCCGTCAATTCCATCAAATCTTTAAATTATACACTGAATAAAGAATCATAAATAGTAATTGTATTACAATTAATCGATTGAAATAAATACCTATCATTTGCCAAATCAATATCTTGGTCCATTAGTTCGACCAACCTTTCTTTCTGATCTTTAGTAATGTTTCTACCCTAAAAATATATAAAAAATAATGCTTAGTATCATGCAAACACATATATCGATTGTCATTAGACTCACTTTGGTTACGTTAGACATTATTCTTTTTTCGAAGACAATCGTTTTAACAATAAAACTTAGTAAAATATAAATTTATTTAATGACAATTTTAACTTATTTATACTTTGGGAATAAAATTCCAAAAAAAAGTTCTGGGGAAAAATATATGTCAAAACTACTATAAAATGGAATTAATTTTTCCCTTTTTATAAAATTTCCAAATTGCCAGAATACACTTTTGGGGAATAAAATTCCAAACTGCTAGAAAAACGTCATAAATTCCCAATTCCATATTCCCTGGGAAAACCCGAATAGGGCCACTGGTCGGTATTACAGGTAATCATTTTTAAAGCCATCTGTTCTGTCGTTTTCGATCTATTAAATTCGATTTTTTTATTAGCACCTACAATACAGGTTGCGGAACGAGGTCATTTATATTTCGGTATGATCGGATTATTGGTTGTTAGATCACCGACCACCTCAATATGGACAACCAATCTTTAAACGATCTAATAACGGTGAACATTTTTCATGGTCCTTTGAGGCTGACACTGTGAAAAAACTGCCAAAACTTAAAACTTAAGTGAAGAACAAATTGTGAATTGCAATCGATATGATCGGATTATTGGTTGTTAGATCACCGACCACCTCAATATGGACAACCAATCTTTAAACGATCTAATAACGGTGAATATTTTTCATGGTCCTTTGAGGCTGACACTGTGCCAAAACTGCCAAAACTTAAAACTTAAGTGAAGGACAAATTGTGAATTGCAATCGATCTGATATAAATGAATATTTGGTAACATTTTCATTGCGATTGAAATAAAAAGAATTGTTTCGATAAAACAACAGAAATTGCGGGAAATAGGCACTTGCCTTTCGAAAACTTTGGAAACCATTAAATCTCAAGCAGCAGGTTTCAACATTAGCACTAATTTTTGGAAGGAATTTCAAATTATTGGAAAAACACATCAATTGAAAAATTGAAAATAATTATTTTGTTTTAACACAAAATCTGTTCCGATTAGAAAAGATACATAAAAAAATAATATTCTCGTTCTCTCGTCGATAAAACATGCATATTAATTTTTTATTTAAATTAAACAGAATAATTTTTCGGAATCTATAAATTTGGGTGATCGAAATATAAAAAGTTTTAACCAATGTTTTGCTGGTTAAAATTAATCGTCTAATAAATTAAAAGTTTGTATGGTCAATGTTATATTCACCGGTCGACCGATTCATCGCTGACGAGCTATGTAATGTATAGATGCGGTTCTACGTAAATCGAACCTATCGCCGTATACGTCTTCGATTTAACTACTGCGTCAGGTAAGACGTGAAAAAGAAACTCAAAACAGTTAATTTTTTTAACTCTGAGAGGAACAGACGAAAATTTCTTAAAATTAATATTTTTTATTTCTGGGGTTCAATTTCTTACCATTGTAAGGTGTCTGTGTGAAAATTGAACATGTGAAGCAGCTCTATCCATATTACAGTTGTGCTCCAACATAATACCATCGTATTCTTGAACAAAATCAGCACCGTCTGTCCAAATCTTACACTTAAAATGATAAAAAAATGCTTAATTTATTTTCAACCAATACTGTATAATGAATACGCACATAATTAAAACTTAAAATAATTAAATTGAAAGAATATTGTATGTGTTGGAAAAGAATATCTTTCCGTATCCAAAGTAGATGCAGAAAGATAAACATCAAAACTGCGATAAACAGGAAAGAAAATTTCCCATAAGACGCACCAAAACATTCCATGGGTAAAATCTAGATTTTACTGGTTGTGCACGAAACAAAAAATGTTGTCAGTAAAATTGTACTGAGAGAATAGTTGTGCTGGTGTTGCTGTGCTGCTATAAAAAAATGTAAAGTATTTTTTATGGCAGCATTGTTCACACATCTACAAAAAATGTATGTAAACATAAGACATTTTTCTTTCATAAAAATGAAATAAAATATATTTCTTTTCTTTGTCACTCTTATAGATTTTTAAAACTTTTTGTATTTTCGTTTTTTCAGTTAAAAAATGCTGACAGCAAATTTTTTCCACGCAATTAAGACTTTTTTAAGTGACAGCAAAATTGAACGAAAATAAAGCGCAATTTTTGTATCCTTTTTATTTTTTTTATTCTATCTTTAGTTCCTACTTCACCTTTGTGAGTATTTAAATTATCCTCGTTTATCTGATTATTTGTCGGCCTTCAACTATATTGCAGACTAACGACCCAACCAGTGTACACTCAAGAACCCAAGCTGCACGCAGCTTGTACTCTTCCGTTTAGTGCTACAATCAACAGAATTGTCTAGGCTTCTCGTCGCAAATAAACAACTGATCTCCAAAATTTTGATGGTCGTACCACTCGCCCAAGTGCCCCAAATGGAGCATAACTCAAGCCCCTAAGTCTTCGCTGGACGAGGCTCAATACCCAATATCCAATACCCAATAGCCGTTTCACAGACTGCTTCAAAGAAGCGGCTTAACCTTCGTCTCTTTACCCTTTTACCTATAAAATCGGTCTTAATTGGTACTCAAATTTTTTTCGATGAAGCCGAACGAACACAATCATAAATGCCATTTTCAACATGTCAATTTTAGTGTAAATTTTATTTTCGAGAGAGAGAGAGAGAGAGAGAGAGAGAGAGAGAGACCAGAATAAACCAATACAAAAAAATTTGTGCCTAAATATAACATAAAATTTTAAAGAAGCAATAAAAAATCTATGACGACTCATTTTGAAGCCTGTGGAATGGGCAAATGACTAAAAATACGTACCTACGTATTTACTTCAGATTATTATTAATTATAAGACGTCTTAAGTATAATTTTGAAAACTACTATCAAAAGTATTAAATAACGAAGGTTCCCATTTTTAAAGCGATGTCCATGTACAATTCCCTAGGTCTTCTTTGTGATGGATTCGATATGGTAATCCAAAACTTTGGTGTAGGGTTCTTAACTTAGTTGTTTTTATTAGAGAAGGCTGTTAGCCTGCCGATCAACCCGCTGCTAATGTGTGTGGTCACTACTGGCAAGAAAAAAACTTAAGGCAACCAGTCCTACCTTGAACACATTTATACAACATATAGGAATTCGCTTGACACAAGACAGGCATCCGTTTGAACCGCCCGTAACCGAGAGAGCAGGCTCTGATTTGATATTTTTTTTAGGATACCAAATACTTTCTATGACATGTAGTGCCCATGACTATATACAAAATTTCCTCTGGAAAACAGTGAGATTTTTGTACATTTTAAAAAAAATCTAAAAGGTCAATTGTTTTGAAAATTCCTTAATAACTTTCGAATTTTGCCAGAGAGCACTACTAATCTTAGGGAAATGACATGCACCAATTGGGGTTTGCACAAATTCCTTATTTTCTATATGACTAACGTTTGTGTCGAGAAATAATCTTAATTTGTCCTTATTGTCCTTTTTCTTCATACATTAGAGCCTGAGTGGAAATTTCTGTGATTTTTAGAAAGTTTAAATATATTTGATAAGTGGGATAATTCTAGGAAAGTGGGACAAGTTATATGACTTAGTTTAATAGCAAGTTCTTTCCAAAGAAAATTTTGATCTTAGATCTAAAAACTGACTGACATTGCCATACATTTGCACCAAATGTTATTGAAATGCATTGCATTGGAAGTCATTTTTTTAATGAACGATCAAATTTTGTTTAGAAAGAACTTGCAATTAAGTTTCCAACACTTTCCAGAGGTGCGAGAAAACATTTTGCTTTAACAGGACGTGCCAATTTAGGTTTGCTTCGGTCTTCTCTTTCCATAGATAGAAGCGAGTTCATGAGTGGAAAACTCTGATGCCTTTGTGAGTTTGCAAAATATTTCAAAAAAAAAATATTTATGTTGTAAATTTCTTAAATTTCTAATTCTACCAGAGAGGGAGGGGTGATCTATTTTATGAAAATTATATGCACAAATTCAGATTGACATAAACATCTTATATTTTTTATTCTAGGGTATATGCCTTGCAAAAAGATTGTTATATATGAGCAAAAGAAAAAAAAGATAAATGAGGAAGTTTTAGCAAGTTTCGAACTTTGCCAGTGATGTCAAACACTTTTTATTTTAACTAAATAAGATTGACCTATCCCATTCCATAAATAGGCGCCTATAAAGCTGTGTTTGTTCGTGTATAAATCGTGTTTGTTCTGGCCTTTGCAACCAACTGTATCCTTGGAAATTAAATACATGAAACTGGAAGGCTGTTGCCCGCGAAAATTTCCAAACGAGTGCTAAGCAAAAGGTGCTTCCTTATAGCATGGAGAAAAGCTATAAAAATCCTTGGTCCCAAAACTTTCATGGACATGTTGTAATGAATAGGAGCATAAGGCCAACGGGTGCCACTATTTTCAAAATCTCACCATAAACAGGCGGATTTTTTTTTTTAGTTGAGTAAGAACGTGCACTGATTGCCTCACCATACACAGTACTCTACTTGTGTATAAGGAGACACCGTCATATACGATGTGTCACAACAGACACCATTAGTTATTGTTATAAAAGAACCATAATCACAATCTGATTTGAGAGTAGATGTTAGTTCAATGGCTGATACTCCAAGTACGTTATTTCAGACAGCCTGGGTAAGAAGGTCTAATCAGTGAGTTGACTTTTATAGAAAAATAATAAATTAACATTATTGGAGTACGGTATTGTAGAACTGCTGAATGTTTAGAATTTTTGGAACTCCACGCACTGGAGTGGATAGTGCTGTCAACGTTCTACTACAAGATAACCGTATGGAGTCAGAGTTAGAGCTATTGGTGCTTGTCCATACATTAATAATCTACTTAGATGAATGCAAAGCTTCCGAATGTGTTTAGGCAGCGGTACTTTATAGTAAAATCATCACCACCGGGCATGTATTGTACGATACTTGACCGTGAAATCCAAGACGTAATCATAATTTTCATTATTCATCTAGGTCTATGTGGCCCAGAACTACTAAACTGATTGATTCAACTTCTGGATTCTATGATCACACAGACTATCCGAAATGGAATCGTGGAAGATAACCAAGATTATTATGTTTTAGCATAGCAATATAGTAAAAATCAGTGTCTTCTTTGGTTATTCGGTTTATTCTCTTTAACAAAATGATTTCGAATATGTGGTCGAATATCATCTGTGATGTCTTAATTTTCAAACTTAATTTCATATATGGTGTTTTGGTTTCCTACCAACATAGTGAAGAGTTTACTTTAAAGAGAAATCCAAAAATCGAAAACTTTAACGGTTTTAAAGATGAAAAAGACATATGGACAAGAAATCAACAATTTAACTCGATTTTAATTCAACAAACATTTTGTCGCCGATTCCTTCGCTATGTGGCAACAACTGAACAAGCACTGCGGCGTTTGACCAATCATATTGAAGAAACTTGCCCAACATGGAACAGTGGCCGCTATACACTGAATTTTGGTGACAGACTTGAAATAATGAATCTTCCCGCCATAAAACTTGTTCGAGGAATCATTTTCATCTTTATAATAATGAAACAATACAAAACATTCCGCTAAACATGAAATTAATTACGACCAATTTAAATTCGATTTATTTTAATTCACGCCCGTCATATAATACATTTCTTTAAAAATATGTCGTAACGAAATTCTTTTGTAATAAATCATAAATTTCCCAACCTATATAGGAAAACGTTTTTTTTTTGTTGTATACCTGTTATTATTTTTATATTGTTGTGTTATATTCATATTTTCATTGTTATTATGTTTTGTGTTTATAGCACATAGCTATTTAAAATTAAAAAAAAAAATTAATTGAATTCCAAGTTGTTTTCTTGACGTTACAACACCTGTTGGGCTGTAATTCAACAAGAAAATATGAAAAAAAGGAATTTTCCTTTTATGTTTTGTATGTCGTACGGTAAATAATAGGTAAAGGTACAAGAAACCAATTTTTGAAGTAATAAAACATATTTCCTTCTAAATTAATATTTTTGTTGTTGTTTTGTATACCAAAAAAAAAGACATAATAACACAAAAAAATTAACCCATTAGTCTTGTAGTAACCTGATATATTTTTATCACTATATATAGAGTTCGTTAAATCGTTACACCATAACGACAAGGATATATAAAATTTTTATTTATCTTTAGTCTCTGTGTATCTAACTCTGTGTTGTGATATAATAGCGTAACAATAAGGTGACAAAAACAATTATTAGTGTTAATGGTTTGATTCATATATAAAATGAAAATCGGAAAAGCGACAACAACAATTTTTGTTGTTATTCATAATAATAAAAACGAACGAAATACAAGAAGTAAAATGTATTAAAACACCATTTATCATCCAGATGTTTTCGGTATTTTGGTGAATTTATCGTTGGGCTGCGGCGTAATTGTATATATCGGTATCACACACACGGATACGATAAATTTTATTGAAATCGATAACGGGAGGAAAATCTCTTACTCGTGCCTATCTACTCCTAAAAAATCAATCCTGAATAATTGTTTTTCCTATACTTCTTGTATTTATTGTCATCACAACATTGTCACCGATTTTTTTTTTATTGTTGTGATATTTATATGCAGCATTCAAAGATTTTATGTATCGTATTTATATATACTCATATATTATACATACGTTTCAAGTATCGAAAATATCCACTTCACATCATTAAATCATACAGAACAACAAACAAACGTTACACATCGTCTCCGTATATTCGCATGACAAAAACAATTTGCTTTTTTTTTATTTATTTATTTCAAGATGAAAATCCCCACTTTTACAATATTCAACATAACTGAAATTACAAAGTAGATTTTCATTTCGTTTGCGCTAACACCCTTTCCAGGCGATGCTGCTTTGTTCCCATTTTTCTCAATGTGATTTGATTTATCAACAAAAGAGATTGACACTTGACAAATTTATTTTCTTTCTGCCGGTTCCTCGCTTTCGCATATACCAGGCAGTTGTTTACACAGCTTATGTCTCTATAGATATATGGATAATACAGTAAACGTATTTTGCATTGTTCGTGTGCCTTTTGGAAAACGAGGGTGATGGCAACCTATTTATAATAAAGAGATATATACCGTAGAATGGTGTTAAGAATAATTTGAATAAATTAGAATCGATTGAGTACAAGTGATCTGTAATTGAAATTAATTTTTAGTTATTTGATTGGATACGAATTTTTGAATTCTACGGGCTAGAATACTGAACTTGGGTGAGTGGATTACTTTTAGACAGCGTAAACCGAGAAAAACGTTTTATTATTTTCTTAATATGTAAATCAACGCCCGCATATGTTTCAAATTATTCTGAAGGATATTTTTTATATAGCCCTTAAAGAGCTTTTGAGGTTAAACCTAAACTAACCAGAAACCAAAAAATACAATTTCATTTTATAATAAAGTAGCGGCTCCGACAAACGTTGTCCTGCCCGAACGTTGGCTTGCCTGCTATTAGCGGGTTCAAAAAACGTTTTCTCGATATTTGAATTTTCGATTAACTATATAAAATAAAAATAAGTAAGGTTAGGCAATGGTGTACCGAAATGAATTAGTGGCATATTCGAAATGAGAAAGCAAATATCCTCAATCTTTATTAACGCCTAGTTGTATATTTCCGGCGAAAAACATCATAAACTAAAAAATTAATTGGTGGTGGGGGGGGGGGGGGGGGCGGGGGAGAAATTTTGGGGTTTATGTTCTGATATGCGAAAAATTTAAAAAAACAAAAAATCTTCAAAAAACAAAAAAAGTTCCTAGAATCCAATTGCAATGTCACCTACCGGGCTCAATTGTGAATATAAGCCATCCAGGAACCTACTCAAACACAAACACACATACACATGAAATTTCATTAAAATCGGTCCAGCCATTTAGGAGGAGTTCGGTCACATACACACGTACAGCAAAAACGTGTTGCTCAATTATGGATTATGGACGCAAAAATAAAGCGTTAGTGTTACTCACTGTGACAGCGCAGTGTTTAAAATGAAAAACGATAATAGAAAATAGGAAATCGATAATAGGAAATGGAAATTGAACGCCCAAACAGGTTACGACGATACTTGGATCGAACAACATAAGCGACATCGTACAAATTTTACAGCAGAAGATAAAATCGATTTTAATTTGATATTTAATTAAAAATACACTCGTTTGATTTTTATTGCATAATTTACTATTAGAGGAAGTTAAATATATACTTTTTTCTCCAATTGGTAACTCTTTTATTGAGTTATTGCAAAAAGAAATGTTTTTCGTCGCTTGGGTTTTAATGTTTATTAATTTGGCGCTTATGCTAAGGCGCTTGTGTTAATTATTTTAAATTGAATTTTAGAAGTTGTCGCTTGAGTAGCAGTTGTGTTTTAAGAAGTTAAAAGAAAAACGAAAATTGTCGTTTGAGCTTTAAGTTTAAATCAAATTAAGCATCAAATCAAATGTTTAAGCGTTAAATCAAAAAATATTTGATATTTGTGATTAATTTACAAAATTAATTGTTTTAAAAATATTTATAAACTAATTAAAACATCAAGTAAAGTTGCGCTAAAGTCATGAACAATAATGGTCGCTTGTGCCATTTTTAGTAACTTTCTTTATAGGACACAAACGACAATTTCTTTTCATTCATTAAACAATTTTAAACTATTTATTATTCTAAATATTGTGAATATTTTTATTCACATTTAGATATAATAAACACTTCTCACTTTTATTAATCGTATTCAATCAAGTAACTTACTGTCCAACCAAAACAAATTAATATTAACCCGGAGCAAACACAACACTCTCATTTTACAATATTGCACTGGTTTACGTCGCTTGGTTCAACTAAACTTGTGATTTTTGTCGCTTGGTCTATTTGAAAAAACGTTTTTTTAGAAAAAAGCGGGATTTTCTCTAAAAAATATAAAATCAATTCAAACTATCGTATAGGATATTGTCAGCGCTTTCCAATGATATAAAATACACAAATTTGAAAAATTGTCGCTTGTGCTGTTCGATCCAAGTATCGTCGGTTAAAATCTTAAAATACTATACTAAAACCATACTTAATTTATTTATACAAATAAAAAACGACTTTTATTGCTGTGGCCCTATTCTGGTAATTTTTATATTTACCGCAATTCCCCCAATTCTCGGGAAAAAATTTAATTATTCGCGTTCGATACGCGATCGCTATAAAATAAGGAAACAAATATCTAAAAATCGTTTATTACGTTTAATTGGTTTTTGTTGATATCTTGATCGAATTTTACTTAAAAAATAAATTTTGTTTCTTAAAGTGAAAAATTTAATATTGATATTTGCCAATTGATATTACCAGTTTTCACTATAAATGTATAACGATAATTGTGTCGTTTCAATGTGAACCTACTATTTTTCTTTTCTTCTATCCTGCTAGTTTTACTAGGAAAACTCGATGCATTTAAGCAAGCAACCTAAAAATGTAAATAAAAATTTTGAAACAAATATCGAGTAGCTTGTGAAATAATAGAAGAATTGAAGAAAAGATAAATAGAAGATGTACAAGGAATCGATATCAATATTGCTATAATTGAATACAATAAATTTCCGATAAATTGTATTCCCTGTTAATTCTTTCCTAAAATAGTTATGGAAAAATAAACGTCAAAACTGCTGGGGAATAATTTTTTGCCAACATTTTTTTTTCAAAAAAGCCAGAATACACTTTAGGGGAAAAGTGAATAAAATGGATGCCAAATTTAAAATTTACATTTTCACGGGAATTACCAGGGAATAGGGCCACTGGTAGCCTTGTTTCGTTGATGTTCTATAGATGCTCCTGTTGTTCTTGCTGCAAATGCCGTTGTTGCTACCGATAGTATCGCCGGTATACTGCAGTTGTATGTTCTGTTGTCGGTGTTATTGTTGTAACCGTCCTTGCTTTTGCTGCTGCTGTTTGGCTCTAACGTTGGATGCTATAGCTATAATGTGAGACGAAATGTTGCCCCATATACTTTTATTTTTGCCGCGTAGCAGTGGCGGCTTTATATTGTGCTTGCTTTTATATGTGTGACGTCTTATTTACGCTCACATAAAAGCATCACTAAAAATATTTATCTGCTCACCCACACCCACACTCACACGGCATACATTTATTTTGTTATATATATTTATTTTATTTATTCCTGTAAAAAACTGACAACCGCCAATTGTAGAATTTATTTGTTTATTAAGCGGTTGGCGAAGACGAAGTAGAACGATTTTAAATATTATGTTTCAGTATTCTAAACTGTAATTAGCTCTATAGTTGTCAGTAAATGGGTGACAGTCTGCTTGCACGTTTAACCCAGCTAGATACTCCGATAAGAGCAAGGCGACATGGGTAAGGTTCCAATATGAAAATACTTTAAAACAAAAAAAAAAAAAAATCAGTAAATCACAGTGCAGCAACTCGCAATAGAACTCGCTCAATTGGCAACGCACCCACTGAAAAATTAAGAAAACGATTTTTTGGGAAATGGGAAGGATGACTCATATGTTGACGTTGTGTACCGCGGTATGCAGGTCACATCGATTCCCGCTGGTCCAGCACCAGCGTGCGCTTTTTAATATTTTGCTTGTACTCTTTTTGTAGTATCTTAATAAAAGAGCACTCCACTCAGGCCTTAATAAGTCAATCCGACGGCTGTGCTAAATGGTTTTTATTTATTCACACTTATACACATAGATGAAAACAGTTAGTTTCCAAAATATTTGAAGAACGAGGACGGGAGAATGAAATAAATTGCAATTCCCACGCTGGTTCATGCGATTGCACGAATCCGACTGACGTTAGTCTTATGATCGTATACCCATAAACCCATCCCAGATAACCGTTACAAACCGCCACAGACCATTTTGTGTATGCGGCTAAATCCCTTCATGTAATGTGAAAGCTATAGAGAAAGAAAGAGAGAAAGAGAGAGAGAGAGAGTAAATTCTATCCGCAAATTTATCATCGTCTGGTTATTATCTACAGGTTGATGATGTATGCCTGTCATTCAGTTTTTATTGGTATAAATGATGGTGAAAGCTAAAGAATTTAATTAGTCAGTTGTAATCTTTTCATTTCTTGATGAGGAAACAGCAATAATATTTTATTTCCTTAAAAATAAATTAGAATATAATTGAACTATAAAATAGGAATAACATATTTGAGCCTCCTGATTGCTGAGATTCGATTTACTTCAGATAGTAGAAATTTGAAAACAATGCGATGACGGTTATTTTGGTTAAGTGGTCAATTATTACCTTGCGGTTAAGCAGTCAGTTATTACCTTGGTTATCATCATTAGGTTCCACCATTTTTTATTTTACTTCCTCCAAACCTCGAAGTTCAAGTGCTTCACGAACTGTCCTAAAAACGATTTTTGTTCAATGAGTCAATATGGTAATAGGAATAAAACAATCTTCCTGCACAAAATTATTAAATTTTCTTGAAA
This sequence comes from Nephrotoma flavescens, assembly GCA_932526605.1. Lineage (NCBI taxonomy): Eukaryota > Metazoa > Arthropoda > Insecta > Diptera > Tipulidae > Nephrotoma > Nephrotoma flavescens. The sequence continues at coordinate 272,465,067 of OW052221.1, read as the reverse complement.
AAATCAAATACCAGCGTATCCCTTACTGAATTCCTTTTTCCCTTTTCCTTACAAAAAAGTATGTAAAAAAGAAATTGAAAAAAAAAAAATCTCAAATTTTTTTTCATACTTTTCCGTAAGGAAAAATGAATTCTATCGGGATGCGCTGTAACTGAGACATAACGTTAAATAATTCAAGCAACAGTATTAACATACCAATTATAAATTTTTCTTATTTTAAAACAAGTTCAACTGCTATCATGACTGTCTTCCAAATTTAAAGTAAAAGCCAATTTTAAATAAATTTTTCGGTAAATTGAATTATATTTTGAAAAATCTATGGCAAACTGATCGAAAATCTGTCTTAAAACTAAGGATTGATCCGCGTGGTAGACGTGGCGGTGGTGTACCACTTTATGTACTCAATTCTGTCAAATATAAGGTAGTTAAGAAAAATGCTCTCGGGTTAAGTTTTGATTGTCTGTTTTTGGAAATTAGTAACAGTCGGAATCACACATTGTTAGTGGGGGTCGTTTATTCTCCACCTAGTGTGAAATTCCTTAATAAATTTAAAAAAAAACTTTGGGGGATCTATCTAGTAGGTATACTAATCTTCTCATCCTTTGGTATTTTAATAAGACTGCTATTTCAGATACACCTGCTGTATAGGAATTCAAGGATTTGATCCTACGAATTTTAGTAATACTGCTGCTAGCACTTGTTTGGATATATTGCTACTGAATAATTGATCGAATTGGCATTTCTTTACTCAAATTTCCGGCCCGGTTCTATTTACCACCCATGATATGATCATGTAGTTCATATAATTTTTATTTGGATGTTTCTAGTTGCGTCAGTTTTTGTTTTGGACGAGCTATAAACTATATTGACCAGAACAAATTGATTGCAAAGGCTAATCGACTTGACTGGGAATAGTTTTTTGCTATTCCCGAAATTGATGACAAATTGGAGTATTTTAATTCATTGCTTGTAAAGCTTCTGAATAGATTGGATCCCTCGCGCAGAGTCGATCGGAAGCCATCTGATGATGTGTTCATGCTCGATGATTCTATCTAGAAGCTTCGGAATATTAGGAAATTCTTACACACAGTTTGGAAATGTAATAAAAATGACACCACTTGGAAGCATTATACAGTTTACCGTAACAGGGTTAACAATTTGATCAGGTCGGCTAAATTTCGGCACTTTAAAAAAAAGCATTTTAAATCTATACATACCAAGTGAAGTGCTGTGGCGCAATTTTCAAAAGTTTGGTCTATCTAAAAATAAGCCAGCGGTTTCAACCGATGTTCAACCGATGAAATTCTCTACGCATTTTGCTGCAAGTTCTCAAGGGCCGCCGTTTAATTTGAGGGATTTTGATAAAAAAAAAAATAAATTGATAAATTGTGTTGTATTCCATATATTGTTCATTTTATAAGAAGTAATTGTTAATTCTGTATTAAAACAAGAAAAATTTAAGTTGAAGAAAGAGAAGTAACAGAAAAAAAATTCAGATTGAATTTATATTTATAGTTTTTTGTATTATCAGTTTTTACATCAGAAAATTTTCCTTAACTATAAAGAAAATTGTAAAAAGGCTATGCCTTACATGTAAATTATTTAATAAAATTAAGAAAAAAAAATCCGGCCGTATTAAACGATTTACTTTAACTTTAACACACGGCCTAAAAACTCAACTCGCGACTAATGTAAATTGAAAACAAGACAATTACGGACGGTTCTCTTTTATAAATCGGAGTTGGTCAATGTTAAGGCTACCGTCTGGTAACTGACGTCTCTACCATAAAGTTTGTTATTTTAAACGGTACGTTTTCTCAGAAAGGTTTTTTTATACAACCGTTGTTCTTGTTGGTTAAAGTGATTTCAAAATATCAATTCAGGCTACAGACTAATAGTCGGGTAAATCGTTTACTGTGGTGAAAATCGGATACAGAACAGATTTTTCGATCAGTTTACCATAGAGTTTTTGAAAAATAAAAGAATTTACCGAAAAATTGGGTTTTACCCGATTATTGGTAAGCAACATCAGTGCGAAAATGGAAGTTAGGCCGTGCGTCAAACTTAAGGTACATTTTTCGGTAAATCCAATTATTTTCCAAAAAGTATATGACAAACTGATTAAAAAGTTTGTTCTGAAACCGGTTTTTACTGTAATAAGCGATTTACCTTATCTTTGGCACACATAGCCTAAATCGTGAACATTTTCTTGCGATTATTTTTAAAAATTTCGACATGGATTAACTCAACAACAGTGCGCATTGAAGGTCGTCCAACATCGGTTGTCGCTCGGAAAAAAAATCATGAACTGGTGGTATTGCAAGATTCTTATACGACTTATTGTGAGATTGGGGCATCCTCGCTCATTTGTATCACAAACACATACTTTTAATATTATTACATGAACATTTTGCCGTCAAAAAGGTTTGTTCACACGAATCCGCATATTTGACATATTATGCTGACCAAAATACTCGTGTCAATTGGTTGAAAGAAATGATCAAAATATATGTTCGCGGTGCTTCAAAACATATGTCCATAACATCGTGACAGGTGTTCGTCTTTAGTACGACAGTTAATTCTGAATACTATAGAACCATTTGTTTGCCAGAAGTTTTCGGCCAAATAAGGATAACCAACCGCCGACGACAGGTCATTCTCCACCACGGCGATGTGATCCCTCACCCATCGGCACAAACAACTATATGTTTGAGCGGTCAAAACATCGAATTAATGGTTCATTCGCTATATAAAAGTCCTGATTTGGTATCCAATAATCTGAAGAAGGGGTTTACGTGTTGAAAAAGCATTTTTAGAGGTACCTCATTGGGAGTGGGAAAAGTGCTTCGAAAATTGGTTGAAACACTTATACAATATTTTAAAAAACAATAAAGCTATTTTAAATAAATACGTATTTGTTTTTGTTAATCCCGAACTATAAAAGACAACACTCGTATTATTAAAACTAATGATCACTTTAGTTTAGTCTGCAGTTTTATAACAGGAATGTATATGGTTCTTTTGCATCGCCTCAAAATGATACCTTTGCGTGCCTCAATTATTCAGGCCACAATTACTTAATTAATTAATTTTTTCCCGATCATTTTAACAAGCACATACTGGAATGTAATATTCCATAAATACAAAATTATACTAAAAATCACTCAAAATTAAATAATAGAAATGGCTATACTCTCGCATTTTACACAATCTATACCTCTAAATCGTTCATTTGTATATAGGTACTCTATAACCAAATTCAAAAGGAAACAATTTGAATAACATGATTTTCCACTTTTCCAATGAATTTACATTTTCTTTTATACGGTTAAAAGAATATCGTGAATATCGATTGACAGACAGGCACGATGGTGATATAAATCAGTAGAACACAAAAATTATATATTTACCTATTATTGTATATAAAGAGCGTATTTAATGAAAAATATTTATTAAGGTGGGGTCGGTATGATTTACGTAAAATATTTAAGGGTTTTTAGGTCAATTCCCCGTGCTCCACAGGGCGTAAGAAATATTGATTTTATCGTATACACAGCGTTGTGCACTTAATGACTTCTTACTACATACAAATGTCGCGATTATGTTACAAAACTGATAATTAAATTAAAACACAGGAAAATCGATGGAAAAATCTACTGAGATTTTCCAGTAACCTTGGTTCACATAATATCGAGTTATATATTTTTCTCTATATATACATCGTCTATCTACATGTCTATATATATAATGACAACTATATACACTACATATACGGGTTTAATACGTATTTCCCAGAAGAGATTACCGACAACATAAAAATGTAATTGAAAAAGAAAAAAATATATTTTTTATTGGAATTGAGACAAATTTAATTCTACATTTTTATATCAATCTTAACAGTGGTAGAAATATATAATAAAAATAAAAAAATTAAGTCGATTTTATTATTTCGAAACTCTCATGATAGTTGATATCGTCATCGTTGGTAGATTATATTTTCTTGTGGGTGTGCGCAATATTATACCAGTAACTTATCCCACGTTCGCTTCGGAAATCATTGCATCAACCGATATTCAATTAAAATGTTTAAATGCAATTATGTCTGAATATATTTTATTTTCGATATATTCAGATTTTACATTTTTCTGCATGCGATAATGGAATTAATTACATAACGTAATGAAATTATAAGAAATTTTTTATTATGATAATTTCAAAAATATTTTAATATACATAATATCATAATTTGATTAATACGTCGGGTAATTAAATGTACTTCAATATACCTTGAATTATGTTACTCAGCCGATGACTAATCACTCACCTGCGCGATCAATAGATTAATTTTTATTGCTTTTTATGGCATATTTTTTGTCCCTCCTTATTTTGTTTATTTTTTGCTTTTTTCTGCTATATATAACAAATTTTTACTTTTACAAATCAGTAGATACCCTGATGATGACCTAACAAGTCGAAATCGATCGAGTGATTTTTTAAACTTTTTGAACAAATTTTTTAATTAAAATATTCAAAAAATCTAATTTTGCGAAATAAAAAACAAGTGTTTAATAAAATGTGTTTATTAAGTACAGTCAACGTAGTAATACCCTAGAAGTTTGGAAAAATACTTGTAGCAAAGAATGTGAGAAAAAAAGAATCCGTTGCAGATGTACTGAAAGAGTGGCCACGATATGAGGATCTAAATGGATATGAACTTGAAAGCATTTCCCACATTTCCATTTCCATTTCCATTGATTTTGAAATCTTTAGTCCTGGCAAAACCACCGTATTAAGGAAAAAAAAATTAAGGAAATATTTTTTCCTTCTTGCATTAAAGATATACTGAACTTAAAATATTTCAATGATATGACAAGACGAAATATCTGTATTGGTAAATTATTTAAAAAATTTTACTAAGATTTATTCAGAAAGTTTATTCGCTTTTCGATTTGTTAGTTTCAATATTTAGCCACCATGGCCAGACAGAGAAGATATTTCAAATATTTCATAATTTTTACGTTAAGATTTGGGTCCAGAGCGTATTTAGACAGTTCTAGCTCCTTGCAACTGTTAAAGCTCTGACACCCAAGATGCTTTTTTAATGAAAGGTTGATAGCTGCGTTTCACATTTGAGCATTTAAATAAATCAATAAATAAATCAGATTTTGAAAAAGTTTAATAATAAGCATTAACGAATAAGTTGCAATAACTTTCAAATCATAACTTTTCAAATATACGATTTTGAAAACTTATTTGACAAATTTCTGATCTTTACAACAATTAACTATTTCTTATGCGGCTCCTTACTTAAGTTTTGCTAACCAGGATAAACAAAACCTCAAAGCTATGAATATCCGATGCACAAGACAAAGTATTTGGGCCTAAATTTGGGTATTTGGGTTTTAACTCAAATAAATAGTGCCGAATTTGTACGAGAGCTAAAACTGAGTGTCAAAATGATTTCCTAGAAATTTCAGAATCCGTTAGAAACCGTGAAAACTATGAAACTGAGATAGAATCAGAAGGAAAATCCATGCGGGGAAAGTCTATTTTTAATAACTTGTCAAAGTTCCGCATGTGACGGATAATTTCTATGATTTAATTGAAGACTCTACTCCAGTTTATAATTGTTTAATTACTTTTGTTAAAATTACTGATAACATCTTAATGCCAAGCTTTGATCTTTCAATATTATAAATTCATTGTCGATCATTTCCAGATAACGTTAAATCCAAAACACAATTTTCTGGTTCGCTATCCCACCATTATTGAAATATTGGGCCCTCTAAAATATGTATGGTGCTTCAGATTTTCGAAGGAAAACATCAATTGTTTAAGCAATACGCTCATATTATCGATTCAAGAATTAACATTCTTTACTCGTTATCAATTAATGGGTTCCTAAAGTTCCTCCTGTTTGATAGAGAATAGTTATTTTCCGGCAAAATGTAGACAGTTGTCAGAATATTTCAGATTTCGATACGTAAACGTTTTGTTATTATCATAACTTCTGTACAAACTTTAAGGTTGTTAAACAAATGATAGTATAAATTATGAAGGAATATGCTTTGTCAAAATTCAGAACACAAATATAGTTTTAATAATTATATTATTATTTTTTGAATTAAAGGATCATATTTATTTGGTTGGTCCAGAAATGAATACTTGTTTTATTAGTAAATATTAATTTTAAATGAAGTAGATCGTTTTTATGTTAAATCAAAATAACTATAGGTAGCTAAATATTACCAGTTGTTCCGGGGAGATCAACAAATAATAATACCTTTGAAGTAAGAATTTAAATTACATATCTAATTTTAATGATGTAAGTATTTGAGTATTTGATACAATAAATTTAGTTCTTCCAAAATCGAGAAGAAAATTGTTAAATTTCACAATATTCATATTTGACACAACTAAAAAAATTGCTCTGTAGAAACAAATTCGGAGTTGTTGTTGGAGCATTTAAAGTTGTTACAATTACGCAACAGTTTTGACGTTGTTGATTTAAAAATGCACCATTATTGGGCATAAAATAAATATTAAAATTTTTAAAATTAATAACGTTATATTTAAAAATAACGCTTTTTTCCCTAGTGCGTGATAGATTTTCAGATATCAAGTATCGAAAAATCTTTGCGAAAAATACCTACTTCAAATATAACACATATAGAATCAAATGAAAAACTCTATCACCTTATCAAAAATGACGAAAATCGTAGCAAGTTGTAGCTGAACCCACAACAACTAAAGAATGAGATACAGCGAAAACATGACTGTGCTTCATCAACGAGGAGGATTCGAGACGAAGACAACAAGCAAATTTTAATTCTCATGAAGCTACCTTGCATACCTAATACCTTATCAAATATAAATGATGTAATTCTGGTATCAATTTTCTGGTATCAATTTAAGTTTCAAATATATCTTAAAACATGAGGAGTTTTATGTTTCAATCATTAGATGAAACACACTACAGATTTCTACTAAAGTAACCCTTATATGAATTTATATTGGACTAGATGCTTCATCAGATGATATCTCATCAACACAATAAATAAAATGATTTGTATAGTATTTATATAAAACCATCCCCCGATTTACAAGGTTGGTGCTGTTTTTACACTATTTTGCTTTTACACGGTTTGAAAAACAAACCAAAAATATTATATCTTAATTTTTATTTGTTATTTCCAATTTATTTTTTCTTTCTGATTCTAATGTACACGGTATTTTATGAACCGCTCTACCGTGTAAATCGAGGGATGTGTGTTTTATAATAAGATTTTATCAATTTCCGAAGTAAAAATTTTATGTATAATTTGGTCGAAGGCTAAAACAAACCTCGGATAATAACTGTAATCACAAAAAGATGTAAAAAAGCTTACCTTAGCTAGTCCGGTCGTCCTTGCCATTACGGTAAAATTTCACTACACTAAAGTTTCACTACACTAATTTTAACAATTTATAAATTTCACCACTTAAAAACATAAACACTAAATAATAATTGCACATCTTATATAATGAAACACTCGAGTACACGCACTCTGATCATAATTGACGTCACTTTCAACAAATATAATAAAAAATAAATTTAAATTCCTTCCAAAATTGTTCGCCAGACTTGTATTGCACAACTACTCAAAATAATAATGTTTGCTGTAAAATGTAAATTACAACCCGTTATTTTACAAAATGCAAACGGAACTATGTGGAAAATTTAGTAGGTTTACAAAGTAGATATGAAATTGAATTGTTGGTATATTGTATAAATTAAACATATTTTAATGGTACTGCATGCATACCTCTCAGCGTTTTGAAAGTCTATAGGATTTCGAAAATACCATAAAACGTTTATTATGCTAAGGAATTTCTGCAGAATTGATAAAGCTATGAAGTGCTACTCTTGCATCAAATCTATACGATCTCATTTGTTTTCTATTTTGGATCAAGAAAAGCTGCTGGGAAATTAGAAGCGACCAACTGACCACTGCACAAAAAGATAACAGTATTAAATATGAAAACCATCGAGGCATAGCTCTATTGATAACTGCCAAACTTTGTATTTGCCAAACAAAACCCTCTAAAGGAAAATTAGCGACTATCAATGTGGTTTTGATCCCCACCCAACATGTATCGAATTCTGACAGGCATCTGACAGTATCAAACAATATACAACCTATGTGCCGCTCCGATGTGTGTAGTTATTCCAGAAGAACTCGTTTCTCTGTGTAAACTATCAACGTTCGGGTGTACATGTAAAATCGTAATCGAAAAAACTGTATCAGACTCTTTTGAAGTAACGCCTGATGTTCGACATAGGGGGGTTAGCCACTTAATCTTGCATTACAAAATCTTGCAATGCAAAATCTTGCAATACAAAATTTAGCACTAAAAATTTTGAATATTAGAATGAAAGATTTTATGTAATACAAAATTTTGATATGAAAGACTTTTAGTGCAGGATTTTGTAATGCAAAATTAAGAGGATAATCCCACATTGGCTATCGAAAAGTGAAATCCGAAAAGAGATAAAATAAAAATAAAACTTGTACGAAGAGTTTCACCGCACAGGAGGAAAGCTGAATGAACATTTGTCCGCAAAAAATTGTATTGGGAGGAAGGGGAGGGGGGAAATTGTTTATCAAAATATTGTCCACAATTCTGGTCTTTTGCAGATGCCTTCCCAGGTAATCGGACAACGGCATGCAGAAGTACAAACAGTTTTTAAAAATATAGCGAAGAAACTTATTGTGGCGCAGGATCAAATATATTGTTATATATTGTTTTTGGTCGAAGATCTAGCGACATCAAGGATAGTTTCATACCACTCGATCACTACGCAAGAATACTTGGTGTAGAGGTGAATAGTACCAATATCAAATTTTTAGCAAACCCCAGTTACATAAAGCCATAAATAAAAACCCGAATCAATATACCGTGGACCAAGTTTTCAGCGCCCAATCAAGGTTTTCCGTTCTAAATATCTATCGCAGTCGTGTAGAGGGGGCTGTGCTGGCTTTCGGCAACCAGAGATTTTAGATTGTCATCTACTTTGAAAATGAAGTTTATCAATTCCATCTATGATCTAATTGAAGTATCGCAAAGCGAATATTGCATTCGTATTAACCAAGAATTAATGGAATTTCTCGGACGTATCGATGTCAATGGATCGTGTTAGGGTTGGATTATTGTTTAAAATTTTCGTAAAATTTGGATTTTCTTCTACTGTTTTTAGCAAAAATTTTTTTTTAACATGCATTTAAATTAAAAACAAATGTTCGTTTAAACCTTTTTATACACATTTTAACGAAAAAATTTAGCGTCAAAAGAAAAAAAAAGTTTGGAATTCGTTACACATCGTTTAATTAAAAATACTAAAAATAAAAAATAGGAGTGAGTCTCCAATTGTGGGCACAGTTTTGGTTTTAACCCATAACTTTCCTTTGAGTCCGTATTATGCGGAGATATGGAAATCAATGAAAAGCTAGAGGCCTAGTTAACTGTTTCATAAAGTAACTTCTTCGATTCATTCAACTACATCTTTTTGACAAAACTAAAATCGTAACTGGTTGTGGGCACACTACGAAAACTCATTGAAAATGGGAATAGTTGTTTAATAATTTTAAAAGCCATCTGTGGTAGCAATAACAAAAAAGGCGTTTTTAAAAAAACGTTTATCGTCTTCCTCAAATTCCAAGTCAGAAACACAATGTTTGCATGTGAAATAGCTGGAATATTTGTTAGCACACTTCAGATGCATGGACTGACCACACGTGTTGCACTTGATCTAATTTGCAGCGGTTAATTTCAATGGCAAGAGCTTCAAACAGATGATGGAGAAGTCAATATCATTATCAGTTGGTGAAGCGTTTTTTTTCTTTACAGCGTTTGGCCGAAGTTTTTCTAGGTACAGTTGTCTTCTTATTTTACTCTTTTTCTGATAAAAGACTTTGCAACGCTTCCTGGAGAAGTAAGCTTGGTAGAGCTGCTTGCACGGGACCAATTTTATCCAACACTGATAAGCGGCTCGTTGAAGTCGGTGTGGGTGTGGAAGGTTGTTGTGTGGTAACCACTTTCACTATATGTACAATATTTGTCCCAAGAAAGATGATTCGATGCTGCTCTTCTTTATCAATGCGATACAGCTTAATAGTCGAGGCAATAAAGCACTAAAAAGTGCAAAGTTTTTGAGAGCAAGACGGATCGGAATGCGGTTTTTTGCATTCGCTTCCAAAAACTATTTGTGAAAACCGCCGTTTTTTTTTCGATAAACCGGAAATTGCAGCCAAAAATGTATTCAAGAAATGCATTTTTTGAGACGGCTTTCGGAAGATTAACTTTGTAAATAAAAGACAGAACTAGCCCCACTCGAGTTCTCGGGGTTTTCGAGGTCGCTGATCACGATTATGATGTTCAAATTGAACCACAGCAGTTCTGGAGCTCAAAGAGAGAAACTCGGCGCCTGGGGGTTTTTTAGGTCATCAGGGGTGTTTTTTGGGCGCTAAATCATAATTTGCCATCGAAAACGACCTCCCGAACACCTGGTACACCAGAACCTGGGCCCGAACGTCTTCTCCGAGGGTTTTCCTCACACGATCGAGAAAAACGAACCGAAAATTGGTGCGGGGGGATTTTGCGGCGCTGAATCCGAAATGCCCTTCGAAAACTACCCCCGAACACTTAGTGCACTGGAATGGCATCTCCGTGGGACTCTCCCGAAATTCACGCGGGAGGAGAGAAATTTGGCGGCCGGGGGCTTTTTGGGTAGCTAAATCCAACAATAGCGTCGGCAAACACCCCCCGGACTCCTGGTGCGCCGGAACTTGGACGCGGACGTCATCCCCGAGAATTTTCCTGACAATTTCGACAAAAACAACCCGAAAATCATTGTTGGGGCGTTTTTTGGGCCGCTGAATTCAAATTGACGTGAAATTTGAATTAAGCGCACTAACAAACGCCCTTACAATGATTTTCGGATTGTTCTTGTCGCTATAGTCAAGAAAATTCTCGGGGATGACGTTCAAGTCCAGGTTCCGGTGCACCACTTGTCCGGGGGTGTTTGCCGACGCTATATTTGGATTCACCGACGCTAAAATCCCCCAGCCGCCAAATTTCTCTGCTTCCCCGCGTGTATTTTGGGAGAGTCCCACGGAAATGCCGTTCAGAGCCAGGTTCCAGGTGCACCAGGTGTTCGAGGGGTGGTTTTCGAAGAGCCATTCGGTATCAGCGCTCCAAAAAACCCTTCACACCGATTTTCGGTTCGCTTTTCTCGATCGTGTGAGGAAAACTTTCGTAGATGACGTTCGGGTCCAGGTTCCGGAATACCAGGTGTTCGGGGGGTCGTTTTCAACGGGAAAATCGGATTCTGCGCCCAAAAAATGCTCCACAATAATTTTTGGGTTGTTTTGTCGATATTGTCATTAAAATTCTCGGGAATGACATCCGTATCCAGGTTCGGGCGCACCATGTTTCCGGTGGGTTATCGCCGATGCCATGGCATATGCATATTTGGAAATATGCATATTTGGATTCAATGACAAAAAAAACCCCGGGCGCCGAGTATCTCTCCTTCCCCGCGTGATTTTCGGGAGAGTCCCATGAAGATGATTTTCATCGGCGTTCCTGAGCTCCAGGTCGGCTGTAGGTCAATTTGAACATTATAATCGTGGTAAGCGACCTCGAACCCTCCAAGGAATCCGAGTAGGGCTAGTTCTGACTCTTATTTACAAAGTTCTCTAATCTTCTAAAAGCCGTCTTAAAAACACATTTTTTGAATACATTTTTCGCTGTAGCAATGCAATTTACGGTTTATTAAAAAAAAAAAGGGGGGGTTTTTAAAAATAATTTTTGGAAGCGAATGCAAAAAACCGCATTCCGATCCATCTTGCTCTCAAAAATTTCGAACTTTTGGCGTTTTTAGTGCTTCATTGCCCCGACTATAAATAAAATCAATATCAGAGTATAGATGTCTGGGTCATATGTATGAATTCCGGATGATCTGTAGCCGGATTTAATGATTTTCAGGGTGAATGCCAGATCAAGAGTCTTAACAGACAAGGCAGCAACATGACGAATTTACATTACATAAAACAACGAGATGAGAATTAAAAAGTTCAAATCTAGAGAGCAAGGTTAAATGATCCAAAGTCCTACCTTGTTAGCAATTTGTGGACTAATTGCCAACAAGGTAGGTTGGCGTGGAGGTAACAGCACAGGGGAAGCTAACGTAGGTCTTGCGAAATTTATAAAATGGTGGATATAGCGCACAAACCCTTGCTGGCATATTCAGCCAGAACCATTAGCACAACAGGCAGTCCCATCAGAAATGCTATCGAAGAAGATATCGAAGAAGGTTTACATTTTTCTTTAGGGAAAAGAAAGAATGGTGGTAGACTGTTGCGAGCAGCACTTACGGTTAAAGCCACTGTTGCTCTTCAAGTTTTCCGACACGTCAATAGCAACCACCTTGCAAATTTTTGTAGGAACCTTTGAAAAGCCACTTTCAACCATGTTATAAATCGTTACTTCGAAGTGGGGGTGCGTAAAATGAGCTCAGAGTGGCGGCGCACAAAATTGTAATATCGAAATGTCTGCCCGCTTTCTCGTTGTCATTCCAAATCGGAGGATATTCAACTTCAAGTTTCTTAGCGAATTGATGCGCCAATTTAGATGGCTCGTTGATAATGAGGCCGTAATAATGGTTGACGTACTTCAAAATGTATTGAGCAAAGTCCCCTTCGTGGATTGGTTTAATAGCCTTTAAAAAACATTCCAATTGAGCACAAAAGGATTTTCATAGAAGGAAAGTACGAGTAAACATAAACTCACTATATATGACGGAGTCCGTTGGTTGCATTCACGAGCGAAATCCAACAATACAGCATCTTCCACAGATGACAAGTCGCCAACTATTTTTTCCGGTCAGATCCGCCATATTTGCATTCAGTCAAACATTATGCAGGGAATGCCTACAATCGGAGACTCCCCCCTAAATATTGAGAATCACTGTACTACAAAAATAAGTTTATATTTTCTTTATAAAAATTTTTTTTTAAGTAATTTAATTCAAAAATCTATGGAACCGTAAATATAAAGTGTGGAATCTAGTGCTCTCTTCTTGGTATGATGTCTAGAGTTATTAAAAAAAAATTATAAAACAATTTGCATGTTGTGATTCGCCATAAGGCCCCCCGCGTGGAAGCATCTTTGGACAAACTCACTTAATTATTTAATAATTCAAAAATCATTTACTATTTATTTATAATAAAGAATTAAGCGAATTTGGCCAAAAACGCTTACAAATGAGGGACCATATCGCCAATCACAAATTGCAAATTGTCTTGATTTTTTTTTACAAATTTAAAACACCATCCCAAGTTGAAAACACTAAATTCCACATTTGATACTCACTGTTCCGATGATTTTTGCATTACGAAACATGAAATTGTATTTTAAATTACACCTTAGCAAGGTTTTAAGTAGACATAACCATGGAGCTTTTTTAATAAAAAAAAAAATTTAGAACGAAGAGTTATCAACATCAAAACATAATCAATCACCCGTCCAAATCACTAAAATAAATTGGATTGGCTTGAAGTTCAAAAGAACCATAAATCTCTTTATAAGTTTATCTCGGAATCTGTAAGTCAGATAAAATTTTATTAACGTATAAAATAATTTCATATCGAGTCTAGACTTTAAAATAAATTGAACAACGTTATCACTTTAATCGTTACGTATAATTCGCCTCTTAAAAGTTGGTGGAAAACCAGATACATTTCCCAATGATTATATATTCTTCATACACACGTGGATTGATGTAAAGCTATTCAAATGTATATAAAAACTTTTATCAGACCAGCATTTTATTTTTTGTGTATAGAGAGTTCAAAATTAATTGGGGATTGCAAAAACTTTAACCGGGCACACTAACACAAAAAAAAAGAATCCTTTTCAAATTACGAAATACGAATTTAATTTACGGTTAAAATCCTTTTTTATTTTGTTAATTTTTTCTACTTAGTATTTACAAACCAACTATACGAAAAAGCGAAAAGTAAAATAAAACGTTATTGTTTCGAATCGTGTGCTTATACCTATACATAGATTTCTCAAAAACCTCATCAAATTCAAATAAACGAATTTTAAAATATAAAAATCAGATAAATTTTCATTCACCGAAATACAAAAAAAAAATCTTTTTTTTTTTTGTTAACTAAAATCAACCATGAAGGAAAATTTATCCGGTTTTGTATCCTTGTGTCGTTTTTTGCTTTTGTTTAGGTTTTGATTTTAGCCTGGCTCAAAAAACTGGATGGAAAACCCATAAAAAGTACAATGATGAGTTTTCCACACGAATTATTTTCATCGGTATGATTCTTTTCGTCTTTATAGATTTAAATTTTTATTTTTATTTTGAGTAGCTCGAAACTATCAAAATAAAAATGAAAAATGATTATTGGAATATTATAACCTCTAACATTTATTTGATGTTTTGGTGGCGACTGCAATTATACCTTTATACCTTCCATTTCCCTCTCACATCTCAAAATCTAAAGTTGAAATATTTTTTTATCATAAAACAAAAACGATTTGTTCAAAATGAATAATTAAGGTTAAGGGACTCCAATGCGAGCAAAATAATATACATTTGTGGATTCTTGGGTATTCGACTCTTTGCGTCGAATGGTCAAATGTTCATGTTTCAACTATTTGATAGCTACCCGGTTTTCATTTTAATATTTCTTTGCAGATTTCTTTTGGACGATATTCTTCAGATGGCATTACACATAATTTTCAGTCTCTATTCATCTCCACTTTCGTTTCTTTATGTTATCCACAAGTGAGATCTGTTCGTCTGCCGCAAAAGTTCTTCGTTAGTGATCTAGTTTGACTATAAAAGCAACATAAAAACCGTCCGTTGTATTTGTTTATAACCACTTCTTGTGTCCTTGTAATGTTCTGCTTGGGTGTCCGTGTTTCACAGACAACTAGTATTAGTTCACACATCAATTAAACATTCGTGGCTGTCTTGTCTGTTTCTTGACAGAACTGATGCATTCCATATTTTGTGAATTATATTTAACCCCATTATGTCTACAGTACAACCTATGATGACCTAAAGAGATATGTGAATATTTCTATTGAGTCTCATTGCCTTTAACTTTCCTGATGTAAATTTTGTAACTGACATCTTGTGGCAAGTTTGATTGGGCGGACTGACATCATGTGACACGTTTGATTGAATTGACTGCTGCATATCTGTGTATTGGGCGATAACAAACCCGTATCATTTGAGTAGTAGAGATCATTTATGCTACTTATTAGGTTTCACTACTATTGGGTGTATAACTTAGTTTATGGGTTTTCTAAGAGATGGCGTAACTTTAGTACTAAACATTCTTTACAATGACACATACGGCATTTTAAAGTATTGACATTCCACAATAAAATTAGTTTTTTCATTATTCTGAAAGCGTAAACAACATGTCAATTTTGAACATGCACTAATACAACAAACTCGCGAAAACTGGTTTAAGCGATTCAAAAGTGGTGATTTTGATGTCAGTTACAAAGAACGTTCTGGTCAACCAAAAAAATTCGAAGATAAATATTTGGCATTATTGCCAAATAAAAGCATTATTGAAGGAAAACTCAGCTCAAACAGAAAAAGAACCTGCATAATAGTTAAATGTCACTCAAGCAGCCATAAGCATGTGAAATGTTCTCTCCATGTGAATAGACGTGGTCGAGTGATTAAAAAATTGGGTAAATATACATCATTTTCTTAAGGGACTGATTTTTTGTTTTACATTTACAATAATTACTTATAATTTTACATGTTAGAATACTTGTTTTTCTAATAATAGAAATAAAAAAAAATAAATATAGAACGATTAAATATTAAAATAATAATGGCTGGATTATATAATCAAGGGGCTTATAACTGGTTCTAAATTTTCAAATTAAACAGTAATGGGCTATGGGGGCTTATAAATGGAGTTACTTATTAAATTGCGTTTTCTATTTATAAACCCCTAATAAAAACTAAACCTAAACATTTCTGTTAATAGATGAATTTGATATTATTAACGTGAAATATGTTATAATCTACGCAAGAATCCTTATTTGTTTCATTGATGTTATTTCTAGAAAAATGCAAAAACTTAGTAAAAACTACTACCATAAAAATATTGAAGCTGCACTAATGGAAATAAATAATGGGTTGTCGATTAACGCTGCAACACGTAAATATAGTATTATCAGATAGACAATTCAAAATAGAATACATAACAGGGCAAAAAAATGTTCATTTGGGCCGTCAGCGGTCCTTACTACTGAAGAAGAAACACATATTGTTGAATGGATCATCGCAAATCACGCGGAAGGATTTCCACGCCGAAAGCAGGATTTCCAGAATGCTGCAAAAAATTTTATTTGCGACACCCAGAGATAATCCATTTAAAAATATTCTTCAGGGTATTCATTGGTAAGACAGTTTCCTTAAACGGCACACAAACTTTACAGTTTGAAAACAGAACCGAAAACCGATGCCAGTTCGAAAGTAGCCAAGACAAATATCCGCGGATGGTTTAACCAAATCAAAACATATCTAGCCGACAAAAGCTTTTTAAATATTCTTGAAGATCAGTCAAGAATATTCAATGGAGATGAGACTAATTGTTTACTTTGTCCTAAAACAGGGAAAGTAATTGCTCCTATAAAGGTAATTTTTTTATTAAATTATGGAAAATGAAATTTAAATTTGAAAAAATCATTATTTTACAGGCTCAAAGAATGTGTATGAAATCGATCGCGGCGATCGATTGTAGCACCTCCATTATTGGTATATCCTTACAAACGCGTGCCAGCAGACGTAATCAGCTCAATTCCAGATGGTCTTAAGTGGCTAAAATCTGATTCTGGCTGGATGACTATTGAAGTCTTTTACCAATATATTGAAGATATATTTTACCCCAGCGTTGTGGTACAAAATGTGGAGTATAAAACGCATCTGACATATCAGTTGTCTAAACTATGTGAGAAATTAAAAATTATTCTGATTTGTTTATATCCAAATTCAACCAGAATTTTGCAACCAGCTGACGTATCGATTTTTAAACCATTGAAAACAGGTTGGCAAAGAGCCGCTCTAAATTAGAGAAAAGGAAATATTGATCAAAAGCTATAACAAAAGCGTGCTTCGTGCCAATTTTAAAAACAGTGATTGACAAATACATCAATAAATACTCAATTATTAATGGTTTTCGCACCTGTGGTTTATTTCCATTCAACCCGGATGTGATGATAGACTATTCAAAGTGTTTGGGAAGAAATTCTTCAAATGTTGGTCAATGCTCTAGTGGTGACAACCAAGATGTCAGTATAAAGATTGTCGAAAGTTCCATTAATTTTGAAAATTTTATAAATATTGTTGGTCCAAATAAAATGAACAGTTTGAAAATCTTCCATAGAGTCCTTCAGAAAATTTGTTAATTCTACAGCAAATTTATAGAACGTTTCTTTCAAATGCAAACACAACTAATGTAAGTTATATGTACCTTTATAAAACAAAAATATTTATACTTTTTTATTTCAATTACCTATGGCAAATGGATAACACATTTATCTTCGATAACGATGTTGCCATTGAAAACGACGCTGAAAACGAAGCAGACAACATTGAACACGCAATAATATCTGAGTTCTAATTGTGATTGGCACACTTTCGCAAGAAATAGAAACTATTGAATTCATTTATGAGGTAAAAATTATTTGTATTATTTTAGTGTTTAATCTACGTTATCCAATAACGACAATTTTTTTACCAAAATTTTTATAGTTCAATGGTCCAGAAAATTTAAATTTATCTAGTTTACCGCAGTATTATATCTAGATGGTAGAAATGTCCAAATTCGAAGCTTTCTAACGGTCCTTCAAACTCCTGTGCGCAAGGGAATTAAAAATTACGAACGTCGCAGCTTTATTATTTCATCAACACCATACCAGAAGGAGGAAGAAAATAAAATTAATAAAAAAAGTATTGCAGAGACCGAAAAGGAAAATCGAATTAAACAAAGACAAATCAAAAAGAAAAAAAGGATCAAGAAGCGTTGCTTTAGCAAAAACGAAAATTGGAACGAATTGATAGTAAGTTACTTAAAAAGAAGAAACCATTGAAAAAAAGTGCATCTGACAAATTGAGGGAAGTTTTTCAAAACATTACCAAAAATGATTTACCAACTGAAGTTCCACAAACTAATAATATGGCTAATGAAACTCACGTTCGTAAATTGAATATGGACGAGTATGATACGAACATAACATGTGAAATATGCTTTAAATGTGCTAGACACATTACTAGCAGTAAATTAGGATTTGCTTTGGGTAAATTAGGATTTGCCAAATGGGATACTCATATTAAAAACATATTTTCATTTTTCAGGTCCCTTAATTAACTCTCTCTCTAGCTTCACATCCCATGAAGGGATTTTGCCGCCCGCACTATGGTCCTCCAGCCGTCTCGGTCCATCGCTCTCGACCTCCAGTTTCGACATCCTAGTGCCTGTAGATCTTGTTCGACGTCGTCACGCCAGCGCAGTCGGGGTCTTCCTCTACGACGCACACCGGCTGGTTGTTGATGGAACACTTTATTGGTCATCCGTTGTTGTGGGGACCTTGCAACGTGGCCAAGCCATCTCACTCAATTGGATTTGATGAATCCGATAATATCGCAATCTCCAAGTATTTGCTTTATCTCGTGGTTCATGCGAATCCGATATTCATTGTTCGCGACTTTAATTGGACCAAAGATGGAGCGAATGACCTTCCTTTCCAAAGTTGATAACAATCTACAATCATTAGTGGTCATGGTCCAGTTCTCGCTTCCGAAAGCCAGCACAGGTCTTATTAGTGCTTTATAAAGTGCGAGCTTGCACGACTGCGATAGATGTCTAGATCACAATAATTTTGATTGGGCGTAGAAAACTCGATGTGCGGCAGCTATTCGGGCTTTTATTTCTGCCTGCATGTCATTTGATGATGTTATAACTAACCCGAGGTATTTGAAATTTTCAACGCGATCAAAATTGTGGTCGCCAATTCCGAGATTTGCCATGGGGATGTTCCTGGGTGTTGATACAAATTTGGTTTTGCTACTGTTCACCTTCAAACCAAGTCTTCTTGCGCAGCGATCGAGCGGCACGAAACTGTCTTTGATATCGCTAGGTCTTCGGCCAAGAAGCACGATATCGTCTGCATATCCAAGAATTTGGCCTGATTTATTAAATATACAGCGCGAAGTTTCGATGTTGCTTTTCCTCACTACGTACTCAAGCGCCAAATTGAACAGCACAGGCGCGAGTGCATCTCCCTGTCGAACACCAGATGTTATTTCAAAGGAGTCTGACACAGTTCCTTCGATTACAATTCTACATACAAACCCAGACGTTGTTAATTTGCACAGAGAAACGAGTTTCTCTGGAATTCCTAGGCATATGAGCGCGGCCCAAAGGTTATCGCGGTTTATACTGTCATGTGCCTGACGGAAGTCTATATATTTTTGATGTATGGTTATGTTGTACTCCCAACATTTTTCCAGGATCATCCTCATGGTGAAACTCTGGTCAGTGGTCGATCGGTTGGGACGGAAACCACACTGATAATCGCCAATGATGTTTTCGGCGAAAGGGATGAGTCTGGCAAGTACAACATTAGCCAACACTTTGTAAGCAGTGTTCAATAGAGCTATACCACGATAGTTTTCACATTTAAGACGGTCGCCTTTTTTATGCAACGGACATATGAGCGCGGTCTTCCAATTCTCCGGCAGCTCTTCTTGGTCCCAAATACAGACGATGAGATCGTGTAGACTTGTTGCAAGAGTAGCGCCTCCGAATTTTATTAATTCTGCGGGGATTCCATCGAGACCGGGTGCCTTTCCGTTTTTCAATCGACTAATAGCTGCGTCTACTTCCTCTACTGTGGGATATTCGACAAAGACCTCCTCACCTGGAGGAGCTATTGCTCTAATGGGGTCACGTTGTCATTCCGATTTAGTAGATTTTGAAAGTAGATTTGCCATACTGAGAGAACATCAGCCACGTTTGTTCTCAATTCTCCATTCCCGTCTTTGATGGCTGTACTTCTTGGGTGGAAGTCTTTAGTGAGATTCCTGGCATTAGCAAAACAGTCCCTTGAATTTCCTACTTCCGCTTGGAAGCTGATGTTTTCGATGCATAATCTCATATGATCGCGTTTCTTTTGACGAAGGTATTTATTCGTGGCTTTCCTGGCGCGGAGATATTCTGCATGTGTGCTTCTAGTGTTGCGAGCCAACCATTTTTCACGAAGCTTTTGTTTATTTGCGACGATCAGGCGACATTGATCATCGAACCAATCATTGCGGGGTCTCGGAGGTCTTCTTCCGATAGTGTTTTGCGCCGCGGTGGTAATGGCTGACTGTATTGCGTGCCACTGCTCCTGGATGTTAGAAGGAGCTTCTTCGTTGTTGCTAGGCCGCTCTAGATAGTTAGTGACAGCTGATTGGTAACTCTGCAGTGACGCTTGGTCTTTTAGAGCATCCACATTCCATCGAACGGTTTTTTGTGCTTGTCTGTTGAACGTTGATGACAGTTTGTACTTATGTTTAAATATGACAAGCATATGATCGCTGTCCATATCTGCACCCCTGTAGGATCTAACGTCAGACATACTGGTCGAGTGTCTCTTAGACACCATGACGTGATCAATTTGGTTTTCCGTTCTTCCATCATTCGATGTCCACGTTACTTTGTGGATTCTCTTATGTGGGAAAAACGTACTTGATACAACTATGTTGTATATACATTAATGCCAGGTCGGTGACTCGTTGGCCGTTGTTGTTACTAGTTAGATGCAGACTGTTAGGACCGATGTGCGATGTATTTTCTGCACTCCTACCGATTTTTGCATTAAAGTCGCCCACGATGATTTTAATGTCGTGGTGCGGTATGTTATTGATGACTTCCTCCAACTCGACAAAGAATAAATCTTTGATGTCATCCGATTTATCTTCGGTGGGTGCATGCACATTAACGATCGTGATGTTAAATTTCTTAGTGCGAAGTCTGACCGTGCATATCCGCATATGTTGATAGGGCGGAAATCGATGATATGATGCTTCACGCGCCGATGGATGAGGAAGCCAACTCCAAATTCTCCTCCGTTCTGATGGCCGCTGTAATGAAGAGTGTAACCATTGGTGGTGTCATGGATCCCACTCCCCGACCATCTAAGCTCTTGTAGTGCAAGTACGTCTAATGTGTAACTTTTTGCTTGGTTCGAAAGGTTCTGGAGATCTCCAGGTCTTAAGAGGCTAAGCACGTTCCATGTTCCCATTTTTAAAGCGTTGTCCGTGTACAATTTCCGAGGTCGAGTTGGTAATGAATCCGATACGGTAATCCGAGGCCTTTGTTTAGGGTTCATAACTTAAATGGTTTTTATGAGGGAAGGTTGTTGGCCTGCCGCTCAACCCGCTTGTTACGTGTGTGGGTCACGTACTGGTGAGAATCTTAAGGCATCCAGTCCTACCATTAACATATTTATATAGCGAGCCGCTTGATACAAGACAGACGCCCGCTTCAGCCGCTTCTAACATGGAGAACAGACGCTGGTTTGGTATCTCTTAATTAACACAAAAAGAAAAAATACTGAAGGGCTTCGAATTTTTTAGCCTACAATATTTCGCGAAGGTGTGGTGTGCCCTCAATGGCATTAAAATATAACAAAAACAAAAGTTATTTATAAAATTCTTTAGAACTGAACGGATCAATTAAATTACATAATGGTTTCTGGATATTAAAATTTGAAAATACACAATTGGTGTTTCGGCTGCATTAAAATATTTCTCATCGCACGTCTCCAAAAGCAGATTGGGGGGTAGATTCCGACAAAAGACAATTTGTCGTGACATTTGCTTATTGGTACAAATTCAAATCATTGAAAATTTACGATTCGGATAATGTTTATACAGCAGCTGCATTTTCAAATTATATCAGTTGGGTTAGCGAAAGTTCGTGGCCTTTTTTGGGTGACATTAAAAGAGACAATTTTCTTATTTCAAATGATTTTTACTAAGCTAAGCTAAATATGCGCCAATTTGATCGATAATCTTTCGCAATTTTTCTGGTAAGGCCATGATCACATCACTGTAGAACTTCTGTGGTTTAGAGGCGACAAATCAAGACAACTCATTTTCGCAGGCCTCTTTTGAATTTAATGTAAAACCATTAAGATGGTTCTGCATGACCAGAACAAATGGTAGTACGATGATGCAAGGTGAGGACTATATGGTGCGTGCATCAAAACTTTTCAGCAATGCTCTCTCAGTTTCTGCCGAGTCATCATTGACGTGTGTGGTCTAGCGTTATCATGATGGAACACAACGCCCTTTCTCTTGATCAATTTTGGACGTTTTAACTGAATTGCTTGCTTGCCTTAAAAGCCTTACTTGCTGACAGTAAAGATTAGAATCAATCATTTGATCCGGAGGCAGCACCTCATAATGCACGATTCCTTTCCAATCCCACACACAGCATTACCTTTTTGGTGATAATCCTGGCTTTGATACCGTTTGGGAAGCTTCTCCTCGATTTCGTTCCATTTCAGCAGCGTTTCGCAGATAGAAATATGGTTCATTAAATGTTTAACTGTTAATTCATGTGGTATACCGAAACGTGAAGCTTTTTTTTTGTATCCAGCCGTTAAAACTGTTTCGTGATCAATATTTAGTTCTTTACCAATTGTGTGGCTGCGCTTATATGCCGGTCTTCTTCAATTTTCTGCTTAATTTCATCGACTTGTCCAGTGGTTTATCGACCAGGGGTGAATTTTCATAAAAAGCACATATTTTATCGCAAGCCTGAGCTGCGTTTTTACCTTTATCGTAATAAAATTGTAAAACATATCGATTTTTTTCATTATTTATCTCCATGATTAAAATTTGTAACTTTTTTTGACTTCACTCCTTTTAATGTTTTCTATGTCAAAGTGCAAGGTCACCTTTAAAACACACATACACAACAATGGTTACCGAATTATATAAATGTAAAGCCATCTACCGGGAAAAAGACGACGGAATATTTTCCCTACTCTTTATTTCAAATGTGGCGAAGGCAGCTAATGAGGCGTGTAAAATTATTCTTAAGGTAAATTATCATTTTTAAATTTTATTTTTTTAAAAAAAAGGGAGTTGTAATGAGTAGCTAAAAATCGTTCTACGCATAAATTATTAATTTATCCGGTGAAACGATTTCGGTCTAAAACTCTTGTTTAGATTCTTGATTGAAGATTCAAGAACACTTTTACAGTGATCTCAAAATCTATTATTGATAAGAAAATAAAGGTAAAAGTACAAACTCTCAGTAGACAACATTCCCACGATTTCGATACTTTTGCAATGATACAAAATTGTAAAATTCTTTACCACCAAAAAAAAAATAATAATTTTTAAAGTTTCCAAATTACAAAATAAAAAAAAATATTATTAAAAAGGACGAAACAATTTTATTTACTATATGCTTGCTAGTCATGTTCTTGAGAGCGAGTATAAAATAAGAAAAGTTTCCCAATAAAAAAAATAAGCAGAAATACTTTTTATTGAAGTTGAAGAAAAATTTTATTAGTGAACTGTACACAAAATATATTATTACGTAATAGGTACTGTACAATATAAGTACCTAGAGTACTCTGTACACCTATATACTATAATCCCATATACATATTGTAAACAAAAAATATTGTGCTTTATTTTTTTCAAGTACATACTGCTTTGTGTAGAAGTGTTTCAGAAATTGAGTTCTAACTATAACGAAAGAGAAAAGCTGCTTAAATCTAAAAAAAATAATAATATTTTATTTGAAAGATTTATTTATTTAGATAAAATTATTACAGTGTCTATAGTCTATAACGATTATATTTAGATACTTCCACAAAATTTAGAATATCTAATAATCAGATATAAACCAAATAGAAACAATTGGTAGACTAAAACATTGGTAAATTAAATTGATGATACAACGAAAACAAGGAAACGCGTGCGTACATTCTTTAAAGATGTCCCCATCTAAAAAACATGTAGACCACTATTGAACGTCACTAGACATCCAGTTAAGTTTACTAGAATTAATGAAAAATTATAGTTGTTTCCGTCGATCTCAGTTAAATATGGCATACGACCAAACTAAAATACTTGAAATTAGCAAAATTTGCGAATGTTTAGATTTCAACTAGACGATTTTGATCAGAGGGAACACTAGAAAATTTTGATTATTACTTCGTTTACAGAAAAAATATATTCTTGAATTTTGTAGTTTCATGACTGCAGCCTCTTAATTTTACTAAGATTAGTTAACACGATTTTTAGGAGCGCAGTGAAGTCAAATAAGTGACAATCAAACAAAATATCTGGATTATGTCCAAAAAGTTGACATTTTTTTTACAGATGTGAGATTGAGATGAGATAACCAATTTGATTTATAAAATGAAATAAAAGTATTGTGAAATTGCAAATCCACGATAAATTGAAGTTTAGGTCAAGATGTGTAATTCGATTAAGCCGAATCATTTTTAAGCATTTTTGTTGAAAAAAAAAATGCTATATGGTTTCGGTTTACCGTCTGTCCATCTGTATCCACGATAACTTGAGAACGGATAAAGATATCAACTTAATTTCTTCACTAAAAGTACAAGCAATTCATGGGAATGAGCCCTATAGATTTGGGAATTTATATGTACAGGGTGTTTGGAGTTAGGTAGGGTTTTGTTAACCCCACTCCTTAAAATTGATAGATTTTTTGTTTATTTTCTATTCTACTTTGGTTTCATAGAGCATGTGAATGTGGAATAAAAATGTATTTCGTATGGGTGTGGGTGTGTTTAGGTGGTTTGGGTATGGGGTGGTATAAGTTGTGGTATGGGAGGTGGAGGGGTGGGATGAGGTCTTTTGAGTTTGGTGTGGGAATTTGGGATTTGGTGGATGAGAGTTTATGGGGGTGGTGTGTGTCTGTGTGTGTGGGAGTGGGCATTCTGGTGTTAAAGGGTGATGATATGGGTCTAGGTGCGATATAGTGTGGTGATAATGTAGTGTGGTGGTAATAATGTGGTGTGGTGATTTGTGTTTAAATTTGTGGAAAAGCTTTTTTTTATATTTTATAGGCAACAAAAATGCTTATAGAGTTCAGATCCGAACCATCCCCGTTTTTCATTAAGTCAAGATTTAACAAGATGGGCCCATCTATTGGTCCTTTTTTAATCGATGAGTTTTAGTATATAATGGTATCTGTTCTAAAAAATTATTTAAGCCCGGATTTAACACCACCTAATTATTTGAATGGTAAGGTGTTGCTAATCATCCACAAACAATTCAACAACTTAAAAACAACATTCGAGCTGAAATTGAGGTCATTAAGGAAAAAGTCGTCAAAAATTTTGATGTTCGGATGCAGGCCTGTAGACGAAGCCATGGTGGGCATATGCCCGATATTGTTTTTCTAACATAAGTGGCATTGAGCCACCTTTCCTTATATAAAAAAATAATTGATTTTTCATACCAAAATGTGTGTTTTATTTACAAATGAAAAAAACTAACAGATATCTCAGGCTGGAACTATAAAAAGTTTGGTTGTGTCTGGCGTGATGTGATGTTGCAAAATTTTGTGTAACGTTGCTTAATGTTGTATGATCTTGCACTAGGTTCTGTCATATTGCTTCGTGTTGTGTTTTTATTGTTCATTAATTAGATGCCCAGCGTTATTTTCCATCATATTGTGGAATGTTGCACCATGTTACGTTAGTTGCGTTACAATTACATAATAAGGTTATACTGGTCGCGTCCTTTTAAAGATATTGGTGGTTATAAGTAACAATATTGATTGTATTCGCTAGCTAATTAATATTGTGACCTTACTTCCTTTTTAACATATTATCCGGCCTCAAACGACTTTGATGCCGTCTGGCCCAGGCCTCTTTATTTTAATTATTTTCTTTTAGCACAAAGTAAAATATGCAAAGGAATCAAATGACAATCTTAAGAGATTGCTTCTTGTTCCATAATAGATCTATGTCATCACAATCAAAAGGGAAGACACTCAGATTGATGATGAAAATGAAATTTTAATATACATTTTTAACATTCCTCTGGAAAATTGTCATTTTAATACAAATGGCCGAAACGTCACTTCAACATCATATCATTCCTATTGGAAAACCCTATACAAACTCACTGTTGTGTTTTTTGTTTTGGGCAGTTTAGTAATCAGAAAAATTATTGATCTCGAAATTCTTGGTGATTTACAACTCGCTATACTGCCGAAGTCCTAAAAAGTGGTTTATGTGGTAGTGTTTTTCTGTCTCTGTCCTTTCTACAGTTTCTACAATTTATTAATTGGAATGAACATTCATACTTAAAACTTTTTTAAAACGTGGGTCCCAATGAAATCTGAAGAAAATTGGTTAACCGGAACATTCTCGAGCTTTACTGGAGCTTTCTCGGTTTTTGACAATATTTTTTTTTTTTGATATTTCAGAAAGTATAGTGTCAGCGAAAAAATCGATCCAAAACAAAAAGATACTAAATTTAATTTGTAACAAACATGTTACATTATTGGAACATGATTTTTGATAATAAACTTTTATTAAACTAAATTTTGGCCACTCTATACAACACGATTAGTGATTGGCATAAAACATCATACTTAAGGTTTTCTGATAAATTTGCAGATTTCAAAAAATTTGTCGGCAATCGATGTACCAGAAGTGGTGGCTTACATGTATGAAAAAACATATGAAATTTACAAAAAAGTCTACAAAACAAGTTGATTCTTAATTAAATTTGTAACAAAAATGCTCAAGATCATTTTCCAAAAATTTAAACGGAAATTACAGAATTTTATATGAAATATTGATCTTTTCGTTTTATGCAAATATTTTAGATTCACGAAAATACTTTTAAAGCCAAAAGGATTTTAAATAAAATTGGCAACAAGACTGGTCCATCTCATTTTACTAAAATTTATTCGAAAAGACGATTTTTGTTTAAAAAAAAGTGAATTTATTTATTTTTGTGTTATTTTACAAAAGTTTCAACCAATACGGTTTCAGATTATCACCCCAATTGTGGAAGTCGTCTCACGTGATTTTCGACGACTATCGTGAGACGACTATCGTCACGTCACTTAATTTTTGCTATTATCATAGTCGTTTCTTACGTCAATAGTCATTTCAATCGACAAATGTCGCTTAAAATAACATTCTTGTCGCATCATTTTTACAAGTGACTAGTTTTTGTGGTATATGTAGTTAAAATGGAACGTCAAAGGTAATTTTTTTTTTTTTATAAATAATTATTGTTCATGTAATGTTTTTAATATTTTGTTTATGTATAAATATGATAAATTACAAACTGTAAACTGTTTGAAATGCTTGTAAAACTAATGGTAAAAAATACTAATATCGGGTTAGGTTTCATTAGTTTTGGCAAAAAGTAGTGTAGAGATGAATGTTTCGAACAATATATTCAATTAATTATTACATTATGTATTATTTTGGGTATGGAACGATTATAAGGCCAAGGCGAAATTAGGCCATAATAAAAAAAAACTTACAGCAACAGATGGAGGCTGTAATAAATTATACATTTTCAGCGTTAGAATAAAGTGTTATCGACTTGCTGCTTCTCAGAGAAGTATCGCAGGTAAATCGGAAAATTTTTGGTTTGGACCGAGTACCTCGACCGCCATAGAGAGAATAGAAAACTATCGAACCGCTGTGTTAACGGCCAAACTTACGACAAATAAATCGAAGATATTCCACACCCCGAAAACGATCATCTACAATTGGATGATCCTCTTCCTGTTACAAATTGTACTGATAGATTTTCTGAACCCAGTGTTTCATAACCAAAAAGCTAAGCTTCAAAAAATCCGAAGGGACGATGCCAAGAAGGTATATGAATTGAAAACAAACTAAAATTAAAATTATTGCAATTATTGTATTAAGAAAAAAAAATTAGCTTTCTTGGAGCGTAATATAAATAATTACGACTAGAAATACTTAAGTAAGTCCATTGTGATAAAGCAAAATATGTGATTAGATAAGTTAAAATCAAAGTCTGAATTTTAAGATTGATGTAATGAATTGAATTTATTTGTTATTGAGTTTATTTTTATAAAATTTAATTTTTTTTTTTATTTTATTATTAATTATGAAATGGAATTTTTTGTGGAACAATAATATTAAAATTTTTATATCCACATATGGACTTCATTATGTTAAGTCTTAGACGCTCTCTCGCATTCGCGCAGTTTATCGCCTTCCGGTGGTGCTTAATTCTCTTGCTCTTTAACGGTTATATTTATCGGTTCCTCTAAATGTATATTGTACTGAAGGCATAGATTAAACTGAGCACAGCAAACATTGATAATTTGCCATGCTTTATTCGGAGAGTATGTAGCTGCGGAATCTAGTTTTGATGACCGCTATAGTCCTTTCTATCACATTTCTAGCTTTTGTGTGTTTTATGTTGAAATTTTTTTCTCGGGTCACTTGCTTCTCTTCTAAATTAAAGAATACAAAGTAAACTTACGAGAGTCACATGAAGTTGTGGTAGAAATGTCTTTTGTTTGTTTTTCGGTCCAACAATCCTGACATGCGTGCCATCCACACATCCGATTACGCCTGGAAAACCATATTTTTCAAATAACACTAGTTTTATATTTCTTATTTCGTCGTCACTAGATGCAAATTTGATGAGTTCTGCACATAGCTCCGTTTCAAAAATATCTATGATTCGTGACCTATACCAGTGTGATATCCACCTTCCTCAAAGAACCGCAATGCAGCTGCTAATTTAAGCACGGATTTTACGGAAGATAACCATACTGTATTTTTTAATTTGGGGCTGACGACTTTCAATAGACATTAAAATGCTTCTTTGTTCAACCGAAAATATAAATCTACAAGAAATTTTTTTTAATCACAGCGCATCCCCAATATAACTCCTTTTTCGCATTTCTTTAAAAAAAGTATAAAAAAATTGAGATTTTTTTTTTCTCAACTTATTTTTCATACTTTTCTGTAAGAAAAAAGGAAAAAGGAATTCTACTGTGGATACTCTGCCAATTTTCTCAAAAAAGATGCGGTATCTGAATAATTATCCGTTTTGTCAATTTGGTATGTAACTTTAAATATTTTGTATGTATGCACAGTAAAATGATTGTCTGACACGACACGTGAAGGAATTGAATAGAACGGATAATATAAATCGACCTTAATTCGTAGAGAAAAGAAACAAAGGATATAGAACAAAAATATTGCGTTATGTGGACCTTGTTAATGTTAGCCGAAAGTTGTCAGCCGAAAGTGAAAAATTGATAATGCAGATTGTGTCTCGGCTACTGCAGCCGAATGTTGAATTTTTTTATATTAAATTGAATTATCCCCGCCGAAAGTAACTAACCTACAATATCAGCCGAAAATATGCAAATAATCATTCCAAACAACAAATACAATTAAGATACCGACATTAATTTATTAGTTTCATGTGCATATGTTATAATATGTATGTATTTTATATGAGCAAATTTCAAAAATTTATAAAAACTGTATTTGACTCCCCCCAATTTTTTCGGACTCTCAACATGAAACTTGACCTGGAAAAATTTCCCAGCGATAACCATCGACGAACCGATTCAAACGAGAACTTTTCCAGAAATAACACTTTAAACGCTAAGTTTATATAAATTTTTGAAATTTGCACGTGTATTTCACTCCCCCAAATTTTCACGGAAACGAGACCTTTTCCAGACATAACACTTTAAACGTCTAGATTTATAAATTTTTGAAATTTCCCTTATACGTTTCATATACTTTATAGTATACTCACATAAATTAATGTCGGCATTTAATATTTTTTTTTCTATTGATAACTATGCGATTTGTTTTGGGGTTCCAGGCTTTTCCTGCTCTTCCACGGTTATGCTTTTTACGTACTTACTTTACGCCTCCACTGACAGGGGGTCATATATGTGTTACATTTCACCACAGATCGTAATCTGTTGATGCAACTTCACTTTGCATCCTACCCCTATGAGGATTCGAATCCGGTACCTCCCGATCCAAACGCCAAAGCTTGAACCACTGTGCCATTTGGTCGGTTATTTTTTCTTATGACACTTTTTTTTATCTGATTTTATAGGTTATTACTTTCGGCTGGGATATTTCATTATAATACATTTTTTTAACTTTCGGCTGATGTAGTCGTGCCACTATCTGCATTATCGATGTTTTCACTTTCGGCTGGCAACTTTCGGCTAACTTTAACAGTATGTTATATGTAGGATTAGGTTTTTACTGTATTTCATTTTATTCTATATACAATTGAGCTACGGTTTCATATTTTATATGTGGAACTTCATTAAGCTTTCTTGGAAATTGAAATACTTTATTTTCAATTAATTAATTACTTGAAATGAAAACCCCTAAAAAATATAAATTTACCTGTACGCCGTATGTAAATTATAATTTTTGGTATTTTTAATTGCAAATCATATACAGTAACAAAAATTACGTTGTTCACCACGGCTCTGTGTATCTTTTTGGCTCAGAGGTTTTACACAAAAAAAGAAAAAAAAATTATCGTCATTATGCTCATATACTTTTACTGAAAAGAAAAGCAAACTTGTAATTCGTCTTATAATTTATCATTAAACATAAAAAAAAATGTTTCCTTAACTTAGAAATAAAAAACTTGTAAAATCACTTAACATAATTTTTCTTATTTCATTGCGTTTTCTTGTTTCAACACCTAAATTTGTAAAAATTAATTTGAAAAGCTTCAAAAAGCTTAAGTAATTTATTCCATTGTATACAGGTATATTAATGAATAATCCACAAACGAATCGTATAATTTACCTAATAATGAGCAACAACGAACCGAGTAATCGTCATCTTGGTATTTATTATATAGTTTTGGAATATAATTTCGGATTATAGCCAGGTAGTGTAGACGACGAGAAAACTATAAAAACCATAAAAATGGATTTGGAGACTGTGTATATTTGCAATTATTATAATGAAAAACATAATAGGTAAAATGCTACCGATTGAACATGTACCCTGCCAGAATGATACGTAGTAAAATGCTATTGACCATTATAGGTTACGTAATACAAAAAATAAAAACCAATTATTATAATTTTTCAATAATGTTGACTCTCATATCCACGGTTTATTGTGCTTTTTCGCTTTATTAGTTTATTCTATCGCAGTGTTATTGGTTTTTATTGTGTCGCAGTCGAAATAATGAAGAAATATTTTGAAATTAATAAATTTCGATAGATTCTCGACAATGATTACCGTGTTTAATACTTACTGGCACTCGTTCAAATCCGTTTATCAGAAACGAATATTGTATATGGTGGTTTTGGAATTCCAGGCGGATTATACCAATAAGATATTCAAGGTCCTATCTACATATTTATGTAGGCGGTATACAACCCAATTTCATTTTAACGGTAGATAGCTATGTATATGTAAACAAATTTATTAAAAATTATCATGGGAAATCTCCATTTTCTCGTAAATTGAAAATCAATCAATTTTGATATATAAACAGACCCATCAACAAAAAGAGTTTTTACCAACTTTTGTTATTCCACATTTAACAATTGATATGTATAATCAATAAGCAAACAATTAAAACAAAAATTCAAACTTCTTCAGAAAGAGAACAACAAAAATTCGGTTGTCTTGGGATGTAAAATAATTGATCTATACTTTAATGGCTAGAAAATGAATTCAAGTGAAATTGATTTAAATTTAAATGAAAAAAATATTTTAATTTGGTTCCTCTGTGTATAAACATTAGTATCAATAATGTATCCGAGATTTGCTAACCGATCGCAAATAAAAATGAAAATCGAACTTAAAAGCACAATTTGCTTTTATAGGTTGAAACTTTTTTAATTTCGTTTTTCTTATGTAAATGGTTACCTGAAGATTTATATACAAATATCCTTTAATCAATATCCTTTTTAGAAGTTATTATTGTGTGTTCAACTGTAATTATATATAAACTTCTAATGGATGGTTTTGTTCCAATAAAAAAAAACAGATATGTTATTTAAATGTAAAATTATGTGTTAATGGCCATCAAACATCTACAAGACTGTACGTACACTTCTCATAATTTTATCTTACTGTAAATTCGATACAACATTTACAACCGAGAACCTAGCAAATGATGTTTTCTCCACTGAACCACAGTCCTTAAAGCAATGATTTTACGACAAAAAATTCTGAGGTGAGCCCGCCATTGCAACGTCCACTTAGACAACCACAGCTCGCGACTCAGCATAAAAAGGAAAATGTTGAAGTACGCAGAAGACAGAGTGAATTATAGGGTACCTCTAAAATTAAGAGAACATATTTTAGAAAGCAAAATATGGTTGTTTTAGTGTTATGGCAAAAAAATATATTAATATTATAAAAAACTTTAATTCAAATATAGCTTTTACAGATTAAATGAAACCTTTTGCAAATTGAGTGCAACTTTTTGTAAATTAAATGAAACAATTTGCAAATAAATTGAAACCCTTAAAAAATACCTTCCGTTTTAATTTTATAATCCACAGATTATTCATTTCATCATACTTATTCAGTGAAACACGTAGTGATTATGCGTAGTAAAATTGAAGAATTTCAGTTTGTTCAGTTTGTTGTTTCATGTTTATCAGTCACAATTAAAAGTTATTGAAATGAGTTCATCAGGTAATGTAGCATTACACGTAATATAAATAACATCTACTATAACATGTAAAAATACTTTTATTACCTTAATAAACTATTTTTATAAAATAAAACAGGGTGTGTAACTAAATATCGGTTTTCAAAATCAAGGTTTACAAAATCCCGGTTTTCAGAATCCCGGTTTTATATAAAATAAGCCCGATTTTTAGAAAATTCCGGTTTGAGTTTTTCAAAATTTGACATGTGAGAAAATGGTATTTTTTGACAAAATTCAAAAATGTGTTTGCGATAGAGTTCTAGAAAATGGCTAATATAATTTGTTTAAATTTGTTTTAAGGAATATTTCGTAATGTATGAAAACCGGGATTTTGAAAACCCGGTGATTTGTAAACCGGGATTTTGGAAACCGGTATTTTGAAAACCGGGATTTAGAAAACCGCTATTTTGAAAACCGGGATGTTGAAAACCGGGATTTTGAAGCCAGGATTTTTGAAAATTGGAATTTCTTAGTATACCGCACCAACCAAGAAACAACAGACGAACCGTAAATTACCAAAAGTTATCTCTTAAAAAGAAATTTTTTAATAAAACTGTTTGAAGAAGGGGAGACAGTTCAAAGAGCTGCAAATATCGCCTGACTAAATATTAACTCTGCTAAAAGAGTGCCTCGTCGTTACAGACAAAATGAGTGCGAATTGTTATTAAAAAAGAAAGGAGGAAATCGACCGACAAAACTGACGGCAGAAGATTTAACCAAAATTGAACAGATAGTTGAAACTAACCCTGGGTTTACGTTGGCTATTATCCAACAAAGGCTTGCAGAACAAAATTTACCACTGAGCCTCTCAAGCATTCAAAACTGCCTAAGTAAACTTGGGATTACATTGAAATTGACTAGTCTGGAAATAGAGTCTCTGAATTTGCCAAGAACAATACCCTTGCGGAAAGAATATTCCATACCTTGTTAAAGTTAGCCGAAAGTTGCTAGCTGAATGATAATGCAGATAGTGTCTTGACTATTTCAGCCGAAAGTTAAACTCTCTTTATACTCTCGCTCCTGACTTTTAAATTCCTACAAACTGAAATAATTCCCCCTTCACCAGATATATGTTATCTGGTGAAGGGGGAAAATGGATATTTTCCAGATACGAATGGATATTTACCAGATATAAACCGATGCTAAATTCTCCTAAATTCGTGTTCATGACTGATTTTTGCTGTATTCAAGACACTATCTGCATTATCTTTCGGCTGATTTTAATAGTATATTGAATATATTGCACACACAAAATTTGAAAATGTCTAAAAATTGACCGTTTCAAGTGTCATGGCTGGAAATAGATTCAAATGAAAAGTCTTATTGAAGAATTTCAGGTCGATTTCTATGTTGGAAGACCGTAAAAACTCGATTGAATATATCGCACACACAAAATTTGAAAATTTCTAAAAATTGGCCGCTTAAAGTGTCATGGCTGAAAATAAATTCAAATGAAAGGTCTTATTGAAGATAACACCTGGAAAAAATTTCAGGTCGATTTCTATGTTGGAGTCCGGAAAAACTTGATTGAATATATCGCACACGCAAAATTCTAAAATAAATTTAAATGGAAGGTTTTATTGATGATCACACCTGGAAACAATTTCAAGTCGATTTCTATGTTGGTAGTCCGGGAAATCTCGATTCAATACTTCGCACACACAAAATATGAAAATTTCTAAAAATTGACCGCTTAAAGTGTCATGGCTAAAAATAAATTCAAACGAAAGGTTTTATTGATGATCACACCTGGAAAAAATTTCAACTTAATTTCCAAGTGGGGAGTCCGGAAAAATTCGGTTAAATATAATGTCGACAATGCAGATACAAATTTTATGTCCGAAATTAATATTTTTATTATAAATTATGATTTTGTTACTTCTTAAAATCATCTAAAACTATTAAAATATACATTTTATACGAAACTATTAGAACTAATGTAACAATCCAAATTTTTGTAAGTTCTGAATTAGATGTGTGCGAAGGTAAGATGTAAAACGCATCTAATGTGACATGTTTGGAAAATATTTTATATGAAGTGTATAAATGCAATAATTTAAAATACGTCAGGGTAATTTTCATGTTCAGAGTCCGGGAAAACTCGAATGTTTTCCCGAACTACCAACATAGAAATTGACCTGAAATTTTTTCCAGGTGTGATTAGCATTATACTGTTAAAGTTAGCCGAAAGTTTCAAGCCGAAAGATAATGCACATAGTGTCTTGAATACAGCAAAAATCAGTCGTGAACTCGAATTTAGGAGAATTTAGGATCGAATTACATCATTCGGGTGAAGGAGAAATTATTTCAGTTTATAGGAATTTAAAAATCGATAGGAGCGAGAGTATAAAGTTTAAAAATAGTCAAGACACTATCTGCATTATCTTTCGGCTGGAATCTTTCGGCTAACTTTTACAAGGTATTATCATTAAGTCCTTTTATTTGAATTTATTTATATTCATGACACTTTAAGCGGCCAATTTTTGAAATTTTCCAATTTTGCGTGTACGATATATTCAAACAAGTTTTCCAGAACTTCCAACATAGAAAACGACTTGAAATATTTTCCAGGTGGGATCATCAATAAAACCTTTCATTTGAATCTATTTCCAGCCATTACACTTTACACGGTCAATTTTTAGAAATTTTCATATTTTGTGTGTGCGATGTATTGAATCGAGTTTTCCACGACTTCCAGGTGTGAGCATCAATAGAATTCTTTCCAGGTGTGAGCATCAATAAGACCTTTCATTTGAATCTATTTTCAGCTATGACACTTTAATCGGTCAATTTTTAGAATTTTCAAATATTGAATGTGCGATATATTCAATTAAGCTTTTCCGGGCTTCCAACATAGATATCTACCTGAAATTTTTTCCAGGTGTGATCATCAAAAAAACCATTCATTTGAATCGATTTTCAGCCATGACACTTTAAACGGTCAACTTTTAGAAATTTTCAAATTTTGTGTGTGCGATATATTCAATCGAGTTTTCCCGTACTCTTTAATTGGAAATCGAACTGAAATTCTTGAAGTTTTGCTTGATATGTGCCATCGAGTTTTTTCAGTAATCTAATAATTTTTTTTATAGTTTTAATGCATTTTATAAAAAGTTTAATTTTGAGTAATATACTTTAATGAATCGAAGTAAACATTTTTGATTTAAAATAAAATTATTGTTTAACACCAAAATTATTTATCAGCTTTATAGACATTTTTCGACTGACTATGTGTATGAATCTACCTTACCGATTTTGGAAACGACAAGTTCATTTGTATCTGCATTGTCGACAGTTTTGGCTGATACATTTCTGTTGTTATAGCCGAACCTGCATCATCGAAATTTTTGACGTGGCAAATTTTAATCGTTACATCCGAATTTGCATTATCGACATTTTAGCCGATTTGTTTAATTGTTGCGAACAGATCTGCATTATCGACATTTTCGGCTGGAGCTACTACTCGAGTAACTTTAATAGTATATATTCCATGTGGTTTTCAAATAATTAACCAAATTTGTTTTTTTTTAAATATATAATTTAATAAGTATCGAAAAATTTTACCATGGGCTCAACAAAACTGTAAAAAATTGATATTCAACGATGAATCCGGGTTTAACCTGCATTTGTGTTGACGGCATGCGAGCTCTAAAAAAATACACCAGCTTATATCATTTTCCCTTCAGTAAGAGGTAGAAATGTCACGGTTATAGCGGGTTTAATTGATCAGGGTATTATCCATACTGTTAAAATTTCCAGCCTAAAGATGATAATGCAGTAGTGGCTTTGATACCCCGACCGGAAAATGGTAGTGCAGATATTATTCTGAAATATTTTAAAAAGTCGATAATGCAGGCTGTGTTGATAAAGAAGATACGCTTCAATATTCGAACCCAAAAATTCTGCCAATACAGATTTCAAATATACATATGAACATCAATTTTCAAACATAAAATGTCAATAACACACATCCATACAATAGCCATGGGACGTAGTCGCGTTGAGCTGATGAATGGTTTACAAGATTTTGACAGCTAAATGAAGATCTGACTGTACCAATTTGATTAAGCATAGCTCTAAGTAGAATTTGATTATA
The DNA here is from genome assembly GCA_932526605.1 of Nephrotoma flavescens. Taxonomy (NCBI): domain Eukaryota; kingdom Metazoa; phylum Arthropoda; class Insecta; order Diptera; family Tipulidae; genus Nephrotoma; species Nephrotoma flavescens. The sequence continues at coordinate 272,428,147 of OW052221.1, read as the reverse complement.
TGTTTAGAGTGAGTTTTAGTAGGTTATATTGGTGAAATGTTCCATTTTCCATTGTTGCGACGGTAAAATTGTCTATCTTTCGAAATTTTGCCAGACGGATGCCAGTCTAGATTTTGATTATAGGCTAGGAGTGGTTTTGATGAGGTTATAGGGATGAAATGGCATATCTGCTTCATACAGCCAAAATTAGTCGAAAAAGAAGATTTAAAATAATGAGGCATCGTCAAGAATCGTTCGTCATTTTAGATGTTGGCACATAGACACTATAATCTGACTATGCCGATTGGATAGCCCATGACCATAGGTAGATTTCTGAGTATAGGTTAGGGGTAGGTCTGTTGGGGTTATAGGGGTGAAATTTTTATTTTTTCATTGAGTCTATGCCAAAATCTCGAATGACGAACGATTTTATCTATGAAAAATGGAGAAAATTAAAATTTCACCCGTATAACCCAATCAGATCCACCTCTAACCTGTACTCACAAGCTACCTATGGCCATGGGCTATCGAATCGGCATAGTCAAAATGGTGTGAATGATTCTTTATCGATTACTTTCGGCTGTATGAATCAGATATGACATCTCTATAACCCCATCAGACCCACCCCCAAACCTATACTCAACATATACTTATGGTAATATGTTATCGAATAATCAGATTGGTGTCTATTTGCCAAAATCACGATGAAAAATGGAGAAAACCAAAATTTCACTCCTATAACCCCATAAGAATTACCCCCAACCTAGAATCAAAATCTACCTTAGTCATGGGCTATTGAATCGGCATAGTCAAACTGTTGTCTTTCTGTCGAAATATCGAATGAAAAACGATTTTATTGTCAGATGAAGGGAAAAAACATAATTTCCCCCTTATAACCTCATCAGATTCACCCAAAGCATATATTTAAAATTTGCCTAAGATCACGGCCTATCAAATTGGCATAGTCAGATCTGTGTATGGCTGGCATAGTCTTGTATTCCAATTTAACAACAACAATTATAAACCATTTAAGCTTCATATTTTTTAAACTTCTTTATTGAAAATTTTCGACTGTACGAAACCGATATTACCACTTACAAACCTCTTCCAGACCTCTTCAAATGAGAACTTTTCCAAACATAGCACTTTTAACTTTAAGTTTTAATATATTTATAAATATGAATGATATGAAACAATAAATTAATATCAGTTAAATTGAATATTTTATTTGTTGTTTGTTGTAATACATATATTATGTTTTCATCTGATTTTGTAGGTTATTCACTTTCGGCTAAGATATTTCAATTTCATATAGTATATAATTTGTTTAACTTTCGGCTGAAGTATTCGAGAAACTTTCTGCATTATCGATTTTTTCACGTTCGGCTGACAACTTTCAGCTAACTTGTGCACCTATCATTGTGCACCAATTGTTTTTCAGACGGAACCTTATAATTCTAGCCGTAACTTTTAAAGTCCGCCAAAACCTTATAAATTCTGCCGGAACCTAGGATATACCAAGCTATGACATAAGAAGCACAATGAGTTGTTCACCGTCGTGAACTAATTGTTTTTTTTTTCAGCCTGAACCTTATAAATATGGTCGTGACCTTATAAGGTCATATGGAACCATACCACCTAAAGTCTAACTAACTATTGCTGCGTTTATACCACAGCTAAAATAACAATGCTAAATGCAAATGACAGCTGTAGCAACGGTATAAGCACGACTTATTCATAGCTCTAGCTAGCTAAAATAGCACTGCTATTTAGCATTGCTACGTAGCTATGGTATAAACAACCAACATTGCTACACATGTCAAAAGGGAAGAGTTTATTTTATTGTTCACAAAAATTGTTTGAATAAATTTACATATTTTGTAGCTGAAAATGATTTAAATTTTTGTTTCGTTAAGAAAATTAAGAAAAAATAACAAAACCCTTAAAATGAAAAAGGGCGTAAAATGTGCAACGTGAAATGACGAGAAATTTTCTGTTTTTGACATTTATATCAATATACGGTATGAGCGCAAGCTAAGTAATATTGACATCTGTAGCATTGCTATTTTAGCGTCGGTACAAACGCAGCATATGACACTAATAGTTTTTCAGACAAAACCATTTAAATCCAGCTGGAACCTTATAATACCGGGCCGGAACCTTCTTTTCTACATCCACATTAACTTTATGGCCCAAGCAACACAATGGATTATCAGTCATTACAATATTGCATAATCCATTGTGCTTTTTGTGTCATAGTCAGTTTGATTGTTGTGGGTATGGTTCCAGATGGTTTTATAAGGTTCCAGCTGGATTTATAAGGTTTTAACTGAAAAAACAATTAGTACACAATGGCTTCTGATGAAATAATTGGTTTGGCAGTAGTAGGGTTCTGGCTGACTTTATTAGGTTTCGGCTGGAATTATGGGGTTCTGGCTGAAAAATCATCTAGTGCACAATGATACCCAATTCACTGTGCTACTTGTGCCTTAGATATTTTTGACTGAAGATGGTCTGGTTCCTGCTGGCTTTAATAACCAGACCCGGAACCTTAGGGTGGCTTTTTAACGTCCCCACTGGATTTATAAGATGACGGCTGAAAAAACAATTAGTGCACAATGATGCACAATACATTGTGCTACTTGGCCATAGTTGGTTTGGCTCATGCTGATAAAGCGTGATGGACACGTAAAATAGATAATGTTTGTTAAATGAATTTTTGATTTTAAAGAATGTTAGAAATTGCGTTTACCTGCTGTTTTACAAATAATTTTACATTTTTTACAACAAATTTTTGCGCATAAATGTTTTGTTAATTTTTCAATTTTGTTATAATCTTCATATTCGTTAAAAAAATAAAAATTCTAAATTGGTTCGTGACTTGTTTTTTTTTTGTGAACATTTGTATAGTGACTTCTAAAATAAAGGGTTAATGGCCGGTTGCACCGATAAATTATTACGACATTTTTTGTGTCATAACAATCATTTCCCTGCCTACGAACATTCTTGGTTGTTTATTTCTATGGCGAATCTCGTGTTGTGTCTGATAGCAATGCCACTTGTGTACGAACACATGACATTGATGATACTAAAATATTTTTCACCATGTGGACACTTTTTTTCTTAATTTCGTGTTTCTCCCTACCATAAAGCTGCGCGATCATCGATTGTAAGGCTGCGCGATCATCGATTGTTGTGTCTGATAGCAATGCCACCTGTGTACGAACACGTGACATTGATGGTACTAAAATATTTTTCACCATGTGGACATTTTTTTTCTTAATTTTCGTGTTTCTCCCTACCATAAGGCTGCGCGATCATCGATTAAAAGGGAGAGCGAGACCAATGTGCATCGGGTGTGTGCTCTAGAAGAATATTTTTTTTTATATGTTTCTCGTTTGCATAAATTCGCATTCGAACAGAGAAGGCAGACGATTTTTCTAGAACGTTTTGGCGTTCATTGTGCGGTTGGAGGATTTTTTTTTGTTGGTAAGTCTCGTTTTGGTTTTAAAAAGGCTAGTTTTGTTTTCAGAAATAAAAATACCGTCGAGTTCGTTTTTTTTTGTTGTTGAAAAGGCGTTTAGCATTTTTGGAAAATAAACGTGAGATTCAAGTTGGTTGAGTGAAAAAAATTATAATTGTATTAATAAAAAGTTGTTAATAAAATATTATTAATATTAATAAAATATATTAACAATTAAATAAATAAAATAGAAAAAATAAAATTTTTATGAAGTTTACAGTTTAAAGGTGTTTTCTCTTCCCTTCAAAAATTTTGTTTATTTGGTGATGGGATTTCAAAACAAAAAATCGAGCTGGTAAATTTCCCTGTGTTGTGCTTCGGAAAAATTGCATTGGATTATGTGCGAAATTTAGTGCTATTTGTGAAAATAAATTTTATAAATGATAAGTTTTCCTTGTGGGTGGTGAAAAGTGGAAAGCAATAAAAACCTTTTGATTTTCGATTCGTAACCGTGTAGTAAAATTATTTTGAGTGTCGCAATTGATTCAACGCGGCGCACACCTGAGGCATGACGGCATGATCAAGGCTCCTCACTCAGTTATAATTATTGTGTTGTTTGTTCCTCAAGTTCCAGCCGATGAATTTCGGCCGAACATTCGGGTTTTATTTATTATTTGCGTTTTATTTTTTTTCAGGTCTCTGTAATCACGGTGTAGGCCAGGAACATCGTAAGCCTCCATCCCCACGACATTTCGCACTTCTGCCTGAGATAGTAGCCGGCAAAAAATCGCCGTGTGAGACCTCTGCGATGTTTAGTGAAATCTGTGGGTCTGCTGCTGAGCCGTCCGTATCAAAATGGCTACTGCCTGTTAGTTCTGCACCAGTTAAATGTTTTATATGAAATCTGTTTTCGCAATCAGGAAAACATCAATGGAAACTTGATTAAATTATTTTATTCCATTGGAATATTTAGCTTGCGTATACAAATTTTAATCAAGTTGGCATTGATTTTTTCTGATTGCGGAACCAGATTTCATATAAAACATTTTACTGATGCACAACTGGCTGTTACTCATTCTGTGCAACCGGACATAAGAAAATAATTTTTGAGATCCGGTAACAGAACCGTCTGCACAATAGTAAAGTAGCATGGTATTTTTTGTGTTGTAATTTACATAAATGTTTCCAAAATAATGGTCTAGCAAGTTCGACATCACAACGCTGAAAATAAACGCTAAGCCTCCCTGAGATTGCAGCGGCACATTAAATTGCCACATGGAATAGTATAGTGACTCAATTAAATGAGCATTCTATAAAGAAGGGACGTTGATTCTTTTGATGTTTACAAGGACTTACAAGTTTCGAGTGAAAAATGGGTACCGAATTTAATTCTATTCTTCACGGAATTAAAAATAATTACTTCGGTCGACTTACACACCGAAAACAATTTTAAAACCTCTTAAAACACGCAACTACAACAACGAGACCGTGTTACTCAGCTATGTGTAGTCATTGGTAATGGAACATACCATTAACGTTTCAAAATATTACTATTTTGATTATTATTGTGAATCGCAGGTGATAAAATAGAATTAAAATTTATTATTCAAACATGAAAATCATAATTAATGACATGAATTTTTTCCGATTTTCATTTTCCTTAACCATTTTCACAATTTGAGCTTTTTCATTATATACGATTCGTTCGTTTTTTTTTTATATATATATTTACCTCGCACATCCATACATTATATAGCGATTTGTTGTTCGTTTTGGTTAAGGTGCGATTGTGATGGTGGTGGCAGTAGTTGAATTGTCTTATTAGTTTTTGGCTTTTATTTATACACAGCTACATATGGTAGAATGAATACTCGTGTTCTAAATGTGGTCGGGGAAGGGCTCTATGGTTGCAATGGTTATTTATACGGATAGAATGAATGAGCGAAATAGTTCCTTTTCTTGAATACAAATTATGTTTGAACCAAATCGATATTTTTTTTTACTTTTGGTTTCATTCATTTTTAATCAAGACATTTTACTTATACTTAGCTGTATATTGTATTATTATTTCGTTCGACGATGGATGATGATGAAATATACAATTTACGATTTGGTTTTGTTGCTTTATGGATTTTTATGGTATATTTTTATAATATGTGAGGAAATCACGAATTCGTTCCGTTCGAAGATTATTAGGTGTGAATGATAATAATTATTTCTATTTTGTATTAACTTACTTTACAGGTCTTTTATAAATCGTGTGACGGGTGGCTTGAATGAAAATGAAGTGAAATTAGTTTATATTATAGTCGAGGTTTTGTCGATTACACATAATAAAAAATTATATAGGTGCTAATCTAGTATTATATGGTTATATAGACAACTGTATAATAATAATATTATATAGCCATGTATACCTACATCAATTTTGATTTGACAACCATACAAAAAGCTTAATTATTTTAGTCCATTGATTTGGATATTTTATCGTCGTTTTTATCTGGATAACGCCTCGAAAGAACCATATAATTATCATACAAAATTATTTAACAGAATAAAGTTTTCGTATATGTATAGATTACATGAAAATTATTGTGGTGTTTTATTGTCATACTATACATAATGTATTGAAAAAACTCGACCTACCTAATTATACCGCCCCTAGTCATGCATAACTGTTTTGTCAAAATTATTGCTGAGCTTAGAAACAGAGAACCGTAGGGTACTTCTGATAATGATTGTTTTTAGACAGAATTATTTTACCTCAATTTCTCACATTATACCAAATAGAACAGCTTACATTTTTCCAATTTTTGTTAAGTCACCAACAAACTTTTGACATTTGTTATTTGGAAGTTTATTTTATTTTATTGTTTCACCTGAGAAAAGCTTAATAGCAAAATCATTACAGTAAAAGCTTTAAAAATGTTTCAAAATTTTCCAAAAGAGGAATAATTAATTAGAAAATCTATAATCCGGATCATTTTATGTTTTCTTTTTCAAAAAGTTTGAATTACCATAGGTATTTTTAAGAGCATCGCTATACGGTCTTACATCCTGTGAAATAATTTTACAATTCGATGGATTACATGGGTGTCTTGTGTAATTTTTACGTTATTGCATAGTAAGGACTTACAAGTAATGCAGTACGCACCTATTGGAGCACCTAATTGCTTTTTGTGCAGTTTTAAATTGCCTTTTGTGGGATCTCCATAAGGAAAATGATTTGTGCAAGTTACACCTATTTATCTTACTGTAAGGTAACCCTGTCAATACAACTCATGTCCATCTTTGCATAACTGAGCTTTAATTCAGTATCATAAATAATTTCATGCGATGACCTTGGAGCTGACGTAAGTTGTGACATATCGTTCCGACCACTTGTAATGCTTGTTCAGTAGAAACCATATTTAAATTTCATCGTTCATGAAAATGGTTAACTATGCCTCCCGAAGACTTTTCACCCTCTTCTAAAGGTGCAGATTGACGGTGGGCTGTCTCGTGTTATTTCAGCAGTACCACTTTTTCACCATTTAAATTTTACGTTGATTGTGTAACGTTATTTGTGATGCTAGTGTGCCGCTCGATAACGATCTTTCTGATGTTATTATAGCCAAACTATATGAATCGGTTGAATGTTGTATTCGTGTTGCTGGTTGATTTATTTGACAGGCATTGCTTCTTCTCCAATTTTTGTAATAGCCTGGAATGATGGCACAGCGCGTTTGTCTGTTAATCTTGTGTATCATCACTAATTCCCTGGAATACTCATCCTCTCGACAGGAAAGGAAAATGCCTATTACCTCAGAGATCGCATCGTTCTCCCTTACTGTTAATTAACATGTATTTCTTCTACTGTTAATGTACGATCTGTCCGAAAGCAGGCATCAAATCGTATTGGTATCAGTTATCGCCCAGTAAATAGTATCCAAGAGAACAGAGTTTACCAGATTTATATGTATAACTTTTATACATAACTCTTTGATCGTACACTAAACTTTAATATAATTCACGGTTTATAACCCCAATTCGGTGAATTAAGAGGGATATTTTTTTGAAATACTGTAATTATTCATTGTTATAATGAGTTCTTTTGTATTTGTGAGATGTCAGGTTTTTTGTCAATAAACTTTGACGTTTGAAAAGATTTCAATTTGGAATCATAAATAGCCAGGCACAGCTTGTAGTATTTTACTGCTGCAATCTATTAATAGCAGATATACACTGACAAACAGTTTAAAAAAACAGGAAATTTAGTTGTAAAAAAACAATGCAAATTTTTATGAAATATCAGCTATACGGTTTGTTTTCAGAAGTCACTCGCGATAGCAGGGTAAATAGAGCGCTTCTGTGTTACTGGAGCTTTTCGAGGTTGATTCGCCGTGGTGACCAGACAAAAAGTCACGACCGGGTGATTTTATTTTTTTATTTTTTTTTTAAATTATTTCAAGCCATAGTTGTATAGGCTTTTTTTCATAAATATTTTTTTGGGCCGTATATCATCAACTAGTTTGACCTATCATTTTGTTAGTCGAAAAATTTAAACTAAAAACTTGAGGCGTTATATAGTTCTTACTTTTTCCATAAAACGTACTAAGTCTAATATCTAGTCCTAAATTGCGTACTTAATTTTTACTTAGCAGCATCAATAATAAAAATTCAATTTTTTTTTTTTACGCACTAAATGGGCCAATTGTGCTAAAATGATTTCTGTTTTCTTGAAGTCAAGCTTTATTTTTATCGTCTTTAATGTGAAACATGAAATTTTCTTTTCCCGTATTCTCAGCTTCTATGGACTAGCATTAATTGTTTCCCGTGGGTACTAATTAGCACAAATTGGGCTTAATCGTTATGCAAGATTTATTTTGATATTCGGAAGTTTTTCTGCTACAGTTATCCACACTTGTATAGATCTTCTGAACATAGCCAAAATCACTTGACAAATATCATTATTTGATTTATAAGGAACATTAATTAGTGACTTATGCATCGTGAACATCATTTCCAAGTATATAAATTAGACTCCACACTTAAAATTTTGTTAATTTGTTTAACTCATATATGTATTTGATTTTTAAAAGTCTCTAGTTCTTTAGAACCTTAACTAAATAAAATAATAAAATAAATAAAACACAGCCCTAAAATCCATATTGGCTAAAGTTTAATGATAAGAAATTTACGATTTCTCTTTGGTTGTGGTTTTTGGTACCCGATTTTTTGTACGTTTTGTCTTATCCATCGTTTTTGTAGAGGCTGCTTTTGCTAGTTTGCTGTCCGTGTTTCGTATCTGAGCTGTGAATTCCGAAAAGTTTTAAAGTTTTAAAAAAGCTTTAAAAATTGAAAATATATTTTAAAAAATTAAAAATTTATTAACAAATATAACTATAAATTAGAAAATATTTAATGCTCTTATACGTTCGTGTTCATCACTTCTTGCCAACTCATCAGGAAGCGATCGTAAACGTCTATAATTTATAAAGAAGATGAACATTTTTCGTCGCATCATGTGAAAAATACCTAAATTTTTTTAGCGCTTTTTAACACATCAGCGGAAAATTGTTCTAACCGAGGGTTCTGGATTGAACGTCGTAGAGGAAACACGTGTTTTTGTCTCTCCTCTATATAAATAAAAAAATAATTTAAAATGTGTTCAATTAACTAATCAATTACTAATAAATGTGAATATATAAATAAATAATAATAATAATAATTTGTGTGTTTTAAGTAAAGTGATAAGTTTTATGCATATATGTATATTGAATAGTTGTAATTGTGTGTGATGCGCTTGCAATGGCACAGAATATGTATATAACAATTTCGTTTATATGTATTTTGATGCCGTTTGTTATAATGTGTCATACGCATTGTATGCAATTTTCCAATATGTATAAAACTTTTTTAGTTTCAAAGGATGCTCAAGATAAATGTTTTTTTTTCATTTTTTCACTGTTAAATATGTATTAAATTTTGTTACTACATAGTAAAACATAATTTTTATTATAAAAATTTAAGTATATAAACTTATAACTGTGTTTTATAACACATAAAGGTGTAAGATAATACTATTTTTTTGTTGCGAGTATTGTTGATGCGAGAAAGGGTTTTTTCAATTCTGTTTTGCTAACTAGTTAAAATTTGTGTTGTTGTTTTGCGAGTAAATCGGTTTGATGACCAACGATTATTTTTTGTTTTTTTGAGGTAATTTTGTAACCTACGTTTTCTTTTATATACATATTTACTTGTGCATTTATTGTGACGTATGTACATTATATTTTGTACATTATATTTTGCATGGAGATTAGTATTGGAGGTGTTATATACATTTCAATAATCACCGAAAATGTGGTTTTACGATGTGTATACATAGCTTGTTATGTGCTCTTGGCTGTGCTACTATGATTGGGTATATATGTATTGATTACGAATGAACAAAATACAAGTTCTGTTGAGTTTTTGTTTTCATTTTGTTTTATTTATATCATTACATAATTGTTATATATTTACTTTTTGTGCTTCTGTGTGTAAATGTTTTTATATCCCTTTTTCAACAAAAAAAAAAAAAAAAAAAATAAGGAGATGCCTAAATTAGGGTCCAAACCACACAAATGTGTGAGTGGAAGGTCATAGTTTGTAATGGCGTTTTTGATAAGAAATTTCGCTTGATTTGAAGTACAACCAACTCAATTGTGTGTACAGTTGTAGTGTTTTTTTTTCGGACGAAGTGGGTTTTGACTGGAATGCGCAAATGTGTAGGTTGGTTCAAAACATATACAAAAGTAAATTTTGACATGGTGCTTTTGACGTACTCGCACAATTGTGTTGGTGGATCACAAAAGGGATATATGAAAAACGATTAAAACAGGGATTTTTGAATGCGCTATTCAAAAGCGCATTTTTGACTTCTTCATTGATTTCATTATGTGTGATCAATTTACACAGGGGCCGCGAGGATATGATGGACCTGTATTGCAATAGGTTTTCTTTGATATTTATGGTAGAGTAGTTTGAATTGGTTTCGTTCACAATGAACATTATGCTTCTCAACTGACGGTTGTATTCATATAATATGCTCTATCGTTACCTATATTTATAAGCTATTTTTGGTTATTTTAATTTGTTTTGTTTGTTTAGGAGTTGATGTAGTCATCAATTTTTACTTTAGAGACGCAAATTTGCAGGTTTACATAAAACCCTTGTCTGAGGCTTAGATTTGTTTGTTCAAATTAGACTCTACTGAATATTATAGATGTGTTTGTTGAGGTTTGCAGTCAATTTCGCGGAAGTGGCATCATTTTTGAAATTTTAGGATGATCAGTCATACGATGAAATTTTGAGCTATAGGATTACCACGATACGTTTATAATATGTCGTGAATCATCACGGCTTTGTAAAGCATAAATGTTATTGATTAGTGATGTTAGCAGGAGATCGCATGGTTTTTATTTTGGAAAAGTGGGTATCGAGCGCTCCTTTGTAAACATTACATATTTTCTTGGTACATTTTACTCTGATTATTTATAAAAATGATTCTTTCCACAATTTGATTTTGAGATTAAATAATTTTACTAATCCTTTATTCAATTTTACTCAGTGTTTATTATATTTATTTGTTTTAATTTGGATTGCAATTTAGAGTTATCAAGGTTTATCAAAATATTTATTTTTAACACTATTATTCATTGCAGTTCCTGATTAAGCTTATATATTAGTCCTAATGATCATTTTTGATTACAAAAGATCTTTGTAGCCGTAATACTTTCTAATTAAAAATAAAAATTTAATTTAAAAAGCAGACAAGGTAGGAATCATAATGGCCATCGGGTCGATAATTAATTTGATATTTCTGTCAATATTTGACTTTGAAATTACAGAATGCTTTGAAGCTACAGTGTAAATTTGAAATGCAGTTAAATATTGATGTACATACTTAGATAGTAGAAACATCATGGCATTTCTTTAATTAAATTATTTTCTAGTGTGTTGTGGGAGACTGTAAATTGGTGAAGGTTTTGATTTTGTTCTAGGTTGGATAAATAATTGCCGCTGGTTGTTCTTTTCATGATTTAGGTAATACAGTTGACGACCATACAATATTTTAGAATGTCTTATTTTAATATTTGCTGATTCATTTATTTTATAATTCAAACGTTTAATAATTGATTGGGTATCAAGGATCCAACAGTTGTGCTAGCTACTTATTATTAATTTTGTTATCTTACAGATTCCTGATTGCTTTAAATTTTATTCTAAAGTTTAATTTTTAGGTATTGGGGCTCTAAAATCGTGCCAAACATCCATTATTGACATAGTACCTTACAGATTTCAGATTAGCTGTTTTTGGAACAAGATTTCATTTGGTCACTTTATTTGTTGTTTTTAAATAAACATTTGTATAAGTTTTTGCCTGAACAACTAATATATATGATTTTTTGCTATTATTGACATTTTTCCATTTAGGTAGGACATGTAGCAGGAAAATATTAATTCATTATTAAATTTCAGAGAATGTGCAGATGTGTATGAACAATATTTCTTTGTAATTTAATTGTCGAATATGTAGTAGAGTAGTATTGTTACCATGTTACTAATTATCATTTTGGTTATTGGGTTTTCTATATAGCTGTACTTGTTATTGTTTCTCTCATCTTACAGATTCTTGATTACCTTAATAGTATAATTCGTTTCGGCAATGGGATTCTAGAACTGTGTCAAAAATTATGTATGATGTATTACCTCATCGATTCTAGATTAGCAGCTTTTGAAACTGGATGTTGTTTCACAATATTTTTATTTAAAAAATATGCATAATTATGGCAGGGGTGGCAGTGACTGTTTGTCTTTTACATTATTTTAATTAAAACCATTATTCAAATTATTTTATTAGAAACAAATACATTCAGCAGATTTCAAAGCCTGTGGAAGACTGAAAGATAATTTGCTCTTTTATTCTTTAATAATATTAGGGGATTTCTGGATTGGACTAAGTTTACATGATTTAATATGTTTTAGGAGAACCAGTGTAATTTAGTTTAGGGAAAATTGAACTATTTAGTTTATTGAAAATGCAACTCATAATCATAAAGTTTTATTGCAGGAAATGTATGGGTACTACTATATATGGGTACTTAATTAATTATTAAAATTTTTTTCAAGATGCTGATTGCCGAAATTTTATACCATAAAACCAAAAATAATTGTGCTGTCTTGTGCTTATCAATTTACTAACTATTGACTACTTAGGTGTCTGTAACCGGGTCAAGTCTATCATATCTAACAACCTTTCCTATCCATCCATCTTGTTATATGTAAAAGGGGTGTACGGTAGGCCCGGCGTATCCGGGATCCCTGCTTAGTCTTGGCCGTACATTCTAATCAATCAATCAAAATCAATCAATTTTTATTTAAGACAACGGGCGTGAGTACTGCAGTTTCAGATAAATTGATTTTGTAACGCAATATGTTTAGGTCGTTTGATTGATATTCGGGTAGCCGTTCTTGAAAAAAATGGAACCATACGAGTATTAATAAAAATTTTGGAGGCTAGGTTGAAATTAAAAAAGTCTTAATCTTTCATTTGCATAACTTTTCCGTAATTAAGTTTTTTTAATAGTTTCAATAGTGAAACTTGGCCGTAAATAGCGATTCCACGTACGTGGCACTCGATAGCGCCATTTGCCGAATGCATTTCCTGAAGTTGTGAGTGCCCTGGTTCGGAATATTTATGAATCACGCTTGTTGCCTTGGGGTGGTCTTGCAAAAGCTTAATGATCATAGTTATGTTGACGCGATTTTTATTTTGCACAACACAACTGTCGGACCACAGAATGTTGGTGGCCTGTTACGTTTATTTGATGATTTAGTTGAATGTTACAACAGAGACAAGAGCTAGATAATTTTGTGCGAACGGTGAAACCAATGTCTCCCTTACAGGATGATATCATTCATTTAGAGTTTGCCCAATTTTTACATTTATTATAAATATTAGTTGGAAAATTATTTTATTTTAGTTTTATTTATATTACTGTCTAAAGCCTGAAAAATGTTTTACCAGACCATGCCAAGTATAATAATTCCAACAACAAGAATGTTTCCAAGATTGAATCTGGTGAACAATTAGTACAACCAAAAATGACTCGTGACTGTAAAGCATAACAGGAATTAAATCCTACATACCGCTGAAACCAGAGGCAAAAAAACCGATTCAGTTCAGAATATTCGTAATAAAACTTCAAATTTTATTTATTAACTGGGAGATGGCGATATTTGGTGGAAATCTGTGAACCAGAAGTGGCAATTTCCCCTTGGAAATTTTTAATTTTTCGTAATGATTTTGAAAAGATTACCATTTTAAAAAAAGACAAAACGAAAATATTTAAATAAAGGTAAAGATTAAATTTTCAAGCAACAAGGACTGACCTTTTTGGTTTTACCAAAAATTAAAAAAATTAATAAGACAGTTTTAAACTCATTTTTTACTCATTTTAAACGTATGTTTACATTCGTCACAAAAAAAAAGTTGTGTATTGGACACCCTTTTTTAATTTTTTTTCTAGGGATGGTTAAGCGCAGCGAATTTCAGACATTTTAATATATTAAAGTACAAATAATCAAATTCCTATTAAAATCCCACGACTGATTTGTTATTTACAAATAATAAGAAAACTAACAACCAATTAAATTAATGGTTGATTACTATATTCTCAATTATTGACTGATATGTAAATAAGCATATACCCAAACAGTTTTAATTTTGATTTTATGTCGTTCAAATGTATATACATAAAAAGGTATAAACATTGTCAAGCATAAATATCCTTGAACGAAGGACAATTAAATCGATAACATCGCATATAAAAAGACTTTATGAACATAATTCGTGTGTGTGAATTGAAAATATATATTCAGGTGCGGTCCCCAACAAAATTTACATATTTAATAATTTAGCTGTTAGATTTTAGGTTCTAGATTATCAACAAAAAAAAAAAAAAAATTAATTGTCAAAATTATAAATTCAACAAATCCGATTAAAAGGTTGACGATTTTGAGGTAATTATGATAATATTCAGAGTGAAATTTGTTGTAATCGTAAACACATCTCATACCTACCAATAGAATATTTTAATCAAAGAGGCTTTATAACAGATCAACAAAATCGTATAGTCTGTTGCAGACATAATATGGACATAACAAGTATATTCAGACACATTAGAAATGTAAAAGTACATAATCCGTCTCTTTGTACTGCAAATCCGTACCGTATAATATTATCTTCATATTCCAATTGCATGTTACACCAAAATTATATAGCTATTTGGATACTAATATAGATGTGATATTTTAACAAGGCAACATGAATTTTTTAACATATATGTAAATACATAAAATTTGTATTATTTTCAACATAGCACTTGTCATTTTTATATCTAGACATGTAAATCTAGAGTACAGCAAAATCATATACTCCATACTCGTGTACATCGTATATAACTATAACAAATCATGTTAAATATATGGTCGTCACCAACTCAATCATGTTGTTTTTTAAAAAAAAAACTATTTTTGGGTGTGTTACGTTTTAATAAGTATGGGGCTATGATAAATATATTTATGCTTCTGGTGATGAATGTGCCTTTTTTATTGACCTGAAAAACGTTTTAATTTTAATCTTCAAAATATTCAGTCAAACAACAGTCAAACAACAATAATTGGCAAAAACACATAGTGGCACAAGTCGACATGTTTCAAAATCGAAATTTAGAACATATCGTTAACTACTAGTCCGTCTAAACTCTACCCATTCCTCAACTGGTTTACTTTCACCGTAAGCGTCCTGGCAAATTATACAAAACCATTCTGTATCTTCATTTATGTTTTTTGTAGCTTTCTGCTTCTTTGGGGTTGGGTCAATTACATTCTAGTTTATATTGTCTGTATTGAGTGAAATCGTCAAAATTGCGGCAGTTCGTTTTTCCTTTCATTCATCGTTATTACCGTCAAAATTATTATTAACCGGATTTTAATTATTATGAATTTTTTTTGCTTCCTCTCTTTTTTTTTCTTTTTCATATGAAATTTTTAATTCGTACTGAAATTTGCAATTGTTTCTTGCACATTTTCATTAATTAAAGCATTAGTTGAAAATTTGGAATGGTTTTAATTTTCATTTTACAGTAAAAGCCCAATTATCCGGCATCCAATTAACCGGAACACTCAGTTAACCGGAATTTTAATTTATAGGATTTTTTACTTTTTCACAAGGAACATTATTGTTTTTATTATTATACGGGGATTCATAGAAAATATAATTTCCTTTACTTTTTTTCTGTTTCATGCATTATTCTATTTGAATTGAATGTGTAAGGTCATATTACATAGCTAGGATAGTTGAATATTGAATATATGTATTATTAAATTTTTGGTACTCGTATGGGTGTACTTGTATACATAATATGTATGTATTTATTATTTGCAATAAACTCAAAATGTATAAAAAATTAGTTTTCGGTACATAATTTCAAAATAAATAAACGAGAATCCTAGAAAATAAAGAAATTCTCGTAAAATTTCTAGTTTTAATGAAACATTCAATTATCCGGAATTTTCGATTATCCGGAATGCCCTCATCTCCAAGCATTCCGGATAACAGACCTTGTACTGTAGTGTATATTACAGTAAAAACCCTGCTATCCGGAATGTTTGTGAATTGAGAGCATTCCGAATAATCGAAATTTCCGGATCTCAAAGACAATACAAGCATAAAAAATCCAAAAAATTAAAATTTCGGTTAACTGACTGTTCCAGTCAAAGTTGGTAAAATCTATGTTGAAAATTCAATTTTTTTTTACTGTGTATATGATAAATAAATTACATACCAATGCTGCAGTATTCAAGAATCTTGGAAATTCCTCAAATGTAAAAATAGTTGGGCGACACGCGATGGATTTCCTCATTCGAATAAAAATTTCCTCTGTATTATTTTTGGGCACGCCTGTTTGAGCCATGCTATGTCGTCTCTATGGTCTGCTATATCTCTTCATCTTCTGTGCTTATATAAGCATTTCAATAAAAACTTGAGCACTATACAAACGAACACACTCTGTGGAAATAATAAATCAACAAGTTCGAATTTGGAGTTGGCTTACTAATCGAAACCGTCAATTCATGATTATCTTTAGCCCTATTGGTTATCGTATTTGTTGACCTTGATTTCATCGGCGTCACTTTGACATTTTGTTTGGCAGTATCCAAGCTCTAATACCGTAGACATACACAAAATTTATCACGATTTTCATTTATCTAAATTAGATGTATTTATTTGATAAATTTTCTAAATTTACAACAACGAGGCCAGTTTTGAATTTAGCGGTGTTTCTTTATAGAATTCCCATAGAAAACAATAATTATTCATTAAAGTCGTCGGCCTTTTTACCAGTAGTAACTAAATTCGCGTTGAATTTATGTAAATTAAAAAAAAAAAAATTAAATAAATCGAATTCGAGTTACATGAAAATTAAATTATAATAATCGTGATAAACAAATTTTCGAGACAGACAGAAACCCAATTTTTGCAAGTGTGCCTAATTTATCGGGATAGATTACAATTATCTAGTTATGAAAACTTAATAATTCCCAATATTAATCCGAGACGATGATAATTCAGGCCGACATATTGGAAGCAACTTGGAACAGGGAAGAGGTAATCGAAACTTACAGCAACTGAGAAGTAGTGGTAAGCTTACACTACTGGCACAGGTAATGTGTCAGAAATTTGCAAAGCACTTAAGACATGCAGAAATAAACGTTTAAGAAAAATTAATTATGAAATACAAAACAATCTTTTGATGAGTGTGTGGAGTAACAACAAGAGTAGAAAAACTATTTGCAAAATTTCACCCTCAAATAAAAAAACGTCTTTCATGTTAACAAAGATATAGCGTTAAGAAGTGCAACAGATGTTTGCGATTTCGTTCAAAATATTTGGTTCAATGAGGCAAGCATCCATCGGTTAGAAAGGTTTCAGAAGACAAGCTCAATACAATCAGAGCTCACATTAAAAATTTCCGACATATCAAAGTTAGATTTGAAATTAAAACTTCACGGAAATTCAGAAAACTGCATTATAAAATATTTTCATAACATGACAGCAAACCCAAAATTTGGATGATATAAGTCAGGTAATAAGCAACCGTTAATCAATACAACCATTTTAGAAAATTAATAATTATCATTTAACAGCTACCGGCTACCCAAAGTTCCTTTAAAATTAAAAAGTCGAAAAGATAATGCGGTCTTTAAAATTTGTATGAAAATTTGGAGAAAAATTTAATTTTAGAAATGACGAAATACTGAGATTATTGAGAAATGTTTATCAAGGTGTACGAATAATTAAGAATTTATATTATCGGCTGTAGATGGATCTCTTAG
The DNA here is from genome assembly GCA_932526605.1 of Nephrotoma flavescens. Taxonomy (NCBI): domain Eukaryota; kingdom Metazoa; phylum Arthropoda; class Insecta; order Diptera; family Tipulidae; genus Nephrotoma; species Nephrotoma flavescens. The sequence goes on along the minus strand of OW052221.1, from coordinate 272,410,281 downwards.
CCGTCGCAAAAGTTAATTACGGACGTAAGATTTTCGATAAAAGACTCAACGTGTTAAAGCCACTTGCTATAATTGCTGACTTTCAATCTAGATAAACTAAGTGCATCTATATAGTTTAACAAATGTTTTTGTCGGAGTATTTTAATTTTCGTAAATCTAAATATAAAATCAATAAATAATATATTTAATTATACGTATCAAAGTTACATGCACGCAGTGTATAAATGAAGTGAATTTTATTTGATCCATTCTATTCCGTTCAGTAAACGAGCTATTCGTATTCTTCTATTCGTATTCAGTAAACGAGCGGAGTGAAAGTGATAAACCATTATGTCAAAAATACTAATTTTTAGAATTATTCTCGAATTTTATGTAATTCTGCATATTCATTGTTTTGTAAGGGCTAACTCTGGTTGAATAAACATAATAAAATACTTTAAACAAACTTAATTTTTCTACAGGTGAACAATAAAATCGAGCTAGAACAGTTTTCTATTCATCAGGTAAATACCCGTTTGGCTACATACTATTGGGGCCGAGTAGAACGATACAATAGAACTACGTATGGTTTAAATTATAATATCACACTAATTTTACCATTCGGCAATAAAATAAAATGTGAATTTACGGTGTCAGCGCGCCAAGGTAATGAATACCGTAAAATATTTTCAATTCCTGCTGACGACTGTTGCAATTATTTAACCCAATCACAATTTTATGATCCTGTGTTAAAAGCCTCAAACCTTCCCCAGGACAAAGCTTGTCCCATTCCACCAGATGTCTACTGCGTAAAAAATTTATTAATTGATGCCAAACCACCGCCAATATTATTGTCAAATGAATTTTGGAAATTGGATTTGATATCGCAAAACAAAGCCGACGAAGCAATGTTTTCAAATTTCAGCCTTGTTTTTAAGATTGTAAAATCATATGTTTAATAATTACTTGGAAATTTTATTGTAAATAATAACAGAGTTGTAATAAAGATTAATTTGCTTGATTCCAAATTGGATTATTTCTTCACAATTTCTACAATAAATATGAGAATTTAATTGCTTGAATGTTTGAAAGAAATAATTCATAAATAAAATAAATTTGGTTCTGATGGAAACCTCCAATATTCTAACATTTAATTCAAATAAGTCAATTAAGCTTAATCGGTAAAAAAATGAATAATCCCCCTGCAGAAGCACGTTACTGAAAAAATCATATCGCGTTTATCTGCAAAACTTTTCATAGCTAAAAAACGAAATCAAAAGTTAACAACTAATCCAATCGAATGGAATATTCCATTCGGATTAAAAAAAAACTGTAAAATGTTTTTACACATGATTGCATCAAAAATATTATTTAATTAGTGGTCAGCTCAGCCAATTAAATTCTATTCATAACTCGGTAATGTTTAATTCTAAAATATAATTTAGATAATTATGTTATTATGCAATATGGGAAAAGCTTGGTCAACCCTAACATTTTGCCGAATTTGTTGGTTTCATCTGTTTGATCCTCTGTTACCGAGGATTGATCGCTATGTGTTTTTATTCTGCGCACATTCTTACCTATGATATAATGTCCCGTGGCACCCACCATCATACTGACACAACAAACCCGCTGCGATACTTATACTTTTGGTTCTTGCTAGGTCAGCCAGATCTGCCTTTTTATTACGCATCATTTCCTTTTTAAAGAAGTAATTTGCACATAACGAACGGTATATCAACATCCGCCACGCAGGCCTTCGCACCTTCAGCAGGTAGATGTTGATCTGATATGACATCTCTCATCGGAGAAAGAGAAGGGGAGCAATTTTGTACTACTTTCGTCGTAAGAAAATATAATTTGAGTATCTTAAATGAAGACTGACTGTCCGTAAAGTGCGAATATCGACCAATCAACAGTTACCCTTATTTCGATTAGTTCAGTTTGAAGAACGCTGCATCAGTCCGGGAGAAGAAAAGAGAGGTATTTAACTCTTTACAGAAAATGCTACACTCTCCAATTTCAATCATCTTTGAACCTTCAATAAAAAAGTTAACACCTTCGGTATTCTCTCAACCAGGCCTCTAAGGTGGCAATATCAGTAATTAACTGTTTAGCAAAAAATGACGACGAAATGTGATCCTTTCACCGAGGGGTTAAGATTATTTGAAGCAAGCCACCATACGGAAAAGAATGTGCTGATAACACGGTTTAACCCTAGCCATTTGTCTAAAAGTGTCCGTTTTAAAACAACATATAATTTATCAATCCATAAACTTGTTACGTTTTCTAGGCCAGACCATTGCCACCAATCACCACAAATATTTTCAGAATTTATTTATGGCTCATTTGCGAACCATTGGTACACCTGAGCGAATTCAAGAAGTGTAGTGATTTGTAGGTATAGATATACGGAAACCACGTTTACTCGCGAATGGGTCATAGACAAACTCTGAAAATATTTATGGTATAATTAATAATCGCTTGACCTACTCAATAAAATATGATCTAGGGTAGACTCAAAATACGTTGAGTGTATTGTTGTTAATATGAGTTATAAGTACTCCCTATTTTAATGGCTTTTACATTTACGTCGGTATGATGAAATTCTAAAAATGTATATGTGGAATTTTGTAATACTCAAGCCAACTATCTTTGCGCATATTTTTATTTGAACAGAGGTGCCGTTTAACAATTTGGCCGTTTAACAACTTCATTCTATAGGTATTTACCTAATAATTTGTTTAATTCTATTGAATTTGCGTAGAATATATTATCATTTAGTTTTGCTATTTCAAATTTTATTTTTATATTCACCTAATCAAATTAACGTTTAAAATTATTAATTACGTAGTTATTAATTAATTATTATTAGTACAGATCACGCAATTTAAAAACGGTTTTTATCTGAGATAAAGAGTATTACCACACGTGCAATTTTAAAAATCGTGTTAACTTTTCGTGCTATATAGGTTTATATCGGCCCCTGATTCTATCGCTGTATTTTTTGACGGATTTTGTATTCAATTCGAATGGAAGATAACAATGATCAGAAAATATATGATCCTTCGACTTTTTCAAATTTACTTAAACTATCAATAAATGTATCACAGACAAGTGTAATGCCTACTACTTCTTGTCTTCTTCAATAAACAACAAAAGTTTGTTAAAGCTTTTTATTCCACGTTGCGTGAATAACGGATTATAACTGGCCATGTTTATTTTGACAACAACAACAAATTTGCAGTGATTCACGTGAAATTCATTGCTATTGATTTATATTGATTAAATTCAATAAGTGAAATATTTTTAGGGTTTCTATTACCCCTTATGTAAATTTCGTATTGTTATTGGCCATGTTTATTTTGACAACAACAAATATTTTTGACAACAACAACAAATTTACTGTTGTGATTTCCATAAAATTCTAAAACAACCACAAAAATTTAAATTGATTTAATCCAATAAGTAAATTTTATAAAGATTCTACTCGTTATTTAAATTCCGGGCTATCATCGGCCATGTTTATTTTGACAACAACAACTATTTTGACAAACACAACAAATTTACTGTGATTCACATAAAATTGAATAACAACCCCCACAATTTCAATTGATTTAATCCAATAAGTAAAACTGTATAAAGGTTTCTACTCGTAGTAAGGTAAATTTCTTGTTATTATCGGCCATGTTTATTTTGACAACAACAACAAATTTACTGTGAATCACATAAAATTCAATAACAATCCCACTATTTACAATGATTTAATCCAATAAGTGAAATATTTTTAAAATTTCTATTATCCCTTATGTAAATTCCGTATTGTTATCGGCCATGTTTATTTTGATAACAACAATTATTTTGAAAAACACAACAAATTTACGATGATTCACATAAAATTGAATAACAATCCCAACAATTTCAATTGATTTAATCCAATAAGTAAAATGTTATTAAGGTTTCTACTCGTAGTAAGGTAAATTTCTTATTATTATCGGCCATGTTTATTTTGACAACAACAACTATTTCGACAAATACAACAAATTTACTGTGATTCACATAAAATTGAAAAACAATTCCAACAATTTCAATTGATTTAATCCAATAAGTAAAATTGTAAAAAGATTTCTACTCATAGTAAGGTAAATTTCTTGTTATTATCGGCCATGTTTATTTTGACAACAACAACAAACTTACAGTGATTCTCATAAAATTCAATAACAATCCCACTATTTGCAATGCTTTAATCCAATAAGTGAAATATTTTTAAGGTTTCTATTACCCCTTATGTAAATTCCTTGCTAATATCAGCCATGTTTATTTTGACACCAACAAATATTTTTGAGAAACAATATTTGTATAAACCGTTGTTTAAGTTTTATTTATCCTATATTTGCAACGGTTTGCTTCCTCCGAAATGCCTGTTCCTGCCCAATTCTTTGAGTTGATTTGAATTCTCAGAATAAAATCTAGTTTTACACCTATAAAGGATATTCGAAAATATAAGCCGATACGAACAATGTGGTGCAAGAGCTCAAATCAAGCGTGCTAACAAATTGAGAAACATTTCACGTAACAAATTTATTTTGAGGCAAAATATCCGAAGCAAAAATTCAAACAAATGAGGTCAACGTTTATAGAGAAGTCATTAGTTATTACGATGCTCATAACAGAAACTAATATACATACCGATTGAAGTCATCAAAGGGTCTTTCTGTCGTTATTAAAGACATCAATGTCCATGTTGAAACACCCGAAATCCAGGCATAGAAGATGGATTTATGATACTCAATGTGTATAGAATCATAAACTGCTTAAAGCAACCACAGTCAATCGTAAAAGTTGAACTGGATAAATCCAAAACATTTTGAAACGGGCGAAGTTCATCCAATATATAAGCTAAATTACCTCTTACACAGACGCATAACTCTTGAAGAACCACCGAAAATGTCCAGACGAATACAGTGTTTAATCTGTCAAGAATAAGGGCACTCAAGGACATATTGCAAGTTGATATCAGTGTGCGTCGTATTTGCGGAGTTACACCAAACCATGAAGTTGACCAAAACCAAATGACTCTTCAACTGAAGGGAAATGCAGCAATTGCGGTGGAAATCACACCGCAAATTACCGAGGATGCCCAGTCTACATAAACATTAGTCAATTGTCACGTCCCAGGAGGCAATAACCTCCTCAACCGCCAAATGACTCTCATTCACCCAGGTCATCAACCAGCAAACCAACATACGCAAGCGTTCTTCAAGGCGAATCCTCAAATGTTAAACCTACTCTGAATAACTGCATGCAACTGATGATGCAGTTAATGACAACAATGCAAACTATGCTAGAAGTAATGCTACAAAATCAAACATACTATGATCCAGAAACTTGAAATTGATCTCCTCATTCGGAAAACTATTCATTATGGAAGGCCACTAAATATATTAAACGCCCTAAGCAACCAAATCCACCAATTCGTCTTTCTAACGGTGAATGAGCTAGAAATGACGAGGAAAAAGCTAAAGCCTTTGCTGATCACCTTGAAAGTGTATTCACTCCAATCCTTTGATTATCAGTGGTTCAAACAGAAAATATAGCAATCAGACCTGTGAGGAAACTTAAGATAAAGAAACATCTAATAAAGTTTATTCTCGCACATCAAATTTAATTAAAAATAGCCACTGGGTATGATCGAATTACAGATGATATGCTTAAACAACTATGTACTTGAATGTGCCTTTGGTCGACTGGCTCAAATATTCAATTCAATTTACGAATCAGGATATATCCCTGAGTGTTGGAACTATCAACTATGAAAATGATCCCAAAGCCTGGCAAGGATCTTATCAAAGTCTCGTCATATAGACCAATTAGCATACTACCAATCGTCTCGAAAGTATTTGAAAAAACTATTAGCAAAAACTATTAAAAACTATTGTTAAAACTATATTAGGAATTACGAAATTTCATCTTTAGTCATCAGTTTGGTTTCAGAGCCGAGCACAGAACTATTGAGCAAGTGCAACGAGTAGCTACAGAAATATAGTCAGCATACGAAGAGAAAAAATACTGCTGCGCCGTATTCTTGGATGTTGCCCAATCATTCAATAAAGTTTGGCACGGCGGTCTGCTTCATAAAATTAATCTTAAATGGCCAGAAATTTACCAGCTTATTAAGTCGTATCTGTCAATCGAACGAGAAAAACATTCTAGCTGGAGTACCACAAGGTAGTGTGCTTGGCCCAACGTTAAATTTAGTTTTCACTTCAGATCTACGAACGTCTTCGCAAATTCTGCCATCTACTTTCGCAGATGATACGGCAATCGTATGTAGCCATAAAAACCCACAAATGGCGTCCGAAATTCTGCAACAACATATTTATGACATCGAAATATGGCTAAAGAAATGGAAGATAAAGGTCAATGAAGTGAAATCAACCCACGTAACATTCACTTTAAATAAGCTTACTTGTCCGCCTGTCACAATGAACGGAATACAAATCCCTCAATCAAATGGCGCAAAATAATTAGGCGTCCATCTAGATTGACGGTTAACTTGGCGAAGGCATATTGAAATGAAACGAGACCATATCAAATTAAAAATTGATAAAATGCACTGGTTGATAGGGAAATATTCAACTATTGACCTAGAATACAAACTTCTCTTGTATAATACAATGATTAAACCAATTTGGTCGTATGGGTGTCATTTATGGCAATCAACCTCAAATTCGAATATCGGCATTGTCCAACGAAAACAGACAAAAATTCTCAGAATAATTGCAGGAGCACCTTGGTTTGTAAAAAACACAAATATACATAAGGACTTTAGCATTCTAACTGTCAAAGACGAATTACAAAAGATGCTGATCAGCTATGCAGGGAAACTGGAATCTCATCCGAATTTGCTGGCGCGAAACCTAAAAAATATACCTACGTCTTCGCGATTAATGAAGAAAACGGTGGCTGTAATTTCATAAATTATAAAATTATAAAGTTTACTTATTGATAAGAAGTAGATTCTGCTCTCGCATATTTACATAATTACCTTAGTTATTAAGATTTAAAAACTTATTGAGATTTTCACGTTTGATAGATTCAATAAATAAAGAGAAATTGTTAAAAAAAAATAAAATTAAACAAAAAATAAAATTAATCCGGAAGGCCCTCAATTTTCAAGCATTCCGGATAACAGGGCTTCTACTGTAGTGTATATTACAGTAAAAGCCCTGTTATCCGGAATGCTTGAAAGTTGAGAGCATTCCGCATAATCTAAATTTCCGAATAACTGAATATTTCATTAAAACTAGAAATTTTACAAGAATTTCGCTTGATTTCATTATTTTTTAGGATTTTCGTTTATTAATTTTAAAATTATGTACCAGATTTTTTTTTTATACATCAGTTAATTGAATTTATTGCAAATAATATATACATAAATATGATAAAAAAATAATAATAATAAAAATAATTTCACTTCTCAAAGAGAATACAAGCAAAAAATTCCAAAAAATGTAAATTCCAGTTAAGTGAGTGTTCCATTTTTAAATAATGCATTCATTATTGGAAATGTCAAAAAACTCAAAAATTCAAAAAACAAGTGTAAATTTAAATATAAATTAAAAAAATGCATGAAAAGAAAAGAAAAAGGCAAAAAATATTCCTAAAAATTACAATTCCGGTTAACTGAGTGTTGCGGTTAATTGGATGCTGGATAATCGAGGTTTTACTGTAATTTGAAAATTAAAGCCATTCCAGATTTTTAACTAATGCTTTCATTAATAAAACTTTGCAAAAAACAATTGAAAATTTCAAAATGAATTAAAAAATGCATATTTTAATTCATAATTATACACAAATAATAATTTACAATTGAAATTTATAAAAATGTATTTCTTCGTTTTTCAGCTTTCTCTACACTACAGCAAAAAACTGTAACAAGAAAAACAAGAAACTAATTTCTCAAAAAACGTGAAATTACGCATGCAATTTCTATGTGTATTAAAAACAATAATGTAAAATGGATGAAAATGGATTTAAAAATATAATTGTAAAATGACATAAAATATGCCTTTCTCGCGTGTCATTTTGAAATCAACTTTTTTTTTTGTAAGTCCACCTTTTTAATTTCAGCCTTTTTTAATTCAAGGAGCCGATTTATTTCCTGAGCCTATCGATCCATTCGGTGCATGATGTTGATGCTTTCGTGGAAATATAAAATGAGGTATAGCACTTACAGCAACACAAACTATCACCAGTTCTCCTCTTTCACCTGATATTATCCCTCCAACCTGTTTGGTTCATTTTTCTGCTATTGCTTTGCACAGTTTCTGTACAGGTGTGACACCGGTTTCATCCACGTTCCAGATATTGCTAGCAAAACTTATTTTTTTCTTTACTGTACTCAGTAGATCAAAGAAATCGTTGTCGCGAATACGATGAACCCCATACCACGACCAATACTGGCGCTTCTGGCACGCGAACTTATAAATTGGTTTTTTTTTTGTAAATGGATATCCAATCTGGTGTTGTGTGATCATGCATCTCACATATTCGGACCATTCATGCTCAAAATGCTCAAAATACAAAAACAAACATTAAACCAACCATCTTACAATCAACCAGGCCAAGACGTCATTTCAACCAATACAGTTTATAAGTACACAAGCCCAGACGCTCATAACCCAATCATTAAATTAATTACCTCACAATATATCAACCAATCATTAAATCAACTACTTCCCAATCAATCAGGCCCAGACGCCATTATACCATATTTAGTTCATAAGCAAACGAGCCCACACACTCACAATACAACAAATCAACCATTAAGTACACAATCAGGCCCAACCGCCACTCCAACCCACGTAGTATGTAAGCAAACGAGCCCAGACGCTCACAATATAATCAACCAATTACCAAATCAATTACCAAATAATCAACCAGGTCCAGTCGCCACTTCAACATATTTAGTTTATAAGCAACCATACCTAACCTAAGCTCTCAAAATCAATTATTAATACAAAACAATCATTCAAACTCAGAAATCCAAATAGTTCATAAGCCAATGAGCCCAGACGGTCAAATTACAAGCAATTAATTGTCAAATAAACCTTATAACGATCATTCAAACCTAGACACTTTTTCAACATACTTAGATAATAAGATAACATAAACCCTAACACCCAAATTAATCACACAGCAAATTTAACCAGAAACCAACAACCCATATCAATAAATTCAATCATCAAAACCAATAATTATTCTCAACACCTTAATAAGAATAACATAAATAATACCATATCATCCTACATCCCAGATTCCATATACAAGTACACAAATTTCAAAATAAGAAAAAAACTATACCAAATCTCTTCGATCTTTTCAAACAAACCACTTTTTAACCAACCCCTAAACTAACAAATTTCAAAACTAGATCTTTTCAAACCACTATAAACCAACTCCTCAACAAACGAATTAACTCTTAAAACCCAATATTTTTTTATGCTTGCACACTTATGCAAAGCACACTTTTTCTTCTCACAATCATACTAACAAATCAACTAACAAACGTGAGATGAAACAAGAAAATTTTTACTAACATATTAACCAAATAACAAATTAAACACCACAATCGAGATGAATCAAAAAAGTTACAACACACAATAATCAGTTACCAAAATGAAGCCACGAGAAATACACCACAACAACAAGAAACTCTACCCATCATCAAAACATAGCATCGAAAAACAGTACCGAGATAACAACAAACGCAGCACGAAAATAGCATCAAAAGAGCATCGACAACGAATTCAAAACCGCACCAAGAGCGCATCGCACAACACTTTAAAACAGCATCAGAAGATAAACGAAAACAACGTCGAAATCATATCGAAAATGTATCAAGCCAACGCTTTATCAAATACACCAGACAGATATACTCATCTCACACCATCATGGAACATTTATCACAACATACAATAATATCGATGTCAACACAACACAATAACACAACAATCGACTAAAAGCCATCGATACAGTTCCAGTACGCAGCATAAATGATTCAACAATCAACTAAAAACCTATGATTACAAATCTTGATACACAACGCAAATTAGACATCAAGCAGAACTAAAATTACAAAACAAAGATGCGCATTGCGAAATCACAATCAAGTTTAATCTGACATACGGTAAAATCGTCATCCAGCACTACAAATTACGATACACCATCAAGCGAAATTTATTATTACAAATCAAGATGCATTCATCATAAAGCAAGTTTATCATCAAGCTAATTCTACAAATACTCACCAAATGCACAACAAAAATTCATCAAGAAGTAAAATTTATCATTACAAAAATTCATCATCAAGCATAGTCACAAATCACGATGCACACGCAAATTTCATCTTCCAGCAAAACCAGTTATCATCACGATGCACAACAGATTCATCATCAAACTTCTGAGCAAAAACCAACTTTTATTTCTTAACAAAACAAAGTAACGCAAAATTCGGAAATTTTTTAAAATAACTTTTTCTTATCTCGAAACTTAACAATCGAGTAAGAACAAGATCACCAAAATTAAAACTTTACTAATTTAAAACTAAGAGTAATAATTTTAAGATAATTTAATTAATTATTATAGAAAAATGAAAACATATAATAATCTGATAACAAAATGCACTCAAATAACATACACATACACACTAAACCTACAACTAAAGAAGTTTACATCCGAAAACTTCTCTCCCGCGAGAAGGAGGTGTTGTGAGATCATTCATTTCACATATTCGGACCATTCATTCAAATTTTCACCATTGTCATCATTCATAAAATGCATATAAAAGATACAACATTGTCATTGCAAAACCGAACTATACTCGTAGAACGCGGAAATTAAAGTTGGCAAATTCAACTAAAATACTGTATCACCAAAAATAAGAAAATAGGAGTTAAAAAACCAAAAATGCTAAATCTCGAAACATAACAAAATTAACATTTCCGTAATATTGTACAAAATTCTTAAGCGCGACCTTGTATATATTTTGCATATGAATGACAATGACAATAAAATAGGAAACGTATCACACTTAAAAATCTTGCTGCAATTTTTAATGCAACCCTTGCATCAAGGCTTATACGATGCAATCGTGTATCACATTCTGATGCAAAGCATGCATTAAAAATAGTTATGATGCAGTTGCGTCTAAAATTACTGCAGTAGTGTATTAAAAGAAAATTTCTATATAATCTGGGGGTTGACTATTTTTTAGCAAATTTATTATAATTCGCTAAGACATTGTGTATATTTTAAATATAAAAGCTTAAAATATTTTTCATATATTTGCTGTGTAACGACGTCAATTGATTTACGTCAATCCAGTTGGAAAAGCAAAAAATTGGAATCTGTGGAATTTGCCTTATAGTTTTAGTTTTAATACAAAATAATATAAGTGTAATACAATTAATTGGGAATTTCTAAATGTCCAATGTAGTATGTTTTATACTGTTTAAAGCACTGGGCTGAGCTATACAATTTTAATGCCACTTACGACAAAAAATGATGCTTCCATGAATATTTTAATTTATTTTTTTATGCAATGTGCTGTAAAATGTTAATATAACGTGTATCAGTTTTAACAAAATATTCCGTTAAAGTTTCATGTAAACTATACAATAAAAAATAATACAATTAGCATTAATATCTAATATAATGCAACTTGTGCATTAGATTGTAATGTAAACTTACGCTGGACCTGTATGAAAAGCAATTTGCATTACATAGGCCATATTTTTTTCAACTGTTTACAGACATAAACACAAAATACATTATACATTTTATATTTTTAAACCAAATCATTTTATTTTATATAATTAAGCATTATATGTTTTCATACATTGTAAATACGGAAGCAATTTACTTCTGGTATTTGTAGTATATATAGTAAATAGTTTTAATGTTAAGATCAGTGCTAAATAAATAATTAAAATGTAAAGTTTCTACATCTGTATCAGTATCAATATCAGTATCATTACCATACAGTAAAAAGTGGTAAATCAGTAGCAATAGAATTAAGATTACCAACATCATTGTAATAATTATAAATAGTAAAATAGTTTGTGTGATAAAAAATTAAATAATATCTTAAATATAAGATGAAATTAAATTGTTAAAATTATAAGATTTTTTGTGATATAAGTTTACTAAAATTGTGGCAAGTATAAAATTTTAATAAATCAATATTTAAACCCCAAGTTCGTATATATTTTGAAAATATATGATCACTACCCATCACATATACACCATAACACACCACATATACATCATTATACCTCAGATATACATCACTGGTCCTGCTTGCTTGTTTATCGACCATAGGATTCTGTGATACTTTTTTAGAGAAATCGCACACTGATAAGCGAATTTTCTTAGCTCCAAAGGCGTCAGACCAGAATACATCTTAGAGGCGTGCTCTTCCTATGCCAGAAACCGGTACCTATGGATTTATTACAACAGCCTATTCCCACAAAAATCGATCATAATGCATCAAACTTCCTTCATGTGCAAGAAATAGGAACCCAAGAATTAATTAATATTAATCACCCAGGTGTGGGCTGTTGTAATAAATTTTTGGTATCTATTTCTTGCATAGGAAGGAAATTCGATACTTTTTGATCGACTTTTGTGGGTATGGGCTGTTGTAATAAATTCTTGGGTTCCTATTTCTTGCACAGGAATGATGATCGTCAATTTTCTCGAAATGTTGTTTATAAAGAAATCTTTTAGTTTAATTTTTTAATAAATATTGTTCGTACAATTAGTTACATTTTTTTTTTTTTGATTTTGTAACCTTACATGCGATCTATTTAAAAAATATTTATCTACACTTTGCTGGGAATAAACGGGCGCGAAGCGCCTCAGAACATCCTAGTTACTTAATAATCTAAATAACGAGATTATCTAGTTTGTGACTGTCCACGGTATAATTGAAGATATACTCGATTAAACTAATCATTCTTTTTAAAAACATCATCACGGAATCGACTTGAGCAAAATTCTACAATACGTTGTCAAATTTTAAGACGGTTCCAAATATTCATATCAGAGATGTTCACGTAGTATATCGCGGCACCAACGATACAAACTCCATTGAGTTGGTCATGTCCTACAATTATAAGCTCATATTTTCTACACAAGAATGAAATTTCACTAGGTGTCAGTACAAAACAGCGAGTCAAATAAATGCAAAATATTCGGCCCATCTATATGTTACGGTTAAAGTCGGAAAGTTTTCTTTTTAAATTCGTTTACAAGATCAAAAACCGACCATCATCTCTATACATCACCGTACAATAATTTATTCCCGATCAGAAGACTAAGCGACAGCAGGAGTATAATTATAGCTACCACGGACCCATGAGAGTTAGTAAAGCCGTTAGCCAACATTATTACTTCAAAGTATTATCAAAGTTTTTATAGTTTGCTCGCTGCATCTGATGAGACAACCAATTTTTTTAATACAAAGAATTCATTGTTTCATTAGTTCGAAACTAAACTTCCAAAGTTTTGGTAACCTTACCTTGATGTAAAAATTGTATCTGGCTATCATCCAGAATAACCCAAAATTTAATATATCAAAATACCAAATTATTTTACTAAATCTGCATGACCACGAGAAAATTTTCCAACCTATTTTGCAGGCGCAAAAGATGTAAATGATACAAGCACTTAACATAAAAAGGCGAACATTATAGTTCAGTTGTTCATATCATAAATAGAGTTCTTAGCTCACATTCAGGAGATATGTATAATTGCGGTTGGAATACAATTTCCCATAAAAATAGTTCTTAATCCATTAGAATTATTAGCTCAACATAATTGGCTTCAGATCAAAGAAGCAAAAACCAAATAATGGTTACTACAAGGTGGAAAACGGCAGCGATTTGCGGTCCGGTTTACAGCATTAAAGCCTCGCCAAATGTTGCTTCAAATTAATTTGGAAATTTATAAAGTGCTCATACGACCGCAGTCATCAAATTGTGTTTAAAGCCTTGGATGCTCACAATCCGAGACATCCGATCATAATTTGTAGTAAAAGTTTAACAATTTTACTTTTAGTGTCTCAAGTAATCAAACGGAAAAAGATGATAATTCAGGCCGACATATTGAAAACAATTTGGAACAGGGAAGAAGTAATCGAAACTTAAAGCAACTGAGAAGAAATAGTGGTGAGCCTACACTACTGATACAGGTAAGTTGATTTGTCAGAAATTTGTAAAGCGCTTAAGCCATGCAGAAATAAATGTATAAAAAAATTAATTATGAAACACAAAACAATCTTTTGATAAGTGCGTGGTGTAACAACTATTTGAAAAATTTCACCCTCAAATAATAAAATTAAAAACAATCAAAGATTTACCTGCAATTATTCGTCTTGCATGTTAACAAAGATATAGCGTTAAAAAGTGCAAGAGATGTTTTCGAGATACATTGAAAAGTCATTAATTTCAAAAGACGGTTCAAAATACTTGGTTGAACAGGGCAAGCCTCCATCGAGTAAAGGTTTCAGAAGATAAGCTTTATGAAATCAAAGTTCACATTAAAAAATTTCCGATATATCAAAGTTAGATTTAAAATTAATACTTTACGAAAACTCAGAAAACTGCGCATTATAAAATATTTCATAACCTGACAGCAAACCCAAAATTTGGATTATATAAGTCAGGTAATTAGCAAACGTTAATCAATGCAACCATTTTAAAAAATTAATAATTAACATTTAACAGCTACCGGCTACCCGAAGTCCCCTTAAAATGAAGAAATCGAAAAGATAATGCGGTATTTAAAATTGGTATGAAAATTTGGAGAAATATTTAATTTTAGAAATGATGCGAAATACTGAGATTATTGAGAAAAGTTTATCAAGGTGTACGAATATTTAAGAATTAGCAAATACATATGTTATATTATCGGCTGTAGATGTATATTTAAATATATATTGGTAGCACTACTGATTACAACAGTATATACTCTTAGCCGTCGCAAAAGTTAATTACGGAATAAGATTTTCGAGAAAAGACTCAACGTGTTAAAGACACTTGCTGTAAAAATTGCTGGCTTCCAATCTAGATAAACTAAGTGCATTGAGTTTAACAAATGTTTTTGTTGGAGTATTTTAATTTTCGTAAATCTCATTATAAAATCAATAAATAATATATTTAATTAGAGGTATGAAAGTTACATGCACGCAGTGTATAAATGAAGTGAATTTTATTTGATTCATTCTATTCCGTATTCAGTAACCGAGCGGAGTGAAAGTGATAAACCATTATGTCAAAAATACTAATTTTTGGAATTATTCTCAAATTTTATGTAATTCTGCATATTAATTGTTTTGTAAGGGCTAGATCTGGTTGAATAAACATAATAAAATAATTTAAATAAACTTAATTTTTTGACAGGTGAACAATAATATCGAGCTAGAACAGTTTTCTATTCATCAGGTAAATACCCGTTTGGCTAAATACTATTGGGGTCGAGTAGTACGATACAATAGAACTGCGTATGCTTTAAATTATAATGTCACAATAATTTTACCATTCGACAATAAAATAAAATGTCAATTGACGGTGTCAGCACGCCAAGGTAATGAATACCGTAAAATATTTTCAATTCCTGGTGACGACTGTTGCAATTATTTAACTCAATCACCATTTTATGATCCTGTGTTAAAAGCCTCAAACCTTCCCCAGGACAGAACTTGTCCCATTCCACCAGATGCCTACTACATAAAAAACTTATTAGTTGATGCCAAACCACCGCCAATATTATTGTCAAATGAATTTTGGAAATTGGATGTGATATCGCAAAACAAAGCCGACAAAGCAATGTTTTCAAATTTCAGCGTTGTTTTTAAAATTGTAAAATCATATGTTTAATAATTACTTGGAAATTTTATTGTAAATAATAACAGAGTTGTAATAAAGATTAATTTGCTTGAATCCAAATTGGATTATTTCTTCACAATTTCTACAGTAAATATGAGAATTTAATTGCTTGAATGTTTGAAAGAAATAATTCATAACTAAAATAAATTTGGTTCTGATGGAAACATCCAATATTTTAACATTTAATTCAAATAAGTCAATTAAGCTTAATCGGTTAAAAAAAATTAATAATCCCCCTGCAGAAGGACCCTACTGAAAAAATCGTATCGCGTTTATCAAAATTACTTAGATTGTCATTAGCTGATGTTTGGCCGCCTCTGCAAAACTTTTCATTGCAAAAAACGAAATCAACTAATTAACAACTAATCTAATTCGAATGGAATATTCCATTCAGATTAAAAACAATTGTAAAATGTTTTTTCACATGATTGCATCAAAAATATTATTTAATTAGTGGTCAGCTCAACTAATTAAATTCTATTCATAACTCGGTAATGTTTAATTGTAAAATATAATTTAGATAATTACGTTATTATGCAATATTGGAAAAACTTGGTCAACCCTAACATTTTCCCGAATTTGTTGGTCTCATCTGTTTGATCCTCTGTTACACACCTAGCCGGCTGCGATACTAACTTTTGGATCTTGATAGGTCTAGTTTTGGCCAGATCTGCCTTTTTATTAGGCATCATTTCCTTTTTAAAGAAGTAATTTGCACATAACGAACGGTATATCAACATCCGCCACGCAGCGCCTTCGCACCTACAGCAGGTAGATGTTGATCTGATAGGACATCTCTCATCGGGGAAAGAGAAGGGGAGAAATTTTGTACTACTTTCGTCGTAAGAAAATATAAATTGAGTATCTTAGTTGAAAACTGACTGTGCGTAAAGTGCAAATCTTAACCAATCAACAGTTACCCTTATTGCGATTAGTTCAGCTTAAAGAACGCTGCATCAGTTGTAACAAGTTTTGATTATATCCCTCTGTTCAATTTGGTACGCGGTGATATAAGTTGTACTACTCTTAGTTATTACCCGGTTTACTTTTTGAAACGTCAACGGAAATGATTACACTTATACATGCAAACAAAATTAAAGTTGTAAAAAAAAATCAAATCGGCCGGAAAACGGGAAATTGCGAAAAAAATTTAAAACGGGAATCTTAAAAGGTATAAATAAACGAAACAAATAAAATGCGGGAAGATTAGATTAAAATTTTTGCTAAAGAAAACGATATGAAAGTGAAAGTTGAATGTGAAAAAAAAAACAAATTCTACTGTGATTTAGTTTTAATCAATTATTTAAATTGTAAATAAATTAAAAAATATAATTATCAAAGCATAATGATAAACGAATGATAAATATTGATAAATAAAAATAAAAATGTTTGTTGCAAAACTCTGTGAATTATTATAAATAAACGAAAAACTAAAAAAATTAAATTGCATGCGAATATCTATGTATGTAAAAAAAAAAAAAAAAAATTAAATAAAAACTGTGTTTAACCAGAAAAAACGCAAGCATTGATTATTAATTGTAACTAGTTAATTGTGATATAAACTAATATTTATATGTATATATATATATAGATAATAAAGAAAATTGTTAAGCGTATTGTGCAGAAAAAAAAGAAAAATTAAAAGTTGTGGAAATTGTAAATCAAAAATAATTTAATGTTGATTGGGACTTGTACAAAAATTCTACCAAAGTGAGCTAGAACTAAAATCCTTAGCAAAAAATATAGTGTTTGATTTCCGACTACTCGGGAGATTTCACCTTGGCAAGTAGCAGAAGGGTGTATGCTAAACGTTATTCGCGGCGAACGAATTTAATATTTATTGTGATAAAATAGTGGCGGTTTATTGTGCAGTGCCTAATCCCGACCACAGAATTTAGCTATTATTCGAATCGTTTGTGTTCTGATATATATAACGAGTCATATATTCATGTATCATCGGGCGATTACTGTTTATGAATCCTGTCTCTGCGAATACACATATTACCAGTATACCTAAATCGCACGCGAGGCAACCTATGTGCCATATATTTAATCCATCCAGAGCCTTAGTGGAAAATTGACATATAACTTGAGTCATCAGCTGCAATCAAAGAATAAGATGAAGGACACCATCATACATTCATCATTCAAAATCGGTGACGTACAAATTTTTTTTAATATATAACCATTTCGTTTATTTCTTTTAGGAAGTTTATAACGTTTCATATTTACAAATCGTGTATATATATAAATTTTTTCATATTAATTTTGCTATAGCATTTTAAGTTCATTTTTTTGTGAAGAAATTGTTTCTTTTCCATGATTGCTTTCATTCATTATTTTGATTAGAAGTTACAGTCGGTTAAATAAGAACTTGGCATTTGGTTTGATTCGGGAATTTTTTTAAGTTGATTTTTGTTGGGTGTAATACGAGAACGTCATAAAGATGCTTAACTAAACGTATTTTTTTGTGGGGGGGGGGGGGGGGGGGGTTAGACGATTGCAGTCGATGTAATGTTAGCAGACCTTCTATAATCGATTCGGATCTTATTTATTTCTTACTTTTTTTTGCACACTAGTATATTTTTTTTTGTAATGATTGTAATGATGGCGACTTGCATGGGGTTTAACGGGCTCACCCATATCCGACTAGAGGCTATCTTAAACATAGTGTGCGACCATGTGCAAAGTCAGTGACCGAGCCATCGAGTTACACAGTCCGGGAGAAGAAAAGAGAGGTATTCCATTCTTCACAGAAAATGCCATACACTCAACAATTTCAATCATCTTTGAACCTTCAGTAAAAAAAGTTAACACCTTCGGTATTCTTTCAACGAGGCCTCTGTGGTGGAAATATCAGTAATTAACTGTTTATCAAAAAATAATGATGAAATGTGATCCTTTCACCAAGCAGTTAAGATTATTTAAAGTAAGCCACCATAGGGCCAAGGTTGCGCTGATTATACGGTTAAACTCCAGCCATTTGTCTAAAAGTGTCCGTATATATAAAAACAACATATAATTTGTCAATCCATGAACTTATTACGTTTTCTAGGCCAGACCAATACCACCAATCACCACAAATATTTTCAGAATTTGTTTATTGCTCATTTGCGAACCATTGGTACACCTCAGCAAATTAAAGAACTGTATAGTGATTTCTAGGTATATAGCCATACGGAAACCACGTTTTTTTGCGAATGGGTCATAGACAAACTCTGAAAATATTTATGGTGATTAATAATCACTTGACCTACTCAATAAAATATGATCTAGGGTAGACTCAAAATACGTTGAATGTATTGTTGTTAATATGAGTTATGAGAACTCTCTATTTTAATGGCTTTTACATTTACATGGTATGATGAAATTCTAAAAATGTATGTGGAATTTTGTAATACTCAAGCCAACTATCTTTGCGCATATTTTGATTTGAACAGAGGTGCCGTTTAACAATTTGGCCGTTTAACAACTTCATTCTATAGGTATTTACCTAATAATTTGTTTAATTCTATTGAATTTGCGTAGAATATATTATCATTTAGTTTTGCTATTTCAAATTTTATTTTTATTTACCTTATCAAATTAACGTTTAAACTTATTAATTAAGTAGTTATTAATTAATTATTATATTAGTACAGACCATGCAAATTAATAAAACTTTTCATCTGCGATAAAGAGTACCAGACGTGCAACTTTAAAAAAATCGAGTTAACTTTTCGTGCTATATAGTTTTATATCGGCCCCTGATTCTATCGCTATATTTTTTGACGGATTTTGTCTTCAATTTGAATTGAAGAAAACAATGATCAAAAACTACTATGATCCTTCGACTTCCTCCAATTCACCTAAACTAACCATAAATGTATATCTCAGACAAGTCTAATGTCTACTACTTCTGGTCTACTTCAATTTATAGAGTTTGTTAAAGCTTTTTATTCCACGTTGCGTAAATAACGGATTATAACTGGCCATGTTTATTTTGACAACAACAACAAATTTACAGTGATTCACGTGAAATTCAATAGCAATCCAACTATTTATATTGATTAAATTTAATAAGTGAAATATTTTTAAGGTTTCTGTTACCCCTTATGTAAATTCCATATTGTTATTGGCCATGTTTATTTTGACAACAACAACTATTTTGACAAATAAAACAAATTTACTGTGATTCACCTAAAATTGAATAACAATCCCAACAATTTCAATTGATTTAATCCAATAAGTAAAATTTTATAAAGGTTTCTCATCGTCGTTAGGTAAATTCCTTGTTATTATCGGCCATGTTTATTTTGACAACAACAATAAATTTACTGTGGTTCACATAAAATTGAATAACAATCCAACTATTTAAATTGATTTAATCCAGTAAGTGAAATATTTTAAGATTTCTATTACCCCTTATGTAAATTCCATATTGTTATCGGCCATGTTTATTTTGACAACCACAAATACTTTTGACAACAACAACAAACTGTGATTTACATAAAATTCAGTAACAATCCCAACAATTCCTTGTTATTATCGGCCAATTGTTTCATCCAATAATTCAATCATTATTAAGGGTTTTACTCTTTGGGAGGTAAATTTCGGGTTATTATGGGCCATGTTTATTTTGACAACAAAAAATATTTTTGAGAACAATATTTGTATTAACCGTTGTTTAGGTTTTATTTATCTTTTATTTGCAACGGTTGGCTTCCTCCAAAATACATGGTCCCGGTTTATTCTTTGAGAAGATTTGAATTCTCCGAATAAAATCCGAATGAATCCTCCGTTTTACACCAATACGCAAGAACAGGATTTTCGAAAATATAGGCCACCTCCAATCTACTTATTCGAAATCAATATGAACAAGGTGGTGCAAGAGCTCAGTTTAAGCGTGCTAACAAATGGAAAAACATTTCACGTAACAAATTTACTTCGAGGCAAAATACACGAAGTTAAAATTCAAACATATGAGGTCAACGACTATAGAGAAGTCATTAATTATTACGATGCTCATAACAGAAACTATTATACATACCGAAGATACTAATTGAAGTCTTCAAAGGGTATTTCTGTCGTTATTAAAGGCATTGATGTCCTTGTTGAAACATCCAAAATCCAGGCTCATAGAAGATGGACGTGTACTTTCGCAGATGATGAGGCAAACGTATATAATATGTAAAAATAAATAAAATTTTAATAAAACTAACTGTACAGTAAAACATAAAAATGAAATGAATGTCCTAGACATGTATGACCTTGATACTCCACTTTATCAGTGAAGATCAATCCAATACTATTTAAGCTATTAGAGTGGTATTGAGGAAGACTGCGTTACCCTTTCAGGTTTAAAAGCAGGTCATCACGACCAAGTGTTTAAGAAAAGGGAAAAATACTATCACTACTCATAAATCTGCTATAATGAAAGAGCAAGGCTCGCCGTTACGACCTTATGTTTAACCCCACCCCGAAGTGACTCGAACACGCACAAAGGAAAGTGCCTTCTTGATCACCACTGGTGATGAAAAAGGCCTTTTCTATATTTAGGACAGTTATCATGGAGTATTTCTTATATTATGGGATTTTTCGATTGAAGCAATAAAAGAAGTGGGGAGCAATTTCTACAGATTTCCTCTTTGCACTATGCATGTTAGGATTTCTTTAGCCTATTTCGCTTAATTTAATACTTTAATGTGTGTTTCTATATTTGTCTTTTCTAAATTTTTATTATTATTGACTAAACTTATAGGTCTAAGGTCTTTGAAACATAAACAAGTGTTTTTCCGCCTTATACTACAATTGAAGATAATTTTCGACCAACATAACCTTAAAACTCTATCAATTGTTGGACATATGCCGACATAATGCTCTCGGGTTTTGTCAAGTTTAGTCACCTATTTCAACCTATTTGTAGGCCACATGATTTTTCTTCTTCTTATAACCTGGCTTACAATGTTCACGACTCTGTTGCTCGTAGGACTTTGTATCGGAGATTTGGCTACGTAGAAAGTGTGCTTCCAGTTGTAGCTTCAAGGATTGTACACGTCGTTATGGAAAACTCAAGGTTGAGAGACTTGTAGTCTGTCAATTCAAATTGTAGATAACATTGATCAAAAAATAAAAGATGATCCAACTTTCTCCAAGTGTATTGTCTAATACATACTTATATTTCTAATTATAAACGTTTTCGGAGTGTTTTTCATTTGAACAGTGGTTGCGTTTAGACCGCGTGAAGTATTTTATTTCCTTCATTTTCTTCAATATCCGTAGAAACTGATGAGCTTACTTCGATCTGCCTCTAATTGGACCCGCTCTCCTTTGTAATTGATTTTGGTTTTTTGTACCTTATTTGTGGGCCAACATTACGTCTTCTATTCTATAAACGATACTATTAATAAATGGCCTTGAGTGTCTTAAAATAAATATGCCATTAATATATTTTGCCATAAAGCCCCTCCTCTAAAAATTTCTGGCTAGACCGCTAACTATACGTGATTCCCAATCTAGATAAAAGTGCATCTAGTTTAACAAGCGTTTTTGTAAAATTGTTGTAATTTTCATAAATCTCATTATAAATCAAACAATTATATTTTTAATTACAGGTATGAAAGTTATATGCACGCAGTGTTTAGTGGAAGTAAGCTAAATTTGATTTATTCTGCATCGCATTCAATAACTACGAGTGAAGTGAAGCGATAAATTATTATGTCAAAAATACTAATCTTTGGAATTATTGTCGAATTTTATGTAATTCTGAACACTCATTGTTTGGTAAAAGTGCTACTATATGGTTGAATAAACACAGTAAAATAATTTAAATAAACTTAATTTTTTTGCATGTAAACAATAATATTGAGTTAGAACAGTTTTTTATTCATCGAATAAATAGCCGTTTTGGATGACTGTTGCGATTATTTTGCGCTATCACCATATTACGGCATTGTGTTGAATGTTTCAAACATACCCCAGAAAAAAACTTGTCCAATTGTGCGCGAGGTGAGCAAACTGGAAAAATAGAATATTGAGCATCTTGTTTGTATTAGTAGGCGAGACGCATGCGCATGATCATGTTTTGATTTTTTAGGATTGACATTTCTATGCCTAAACATTTTACAATTTTGACATTTTTGAATTAATATGAAAATAATTCACCACTCAATAGAAGAGGTGAGTAGACTTCAGTTTCAAAAACATTAAACAGATTCGACCGGATCCATTTATTTTGGTACCTACCATCGCAAAAATGACAAATAGAATGCACATATACAAAGGTGTCTATTATTTCGTCCTGCTACAAAACCGATAGGCACAAACCACAGACATCTTTTTAAGATTGTAAAATCTTATTTTTAGTAATAATTATTAAATTGTATTGTTAACAAAAATAGAGTTTTTAATAAAAAGTATTTTGCTTGTTTTAATTTTTGGAAACGCCTTTAATCGATAGCGACTATTCCCGATTCGAATGAAATAAGTCACAAAATTGAAATGAATCTCAATTAATGTCAACATATATTGAAAATAAACTTCTTTAATTTGATTCTGATATAAGCCTCCTCAATTTTAACACCTAATTCATTTAAGTCTATTAAGCTTATTCGGTGAAGATAAGAAAAATTTGAAAAAATAAATCATACCGTTTTTATGAAATTTCGTTTAGTTGGTTGAGGATTGGCTACCTCATTTTATCATTAGATCATAATATGGTAACATTTTATTGTGAAAGAACGAAATGAAAGTTAACAACTAACCCAATCCCAATGAAATATTCCATTCGGATTAAAAACAATTGAAAAATGTTTTTTCACATGATTGCATCAAAAATATTTTTAATTGGTGCTCAACTCAAACAATTAAATTCCATTTGTTCGGTGTTTCAGAACTTGGTTATGTTTAAGTGTTTAATGTGATTTATATAATGATGTTCTTATGCAATAAGGGAATGACTTGGTCAACCACAACGTTTACCCAAATTTGTTCATCTTAACCATTTGATCCTCTGTTTTTGAGAATTGGTTACGAGATATTGTCGTTTGGTGATTTCTGCGTAACCAACTATTTTTTAAAAAATTTTAGAACTTCATAGGTTAAAGTGAGGTTAAGGTGGTTGTCCTAAAGTACTAGTATAAACACAATCAAGTCAAGTTATTCAGGAAAGGATTTCCCAGGTGCAAAGAAAATAGAGACCGCGAAAGAGTTTCTTCTTCCAGTTCATCTTAGCAACAATGATAGTACTCATATGAGGCGACTCCCATTCGTCTCGCATGCTAAACTACAAGACGATGTCCCGTACTAGCAAGTTACGTATCCCTCCCCCAGCTTACCGTAAAAATTATGCACTTGGTGCTTAAATAAAAATTTTAATTAATAAATAAAATACTTAGAGCATTATATTTTTTAAACTTAGACCTATAATTTAAAAAAAATGAAATTGTTTTAAGTGCAAGTATAGGTTGTTCTGTGGCGCTTCGCGCCCGTTTATTCCCAGCAAAGTGTAGCTTAATATTTTTTAAATAGATCGCATGTAAGATTACAAAATCAAAAAAAAAACTGTAATTATTTGTACGAACAATATTTATTAAAAGTAAGACTACAGGATTTTTTAAAAACAACACTTCGTGAAAATTGACGGTCATCGTTGAGAAGCATTCCTGCTGTGGATTATCTTCGATTCTTATTTTCACTTGGTGAGAATCTCTTGAGCGGAAAAGAGCGACATACAATTGCCCATGGAAAAACACTGCCGTTGGAAGATGAATTCCCACGTTATTCGAAGACTAGCCTTGCGCCTTTTTTACCGATATTGCGTATGCCGGAATTATTGGAAACTGTCGTCGCCGCAAAACAAATGGTAAATTGGTCTCAGAAGGTGCCAAATCAATTCGAGGGACTAGAACCGTACTGCCTTTGTTGCATTTAGAAATGATTTTGGCCTTAATAAAGTTTCGCGATAGCTCTTCAACAATTAAACGCGTTCCATTGCACAAAACCTTTATCATGGATTTAGATTTCGTAGAAGCATCATGGATTATCATGGATTTAGTTAACACCCTTTTTCAAAAGCAATACTTGAGGGAGCATGCTGGTTCATTGAGGAATTCATCGGAAAAATTGAGTGCATCTTTAGGATCCTCGCTTATTAACGATTCTGCGCTGTACTAAATTTCTGCATCACCATGAATCAAGTCGATTGTTCTTCGATTCATCTAAAGCGTCTGAGTATTCGTTAGAGCAACGATAACTCTTTTTGAGAGCTTTTATGTAGACATTTGCTCAATATTATTAAAAATGACACTGATTAGTTAGATATTGACTTTTTTTTATTTTTTTTTATTTTATTAAATAATTTAAATGAAGGCATAGCCTTTTTACAATTCTCTTTATAGCTAAGGACAATTTTTTAAGTGATAATACAAAAAAATATACAAATAAATTTAAACTGAGTGTTTTCTTTCCTCTCTTTTAAACTTAAATTTTTCTTGTTTTAATACAGAATTAACAATTACTTCTAATAAAATGGACAAAATATGTTTGACTTGATTCAATCTGACAATGGATTGCAAGTTAGGATTAAGGGAATTTCAAAGCTTTACAGCATACACGAAAAATGAAGCCTGGCGCGTTTTAGACTTACAATTAGAAAGCAGATGGATATTGAATAGCAGGGCAGATCTAAAAAACTTTACCATATCGAAAAGGTAAGAAAGTTTACGGTAAGTCATTATTTTATACGAAAATACAACTATATTACCTTGTGATCATTTCGGTCGGAATTTGAATTGTGCCCTCCTCATAAATGCCAGGTGTTGCAGGCAAAGTTCCTTATCCGACTTGCAGAAGCCATTCATTGTGCTCGACCTTCGCTGCGCATGCTAGTGGTCAAAGAAAGTTGTTCAAACTGGTTCCATAGAGGGCTTGATTTTACGCGTTCCTCTTTGAACGACTGGTAGCGTCTGACAAAAATCACCGCCAAGAACCAAAACTTTACCTGCGAAGCTAATGTGTAACCTCCCACAAGCGCTTATCAATGCAGCGGAGACCATTATCGGAAGCATTGTAATTGCATCGATAACAATAAGAGCAGCTTCACGCATTGACGAGATTGAATTATCAGTGAATAGAAATGGATTACATGGCACCACATTACGACTATCCATTAAAATAACTCGCACGCTTACGTGCTCAGGTTGAGTTGAGTTTGCTCATAAAAATCCTTAAGAAATTGTTTCAAATAATATTCGTTTTTTATGCACGGTGCATTTGGGTGTCCACTGCCGAAATGACCTTGCTATCGATGAATCAGCTGTCGGTGGAATTTCGGCGCAGAAAAATTGATCAATCCTTTGAGCAGTTGTAAATTTATTTTGACTTTGCAATGTCACTAATATGTGTGAATGCGGAAGACCTTTCTTTTGAAACTCGATTGTATATGCATAAGCAATTGGTTTTCCAAGAATTCTAGCTCTGACTTAATCATTAATGAGACCATCTAACCTGATCTTGGAAACTCGAGCCATGAAAAGGTCAGATGGTTCTGATTTTGCGAAAATGCTCATTGTATCACAGCACCGCTCTCGCATGGTGTGAGGTGAACCGTCAAAAGTTGATGGCAGAATAACAGAAAGGCCGGCTGAAATCTGTTCATTTTGCGCTAAATTTGTGACGTAATCAGCGAAAACTTGATACTGTTCAGCCCGAAGTTGTTTATAGATTTTGACGAATGCAGTTAAGATTATTTCGTTCCACCTGCAGATTTGAGTGAACCAGCAGTGGCTGGTGTTAGTTTTCCTGCGTTCATGATTGGATTGAAATCACCTCGTATTGCTGCCAATGCAGCTTTATATTGGAGCATATACTGATATTCCTACAAACTGGATTTAATTTTGCATCACTGTAACTGCCACAGTGCCAATTGGGATGCCAGCCTCTCCGTATGGAAAAAGTATTGCATAAGTCATCGGATCTAAGTTTGGACAGAACTGTTTGGAATGAACTGGTGATTAAGATCTTCAGAATTAATCGGGTGAATATGTATGTCATGATTAAATAGCGGCTCACCGTCAGCACTTACGAATGTCATCGCAATTTCATTGGATGTTGCCAAGTTGTATATTCGCTGATCCGATTGACGATTGCGTCTATAAATGCCATGCTCACAATCCGAGGATCTTCTTCTCCATCAGCAGCACGTGCAGTCTTTTGTGCTTCAACATCTTGTATCAGTTGATAAGTTTTTGCTAATCTATTGTGTGCACGAAAAAAGTGATCAATGTTTTCCAAAATATCAAGGCGAAAGTTATCATTTGCAGCGTGTTCCTGGGTGTAATCGTGAACGACTGTTAAATTTTGCTTTTTTCTACTGCGTATATAACTAAAAATTTTACTTTTACAAATCAGTAGATACTGATCAGTAGGCACTGGGGAGCTTACCATAGTTTGCCCTTATCATTAACAACTCGAAACATAAAAAATCATTTCTGGCCTAGGAATTTCTTAAGAGATATAAATTTTTATTTAACTCAACCTGAGACGTTGGAACTTGGCCATTTCCTCATATTTGAACATACGGCTGGTGCTGGTCAGCAATTAATTAAGTACCTACCATCTCAAAATATCATTCACTATTTCCGGCCCAAGAACGTTTTGGAAGTTATAGACAATTTTCAAATAAATTTAAATGGGGCCATATCGAAGCTGGAAGACTGTACCAATCCTAACATATGGCTGGCATTGGGGAACTCATTATAACATACCCTTATACTTTAAACTTATAATATGGCGTATTACTATTTGGAACTTAAAATATACAGAATTATTTCCAAAACACAATACATTATTTCCAAGTATTTCTTTTACATGAAAAACAAATAAACGAGAAAACTGGGATGGGATATTTTGTTGTTGTGTTTATAATTTTAATCATCTGAATCGCTCAGTCATCTGAATTGCTCAGTCTTTGGTTTTACAACAAGTAATTTCTATTTTTCAAATTGTAGTTCAACAAAAATATTATTGAACTGTATCTCTGTATTTTGTATGTTCAATATAGTATCTTTTAGGGGCCAGTTAGTTTTCCTCTAATTATGAATGAAAATGTATGAAAATCATATTTCTATGTAAAGCACAAATTTCGATGGTGTAGCCGCTTTTGTGAAGTTTTAAAATTAGGCTTAAATTATTTGAGTCTAGAAATTGGGTTTAATTTTTTTTGTCTTTCAGGCAAAATTTGGAATTTTGTTTTTCGGCTCCTGGACTAGCACTATTTTTCCTGTGAGTGAATTAATATTCATAATCCCTATGATTGGCTAAGTCAAACATATTCCGTGAGAGCATTTCGTTATAGACGATTCAAACACAGCTTTAATTATTTTATTTAATATTTTAGTTTAACACGTTTGATAAAATCCAATTATTATAATATACAACATCGGTAAACAATACATATTCGTTTGCATCACACAACCCATTTTTCGAATATCCAATCGATACAATTCCTTTGAGAAACCATCTTGTTGGAAATTCTAGGACTAATCCGCCACCACTATCACCAGAGCAAACAGTTGTTCCTTAAATCAAAAATAAAATTTAATTTAATAATTTTTAATTAAGATCGGTCGACGCACGTACCATTTCGATATCCACCACAAAACTTCCCGTCCGTTAAAAATGCTTGAAAAAAATCACGTTTACTTGTACGACAAACACTGTTACTCACAATTGGTACAGATGCCTCAGATAAAATATTTTCGCGCTGTTCCAGTTCATTTTTACCCCAACCTGGTACGTAGCCTATACCATTCTCAAAATGTTCTGCGTTTGACGTTAAGCAAATTGGTTGCACAAAATCATTAAATTCGATATAAAGTTTGGATTTCAAAATGGCAATATCATTTTCAAAATATTCCGCATCATATTCCGCATGTGGAACAACTTTTATTACACCATACTCTTTGGTATACTTAGATTCGTATTGTAGATCAAACCGTCCAACTTCGAACACTAAATTAACAGGATTAAGCTGAAGTGTATTGCGTAGAACACAGTGGGCTGCCGTAAGCACGGCATTCTTACCGATTATGGAGCCACCACAAAGATACCGCTTCTCAGAAAAATCGATAATTTCATATATTGCAACATGCCATGGATACTGGCCCGGATATGTCGGCAGCCCGTACGCTATAAATGAACGATGCTTTATTTTGCGTACACCACAAACACTATTCTGCAGCAACAAACCACACGATTCAACTTCATTAACTTTTAATGATTTAATAATATTTACTTCGGACGATTCCCGTTTAGGTTCAATCGACATCAAAATTTGATAGTCTACCTCAAAAACGAATACAGTATCTGTACTGTTTTTAATCGAGTTCGATTTATTGTACCAACGAATAAAATGATTCGGTGCTCCCATATCAATTTCAACAATCATCGGTCTCGAATCGTTTTCGTATTTTGAAGGCGCTAATGTTTTGTTAACCGTTACACACCAAAATCCAGACTCTCCATTTAAAATTAGCCAGCGTACATTAACTTCCGGTAAATTTTCGCAGTAACCGGGTTCTGGTTCAGCGCGTACCATATTCACTTTGCGACATGCATCGTAGTACTTTAGCGGATTAATATTTCGTTGATTATCTACAGTTGGATCAGGTTTACGTGCCAAAAATGGATCACAAGCTTCAGATCCATTTATTTTAACTGAGATGGGTGATTGAATGTGTAAATTTTTGGTTTGCTTTGGATGTGATGTTAGCTCGACTAAAGGCCCTTGATAAATAATCATCTCAGCAATATTGGTATTAGGTAGCGTTGTGATATTAACAGGTACAGGGCACGTTACATTGTTTTCCATCTCATAAACAATGGAAAACGAACGGTTAATATCGGCTTTTCGTTTCGTTAAGAACGAAATTTTAAAAATACTCCATTTTTCTAGTTTGAGGAAATGATTGTTTATCATTGATTTCTGAATATCATCACATGTTATGCCGGCATTATCAAAAATTTTGATCAAACTGTTCTCCAGAAATGTTGATTTATAGGTATCCTCAACCCGATTGTATTTAAATTGATTGAAATTTGTGAAATTCGCATCCAAATCTAGTAAATGTTGCGGATCATATAGATTACGATTTATAACTGTTTTTATTAAGCGTACTCTTTCATTTAATTCTGGTCCAAATTCGACCGGTTTATGATAATGGTTTTCCTAAAATAAAATTATTACTTATTAAATTACGACTCATCTTAGAGCACGAATAATATTTACCTTGTACTCGTCATCAATCGTTATGTTGTAATTGTGCTGGTCATGACGTTCAACAACTATACACCAGTGATATTCATGATCATAATAACGTTTTTCCACTAATACACTGGGAATTTGTTGACATCTGGGTACGCAATTATTTTGCTGCTGTACGCGTACCTTATCAAAGTAGCAAAAATCGCGAAAATCTTGCCAAATTATTTGTTTGTTATTTATCGAATAATTGACATTGAATTCAAGCATAAATATCACTAAAGACAACACAAGTTTGTAAAAGGCGCGCATGTTTGCCCGCCAAATGATTACTCGATACTGAGTTACTAACCTTGGAGTAAACGAAAACTAATCTTGAGTATCTACGCTTTTAATGCTAATCGCGTTTGTAAATAAAATAAAAAATATTATAAATGTCATATTCAATGGGATAGGTTGTTCGTTCATGTCACAGATTTGATTGGTTTCGGTAAATAAAAAATTTATCTTTTTTGTGAAGGTAATATGCAAATATAAAGCACGTACACCAAATGATTAAGAATTAATTATTTTCATATCCAATTTGTGTTTTACATCCGCACTAATATACACTAACATAATTGTATTGACTATGCAGGGAATGTAATCTATGCCGAAAGTTATAATTTATGTCAGCAATCAGGAAAGTTCTGCGATTTTTTCCTTAGTGGACACGTTTAAATTATTTGAACCTAATATAATAATGATAAAACAAGCACATTAGCATGTATATGGGGAGTGATATATATTGTACCAGTGGCCAAAATTGGGAACGGCTTGCACAAAATACACTGATAATGCCTTCATATTTCCATAATTCCAACCTACAATTTCGATCTCCACCGATTTTGATGCATTCATGTGAAAAATTTGCTAATTCCAGGGCTAACCACTCGGATTCATAAGTGGAATCTTAAATTTGATGGTGCCTTTTCTGGGAATTCATATAAAAAATTTATAATTAAAATCGAACATTTAGCTAATCCTACTCAAAGTGTTCTGTAACAGTTAGTGAAAAACATAAATTATGTACTAGACGGTTTCGCTAAAGAACGCTATTGAATTCAAAGAACTCCGAATCTTGGCTGGTCGCAGTGTTTCTAAACCAAATGTTGACTTCAAGATAGGCGTACGGATTTGTATATAAGGGATTTGTATATAAGAGAGAAACTTGAAAGTAAGAAACAGAAAATTTAGGAGTCTCTCATAGATTTCTATAACCTTTAGCGCCACAAAAAACTCCCTTGTCCGATAATGAATTAATTGAACTGATTTCGAAAAACATGCGAAGCGGATTTAGAGCCTATAACGAACTTTCCTTACTTTATCTAGTTTGGTTAATATGTGTGTCACAGATGATAATAATTGGAGGGGTAACCATCACGGATTACAAATTAATAAGCCTTATATAAACCAAATCATAAAACTAAGACAAGCATTCTTAATAGTTCTAAAATATGGTTCCAAACGAGTATTCCAAAGCAGCCCAAAGAAGACAAGTAACACCTACATCAAATATCAATGCAACTTTAAAAATAATTCCAGAATTTCATGGATCACCTGAATACAGATTTATCTCTTGCTATGATATGATACATGATACACTAAAAACTACCGAAGTAGTTAAATTTTTGAGATTACTTAAAGTCAAGCAGGTAGGAAAAGCTTACACAACAAAAAGCCGAACAAAAGCCTCAATTTACTTTTATGCGTTCTCTTAAGTCAATTCTATTGATTGATTGATTACAATGTACGGCCAAGACTAAGCAGGGATCCCGGATACAAATACAAAATGCATGTATTTGATAGCAAAACTCAAATGGATCAATAGTTCACGGAATATACTGCCAATTTAAATATAAAACTTTATTTAACTAAAAATATTTTTTGTGTTTGTGTTGTTGCTGGTGAGTGATGAGCTGCTCCGATGTTGCTCCGGTCCAATGTCCAATTTTGAATAGGAAGTTGTTTTCTTTTTCTTTTTCCTCTTCATATCAATCAAAAATATAAAACCCAAAAAATTGAAACCTGATTTTGTTGTTTCTGATATTTATATGCACCGAAATGTTTTTGGTGCACCCGCTGCAAATAAGTTTAACCCAATATAATTGTTTGTCATGCCATCTATTGTGCAATGGCATGGTAGTGTGATTTTGGTTTTGCAAAAAACTTAAAGGTAATTTATTTGGAAAAATAGTACAATGATTCAGAGTTCTTAATTATTCGACTTCTACAGTCCAAATATCGGATTAGTTTATTAGTTATGAAAATATTATTTAATTAAGATTACTGAGTTTCCAGACATTTTGAATTTTAAATTAAATTACCAATAGAAATAACCTCCGCTACCAGGTACAGCAGCTTTGATATAAACGTACGCCGTTTAACCAAAAAAATGCACGATTTGAGATTTGCTTCAATTCATAATAAATTTTGTGGAGACTTTCTTATTTGAAAATTTACAATACTCTTTGAGTATTGAAGTTAATTGGAGAGTTATCGGCTTGGTTGAAATAACGGTAATAAATATAAGGCGCCCGCTGAGAAGAGACAAAATGGGAGTTTAAAAATCTTTCTCCAGAGCACGCAATCACTAGAAAACACTTCCCTAAAGTTGCGAATGGGAAAAAAGTCATTAGCTTTCACGTTTACTAAAGGGTAACGATGAAGTAAAATGTTCCACGCGGTCGAATGGAAGATAGAAAACAATCCGAAAGGAAACATTAACTAAGGTGGAAAACTATGTAGATTTTATTCGGAGAATTTCAAAGAAGAGGCCGGGTCCATGCATTTTGAAGGAAGCCAACTGATGAAAATATAAGATAAATAAAACTAAAACAACATTATATACAAGTTGTTGTTAACATAAACATGACCGATCACAACACGGAATTTAATAAGGGGTAATAGAAACCATAAAATATTCACTTCTTAAGTCAAATCAATTAAAATTTAATTCAATAAATCAACAACGATCCGAGGATGTAAAAAGCTTTTCAAATCGTGTCGAAACATTGCTTTATAATTTAAGCGATGCTTGCTTGCCAGAACCAGGTATTAAGTCCAATGAAAGAAATTAAATATTTGAATGATAAAATTGCTCTTTGATCATTCCAAGAAGGATTACATAGGAACCTACAAAGTTGTTAGTTAAAGCCTGTATATTTTAAACTTTAAAAGTAGCTATTACTAAAACTTTAGAGGAAGAAGCAAACAAAAATACTGTGGTAATAATTATCCATCTGGTTCAAAATCATTTACAACTAAGTCGAGATTTATGTATAACATGTCAACTTTGCAATAAAATGGGTCACAAGGCATCAACTTGTTTTAGATTGAACCGTTCTGATAATAATAAGTATAATAGACCGTCATTAAACTCAGCTCAAAATGATATTTCAAATTACCCAAAAACATTCGTAAATAATTCGCCTTGTGTGTATTGTTATAACAATGAAACAATATTCATAATTGTTTTAAAAGACAAGTGAATGAAAGAAAAAGGTTAGATGAACCAAACGTGGCTACTAAAATTCACAGAATACGGGAAACACGCATAAATCCGGACAGTTGGGTACTCCTCAAAGGATCCGAAACCATCTTTAGAGTACTCCAATTCTAATAATAAATCAAGTATTAAGTTTGAAAAAAATATTCGATCATAAACTAAAAGCATGTGAATCATGCTTTTAGTTTAAAAACGTCATGGAGGATTATGAAATTTTAAAAATGCTGTGCGATTTGCATATTTTATACATAAAATATCGAAAAACATTTAAAACGAGGCGATGATGGATACGCCCTTAAAATTTAGACAGAAAGAGCGCTGAATATTACAACAAAACATTTTAACGAATGAACAAATTAGTTGTTGAGGTTATGCTTTCCGCTCTTCTGTAAAATTTTAATTTTTTAAAAAAAAACGGTCCGTCTTCTCCGCTCCATTGTAACTAACCTTTCCGTTTTCATGGTAAATTATATACAACATGTCAAATTTAAATTTTTACGGAAAAGAGGAACGGAGCGGAGCGGATGCATTGTAACTAAGGCTTAAGGGCAATATTAGCAATGGATTTCAAAACCTTCTTGGGCCGTAAATAGCAAATGATGTTTTGAGATGGTAAATAATTAAGTAACTGCTGACCAAGTGGTCAGCACCAGCAGTATGTTGAAACTTGAGTAAATGGACAAGTTCCAAAATCTCAGATTAAGTTCTCCATTGGTATGTCAATTTTGGCTTGAATCATGTCTGAAATAGGAAATAATTAGTTTGGCTCATTTTTATGATTCTTTTTCGGAACTATTAACAAATTTTAATTCATAAACAGTTAGAAAAATGCACCCATGACTTTTGAGCGATACAGTATGGGGCGATATCGAAACAGGTAGATTGTGTGCACACTTATTATGAAACTGATATAATGAATGCAAATAGCCTGAAAGGATTTGTCTGTCTATTAAAAGTATGGTTATTTAATGTTGAGGATATCGAGTTTTTGTTCTAATTATAATCTAAAAGGTCGTTTGATAAATGACGTTTTCACTAGATGTGTGTTAAATACTCAATTAAGTTGTTATAATTGAATAATTAAATTTTTATTGTTCTATACCATAATGTAATAATTTTTGCTTTTTGATATAATTTTTCCAAATTATAAATAATTTTCGTCGTTTAAAAACTTTTCATTTATTAAATTTTCTTTTTTTTTTTTTTTTTTTTTTAAATATTGTAATATTAAATCGTGACTCCGAAACATTTTCCTTAAAATCAGGAGTTCACTTGAATAGTTTTTTTTCTTAATTTAAATTTGTCGTAATGTTAAGTTTTGCATGTATACTTTTTTGAGAAATAAACTATTTAAAATAAAAAAAATAAATAAATAATAACTTACCTACAAGTGGTACTGTACCACTCACCATTATTTGTTTTCTTTGTAATATTTGCAATCTTTTCTGGTATCGAAAATCTCTCAGCTCTTTCGCAGTTTGCTTATTACGTTCTTCCTTATAGAGTGGCTACGCCGAGAACGTATGGCTATAGATCCGATTTACGTAGAAATATCTGCGCATTGCATAGCGCCTTCACAGTACTATAAACTGACAAGAAAGGGAACCTTGAAATCGGCATTCTGTCAAGAAATCATAGTTCAATTTCATTACGGATCAAGTCAGGGCTGGCAACGAGGAGTTCAAAATAGTTTGCCCTTATCATTAGCAAATCGAAACATAAAAAACCATTTGCCGCCTAGGAAGTTCTTAAGAGATAAAAATTTTTAATTAACTTAACTGTAACTTAAATTTCCTAAAAAAATACAGAACAAATTTGTTACTCAAAGGAAACCGTGCCTAGAATTTTCATTGCAATTTCCATTGTATTTTTAAAATTGAAAACAACAGTACGTCTGTGAGCGTAGTAAACTCGAATGAATACAACGTTGATTTAAACACCGATTTAAATATTGAAACTGAACAATTAGATAACTTTAATGTTTCTAATATAGCTTCAACAAATAATAATATTAATAATAGACTATCCTTACTAGAAAACAAATTAATTTAACACACTTAAACGCGAAAAACAAAATTTTGTTTTGACAATTTGCCGCTCGTTTAATGGCATATTTCTAATTATCAGTCACGGACGCAACTTCTCATCAAATTCATAAAATACCGAACTCCAAACCAATTTTTTGTAAATCTTATCGTTTGCCTGTGTTAGAGCTGAAGAAAATAAAAAAATGTCTGGAATAAAAGCTGATGGCATAATAGAAGACTCAAAATTTCCATCTCGCAGAACTTTTCACTACTTTGCGTACCCCCGAAATCGAATGTGAATGAACGTAATTGGCGCATAGTAATCAATTATAGGAAGTTCAATGAGATCACTGGATCATTTTTCATTTTTCAAGGATATCACCAAGTTCCCATAGATATAAAGGATCGTGAAAAAACAGCATCCAGCACTGAAACTGGGCTCTATGAATTTCCTCGGATGAGTGTGGGTCTTCGAAATGACCAAAGTACGTTTCAATGGCTCATGAGTATAATGTTTTATTATGTGGGCTGAATGGCTTAAAATGCTTAGTATATTTGGACGATGTTACGATTTTTGATAAAAACCTGATTAAACGCAACAAAAATGTATTTGAAGTTTTTTCTAACCTTAGGAGTTATAATCTGAAAGTGAATCCTGAAAAGCGCCAATTCCTATGTAAAGAAATTTATTATTTAGGACATTCGATCACACAATCGGGTACTAAACCAGAAGAAAATAACCTAAGAAAATAAATGTGGTACAATTTTATCCTACGCCAAATCGTTTCTAAGACTCGTTTGGTATTATCCAAACCGTTAACAGAGCTTCTAACCAAGACTGCTTGCGTATGGGACGTTTTTTGTGATGAAGCGTTTACGAAAATAAAGGAATTCTTGGGTAATCCTCCGTTATTACAGTTTCCGGATTATAATAAAGAGTTCATCCTCACGAGTGATGCAAGTGATATTGCCATTAGTTTAGTTTTGTCTCAGGAGACAAACGATGCTGACCTATACCAATTGGTTACGCTAGCCGTGTTTTGAACCGTGCGGAGAACCATTACACGTCAATTGAAAAGGAGCTTCTGGCGATAATATGGGTAATCGATCACTTCCTTCCGCATTTATACGGATGAAGCTTTCGAATAGCTAGTGACAAAAAACCTCTAGTAAGGTTAGTTAAACTACAACATTCGCTCAAGTCGAACGTGTTTTTTTTTTAATTTTCTATTTTTAAATTGACTCTAATGTACATGTAATTTTATTCTACAACTTATTTTGTACTAGTTTAAAATTGCTGACAATCAAGGTGGATTTTTTTAAGTACCAGTGACCTAATAGTGTGTGATTTAATAAAAACGTGCTGACTTTAATTTTTTATTAATACATAAAAAGTAGGTATAAGTAAAGTGAATTAATGATGTCAATCGAAAAAAACTGCATTGAATGCGAAATTTTAATTGTCGAAGAGTGCTTTTTTAATCCAGTGGCTACTTATGTAATAGTGTTATTGATTAAAGATGAGCCACTGCCAACTCAACTAACCTGCTAAATAAATTTCCTAACGATGTAAGGAAAGGAATGAAACTATTAATAGGGACCATCAACAGAAACTACTCATTCAAATACATCGATGTGGTAAACAATCGATCTAAACTACACTGATGTACCATCTGCGCAACAACCAAAATCATCTAAGGTTGCATCACTTCGGGTAGTTGAAAATGTCTCTAATGAACTAAATACATTAAGTGTTGTAAAACCCAGCTGGTGGATTTCCATTAGTGAATGCAATTAGAATGGTACCAACACCTAAAAATGGCGGCCAGTACGATTATATATCGGATCATTTCAGTGTAGATGAAGAAGCTTTTACTTCTTTGATCAAATATAAGCTATGGCCGCCTGGCTTGTTCATCAAAGAGTTCGAATTTGTTCGAAAGGGCCAAACACTTAAGTAAAAATACTAAACCATTATTAAGACCTTGTAATTCGTTCAAAGGAATATGTTCCATTTCCATCTACTATCAAAATTGATTGATTGATTGATTGGACTGTAAGACCAAGTACTTGACAAGTGTCCCGGATAACGCCGGGCCTATTCCTACAGCCTGTTTACACATAACAATAGGAAGGATAGGAAAGGTTTTTTTTTTTTTTTTTTGGGGACGGAACGACCCGGTTTCAGACACCTAGCGATCGTACGGCACAATACAATTCTATAATCTACTTCTAATCTACTAGAGGAAGGATAAAGGCTTAATAGGTTTAATGGATAACGATGGTATTGGTCTTCAACAATTGCTTCTCTAAATCAGCAACCTGTGGAAAAAATATATTATTTCACGTACATCTGAAATTTGCTGAAATTAAATTCTAAATTAATGCTTTCCGGCTTTCTAAACAAAATTGATTGATTGAATTAGTCCGGATACAGACACCTACCTAGATAAAGTCGATAGTTAATAACACAACACAAATCTAATCTACACTATCAACATTGATGAAGGCAAATGAAGCAAATTTGCCAAAATGGTTAACTCCATAAAACAAGAAGTTGAAAAAGTACAAAAATGATTTTTTAAATTTATTGTAAATTGCAACTTTAGTTACTTTTAGCTTTGTTATTTAGTGGTGTTAACTCTTATTATTACGGACATTTGTTTTGAATACGTATATATAGTTAGAAGCCAATGCCAAGTGCTGTGATATTAAAATTTAAAAAAAAAATAATCGTAAAATGGAGTTAATCGGTTTGGCTTGTGAACCATCCAATTAATATTCCAAAGAAATATTATTTCACGTACATCTGTAAATTTCCTGAAATTTTAATTCTAAATTAATATTTGCGGCTTCCTAAATAATATAAACATTTATTAATTTAATCGTCCTGCAATTCCACATCTTACAATATAATTATCTGAAACCATAAGTTTTTAAATTATATTAAAAATTACTTTAAATTTCATTAGTATTTAACTCTTGAATTGGCAACCACGAGATAGCCACATAAAAATTCAAAAAGTAGCAAAAAAAAAAATATGTGAGGCATCCCAAAGGCAATGGTCCCCGGAAAACTATCGGATTGGATATTTCAAATAAATTTAGCTTATTTCGCAAACGTTTCCATCTACTATCAAAATGTTAACAAAATGGCATCCAAAGCAGCACAATTTTTCCCTTTCGTGATGCAGTCACACTACTTGATTTATGTAATTAATGAAACCAATCTCCATCCGGAAATTCATAGTTTGGAATATTTTGTACATGACTATGTTGTTTATAGATGTGATCGCTCACCTAAGACGAGCTCTAAGAAATTAGGCCGTTTTAATAGCCGTTCATTCTAAGCTAGAGAGTCATGTAGTTAAAATACTCCCCTCAAGAATTCAACAGATTTCCGTGAAGATTAAAATCAATCAACTTTATTTATTCATCTACACTGCATACCACCCAATTCATACGATTACGTTGATGCAGCATGCATTAATTCGTTCAATGAGGTCATTAATACATCAAATTCATCCAATTTAGTACTTGTACTTGGTGATTTCAATCTTTCAAACATTTTGTGTGATCTTGATCAGGAACTAAATTGCAATTCCCAAGCAAAATAAAGTCAGATGCAGAATCACTGTTCGTCGATACCATGTTGAGTTATAATTTAAATTTACAGCATTGCAAATAATCTGGATAGATATTTAGATCTTGGCTTCACCAATAAAGTAGAAGAGTTAAATGTTATTGAATCCCTTAACTCATTTGTCATAAACGACAATAACCACAAATCTCTAGACATTGTGTTTAACATTACTCACCATGCGGCGAAAAGATCAGAACTCCAGAATATCAAATACAACTTTAAAAAGGCAAACTACTGTGGTCTCGAAAGTTTTTTTGCATCAGTGAATTGGGATCACATTTTAAACGCTAAAAATCGCAAATGCAAGGCCTACTCAAAAATGAGGAAATCAGATCTAGTAGAAACAGACGATGGCATTCTTAATGCAGGGCGAGGAGTTTGATACGTATTTCAAGCTAAAGTACAAGACTTATTTGGTTGGCCCTGGCATTCAAGACAAAATCAAATCTCAAACAATTTTGGAAATACTTCAGAACTAAACGTGAAGCCGAAGGGTACCCGGTCGCTATGACATATAATAATTGGCGCACTTCGAATGCCAAAGAGATAGCAGACATGTTCGCCGATTTTTTCAATCTGAATAATACCGGATCCACTGATGAAATCAGCCATACAAACATCTCTATCACTACTCAATTTATATCCGTTGACAACATTATATCAGCCTTGAAAGACTTTGGTGACGAATGTGGACCAGACGACATTCCTTCCAGTTATGTTAAAAAGGTTTGCGAGTATTTTGGTAAATCCGTTATGTTAGGTTTTCAATCATTCGTTTACATTGGTTGTTTTTCCCGAGAAATGGAAAATCTCTAAGATAACACCAATTTTCAAATCAGGTAAACGAGATGACGTCACATGCTACAGAGGAATATCAACAACATCATCAATTACTAAACTAGTTGAACAGGTTGTATGCAATAGTTTTAAATCAACAATAATACATGCTGTATAAGATAGCAGAAAATTTCCAGCAGAAAAAATGTGTTTTGCTATTCACCGCTAGAGGCAGCACTATCACAAAAATGAAATTTTTTCTGCTGGTATTGTTTGACATCAGCAGAAAATTTTTGAAATTTTTAGGCAAATTATAAATTCTCAGCAGAAAGTTTTATGAAAAATCAAAGAATTTATGAAAATGAAGAGAAAATATACGTTTAAAGGTTTTGAAGCGATGAAAGTTAATTTTGTTTAAAAAACGAATTGCGTATGTGTGTAAGGACTCTCAAAATATACTAAAATTACCATAATCATCATTATGCAAATACAGGGCAACATCAAACAAATTGCCATCGTTCAAAGCACTCCATACAATTTTGAAGTCATTTTGATGTAAAATGTTTTCAGATTTTTAACAAAAGAGTTAGAAAAACCCCCCTGTAACTACCCTGGGTGTATGTTTTTATGGTATCTGAGATCATAATCTATATACATGAGCAACATAAGATTCACACTTGGCGTCAGTAGCCGTCCATACATTTTGGAAGTCATTTTGATTTAAAATGTTTTCAGTTTTTTAACAAAAGTGTTAGAAAAACCCCCCTGTAACTACCCTAAGTGTATGTTTTTATCGTAGCTGAGATCATATTCTATATACATGAGCAACATACCATTCACACTTGGCGTCAGTAGCCTTCCATATATTTTTGAAGTCATTTTAATTAAGAACGTTTTCAGTTTTTTAACAAAAGTGTTAGAAAAACCCCCCCGTAACTACCCTGGGTGTATATTTTTATGGTAGCTGACATCATAATCTATATACGTGAGCAACATAAGATTCACACTTGGCGTCAGTAGCGTTCCATACATTTTTGAAGTCATTTTAATGTGAATGTTTTCAGTTTTTTAACAAAAGTGTTAGAAAAACCCCCCTGTAACTACCCTGGGTGTATGTTTTTATTGTAGCTAAGATCATAATCTATATACATGAGCAACATAAGATTCACACTTGGCGTCAGTAGCCTTCCATATACTTTTGAAGTCATTTTAATGTGAACGTTTTCAGTTTTTTAACAAAAGTGTTAGAAAAACCCCCCGGTAACTACCCTGGGTGTATATTTTTATGGTAGCTGAGATCATAATCTATATACTTGAGCAACATAAGATTCACACTTGGCGTCAGTAGCCTTCCATACATTTTTGAAGTCATTTTGATGTGAACGTTTTCAGTTTTTAACAAAAGTGTTAGAAAAACCCCCCTATAACTACCCTGGGTGTATGTTTTTATGGTAGCTCATATCATAATCTATGTACATAAGCAACATAAGATTTACATTTGGCGTCAGTAGACTTCCATATAATTTTGAAGTCATTTTGATGTGAACGTTTTCAGTTTTTTAACAAAAGTTTTAGAAAAACCCCCCTGTAACTACCCTGGGTGTATGTTTTTATGGTAGCTGAGATCATAATCTATATACATGAGCAACATAAGATTCACACTTGGCGTCAGTAGCCTTCCATACATTTTTGAAGTCATTTTAATGTGAACGTTTTCAGTTTTTTAACAAAAGTGTTAGAAAAACCCCCCTGTAACTACCCTGGGTGTATATTTTTATTGTAGCTGAGATCATATATACAAAAATAAAATTACACAATATATTTAATTTTGGGTGAAATTTTTGAAATTTGAAAAAAATTATTTACGCCTAAATGTTTGTGTTTTGTGTATAATAACTAATACAAACACGTACATTATATAACTGAAAACATATGACATCAAAATGACTTCAAAAATGTGTGGAAGGCTACTGACGCCAAGTGTGAATCTTATGTTGCTCATGTATATAGATTATGATATCAGCTACCATAAAAACATACACCCAGGGTAGTTACAGGGGGGTTTTTCTAACACTTTTGTTAAAAAACTGAAAACATTTTACATCAAAATGACTTCAAAAGTATATGGAAGGCTACTGACGCCAAGTATGAATCTTATGTTGCTCATGTATACAGATTATGATCTCAGCTACCATAAAAACATACACCCAGGGTAGTTACAGGGGGTTTTTCTAACACTTGTGAATCTTATGTTGCTCATGTATATAGATTTTGGTATCAGCTACCATAAAAACATACACCCAGGGTAGTTACAGGGGGGTTTTTCTAACACTTTTGTTAAAAAACTGAAAACGTTCACATCAAAATGACTTCAAAAATATATGGAAGGCTACTGACGCCAAGTGTGAATCTTATGTTGCTCATGTATATAGATTATGATATCAGCTACCATAAAAACATACACCCAGGGTAGTTACAGGGGGGTTTTTCTAACACTTTTGTTAAAAAACTGAAAACGTTCACATTAAAATGACTCCAAAAATATATGGAAGGCTACTGACGCCAAGTGTGAATCTTATGTTGCTCATGTATATAGATTATGATATCAGCTACCATAAAAACATACACCCAGGGTAGTTACAGGGGGGTTTTTCTAACACTTTTGTTAAAAAACTGAAAACATTTTACATCAAAATGACTTCAAAATTGTATGGACGGCTACTGACGCCAGGTATGAATCTTATGTTGCTCATGTACACAGATTATGATCTCAGCTACCATAAAAACATACACCCAGGGTAGTTACAGGGGGTTTTTCTAACACTTGTGAATCTTATGTTGCTCATGTATATAGATTTTGGTATCAGCTACCATAAAAACATACACCCAGGGTAGTTACAGGGGGGTTTTTCTAACACTTTTGTTAAAAAACTGAAAACATTTTACATCAAAATGACTTAAAAAATGTATGGAACGCTACTGACGCTAAGTGTGAATCTTATGTTGCTCATGTATATAGATTATGATATCAGCTACAATAAAAACATACACCCAGGGTAGTTACAGGGGGGTTTTTCTAACACTTTTGTTAAAAAACTGAAAACATTTTACATCAAAATGACTTCAAAATTTTATGGACGGCTACTGACGCCAGGTATGAATCTTATGTTGCTCATGTATACAGATTATGATCTCAGCTACCATAAAAACATACACCCAGGGTAGTTACAGGGGGTTTTTCTAACACTTGTGAATCTTATGTTGCTCATGTATATAGATTTTGGTATCAGCTACCATAAAAACATACACCCAGGGTAGTTACAGGGCGGTTTTTCTAACACTTTTGTTAAAAAACTGAAACCGTTCACATTAAAATGACTTCAAAAATGTATGGAAGGCTACTGACGCCAAGCGTGAATCTTATGTTGCTCATGTATATAGATTATGATATCAGCTACCATAAAAACATACACCCAGGGTAGTTACAGGGGGGTTTTCTAACTTTTTTGTTAAAAAACTGAAAACATTCCCATTAAAATTACTTCAGAATTGTATGGAGTGCTTTGAACGATGGCAATTTGTTTGATGTTGCCCTGTATTTGCATAATGATGATTATGGAAATTTTAGTATATTTTGAGAGTCCTTACACACATACGCAAATCGTTTTGTAAACAAAATTAACTTTCATCGCTTCAAAACCTTTAAACATATATTTTCTCTTCATTTTCATAAATTCTTTGATTTTTCATAAAACTTTCTGCTGAAAATTTATAATTTGCCTAAAAATTTCAAAAATTTTCTGCTGATGTCAAACAATATCAGCAGAAAAAATTTCATTTTTGTGATAGTGATGCCTCTAGCGGTGAATAGCAAAATACATTTTTTCTGCTGGAAATTTTCTGCTATCTTATACAGCATCAATAATACCTCATATATCTGTTAACCACCAGCATGGGTTTATGCCATGTCGCTCTACTTCTTCCAACTTGTTTGAGTTCACTAACATAGTTATAAATGAGATTGAGAAACATAACCAAGTTGATGTGGCATATACAGAATTCAATAAGGTATTTGACTCTATCTGTCATCATAAAGCACTCCAAAGTTTGTATACATTTGGATTTTTAATGGAATATATTAACTGGTTCCAGTCGTATTTAACAAGTCGTCTGCAATATGTAATAATAGGAAATAAGAAAACTAAAGTTATCAGCGTGACTTCTGGTGTTCCCACAATGGACCATGTTTTTTTATTGTTTTTATTAACAGCATAACGAACATAATAAAAAACTCAATTTTTCTCATATTTGCCGATGACGTAAACATTTTTCATACGATCAAACAAATTCGGAATTCTATCGAACTATACAAGAAGACCTCAATAGACTTAGTAGGTGATGTGGCCAAAACTCATTAGATTTGAATATCAAAAAATGCAAAATTATGTATTTTTATCGCAAACGTAATCCAAAAATTACCGCAGACAACATCAATGGCGTAGAAATTCAGAGGGTACACGAGATCACAGATTTAGGAGTCACTTTCGTTGAAAATATTAGTTTTAACAGGCACATCGATAACTGTATTGCTAAAGCAAACTCAATGTATGGCTTTGTCAAACGATGGACTAGAGAGTTCAAG
This sequence comes from Nephrotoma flavescens, assembly GCA_932526605.1. Classification (NCBI taxonomy): domain Eukaryota; kingdom Metazoa; phylum Arthropoda; class Insecta; order Diptera; family Tipulidae; genus Nephrotoma; species Nephrotoma flavescens. The sequence goes on along the minus strand of OW052221.1, from coordinate 272,365,474 downwards.
GATATAAAAACGTTATGTTCACTATATTTTGCTTATGTAAGATCTCAAGTGGAATACGCCGTAATCATTTGAAATACTGACCACAATGTTCACATCAAGAGAATCGAAAGCATACAAAAAAAAAAAATTATGTTATTCCTGTTAAAAAAATCTGGTTGGGACCACGACCATAGAGAACCATTCCACGTAAATGTGGCTCGATTACCACCATATTAGACAAGGTGCAAAGAATACAATATTTGACTCTTCGAAATAGATGCCTTCGTTTAGCTGCCACTATCATCGGTAACGGGCTACTTGGTCACATTGATTCTGCCTACGTACTATGGGAAACATCTCTATTAATGTTCCAAGTAGATCATTTCGTAATTATCGATTATTGGCGCCAGAACACCATTCCACCGAGAACAGAGATAACAACTCAATCAATAGATCAGTGAAAACATTTAATACAATAGAGGATCACTTCGACATCTAAAAACACTTTCAAAGTTAACTTGCAAAAATATTTTTTAAATTTATAATTATTTTTGACTGCTGCTGAAAGATCTACCCTTAAAATTTTTTAATTTTTAAAGTTCAAGTTGAATTTGAATTTTTAATATTTTATTTATATGTATATTCTAGTAGAATATCAAAAAAAAAAAATTCTGTAATTTTCAGTTTGAAATCATAACTATATTATATTACTAAAACGATTTCTTAAAATAAAAAAAATAAAAAAAAGGCTTTGCAACATCAACTTCCTCGCGACTTACTCGTATTATAAAATCGTGCATAAACCATGTAAATTAAACAGTAATGCAGACGTTTTAAGCCAGATTATAATAAATAATAATGAATGCAATGTTGTAACCCGCTCAAAACCTAAATTATTAAATACAGAACAACAAAACAAACGTGTTCCAATTAGTGAAAATTCTGATCAAGACAATATTTCTTCTTCAAATTCCGATCAAAATTCTAATAAAGATTTATCATTTAACTATACCAAATTCTGTATAAATAAATCTGCACAGCACTAAATTACAAAATTCTAAAAATCACTCCCTTAGTCAAAAACAAGAATAACATGACATTATAAAATTTACAAATGAGGATAACAAATAACATTAATACTATTATTCAAGAATACCACGATGGCTTTTTTGAAGCCCATCAGGGTGTTTATCGAACTTTCAAAAGATTACGAAATTTCTACTATTTTCCACAAATGTTTGCTGAAATTGAAAATTACGTAAGAAATTGTCAATTTTGTGAAAAAAATGTGCAAGTAAAAAGGTACATTGTTGGTCCGTTCGCTTAAAAACAAACATTTGCTTTACCAAATCAAGAAGCGGAAATTATTGCTTCTGCGTTCGTCGAACATTTTATTTGTATATTTGATTCCCCTACTTCTATTTTGACTGACCGCGGGTCTAATTTCATGGGAAAGTTTTTTAAAAAAACATGCAAAATGCTAAAAATGCAGAAGTTAAACACGAGTGCATATAATCCACAAACCAACGGTGTGACCTGTGTCAAAACTCATTTTCCACTTTTTTGCCGATTTAGATAGAGTATGAGGTGCTCTTTCACATGATGAAAACCAAAAAATCATAGTTTTTTGAAAAGTTTACGAAAAATTAAGTGAAAGCAGAGTACCAACAGAAATGACTGCATTAACGTGATATAACGGAATAGAATGCCGGCGCGATAACAATGATAACATTTGTAAACTCAACTTAACGCGATTAATTATACGATAATATTCCGAGCAAAAGCAATACTCAACAGCCTTAAATATAGTTAGAAACAAGGCGAAGCAGATAAAAGGGAAAATCAACGCGAAACTCGCGTTTTCGCGATAACTTGTTTTCGCACGTAAACCCCCTTTTCACCAGATAAAATAAAAATTTTAATTAGTCGATTAAATTTTCATTCACAAATATTAATTCAAAAATTGGTTATTTTACTGTGTTTTTTATAGGAATATAGAAAAACTTTGACTTCTAAATAAAATACACATTTTAGTATTACGGCTCTTTATATCGTAGATAGCTCTGATAAAACCCCTTTAAACGGTTATAAGGAGTTTTCTAATATGAAAATTAAATTACAAACTTGCATTTATTAAAGCTTTGTCTTTTCGACAAAAATATATTTTTTTATCAATTTTCGGCAAACTACAATTTCATATAAATAAAATTAAACTAATTTAAAATTTTCAAAAATATTATAAATCTTCTTTTATGTACTATTTTAATGGACAGTTTTTTATTACCGAAATGAAAAATATAATATAATATAATATCTACTCAGCTATCTGTTTTCTCTATACATCGTTAAAAATGAAACAGGTATGTATATTTCAAATTAAAAGTAAAATCTCTAATATCCCAAGTTTTTATTAAAGGAAAATTCCTATACGTACATGCCGAAACAACCGCAAAATATTGACCTATTTGCACCTCGTACGTACTCGTATATAATTTCGAAAACTTGGAAGAAAAAAATTTACTATAGATATAAATTATTACCATTTTTATTGTTTTTCCTCATTTTCATTTGTTTTGTGTTTTATTATTTTTTAAATTCTAACTCCGCATATAAAACAACTAAAACAAAACTAGAAAATTCGGAAAAGTTAAAAATAAACAATACAGCAAAATTAAAAGTTTAATGAATTGTTCTTTTGTATAGGAAAATTATTTATCTGCAAAAATATTATACACTATGTATGTACGAATACTTGCTCTATAAAGCTACATATACTCGTATGTATACATAACGTATATTGGAATATTAATAATAGTTAGAACTTTATATAAATAAATATAACTGAAAGTTGGGTGCTATTATTTTCTAATTTTTCCTTCATTTTAATTTGGTTTACATTTTTTTTAATAATAATATTTCTATATTTTTCCAATTTTTCTGGATACTTTTCAATTGTTTTAAAATTTAAATATTTTTTAATATGAATTGAACTTAGAAATAATATTTTGAGATTTTTCTAAATTGTAGTAGCTATTGTGAACTTTTAGTAATTAGTAAGTTCTAGTAACGGTTGTTTATTATTGTTTGTGTTATACGAAATTGCCAATTTTAATGTACACGTGAATTACCAATCCTATCAATATGGAGTTTCACAAAATTTCACGAGTATACCACTCTTTTTTAAAAGAAATTTCTGATTTTTTTCTTAATGAAAAGTGACTGGGACTACGACCACAATTTACCATTCCATGAAAATGTGGCTCGGTTACCTACGTACTTAACAAGATAAACGCATAATAAAATATGCACGCTTAAAAATAGTCGACTTCAGTTATTTTATTTTGTTTTATCGAAAAACCAAGAGAGATTCCACAAATGAAGGGAATGAAGGAGAATCTTCGACATTTTTGAAAGAAGATTTCAATCGCTAGAGGTCGTGAGTGTCACCAAAGTGATAATCATACCACCACAACAAATCCCACAATTAAGGAAGTACATGCCACAACGGTTAACAGCCATTGTCTAGTTAAAAGATGTCAAAGGAAGGCATCAACTGGAGGACTGTGATCAATTCAAACTGAAGTCAACATTAGACAGGAATTAATTAATCAGCAAAATAACTGCTTATGTACTATGTTTAACACAATATACAAAGGGAAGTACATCAAAAAATAATTTGTGCACGTTCACAATACAATATGTATGTCAAGATTGTCAAGATGATCAATAAAATCCCCTGCATAGTAACGATATGGTTTCAGAGTAGCTATCCCAAGTAGCACCAAATAACTTTAATGTTTTATGACCAAATCCCGACGTCGGCGCAACCGCTAGAAACTTGAAAAATTAGACATTTTGAACTTAAAACTAAAATTTCTTATTTATCGGTCGGTGCGACCACCAGACGATGGTATCTTTTACCAGTCAATATCAAGTTATTTCTTATCGAGTTGGCCAACTTATTTCACATTTTCTAACTATTATCCGACTACTATAACTTGATGGTCATTATTTACACACGTGCCGACTCTTTAGTTTACCGGTCATTTTACCCGATATTTAATGACCAGTTGGCGACTTTATTGTCATTTAAAAACTGAAATTCACCTTAAATAAGTTATTTGACATATGCACGACGACGAAATAACATTTTTCACGTAAGGATCACAATTTTGTGGCATAGTTGACTCGCTTGACAATTTTATCGAGAATATTATTTATCGACGTCAAATGTACAAAATTTATTATTTATAAATAATTAAATATGGATCATTTTAAATTAAAAAAGAAGCCATTTAAACATTTGACATTTTTTCGGAAAGTGAAATTTTACTTAAACAAACCCTTAAATCTAAAAGTTAATAGAAAAAGTAATTTTGACAATTAAGTTAAAAAAATAACCAAGTTGTTGCCAGAGTGACAAATTTGTTGGGAAAACAGTTTATTTGATTTTGAAATAACTTTTTTGTGTTTTTTGAGATACGTTTGCTATAAATTAGTCTTTCTTATAACTTTTTTGTCATTTTCATATACATTATGAAACTCGCCATTTTTTTCTTTAGGTTTCATTAAAAAATTATTTACTTTTGAACAAAAAAATTTGTTATTTTGATAATTTTCATGACTATATGTCAATATAGTATCATAATTTTAATGACGGGGATGTTTTTGAACAGATTTTCTCTGCTATTAGAGCAATTTAATCATATTTATTTATTTTTATTTTTTTGAAATATCAAGTTATTTTTTAAAATAAAGAAATTATGGAAGCCCGTAAGTTTTGAGCTGGGAGACAGGTATATATTTACTATAAAACTTAATTTGTTTGAAAAAGTAAGCCCTAATTAACACCGTATTTGAATTATTAGTTTAACAATGATTCCATAAATTTCAATTTTTTTAAAGAACCTTTCAAAGTAGGAACATTTGAACATTTGTATTTTTTATAAAACAAGAAAAAGAAATAAATAACATTATGAAAAAGACAGCACCATTATTTACATATTTTGAAAAAAAAAGTTCCCTCTCCACAAAATATAATCCGAATGACGAAAGAAATTAGTTTTTTTACGAACGTAATAGTTGTATAAGCGACTCCGATCTAACTAACTTCAGTCATTTGAAAAGATAAATAGTGGTTATTACAACGTTATAACAACCTAAGATTTATTCCCCAAAACCGTTGTAGCACCGTTACCATACCGTTGTACCAAAGTCGGCTAGCCGACCACTAGTCATCCAGCTAACGGCGGTACGACGTTATCCCAACCCATTTGTGCTACTTGGGACTGGCTCTGAACAACTAACCAATATGAGGGTGCTTATTGATTCAGGGTCACAGGCAACAGTTATATCATCGAAAGCTGCAAATCTATGAACATCACGAAGAAAAAAGCAGATGCCAACATTTCAGGCATATATATGGAAACTAGGTAGGAATCTGTACACACAATCATCATCAACCAGATAACTACCCGAAACTGATGTTGGCACTAAAGCATGGACGCATGTTAGCAACATAAACTTAGCAGACTGACTGTGACACTTGGAGCATATTACTTGAAGCGTATTGATGATAACTAATAGCATTATCAATGGTATCCATGGAGAACCAATGGCACAAAACACAGAGTTCGGGAAAAAAAAGGCTTTGACTTTCGTGTCAAGCAGTCGGCTATTTTTTCCGTGCAAATGGAAAAATGCAAATTATAAAAATGTTTATATTTATAAATAATTTAAACTGGTCTTCTTGGGAGTCGCGTTGGACCGTCCATGAATAAACATACTGAAATTAAAAAATGTTTGCCAGTTGAATGATGCACACACAATTTTGGAAGCAACCGATTGCCAGGAAAATATCTATACACGGAAAAGATAGCTCTATGAGGTTTTGGATGTTATTATGAACTTTGCACCTTGTTTGAATGAGCTTCTACACTCAAAAAGGGGTGTGAAGTTCACGAAATTTTTTGTCAATAAATAAATAAATAAATAAATAAATAAAAAACAACAATTGTTACAACTAAGTCAATTGGGAAGCAACTGAAATTATTTGTGGAGATTAACAACATTCCTGCGGAAAGAAGCCCCACGAAAGAAGAAAATCAGTTACAAAAGACATTTCAAACAACATTGAAGCAGCTTGCTGATAGACGATATACCGAAAATATTCCACTTTTAAGGACAATCACGCCAAGCTTGAAGACAGTCCCATTCTGCACATCGACATTCCCATTCACCGACAATATTATGAATGGCCTCAAACTACAAGAGGGCTTGGCCGATATACTACTACAATGGCGAAAACACAAGATAGTGATCACAATCGAGTTTAAGAAAATATTTCGTCAAGTTTGGTTTAACACAGAAGATCAAGACTACCACCGTACACAGTGGAGAAATAATTCTTCCGAGCCCATGAAGGCATGTATGCTAAATAATATAACATATGAGACTAGGGTTGGGCTTCGAGAATTTTTCGACGGGAACTCTCGAGAAATACCGTCTATTTTCAATCCCGATATCTCGAGAATTTGAATTTTTGTATTCCGGGAAATCCCGAATCTCGAGAAATCCACTTTTTTTCTCGAGTAATTTTGAATGAAATTTTGAATAAATTTTGTTTTTTACTATTTTAACCGAATTTACCAATAAAGAGAATAATCTATTTACCTATGATTTATTTTTAAATTACATACGCACAGAGTATATCCATGACAACAAAAACAATTTTAAAATAAAACTAAAACCAATTTTCATTTTTCTCCTCTCACATCATAACGAAGTATACAATACAGTAGCGATATTTTATGTCCATAGTTCATTCTTTCTAACTAACTATTGAGAGAAAAACAAAGAAGAAGATAAAACATAATTATAAAAATAAAAAAAAAAATATTTGTGTATTTTAACATTGATTTGTTGGTTGCTATGATTGTAACCGAAAGTTTTGGAAAGTGTTATTTGATGCATGCAAAATGATTTGTAGCCAAATTGGATGCAGATAATGTAATTTCAATCAATGTTGTAACAAACAGTGAGTTCATACGGAATAGCATAGACTCTTTAGGATTTTGCCTTCCAAAATGTCACAAAGCTGTTATGCGTTTGGTCGTGAACTATACTCTTCAACCATCAAATGTGATTTGAAGAACAAGCATTCGAAATCGACGTTACATGAACGTCCATTTATATTATGAAGATGCAGAGTCTGACTATCTTGGGCTGATGCGCATCCAGGGCTCTACTTTTGAAATTAGAACCAAAGTCCGCAAAATTATTTTGAAATTCAAGAACTCGAAAAGAAAGAGCTTTACTTGCTATTGGATTAGGAGACACTTTGGAATAGTCTTGAATCGATGCTAAGCAGATACCTTTGCATCAGCAAGCACGTTCGTAAAACCTTCGATACTCTCAATTTATTGTTAATGGCCACCACGAACGCGGAAGAAAAGCATTGTGAAAATAACATTAACGCCCTAAAACATATACGGGTTGCCTGTGAATTTACTTGCAGCGGATTCTATTCTAAAATTTTTGTTCACAAAATTGTGGAATCAGCACACTGAATTAAGTGACGAGTTTCTATCCAGCTTAAAAAGAAAATTAATAGATTAAAGATGCAGTCGTTTTCTATCTACTTTTAAATATTTCAACGATCCGGTAAATAGCTGTCGTGAGACTGAGACGTCGAAATTCTTCCATTCATGTTCCAAAACAGAACTATTTAAAGAAGCCAAGACGTACCTGGTTCGTCTTTTCTGTTCAAACATTCCAGAGAGCCAGGCAGTATCTGATTTTGAAGATGGTGCCGTGATTGAAAAGAAAACATGGCAAAACGACTTTTTCCGTCGTTTAAGAATGAGCTTAATTTGTATGAAAAAACTGGACAGAAAATAAAAAACGTTCAAAGGCAGATCGGGGCATTCAATACAATAAAGCCAAAATCGAATCAAAACGAGCGCAATTTTTAAATATCGGGGAATTATGCGTCGCGATTGTCAGAAGCGGCCATTGACAGTGTATGTTTTTTAAAAATTCCTTTTAAGAAATAATGTTTTGAATTGTGATACTTAATTGATTAGTTACTTGTATTTTATTTACCCAATGGATTGTCTTTGTTTTGTTAATTCATTTCAATAAAATAAGTAATGTTTTAAATTAAAAAAAATATATTTTTTTTATTTATTTGTTTTTACAGTGGTTTCAGAATATTTTACGTTCTTAAACGTTCTTTGTTTTTTAATTTAATCGATTTCCCGGGAAATTCCACATGAAGAATCTCGAGAAATAACGAATCTCGAGAATTGAACTCGTGAACTCGAGAAATCCTGAATCTCGAGATACTGATTTTGTCGGGAAATACCCAACCCTATATGAGACTACCAGCATGAACTATATTTACAGCTGCAATTTCGGCTAGTCAAGGAGGGATCCAGGACACACATGTACCGACTAAAATCGTAATGACAGACCTATTTGTAAATGAGATACTTACTGGCGCGGACAACATTGAGATGGTTCTGCTGGTGGTACAAGTACTACAAAAGCTCATGGCTCGGGGTGGATTTCCAGAACTCTCCCAAAGATCAAACTCTCCCAAAAAATTACAAAATATTTCTGGCGAGCATCAAGCTAAAGAACATATTCAAAAAAGCTATATGAATTCATTAAAACAATAGGAATGCTGTACAACCCAACAGAAGATTTGTTTGAATTCGGCATTGTTTGAATTCGGCATTTTCCAATATTTATTAACATATATACATATATACCTGGGAATCCATATAGTCCGGGAAGCTCGATTTATTCTGAAACAAAAATGACACGAATTAATTTCTATATACAAATAATAATAATACTTAGCCTTCCGTTTAGATGTATCGGCTAACTCATCTCGGACACTATGGATTACCATGCATAATGTGTTTAATCACCTGAAATTTTGTAAATTAATTAATTAATTGTATTCTGTCTAATTAAGTCTAACACAAATTACTTACCTCAAAACTAACAATTTCTTTAATATTATCACAACAATCTTCCATTGTTGTATTATTTACATTACACTTGTCACTTGTGTCAAACTAGTATAGTAGAATTATTATGTGAATTCATTTTCTTTTGTAATAAATGTTGCAAGATGAAAATACCGCAGCGCCCTAACTTCGCGCGGGTAGTTTTTAATACCGAAAATTTGTATGCAATGGTACGCAAAAAAATGTCATCTTGCAAAATTCAATGGACAAAGTTTTCTAGACAGTCTTGAACGAACATTAAAAGTAAAAACATTATAAATTTAATAAATAAAAATTGTGTCAAGTAAAAAATACCAAAAAGGCTTAAGTGTATCAAAGTGTATACGGGGTAATCGGGAAAGCTCAGAAGAACAAATATACAGTCCGCTACTTTAACGAGAGGGAATTTTCTGCATAGCCAGACCTCATCAATTTTATTATCGCCACGTCCTCTGTGCCCCTCCAATAATACCAAACTGAGCCGCTTAATAGTATTTGTGGCAAATAAAGAGCAGACAGTGCCTTGCGTTGGATAAGATCCAACGATTTGCCAACAATAACAGACAAAAAAATGTTAGTTATAAACTTCATTTGTGCGCAAATAAAAATCTTAAAATTAATCCAAGAACAGAACTTCAGAAGAGAAATCGTTTGCCTAGCAAAGTATTACGTGCTACGTGTTTTGGGATGTTTTCAGAATTCAAATCTGCCAACCGCCAGCAAACAACTTATCATCCTATCCAAAAACAATGAAATTACGCGACGGATAATTGAGGACTCCAATAAGAACACAAGTGGTACAAACCGACACTGGTAATCCTGGGACAAAAAAATTGAATCCTTGATGGCAAGAAATCAGTACGACAATTAAAACAAAGATGCGTAACATGCTTTGGCCACAAACAGCAGTAGAACAACTAATGAGCAGTATACAATCATCAACAGCGAGGCCGGGATAACAGCTCGCCAAACCGCAAGTTGAATATGCCCGGCCCATCCAACTGAGAACTACCAAAGGTCAAGGTAACAAATCTCATGGAACCTAATTTACTAAAGCAAATATCGTAATGAAAAGAACATGCAGCTTTGAGGCACTTTACACCTCCTCAAACTACGTACTTTGGGGGAATATGAGAAGCAGGAATAAAGTCTCCAAATTTCACCTCAAGAGAGTGATAATCAACTCTGACAATTCAAAATGTCGTAATAAAGTTGGCTGAAATTTTTGGCTATATCGTCACAAAGGTCACATAAAATTGACTAATACTGTTTAAATACTTGCTTATGAATTAATTAAATTTAAACATTGAATGTAACCCTGTCCAAGGTTAGTATTATTCATGAAATTATCAATAAAAGCTAATTTATTTTAACTTATTACATAGCAAGCAATAAAACATTTACATCGTAAAATTCTATTATTAATTAGAAGATACGTAATTCAAAAATAAATTTCTTTGTCGGTAGATGCGGTATAATATAATAAAACCAAACCACCATGGCAAAAGAAATTTTTATTAGATGTGAACATTAGCATATCACCAGAGAAGAATGTAGGAAGGAATCACACAATCCAATGATTTCATTGCAATTCCATTATGCGGTATAAATGACAAAGATAATTTACGTGTTAATGTCTTTTAAAAGATATTTTCAATAAAATATTAAATCGTAATAAACCATCGGATATAAAATTCTTTCAAATTCCTCCACAAACCAAAAATCATCCAGAAAAAATTCTTACACACAACACAAATTTAAAACCAATTTTAAATAAAATAAAAAATAAAAGGATCAACAAAAGTTTATTTTTATTTTCTTGTACTTTTTTTTTTGCGATTCAGAAATAAAATTTTATTTCAAATTAATGTAAAACAATAAACAATATAACATTTAAAACTTTATTTTATATAACAATTTAAAAATAAAAAATAAAAAAATCCACCGTATATACACGAACTTTGGTAATTTGATATTTCAGTTCATATAACAAATAATAATAATATGTATACTTTAAAAATTTGTTTAAAATTTAGCAGAAATTCAATCATATACTTTACGATAAACTTTGCAAAGTTGGAAACTTTTTTTTTTCATTTGTTGTTTACTTTGGCACACAACAAAAACACATCAGCTTTCTGTTGATAACTTTTTTTTTCGATTTATGGTTCCGTTTTTGGTTGCTAACGTTGTTTAAAATTTAGCGATTAATATTTTAGTTTAATGAGTATTGATTTCGTATATATACAAATACACCATGCAATGCTCAAAAATCAACTTGACCGTAGACGACAAGAAACTTTTTCAATACAAAATAAAAATTGGACGACGAAAATTTCAAATCTAATAAAAATCTCAATTGGTTGCGGGGAGATATGGGTTACGGCTGATTTTGCCAAAAAAAAATATACATTAAGCTCAATTTTTCATACAATTTTATTATTAAGCGCTGTATAAACGCCAATTTAATGGTTGTTTTACTACATAGCAACCTCATAAATTTTATATTTATTATGCAATTTGAGATTAAATTAAGTTTATCTTGTGCCTGCGATATTTTTTGTTGGTGGGTTGGAAAGTGCCACAACAAATATAAAATAAAATTTTTAAAACCACTGTATATCGTATTCATTTCTGTATAATATAAATTATTTGTTACGTATCCAAATATAATTATATTTAGAACTATTTGACTAATTGACCTCGTAAAATATTTCCAAATTCCAAGCGAAAATAAAATATTTATAGAGACTCCATTAAATTTATTGACAAAGAATGTTTTAATAGAGACACATTTAGAGGATGTAGAGCAGCAGATGCCCCATATAAATGGGGGCAGCATATACAAAAATGTCCACTAAATATATTGGTAGAAATTATTTCTGTTTACCTTTTAGCAAAAACTAAAATGAACACAACCACCGAATAAACATAAAACAAAAAAATAAAATCTCCGAGCCAAACGACAAGAAAAGCGGTAATAAAATTATCACTGTTGGATATAAAACATAGCTATGTACATACCATCTACGTGAAACGAAGGTAGAAACCACTATATATTACATAAATTTTTAAAATCGATTTGTCGAAATAATACACAAACAAAATTTGGAAAAATAAACGTTTTTCCAGTTTAATATTCCACATAATGCAAACGCCGGTAAATCTACTGTATATGTACGTTTTAATTGTTTAGAATTTTGTTGTACCGAAAAATGTGGAGGAATATATTTATCACTTCAGTATAGTGCTTAAGCGTATTAAGAAGAAGCGAATTATATTAAATGTTTGTGTTATTTATCCTTATCACGGGCTGACAAATGAGTGTGTTGACGTTAATACATATGAAAAAAAATCTAAGTATTTGTGAATTTTCCGGTTGACTTAGCAATCGTGACGTGAGTATTTGTTGTTATACTTTTTTTAAGAAGCTGTTAGTATTAGCTGATGTCATCGGGCAAAGAATTCAGTAACGAAAGCATCAGCTTCCCATTATTTTCCCCCCAATATGTGATCATTTATTAATATTTTTTAGAAAATATTTGATTTTTTTATTTGCCTTAAAAGCAAACCTCTATTATTAAACTGGATGAATCGTGTAACCTTAGCTGTACTTGCAGTCAGAAACCAATGATTTGGGTTACTATGGAAAAAAGTGAAAATTCAGAAGTTATAGGGAGAGTAGCAATGAATCCAACAGAAAATAATTATGGAAACTGGTACACATCGTCCATGCAAAATGAGACAAAAAGAAAACGGATAATTATCTCAGCAACAGATAATGATTCCAGCCTGTCGATAAATGAGATTTCCAAGAAAATCAAGAAAATCGTTGGTCCCAGTGAATCGAATATAAAGAGAAAAGTAGAAAATTTTTATATATAGCAGAAAACAAAAAAAGGAAAAAATAAACAAAAGAAGGAGGGACAAAAATAAGCAACAAGAGCAATAAAAAAAATTCATCTATTGATCGCGCAGGTGGGCTATTAGTCATCGGTTGAGTAACAAAATTTAAGGTATATTGAAGTACATTGAATTACCCGACGTATTAGTCAAATTATAGAAAAGGGTGAGGTCTGTAATTGGTGAGAAACGAATTTCTCTCTGTTCGTTAAGGATATTTTGGTTAAGGAATATTGGTTTTCGAATTTCGTAAAACTCTAAGGTATTCAAACGTCTGCCTTTAGGTTGTATATGTAATATGTCTAAATTGTTCAAGCTATAGCTGTATGATTTTCTAAAGTTAAATGGTTATGGAAAGTTGATTGATTGCAACCAGATAAATGTTATTTAGCTCTATCTCCAAAATTGCGCCCAGTCTGGCCAATATAAGAGAAACTACAATCATTGCAATTAATTTTATAAACACCAGACTTGGAAAGGCGATCAACTCTAGGTTTGTTGTTAAAAATCATTTTCTTTATTGTGTTATTATTATAAAAAGCAAAACTAATATTGGTGTAATTCATTTCTCAATTTTGGAAAATCGAATCACTTACGTAGTTTTTAAAATTATTGCTCCGGAAAATTCAATTTAAATTTAGAATTTGTTTTTTGAATTTATAAGTTCCAAGAACGTGAACTCAGCAATATTTTGAAAACTAGTAATCTCTTACAGTGATCTTTCACACCTTTATTACCTTTTATAATAAATTTATTCAATAACCGATCACTTGTCGCTTCACGAGAACATGAGTAGTTAATTTGTGCATACAAGAGATTGCAGCACATCAATTATTTTCACCGCATTTTGCTATGATTGTTTTAATGTGAAAAATACTGCATAGATTTTAGTGTCAAAGCTGCCAAAAAAGTTGTTTTACGAAAATCTTAAGCCATAAAAAATACATTCTGTTTTTAGCGTGACATGATTTTGGCATGACTGGGACCTGACGGTTGATTTCCAAAATTGCGTTGCGATTTAATTATAACATCGGCAGATTGAGGACACAGGTAGCATCGTCAACGTTTACTAGAACCCGAAAACACTGCTTGTTATGTTGTTGGAAAGCGTCTTACATCTAAAATTTTGTATTTTCAATTAGATTGATCACGGTTTTCACATTTAACACCTGCAGCACATTTTCCTGAAACAACTGCCAATAGCCAGTTCTTTAAAAAAAAAAATCTCTTCGATGACTTTCGGTTCACATATTGCTGAGGATTAGCACTTTTGTGCAAGTTGTAAGCTGGTCAGACCAGCAAAAATAATACCACTGGCCATCGATTTGTAGCTCGTTTCCAAGTATAGGTCCTTACAAGCTGATCGAGATTATCACCCATTTTTCTTTTTTGGAATGAAGCTTACTTAAGTTAAATTGTTGTCAAACAAAAATTGCGAGGAGTTCACTTATCATTTTTTTAATTCGGCCTTGTGAGTAAATTCTCTCGGCAAATCTGGTTAAATGTCTAATTGTCCCAGTGGTCATTGTTTTTTTGCTGTAAAAGTTGTTCGGCCAGAATGCAGCTAGTAAAAAATGGTCCGTGGTAGGAGGTCGGCCGTTGTTTAAGAACGCTGCCGATATTCGATGAACTAAATTTAGTGAGTAATCATCAGAACGAGGCTGATTTGGTAGTTTTCCCACGTATATACTTTGACATTCAAGGGTAGGAATTTTTGGCATCGCATATGCAGAATATACAATTTTTCCCTTGTAGTTGATTGAACGAACATCTCCAACAAGTTAACACTATAGCTGCTCGTCGATTGTTTACTTGATAAGCGAATTTAAAAATTCCGTTGGAAATTTTATTTTAAATCTGAAAAATTATTTCCATGACATTAACGTTTGTTGCCACCGATATAATAAGTTCGCTCAACCAAACATGATTTTTTTGTAATTTTGAGCAATGTTTGGGAACAGCATCTCGATGAGTTTTGTCTTTGATTCGGTAAAGTGATAAAAATTGGCAATGAATGTAATGTATCCAGACTACTCCAGATCAGTCGTTCTGCTATTCGACACGCATGTTCATATTTAATTTGTGTGTTTTGAAACTCAAATTAAATCGCTCCGTTACTAGTAACATTGTGGCTCATTTGAAATTGGGTGATTTCATCGTTGGAGTTTTCTTCAGCAACTTCGAACACAGTCAGTATTTAATACAAGTAGCGTCGAAAACTGACCAACCCAACGATTATCAGCTCCGATATCTTGTTCCATTGTCATCAGTGGATCAGCGGCGATAAAATGGATAACCATCACTTCCTGTAATTTTAAAATAAAATAATTTTAAAATAAGATAGTCCTCATTTTTCCGAAACACCAGTCTGAATGAATAATAATTTATTGAACTAACTTTTTTGTTGGCTTCGGCGCCTATAAATAAATGTTTGTGTTAATAAGATGGCGTGAAGTTTTGATTAAGGTAGTAAATGTTGATGGGTTGCTTACGTGTAACTAGATTTATCATCTTCATTGAAAAATGATACCCTTCTTCACCTTGCCAAAATAAGATAGGATATTGCAAAACATCATCCGCCGATGTAAAACAATTACTCGGTTTTCCAAATTTTTAAATTTTCAGCCACGACAACAATAGCGTCTTATCGGCTCTGATGACAATTTTGTGGTTATCAGATGGCATGCGGTCTAATGCGGTTTTGAATGCAACCAATTAGTTGTGATGGTGGAAAAATGTTTGGAGTTGTTCCACAATTACTGCTGTTGTCTTGCTGAATCGCTCATTAAATAATTTTGTCAAAATTTATAGCCGCTGTCGAGCGTTGGCAATAAGGAACCTGTTCGCTGATATATTTGGCACTGAATCTGCAAGGACAAACAGATGTAATATAGGTAATTTTATATGGCGAAATGTTTGTAGCGCCATGTGGCTAATGTATTTTGTTGGCAGCACAGCTGTTTCTCCATCAACTTATGTAAACACACTCACTTCTGGTTGCTTTTGGCACTTCACAGCTACTAACGTACTTTACACCATGTCAATTGAAGGCTGCCAACACACCAGCCACATAGTAGTAAAAGTTTATTGTTTCCCATTATACTTACTTTGAAAGTAGGCATACAATTATCTGGAATAATTTTTGTTGCGCCAAATGACGTCATTTGAAAGCAGTTTTTGTATTGCTGGATATGAATCAAAAATATTTAGAATCTGGCCCGTTTCTGGAAACTAATGAATGTAATGGCTCTGGTGGCGGTACCATTGCATCCAGGGGCTTCATTTTTAAACTTTAATGCATTGCAATGTGAACACACAACGTTTATTGGTCCAATAGCATTCATTGAAAATGAACCGTAATCGATTGCCACGTTATAATTGAATGCAGCTCGATATGGATTATATGCAACATTTTCACGTTGTTGATTTCGATTCCATCAATTCCATTCAACTACATTTCAAGCTTCGTATTGTTCGTCAGTTTAACTTGCTCGTATATACCTTTGACTTGCAGCATTGCAAGTTCTGCGACTTAAGTTGGTACGTCTAATTGGTGGCATTTTGAAGAACAAAAATTAAACTGAAAATAAAAAATTTACTCCCTTTAACTTTTCAGTATAACCCCATGTATGCCACGAGTTAGTCTGTCAAAGCTTACCAAAAATCTGTATTAAATTAAACTTTTAATATAAGATGTGATTACAAAAATAATTAATAGTAGGAAGTAGTTAACACAGTTTGATTAAAAAAACTATTTATAAAACACTTTTATTAAACTTATAATAAAGATGAATGAAATCAGTAAAGTCTTAAGTTTTCCGAAACTTTCCAATTTTCTTAATTTATCTTTCCGTAAGAAACTTAAGGGTGGAAGGTTGTCGGGATGCCGCGCCTGGATGGTACGATAGACAAAACAATGGAAATATCGTGCTACGAGTAACAAAGTCCTGTCAAACAGTGTTTTAAGATACTGTTGTGATTCTGATCGGCGTACCCCCAGTAGGAATTCTAATCAAAAAGCGAAAGTACTTGCACCATCAAACTGCTCCAAACAAAATAGGTGACTCTGTGCATGTTGCAGATAGTGGACATAACCAATATAAAAACAAATCTAAAATTAGTGCAATGGTGATCGCGTTATGGGACAGAGGGTGGAATGGATCGGTCAATGGTAGGCATACATTTGACAAATTAAAAATATTGTAATACTAACTAACTTGATCTGTGGCACTATTCTGGTTTTCTCTGGGAATAGGGAATTGGGAAAAATATTTTCATATGTAGTATTTTTACCTAAATTGTATTTTTCTGGCCTACTGAGGAAATATGTTTGGTGTAAATATTTTCGAAACAAAGTTAAATGGGAAAATATTTTTCCCTATAAAAATTTTATGGAACAAAAGTTTCCCAATACACTTTGTTTTGAAAATTTTTACACCAAACTTATTTCCTCAGTAGGCCAGAAAAATACAATTTATCCAAAAATACTATGAAAATATTTTTCCTAATTCCCTATTCCCAGGGAAAACCAGAATAGTGCCACTGGGTAGGAACTAAGCACAAATTTTATCGATTAAAAAATTAATAAAAAATCCATAAAATTCCAAATAAGATTGTCAAGATCAAAAAACAAAATTATAAAAATAATATTTCTTGAAAGGTTCACGGTTCACTTTAAAACCAAAATTAGCAGCCTTTGCTTTCTCCAGCTTTTCCTAAAAAAATATTTTTTTATATTGATATTTTTTTATCGATAAATTGTGAGCTTAGTTCCTATCCTGAAGTAGAAGACGTTAGGTACCTACTAAAACAAAAGTGGCTGGGGAATACAAACGCACACGAACTATTACGACGAAGTTGTTCCAGAGTTCTGGCAGTTTAATGCTGAACTGATACTTATCTTAAGTAAATGGAATAGTGCGTAGGCTAAATGTGCAAGCTTCTGATATCGGTTAACATCACAAATTGATATACATTTAAAATAATTGTTAGTTAAACGTAAAACCTAAGTATAATAATTGATAAAAATTTTGCACTGTAATGTTGACTATGATTAATAAAAACTTCTTCAAATTTTGACGGAGTTGGTGTACCTATAAGTACAGCAACGGAGGGAGATATGAAAAAACAGATGCTAAGTGGAACAAAGAAATTAATTAAAAGATGTTTTAAAAATTACTTTAAACATTTTTATTTTTTAGCGTTTTTATTTTTTCTTCACATTGGCTAGGCTGTCGACTAAATCGATTTTGAAATCTTCTTCAGATGGAGAAGTTCGGTCACCCCAGCATGTCCCAAAAATGCCCTAACAAGTTCAAATCCGGAGATCTTGCCGACCAGTTCAACTTGTTTATTCCAACTTTCGATAAAATGGTCAATACAGAGCGTGCAGTATACAACCGTTCATTATCCTGCATTAAAATATAACTTTCTCCGATAAATGGGCCAAATGGTGCCCTATGTTCTAGCAGACTATCTCTAACATATCGATAAGCTGTAAGGGATCCGCCATCATAAATCACTAATTGTGTATGGGCACTTAAACAACTTTAAACAATTAATTAGCCTATAGTTAGCCGAAAGCTGCCAGCCAAAAATGAAAAAATCGATACTGCAGATAGTGTCTCGACTATGTCAACCGAAACTTAAAAAAATATGTATTAAATTGAAATCCCATCCGAAAATAACTAACCAACAAAATTAACCGAAAATATGTATATTACCGTAACAAACAACAAATAAAACTAAAATACCGATATCAATTTACAAGTTTCTTATGCATATAATATGAGTAAAATGTAAACGGGCAAACTTCAAAAATTCGTAAAAACTTAACGTTTAAAGTGTTATGCCTGGAAAAGTTCTTTTTTGAATCGGTTTGTCGATGGTTATCGCTCGAAACTTTTCCAGAAAAAGTTTCATTTTGGGAGTCCTGGAAAATGAAGGGAGGGAGTGGGGGGTGAGTGAAATACACATATTTTCAGACATAACACTTTAAACGTTAAGTTTTTACGAGTTTTTGAAATTTGCACATGTATTTCACTCCCCCCATTTTCCCGGACTCTCAACATAAAACTTGAACTGAAAAATTTTACAGCGATAACAATCAATAAACCGATTCAATAAGATCTTCTCCAGACTTAACACTTTAAACGTTAAGTTCTTACGAATTTTTGAAATTTGCACGTGTATTTCCCTCTCCCACATTTCTCCGGACTAACAACATGAATCTGGAAAATTTTCCAGCGATAACCATCGACAAACCGATTTAAATAAGATCTTTTCCAGACATAACACTTTAAACGTTAAGTTTATACGAATTTGCGAAATCTGCACGTGTATTCGACTCCGCCCCATATTCCTCGACTCCCAACATGAAACTTGATCTGGAAAAACTTCCAGCGATAACCTTTGACAAACCTGATCAAATAAGATCTTTTCCAGACATAACACTTTAAACGTTAAGTTTTTACAAATTTTTGAAATTTGCACGTGTATTTCACTCCCCCCATTTCCTTGGACTTCCAACATAAAACTTGGTTTGGAAAATTTTCTAGTGATAACCATCGACAAACTGATTTAAATAAGATCTTTTCCAGGCATAACACTTTAAACGTTAAGCTTTTACGAATTTTTGACATTTGCACGTGTATTTCACTCCACCCCATTTTCCCGAACTCCCAAGAACTTTCCAGCGATAACTATCGAAAAACCAATTTAAATAAGTTCTTTTCCAGACATAACACTTTAAACGTTAAGTTTATACGAATTCTTGAAATATGCAAGTGTATTCCACTCCTCACCATTTTTCTGGACTCCCAAAATGAAACTTGGTTTGGAAAATTTTCAAGCGATAACCATCGACAAACCGATTCAAATAAGATCTTTTCCAAGACATAACACTTAAAACGTTAAGTTTTTACGAATTTTTGAAATTTGCACGTGTATTTCACAAAGTCTTGCGAATTTACTCATTGGCACAAAATCAACTATTTGATAACTTTGGTATCAAACTACGGCGTTATAGATTTTTATTGTTAATTTAAACCCTTATTTATTATAAAATACCAATTTTATAAACACCAATTTTTTTTGTATTGTTTTATTCTGTTCGCTCGAAAATATAATTGAAACAAAAATCTACATCTTAAAAATGGCCTTAAAATTTTTTGTTTCATTTCGGATTCACCGAAAATAAAATTTAAACCAAAATCTATATCTCAAAAATGGCCTTAAAATTTTTTATTTTCATTTCGAATTCACCGAAAAATTTAATGTTGCAGTAAAAACGGATTTTGTAGGTAAATGGAAAAAGAAAGGAAGGTGAAGCCGGCCTTATGAGTCTACGTATAGCACGTCTAAATCAACTGTGTTATTTTAATTTTTAAGTTATCAAAGATGCAGCTCTTCTAAAGTAAGTGTCATTTACTAGATTATGTGACATTGACAAAAAAAATCCGTGTAAAATGCTACAGATTTGATAATAGATGGCGCGTTATTATTTTGCTACAAAAAGCTATTTACACTTTTAAATTATTTTAGAGCTTATATAAAACAAGAACAGATTGCATTGTAGATGCAATAATAATTTTTTTCTGGTGGCTGTTATACATGACTAAAGTTAAAAATAATTATAACTGGCCGTCTAAATGAACCATTTGGTCGATATTTATGATGTGAATTAGATCATATTTTTTTAAATCACACAAATTTATGATATTTTAAAACCAATTTAGCAAAACGATTTTAACATTGCAAATGCCCAACGGTTAGAACACTCCCGTATTTATGTGATTAACTTAGATATTTTTCGTTCAAATTAAAAAAAATAAATTACACATCTTGCTACTTAACAAAAATAACGTAATTACAAAAATAACAAAATAATTTGCAATTCATTAATTTATACTCGAACAAAATTTATTATCTTCTACCCCATTTAAGTTTACTTTAATTAAAACTGATAAAGAAAGAAAGAGCAATTACGAAGGAAAAGCTTAATTTTTTCATAAAAATACAACCAATATTGTCTTATTTCGAATATTATAAATCAGTAAGAAACAGCAATTACAATTATAACCTAATAAATATATATAAAAACAACTCAATTAAATTTTAACGCATCATAACTCCTGAAATCTTAATATACCCACACACACACACATACCCAGTATAACAGTAATACATACACCTAAACCACCCAACCACCACCCCATACTAAACACTTACCCAGAATCCAAATTGTTTTGTTTTGCCATTTTCTAATTTTCCACATCGTTGAATTAAAATTTTATTATTATCATTACCACTACACTCGTATACTAAAACTAATACATATTATTACTATCATTACTAATTTTTGTTGTCGTTATTTTCAGATTTTTATTAACCAGAAAATGTGAAAATCTTTGAGATTTTATTTGTCTCTCGCGCTAAGTACCTTCGACTTAAAATTTAATACTCGTATGTTTATTATTTTAATACACAACACTGTGTGACAAGTGATTTAGTTCTTTGACACATTTTTGTTTTGTAATTGTTTTTTTATACGCGTCGTGGGGTTTATTATACCTATTTACGCCATTTTACGGGGGTTAATTAATTATGTTTTGTTTGGGGTGGTGAGTAGCATTACTGAAGTTTGGTTTTGGAAGTAAATTCGAAATTTATTAAAAATTTATTTTGAGGTGTCTTGGGTGTCATAAATAAAACGATTTATGATTGAAATTTTATTTCTCGTTGCCGCCAACTAAAATCAATATTTATATTTTGATGTAAGCTAATAATTATTTTGTGAACGTTCATGTTATAACATATAGGTACGTCCAAACATTAAACTATGGAAAACTACAGTTTTAGTGGAAGCATATAGATTGGGAATTCCATAATATACGCGTTCAAAATGTTTCATTCTATTTCGATTTATTTATATCCTTGTTGTATAAGTCTAAGCTATTCAGTTTAGTATTATACGAAAATAAAAATGTCGGCAACAATCATGTATTTGAACCGAAGAAAAATTCCGTTTTAAGTTTACTTGAGACGAAATTGAGTTTTTGATGTTAAGAGTAGCGAATGAAAATTTACGAATATAAAAAATTGTTGAAAGTTGTAAACAGTTGCAATAAGTTGGGCACGACGATCTCTCGTCTACAATTTACCAGCTAGGAACTAAACTGCACATAGTTAACTTATAATTCGATACTTCGTTTTATAGAGAATTTAGAAACCTTGAAAACAATGCTGTGAAAATTTTGGTACAACGATTCCTTGCCGATTAATTGAAGTTTCAGCGATTTTTTTTTGCGCAGTGTATTTCAGCACTTAGTAATTCCTTCACTAAATCTATTCGTAAATTCTGGTCAAACGGTCATTTAGCAAACTTTAGGTTTATTACTTCAAAAGTTTTAAAGATAATACCACAGCGACACCCTTTCAAAAAGCTCACTATTAGATTTATTTTCTATTTCTACATTTTTATACCACGGTGGTCTCTCCCACCACGATTCCACGTCAGCTAATATATCTGGTTGAACACCTTTTGATATCAAATCAGCTGGATTTTGTTTTGACTGAACATGATTCCAATACATGGCTGGAACGATTTCTATCATTTTAGATGTACCATTGGCTACGAAATTTTCCAATGTACGAGGAACGTCAGATAACCAAAGCAATATTATCATCGAATCACTAATTTGCACCTTAAAAAAGGCATCACATAATTCAAATCGGGTTAGGGTTATTTGATTTATAGGAGCAACTTTACTTTTTGCGCAAACATGCGACGTATTTACACTACAACCTGACACTACCATAGACTGTCGCAGAAGCATCGGAGTATACTTGAATTTGTATGGAATCAAGTTGATTATTTGTAAAATATGTTTTATTGACTTGTGTTAGCCTACAATATATAGTTTCACACTCATGCTCCAGTGTTTACAACGCTGAATCTACTATTTTTGTATAAATATTTTAGATATTACTAAAGGTACTAAATTCTAGATACTTCCGATAAAATTTTGCATTTTTTTCCAATTTTCTTTTGAACTAAGAGTTTTCAAACGTTTTTCGTTCTCAACCAATTTCGTTATATTTTCCACTTCAGATTTTGAAAACGATTGCCGAAATTCCATCGGATTATTTAGATCGTCACTTGCGCTATATGCAACCCACAACTCAAGTATTTTAATTATATTATAAGTTTTAACTTTCCTGCCCTTTCAATCGTATTCGCGTCCAAAAGCAAGTCATCAACGTAAAAATCATTGGTTGTAATTGACATTTCTTCTGAGTATTTGTCCTTATTTTCATCAAGAATCGCTTTCAATTTTCACACTGCCATTTGCAGTGGAGCACTTGCTAGTAATTGTATCTAACATGTTAACCTTTAATTCGCAGTCTTCACGAACTATAATCGTAAACACTACATGTCGTGAAGGCAAAATTACTCTTTTGAGAGAAATTTCGCACATGTGATATTTGCATTTTTCCATATACACCTTTGGGGGCCATTATTGCCGATTGATTGGTTTATAACTGCGTTATATCATCCTCCTCCAAAGTTCGTTCGCATACAATTAAAAATAATTTGTTTTTTGCGTATACGTATACGCAGTTTAACGAAAAATCACAGAAACAACGATGATATATATTTAAAATATATTTTGTTTTCATTTCTTAGCTCAAATAAAAAATCTGATTTAATAGTCTATGGTTTAATACTGGGATAGATATCTTCCAAAATTATCACGTCTAACGTTTGACAACGAATGTTTATTGGAACTTAATTGGAGTCATAATTCTTCAGTTCGAGACCCATCGTAGAATTTTTCTCGGAAGTTTTGTTCGAGACCCATCGTATAGTTCTATTATCTTCCATAGTAAATTATGCTTTTGCATGTATACATAATTAGAAATAGAAGTCTATAGAGAGTTTCAGAATTTGGAATAAATGAATTCAAATGGTTTGGGTCGAAATTGACTTTTATTCAAATCAGGGCTGGGATGTTCTTACATCACCATGTTTCGATAATTTTTCGAAGTTTATTTTTCGTTTCTGTAGAATAAAAATTATCTCTGTTACAATTTTTATATGATTTACCAGCCTGCTAGATTGCAACATTGTGATATTTCTTCTATATGTTTCTATCACCAAATAATTTTTTTTCGATTGTAGAACGAAAATAAGTTCTAGTAGGCTGTGATAGAAGAAGAAATAATTAATAATTGAAACAGAAGTAAATTAATGCTAGCTGAAAGAGACGTAGACTTCGATAAAATATCGCAAAATGTGATGTTAGAACATCCCAGTATAGATTATAAACTTGGCTTTGTAAAACATTGTTGTTGTTGTTTTTAAAGTAAATATGACCGATAATAACAAATATTATTCTTAATTTGGAGTAGAAGTTATATATAATTTCAAAATTTGGACAATTTTAATTAATTTATAATATTGTTGTGATTGATACTGAATTTTATTTAAATCTCATTATAAATTTTGTTTTTGTCAAACAATGGTATTGATGTCCAAAAAAAACTTGGCTGACAATTACCTTAATAATATACTTAATGAAAATTAAACGCCATATTTCAGAATAAAGATTAAAATAACTTTAATCTTTTCATTTGTTATTAACTTTCATTAAAATCAGAGTATATATTGAAAACCAAATTTGTGTAACATTGTTGTTTTTGTCAAAACAAACATGGCTGACACTAAATTAAAATTAACTTAATGGACTAGATCAATAAAAGTTTGTAAATAATTTCAGAATTCGGAGTAAATTAGTTCAAATATAATTCACATTGATATCGACTTTCAATCAGATTATTAATTTTGTTTTTTAAACAATGTCGTTAAATAATCATTAGTTAATTAATACACATAATATACTTAGTAAAAACTGGAAGTTTATTCAAATTGGGGTTAAAAAATTAATCAATTTTTTGTGAAATTAGTGACATCTAGATTTAAGTAATAGCATTAGAAATAGTTCTATAGAGTTTAACTCCTGAATCCGGAAAATTATAAGTGTAAATAATTGTAAATGGTAAGGAGAGAAATTATTTCGAGTATTTTAGGGAGTATTCCATAAGTGGCGTAAATTCCGATAATTAGTAATGTAGACTGAAAATATAATGGCTTTGGCGGTTACAAGATTAAAATTCCAAAACAGAGCATGTAATTCATCAAGGGGTGGTCGTAAAAACTTATTAGTATTGTGACTATATTAATGCTACTAAGAAACAAGAGTTAGACCCGGAAAATTACGAGTACGAAGAGGTAATAGTAGAAAAACTATGATAAACATTTGGTAGTGGAAAGTATTCCACAACGAAACAATATATTCAGCAGAGTAAAGAGATGAAACAAAAGAATGAAAACTTGGCAAACGATATGACAAATCAAGTGAACAAAACTCTGAATTAGAGCAAAGTACGGAGGAGCACAGGTAGGCATTTAAAAAAACGCACAGAAATTGAACCAAGTAAGAACAACTGAGGCAAATAAATGGTTATGTAGGCCATGTAAAGCAGAATACACAAACAGAAAAGAATTTTTATGAGTGAAAGAGAAATTAAATCGAAAGTGCTAAATAATGTATCGCTGAAGTTAGAGACGGTCAGGCGACAGCAGAAAAGATAAATAACGAAATGCTGGTCAAAGAGGGCGTTAGAAATATAGACGGCGTGATGTGCGAGCTAAGATATGTCAAGAGGCAATGAAAAATGAGATGTTCAGTTTGTTTCTATACTAATAAAAATCATAATAATTCCAAACGACCAATCAATTCTCTCCCAAGGATATCATATACTACTAAATTAAATTTAAAAAAATATATAAAAAATTCGCTTAAAGTAATTAAAAAAATGATACGACTGATTCCATTTGTACAAAGTGTAGGAGAATGAATCAAAAAATTGGGTTTAAATTATTATTTGTTAATAAAAATCTGCTTATGGTGATTCTGACAAAGTATAGTTAACCGACAATAAGTCGATATATTAAGTCGTTAATAAGTCGATCAATTATGGTTCAAATTATCATACAAAAAAAAATTACCACAGTGTTTTTAAAACACTTTTGTAAAAATACTGGTATTAGAATGACTTAAAAATATTTTGGATTGCTATGGACCCATGCGAGTTCTCTTATGTTGCTCATAACAATTAACCTCCTCATAATTATGTTGTTTCAAAACATTAAAAACATATATTTTCCTCTGTTTTAAAAATACTAATTTTTTTTTAATTATTTCTGTCAATATTTATCTTATTAAATTACCAGAGTTTTCTAAAATCGAAGCAGTACCAATTTCCTTTCATCGATGTTAGGCTCCTATCTGTGAATAGCAAAAACTAGTACTTTTTAGTGAAAATTTTCTGCCACCATACACAAATTTTTATTAACTTTTTCCGATTTGTTTATATTTTATCAATATCATTAGACCAATTGTGTGTGGAAACAAAAATATATAGATTATATAATTTAGAGAGAAGTGTCTCAAACAAAATCCGAACAAAATATGAATAAAAAAAAAATAAGGAAAAGCTTACCTTAAAACACTTAGTTGGTTCATCTTGTTTATAACCTAGTTCGGATAGAATGTTAAAACACTAAAAACTTTAACACTTTGAAAATGTCACTACACTTCAAACTTTAACTACACTTTTGTTTTCAATACACTAAAAGCAATACACTCAACACTTTAACCAAACTTCAACAAATTTTCATTATACTTTGAAAACTTCACTTTAAACACAAACACAAATTTACTATTGCACATGAAATAATTTTAAACACACGAATACGCGTCCACACTGAACACTTTTCACTCAACGCGGATCACTGTTAGGATTAAAGATTAAATAAAATAAATTAATTTTAAATAGCTTTGAAAATAATTTGACGCACAACACAACTTTGTTAAAATATTAATTTTACTGCAATAAGTAAATATATGGCCCGTTATTTAATGAGTGCAAACATAATGACGTAGTAAAATCAGTAGGTTGCAGCATGAAAGTGGAAAAGAGTTTTTCATTTGTTAGTGTACTGTATAATGGATGTTAAGCTAAATACCAACAAACCCTTTTTTAGGGCCAATACCGCGGCCAATACGCTACTTTATTTTACCATGAACGTATGCTTCATATAGATCTCAAATAAACAACACGCCATTTGAGCACGCCGAAATCGGTCCATTAAAAGTAGCAATTTCCATAGAAGCTTATTCGTTTTTTGAGAAGAAAACACAATTTTTCAACAAAAATTGGGCTCTCAGTCCAGATGGATTGATTGATTTGAACAAAAATTCATACATAAGCTTTTGCAATAAATTGGATTCATATAGTTCTTCAAAGTAATGCCATGAAATTGTATTGCCGTCACTATCGACTAAAGAGCCTTTATCAGATAAAACGTTCCTGACGAGTTTGAAAATATGACATGGATCAAAAAAAATTAAAAATTGTTGAGGTATATCTGCCACTTTGAAAGCGAAATTTAAATTAGGAAATTTAACGTAGTGCTCGAGATACACTAAAATTTGATGGAAATCCTCATGAAAAGTCACGAGCCTCCGAACTCGGCATGCCCTCATGATTTTTAGGTGTGAAAATCGTACTCAAGTGGATGAATGTACATTTCATCCAAGCATACATTTCCAATACTGAACTCATCTGTTTCTTTTTTTGATCGGACCAGCAACTCTAGTGTACGAAAATATTCTGAAGTAAAACCTGGATGGCCATTTACTACTTTATACCAGTTAGTAAGTGTACGAGAGTGAGGTAGAGAATAAAAATTTAAATCTAATTCCTGGATAGCTTTCGACCTCTAATTTTATCTCTATATCTATTAAAAACAGTTGAAATTGGGTCTGAATGGCTTAAAAATGTATCCTTGTTGCAAGGACTAATTAAATTTTTCTCCTCAAATTCATCTATCAGGTGACACAAATTAATAATTTTTAAAAATTGTAGTTTTCGTTTTAAAAATTTGTTTTAACGTTAATTTATTAAATTTAGCATTTGAATAGGATGGTTTTATATTTTTACTAAGAAAAGAAGAAGTACTGCTACAAATGCTAGTATCATTTTTGTTTAAATCAGATATATTATCATTATTCAAATTCTCTTCACGACTAAACAAATCCGAAACTTTAAAATTAGCCCCATTTATATCGTCAGAGTCATCTATAGAAGTAAGGCAAACTTCTTTAGGGACAGATTTAGAATATGAGTGTTCGGACTCGGAGCATCCAACTATGTTTTCTTCAGTATAATAAGAGACTGTGGTTTGAATAATATTGGAGCATGTATTTTCAAGATTATTTTGATTATTATCAATGTACAAGGTGGGAATGACCGATTTTTTTAATTTCGTTCACACTTGATTCTCTTTTGTGAAATTGAGCTTTTCAAAATGTACCGAGCAAACAATTGCATTTTTACTGATTTCATCTTCCCCGACCACGCCAATTGATTTCAACCATTCCTTTTTCATTTCTCCATATTTTGGTAAGCTGAAAATAAATGTTTACATTAAAATTTTTGTAAAAAATTGTACTTATAGTATTTAAAATAAAAATAAATTATGAAAAGCAAAGCAAGTAGCACATGAAATATCAGCCGTTTTATTAAACTAAAATAAAAAAATACTATCCTGGTAATAAAACTTATAAGAACCCCACGCCACAATCAAAATTGTTTTCTTAATTTTCTCTGATTTTTAACTTAAATTAAAGATAAATTTACCGCAAAGGTAGTTAACCTTCGTAACATAATTTACATTTTATTTTACAATATATAAACACTTGGTAAACATACTGATCTTAAAATATTCCTTTCTGTATTTTTTAGGCGAATTCTTGCAACTTTTCTCAATACACTTCATTTTACTTAAAAGTGTGTAACTTTTATGGAATCCGCCCATATCGCCGACAACAACATCAGATGGCTGACAACCACATCGCCGGCACAACCAGATCGCGGACAATCCACATCGCCGACACAACAACATCGCCGACACCCACTTCGCCGATACCCACATAGCCGACAACCACATCGAGAACGGGAATTTTGGCGACAAGCCCACATTGCCGACACAACCAGATCGTCGGCAACGCACATCGCCGACATAACAACATCGCCGACACCATGTATACATATATGTGAAGATAGCCCAAATTCCATCCCGAAAAATGCGATGGCAACACTAATTATTGCTATCATGACATTTTTACTCTCAGCCCCAAAAATATTTGCTATCATGATAGTTAAAAAAATTTCATGACAGATGAAATTTTCGGGGCTGAGAGTAGATACAATACCTATAAATATGTACATGTTTGTGAAATAAGCCCATTTTTCATATGTGTGTGAACACTCAAAAAAATAATAGGGTAATATTTACAAAAAATGTAAGTAAATTTAACTTAAAATCTCTGTTGAAATTGAGCCTAAGTAGCGCAACGTAAACTGCACAAATTTTGTGATGAAAAATTAACTTCATGCGATGTAACAATATTTTCTAAAAAAATTATCTCGTTGCACGTAATATTTATTTCGCATTTTGATGATTGAACTTATTGGATGAAATAAAATAATAATATAAAATACGTAAAATAAAAACATGTGTGGCCAGGTTTTACTTCAGAATATTTTCGTACCTAGAGTTGCTGGTTCGATCAAAAAAGGAAACAGATGAGTTCAGTATTGGAAATGTATGCTTGGATGAAATGTACATTCATCCATTTGAGTACGATTTTCACACCTAAAAATCATGCGGACATGTCGAGTTCGAAGGCTCGAGCTCCTCTTCGATATTTCCCAACTATGTATAATAGCTTAACATCTATATAGAAGAAAATATGATTGAGTTGTGTTTACGTTTATTAGACGATGTTGGGGTTGTAACAATTGGTGTGACTTTTCATGGATTTCCATCAAATTTTAGTGTATCTCGAGCACTACGTTAAATTTCTTAATTTAAATCTTGCTTTCAAAGTGGCTGATATGCCTCAACAATTTTTAATTTAATATTCAAACTCGTCAGGAACGTTTTAGCTGATAACGGCTCTTTGGTCGATAGTGACGGCAATAGAATTTCATGGCACTACTTTGAAGAACTATATGAATCCAATTTATTGCAAAAGCTTATGTATATGAATTTTTTTTCAAATCAATCAATTCGTCTGGACTTAACAAAAGCCCAATTTTTGTTGAAAAATTGTTTTTCCTTCTCAAAAAACGAATAAGCTTTTATGGAAATTGCTACTTTTAATGGACCGATTTCGGCATGCCCAAATGGCGTGTTGTGTATTCGAGATCTATATGATGCATACGCTCGTGGTAAAATAAAGTAGCGTATTGGACGCGGCATTGGCCTATATTAAGTTTAAAATCCATTTTACAGTACACTAACAATTGAAAAACACTTTCCCACTTTCATGCTGCAACCTACTGATTTTACGACGTCATTACGTTTGCACTCATTAAATAACGGGCCATATATTTACCTATTGCAGTAAAATTTATATTTTAACAAAGTTGTGTTGTGCGTCGAATTATTTTTATAGCTACTTAAAATTAATTTATTTTATTTAATCTTTAAGCCTAAAAGTGATCCTGAAAAAGTGAAGTTGAGTGAAAACTGTTCAGTGTGGACGCGTATTCGTGTGTTTAAAATTATTTCATGTGCAATAGTTAATTTGTGTTTGTGTTTTAGGTGAAATGAGGGTTTTCAAAGTATAATGAAAATTTGGTGAACTTTGGTTAAAGTGTTGAGTGTGTTGTTTTTAGTGTATTGAAAACAAAAGTGTAGTTAAACTTTGAAGTGCAGTGAAATTTTCAAAGTGTTATAGTTTTTAGTGTTTTAACATTAGGTTATAAACAAGATGAACCAACTAAGTGTTTTAAGGTAAGCTTTTCTTTATTTTTTTTTTTATTTATATTTTGTACGGATTTTGTTTGAGACAGTTCTCTCTAAATTATATAATCTATATATTTTTGTTTCCACACACAATTGGTTGAATTATATTGATAAAATATAAACAAATCGGAAAAAATTTAATTAGTATTAGTGTATGGTGCAGGCAGAAAATTTTCATTAAAAAGTACTAGTTTTTGCTATTCACCGATAGGAGCCTTTTATCGATAAAAGGAAATTGGTACTGCTGCGATTTTAGAAAACGCTGGCAATTTAATAAGATAAATTTCGACAGAAATTCTTAAAAAATTTTAGTATTTTTAAAACAATACAAAATATAAGTTTTTAATGTTTTGAAACAACATAATAATGAGGAGGTTAATTGTTATGAGCAACATAAGAGAACTCGCATGGGTCCATAGCAATCCAAAATGTTTTACAAAAGTGTTTTAAAAACCCCAGTAACTACTCTGTAATTATTTTTTGTATGATAATTTGAACCATAATTGATCGATTTATATCGACTTATTGTCGGTTAACTATACTTTGTCAGAATCACCGTAAGCAGATTTTATTAACACCAAATAATTTAAAACCAATTTTTTGATTCATTCTCCTACACTTTGTACAAATGGAATCAGTGGTATCATTTTTTTAATTACTTTAAACAAATTTAATATATTTTTTGAAATGGAATTATTATTATTTTTATTTATTATTATTTTTATTAGTATATATACCAACTGAACACTTCATTTTTCATTGCCTCCTGACACCATTAAATCTTACACTAGCCGGCTATGGTCTAAACCACACCTTAGCTTCACCTTAAATGACCAATGCTTCAGCATTTCGTTATTGATCTTTTCTGCTGTCGCCTGACTGTCTCTAATTTCAGCGATACATTGTTTAGCCCTTTCGATTTAATTTCTCTTTCACTCATAAAAATTCTTTGCCGTATGTGTATTCTGCTTTACATGACTTACATAACCATTTATTTGCCTCAGTTGTTCTTAATTGGTTAATTTTCTGCGCTTTTTTTTATTGGCTCGGTAAAGTTTATAAAATTCGCAGCGTAGAATTTAAACTGTGTATTCGAGCCGAAGTTGCTTATGCAATTTTGACAAGCCGGAATCTAAAATAAATTATTTAACTTATTTATTAACATCGCTTTATTTTATAGGTTTTTTTACTTTCCACATTTGAAGTTTTTTTTCACCGACCCCTTAAAATAAGGTAGTTCATATTATAACTATTTTTTATTACTACCATATATTTTTATTTAATAATTTGGTTGCCGTATAACTTGAATGTTTAGAAAAATATTATTATTTGTAACTGTCAAAGCGCTCTTAATAAACAAAATTCTCAGGATATAAAAGTTATAGCAAGATAAAACTCAGTAGTAGTACGGGACTCAGAAATTTGATGATAATAAGAATTGATTAGTCGAAAAAAACATCATATAGTTTTGCCATAAAAAAATATCATATAAGACATCCCATGACAGTTTTGTCTTGAGTACTCTGTTTGTCAAGCGAAAACTAAGGACTGAATATGACAACGGAATCAGAAATATGTGGTTGCTCGGTAAGATATTCGCAAATTCTCACACATTGAATTAAGTTTGAATGTTTAAACTACGTACATTTAGGTGATAGTACATACGGGCTTCAATCATGACTGATGACTCCATTTGCATCACCATAATGCACGGGCCTTATTCCTGAGTACAATACCGAAAACGACAGTATAACATTCCTATTCAATTTTAAATAACAATCGTACGAATTTCATTTAACTGAAATATGAATGTTGTACCTTCATTTTCGTATTGTATTTAGGAAAAGGGGCCTCAGGAAGAGGCTTGCAATGCGAGCCATAAAAACATGGCATATTGTTGAAAGGTGTATCGAACGAGGAAATGGCCTCAAATGGACTCTTGATGTGAAGGAGAAGAAACGAGTAAAGCATAGATCTGGCGGAAATATTTAATTAAAAAATAAAAATAAACTGACAAAATAACATATTTTACCATCTTATATTTCAATTTTGAATAGAAATCAACCAATAAACTATAAATTATTTGATTGAATATGCGCTCTACTAAAAAAATCCCGATAAAAAAATGGCTAACTTTTTTAACTTTTTTGCTTTCTTAGTCATCAAATCGGAATCGGTTTAATGGTTTTCTTATATCATTTAAAATATTTATACCATTTAAAGCCACGTTAGTCATTAAACCAGAATTTCTGTGCTGGACAAATAAATTTCTCAATCTTAAACGATTGAAAAAATAATCTGTCTCTTTTGCTTGGACCACCAAAGCGTTCATAACCAACCTCTTGAAATTAATTACTAAAATTATAATCTTAGTCATAAACGAGCTTATATAAGAGTACGTAACTTCGGAGATTATTAGAATCGCGTTCATGCATTAACATAGATCAGTTTCATTGTAAATGTATAGAAGCTAAAATTGGTTAAGAAAATTTTTCATTATTCCAAAATACCGAGATCGAGTGAAATTTTTTAATAACACATACCACATTTTATTAACCTTTTTCACTGATAAGTATTCGTCAATATTCCTATTAAACATATTTCATGCAGTTATCTGTATTCTAACTAGGTACCTAAATACCAGTAATTCAAAATAATTTATGTTCATCAAACCATGACACTTGTTTTAACATTTAACGTTTGCAATCAAAAAATATAAAAAAAAGTGTAATGCAATAGCATAAATTATACTGTCATACATAAATATGTTGGTTTTCTTGCCACATATATAGCTAAAATAGCAAAACATAAAAAATTGGACATGTTCATCGATAAAATAAAAAAAAACAAAAAAAATATTTACCTTGTGATGGAATTATTTCGTCACGGGAATCTAAACATTTTTTTTTTGTTTTTGTTTCGATTCACTTGTGCTTCAGAATTTTTTAAATTTATATTTTCTCATCATCATTCCCTCATGGTTGTGTAAATGTATTCTGGATACTACGTATAAGAAAAGCTAAAAATATAAGGAAATTTTTTTCTTATTCTGATGAGTAAATTTGATATCTTTTGTTCTGTCTTTTGTACATTCTATATCGATGTGTGTATGTATATTTATCTTTTTTATGCTCAAGATCGAAAATTCATTGTTCTGGAAGGAGAGTTTCAGTTTTATGGGATTTAATATTACGTATAAAGATTATGTATGGCAGAATATATTTGTTTATTTTTTGTTCATACGTAAACGACTGGATGATACATTTTTCATCTTTAAGATTAAATTAAAATAATAACGGAAAGTTTGTACCAACAGAGTAAATTTCTTTGCAAACAGTCTGGACCGATGTAGGTGTTCAACGAAATGTAATAAAAACATATAACCTAAATGAAACATTATTTATCTTCTTGGTAGGGAAGTATCGTTCAAAATATGTTTGTCCATACTAACTTTAAAATAAATTGTATATGGATGGATATACGTCAGTTTAATTATTTTTGAAGTAAACATTTAGGCGACACTCGATTTTCTTCAAACTCGCTTAATGTTAAAATTAAAAATCAGCTAGCTTGTAGTTAGTTCAAGACGTTGTTACGTGGGAACTTGTTACCCTTGTGAAGTGCGCCTAGAATTCCATCCCAGGAAAATAAGAAAATTCATAAATTCATCGGATAACACTAAAACTGCAATGATGTTCTAGCCCATAATTTAATATAGTAATTTCGTTCTGTAATTCTGGGATTTTCAACGAAGAGCCTTTTGTTGTGATTTAAAAACATGATCAATAAAAGGCAATTGACAGAATGTATTCTATGCGACGTTTAATCGTATACATAAGCTCCAGTATAGAACAGGGGTATCAAAAAGGCCTAATCTGTCTAAATAAATCGCTGACTAGTAACGAAAAGTATTATATTCTAAACAAGGTTGCAAAGTTAGTTTTTAGTCCTTGTTTTAATTTCAAACAGATTCCCATGTTGTGAATAGAGCTATGATGATTTGGGTCAGTATGGTATCGAGTTCATATAATATCCAAAGGAATTCGGTCTGTTATGTCTTGGTGTATCAGAGGCCAGTAAAGGAATGTAGTTTATACGAAACGTGGTCGTATTCACCATCTTAAGTTTCAATTTCAAACCGATTTGCATGTTGTGAACAGGGCTATGATGGTTTGGGTCAGTATATGGTGTCGAGTTCTGGAGTTCATTTAATATTCAAAGGTATTCGGCCTGTTATTGTATTATTTTATATTTTGTTTTTTGTTTTATATTGTTTTGGTGATCATAATGTTTTGTGCACGTCTCAAGTGTCTTATATTTAGATATTGAAATGATTTAACGTTCTTAAACTACGCGACGTAATCTTAATACACGTTTTCACTTAATGCGGTCGTTCAAAATTAGACGAGAATAATAAAGGGTTTTCCAATAAGATTGATATGATTTCTTTAAATAAAAACACACTAATTGTTAAGGAAATTGAAATGTTTTTTATTTCATGTGAAGTACAATCGATACAATTAAGTTCTGAATAAAACGTCATTCAAATGGCCTCCACGACTTCTTCTGCAGATACGAATTCGATGAACCCAATTTTCGAGAACTTTTTCCACTAAATCACGTCGTACGTGACTTTTAATGCTTGAAGAGAGTTTGGGTTATTGCTAAAGAACAATGACTTTGTAGCGGTTAGAATATTGCAAACCAATATTCAAATCGTACATGTTACAAACTTAACATCTCGCAAACTCATCGCTAACTCATCATTACTCTGTACGTCTAAACAGAGTAAATGCATCAACAGATGCACAGATATATGCAAGCCGGAAATAACACGACGAGCATTCCAAACGAAAGTAAGAGCAACACGACGAAGACGAAACCAAAACAGAACGAACAAAATTTACTAAATTTTCTTCATCATTCAGTTCGTCTCCAACCACAGCCGCTCAAGCAACTCGCTGCACAGGCAGCACACCACCGCCGCACACCATGACGTCAACACCACACCTCCATTACATATGGTGGTAAATTCATTGAAAATTAAATCTAGAATTTAATTTAATGAATT
Source organism: Nephrotoma flavescens (assembly GCA_932526605.1). NCBI lineage: Eukaryota > Metazoa > Arthropoda > Insecta > Diptera > Tipulidae > Nephrotoma > Nephrotoma flavescens. The sequence goes on along the minus strand of OW052221.1, from coordinate 272,329,560 downwards.
TAATAAACTAAATTAATATCAAATAATAAATTAATAAAATTTTAATTAAATAATAATTTAAATAAATTAAATATAAAAATAAATAAATAATGAAAGTAACAAGCATTTATAACTTCAAATAACCCCACAAGAAATAGTCTCATGGTGTTAAATCTCAACTTTTTGGAGGCCATTCAATATCATAATTGACATAACATTGGTCCTTCGAAGCCTCTACAACAAACGACTGCCTATAAAAGTACTTCGAATTTACAACCAACAGACATCGAATTCACAAACCAACCACCAACCGGCACAAGTTCAACTCCAGTCAACAAAACCAGGCAGTCAGTAGCAGTCGAAGTCAATAATCAACGGGCATCACCAATGGAAACTGCAACAATGGCGAGCATGGAAAGTCGTTTTGAAGCTCAAGAGATCAAATCTGACAAAATAGTCCAGCTTTTTCTGTTTAGCTACCTTGAAGACGGGCCAGGGAGGAAAACTAAAACTTATTTGGAGTCGAAAATAGCAACGTTAAAAGAACTGTACAAAAAATATGTAGAGGCTGATGACACAATCAGAAGTAGCCCATTGAAGGAAGACCATCTACATTTCAAGAAACGAAAGGAGATAGCGGATATTTACAACAACGCAGAGTACACCGAAACTAACAACATCATTCCTTCAGATGGTAAAATTACAAAATGTAAAAATGAGGGCTCTATATAAAGAAATAAACGCAGCAAGAGACTCATTGATACAAAAAGCTTCTATCAAGCATTACAGCTGCTGTTGAAGCGAATCAAACGAATGATGGAATAAATCATGGATCTAGATGAGAAGATAAAGGTGGAAGCCTCGGAGGAAGAGGAAAATAGCATCAAATATTTCTCTGAAGGATATTACGATGCCATCAAAAGTGAACATGATGACATTAAAACAAACATCACCACTGAGATTGACAGCCATCAAACAGATAACAACAAGTTTGATGTACGCCTGCCCAAAATCGAGAATCCAGTTTTCTATATGGAGATTATTTGAAATGGAAAGGGTTTGCAGATACGTTCGAGAAATTAGTTCACAACAACGATAAGTTCACGGACACTCACAAAATAAAGTACCTAAAAAATCACTTAGGCGTATACGACATAATAAACCAGCGATACAACAATCAACGTATATTAACTATAAAATATTTTCACCAGTTGATTAATCAGCCAAACATAACAAACGAGAATGTCTCAGGGATCAGAGCGATGCATGACACAACAAAAGAAGCTATTCAAAATTTAAACAACATCACTAATCACGCAAAAGAAATTAGACAATCAGACAATCAGAATATATGAAACTTCATTAGAAGACCCTAAAAAGGGTCAACATCTAAACAGATTTTTGCTATTTTTGGAAAAACGATTCCAATATTTAGAAGCAATAAATAATAAAAGTAATCGACAACCAACAACAACCGGCAACCGATACAAAACAGCAACGGGGTTTCAACCTTCAAGAGCATTAACAGCAATGCAGATCGTTTCTACAAATGTCCACCTTGGATGAAAATAAGATATGCAGTATGAAAAATCTGTGGAGGACATGTCCGGGCGAACATAGTTTTTACCAAGCGTGCTCATCAGAAGCGAAAAGTTTGGTATGCGAGGGCAATCATCACACTCTGCTTCACACAAGAGAAGGTCTCACTAAAGATGCTAATAAATATCAACAAAAAGGAACTCAGAATTAGCAAAGACTCGCACGAATGGGCGTCATCTGGAAATATTGAGAGTACTCATTGATCCTGGGTCCTTTAAACTTCGCGAGGTAGCCAAGAAATTAAACATACAGGGTACAAGAACATACATAGAAGTTAAGGGAATAGGAGAATTAAAGCTAGTATGTCGGAGCAACGACTAAAAATCCAAATCAAACCGAAATTTGTCTCAAAATTCAATTTGGAAATTACCGTATTAGTGGTTGATAAATTAGTTGGGAACCTACTAGAGTACAGTTTCAATGCTTGGAACTGGCCTTGTATCAATAATTTGTTATGGGCAGATCCAAACTAGAATATGCCAAACAAAATTTTCATATTACTAGGGGCAGACTACTGCCCTGCCATAGTAATGAATAACGAAGTAAAAGGTACAATAGCAGATCCAGTTGCACAAAAAACGGAATTAGGATGGGTAATATTTGGGCCACTGCATCAGAACAAGTGAACAGATATACACTGCATGACAACCACAACGGAATTAGATAATAGATTAACAAAATTTTGGGAGATTGAAGAAGTACAAACCAATAGAGCATAAATCCAAAATGAAAGCATTAGCTAGATTTTTGCAATTAGAGAAAAAAAATTGCTGGATCACCAACATTTTCTAATGACTACTAGCATTGTATCAAAGAGTACATAAAATTAGGTCACCTGAAACTATGTTATGACGAAGATGGAATAAAACCCCCAACAGAAGTATACTACATACTCCATCATGCGGTGATTAAAGAAGGGAGCACAACCACAAAACTACGCGTTGTATTTGATGCATGAGCAAAAACAAGTAACAACAAAAGCCTCAATGACCAACAATTGATTGAAAGTCGTCATCACAGCAGATATCGAAAAAAATGTACCGCCAAATCCGTGTGCACAAAGACGATCAAAGATACCAAAAAATTATATGGAGAAAAAACGAGAACGAACCTATTAAAGCATATCAATTAACAACGGTATCGTTTGGAACAGCTGGTGCTCCTTATTTAATCATTCGCACATTACATCAGTTAGCAAATGATGAAAAAGACGAATTTCCCAAAGCAACAATGATGATCTTAGAAGACTTCTATGTAGATGACTTACAAACTGGCAGTGACTCTATTGAAAAACACAACTACACAACCACAACAAGTAATAAAATTACTAGGAAAAGGAGGGTTTTACCTTTGAAAATGGGCAACAACGACACCTTTGAATTTAAAAAAATATTAAAACAAATAAGTCGGATATCGTCACAAAACGGAGTCTGTTATCCGAAGTATCACAGTTATTTGATCCACTCGGGTGGTTATCACCATCATCGTAGCAAAAATACTACTACAACAAATCTGGTTAACAGGAGTATCATGGGATGAACCAGTTCCAGTAGAAATAGCAACAAAATGGAGAATTTATAAAAGCTCATTACGTGCGCTAGAACAAATAAAGGTCCAAAGATGGATGGAAACAACTGCCAATTCGGTGATATAACTATTTGGATTTTGTGATGCATCGGAAAATGCTTATGCTGCAGTAATATATTGCCTCCAAAACGACAACAAGGAAGTTAGAGGACATCCGTATTTACTGATTTCAAAACTAAAGCCGCACCTATAAAGTCCAAAATAACAATTCCCAGGCTAGAATTGTGTGGGGCCTTATTGTTGTCTAGGTTAATGGCAAAGGCAATTAAAAGTCTTCGATATGTCAAGATAACTACATATGCATTTACTGATTCAAAAATTGTTCTGGCATGGATTAAATCAGAACCGCATTGATTCAAAGCATTTGTGGCGAACCGAATATCAGAAATTCATTGTTGGACAAACCCAGCAGCTTGGAACTATGTTAAATCATCAGAAAATCCCGCTGACTGTGCATCAAGGGGGATAGAAGCTAAACATCACAGCAATCATAAATTATGGTGGAACGGAGCAGATTGGTTAACAAACAAACAAAATTTATGGCCAACTAATAATTTGGAGGTAAGACCTGACGTTCCAGATCAAAGGGTACTTACAACACAAGTAGCTGCAACAACAATGTCTATAATAGACAGCACCCCATTCAGTAATTTATTCATAAAATACTCAAATCTAAAAAAGATTCAGCGAATAGTCTCGTACTGTAAACGATTTGTAAATAAATTGAAATTAATGAAATACGACATTTAATTAAAAATGCTCAACTTGAACATTACAAAAATAACATTTTTAGCGTAGCTTGTAACAAGCCAATAAACAACAAAAGCAAATTGTTACCATTGTCTTCATTCTTAAAAGATGGAGTACTAAGAATTGGTGGCAGCCTACTTAATTCTACAGCTTGGTCATACGACGAGAAACATCCTATAATCCTTCCACAATCACATTCAATAGTGAACTTGATGATCCATGAAGGACATAAAAACACAATGCATGGCGGCACCCAATTAACATTAGCACATATCCGAACAATGTATTGGATTATTAATGGTAGAAAACTTGTCACACAACACATTGCTAAATCTTTAAGATGTCATCAATTCAGTAAATCCATTCAAAGCCAACTAATGGTCAATTTACCAGAATCAAGAATAACTCCCACCAGACCATTCCTAAAAACAGGAGTGGATTACGCATCTGTTATTAGAAATAACAACCTTTACTTCGACACAGCTACAACTAATCGGATGTTATTACATAAATTCATCATAGCAAAATAAATACCTTCATTCTCAAACCCGATCAACTTAAAGGGGAACTACAAAAATTACATGAAGTTATCCTGGCTGATGCTACCATATATGGAAAATAAGCATGATAACATTATACCAAATGATAACGGCTAGGGTTGGGCAAGCAAACAACGTATTAATGTTCGAACTTAAAATGTCATTGCTTAATAACAAAATAAATCAAATCATCAAACCAATTGCAATTCCAAAAACATGTTTGCATACATATATCCATCAAGTGAACTATTCCGGCTAAGCCTAAATAGAGAATCCTACTACGCAATGTCAGAAGATGAACTTGCTGCCTGCAAATCCATAAAGAGTACAGAATACATCTGCATGATTCACAACGTGATTCATAGCACCCAAAATAAACCAACACTGTGTGAGATTAATTTAATTATCAACAAGGAAACATCTCGAAAGGATTGTGAAGTTTGATTTATAACACCACGAAATATGTGGATTCCTACTCACGACCGAGGCACATGGATTTTTATATCGAAAAAGGAGCATAGGATAAATATTATTTCCAATAAGGAGGTAACAACCACAAATATAAGAGGAACGGGAGCTATCACGGTACTCAAGGCCTGCACAATTACGAACGGAATGACAACTATACATTCCATTCAAAACTTTAACATAAAAAGATAAGTATTTTATCAACAAACGATAAATCTTAGCAGCCTACTTACGCAAGCAGAAAATGAACGTACCAAACTACCACCAACAGAATGTCCACATCTATCGAATTCAGTGACATACTCGCGGATTTGAAACAACTGTCAACCAACATTACCCATTTAAGGACTTCGGTATAGATAATGATCAACAAATAAATATGCACGATGTTCATCACTACATTGTTGGATACAGGATCATTGTAGTATTTTTGGGATTATTTATTGCATGGCAGTGCAACAACAGATCATTAAAAACAAGTTTGTCTATATGTTAGGATCACGTCCACCACCATTGCCACGCCGGTTTATATCAACAATCGCCGGCCAGGAGGATGTTCAGATACGCGAACACATAGCCTTGGCGATACATGTGTTTAATTATAGTAACAATAAGTATTCAGTAGCAGTTCAATAAAATATCGAAAAGCTATTCAAATGTCAACACTGATATAACAGAATGAATAATAAGCAATAACTGCAATAAATGTTGCACCAAACTTCAATGAAAAATTTTGTTCTACAGAAGTCAAAAGTCTCTTATATAGACATGGTAGCCACACACGTTATGGATGGTTATGATCAACAAAAAAATGTAATCTAAAAATGTTCAATGATAACTTTCTCAAAAATGAAAAACAATATAATAAGTATAGTTTTAACATTGTTTGCCGTGGGGTCGTACCTAATAGCAGGTAAGCATAAATAAAGGATATTCCTAGTAAAGAGCATTTGGAATCGAAATCAAAATCGTGTTATTCTAGTATAGTTGATTCATGGGATGAAAAACTGGGATAACTTTATATGCTTGTTGGGGATCCGAAAACCAAATCGAAACAAGTGCCTTCTAAATTGTTCCTTTGACGGATTTGGGACATCTAAGGCACACGAAACACATTTTAATTCTAAACCACCTTTCGCTCAATTTCACAACCATTGTCTTCCAAAAATCAATGTGTGCGCTTCATTATTGATTATAGTACAATATGTCTCCTATGAATCCATTTAGTCCTAAATATTAATTTTCCAAGAATACCCATAACCTTCATGTCGTTTCGTATCTATAACCAGATTGATTAAAAATTAATCTTAAAAATACTTTCTAAATTGATTTTAAATTTATTGTGATACAGCAAACGAACCCAATTTTATGCGGCTATGTCCAACAAAAACATAAAAATTTTAAGAAATCGAGACCCAAATTTTGTTGATTTTTCCCAAAACTTTTCATTATTATTTTGCAAGACAATTATTACAAGTTGTTATATCTATCTGTATATCTGTATCTATATAAATATATAGGAATAAATGAGATATAAGTATAAAAATATGGTTACTCAGAAGAGTTAATATCATTAATAATAAATAAGATAAAAGAAAAAATTCTTCTTCCTTAAAGATAAAAAAAATTTTGCTTTTCAGTTTTTTCGGTTATAAATTTTCATTTAACTTTTATGTCACATATGTGTATATAAAAAATTTACTGAACAGTATAATAAAAACTAATGATCGTCAAACATGCTTACATGTATATACTTGGCAACATACATATATCATTGATGTATAAGAATGTATTTGATTCAATATCATAAATTTAACATAATTTTCTTTGTAATTTTTTATGTACAAACCAATTTAAAACATTTTAATGTTTCAAGGATATACACAAAGAATTATTGGCAGATAGTAGGTTACGTCCTCTACTAAAGTTAAGCAATAAATTTGAACTTTGACAATAGTCTATCGTTAGGTTAATAGCAATTAAATTGGCATTATTGGTATGATGTAAAGAAAGCTTTTGATTTACGTCAAATCGATTCAATAATCTGAAATAATCAACCTAAATTTAATTTTAACAGAAAACTTCAAACTATCTGTTAATTTGGTTTCTACGTTTAATCAAGTAATTATACCAAAGGGTGTTTCATTTCGGGGTATATAGCAATTTGAATTTAAAAAAAAACGCAGAAAAATAATTTTAATAGCAACAAATGTGACTTTATTTGAAAGGTAATTTTATGCCGTTATGGTTTGAATATATGATTTCGGACATGTGGCCGCCGTGGTACATGGCGTAATATGGAGGTCAACTTTCGACCACCCTTCGCACCATTTCTGATCGTATTTCGGTAATAACGCGTCGAATGTTGGCTTTCAAGTATTCAATAGTCAATGGGTTATCGGCGTTGACAAGTGACTTCACATGTCTCGAAAGAAAGTAGTCCAGCTGTGCTAAATCATAAGTGCTCAGTAGCCAGTTTATAGGCCCGTTTCTCGGTATTTATTATAAGCTGACATGGAGCTATATGCAATGTGCAGATGGTGATAAAATGTCTAAGATAAGCGAAAAAAAGCGAAACGCGAACTGAGAGAGAGTTGAGAGTCCTACGGCCCAAGAACAGACTGCAAAGATTAATTAATTAAAAAAATATGTATAAGAGCACTAAGACATAATAAAAAATTTTCGGTTCAATAAAAAATTATAGTTATATATTATCTTGAGAAACTGATGACTTAAGAACTTTTTTTGATTGATACAAATATTTTTTTTTAATTTCTGGAAAATAGGCTAAGATGCCCCTATGCGGAGCACTTTCGTCAATAGAAGAACCACATTCATCATAGTTGTCCTAATTTGGTAACGTGATATGCAATACTAAACAATTTGGATTAGATTGATTAGAATGTACGGCCAAGACTAAGCAGGGATCTCGGATACGCCGGGCCTACTGTACACCACTTTTACATGTAACAAGATGGTGGAATAGAAAAGGTTGTTAGATATGATAGACTTGACCCGGTTAAAGACATCTAAGTAGTCAATAGTTAGTAAATTGTTAAGCACAAGACAGAACAATTATTTTTGATTTCATGGTATAAAAGTTCAGCAATCAAAATCTTCAAAAAAAATTAATAATATTTTAAGTACAATTCCTGCAGTAAAACGTTATTATTATGAGTTGAACTTTCAATAAATTAAATAGTTCAATTGTATAAACAAAGTTAAACTAGTTACCCAAAAACATATTAAATCGTGTAAAATTAATCAAATCCAGAAATCACCTATAGGAATTAAAGAATAAAAGAGCAAACCATCTTTCAGTCTTTAGTTATTTCATTTATTTGAAGAAAATAATTTGAATAAAAATGGTTTAAATTTAAATAATGTAAAAGAAAAAGACCATGCCATCCCTGCCATAAATATTTTCTTTCTAGTTTTAACTAAATACAAAATGCATTTATTTGATAGCTAAACTCGAATGAATAATAGTTCACGGAATATACTGCACACTAACTCATACACCACAAATTAGAAAAACAGATTATTACATGCACGAAGTGAATATAAATACGTATTTAGTAAATTTTATTAAAATAATCGCATTCAAACAGAATATATATAAATATCAGTGGCGTAGCGTAACTTTACTAGGTGGTTGTTCAATGGCATAAAAAATAAAAATTGAACTTTTTTACAGCGACAACAATTTAGGGCTTCTCAAAATCTGCACCCTAACCTATTTAAACAAATTTAAATGTAGAACAATAGAATAATTTTTTGTGTTATTATTTATTAATTAACAAATAAAAGAAATTTATTTTAAAAAAATCACATTTCAGTAGTTTACAAATTGCAATAACGGACTGCCAGTATTGCGAGTTGCGATGTCGTTTTTTTACGGGATGTCAACTGCTTGTTTCACGATTCTACATGTAAGCTTATTTATACAAAAATTCCATTCGCCGTGTTTTTTTGCAAAAAACGTTAATTACTTTTTCAAAAAACGTGTCGGTCAATTGCAAACGTTTTAACAAACCCTTTTCGATTGCCATTAAAGATAGGCTTGATAGACGTTCTTGCCCAGTCGTGTTTCTTAAGTAAGTCTTAATTCTCTTCGATGCGGAAAATGACCGTTCATTGCTCGCCGTACTACTGGGTATCGCCATGACTAAATGACATAGCTTAAATATTTCACAAAATGTTGTGCTTAAGCCGTCCTCGATAATTTGTTTCAACATTTTTTCGACTGACAATTTAGCAAAAGATTCGGAATTATACATCACGATCAATTCATTTTTTAATTTTATAAAATCCAAAAATTCCCCATATGTCAATTTTAGTGAATTAAAGGCAATAATCGGAAAGTTTTTTTGATGTATTGAAAACCGTTTTGAGTTTAAAAGTTCATCGAATTTTAAGTCTTTCATACATTTTTTCAAAATCTAAACGAATTTTTCAATACTTTTTTTAGTCTTATGAATTTTTACATTGCAGTAACAAAAATCTAAACTTTTGTATGGTAAAACTGAATATCGTTGAAGAAAGCTCTAGTAAAAATAAAGTTTCAAACTTCTCTAAAAAATGAAGCAAGCCACAAGCCGACAAAATTGTTTCAGAATCCCAATTACTAGGCGCCGAAATAATGCCTACGAAAAACTGAACAAGTTCGGTTTGGTATGAATTAACGACGTTTACCACTCTAGAGTTTGACGACCATCGGGTGGGAACTGAGGTTGGGATTTTCTTTTTTATCACTTCCTGCAAAGCATTGGACCGCTTGGAGGAATATGAAAAAAATCTTGAAATACATGGCCATAGTAGAAAAGAATAATTTGCATGCCGTAATGTGCTGTACTGATTGAGAAAGCACTAAATTTAATCTATGAGCCGTACAATGAATAAACAGGGCGTTTGGGTAGACTCTCCGGACTTTAGTTTGAGTGCCATTTATTTCTCCCGCCATCACAGCAGCTCCATCGTATGCCTGAGCTACTAATTTTTTCCCAAAATCATACAAGGCGGCTATTCTCAAAACATTATTGGAGATTCCTTCGGAGGAACGGTTTTGACTCACATCCGTAAATGTTATAAAACACTCTTGTGCTGTACCAGTTTCGTCAACCTATCTAATAACCGAAAATAATTGTGATGTCACATCCGAAGTTTCGTCTAACAGGATAGCAACGTAAAGAGATTACTTATTTCAACTTCAATTTCATTTAAAAGCACTTCGCTGAAATTCCCTTAAAAATGGAATTTCCGTTTAAATGGTTAAAAAGCGGTTCATCATACTTAGCCAAATAATTGAGAAGTTCAATAAACTTTCATTTATTTATTGATGTACGGCTTTCATCATTACCTCGAAATGGCATTTTTTGAGTAGCTAAAAAACACACTGTAATAATTATTCGCTTCAAAATAGCACGATTTTTGGTAACCATTTCGTTATGGCGATTCTCTGATATTTGTTTTTGTTTATCTAATAATAAATCTACTCGAACTTTACCAAACATTCTATAAGAAAGCATGCAGTTTATGTGAGTAATGCTTTTTTCGTGCTTTTGCGTCGACATACTTAAATGATTAAGATCAGAATAACCACCTTCCGTCCACACTGATTTATCTTTTTCTGCACATAAAATTAAACAAGCCCAACAAAATAATTTATTTGTATGCTCACAACCAGTTATCCATTCGTTTTTAACACATATTGAAACTGCAAATCGGCGAATTACATTTGATTTTTCCATTTTTACTGCTTGAGTTAAATTTTTCATTTCAGGTCTTGTTCTGTCAAGTTTTATGATGTCATTTTTTTCAATCAGAGTGCGTCTTGAAAAGGGGTTTTCTAATAAATTTTCGATAATGCAATCGGAATTCATTATTTAAAAGTATATTAAAATAATAAATATGTAATTGATAACGAATATTAATCTATTATATTATAATAAATAAACTAGCCTCACATTACAAAATTAATAATTAATGATTACACTGCGTTGATATAACGAATTCTTAAACACACTGAATCAAAAATAGAGAGAACATGAACAATAAAAGTATATGTTCACTCTTCTCTCTTTGTCTTTTAATTTTACTTTTAATGCAATTTGCATTTATTTGATAGCCAAACTCAAATGGATCAATAGTTCACGGAATATACTACCCGTTTACGCATACACTGCAAATTAGCAAGACAGATTATTACTTGCACGAAGTGAATATTAATATTCATCACTAAATTTTATTAAAATAACCACATGTAATCAGAATATACATTAATATAAACTTCAGTGTCACTCAAGCAATAATATTAATATTTACACAAATGAAATTAGATTACAATTATTACATGCAGGAAGTGAATCCATCCATTGTTACAGTCATATATGTTTTCTAATTTTAATTTAAATACAAAATGCATTTATTTGATAGCTAAACTGAAATGAATCAATAGTTCACGGAATATACTGCACACTTACTCATGCACTGCAAATTAGCAAAAAAGATTATTACATGCACGAAGTGAATATTAATAATCATTAAGCAAATTTTATCGAAATAATCACATGTAATCAGAATATATACTTAAGAATATATAAAATATGTATATATACTTAAATTTCACGCAAGCAATAATATTAATATTTACACAAATGAAATTAGATTACAATTATTACATGCAGGAAGTGAATCCATCCATTGTTACAGTCATATATGTTTTCTAATTTTAATTTAAATACAAAATGCATTTATTTGATAGCTAAACTGAAATGAATCAATAGTTCACGGAATATACTGCAGACTTACTCATGCACTGCAAATTAGCAAAAAAGATTATTACATGCACGAAGTGAATATTAATATTCATTAAGCAAATTTTATCGAAATAATCACATGTGATCAGAATATATACTTAAGAATATATAAAATATATATACTTAAATTTCACGCAAGCAATAATATTAATATTTACACAAATGAAATTAGATTACAATTATTACATGCAGGAAGTGAATCCATCCATTGTTACAGTCATATATGTTTTCTAATTTTAATTTAAATACAAAATGCATTTATTTGATAGCTAAACTGAAATGAATCAATAGTTCACGGAATATACTGCAGACTTACTCATGCACTGCAAATTAGCAAAAAAGATTATTACATGCACGAAGTGAATATTAATATTCATTAAGTAAATTTTATCAAAATAATCACATGTAATCAGAATATATACTTAAGAATATATAAAATATATATACTTAAATTTCACTCAAGCAATAATATTAATATTTACACAAATGAAATTAGATTACAATTATTACATGCAGGAAGTGAATCCATCCATTGTTACAGTCATATATGTTTTCTAATTTTAATTTAAATACAAAATGCATTTATTTGATAGCTAAACTGAAATGAATCAATAGTTTACGGAATATACTGCCGTATGCAATACTGAACAATTTTGTCAATAAAACCAACTTTTTAATATATCTAGGTTTCACGTTCTAATATTTATTATATTTGGATCAGTTGGTCGAAAATTTTTATTTTTTCGCTGATCTGTGAGATGTTCTTGCATTGGAAGTTTCATAGGAATGTCAACCCTTAAAACGAAAGAAATGTTCTCTATCATAAGTTTAACAAATGATTGACTTGTAGGATGTTTGCTTGAAAAGCAATTTATGTTTCATTTTATTCTACTTCTACTATTTTTTCGACATAAAAGACCAAAGAGGATTTAACAATGAGCTTGACCAACATGTTTTATCGTGTTTGGTTTTTAAAAATGCCTCAATCCGATTTTTTTCTGGCGTGGATGTATAAATCCGTGATTTGCCCCCTCTTGTGGTTTGATTTTTTTTTCCGAATTCGAGGGACACGTATACGGCGAACTTCATCGTGTCTCGTCACGCTATTGATGTGCTGCTTATTGTTCCCAAAACACACGATATTTCGATTTATATTCTTAGACAAATTTTATTCAATCCCATTTCCTCTGAAAAAATAAGAAATTTGACAATTAATTTATAAATTGGTAAGTAAGTGAAATAAATAAATATGAAAATTAAGGCTCACCTTCAACTACATCGGCATCATCAAAAATACAAGTCGCGAGAAATCCTATAATTTATTATACACTCTGGGGAAAATGCTTTCGATGATAATTTAGTCAATTGGGCAGTATCATAAATATTTGATTGTTTTCCCAGGATTGGTTATCAAAAAATCATTGAACGATGTTTAACAATATTTTTTAAACGGGTCAAAAACGGACAAAACAAGAAAGATAACAATATGATACCGTTTTTCCGACCATATAAAATTGACACAAAGGAGCAATGAGAAACGTGATTATCTATCAATAAAAGTATTGGATTGTCAAATGTGTATCTTGTGACTTTGAATATTTCGGCATTTTGGTCCTTCCAGCCGGATAAAAAAAAATTGTGTACTATCATACTAAAAATAAAGTGTTAAAACAAAGTGTTAATAAAAGATGGGTTAATTAGATGTGGAAGATGTTCAAATGCCTCTCGATAGCTCCATAACAGTGACACTGAAAACAATTCAAAATTCGTTAAAATTATATTGAGCGTTTCAGAGAAAGCCAACAGGCAATAGAGAACTCGCAGTTAGAAATTAATCCAGATAATTTGGAAGAAATTGTAGCGGAAAATGCAGACTCGTTGATATCATATACAATAGCAGTATGAATAAAATAGAAATGATGCTAGAAGAAATACATCTATCTAACCAGTTAGCAACGATATAAGCAATGCAAAAATCAATAGGAATTCAATAGATATGATCAAGCTACCAGTAATTCATGGTTTAGAAACTTTGACAATAGCGCTCGAAAAATGGCAAGCAGACTTTTTAGCCATTTGTGACCGTCGCAAAGTTATAAAAATGACAAAGGAGGATTTATCAAAAGAGCAAGAGGCCTTTGAAAAAAGTTACTAAAATTATAAAGCAAAACTGAACAAATTAGGAGATGAATCAACGTCAATTGACAAAAAACCAGCAATAAATCCCATACTATCAACAACCAATATCGTTACATAAAACTTCCTGAGCTAAATCTACCAATTTTCGATGGAACTTACACGCAGAATATGAGTTTTAAGGCCCAGTTCGAATCACGAGTAATGCAGCATGGACTGGAGTACTTGAAGGGAAAGCAGCACAGAGTATAAAGGGATTGGAATCCCGGGGCGAAGACTTCACCATTGCCTGGAGGTTATTAAAGGATCCATATCAAAATGAAATAATCATAATCGACAGTCACCTCCAGCAAATTGGTAATTTAAAAATGCCGGAATCTGAATCTGCTTCATCACTGCAAACATTTATTGTCACATTTCTCTGCCATTACGAAGCATTAAAGGTTATAGATACTCCAGTTGAACATTGGGACATCATCTTCATATACATCTTACCAAAAAAAATAAATTTAACAACACGAAAAGAAATTAAAAGAAAAAGTCTACAAAATCGAGTACTAACTTCGGACGAATTCATCAACATTTTCAAAGTTCGACGTGCCCATCATGCAATATGCTACACGCAATATACCAGTGCCCGACTTTTCAAAAATTAACTCCGGAAGAAAGATGCAACATTGTGAAAAAACACCAAGATATACACCGGGATTGTCTTGTAATTAATAGAATACCTTGTCTAACCAACCCATAAAATAGAGTTTGCGAATTTATCGAAACCAAATAATATACAATTAGCCGATCCCAATTTTAATTGTCCAGGAAAGATAAACCTTTTAATCGGAGCAGAATACTACAACTATATATTAATAAGGAGAATATTATTCATCAATTAATTCATTTCCCAGCATTACGTAACAGTGAATTCGCTTATATCGTATTTGGCTCAACTATAATTCCACAAACTATCAAAAACCATTGCCATTTATCAACAAATGTTAATCTTGATAAATTATTGCAACAATTTTGGAGAATCGAACATTTTGAAAGCCGAGGAAAATTCGGAAATATCTGTCGAAGAAACCTGTTGTGAAAAGCATTTTAAAAATACATATCAAGAGAAAAGGATGGAATTTTTATCGTAATGGTGCCGACTAAACCAAATATAAAAACGAAACTGCAACGTGCCAATGAGCTCAAGTTATACAATATATTAGTTTTATGGACGAATATCAATCATTGGGACATATGCGAGAAGTCACTGTCGATTAATTGAAGCCACAATATTTTGTACCACATCATGCGGTGGTGAAACCAGATGCTGTTACAACAAAATGTCACGTTGTCTTTGATGGTTCTTGCAAAAGTTCATCTGCGGCATTCCAATTAATGACGCGCTAATGGTAGGCCCAAAGATTCGACAAGATCTCATTTCAATTATGTTGAGACTCAAACAACATAAATACGTGTTCACTAGTGACATTAAAAAGATGTATCGCCAAATTTGGATTGATAAATGACAGCAATAATTACAACGAATATACTGGATATCAAGCCATGAGGGGAAAATTGAATCATTTTCGTTATAAATACCAGTAACCTATGTATTGGCATGTTCCAGCTTTTTAGCCAAACGAGTATAGAAGCAATTAGCAGTTGACAAAGAGACAATATTCCCGGAAGTAGCAAGAATAATTAAAAGAGACTTCTACGTAGATGACCTGATGACAGGTACCGATGATTTAAATCAAGCTAAAGTTGTGAAAGAAGAAGTCGAAAAGCTATGTCGCCTAGGTGGTTTTGAATTACATAAATGGAACGCAAACAACGAAAAATTGATAATAAACCAAGAAGAGGAATCAATAGGCTTGTCAATGAAATAATCACCACACGTAAAAGCTCTTGAACTGATTTAGAATCTAAGCGATGACTGTTTTAAGTATAAATCCCAGTCAGCATCAAATATCATAACAAAGCGCCCGATTGTGTCGGCTACAGCTTTTCAATCCAATAGGATTACTTGGTGTCGTAATTCACATCGCAAAATTAATAATGCGTGGTTTGTTGAAGCTGAAAATAGATTGGGATGAAAAATTGCCTTTAGATACCATCAAAAATGGCTACTATTTCAAAATCAAATGTGTGACATACAGAATTTAAACATTAAACGGTTTGTGGTACCAGCTATACCACACAAATATATTGAACTACATGGATTTAGTGGTGGATCAGAATCAGCTTATGGAGCAGCAGTTTATATAAGAAAACGGATGATCAAGGTATTCATCATTTGTGGAGCGCTTTTGCTCGCCAATCTAGTAGATATAGTAAAATCATGGATGGATATCAAATTTAATAATACCTACATGTGTTCTGATTCCACAATTGTGTTATGCAAGCTCAAAATGCTCCCCCTACTCTACCTTACATATTTATTCGAATTAAGTTTAATTGGAATTCTAACTTGAACTTTTGAAGAAATTTTGAATTTTGTTCGACATAAACAGAACTATGCTATTTCTTAACAAAATAGGGGCCATTTTTGTTTATAAATCACTCAGCTATTACGGAATGAAACGTAGCAATTTCCAACCAATATTTCCAAATATGAAAGAGTTTGTGGAGGAATGAAATTGGAATATGAATTGCAGATAAAGTTCGGCCATACTAAATGGAACCAGGCAGTTGCTACCGATTTTTTTTGTTTTTTGAGAGAGAGAAAGAGAAAGAGAGAGAGAACACTTAGAACACTTAAATTAATGGTAATCTGTAAAATGGCATTGAATATTTTTTTAAGATATGATTTTAGAATTTAGTGTGGAATTATTTTTTGGAATAGTGAACAGCTCCCTAAAGTTTTGGAAGGGATTTAAATTACTCAAATTCCGATCAAAATTAAAGTACAAATAGAATAGCAGCAATAGAATTCCAATGTAATTATGCATAACAAATTTGGCAATTATTAGTTGAGGAATGGCTAAGTTTCATTGAGCATGGGATAATTGAAAAACGAGGTACCGAATTAAAAAAGTCTGTATTAAAAAAATTTTTTTAAAAATGAATTAAAAAAGTTGATTTTTTAATCAACATCTGCGACTTATTTTAATTCATATTTTTAACATAAAATTATGAATTATAAAAAGCGATTTAGAAAAATGAGAAAACTCAAAACTGAATTAACAAAGGCTTATGCTATATTTCATTTTTAAAACACCTACCTTAATTCATTTTCAAAATGAATTAAAAAAGGCACATTTTATTTCATTTTAGTTTTAAATAAAAATGAATTTAAATGTAGTATATTTGTTTTCTATAGATTTCTATTTTTATAATTGTTGCCTCGTTTATTTATTATTTAATATTTAATTAATTTTAGTTAAATATCTTCATTAATGAAAATAAGATATTCTAATGTCTGATTTTCAGGAATGAAAATGTCTCTGGAAATCAACAGTTTTATTTGCTTTTTCATTAATGAAAATACAAATCAAAAATTTTCCAAATTTTTACGTGCCAAATTTAAATTTAAATTCCAAAAAAATTTCATTAATGAAAATAATAGTTGCATGGATTTACATTACCTTAGAGATTATTAATGATTCAAAAAATTTAAATGTAGGGATCGGAAGGATTCAGTAAAGGAAATTATTTCGTATTTCATAATTCCTAACAGTTTAAATATATATTTTTTTTACAAAAAATATTTTATCTCATGTATAAAACGAAATAAAAAATCGCTTATATTGTTTCATTTTATAAACATTTACATTAATTCATTTTAAAAATGAATTAAGAAATGCCTTTTTAAATTCATTTTATTCAACTTTTTTATTTCTTTTTCAACTCTGATTTTAATTCATTTTTAAAATGAATTAAAAACACTCATTTTAATTGAGAAAAAAAAACTTTTTAATACAGACTTTTTTAATTCATGGTAGCCTTGAAAAACTCATGTTGAAATAATTGGTCAAAACTCGCCAAGTTCTTTCGGCAAAACCGAGAAGTTTTTATAAAGCGGGATTTTAAAAAGCAGGATTTTGATATTTTGGGATTTCAAAATTCGCGCTTTGCTACCCATCCAGGATCAATTGCCGAAGGTCATTCCTTGATTTTGAGGAATTATATGAAGCCCATGCAGTAGTAAGCAGTAGTAAAATATTTGTTATGTATATGTTACGGTTAAAGTCCGAAATGCGGCGAATGTCCACATTTACCGGGAAATGTACACATTTACCTATCCATTTGGTAAATGTATGTTCAATCTACTTCTACCTGCAAATTTAGACTATTTCCACATTTACCAGCACATTTTGGTAAATGTTCGATTAATTTTAATATTAGAAAATTTATACTAGTGTACTATTTAATTTCTTTTACATATTACATTTATGGCTTCCACAGTTAAGAATAGTTGAATTAAAAAAGGTTATTTTCTAAATTCGTATTTAGAATATGAAATAAGTTTTTTTTTCATTCTAAAAATGTAAAATTTTCATATTAATAAATTGAATTTATGTGAATATACAATCTAAAAATTATGGTGCACTTTATAATCTATCAATTACACCATAATTTTTTTAGTAGGTGTCATTAACAGATTAGATTCTATATAATCCGCTCTTACGTGCGGCACGCAGTGCGACATGTTTGCTTATTCCGGCTCCTACGCCCCCCGAAAATTACATAAAAAGTCCTCCGGAGGGCTAAGCGGGCGAGAGTGCAGCCGTTAGCCACTACAATAATATTATCATTTCAAAATGTTGCATTGTAAAATATTGTTTTTTTTTTTTAATAATCTTGCAGCTACACAATGTAGCAATTGTAGCAAAATGTTGCAAGTACCTAATCTTGCGGATATCCAATTGTACCACTATTTCCTTCCCTTCCCACTCTTAATTTGATTTATTCGTAAACAAATATTAAATTTGAGTTATTTTTAAATCAAATTATATATTTTTTGAATAAAAATTATTTTACAACCGATTAACGAATACAATTTTAAATTTTAGTTCATTTGTATTCCAATAGATGTCACTAGTTTGATATTCCGAAAAATCTTAGCATGGACACTTTTGTTTTAGTTCTAAATATATCCGCATTTGATCAAAGTGGCGCCACAATCGTTTAGCTGTCAAAAAATTTGCGATGCGATACTAAAGCTGTTCCAAAAAAAGTATGTCGTAATTTTAGATCGATGATTTTATTAATATAAATTTTCATTTTTTAATTACACTTTTTTTGATATGATTGCACTTTAGAAAACCACATAGGCCCTTAATGATGGAGGCCCGGAAATGCAATCAACAAAATAGATTTTAATTCTCGAATTTTATAACAGCTGTTGTTTGGTATTTTGAAGTTTAAGAAAGTAGGTGAAGGTTAACCAAGTATACCACGACCGTACTTTCACTGTACAATTGAATTCTCATAGGTTTTTATGGTTTATTTAGATGTCTATTCTTAAAGTAAATCCCCTTTATAATAACGATAATGTGCCTTCATCAAAGTAACAAATTAACATTTTCATTTTCTCGTTAAAAATGCATTGTAAAAATTTAATCTATCTATTATTCTAGATAAGCGGATCTGGAACAGCTTTAGTATCGCAGTCAAATTTTTTTGAGTCTGAGCGACGGTAGCGCCACTTTGACCAAAAGCGGAATTTTTTATAACTAAAAATAAGTATTTGCTTAGCATTTTGGGCCTAACCCCATCTATTGGAATAAAAACGAACTAAAATTTAAAAAAATACGTTGAGACGTGCTAAAAAAATTTTAATAAAAAATATTGAATCTCATTTAAAAATAAATGAAATTTGCTCTTTAGATTTTAATTTCGAGGGGCGTAGGAGCTGGGATCTTCAAACATGTCGCACTGCGTGCCGCACGTAGGAGCGGATTATATAGAATCTATTAATGACACCTACGCTAAAAAAAATATTAAACAAAAAATATTAAATATTAAATGTTGTTTTTTTTATCTATAACTTGTCACAAAAAAAATAAATGAAAATGTCATAGTTTTCCTGGAAAATGTGATAATTTTTCCGGAATTATAACTTTTTCGGAATTATAATTTTTCCGGAATTATACACTTTGAATTTTGTCCACATTTGATTTCTTTGCGTGTTTCTTTGTTTATGTATGTTATATGTGTAAAATTATGTTTTTTGATTTATTCGTATAGCAACGAAAGTTTATTATTTACTACGAAAACTGCTTCTTTGTTTAAAAAAAAAAAACATTTTTCGTCTCGAAACAAAAATTAACCTTAAATTAACCCAAAACGACAATTAAACTAGGTAGGTGTCCTTAAAATATTTATCTATGTAGTAGTGCATATTAAAATCAGTTGAATCAATGTTTCTGAAAAAAGAATCAAAAATTTTCCCGCCACAAAATTAGTTTGTTGGTGAAGCGGAAGGAAACGAGGAAAGAATCAGGACGAAAGAATCAAAGTGCGGACCCGCGGATTTTTTGTGTAGTTCAAATGTTACCCTCGAGACTAAAAATATAAGTAATCATGAGTAGTGTTGCTTTCACTAATCCGATTAGCTTAGCTAAGAAATGTGAAAGCAACAACTTTTTGCTTTAATTTTTAATGTGTTTTAATTTTTCTGTGCTGGTTCATTTTATTAATATTTATTTTAGTTTTTTTTATTTTATCAAATAGAACAAATTAAATTCGGTATTTTGCTATCAAAAAAGAAATGCCAAATTTTACTACAAGTTAATTTTTCGAAATAAATAGAAAAAATAACGCATTGCGGTAAACACCATAACCATACATTGGTTTTATTTCCCCTAATCCTATTTTTTTTTCTTAACATTATAGAAAATGGGCTGAGGAAATGATACAATGCAATTGTTGGTGTAATCTTTTGAAAGCAACACAGCTGATGTAGAATTTTAAAATTCTTAAAACATCCTTCATTTAAGTTCGAAAACAAGTTCCTTAGTCTATGATTTCAAACTCGTGTCTTTGCTGATAATTTGTGTCAGCTGATATGTTTGTGTAATTTCGTACTGTTATAATCAAAAGCACTACATACATATCTACATATTAAGTTGAACTCAAATAATAACAATCCCAAATATTAATTTCTTGTAGGAATACAAGCTAAAGTTTTATTGGTGGAGCTCAAGGGCTGGTTGGAAACTTAAAGACTTAGCAAACAAATTTATAAAAAAATGCTAACCACCAGCATAAATTCAATTTAATAAAATAAAATTGTTGGGAAATGTTTACATTTACCAAAATGTAATATAAATGTGTACATATACTGGGAAATGTACGGATTATCAAATATTTTTAATTTTATCTTCACATTTACCTAGCATTTTGGTAAATTTGCACATTTCCCGGTAAATGTGGACATTCGCCGATTTCGGACTTTAACCGTAACATATATACCATTAAAGTAAGCTCACTTACTCGGAGTTAGATCAAAATCGCGTATTTTTCGGTAGATTAGCACACACTGAATCATTGGTCTTAAGGGTAAAATGATTTAAATCAATTAAGTAAAGCGTTACCGATAAATGTGGGAGTCCCACAGGGTTCTGTCTTAGGACCTTTATTATTATTTTTAGTATGGCCATTATTTGAAAATCTCAGCATACTTCCTCTACGTCACACATTCCTCTTCAAGGTACTTAGAATATTATATGTTAAAAGTGGGAATAATTTTGTGACTCATGCAGGGTATAATCTCAGATCAAATCATACCTTCTTGAAACATATTCCTAAGTTTAGATTAGGTCTACGTAGAAACTTTATTAATATCGTTGCACCAATCACTTTTAACAATTTACCGTTGGATATTCGTAAGTGCGGGAACTTCTCTAGTTTTTCAATATACAAAAATATTGACCATCTTTTTCAACTACATATTAGTTTAAAATATTATTGTTTTTATTGGTTTTAAAATTATATATGTTAAAATTAAATGGTGTAGTTTAAGAGGTTTTAATATATTCATGTGTATAGTGAATTATTAAGATGTATAGTTATAATTATATTGTACAATTTTTGTTTCTTTCAATTTTAACTGTAAATTAAATTGTTTTTAATTTTGTAAATAGAATTCAAATATTTTTTTGTGGTTTAGAAATTCGGAAAAATTTTAGGGGTGACCAATCCATTCCAATATTGCACAACAACTTAATTATCTAAATTGTATTTTACTATTAAACATAACCGAGTTATGAACCATCGATCACATATAATTTACTTGGTTGAGTTAAGCACCAATTAAATAATTATTTTGAGACAATCATGTGAAAAAACTTTTTAAAATTGTTTCTAATCCGAAAGGAATATTTCAGTTGCGTTAGTTGTTTTGTTTTTTTCGAAATTTTCCGTATAAAAATATATGCATTGATGGTCAAACGATAAAATATGGAGGCCAAAACTCGGCTAACGAATTATGATAAACAAGGTTAGATTTCTTTTAGTGAGATGCTAATTGACTAAATTGAATTACGTTAGCTGCTTTAATAGGTTTGATATAGCTGCAACTAAATTTCCATTCCAATTTCTATCGCTTCAAGGCGTTTAAAACAAGCAAATTACACTTTAGTAGAATTATTTTTTTATTTACAATACATTGCCATAATTATTATTAATAATATGATTTTACAACCTTAAATAAAAGACTGTGGTTTGTAAACAATGCCCCATCGGCTTTGTTTTGCGAAAACACATCCAATCTCCAATATTCATTTGTCAATAACATTGGCGGTGGTTTTGCATCAATTAATAAATTCTTTATGTAGTAGACACCAGGTGGAACAGGACAAGTCCTTTTCTGGGGAAGGTTTGAGGCTTTCAGCACAACGTCATAAAATATTGATTGCATCAAATCATCGCAACGGTCGTCCGCCGGAATAGAAAATATTTTACGGAATTCATTACCTTGGCGTGCTGACAACGAAACATCAATTTTAATTTTATCGTCGAGTGGTAAAACTAGTGTAAAATTATAATTTAAAGCATACGCAGTTCTATTGAATCGTTCTATTCGGCCCGAACAGTCTATACCAAAACGGCTATTTACCTGATGAATAAAAAACTGTTCTAGCTCGATATTAGTGTTTACCTGCAAAAAGATTTAGTTTTCTTAAATTGTGTTATTGTATTTATTTAATCATAGTTAGTCCTTACCATACAATGAATATTCAGAATTACATAAAATTCAATTATAACTCCAAAAATAAGTATTTTTGCCATAATGATTTATCACTTCCAATTCGTTCGTAATTATTGAATGTTAAATAAAATAAAGAAAATTTTGTTTAAATAATTGTTTGCGCTGCGTGCATACATCTTTCATGCCTGTAATTAAAAATGCAATTTATTGATTTTATAATTAGATTTATTAAAATTGCAAAAATTCCACAACAACAGTTGCTAAACTAGATGCCCTTAGTTTTTATCTACGTTGGAAATCATGTAGTTCAATAAAAAAGTCGATATCTGATCAGCGGCGTAGCCAGATGTTTCTCGAGGAGGGGTTTAAGGCAAAATTTGTTAGTGAAATATTTATTTTACAGCACTTGCGGCAATTTATTAATTGTGTAGTTTGTTGGTGACAGATTTCTAGGAATACTTAGTATCTCCAATTCGAAAATCGTACCCCGCAAGTAACACTTGAGTCTTCCACAGTTCTGTTTTAATAGAAAGTGGTTAACCAATATTTTAAATTGTGTATACTCTTTTGAAATCTAGTATTTGTGGAAAGTTTCTTCAATATACACAGTAAAAAAATTTCGGCGAAATTGACACTTCAAAGTACTTACCCTTTTCATATAATTTTACTTGCGATTTGAAGTTGCTATTGGTATATTAAAATTAAATTTATAGGTAGTTATGTTAACTCGATGTGGGTGATACGAACCATCCAGCTCAAAAAGGTGACAATAAACTTAAAGGTGAAAATCTGGTGTTGGTATTTGATTTGATTTTATTGATTGGTAGTTGATTGATTGTTTTAAAACACAAAAATCCGCTTTCACTTTCATTTTTCGATTTTGATGTGTAAACATCTTTACGCGCGCCTACCAAAATTTTTTGTATTAGAGTAAACTTGTAAATGAAACGAACGGAAATGACGTATACCTACTTCGTTTGAAAAAAAACAAGAAACTCAACAAAAACAATTTTTACTATACATGGCATGCTTTTATGTATATGTATAATAGTAGGGAAAATGAAAAAATTAATTTAATGAATGAAATAGAAACCATCGACATTTCCATCGATCAGAAAAATCAAAAAAAAAATTACGATACGAAATACGAATTACGATTACGAAATTGCATACTCATACGATTATCACGAGTCTCCAGGCGCTGTTCATCACGTCGGCTATCAATGATCATGTCTTCTAGTGAATGGGGTTATAATGACATCTCGTTTTTAACATTGAACTGCCAGAGTTTCAGGTAACAGTCACGCAGGTATGCTCAATTCATTTGGTTTTCGAGACCTGGCTGCGCAATGACGAACTTGTTAATATTCCTACGTTTGAATGCTATTTTCAGTTCAATAGAGATGGTCAGTGGGCTGCCGGAGTAGCAATTCCGTCAAAAGATCCATAAAATGAGCATAGTGGACACAAATAATTTGCCGTACTTTTTCAAAACCAATATTGACATAACAAATGGACTGGCGAATGGAACTATGGGCTGTTTAAAGTATATCGAATGCATATAGGCATCCTAACCAGGACAACGAGAACGATGAAAACATCGACAGTAAAAAATGTCAAACGACTCTGGATGGATTTCGGTTCAAATTCACAAGTTGGCAAGAAGGTCAGGTGGCTTGAAGCTGGATGGGCGCAGAAAACGAATATCGACCGATGTTTGGTGCCCATTTCTAGAAAAAGCTCAACTATTAATCGAAACAACAATTAATGTTAAGCATAAACAAAAATTAATGTTAAGCATAAACAAAAATTAATGTAAAGCGTCGTACCTTCATGTGCCACCACAATTCATGCATCACAGGGTGGTATCTACAACGAGATAGTCAGTATATACTCTTACGATAAAAGACACAGTTAACAAATTGTGTATATTGCTTTAGCACGAGTAACGAGTATCGAAGGACTGTTCATCACGTCGGCTATCGATGATCATGTCGTCTACCATGGACGTAAACATGGGACCTCAATGGGTCTTCTTCAAAATTAACTATCGCGCCTCACTACAAATCCACTTTATCCGTTGTAATGGCGAATTTTGTACGAGATAATAATGACGTCTGGTTTTTAACATTGAACTGTCAGAGTCTTAGGTCATACACATCACCTTGACCTAACTGACACAGTCACGCAAGGATGCTCAATTTTCTTGCTTTTCCAGATCTGCGTTCAGTTCAAGAGAGACGGTGAGTGAGCTGCCGGAGTAACAATATATAAAAATTCAAATAGAATACTCATACCATACAGCCACCTCGCATAAAGAAATCATCGTTGGACAAACAACTGGTATGAGCGTAACAACACAACTCATTGATGATATATATACGGCTGAACTTCAGCTTCTCAATGGGAACAAGATGCTTTCTGTAGTTGTATTAACCTCGCCGAATAAATCTTTCGAAGACATAATGAAGTTCATACATTTCGTCCTTGCCCCATATCCTAAAGAATATCAAAAATTCTCCAAGGAGACTATCATCTTTTGCCGGTGATTATGAGCGGGGATTTCAATATTAATGTTGCTGTTCCTCAAGCTGAACCACTTATAAACTTCCTGCGAGACGAATTCGATTTGCAAATGAACTCAGATCGAAATATATTTACTACTAGATATGGGACAACCATATTGTGCAGTTTTTCAATGAAAATTTTTAAAGTTAGAGTCAACAGTATATAATATATCTTATTTTAGCTACCAAAATTCAATTGCGTCGATTATACCGAAAGAGTAATAGACCAATTTAACGATAATAAACAAATGAAAAACTCTGGTTAGTAAAATTGCATTCCTTCTTCATTCAAAGTAAACTGTACCCACGTACTATACACACGCCATGTTTACACATCTCCTTGAGAGTACTAATGGACTCACTCCTTTTTTTTTACAATTCATCGGTTTGGTGGTTTATGACAAAAAAAAATTTTATTTTGTTTTATAAAATAGTTACAAAAATATTATCTAATTACCACAGAGCGTGTCCATTTGAGTTTAGCTATCAAATGAATGCATTTTGTATTTAAATTAAAATTAGAAAACATATATGACTGTAAGAATGGATGGATTCACTTCCTGCATGTAATAATTGTAATCTAATTTCATTTGTGTAAATATTAATATTATTGTTTTAGTGAAATTTAAGTATATATCTATATTCTGATAACATGTGATTATTTTAATAAAATTTACTAAATGAATATTAATATTCACTTCGCGCATGTAATAATCTGTTTTGCTAATTTGCAGTGTATGAGTAAGCGGGCAGTATATGTGTATTCCGTGAAATATTGATCCATTTCAGTTTAACTAAATAAATAAATTCATTTTGTATTTAAATTAATACTAGAAAACATATATAACTATAACAATGGATGGATTCACTTCCTGCTTGTAATAATTGAAATCTTATTTTACTTCTGTGAATATTATTATTATTGCTTGTGTTAAATTTAAGTATATATAGGGTTTTCCAATAGGAATGATATGATTTTTAAGTGACGATTCGGCCATTTGTAATATGTCATGATCTGTCATTTTTTATTTCATTGTATTCAGTAATGTTTACAATTTCATCATGGTGAGATATACGCAAGAACAACCTTTACTAATTAGCTATTTAGTTTTATTATCAAAATAATCGTTCTCCAATTGCAACTTTTCGTGCGCTTTTGCCATTGTACAGTCGTAATAATCGTCAAAGTGTATTCTCGCTATTCGCCGAATTATTGTAAATTTTGAGCGTACATTTTCTTTGCATAATGTTCAAGTGCCAATAAGACAAAGAAACGTTCGAAGTAATGCAAAAATTGCTGCCGTTCAGGCAAGTGTTGCTGAAGATCGCAATGTGTCGATTCCAAGATGTGCTCAAGAAGAAGAAAAGATTTAGGTCTTCATCCATATAAAATTGTTCTCACTCAAGAACTGAAGCCATTGGACTACCAACCACGTCGTGAATTTGCTGATTTTGCCTTGGAACAACTTGAAAACTATAACGATTTTTTTTAAGAAAATCATCTTCTCCGATAAGGCTCACTTTCATCTGAGTGGTGCGGTAAATAAACAAAACTGTCGATTCTGGTGCGAAGAAAATCTACAAATTAATTATGAAAAACCTTAACATGACGTAAACTGACAGTTTAGTGTGACTTTTAGTCTGGTGGAATCATCGGTCTGTATTTTTTCGAAATGAAGCCGGTAACACCATTACTGTCAATAGAGAACGGTATAGATCGATGATAACCAACTTTTTATGGCAGAAATTGGAAGAAGTTGATCTTGACAACATTTAGTTACAACAAGACGGGGCTACGTGCCACACAGTAAGTGCAACAATTGAATTATTGCGAGAAATGTTTGGAGGTTCGATTATTTCAAGAAATTGCGATATTGAATGGCCTCCAAGAAGTTGTGATTTATTACCATTAGACTATTTCTTGTGGGGTTATTTGAAGTCTTTAGCAATAAATCAGACTCTCTTCAAGCTTTACAAGTCAATATTGAACGTGCTATTCATGACATACGACTTGATTTAGTGGAAAAAGTTTCTCGAAAATTGGGTTCATCGAGATTGTTCCTGCAGAAGAAGTCGTGGAGGCCGTTTGAATAACGTTTTATTCAGAACTTAATTTTTCAATTTTCTTAATTAACAATTAGTGTGTATTTTTTTAAATGAATCATATCACTCTTATTAGAAAACCCTTTATTTATTATATTCTGTTTAAATGTGGTTATTTTAATAAAATGTACTAAATAAATATTAATATTCACTTCGTGCATGTAATAATCTGTTTTCCAATTTGCAGTTTATTTGTATTTGTGCAGTTTAGTCCCTGAACTATTAATGTATTTGAGATTAGCAATCAAACAAATGCATTTTGTATTTAATTAAAACTAGAATAAATATATTTATGGCAGGTATGGCAGTGACTTTTTCTTATACATTATTTAAATTTAAACTATTATTATTCAAATTATTTTCTACAAATAAATGAAATAAATAAAGACTGAAAGATGGTTTGCTCTTTTATTCTTTAATGCCTGTAAGTGATTTCTGGATTGGATTAATTTTAAATGGTTTAATATGTTCTTGGGGAACCAGTTGAATTTTGTTTATTGAAAGTTCAACTCATAATAATAAAGTTTGATTGCAGGAAATGTACCATTATATATATGGGTACTTAATTACTTATTAATTTTTTTTTCAGGATTCGGATTGCTGAACTTTTATACCATAAAACTAAAAATAATTGTACTGTCTTGTGCCTAACAATTTACTAACTATTATTGACTACTTAAGCGTCTGTAACCGGGTCAAGTCTATCATACCCGCCGTATCTGGGATCCCTGTTTAGTCTTGGCCGTACATTCTAATCAATCAATTAATCAGTCAATTGTGAGGGTTGGGGTTAATTTCTGTTGAAAAAGTTTAACTTTTCGTATTTGGTCACTACCATCACAAGCCTGACGGCCGGTCCATGATTCTTGTTTAAAAATTTTGATTTTGGGCCGGAAAGAGATCAGTTTTATTAATAAGAAAAGAAGTATTCCCTTCTTTGGCCCGATTGACAGGTTCCATTCGATGTTGCATTGATTTCACCGAAGTTTTCACAAAAACTTGAGTTATCGCCTCCCATTCGTCTCCGATCGCCTGTTGCAGCTCTTAGAGACTCGTTGAAGCAATTCTTCAATGCAACATTGCACTGAGAGAAATTATAACCCACAGAGATATATTTTCATATATTTGTATATATAAATATATCTCGTTTCGGAACAAGAATATTTTATATCTTTAAAAACGAAAAATATATCAAATTTTTTATAACGTTTAGAGACATAAACATATCTCTCTTAGCTGGGTATATATTCCTCAAAGTTAAAACAAATACTATATCATAAAAAAGGACCTTATTTTATGACTATACCATAAATATGCACTTATAAAATAGATAAAAATATTTCTCATGTAAGAATTTGAATACCCCATTGCAATAAAATTCACGAGATATGCGATTATACTATTTGAGATATATTTTTTATGGAACTTAGTTAATTTTAATACACACACATGCGTCTAAATTTTTTTCCAAATCGGTCAAATGTTGCAGATAAATCAATATATCTATATGGAAAAGAATTTTTTTTTCAGTGTGTGCATATCGCTCTCCTTGTCTTCTTTATACTCTTCCGCGTCCATCGGTGTCATACAAACGCCTCTGCAAATTATGGCCTTAGGTTTCTATGGTGCTTTGTCAAAATAGGTATCTTAGCTTTGGGCGACCTTTTAAACCATTTTCTCGAAGAACATTTCGAACATTTCGAATTGTTTCATCACAAATATTAACATTTGACTATTTTCCGTTTCAACGAATTAAAGAGTGCAGATTTTCATCCTGGTAAGCGTTTCTCTGGCAAATTCTCTAGCTCTTTCCACCCAAATCATACCGCCAGGATTACAAAAACGTGGTTCTAAGAAAACGATATCCGAGTTCTCGATTGGCTCTGCAGGGCTCGGACTTCAACTCCATAGAACACTTATGGAGTGAGCTCAAAAGGGTCTTAACAACAGGTTTTTGGTTTAGTTTTTAAAAAGGTGAACAATTGCTCTTGCGAATAAACATCCTTTAAATTTGGTTTGGCTATTATTTTTGATTTAAAATGCAGACGTGTTTGCGCATCACTAACATCAAGTATGTATTTTAATGCAACCAACTTCTGAGCCCTATTTCAACCTGCACGCATCTAATAACATTGACGGCATCCAACGAATTTTGATAAATACGATATGATTTTTTTCAGGGAGGTGCTATTCGTAATTCTTTCAAATTTATTTTTATTTTTACCGTATTAGCCTAATTAAATTGGATGGTAAAGTTAAAGAATTTTCATTCCAATTTTGTGAATTATTTCATTCAAACTGACACCAATAAAGAAATCATAATTAGGCGCAACCAAATTTGCGTTGCCATTTTCGCCATACAAAAAAAGTAGATATAATTCGTTCAAACAATTAAAACAAGCAAATTACTTTTTATTAGAAATCTACTTTGTTTATGCATGTGAAGTTACTACTAAAGTTTTCATAGTAAACAAATTAGCAAACACTTTACATGTTTATATAGCAGTGTGAAGTTTTTACTAGGTCTATGCTAAACGTTTATATGTGTTGGTGCATATCAAAATGATACCTGTATTAAGCGGAATGAATGTAACTTTTAATTTATTAGTTTTATTTTAAATATTTGGCAGTTATCTTTAAAATAAACCATTCACTAATAAGAATATTGCGGTTAATAAAAGTTAAAAAAAAAAATAACTCGAAAATCGGTATCCGAACTACATAAGGAAGAATTATTGAAATCAAATGAGATAACCGGAGAAATTATAATCCACACACGGGTAAAATGGGTGGGATAATAGAAAAATTACAAAAATAATACCAAGCTCCAAAGGCAGGGAACTTCTATTTTTAACGGAAATGGTAACAAATATAATGAGAGTGCTTAGGACCACAATAGATATTTATAGATATTTAAATATAACCTGAGGAATATGATTTATTAGTTGGGGTTCACGTTAGTAAGAAAAATAGTGAGGACATTCTTATCTAGGGATGAGAACAATTTATAGAATTTTGTATTATAACCAAAAATATATTAAAAATTGTTAGATCAACTGAGATATGCCTAGAGACCTCAGGTATATTGGGTGCTAATTATGGGGACCATTTCTGTTAAAAAATATATTCAGTTGCTCCCCATTCAGCGAAGGGGACAGTTAATCAAATTTTGTAGTATGATAGAATATAATAATTTTTTTTAGGCCAACTTAGATATCCCTAGAGATCTAAGCACAACCTCAGGTATATGGGGTGTTAGTTGGGGATCATTTCGGTCAGAAAATATATTCAGATGTTACCCATTCATTGGAGGGGCAGTTAATAAAATTTTGTACTAATTATAATAAAAAAAATTAGACTATCTGAGATATTCCTAGAGATCTAAACACAACCTCAGGTATATGCAGGTAATAAAATGTTGTATTATGACCGAATATAATAAAAATCCTTGGCAATCACAACCGGCAATAGCGGTTACCTTTTGTATCGTAGTGGCTCTACAAAGAATGGCGCCTGAACTGGATAACGTTGAAAGTCAAAAATAAGGACGTGTGAGTCAACGTATTCGCAATTGCTTTCCAAAACATGCAAAGCACATTGAAATGTTGAGTACTGCAATTCTGTCAAGCCGGTCAGTCACGAAAGGAAGCGACCTGGCTGCATTTGGTATTGCAGCTCCTGACGCCAAGGATGAAGTTTCACTATATCAGGTGGGAAGATATGTCACCAGGAATGAGGCAGTTTGGAGAATTTCACTGTGGTCCATTTAGTTGTGCACTTGGATAATGTGCAATGGGGTTATTTCACAGCAGAAAACTCAGCGCAGAAAGCAGAACGACCACCCGTATCAACGCTAATTAGCTTCTTCAAAATGACGAATCAGCGGATGTATTTTCCAAGCACGACATTAGACTTTGGCAATGACTTGTTCAGGTTGACGCTTCTGGTGGTTGACTGGCCTTATTTAGGCCATAATTCACAATCTCTAAAGAAGAATTGATCACGAAAGTGTTTCCGAATATTGGTGTAAATCACAAAAACGATGTTTGCTTGAGTAAACGAGCCATTTTAGCAGTGAAAAATAAGGACGTAGAGGATTTAAATATAAAAATATAAAGTAAAATCGCTGGCCAATTGCATTCATTTAAGTCGAATAATTCCATTACAGATCGAGATGAGGTCGTCAATTATCTAATTGAACTCCTGAATTCATTAGGATTTGCCAGGAGTGCCGTTGCACAATTTGCAGCTCATGGTCAGTTCGGTGATAATCATGTTGCACAACCAAAACTATGCAATGGAACAAGACTAGCTGTTAAGCTATGATGAGCTTAAATAATAATATCTTAGGCCAGCTAACCTCAGGTATATGGAGTGTAACATGAGGACAAGTAACAAAATAGAAATGTCAGTTAGAAAATATATTCAAGAACTACTGATCCAGAAGATTGGACGTTTTATAAAATTTGGTATTATTATGAATAATTCTAAAGCAAATTGTGATATCCCTGATGATCTGACTACAGGAATAAGGATTTATGGAGTATTTCAGATAGAAATAATAATCCATGTTATACTTCATATATACTTGAGGATGTGTTTAGATATTAAGGCATATCTCAGTTGGTTTAAGAATTCTCAATATGTGGTACCGTGAGCTACCGCAAGGAAACACATGAAATTTCTGTGGAGAAAACGACATTTCAAAATAAAACTAATGTAGGATTTAGAAAGTTAAACAAATTGATTGTTAGCCTGAGAATTTTTATTATATTTGGTCATAATACAAAATTTTATTACCTGCCCCTCCCATAGAAGGGGAGCAACTGAATATATTTTCTAGCAGAAATGGTCCCCAACTAACACCCCATATACTTGAGGTTGTGTTTAAATATCTAGAGATATCTCAGTCAGGCAAAGAATTTTTATTATATTTGGTCATTTAAAAATATATTTTATGAGCCAATAATAGTAAATATAAGGTTTTTTTATTGGTATATGGCACATATATAAAATTAAAATAATTATTTGCTGAGCTTTCGATGTCAATTCGACATCATTATCTAAGCTAATGAAATTTTATTAAACAAAAGTTTTCCGTTACAAAATATACAGAGCCTATACAGTAAATTTTATATAAATACAACATGAATAGAAGGTATATTTAAAAATTATATAAAAAATGATTTGAATTTATAAAATAAAATAAAAAATGCAAATATTTAAAATAAATTTAGAATTTTTAAAAAATATAAGGAAGACAAAAACAAATTAGACAAAATAATCATAAACATTTCCAATATAAGCATAATCATTATTAATATTTATCGAATTAGTACTAGATTTAATGTACAGCATTTCCAAAATTGACCTCTTTCTAAAATTTCGTTCTTTATCAAGAACCTTGACATTATCTAGATTAATTATATGACCAGTATTTTTCAGATGTGTTGTAAGTGCACTCGTACTTTGTTCGTCATCGTTCTTTACGCCGTTTTTATGTTGATACACACGTTTTTCTAAAAATTGTTTGGTTTGACCAATATAAACAACATTAGAACCACATTTAACTTGATAAACTAAATTTGACTGTTTTTTAACGGTATTGGATCTTTGAGTTTCGAAAAAATGGAATCTTTTAAAC
The DNA here is from genome assembly GCA_932526605.1 of Nephrotoma flavescens. Classification (NCBI taxonomy): domain Eukaryota; kingdom Metazoa; phylum Arthropoda; class Insecta; order Diptera; family Tipulidae; genus Nephrotoma; species Nephrotoma flavescens. The sequence continues at coordinate 272,296,222 of OW052221.1, read as the reverse complement.
TAATTGATGAGTTACCAACAATTTTGAAATTATAATTTTTAAACAAAAGTTTTATTTTTTCATACAAAATGTTTAATATATGGAATAGATAAATAATTTTGAACATCATTACTAAGCCGAATATTAGAATTACTAACAAAATGTTTTTGTTTCCAAAAACTTTTATTAAATAATGTTGCCGGATAATGGTTATGTAAAAGAGTTTCTTTCAAAATTTTTATTACGGAATTTTTTGTCTGAAAGTTTTAAGATTTTTTGAGCCAAAATATTTACTGTATTAATTTTATATGAAGTAGGAAGCCAAGAATGAAAATTTAGATATCTGCCAGACCAACTATCTTTATGATACCAATCGAAAGAAATTTTGCCATCAGGTTCGTGAATCAAAAGTAAATCTAAAAATGCAATTTTGTTGTATATATTTTGTTAAAACTATCTAAAAATATATCAATTTTATATAGCCGTAATAATATCATCCACATAACGATAATAAAATACAGGTTGAATATCTAAAGAATCTAAAGCTAATCTCTCTAAATTTTCCATTACCAAGTTAGCTAAAATTGGACTTATGGGAGAACCCATTGGAGAACCAAAAATTTGTTTATAATTAATATTACTAAAAGAAAATTCTGAATTATTTAAAACAATGCCTAAACCTTCAAGAAATTGAACTTTCGTTAGTTTGGATTTTGCGTTCTTTTTAATGTTTCTCCAATTTTTACTGATAATATCCAAAACTAACTGACTATCTACATTTGTAAATAATGAAATTACGTCTAAAGAAATTAAAATACAATTTGGAGGTATAATAACGTTTCGAATTTTATGTTTGAAATCATCGGAATTTAGAACAAAAGAAGAAGTTTTACCTACACTAAATTTAATAATATTACTCAAAAATGCCGATAAACTGTACGTGGGGCCATCTATAGAGCTCACGATAGATATATATGGTATATCAGGTTTATGGATCTTGGGCAAACCATATAATTTGGGTACAATAGGTGTATAACTTGTTAATTTTTTCTTTGTCAAAACATCAATATTACCTGAATTTATTGTAGTTTGGATAGGTGTCGAATTATTTTTCACTAACTGTCGGTACGTGGTCTCATCACTTAGTAAACCATTCATTTTTTCAACATAATCACTGCGTGTTGATAAAGATAATGATGTCGAATTGACATCGAAAGCTCAGCAAATAATTATTTTAATTTTATATATGTGCCATATACCAATAAAAAACCTTATATTTGGTCATAATAAAAAATTTAATTAACTGCCCTTCCTCTGGATGGGGAGCAACTGAATATATTTTCTAATAGAAATGGTCCTCAACTAACACCCCATATACCTGAGGTTGTGTTTAGATCTCTAGGGATATCTCAGTTAGGCCGAGAATTTTTATTATATTTGGTCATAATACAAAATTTAACTGCCCTTCTGCTGGATGGGGAGCAACTGAATATATTTTCTAACATAAATGGTCTCAAGTTAACACCCCATATACCTGAGGTTGTGTTTAGATTTCTAGGGATATCTCAGTTAGGCCGAGAATGTTTATTATATTTGGTCATAATATAAAATTTAATTAACTGCCCCTCCTCTGGATGGGGAGCAACTAAATAAATTTTCTAACAGAAATGGTCTCCAACTAACACCCCATATACCTGAGGTTGTGTTTAGATTTCTAGGGATATCTCAGTTAGCCTGAGAATTTTTATTATATTCTGTAATACTACAAAATTTAATTAACTGCCCTTCCCCTGGATGGGGAGCAACTGAATATATTTTCTAACATAATCACATAGCCATTATTGTGTTAGCTCTTACCATACAATGAGTATTCAGAATTACATAAAATTCGAGAATCACTACAAAAATTAGTACTTTTGACATAATGATTTATCACACTCACTTAGCTCGTACTTATTAAATGTGAAATAAAATAAAAAAAAATTTGTTTAAATAATTTTTTGCGCTGCGTGCATACATCTTTCATGCCTGTAATTAAAAATACATGTTATTGATTTTATAATTAGATTTATGAAAATTGCAACAATTCCACAACAACAGTTCTGTTGTTAAACTAGATGCACTTAGTTATTATCTACGTTAGGAATCATGTAGTTCAATAAACAAGTTGATATCTGATCAACGGCGGAGCCAGATATTTCTCGAGGAGGGGTTTTAATGCAAAATTTGTTAGTAAAATATTTATTTTACAGCACTTACGGCAATTTATTAATTGTGTGGTTTTTTGGTGACAGATTTCTAGGAATACTTAGTATCTCCAATTCGAAAATTGTATCCCGCAAGTAACACTTGAGTTATTTTTACCATATTGGCCTAATTGAATTGGATGGTAAAATTAAAGAATTTTCATTCAAATTTTGTGAATTATTTCATTCAAACTGACACCAATATTGACATCATAATTACAAAATAAGTAAAAATAATTCGTTCAAACAATTAAAACAAGCAAATTACTTTTTATTAGAAACCAACTTTGTTTTACAATGCATTACCATTATATTATTATTAAAAATATGATTTTACAATCTTCATAACAAGGCTGTGATTTGAAAACACTGCTTCGTCGGCCTTGTTTTGCACGATCAAATCCAATCTCCAATATTCATTTGACAATAATATTTGCGGTGGTTTGGCATCAATTAATAAATTTTTTATGTAGTAGACACCTGTTGGAATGGGACAAGTTCTGTCCTGGGGAAGGTTTGAGGGTTTCAACAAAACGTCATAAAATTCTGATTGCGTTAAAAAATCGCAACAATTGTCTCCTGGTATTGAAAATATTTTACGGTACTCATTACCTTGGCGTGCTGACAATGTAACTTCACATTTTAATTTATTATCGAGTGGTAAAACAAATGTGAAATTATAATTTAAAGCATATGCAGTTTTATTGTATCGGGCTATTCGGCCCGAACAATCTTTACTAAAACGGCTATTTATTTCATGAATAAAAAACTGTTCTAGCTCGACATTAGTATTCATCTGCAAAAGAATAATTTTATTGTATGATTATTAGCCATTATTGTGTTAGCCCTTACCATACAATGAGTATTCAGAATTACATAAAATTCGAGAATCACTACAAAAATTAGTATTTTTGACATAATGATTTATCACTCTCACTTCGCTCGTACTTATTGAATGCGAAATAAAATAATGAAAAAATCGTTTAAATAATTTTTTGCACTGCGTGCATAAAACTTTCATGCTTGCAATTAAAAATACAATTTATTGATTTTATAATTAGATTTATGAAAATTGTAACAGTTCGACAACAACAGTTGTTAAACTAGATGCGATTGGAATTCATGCAGTTCAATAAATATGTCGATATCTGATCAGCGGCGTAGCCATACATTTCTCGAGGAAGGGTTTTAAGGCAAAATTTATTAGTGGCGCATTTTTTTATTTTACGTTTGTGTCATTTTTGTTGGTGACAGCACTTTTCTATAGGAATATTTATTAGCTCTAATTCGTTCAGTCGTTTCTCGAAAATCTTAAGTAACAATTGCGATTTACAAATTTATTTTTGTAAACAAAAATTTACAAATATATGAGTATATTTAATATTTATAGCTTTACAGAATAATAAACATACAGTTCTGGGGAAAAAATTGAGCAAACATATTTTATTGCAAATTGGAGTATTTTCTTGCTAAAATTTTAAAACTTTTGAAACCAATTGGCTTATTGTTTCGTTTTAAATACATTTAGAAAATAATTGTTTGAAAAAAATAAAATACGGGCAAAACCCCGAAAAATGCCAAAATATTCAAAATACGTTGATTGGAGTTAAAGTAATGGAATAAATTAAACACCAATTTTTTAATTTTTTTTTTGTTTTTATTGATTTATAGAAGTTCTATCTTTAATATTAATATTTTGTTGGACCGTCTTTTGTTTTTATTACACCGGTACAACCCCGAAACTGATGTATTATGTAAAATTGGCAAAGCAATTATTTTATTTTAAGCCTATACCGTTCTTGGTCGTTGGGGGGCAAAGTCCTAGATTCATAAGTCCACGCTGGTGCTCCCTAAGTAACTCCAAATAAATCAAGCGGTGGATACTACATGTCAGGGCGACCCATTGTTGCCTCAAAACCAATACCAAACCAGCGTCTGTTTTCCAGGTTAGGAGCGGCTGAAGCGACGTCTGTCTTGTATTAAGCGGCTTGCTATTAAAATTTGTTCAAGGTAGGATCTTAAAATTAAAATTCTTACCTTTTTATGTGACCCACACACGTAGCAAGCGGGTTGAGCGGAAGGCCAACAACCTTCCCTCATAAAAACAACTAAGTTATGAACCCTTATCAGTACACGAGAACTGTCGTGAGGTTCGGACGTAAAGTATAACAAACGAAAAGTGCAGTGTTAGTGCTTTTTAACTTGTTATATCTTTTCTCAATTGTGTGAATGGTTTTATAACTAAATACACACGGTGCAAAAAAACTAACATAAAATTGTAACTTAATTGATGTAAGCGTGATGGGGCTTTTTTCCCCAAAAAAACTTCTTCAAACATCGAACGCCAAACAAAATCTACAACAAACTTGAACCAGTTTCATGTAGAAAGTATAAATATGACAAGTGCAAGTGTAAAACAAGTGGGCAAAATTCAGCACAGCCCAAAGAAAACACCTATGCCAATAATTAAAAGTGCTTCTTCGACAGAATTAATTATACCGCAGTTTAAAAATCAAAATCAAAACCGCGATGAAAAAATTAATTCATCAGCAAATTTAACAATGCAGTATGAAAATAATAGTAATGAACTCAGTGCGATGAACTCTAGTGACCGTGGTCAGTGCGAAAATAACCTAGTGCAAACGGGAATGGATAGGTATATCACTGTTCAATCTAAAAGAAAACGTAGCCCGAGATCTGCCCAGTTTGCTGGCAGGAGTAAAATGACACGGACTGAAGGAGGTGTTAACCAAATACCTCTTAACAATCGATTCTCTAGACTAGAGGTCATTGACCCCAATGCAGGGCCAAATTCGAAAACTGAGAAACCGCCTCCAATTTATTTAAGGGAAGCATCTAACAATGAATTGGTTAACAACATCGCAAAATTAACAGATTCTAAATTTTATGTTGCCCCGCTCAAACGAGGTAATATAAACGAAACAAAGATTCAAACTTTCGAAATCGATGGCTTCAGAGCCCTAGTTAAACATTTCGACGAAGTTGGTAAAAAATATTACACATACCAGCTAAAAAGCCAAAAAGGGCTGACTGTTGTGCTAAAAGGAATTGAAAGCTGCGTAGATGTTAGCGACATACAAGCTGCACTTGCTGCGGAAGGTTTCCATGCCAAATCCATTGGTAATATAGTCAACCGTGAGAAGGTACCTCAACCAATGTTTCGTTTGGAACTAGAGCCAGAGGAAGAAAAGTCGAAAGGAGTTCATAAGATTTACAACTTAAAATATTTGTTACATCGCAAAATCGTAATTGAAGAACCTAAGAAGAGGTCTGGACCAGTTCAATGCATAAAGTGCCAAGAATACGGACACACGAAAGCATACGGCGCCTTAAATGAAGTTTGCGTTATTTGTGGTGAACTCCACGACTCCAAACAGTGCGAAAAGTCTCGCAATGACCCATCTGTGAGACGTTGTAATAACTGCGGTGAAAATCATACTGCAAACTACAGGGGTTGCGCAGTGTATCTGGACTTAAAACGCAAAATAAACCCTAAAATGAGAGCTGAGCAACGAATGCTGAATATGCAATTTAATCAAAGGGCCATGTTACCAAAAAATACAATAGTCACCAAATCAACGAGTGCAAACACACAAAATGATAACTTGGAGACATTTGTCAGCAGTTTTGCACAGCCAGGTGTTTCTTATGCAAATATCCTAAAAGGTATCAAATCAAAACCCAAAGTTCATTTTAATGAGAATGACCTAATTATTCATACTACGGTAATTAAATTAACCGAGACTATCCAAAGTTTCATGATGATGATGGAAAGACAAATGAGCATGATGATGCAAAATATGAATACGCTTATGCAAATTATAGTCAAAAATCAAAAATTTTAATTCTTAAAATAGCCATTTGGAATGCGAACGGGCTCTCGCAATATAAAGCTGAGGTACAAACATTTCTTATCGAACAAAATATAGACCTCATGTTAATATCTGAAACACACTTCACAAAACAAAATTTTTTTAATATTACCGGCTATTCCGTTTATGACACCAAACATCCGGATGGAAAAGCACACGGCGGCACTACAATCTTAATAAAAAGAAGATTAAAGCACTACGAGCTCCAGAAATATGCTAAAGATCACATCCAGGCTACAACTGTCAGTTTGGAAGAATGGTCTGGGAAATTTTTAATATCGGCTGTCTACTGTCCACCAAAACACGCAATTAAAAAACAGCAATTTATCGATTACTTTAACCAGTTGGGAATCAAATTTCTAGCAGGGGGTGATTACAACGCTAAACATGTGCAATGGGGTTCGAGGTTGACGTCACCGAAAGGAAAGCAACTCTACGAAGCAAAACGAGAAACACCTTGATTATTTATCATCTGGACATCCACATATTGGCCTACAGATAGAAAGAAAATTCCTGATTTAATAGATTTTTGTGTAATACGAGGAATAGCATGCACAAGTCGTTGACTGTTATGATTTATCATCAGATCACTCACCAATAATAGTAAAACTAAGTACCCAAGCATTAAAAACTGAACCACCACAACGTTTAACAAACAAGCTAACGAAATGGGTTCTCTATAGAAACATAGTAGATGTAAATTGTCATCTTGATGTTCCACTTCGCACACCAGAAGACATTGATGCCGCGATAGAAAACTTACGTCAAATAATGGAAATGGCTGCAAAAAAAGCTACTCCGGAGAACAAAAATTCCGAAAAAATATAAGGCTTTGTAACATTCAAAATTTATTAGCAGAGAAGCGGACAATTCGGCGGCTATGGCAGCTTCACCAATCTCCTTTGCATAAATGGAAATTAAATAGAGCTATTAAAGCTTTGAGAGAAGCAATACGGGAAGAACAAAATTTAGGAGTACAGAATTACCTAAGTGAGCTCACAGCAACAAAAACAACAGATTACTCACTGTGGAAGGCAGCAAGAAATTTAAAAAGGCCAGAGCTATCGAATCCACCGATAAGGAAACCAGATGGTCACTGGGCCAGAAGTGACTTAGAAAAGGCTATCGCTTTCTCTAACCATCTACAAAAAGGGTTCACCCCAAACGAACAAAATAATGATTACGTACTACCACATCTTACGAGGGACGGGTCGAACCCAAATCTAGTAAAATTTAAATGGAAATGCGTCAAAACGGTTATCAAAAACAGTATAAATCCTAAGAAAGCGCCGGGTCATGATCTAATAACTGGAAAAATGATCAAAGAATTACCAGATAGATGCATAAAATATATAACATATATTTTTAACGCGATTATGAGATGTGGATACTTTCCCCAAAAATGCAAAATATCTCAAATTATCATGATTCCTAAGCCAGGTAAAGACGAAACCCAAGTCTCGTCGTACAGACCAATAAGTCTACTTCCGATAATTTCAAAGCTTTTTGAAAAGATGCTACTACAAGAACTAATACCTATATTATCTGAAGGTCGCATTATACCAGATCACCAATTTGGATTTAGAGAGCAACATGGCACAATAGAACAGGTGCACAGAATTGTAAATACAATTAAGGTTTCCTTAGAAGAAAAGAAATATTGCTCGGCAGTTTTCTTAGATATTGCGCAAGCTTTCGACAAAGTATGGCATGAAGGATTAAATTACAAAATTAAAACTCTTTTGCCTAAACAATTTCATGCAATTCTTGAAAACTACTTAGCCCAAAGGATGTTCCCAGGTGAAACAAAATACGGCCACTACTGATCTAACCGAGACAAAGGCAGGAGTACCGCAAGGTAGTGTATTGGGACCTGTGCTATACTTGTTATTCACAGCTGACTTACCAATAACTGAAAAAATCGTCACTTTAACTTTTGCTGATGACACAGCTATATTATTTTCACACAAAAATCCTCAAACAGCATCGAGAGAATTACAAGAACATCTACACAAAATAGAAGATTGGCTAAAAACTTCTCGGATAAGGACGAATGAATGTAAATCAACACATGTAATATTCACACTAAATAAACGTACATGTCCAGCAGTAAAATTAAACAATATCACAATTAATCAACAAACAAACGTCAAATATCTCGGTCTTCATCTCGATAGAAGATTGACATTAAAAAAGCACATTGAAACAAAACGCAATCTATTAAAATAAAATTTTCTAAAATGTACTGGATGATCGGAAGAAAATCGAAACTCTCTCTAGACTGCAAGGTTCTACTATACAAAACGATCCTAATCCCCATATGGTATCCAACTATAGGGCTCAACTAGTGCATCAAATATAGATATCGTACAAAGAACGCAAGCAAAGATACTTCGTAGCATTACAAAATTTGTAAGCATTTAATGCCCCATGGTATATTCGAAACAGCAACATCCATAGAGACCTAGGAATCAAAACTGTTAAAAAGACAATTAAATCATGCAGTCTAAAATACCACCTGAAACTGGAATCACACCTTAACGAATTAGCTAGAGAACTACTAAGGCAACCGAAAAATGGACGGCTTCGCAGAACAGATCCTCTAGATTTAATTAACTGAGAAATATAATCTATAATTTCCGCGCATGTTAAAATGAAATTAAGTAATTAATAATAATTTAATAATAATAATGCATAATGATATTAAGTATTAACATAGGTTAAGGCTTAAGTTAAAATTTTTTTTTTAAAGTTTTTAAGAATTTCACACTTCTTGTTAGTTTCGCATAAAGAAAAATTCAAGAATAAAAAAAAAAAAAAAAAAAAAAACTGCCCTTCCTCTGGATGGGGAGCAACTAAATATATTTTATAACAGAAATGGTCTCCAACTAACACTCCATATCCCTTAGGTTGTGTTTAGATTTCTAGGGATATCTCAGCTAACATGAGAATTTTTATTATATTTGGTCATATTACAAAATTTTATTAACTGTCCCTCCCCTGGATGGGGAGCCACTAAATATATTTTCTAACAGAAATGGTGTTTACCTAACACCCCATATCCCTGAGGTTGTGTTGAGATATCTAGGGATATCTCAGTTAGCCTGAGAACTTAAATTATAATTGATCATAATATATAAAATTTGATTAACTGCCTTTCCCCGGGATGGAGAGCAACTGAAGATATTTTCTAACATAATCACATAGCCATTATTGTGTTAGTTCTTACCATACAATGAGTATTCAGAATTACATAAAATTCGAGAATCACTACAAAAATTAGTATTTTTGACATAATGATTTATCACTCTCACTTAGCTCGTACTTATTAAATGTGAAATAAAATAAAGAAAAATTCGTTTAAATAATTTTTTGCACTGTGTGCATACATCTTACATGCCTGTAATTAAAAATACATGTTATTGATTTTATAATTAGATTTATGAAAATTGCAACAATTCCACAACAACAGTTGTTAAACTAGATGCACTTAGTTGTTATCTACGTTAGAAATCATGTAGTTCAATAAACAAGTTGATATCTGATCAGCGGCGTAGCCAGATATTTCTCGAGGAGGGGTTTTAATGCAAAATTTGTTAGTAAAATATTTATTTTACAGCACTTGCGGCAATTTATTAATTGTGTGGTTTTTTGGTGACAGATTTCTAGGAATACTTAGTATCTCCAATTCGAAAATTGTATCCAGCAAGTAACACTTGAGTTATTTTTATCGTATTAGCCTAATTGAATTGGATGGTAAAATTAAAGAATTTTCATTCCAATTTTGTGAATTACTTCATTCAAACTGACACCAATATTGACATCATAATTACAAAATAAGTAGATATAATTCGTTTAAACAATTAAAACAAGCAAATTACTTTTTATTAGAAACCAACTTTGTTTTACAATGCATTACCATTAATATTATTAAACATATGATTTTACAATCTTAAAAACAAGGCTGTGGTTTGTAAACACTGCTTCGTCGGCCTTGTTTTGCAAGATCAAATCCAATCTCTAATATTCATTTGACAATAATATTTGCGGTGGTTTGACATCAATTAATAAATTTTTTATGTAGTAGACACCTGTTGGAATGGGACAAGTTTTGTCCTGGGGAAGGTTTGAGGGTTTCAACAAAACGTCATAAAATTCTGATTGCGTTATAAAATCGCAACAGTTGTCTCCCGGCATTGAAAATATTTTACGGTATTCATTACCTTGGCGTGCTGACAATGTAACTTCACATTTTAATTTATTATCGAGTGGTAAAACAAATGTGAAATTATAATTTAAAGCATACGCAGTTTTATTGTATCGTGCTATTCGGCCCGAACTGTCTTTCATAAAACGGCTATTTATTTGATGAATAAAAAACTGGTCTAGCTCGACATTAGTATTCATCTGCAAAAAGATTAATTTTGTTTAAACTAAGTTATGGTGTGATTATTAGCCATTATTGTGTTAGCCCTTACCATACAATGAGTATTCAGAATTACATAAAATTCGAGAATTACTACAAAAATTAGTATTTTTGACATAATGATTTATCACTCTCACTTGGCTCGTACTTATCGAATGCGAAATAAAATAATGAAAAAATCGTTTAAATAATTTTTTGCACTGCGTGCATAAAACTTTCATGCTTGCAATTAAAAATACAATTTATTGATTTTATAATTAGATTTATGAAAATTGTAACAGTTCGACAACAACAGTTGTTAAACTAGATGCTCTTGTTTATATCTATACAATAGATTGGAATTCATGCAGTTCAATAAATATGTCGATATCTGGTCAGCGGCGTAGCCAGACATTTCTTGAGGAAGGGTTTAAAGGCAAAATTTATTAGTGGCGCATTTTTTTATTTTACGTTTGTGTCATTTTTGTTGGTGACAGCACTTTTCTATAGGAATATTTATTAGCTCTAATTCGTTCAGTCGTTTCTCGAAAATCTTAAGTAACAATTGCGATTTACAAATTTATTTTTGTAAACAAAAATTTACAAATATATGAGTATATTTAATATTTATAGCTTTACAGAATAATAAACATACAGTTCTGGGGAAAAAATTGAGCAAACATATTTTATTGCAAATTGGAGTATTTTCTTGCTAAAATTTTAAAACTTTTGAAACCAATTGGCTTATTGTTTCGTTTTAAATATATTTAGAAATTAATTGTTTGAAAAAAAGAAAATACGGGCAAAACCTCGAAAAATTCCAAAATATTCAAAATACGTTGATTGGAGTTAAAGTAATGGAATAAATTAAACACCAATTTTTTAATTTTTTTTTTGTTTTTATTGATTTATAGAAGTTCTATCTTTAATATTAATATTTTGTTGGACCGTCTTTTGTTTTTATTACACCGGTACAACCCCGAAACTGATGTATTATGTAAAATTGGCAAAGCAATTATTTTATTTTAAGCCTATACCGTTCTTGGTCGTTGGGGGGGCAAAGTCCTAGATTCATACCTCCACGCCGGAGCTCCCTGGGTAACTCCAAATAAATCAAGCGGTGTAGTGGAGACGAGCAGGGCAAATCCTGTTTATAGCCATGGATACTACATGTCATGTTGCCTCAAAACCAATACGAAACCAGCGTCTGTTTTCCAGGTTAGGAGCGGCTGAAGCGGGCGTCTGTCTTGTATCAAGCGGTTTGCTATACAAATGTGTTCAAGCTATTGCCTTAGGCCTTAAAATTTTCACCAGTATGTGTCCCACACACGTACCAAGCGGGTTGAGCGGTAGGACAACAATCCTCCCTCATAAAAACAACTAAGTTATGAACCCTAATCAGAGGGCCTCGGATTACCACATAGGATTCATTACAAACTCGACCTCAGAAATTGTACACGGACAACGATTTAAAAACGGGAACATGGAACGTGCTTACCCTTTTAAGACCTAGGATTGGGATCCATGACACCACCAATGGTTACACTACATTACAGTGGCCATAAGGACAGAGGAGAATTTGGAGTTAGCTTCCTCATCCATCGGCGCTTGAAGCATCATATCATCGATTTCCGTCTTATCGACATGCGGATATGCACCGCACGCCATATTTAAATATAAGTGCACACCGTCATCTCCGTTTAACAGCTACACACAAAAGATCGTTCGATGGAATATCGATGCTCTAAAAAACCATGCGTCACTGCAGAGTTACCAATCAGCTGTCACTGATTATTTAGACCGGCCCCATAACAATAAAGAAGCTCCTACGACGTTACTCTCAGGACAGTCCTAACAGCAGTGGCACACTATACAGGCAGCCATAACCACCGTGGCACAAAAAACCATCGGAACAAGAGCTCCGACGCCCCGCAATGATTGGTTCGATTATCAATGCCGTAGGGTCGACAAAAATAAACAAAAGCTTCGTGAAAAATGGTTGGCTCGCAACACTAGAAGCACTCTAGCAGAATATCTCCGCGCTAGGAAAGCCACGACTAAATACCATATATATAATACCACATATGTACCACGATAGGATATTTATTTATCTAGATGATTTAGTTATATATCAGCTACTCTGGTTGAGCATTTTAATTTACTTAGACTGGTCGCCACTTTTCTTAGAAAAGCTGGCCTTACCATCAATGTGGAGAAGAGCTTTTTCGTAATGAGAGAATTAAAGTATTTAGGATTCATAGTCAGTCGGAGGTATTAAAACGGATCCAGCAAAAGTAAAGACTATAAAAGGCTTACTACTCCTCTGGTACTCGTAAACCCGAACTTCTGAAGAAAATGAGCGACCAATCGCATTTATATCGAAAAAATTAAATTCCGCTCAGAAACATTATAGGATAACTGAGCTGGAGTGTCTAGCCACATTGGTAAATAATCAAGAAGGTTAGAACATATATCAAGGGCTTTAAATTTACTGTAATTACAGATCACGGCAGCTTAAAGTGGCTCTTGACGTTAAAAAAATTAAGCGGTTGACTAGCACCGTGCAGCCTCTACTTACAAGCGTACGATTTCAGTATCAAACATTAGCAGGGCTTTAAAAATGTCGTACCAGATGCTCTCTCTCGGTTTTTCAGCGAATCTGCTAAGGGATTCATTTTTGATTGGCCAAATTTCTGGATCCCGTGGATTCTACGCTCCTTGAACTCGAGAACTAAAAATATACTACCTTCCACTGCCAAATTCTCTAAGACCTCGAACATTTTCCAACTTTTAAAGTCCAAGACGATAGAATATTTATTCGTTTCGAACCAAAAATGGATACTCCACTCTAGGAGGTATGTGTGTAGAAAATATGGGTTCTCGAAAATTTAACAACAAAACTGTTGAGTGAATAGCATGATTCCGCCATGGTATAGGCATACAGTACAACACTAGAAAGATTAAGACGGTATTACTTTAGGCCAAAAATGCGGACGCAGGTGATACAATACATGGAGAATTGTGTAACATGTAAAATAACCAAAAGTAGTAATTTAATATCCAAACCCCCTTGGGTCAATTACGTTCAGTAGTGAGGCCATGGCTACGATTTTTCATAGATTTGATGGGTCCCTACCATTGCTCGAAGCGCAGGGAAATACTTACATATTGGTCACCTTCTATCAATCCTCAAAGTTTGTTTTACTGAAACCACTCTCGTCAGACAAATGTCCAAAAATACTACAATATCTCAGGAACGACGCATTTCTACTTGTTGGCGCTTCTGAGGAATCGGTGAGTCATAATGGCACCCAATTTATGAGTAAGTCATTTAAATCATTATTGAAGGAGTTCGCAGTGATACATAGGGAGGGTCAATATAGCCATTTTAGGTACTATTCGCTCATGTGTTTAATCAAGATCATCGAAGTTGGGATGAAAACCTTGCAGAAATAGCTTGTGCCCTCCTGAATTCAACCCACCAGTAGACAAAATATAGTCACCATATTACGGCCTGTTTGCGTACCATATGATTACTAATGGTAATACGTACAAACTGCTGAAGCCGGAGAACCTCTTGAAAGAGAACGAGATAGAAATTCTGCAACTAAATGACCGGGTAAATTTGATACATGCGCAAGTATAAAATAATATGAAACAGAAGAATTTTAACAAAACATTAAATGAAAAATGTTTTAAGAAACGCAAAATTTCGGGTCTAACCGAAAAATCATAAAAGAGAATAAATATAATATGCATAATTTCAAAAACAGTCTATGTTCACGGTAAAAAATTTGGTTTAATTTTAAAGCTTTTTTTAAAACCTTCTAAGTTTAGCAAATTTTTAAGATAACATAACACAAAATTTTAAACTTTTAAAAGTTTCAATAAAATTTTAAACCAACATTTTTTAAAACATATTAGTTTATTTAACTAAAAAAACTAGAAATAAAACAATTTTTTATTTAAGGTAAGGTTAGGTTAGGTTAGAGTGGCTGCTGTCGCACACTTAGGCCAATAGCGAGTTCAGAAATCCTTATCGTACACATCCAAGTACTTATGTCTTTTGTATGCCAGTGCCGGACACGAGCATAGAAAGTGATCTAAAGTCTCTTCCTCCTATTCGTTTATACAACTTCTACAAAAGTCATTCGTCTGTAGACCCAACCTTCCCGCATGTTCCCTAAAAAGGTAGTGCTCTGTCAGTATCCCTACGACCAATCCTAACAATCGTTTTCGCAGGGATACTACAGTTTTGGCCAAACCTGTTTTGCTACCCTGAACGTGAGAGTGTTGGTCCACCTCTCATTTGTCAAGGCGATTGTTTTTTTACTGAGCGCCAATTTGAGCGCCACTATAATAGGCCTCCACAGACCTGCTCTTTCCAGCTTCCACTGGAGAGTCGTACCGTACCTAGCTAGTTTGTCTGCCCTGCAGTCTCCCGTGACGTCTGAGTGACCAGGGACCCAGATTATCTGGATACTGAAATACTCACTTAACTCATTAAGAGATGATCGGTAATTCAGCGCCATCCGTGACTTAAGAGAAATCGCCTCTAGTGACTGAGTGACGCTTGACTGTCCACATAAATCACGATATCCCTCACGGATACGTCGTTATGCTCCAACCATGTCACGATTTCCCCTATCGCCACCACTTCAGCCTGATACACAATGCAGTATTTAGGGAGACGAACAGAGATATTAACATTTAGCTTCTCACCGAAGACTTCGGTTCTTACTTAGCCGTCTAGCCTAGAGCCGTCCGTAAAACATTTCATTGCCTCGTTTTCCAGTATTGATCCGTTCCTTCAGGATTCCCTCGAAAGACAGATGATCCGGAAACCTTTATTGAAGCACAACGTTGGTTTAATATAATCTAGATTCACCAGATCTTCCATTAGTGATCTTATATCGTCGAGTGTCCCGCCTGAAGACACTTCCACTAAGAGACAGCCAAGAGCCTCGTAGCCACCTTGGCTGCCATCTGTTTATCTAAAAATTCGATTGGAATAACGTGGAACATAACGTCTAAAGCACGTGTAGGTGTTATTCTAAGTGCTCCGCTTATAAGCATACATGCCGTTCTTTTCACCTTCTCCAACATCCTTATATAAGTTACCTTTTCCAGAGCCGGTAACTACACGCCCACCCCGGACATCAGCACAGGTCTTACCACTGCGGTATAGAGCCAGTGTACCAGCTCTGGTTTCAAACCCCATCTCTTCCCTATGGCGTTCCTGCACGAGTAAATGGCTATATTAACCTTATTCACCCTTTCTTCAATGTTAGGCTTCCAGCTCAACTTGCTGTCCAAGATTATGCCCAAAAATCTCGCTCTGTCAGCAAAAGCCAGTCTAATGCCATTCACAGTAGGAGTGCTAACTACCGGAATTTTATATTTCTTAGTAAATAGTACCAGCTCTGTCTTGGAAAGGTTAATCCCTTATCCACATTTGCCGGCCCATTTTGTAACGATCAGGAGTGCATTCTGCATAACGTCCGTAATCGTATCCAGAAATTTGCCTGAGACAGCAACGCTACATCATCCGCATACGCTACAACCCCATCCTTTCTTTTTCCAGTTCCGACGGTAATCCATTCACCACTGCACTCCAAAGAAATGGGGACGTTACACCTCCTTGCGGGGTTCCTCTAACCACCCGCCTTCTAATGGTGGCCTCACCCAGTTTCGAGGTAATAATCCTGCTTACCAGCATCTTATTCATCAACCTACTTATGGGGTAATCCATGTTCAAAAATGACAATCCTTTCATGATCGCCTCCATTTTTACATTATTAAACACACCGACTTCCTCTTATAGTACACATGCTCAACACTGCCCAATTCCTTGGCTTAACTTTTGTTCGAATAAGTACATCTTAATGGATGATAGAGCTATAGGCCTCAGGTCCTTTGGATAAGCCTGTGACTTTTTCTCGATTTCGGGATAAAAATTACTCTGACCTCCATTCATTTCCTGGGAATATAGACTAGTTGCAGACATCCACTGAAGATAACATCCAGCCAAGGGAGGATAGCTGCAGAGTTCCTTTGGATCTCTGTTGGTATAATCCGATCCGGGCCCACCGGTTTATAAGGTTTAAAACCGTTCAGCGCCCACAGAATTCATTCCCGGTCCACGATACCATCCACATCTGTTAATGGTATCTTTGATGAGCTCCATGCTCCATCGAGCCATCAAAGCTTCCCGAAAAATGGGTCTCAATGTTAGTAGCTAGAATTTTCCTAAGGCGAGAAGTCTCAGAGGCCGCCATCCATTCTACAACAGGAAAGTCTCCAAGACCCCCTTTGTGTCCTCCTCAACTCTTTTTTGCACTTTCTTAGGTCCCTCTTATAGGAGTCCCAATCCCGATTTCCTCTTGTGTACTCAGCTTTATTAAAGGCTGTCCTACAAGCTCTCCGATTGGTTCCCAACTCCGTGGTCCACCATGTCGCTTTCTGCCTATCCTTAGGTTTTATCAAGGGGCACACAGCATTAAATGAAAGATTGCATGCTTCTGTGACAATATCAATCATGCAATCTATTTCCTATACTGTCGCCGGAAGTCCAGGAACCTCCAGTGGCAATAGTTCCTCCAACACATCACCATATCTGTTCCAGCTTGTCCTTGTGGGACTCCTGAACGCTTTCCGGGCCACAGGTTTGATGTTGAGGTTATACGTTACATCTCGGTGATTAGAAAGCCCAGCACGAAACGATTTTACACAATCAATTTCATATAAACTGGAAAATTTCCTGAAATGCACAGCACGAATCGATATTGCTCACAAACAAATCATAAAAAAATTCTGAAACTTCCTAAATAATTTCGTAATTGGCCTTACTTCAAAATAAAATAAGTTTTATGTACAACAAATTTTTGGAATAGCCCAGCGGGAATCGATTAACTCAATTAATTTTTATTTTAAATTTTCGTGCTAACTCTAGCTAATATTTAAACCACCACTAGGTTTTACAACATTTTATTATTAAGTTTTCGTATTATTTTATTTAATAATAATAAATTTAATTATTGGACGGTGGATAAATTAACGAAATTATTATTAAATGAAACCGTTCAGTTTAATAGTACACTTAAATACCTAATATTATATTTATTATTATAATATTTTGTCGTGTACAATTTTTTAGTACTATTCAATGGAAAAAATTTTTGGTTTTGATATTTGAAAAATTTGTTGCATATTACGTACATTTTAAAAAAATTCGTGCTAACTTTCCGTGCTAGTTTCACATAGGTGTATAAATATATTTTTTCCGTGTTTAATAATCTGTTAAATATAAAAGAAATTTGTGCTAACTTTTTAAATAATACGTGAGAAATACATTTGTGCGTGCTAACTTGTACTAAAATGGCATTATTCGAGATCCAAAGCATTAGTGTTGCCTCATTGTGTGTGCTAACTTTTCGGGCCAACTTCACATACATTGGCTTTGATGCCAAGGTGACTCTTACCCTTGCCCCTAATGAGGAAGCCCACCTTCACGGTTAGAGTCACTCCCTTCTTCCGGTTTTTGAAGGATGCCGGCCCCATTATTTTTGTTCTGTTTATTGTTTTGTATGTTTCTTCTACAAGTATCGGAGAATTATTGGTCCCCCATCCGTATTTGCATTTAAGGCTTAATATAACTGGAGGTCGCCTGGTATCCAGAGGGCTCCGTTCAGGACTGGGCTTTGTTAAAAGGGCTCCCAGTCTAGCCGATAATTAGCACGGGTCGCATAACACCTTAATCCAACCCATTGGCTCCCCGAACACCACCCCCCCCCCCCTTCCTCACACCCCACCCTCCTCCCACATTCACTCACCCATTCAACTATTCATATGGATATCTCAAATAAATGGGACCCATTCCATTCGGGGGACTCACGTTAATATGGTTCCCCACTCACTACCTGGAAACCCGAGAGCGCAGGGGGCCGTGACGTTCAGTTCACTGTGGTTTGTGGTTGATGGTTTTATGACACCATCAGTTTGCCTTTCCCATACTGGGTATCATAGGCACACAGAATTTAGTGAGCACAGGATAATCACTCCTCCGTTTTCTGAAACTCTCCTCCCAGCAGAGCTGTGGTTGGGGACGGCTTATTTATTTCAACGCTAACCTACCTATCGATAGGAGATTCACTATCCACCACGTGTCACCTCCCGATAGCTGCAGCCCACCACGGGTAGACCTAAATAGTCGCATTTGACACTAGTCTCCTTTATCTCTATGATTGGCTCCACTGAAGTTAAGGTTGGGCTATCGACACGAGAATTCCTGTGTTTGCGTTCCACTGTAACTCGACCTAGACTAATAGTTTTGAGAAACATATTCTGACGTGCTTGTACCAAATCCTGATCATTGTTCAATCCGAGTTGAAGAAGTTGAACATCATGAAAATGTTTAGCACTATAAAATTTTCAGATCAGATTGGCGATGATTTCACTAATCGTGGTGAAATAAGATAAACATTTATTATTCTGCAATAAACAGGTTTTGATACCACGTGCACTTAATATAATATCAGATGGCTTCATGATTTCATGAAAATTGTAGTAAGCAGATTACTTTAAAGATTTTCGGCTTTTTTATAGACAAATATTATTTTCTATGACATTCACATGAATCAATTTATTTAGTGTGGGCTAATACACACATATAAAATGAGAAATTCCAAGAGTTTTCTGATTTGGTGATATAATTCGCTAAATCGAAATGTTCTTGTTTCATACTATAGGTGTGAAGCAAGAGGTAAATTTTTGCAGTTTGGCCGTTGCAACCTGATGAGTAGACCAACTTTTATCGGTACGAAACCAAACTGCCAAGAGGAAACTTGAGGAAGTTCTCATTTTTGTAAAGGGTTGTGTGGCTCTGTACACACAAATACCCTTGGGGTTAACGGGGGGTTGAGTGAATTTTCTACTTCTTTTTAGTAGAGTATTGTAAGTAAATGACCTCATTTTTTGGTGGCCCGAAAGGTCTCAAACAATGTGAATGTCATAGAAAATAATATTTGTCTATAAAAGGAAGAAAATCTTTAAAGTAATTAATACAGACGAATTTAAAATTTCTTAATTAGTAAGCACATTGTAAAATCTAAATAATTTTCAAAAATGTTATTCGTAATGCCCTTTGTTTTTCAATTAACAAACTCTAGCGCCATACATTACATGCAATATGTATAAAGTAACTTTTTTCGCTTATCAGAGAATTTTAACTTTTTAACTTATTACCGCTTTTAATTTCGAAAAAATACTTGAACTACTAAACTGTTAAAAATTTTATTTTAAAATTGTCAAAGTCACATGCAAAATCAAGTTTACCAGGAAATTACCTCTGGTAATTCAAATCTGTGAACTCAAAACAAAAGTCATTGCCATTTGAAAATTTAGGTTCAATTTTTTTTTAATGTCAGGTAAAAATAAACCCAAATGGTTCCATCGACAACTGAATTCGGGAAAATGTGCTTATAGTGCTAAGAGAAACAATAACTTGCGACATTGTTTACATTCTCTACATTGTCGACATCATTTTTTTAATTATTTAGAAAATTAAACATTCTCTACACGAGTAGAACATTAAATATTTACGCGGTGTAGACAAAGCTGACATTTGCAGAAGAAATTTAATTTCAACAAATTGGCATGGTAGTTGATGGATGAGACTGAATTGGCTGATGGCGATGGATGCTAGATTAAATCGACCATGTAGATTAGTTCGAAAGGGAATGGAATATTATCTGGTTGGAATATCAATTTATATTCATCGCCGCTCAGCGCTGTGGTTGGTTTTTTTATGGTTAAATTTTACTAGTGCTCGTCCTACTGATCATGCAAGGTGATGCGGGATGGAGCATGTACTCGATATACTGACAGATTTAATGACAATTGTTATTAAATCGGGGTTTTTATACACAATGAGAATTTAATTGGTGGTTAGCGTACAGTTGCAAAATCATATCACAATTGTGCCGTGTCAAACCGTTATATGCCGATGATAATTTTTCTGATAAGTAAGCACGAAAAAGAAAAAATCGGAAGTAAATCAGATAACTCATGCCGTGTGACTATGGTGCTTTTAAACCATTCAAAAATCATTATGCCTAAACTTTGATTCAATGTGAAGCCTATCTTTACTTTTGAAAGCATTTAAGGATTGCATTACGCCATATAGCTTAAATCGCTTAACTAATTGACCAAGCCATTGCCATATTACACAACAACGTGATTATTTAAATTAAATTTTCCAATTAAATATTACCTAGTTATGAACCATCGAACAAATAGAATTTAATTGGTGGTGGAGTTGACAAATTACAGATTAAGCTCAATTGACCTAATTGAATTAGGTGTTAAAATTGTCATCAAAATTAAATTAAAGATTTTTTTTTTCATCATTTAAATTGTTATGCATTATAGGTGCCATTTGTGGTACAAAGTGAGGAGATATAATTCAATATAGATTATCTATTTTTCATAAATCGGATAGTGATTATCACTTCCAAACGATTAAACACATAATTCATTAGCCTTTCAAAACAAGCTACTTACACTTTATTAGAACTCTATTTTTATTTACAATACATAACCATTATTATTATTAAACATATGATTTTACAATCTTAAAAACAAGGCTGTGATTTGTAAACACTGCTTCATCGGCTTTGTTTTGCGATATCACATCCAATCTCCAAAATTGATTAGTCAATAATATTTTTGGTGGTTTAGAATCAAGTAATGCATTTTTTATGTAGTAAACACCTACTGGAATAGGACAAGTTTTGTCCTGGGGAAGGCTTGATGCTTTTAACAGCATTTCATAAAATAGTGATTGCGTAAAAAAATCGCAACAGTCGTCCGCCGGCATTGAAAATATTTTACGGTATTCATTACCTTGGCGTGCTGACATCGTAGCTTCACATTTTAATTTATTGTCGATTGGTAAAACGAGTGTAAAATTATAGTTTAAAGCATAGGTAGTTTTATTGTATCGTACTATTCGGCCCCAAGTATCTATACTAAAACGGCTATTTATCTGATTAACAAAAAACTGTTCTAACTCGATATTAGAGGTCATCTGCAAAAAAAGATTAGGTTTGTTTAAATTATTTTATTGTGATTATTATCCCTTATTGTGTTAGTCCTTACCATACAATGAGTATTCAGAAATACATAAAATTCGACTATAATTCCAAAAATTAGTATTTTTGACATAATGGTTTATCACTTTCGCTTTGCTCACAATAAATTGAATGTGAAATATAAGAAAGAAAATTTTGTTTTAATGGTTTTTGCACTGCGTGCATACATCTTTCATGCCTGTAATTAAAAATACAATTTATTGATTTTATAATGAGATTTATGAAAATTGCAACAATTCGTCAACAACAGTTGTTAAGATGCACTGTCAGATATAAACTATCTAGATTGTGAATCATGCAGTTCAATAAACAAGTCGATATATGTGGTCAGCGGCGTAGCCAAACATTTCTCGAGGAGGGGTTTAAGGCTTAATTTATTAGTGAAATATTTATTATACGACACTTACGGCAATTTATTAATTGTGTCGCTTTTTGGTGACAACAGATTTCTTGGAATATTTGGTAGCTCTGATTCGAAAATCGTATTCTGCAAGTAACTCTTTAGACGTCTCTAATTTTGTTGTAATCGGAAGTGCGTTACCAATAATTTAAACAGTGTGTGCGCAATTGGATATTCGTATTTGTTATATAACAATAAATGTTCGAGTTTTTTGTTGGAAAATTTTTTAGTATACGAACGCCTTGAACACAAAAATCTTCGTAACTTTCTGATTTTTAAAATAAACATTGCTTAAGTGTTGATAAAAATATCAAAAACAACAAAATCTTTTCATTTTGAACATCAGGCGCGGTTTTAAAATATTAAAAAGAGAATTATCCGCACAAGCATGATTTCGACATACGGTCGGGAATATAACTCTGTCGGTAGCTCTCTCTCTCTTTCTCTCTCTCTCTCTGGCACTATATCCCATCAAGGGATTTGGCCACCTCAAATGTGGTTACATAATCATATTTTCATTTCGGATAATGAGTGATTAATTCATTGATCCTAAACCAGCCGTGAAATTTTTTCCTTGTCACCACCGGAAATCGAATTGCCACTCTGCCTGTAGCTGCCAACTCTTAACTGTTTGTTTTTAAAAACGACTTAAAATTAATGCAACTGTGAAAATGGTAGAATGATTCAGAGTCCCAATTATAAAACTTCTACAATCCAAATTTCGAGTTGGCTTTTAAGTTATGACGTTATGATCTTAAAATTGCGTGTATGTATTAGTGATTATACACATAAAAACAAACATTTAGGCGTAAATATTTGTATAAAAAAATTTCAAAAATTCCACCCAAAAGTAAATATATTGTATAATTTTAAAATGTATATCTCCAAAATCTATTGTACCAGTACGTTTAAAATACCATTAATTATATAACAACTAATAATGTGATGTAAAAACATTATACTATATATCGTAACTATAAACTTAAAATTAAATTGAAGTTTATTAAATGTTCTAGATTTCACAGATACCCTAATCGAAATTTATCGAATTGGTCATCAACCTCACCATGCTTTTATGTAATATCTAACAAATGCCAATATATGATGAATTTTTGAATTTTGTCATAGTTCTGGCATGGACAAAAATCGCCACGAAAAGTGTGAGTTATGATTTACAGTATTTTTGAAATTCAAACGAATGCCGATCGAGGTTTTGCCCGGTTCTCATCGATCCCGTTATGTTTTCCTGAAAGATATATCAAATGTCAATGTCAATGTTAATTTTCAGAATTTTGTCATAGTTCTGGCATAGGCAAATATGGCCCGAAAAGAGTGAGTTACAGTATTTGCAGAAATTTACAGTATTTTTGCAATTCAAACGAATATTAATAGGGAATTTGCCCGGTTCTCATCGATCTCGTTATGTTTTCCTGAAAGATATATCAAATGTCAATGTCAATGTTAATTTTCAGAATTTTGTCATAGTTCTGGCATAGGCAAATGTTATGTATGTATATGTATATATAGCTATATGAAATAAAGGCAGTCTTGTATATTCACTCGAGTCTTTAACATGGTGTCAGATGTGCTCAAAATTAAATATTAAAATAATAAAAAATTAAATTAAATTTGAATAATAAAAATATAATAAAAGTTTTCATAAATGTTCAATAAAAGCGTTGCAATATAAATTGTAATGAAAAACAATTAATAAAATAATTAAATGATTGATAATAAGAAAGAAATATAGCCTAAAAAATATACGAGTTATAGTTCAGTGTCAACAAATGTACTAAAAAAAAAAATGAAAGTGTACTAAAATTAAAAATACTAAAATAAAAAAAAAAAACAAAATGGATGAAAAAATTAAAAGTTTTGAAAACGCTTTAAAAAAGTTGGCGATACAAAATGAGCAATTAGTAAATGAAATGAAAGACTTGAAAAATAACAAACGGGAAAATAAACAACAAGAAAAATCATTTCATGCGTCAATACAAGTGCCACTTCCCAAACCAATTAATTTAAAGGAGGGTGACATTAAGCAAAATGTAAATTTTTTCAAAAATGCGTGGGAAAATAACATGTCAGGCACAGGACATCGTCATTTCCATCGAATTTGCTCAATTGACTTATAATTGAATTAGGTGCTAAAACAATTTACATCAGGACCACTTTATTTCATAAACACTTAACTCATTCGCCAGCAAATCAAAACCAATCAAAACCAGCAAAAATTACACTTTATTAGAATTCTACTATTATTTACAATACATTACCATAATTATTATTAAAAATTTCATTTTTCAATCCTAAAAACGATGCTGTGATTTGTAAACACTGCTCCATCTCCTTTGTTTTGCTATTTGACAATAATATTGACGGTGGTTTGGCATTAATTAATAAATTTTTTATATAATAGACACCTGTGGCACTATTCTGGTAATTCCCCGAAAATAGGAAATTGGGGAAAGATTTTATATGTAATTTCAGTTCAAATATTTTTTTCCGGCCTACTAAGAAGAAAAGTTTGATGCAAATATTTATAAATTGGGAATAATTTTTCCATATCTAAATTGGCTGGAAAAATTATTCCCAATTTTATTTTGTTTTCAAAAAAATTACCACTAGATTTTTACCTCAGTATGCCAGAAAAAAAAATTATAATAGAAATTACATATAAAATCTTTCGCCAATTCCCTATTCACAGGGAATTACCAGTGTAGTGCCACTGGTGGAATCAAACAGGTTCTGCCCTGGGGAAAGTTTGAGGGTTTCAACAAACTGTCGTAAAATAGTGATTGCGTAAAAAAATCGCAAGAATTGTCCTCCGGCATTGAAAATATTTTATGGTATTCATTACCTTGGCGTGCTAACATCGTAAATCCAGATTTTATTTTACTGTCGAGTGGAAAAACGAGTGAAAAATTATAATTTAAAGCACACTTCGTTCTATTATATCCTTCTACTCGGCCCGAACAGTCTTTATTTATTATTCGGCTATTTATTAGATTAAAAAAAACTGTTCTAGCTCAATATTATTGTTTATCTGCGACAAAAATTAAGGTTGTTTAAATTTTTTGTGATTATTTAATCATAGTTAGCCCTTAAAATACAATGAGTATTCGGAATTACATAAAATTCGACTATAATTCCAAAAATAAGTATTTTTGACATAATGGTGTTGAATGCTGAATATAAGTTTCATTCCTGTAGCGCAAGGTGTCTGTAACTAAAATTATAATTTATTGAATTTATTACGAGATTTGTGAAAATTACAACAATTCGACAACAACAATTTTTAAACTAAATTAACTTAGTTTATCAAGATTAAGAATCATGTATAGTTCACTAGATGTGTGGGGTTTAAGGCCATATTCATTAGTAGCATATAGCTCTAATTCGTTTAGACGTCTAAGAGTTCTGCTGTAATCGGCATTGCATTACCAATATTTTAATGGGCTAGATATATAGACGAAAACGAAACAGACTGAAACGAAATGAAACGGAAAGACGATAGACGAACTAATGAAAATGTGTATGAAAACTAACACGGAAAAGAAATGCGTGTGTATGAAAACTAACACGGAAAATCCATTTATGGCAAACTAAATAGAAATACACAAAATATATAAATTTATACCAAATATAAAATATTTTGACAATTTGACGTAAGTGCTAGTAAGGATAACAAAAAAACATTACCGATAATGTATAACCTCAAAGACGAAACGAAAGCAAATTGAATTGAATCTATAGAAGCCCGTTTTTGTTTCGTTTCTTCTATGTAATTATTTTAGTATGTTTTTATGTATTCCGTTCGTTTCGTTTCGGTCCGTTACGTTTTCGGCTATATAACTAGCCCATAAATTGTGTATTCGCAATTGGAAATACGTATATAAATTTTCGAGTTCTTTGTTGGAAAATTTCTTCAATATACTACGTGCGCCTTGAAAAACAAAAGTTCGTATACTTTTCATTTAATAATAAACATTTATAAGGTTTTAATAAAAATTCCGAAAACAACAATATTTTTTCGACCTCTTCATTTTGAACGTCGAGTACTTCATTAAAAATTACAGAAAAGGAAATTATTCGAAACAATTCGCATTTCAAATAGGTGGTATAATCAGATGGAGTCAAGCCCAGAGAACACACCGCATGCTGTCCAGCCTAAACTCATCTTTTTCTTGATTGATTTAGCTGTATGGACCAGTATTGTCATGCATCAATGTCACCTTTAGCCTTCCTTGACTCATAAACGATCTTTTTTTCTCCAGAGAATCACTTAGGATTATCGTACAAAATACACTTTTCATCACTCGTAATGATTTTGTGAAAAAATTCTTTCTTTTGTACCGAAGTAAATTAAAGCAGATGTCAACTCTTCTGTTTGGTTGTCTTCGGACAACTTATGTTTCTAAATTTTTTCCATTGCATGCAATCGAAGTGATAATGCTTGGTGAGTAACTCCTAACTGTTCTGCAAGCTCCTTTTGGGTTTGACACGGATTTTCATTCAGTAAAAATTTAAATTCTTCGTCCTCATATTATTTTACTGCACCTGTGGCACTATGCTGGTAATTCCCTGGGAAAAGGGAGTTGCAGAAAGATTTTATATGTAATTTCTATTTAAAAAAAAAATCTGGCATACTGAGGTAAAAAGCTAGTGGTAATTTTTTTGAACACAAAATAAAATTGGGAATAATTTTCCCAGCCAATTTAGATATGGAAAAGTTATTCCCAATTTATAAATATTTACATCAAACTTTTCTCCTCAGTAGGCCGGAAAAAAAAACATTTTAACTGAAATTACATGTAAATTGTTTCCCTAATTTCGTGTTTTCGGGTAACTACCAAAATAGTGCCACTGGACGTGGATTATCCTCAAGACAAGAATTGCCATCACATTCTTCAAATTGTTAATCTTAAGAAAGTTAGGGCTATGTGACGCCACTCTACTAGCGAAATTAATGGATACAGTACAACGAAACATGAAGATTGATAAAATCCCAACATATTTTTGGTCAGACTCGATGACTTAGTTGGGTGAAAAAGGCGCCCACAAATGTAAAACATTTGTGTCTATACGTTAAATCTCTCGACAACCCAGCAAATTGTGCTTCCAGAGGCATCGATGTAAATCAACTCACCACTAAAGATGTCGTATGTTGAACATCCTAGGTATTAGAAGACACATCTATCCAGATGGAACAAAAATCATGCGTGTAGAAACTGCAACGGCAACAGTTGGACACATATTGGACCGACCATATGTTCGGATGTTAGAAATGTTCAGATTTTAACACAATAAAAAGAATTATGGTGTACGTAATGAGGTTTATCAATAAATTTCAAAAAGGAACAACTGAAGAGAAAAGAACACCAACGGCAAGAAAATTAAAAATGTCTATGCACATTTTAATCCAACAAGTGCAAAGAAAACACTTCATGAATGAAATACGCGATCTCACAAATCCATTATCTCCATTTTAAGAGAGGATATTTTACGAATTGGTATATACTAGTTCAAAATACGAGTTCAGCGATCTGACCATCGAAGCATTCAGTTTAACGACAACGGCTCTAATTTTGTAGGTGCCCAAAACCAACTTAAGTGAAAATTGGCTGCAGTGCTCCGTAAATTCTCTAATTAAATTTCCCTAATATTGGCCAATAATGAAACAACATGTCATTTCATGCATCCACCTTCACCCCATTTTGGATGACGATAAAACGAATAGAAAAAATCAAGCCAGATTTTTTAGTAAGATTGTAATCCGATTACTTAAATCAACTTAAAGATAGAAAAAATGGTCCTCTGAAAAACCAAACATAAATGTAGATGACTTTGTGCTCATAAAGGTTGACAACGTTCCTCCATTAAAATGGCTTACTGGACGCGTGATGGAAGTACAACCAGGGGCGTTATTATACAATATAATTTGCTATACATTTCTTTATATTATTCGATTTTTTCGCCAACAACTTTAATCGTTTTTTAAATTTCTTTACAAGTATCTCAATAGTTTTTTTTTCTAATAAGGGAAAAATTCCGAGATAGTAAACCGATTCGAAATTAGTCCGTTATTAGAGAAATAAATAATAGAAAAATAATAATTAGAGAAATAACTTGCCAACTTGTAAAAAATTTTAAAAATTGATTAAAGTAAGTAAAGTAAATTGTATTCCGAATGCGGAAATTCCCACTGATTTCGAAAATAAGGCCCTGGATATAGACCAAAAAGAGGAGGTTAAGTAGATTGACAACATAAAAACACAATTAGCAGTCAATCATCAATTACAACCGACACCTATATTACGTGCTCCGCGTCATATTAAAGTTAATAAACAATGAGTGCATCACATTAAACCAGTATTTAAGGAAGAAACAACTATTCGATTAATGCCATTGATACTCGGAATGGTACAAGTGCTATATTCTCCGGCTATACATCCGAAACCAGAATAGCTCCATTGCCAACAGATGTCATCATATATTTTTATAACACCGGAAAGATCAATCTGATGCCATTACACTGGATTTAATAATTCGGATATCTTCAAATTATTGGTTGATCCAAATTAATTATTGGATAATCAAGATAAGAAAATCTTTTATTCAAATAAGTCTTATATTTAGTTACTTGTATTTATTTTTATTTGACAGGAGATTTATACAGGAATGATTGAGATGTTTTGCTCCTCAAAACATAGAAAAACAATAAGCCGTTTTCTATTCCCACAATTATTTAGTATAACAACATAAAATGGTAAGAAAATCTAGAACCTTTATCTCTATTTGCACTGAGTACCTATAAACATGTATTTTCTTATACGATTATGTATATCGTGTTCTGGATACGGCGAATAGATACAAGTAGCTATAAGCAAATTCTATATAAATATATCGTAAAAATTCTTATGAAATCATAAAAATATTTATTCTTGATTTTATGAGTATCCCTTTTTGTGTTCCTTGGTTTCTTGAGTTGAGTGTGTGTGTATATACACATAAAGACCAAATACCTTTTTTATTTTTATTCGGTACGAAAATATGTTTTGGTCAATTAAATTTGTATCTTCACCAAAACTGTGTATCTATGATGGTACACATGTATATTCCCTTTAAATGGATGTACATGAAAACGTGGTGATGTAAAAAAAGGCCTATTGATACCGGAGTTGGCAATCAAATAAAGTATCATTATTGGTGTATTAATAATGGTTTTTGGAAAATTGAGGTTTTTATTGAATTTGTCTACGTATACATATACGGGTGATTCAGTTCGATGATTTGGATAATTCTAATTACGTGTGCTTGACGATCGATTTATAATATTACCAAATACCCGTCCAAGCTTTGTAAATATATAGATAAATATCTATAGTACAACAATTCTATCTATGTGGTTTATATACATTTAAGCTACCTGTCAAATATATACCGCGGTTTTTATTTAACAAAAAAATAACCAAATTAAAATTCCATATAAATACACAGAAACCACATAAGTTTGCCATAAATAAATTTAACAACTATAAAAACGAATTTCCCACCTTAACGTTTTTCCACCTGGGATGTTTCATGTTCTTGTATATATAAAACAATACGGTATATAAAAATATTTTATGCAATGTTAAATGTAATCCGATCGAACAAAAATAAAATATTGGAAATGAATATTTATGTACCTGTCTCTGTACTTAAACGTATATACAGAAATACGAGAATATACCAAAATTAATTCATAAACATAAATAAATTTTCATAAATTGACAATTTAAATTTAACAATAAAAAAATTAATTTTTAAAATTAAAATTGTTTTCTAATTATTTTTGAAATTTTTTTTTAGCATAAAAATTCAAAATCAATTGACAATTTCTTGTTTTTAATTTCCGATTTTCATTTGCAATAAACTATTTTGCCATATATTACCTATAGAAAAATTAAAGCATTACACAGGATGGTGGTTTACAATTGTGTTTTCTGATTATTGTTGATTTACTGTCTTGCTAATCCACTAAAGGCATTTTTGGCATACTAATTCAAATTATTCCTTCGCCCAATAAATTGCAAAAGTAATTAGTTCATATTTTTTTTTATTAAATACAGTCGGTAGACATTCTGCATTGTTACCCTTTACATGCCGATGAAATGTTGTATTTATTCCTTTTCATTTAGATTATGTTAGATTAAAATGCAATAAGTAAAGATGCAAGCATACTTTTTTCTGTGTGTATTAAACAATATATATTATAGAGCAATGCTATACGAAAGTTAGGTATTAAAACTAATATGAGCTCAGAAGGCTTTAGACAATTACTCTTTAAAGAAGACTGTTAAGTTAAATTAATAATACATATGTAAAACAATATTCCGTGGCTGTTTTTGTTATGTTAATCAGAGCCAAATTTGGGAATAATTTATTTAGTAATTTCATAATAATATATTTTTCTAATCAGAAAATGCTCCTAATCAACTTCACACCCGGCTACGGTGATTGTGTCACTCGACCAGTTTCCATTTAATTATTGATTTCGTTTTTAATATGAGGACAAAGCTATATAGATTCCTTGTAACAATATCGGATCCTAGTATAAAGGGATATCATAGGCAAAATATCCCTTTATACCTAGCATAATCAACTTTATTCTGAGTTAAAAGAAATGAACAACTTGGTCATATTTCTAAGATACAGAAGTTGATATGCCATCTAAATGTACTGATGTTAGCGAAGGTTTGAGATAAAACTTCGTTGTTTTTATATTTTCGTATTTTGTAAAAATGTATTCATCATTGGAAATTTTTCTGCTTTGGAATATTTCAAATCCCAATATTCCGACAAAATTTTTGAGCGAAATCTTTTAGTCATATCTGTCAAATTGGATTGCCCATCACTAGTTCTGTTTGCTTGACATTCATACGAATAACATTGTTATGAAATTTATTTAAAATTATTCACTGCTTAACAATTCCATAAAAAATGATAAAATTAGATTTTTGAAAAAATTAAATAATAGAATGAGAGCGTGCTTGTGTATTCACTGTCGCATATCATATCATATCATATCATTTCATATCATATCATATCATATCATATCATATCATATCATATCATATCATATCATATCATATCATATCATATCATATCATATCATATCATATCATATCATATCATATCATATCATATCATATCATATCATATCATATCATATCATATCATATCATATCATATCATATCATATCATATCATATCATATCATATCATATCATATCATATCATATCATATCATATCATATCATATCATATCATATCATATCATATCATATCATATCATATCATATCATATCATATCATATCATATCATATCATATCATATCATATCATATCATATCATATCATATCATATCATATCATATCATATCATATCATATCATATCATATCATATCATATCATATCATATCATATCATATCATATCATATCATATCATATCATATCATATCATATCATATCATATCATATCATATCATATCATATCATATCATATCATATCATATCATATCATATCATATCATATCATATCATATCATATCATATCATATCATATCATATCATATCATATCATATCATATCATATCATATCATATCATATCATATCATATCATATCATATCATATCATATCATATCATATCATATCATATCATATCATATCATATCATATCATATCATATCATATCATATCATATCATATCATATCATATCATATCATATCATATCATATCATATCATATCATATCATATCATATCATATCATATCATATCATATCATATCATATCATATCATATCATATCATATCATATCATATCATATCATATCATATCATATCATATCATATCATATCATATCATATCATATCATATCATATCATATCATATCATATCATATCATATCATATCATATCATATCATATCATATCATATCATATCATATCATATCATATCATATCATATCATATCATATCATATCATATCATATCATATCATATCATATCATATCATATCATATCATATCATATCATATCATATCATATCATATCATATCATATCATATCATATCATATCATATCATATCATATCATATCATATCATATCATATCATATCATATCATATCATATCATATCATATCATATCATATCATATCATATCATATCATATCATATCATATCATATCATATCATATCATATCATATCATATCATATCATATCATATCATATCATATCATATCATATCATATCATATCATATCATATCATATCATATCATATCATATCATATCATATCATATCATATCATATCATATCATATCATATCATATCATATCATATCATATCATATCATATCATATCATATCATATCATATCATATCATATCATATCATATCATATCATATCATATCATATCATATCATATCATATCATATCATATCATATCATATCATATCATATCATATCATATCATATCATATCATATCATATCACAACATCACGGCTATAGCCGTCCTGTCCTGCATATTTTAATTAATAAAAAAAGGAACATCATTTGTACGAAGTGTACTAATGCATTTATTTGTTAATTACTCAGTAGTACATCGGAAAAAAGAAACATTCCAGATGACATATCAATTGTTTGACATTTCGATATATTTCTACCTATCTAAGAGACAAATGACAATTATAGCCGTCCTACCACGTTCACGCAAATGACGGTTATAGCTGTCATTTGGTCTGGGAAGAGAAAAAATGTTGTGATGACCAAATGACGGCGATGACCGCCGAGAGTTTTCATGGAGAAACTGTGAGAAAATGTGATAATTTTCACTTCCAAACATATAAATGACGCGCAATTTCATATCGCAATTTCATATTTAAAAGTGTGGGGCAACGGGTTAAGATTAGCAAACAAAAAGTTATTAAATTTCAAAAGAGCGTCTTCCATGGAACGACCGTTAATGAATCCAAATTGATTACAGATTAAGAATTTGATTTTAGTTATATAAAAAAATAAACGATTTTTCACTAATTACTCACAAATTTTTGATATAATTTCAATATCAAAATCAATTCAATATCAATCTGAATCTGAATCTCAAATCTCAATTCTCTATTCTCTATTCTCTATTCTCTATTCTCTATTCTCTATTCTCTATTCTCTATTCTCTATTCTCTATTCTCTATTCTCTATTCTCTATTCTCTATTCTCTATTCTCTATTCTCTATTCTCTATTCTCTATTCTCTATTCTCTATTCTCTATTCTCTATTCTCTATTCTCTATTCTCTATTCTCTATTCTCTATTCTCTATTCTCTATTCTCTATTCTCTATTCTCTATTCTCTATTCTCTATTCTCTATTCTCTATTCTCTATTCTCTATTCTCTATTCTCTATTATCTATCTCAAATCTCAAATCTCAAATCTCAAACCTCAATTCTCAATTCTCAATTCTCAAATCTGAAATCTGAAATCTGAAATCTCAAATCTCAAATCTCAAATCTCAAATCTCAAATCTCAAATTTCAAATTTCAAATTTCAAATTTCAAATTTCAAATTTCAAATTTCAAATTTCAAATTTCAAATCTTAAATCTTAAATCTTAAATCTTAAATCTTAAATCTTAAATCTTAAATCTTAAATCTTAAATCTTAAATCTTAAATCTTAAATCTTAAATCTTAAATCTTAAATCTTAAATCTTAAATCTTAAATCTTAAATCTTAAATCTTAAATCTTAAATCTTAAATCTTAAATCTTAAATCTTAAATCTTAAATCTTAAATCTTAAATCTTAAATCTTAAATCTTAAATCTTAAATCTTAAATCTTAAATCTTAAATCTTAAATCTTAAATCTTAAATCTTAAATCTTAAATCTTAAATCTTAAATCTTAAATCTTAAATCTTAAATCTTAAATCTTAAATCTTAAATCTTAAATCTTAAATCTTAAATCTTAAATCTTAAATCTTAAATCTTAAATCTTAAATCTTAAATCTTAAATCTTAAATCTTAAATCTTAAATCTTAAATCTTAAATCTTAAATCTTAAATCTTAAATCTTAAATCTTAAATCTTAAATCTTAAATCTTAAATCTTAAATCTTAAATCTTAAATCTTAAATCTTAAATCTTAAATCTTAAATCTTAAATCTTAAATCTTAAATCTTAAATCTTAAATCTTAAATCTTAAATCTTAAATCTTAAATCTTAAATCTTAAATCTTAAATCTTAAATCTTAAATCTTAAATCTTAAATCTTAAATCTTAAATCTTAAATCTTAAATCTTAAATCTTAAATCTTAAATCTTAAATCTTAAATCTTAAATCTTAAATCTTAAATCTTAAATCTTAAATCTTAAATCTTAAATCTTAAATCTTAAATCTTAAATCTTAAATCTTAAATCTTAAATCTTAAATCTTAAATCTTAAATCTTAAATCTTAAATCTTAAATCTTAAATCTTAAATCTTAAATCTTAAATCTTAAATCTTAAATCTTAAATCTTAAATCTTAAATCTTAAATCTTAAATCTTAAATCTTAAATCTTAAATCTTAAATCTTAAATCTTAAATCTTAAATCTTAAATCTTAAATCTTAAATCTTAAATCTTAAATCTTAAATCTTAAATCTTAAATCTTAAATCTTAAATCTTAAATCTTAAATCTTAAATCTTAAATCTTAAATCTTAAATCTTAAATCTTAAATCTTAAATCTTAAATCTTAAATCTTAAATCTTAAATCTTAAATCTTAAATCTTAAATCTTAAATCTTAAATCTTAAATCTTAAATCTTAAATCTTAAATCTTAAATCTTAAATCTTAAATCTTAAATCTTAAATCTTAAATCTTAAATCTTAAATCTTAAATCTTAAATCTTAAATCTTAAATCTTAAATCTTAAATCTTAAATCTTAAATCTTAAATCTTAAATCTTAAATCTTAAATCTTAAATCTTAAATCTTAAATCTTAAATCTTAAATCTTAAATCTTAAATCTTAAATCTTAAATCTTAAATCTTAAATCTTAAATCTTAAATCTTAAATCTTAAATCTTAAATCTTAAATCTTAAATCTTAAATCTTAAATCTTAAATCTTAAATCTTAAATCTTAAATCTTAAATCTTAAATCTTAAATCTTAAATCTTAAATCTTAAATCTTAAATCTTAAATCTTAAATCTTAAATCTTAAATCTTAAATCTTAAATCTTAAATCTTAAATCTTAAATCTTAAATCTTAAATCTTAAATCTTAAATCTTAAATCTTAAATCTTAAATCTTAAATCTTAAATCTTAAATCTTAAATCTTAAATCTTAAATCTTAAATCTTAAATCTTAAATCTTAAATCTTAAATCTTAAATCTTAAATCTTAAATCTTAAATCTTAAATCTTAAATCTTAAATCTTAAATCTTAAATCTTAAATCTTAAATCTTAAATCTTAAATCTTAAATCTTAAATCTTAAATCTTAAATCTTAAATCTTAAATCTTAAATCTTAAATCTTAAATCTTAAATCTTAAATCTTAAATCTTAAATCTTAAATCTTAAATCTTAAATCTTAAATCTTAAATCTTAAATCTTAAATCTTAAATCTTAAATCTTAAATCTTAAATCTTAAATCTTAAATCTTAAATCTTAAATCTTAAATCTTAAATCTTAAATCTTAAATCTTAAATCTTAAATCTTAAATCTTAAATCTTAAATCTTAAATCTTAAATCTTAAATCTTAAATCTTAAATCTTAAATCTTAAATCTTAAATCTTAAATCTTAAATCTTAAATCTTAAATCTTAAATCTTAAATCTTAAATCTTAAATCTTAAATCTTAAATCTTAAATCTTAAATCTTAAATCTTAAATCTTAAATCTTAAATCTTAAATCTTAAATCTTAAATCTTAAATCTTAAATCTTAAATCTTAAATCTTAAATCTTAAATCTTAAATCTTAAATCTTAAATCTTAAATCTTAAATCTTAAATCTTAAATCTTAAATCTTAAATCTTAAATCTTAAATCTTAAATCTTAAATCTTAAATCTTAAATCTTAAATCTTAAATCTTAAATCTTAAATCTTAAATCTTAAATCTTAAATCTTAAATCTTAAATCTTAAATCTTAAATCTTAAATCTTAAATCTTAAATCTTAAATCTTAAATCTTAAATCTTAAATCTTAAATCTTAAATCTTAAATCTTAAATCTTAAATCTTAAATCTTAAATCTTAAATCTTAAATCTTAAATCTTAAATCTTAAATCTTAAATCTTAAATCTTAAATCTTAAATCTTAAATCTTAAATCTTAAATCTTAAATCTTAAATCTTAAATCTTAAATCTTAAATCTTAAATCTTAAATCTTAAATCTTAAATCTTAAATCTTAAATCTTAAATCTTAAATCTTAAATCTTAAATCTTAAATCTTAAATCTTAAATCTTAAATCTTAAATCTTAAATCTTAAATCTTAAATCTTAAATCTTAAATCTTAAATCTTAAATCTTAAATCTTAAATCTTAAATCTTAAATCTTAAATCTTAAATCTTAAATCTTAAATCTTAAATCTTAAATCTTAAATCTTAAATCTTAAATCTTAAATCTTAAATCTTAAATCTTAAATCTTAAATCTTAAATCTTAAATCTTAAATCTTAAATCTTAAATCTTAAATCTTAAATCTTAAATCTTAAATCTTAAATCTTAAATCTTAAATCTTAAATCTTAAATCTTAAATCTTAAATCTTAAATCTTAAATCTTAAATCTTAAATCTTAAATCTTAAATCTTAAATCTTAAATCTTAAATCTTAAATCTTAAATCTTAAATCTTAAATCTTAAATCTTAAATCTTAAATCTTAAATCTTAAATCTTAAATCTTAAATCTTAAATCTTAAATCTTAAATCTTAAATCTTAAATCTTAAATCTTAAATCTTAAATCTTAAATCTTAAATCTTAAATCTTAAATCTTAAATCTTAAATCTTAAATCTTAAATCTTAAATCTTAAATCTTAAATCTTAAATCTTAAATCTTAAATCTTAAATCTTAAATCTTAAATCTTAAATCTTAAATCTTAAATCTTAAATCTTAAATCTTAAATCTTAAATCTTAAATCTTAAATCTTAAATCTTAAATCTTAAATCTTAAATCTTAAATCTTAAATCTTAAATCTTAAATCTTAAATCTTAAATCTTAAATCTTAAATCTTAAATCTTAAATCTTAAATCTTAAATCTTAAATCTTAAATCTTAAATCTTAAATCTTAAATCTTAAATCTTAAATCTTAAATCTTAAATCTTAAATCTTAAATCTTAAATCTTAAATCTTAAATCTTAAATCTTAAATCTTAAATCTTAAATCTTAAATCTTAAATCTTAAATCTTAAATCTTAAATCTTAAATCTTAAATCTTAAATCTTAAATCTTAAATCTTAAATCTTAAATCTTAAATCTTAAATCTTAAATCTTAAATCTTAAATCTTAAATCTTAAATCTTAAATCTTAAATCTTAAATCTTAAATCTTAAATCTTAAATCTTAAATCTTAAATCTTAAATCTTAAATCTTAAATCTTAAATCTTAAATCTTAAATCTTAAATCTTAAATCTTAAATCTTAAATCTTAAATCTTAAATCTTAAATCTTAAATCTTAAATCTTAAATCTTAAATCTTAAATCTTAAATCTTAAATCTTAAATCTTAAATCTTAAATCTTAAATCTTAAATCTTAAATCTTAAATCTTAAATCTTAAATCTTAAATCTTAAATCTTAAATCTTAAATCTTAAATCTTAAATCTTAAATCTTAAATCTTAAATCTTAAATCTTAAATCTTAAATCTTAAATCTTAAATCTTAAATCTTAAATCTTAAATCTTAAATCTTAAATCTTAAATCTTAAATCTTAAATCTTAAATCTTAAATCTTAAATCTTAAATCTTAAATCTTAAATCTTAAATCTTAAATCTTAAATCTTAAATCTTAAATCTTAAATCTTAAATCTTAAATCTTAAATCTTAAATCTTAAATCTTAAATCTTAAATCTCAAATCTCAAATCTCAAGTCTCAAGTCTCAAGTCTCAAGTCTCAAATCTCAAATCTCAAATCTCAAATCTCAAATCTCAAATCTCAAATCTCAAATCTCAAATCTCAAATCTCAAATCTCAAATCTCAAATCTCAAATCTCAAATCTCAAATCTCAAATCTCAAATCTCAAATCTCAAATCTCAAATCTCAAATCTCAAATCTCAAATCTCAAATCTCAAATCTCAAATCTCAAATCTCAAATCGCAAATCTCAAGCCGTATACATACGTCGGATGGAAATCCGGGATTTCTACATCCGAGATTTTTTTTAAATTTTTTTCAACTCTTTTGTATGAAAAGAGGCGTGTCTGTTGTATAATTTACGTGATGTGATTGGTTAAAACGATAAGATAGAAAAATCCCGGATTTTTATCCGACGTATGTATACGGCTTCAAATCTCAAATCTCAAATCTCAAATCTCAAATCTCAAATCTCAAATCTCAAATCTCAAATCTCAAATCTCAAATCTCAAATCTCAAATCTCAAATCTCAAATCTCAAATCTCAAATCTCAAATTTCAAGCCGTATACATAATCCGAGATTTTTTTTCAATTTTTTTCAACTCTTTTGTATGAAAAGAGGCGTGTCTGTTGTATAATTTACGTGATGTAATTGGTTAAAATGATGGGATAGAAAAATCCCGGATTTTTATCCGACGTATGTATACGGCTTCAAATCTCAAATCTCAAATCTCAAATCTCAAATCTCAAATCTCAAATCTCAAATCTCAAATCTCAAATCTCAAATCTCAAATCTCAAATCTCAAATCTCAAATCTCAAATCTCAAATCTCAAATCTCAAATCTCAAATCTCAAATCTCAAATCTCAAATCTCAAATCTCAAATCTCAAATCTCAAATCTCAAATCTCAAATCTCAAATCTCAAATCTCAAATCTCAAATCTCAAATCTCAAATCTCAAATCTCAAATCTCAAATCTCAAATCTCAAATCTCAAATCTCAAATCTCAAATCTCAAATCTCAAATCTCAAATCTCAAATCTCAAATCTCAAATCTCAAATCTCAAATCTCAAATCTCAAATCTCAAATCTCAAATCTCAAATCTCAAATCTCAAATCTCAAATCTCAAATCTCAAATCTCAAATCTCAAATCTCAAATCTCAAATCTCAAATCTCAAATCTCAAATCTCAAATCTCAAATCTCAAATCTCAAATCTCAAATCTCAAATCTCAAATCTCAAATCTCAAATCTCAAATCTCAAATCTCAAATCTCAAATCTCAAATCTCAAATCTCAAATCTCAAATCTCAAATCTCAAATCTCAAATCTCAAATCTCAAATCTCAAATCTCAAATCTCAAATCTCAAATCTCAAATCTCAAATCTCAAATCTCAAATCTCAAATCTCAAATCTCAAATCTCAAATCTCAAATCTCAAATCTCAAATCTCAAATCTCAAATCTCAAATCTCAAATCTCAAATCTCAAATCTCAAATCTCAAATCTCAAATCTCAAATCTCAAATCACAAATCACAAATCACAAATCTCAAATCTCAAATCTCAAATCTCAAATCTCAAATCTCAAATCTCAAATCTCAAATCTCAAATCTCAAATCTCAAATCTCAAATCTCAAATCTCAAATCTCAAATCTCAAATCTCAAATCTCAAATCTCAAATCTCAAATCTCAAATCTCAAATCTCAAATCTCAAATCTCAAATCTCAAATCTCAAATCTCAAATCTCAAATCTCAAATCTCAAATCTCAAATCTCAAATCTCAAATCTCAAATCTCAAATCTCAAATCTCAAATCTCAAATCTCAAATCTCAAATCTCAAATCTCAAATCTCAAATCTCAAATCTCAAATCTCAAATCTCAAATCTCAAATCTCAAATCTCAAATCTCAAATCTCAAATCTCAAATCTCAAATCTCAAATCTCAAATCTCAAATCTCAAATCTCAAATCTCAAATCTCAAATCTCAAATCTCAAATCTCAAATCTCAAATCTCAAATCTCAAATCTCAAATCTCAAATCTCAAATCTCAAATCTCAAATCTCAAATCTCAAATCTCAAATCTCAAATCTCAAATCTCAAATCTCAAATCTCAAATCTCAAATCTCAAATCTCAAATCTCAAATCTCAAATCTCAAATCTCAAATCTCAAATCTCAAATCTCAAATCTCAAATCTCAAGCCGTATACATACGTCGGATAAAAATCCGGAATTTTTCTATCCCATCGTTTTAACCAATTACATCACGTAAATTATATAACAGACACGCCTCTTTTCATACAAAAGTGTTGAAAAAAATTGAAAAAAAATCTCGGATGTAAAAATCCCGGATTTCCATCCGACGTATGTATACGGCTTGAAATCTCAAATCTCAAATCTCAAATCTCAAATCTCAAATCTCAAATCTCAAATCTCAAATCTCAAATCTCAAATCTCAAATCTCAAATCTCAAATCTCAAATCTCAAATCTCAAATCTCAAATCTCAAATCTCAAATCTCAAATCTCAAATCTCAAATCTCAAATCTCAAATCTCAAATCTCAAATCTCAAATCTCAAATCTCAAATCTCAAATCTCAAATCTCAAATCTCAAATCTCAAATCTCAAATCTCAAATTTCAAATCTCAAATCTCAAGTCTCAAGTCTCAAATCTTAAATCTGAACTCTGAATTCTGAAATCTCAAATCTGAAGTCTAAAATCTCAAATCTGAAATTTCAAATCTCAAATCTCAAACTCAAATCTCAAATCACAC
Source organism: Nephrotoma flavescens (assembly GCA_932526605.1). NCBI lineage: Eukaryota > Metazoa > Arthropoda > Insecta > Diptera > Tipulidae > Nephrotoma > Nephrotoma flavescens. The sequence continues at coordinate 272,255,318 of OW052221.1, read as the reverse complement.
AAATCTCAAATCTCTTTAAATCTTCATCTCTCAATTGTCTGAAATGTCTGAAATCTCAATCTCAAATCTCTATCTCTATCTCGATCTCCATCTCGATATCAATATTAATATTATATCCAAACAGTCGCCTTCCTTATACAACAGCGCAACTGGTTTGTCGCCAATATCTCTGGAGTGGGATTTTGCACAAAAGGCGAAAAGCGAGTTTACGTTTGATTTCTCGCCTTTTAGTTTTGTCCGACAGTTTTCTAGCGATTGTGCACAAATCGACAAAAGTAAAAGGCGAGAAAATTGAGCAACTATGGATTTAGCTGTCAAAATGTCATTTTGTGTTTAAAATTATTTGTGTCGTTTTGTGGTTTGGTGCTGTGTTGGAGTGAACGAGTGAACAATGGACAATATACCCATTGCTATTGTTTTTGATAAAAAAAAAAGTTTTTGATAAGTTTTTGATAAATTAGAGAAATATCCGGTCTCGTTTTAAGAATGATTTAAATCCTTTTGACATCGATGATACAAGGTAGAGTTAATATTTAATTTTATAAATTTTATTTATATATTTAATTAACGTAATATTTAATCTAAAGATTCCAGGAACTATATCGATTTCCAAAAGGTTTATTAACTAATTTAGCTAATAGTATCGAGGAATATTTTCCAACCCGTACGTATCATACCGCAATACCGACAAGAAGATATGTGAATGTGTCTAAAGAAGATATGTATATGTATATGCTGGAAAATATAAATATGACAAAATAAAAAATAAATAAAAATATATATTGGTAGTATGTATTATCTTACCGATATCCAATTCAAACAAAGTTTATAATTCTTGACGTTTAGTATGAAAATATAACCCAAAAATCTTATCGCCTTTTTTCTCACCATGCAATATACATGGTCGGAAATAAAAGCGAGAGCGAGTGTCTACTCGCATAGTGCATAATCGCTTTTACTCGCTTTTAGCTAGAAGTCGCTCAAAAAAGGCGACTCGCTGTGTGCAAAATCCCAGTCCTGGCTCTGGTACCGGTTCCACTTGCACCCTCGCGATGTTTATGCGCTCCTTTTCTTATTGCGGTTCGATTTTTGACCCAACGCCCATAATTCATGATTTTATTCTATTTGCATCTACCCTGATGTTGTTCAGACGATAAAGAGTCGAGTTTTGCAGTGCACTAAAGCTCGCTCTTGGTGAACGCTGATTCCCATAACCATTGAGATATACTGACTTGCGGGTTAAATTGAATTTTTTATTTACATACATTTACGGAGGTACACCACACCGTACACGATCAAAATTTCGCAAATAAAATTTAATTTCGACAGAACATCTATAGTCTATCCGAGGATGCGAGGCCATTTTGCCAGACTGAGCATTTTGTTGCGGGATAGTGACCATTTGCAAATTAAGTAGCTAACATAATGCAAGCGCCAATTTATAAAGATTTGTACATGCTTTTCAGCGAATTTACTTAAATCTTCGTGAAACCTCATTCATTCGCAAACAGAACACTCGAAGCCAATAATTCAGATAAAAAAAAAACAAATAATGGGAAACGTGAGAGATGTTATAACCGCTTAGCGTAATAGGTTAAAAGGTTAAAATTGAGATTATGGACAGGGGACAATCTAAAAACGGTACAAATAATAATGGAAGAACAGTAACGGGATCAAATCAAAGCTTGCTCTAGAAATGTTTGTTCAGAACACAAGTACAGAGCGTAAGCTTCGTCAGTTTTAATTAAAATAAATAATTTTTTTCGATAACGAATGACAAAAGTCGTACATGTGAATAAAGATAATGTCGGTTACTTTGTGTCGATTATCAAGAGAATTTAGTTGAATGAGTTTCAGACGATCGGGGGTGGTAAATTAAATCTATGAACCCATAGTACACAGCCACTGAGCAAGCAGATTTATTTACTAAACACTCACTTGGAAACGATGCCGCACATTATAATTAATATTCTTCCAAATGGTTTATATTTTCTTTAGGTACGAAATTCTCGTTCGTTTAAATGAACCAAAATCCATATTCATTCTGTTATAATAAAATTCAATCTAACCGAAAATAAAAATTTAAGTATTTTGGTAATGTACAAGATGTTATTGAAACGAAGCAAAATAACAAAAATTGAAGTAGTTTCTTGTTGAGTGGAAATGTACTAAAAGCTCTTCATTTCCATTTTATAGCATATTTATGGTATATTTCCACTCAATATTGTAATTTTATTTTGCTTGGAGTACTTGCGGTGTATATACACACACATAAAATAGCAAACTTAAGAGATGAAATCAATAATTTCTAATTGATTAAAGATGATGGAGGAATTAAAATCGCAAATATTGGGTTCTCGTATACTTGTAAAAAAATATTTTAGGTTATATTTTCACTCAATTAATTTTTTCTTCGTATATTACGAATTTAGAATATTCTTATGGTGTTGAGACCTTCTTGTTTTTTATGTCTTTACGCGTATATAGCGATAATTTTTCTTCGTGCGCCTTAAGTTTTATTATCGAGCTTTTTAATCTTCCCCCATTTTATTTTTATTTACGTGTTTTTTATTGTTATACGTTTCGTGTAAATTCAAGTAGACACGTAAGTTGATGCGAAGCTTTTTTCAACTTTTTGGTTTTATATTAAGACTTTTTACTTTAAGTGAATTTTTTTGATTTAAACATTAATTTTTATTGCTCCTCACTGTGTATTAATTAAATTGGGGTGCGTACCTCATCTCTTGATTATGGCCGTTATGATATCATTATTACATTAATATAAGATTGGTTGTTAGTGGTGGTTTAACATCATACTCTTGAATCACCGGATTCTCTACGGATCCAAACAAAAGCACTTTGCTTTAAGATTGGAATGTAAAATGATACATTTTACTCATCATGATACGTGACTCGTTTTTATAGTATCACCTGTACGTAATACATATTTACAAAAAGTTTTATGCTATATATGAAGGAGAATAAGAAGACGAGAAAAAATATAAAATTTAGATTAAAAATCACAAAACCTTATATTTAATTACTGTGTATTTGAAAATATTAAAGTATTTTTTATTATACGCTTTGCAAGTTCCCATCCAATTCAGCTATCCGTGTCACAACAAGCAAGGCGATGTTTTTATCGCCACAAAATAAAAAAACCACTGAAACCTCAAATCATAAACATTTTGAACCGCACAACCGAGTTAAGTGTATCACGGAAAAATACTGCAAACGACAAAATAAGACTTTTTGGGAAAATGTTGGGCTTGCCCGAGTGTGTGTGTGTGTGCATGGGTAACAAATAAATTATAAACCAGACATTAGGAAGAAATCCAAACCGGTATAGTAGAAGAAAAGTGGTAGAAAAACTAAAAATAAAATTGAAATTTATTGGTTTTGAATTGAAAAAAATAAAGAAAAAATATTTTTTTGGTGTTGAGTAAAAAATAAAAATGAAAAGGACGCCGGAAAATATAATAATTTTTCTTTTGTTTTGTTTCTTGTGTTGAATATTTGCAGATAAATTTTTATTTATTTTTTGGTTTTTTTAATGTCATTTTTTGTGTGTGTTTCATTTTTGTCGCTTAAGCAGGGAAATATTATAGCAAGAAATGAGAAAATCATAATAAGAAAGAGTAGATTAAAATTTATAGTATATATGGTGAAGAAACAGTTTTTAGTTTGTTTTATTGTTGTTTATTAAACAAATTTATGAAAGATATATATTCCGCGGACTTGAATGCCTTCGCGAAAGATACTTGGTGGTTTCGAAGCAAAATAGCGCTCGAGCCATTTTTCCAAATCTTCAATTTTCGTGAACCGCTGGTCTTTCAAATATGAAAACATCGATCTAAATGAGTGAAAGTTAGAGGGAGCCAAGTTTGAAGAATACGCCGCATGCGGAAAAATTTTCAGCCTATAAGGAGAAGATAAGTTCCAGGGTTACGTTTGCTGTAAAATGGTCTTTTACCTCCAGATTTTCTCTAATTTAATCAATAATTGAACCTGGTAACGTTCAGTCTGACCAGGCTCCAGAAGCTCGTAGTATATGACGCCATGAATATTCGTTGTTGTTACTGGCGTTTAGGATTATCGTACACAATCAACCATTTCTTACTCGTAATGATTTCGTGTAAAAAATTCTGTCTTTTACACCGAGAAAGAAAACAATTGCAAGATATGGCGACTCTTTGGAAACCATTGATCGAGCCGGGTTCATTTCGGATCTTGGCGTGATTTTTTAACCTGATGATACATTTACCAGACATGTTAAAACCATTCTGTTTGGTCACCCTCCTACCGCTTTAATTCTGAGACGATTGAGATTATTTTTGTCAGAATCGATGCAATCTTTTGAAACTGTAACGTCTAGATAATCAACTATGTGCGCAGCCTGTCACAAAACATTAAATTTCTGTTATACAAAAATCAATAAAATATTATTTTATCAAATTTTTCCGATGAGTTTCCATCAGCTCATGAACTTTTTTCATTACTTAAATTATTAAGGAAGGGATGTCTAATTTGATTCATTGATATAATTTTAACATTCAAAAGTCAAAAACATTAAACGTTTAGTTACAGGTCAAACCCAATTTTTTTTAAATTGTACATAAAAAACTCCTAATCAAAATTGTAATAAAGATCCGAGAAAGAAGAAAAACAATAAAAAACTAAGATAAAATTTTTCCACCCCCCAATCCAACTCCTCGCAATACGTAATACCCCAAAAATAAGTAAATATAGTCTTATAAATGTTCACGCTGTATAGTCGACAAACGGAAATTATTTATAAACACCGTAAAGCGTTTTGGGAAAGAAAATTGTTTTTGAACCAAATAGACACAAAAATAAATTTTGAAACGAAATATTGACATTTGCGAAACCCATAAATATCCCTCCTTGTGGTATTTCCTAAACACGGTTTACATGATTATACGTAAATACATAAAATTCTCAACCCCTTACATTCGGATATTCCGAAATGTCTAATTCGTAATTATTATTATTGTGTAACAATCAAATAAGACAAAGTTTAGTATTACACGCAACATAATAAATATTTCATAAAACAGTACAAATTATGTACTCTATTAGATAATTAATAGAATCAACACAACACAAGAAAAGCACCAGCTTCCGACAATAACAACAACAATAAATGAAATTTATTAAAACCGAAAATTTCGTATCACATCCCTCGCAACCCGCATCCCTATCTATATTGCGCCACGCCACGCGTATATACATACATTTTACGCTTATGTTTTACACAACATAAATTTTCCATATTTTTTTATGTATACTCCTTTTTCCATGAAAACAAAGGAAAATATAATTCAATCCTTCATCATCATAATCATCATCATCAGCATCATCATCATCATCAACAGAATATCTTGTATATTATATATTTTGAGCCTCAATACCAACAACAACACCAACACTATACTAAGTTGATGATTAACATTTGTACGTAAAAAAAATTTTTTTTTGCCAATTTTCCGAGCTTTTTTTTTATTTTATTTTGTTTTTGCGCCACAAAATGAAAAATGAAAAATACACCCAAAAGGAAAATATCTTTATCATTAAAAATTATACAATGACGTGTGGAATGTTTTTATTGTTTGGTGTAGTGGTGGCGATGGTATAATGATGTTACTATACCATGTCGACGTACTTTCATCTTCATCCATCGTCTTTTTTGCATTTTCTTCTCTAAATATGTTTGTACATAAAAACGTTGTGTTATGTTGTTATATTGTGTTACTGATGAAGCTTTTTTTTAAAGCTTCCATCACTATAAATTTTTTGTTGGTATTCGTTTTTTGTTGTTGTTGTATACTGAATGAACATTGTATTTCTTTCGTGTACGCGTGCGGGTGGGTAATACAAATATTGAATATCAAAAAATTTGTTTTTGTGTTGTTTTTGGAGCGCTGCTTGAACGTAATATGAAAACTAAGAAGAACAAAACATATAAATAAATGCCAAAAGGAAAATTAGAATTTTCCCACGATTGTTTTTTTGTGTTTTCATCTGTTTTCATTTCCCTTTTTCACGAACAAGTTTAAATGATTTTTTCTTAAAGTTTGACTGTTCCGCGCGTCCTTTATTTATTGTGTACGCTTACCAGTCTGTCTGTATGGAACAATGTATATAGTACAGAAAGACGTGAGTTATGGAAGATAGGACAAGCGTAATTTAAATTGAGCTAGGCAACAATAGACTTTTTTGCATTAACAAATTGTTATAATTCCGCCTTGTACACAAACTTTTTGTGTACAAACAAGGATTACAAATGTAACGAACGTATACGTTATGCGATAATCCAAAGTGCCTGCTCTATTAATCCGCAATGTTTCAAATATAATTTTACGAGAATATAGATTATGTTGAACAAAAGTATATTTAATGCATCAGTGTTCTAGTTCTTTTCACGTTGCATTTCGCGATCAAATATGGCATTCCTAAGTGTTTCAACACTTTATTTACAATAACTAAACAAATGTCGTAATATGTCTTTTACCATCGCATCTTTATACTTTTTCTACAATGCTGCAATGTTTGAAGGAAAGCATGTTGCAAGTGTAATTGAGAATAATGTTCGAATTTGATAGGCGGAAGCAGTAAGTATTGCATCTGTTAATGAATTATCCCAATGTCCATCGTTCTCAAGTGAATCTAAACGTTGGCATGGTTCGCACAATACATTGTTAACCGTTCTCAAATGCCGAAACAATGTTGTGCCATTGTTTATGAAAAGCAAATGCAAAAAATAGCATTCTATATATTATTTGGATGCACTGTGTATATTCTGCCTCGTGCGTTAGGTGTTCTATGTTCAATAACGTGGAACTTCGGAATACAGTTAATATTGTCCTGGTGGCTGTGCTGATCGTTGAGCCACATTTCCTGTTGTTAAATATATTCGTTATCCATTTTCCAAATGAACGGCCAAATGTACTACTTTTGGATATCTCTCATGGATTGGAAAAATAAATATGCTTCATTGCTGCAGATGTATCTTCCCATTTGATATTTGCTTAATTTCATATAATTCTACTCTTATATAATTCTATTCTTCCAGAAACCGGACTATATAGGTTTTGTTGTTGAGTGATTGGCCTGTTTACATAAGAAAAAGCAAAAAAATCCTATGATTTAGAGCGTCGCTATAGCCAACTAAATTTGTAGAAGATGTCCATTATCAGAAACCCGACTATATACATGGGTTTTAAAGTGAAGACAGGCCAATTCCTGAACTTCAAAACTTATATAGTCCGGTTTCTCTAAATGGGCATCTTCTACAAATTCAGACGACTATAGCATGGCTCTAAATAATAGATTTTTTTGCCTATTATTATTTAAATAGGCCAATCTCTGAACAACAAAATCTATATAGTCGGGTTTCTGGTAATGGACCATTGTCGTCTGAATTCATAGAGATCAAAGATTTTTTAGCCTCTTGTTATTTAAATTCAAACGACTATAGCTAGGCTTTAAATCATAGAATTGTTTTGCCTATTATTAGTTAAACAGGCCAATCCCTTAACTACGCAACCTACATAGTTTGGTTTCTGGTAATGGACATCTACTACGAATTCAGACGACTATGGCGGAGCTCTAAAGGCGGCCGCATGTATGCAGATAATTATCCGGATAATTAGTTATCAACAATGAGAAGGCAGTAACAAATTGAGGTAGCTCAAAAATTCGTATATTTTCCTCATTGTTATTTGATTTGACATTTGCCATTGTCATTCAAATATTTGTTTCTGTTTTTTTTTTGTGAGAAATTTTTTGAATTTTTATCGGTTATTAGAAAAAATGTCGTTGTCAAGAAATAATAGTATTGGTATTTTGACGCGGAATACGAATATTGTAGGTGCTTTGATGACAGCTATTATTCGGTCGCGTTTGGATCGTAGACGTGTACGACGGTTTGGTGTAAATCTAATTAATAAAAATAGACGCTGCCAGGGTTTTTATGAAAACTTGGTCGCTGAAATGAGCTTGAATGATAATGAAACCTTCATCAACTTTCATCGAATGACGCCATCAGCATTAGACGAGTTACTGTCAATCGTGGGTCCCTCAATTGAACGTTTGAATGTGGGAGAAAGGTCCATAAGTTCGGGTCAACGCTTATTTTTACGCTCATTAATCCTTCGGTAAATATTTTGACATAAATATTGTAACCGTTAAATTTAAAATAAACTACAAATATATAATATTTTTTAGTTACCTAGCAAGTGGGGATAGCATGATCTCTATTGGAAGATATGCTTACCGGTTGGGAGAGAGTACGACCTCACAAATCATAAGGGAGGTGTGCCTAAAATTGTGGGAACATTTAAAAGTCTCTGTTTTTCCTAATCCAACCACTATGATGTGGAAGGACATCGCGAATGATTTCGAACAACAATGGAACTTTCCACATTGTCTAGGAGCAATAGACGGCAAACATGTGGTTATACAAGTAATTATATATATTATTTATTAGAACTAATTTAATTTTTATTTATGTGATATGATTTTTTATATTTAGGCAATTGCAAATTCCAGGTCTATACGTACTATAATTATAAGCATAGTCACAGTATCGCCTTATTTGCCATATCAGACGCAAATTATAAATTATTTATAATGGTGGAAATTGGGGCACCAGGTCATATAGGTGATAGCACAATATTGAGAAACAGCAATTTTGGGAAAGATGTTTTAAGTGGTGGGGCTAATTTAAGAATTCCACCTCCAGAAAATATGCGAGATAATAAAGTATACCCGTTTGCTTTTGTTGGAGATGAAGCATTCCCTTTGCTACAGAATCGTATGCGTCCATATCCTGGGTGGAATGCTTCAGTGCTTCCCATAGACAAAAACATATTTAACTATCGGCTATCTCGTGCTGTTGTCGAAAATGCATTTGGCATATTAGCAAGTAGATGGCGAATTTATCGTAGACCTATTCTAGCGAGCAAAACAACTGTGCTTGCCATTATAAAAGCAATGGTCGTACTACATAATTGGCTACGCGATAAAAGGCTTGTAGAATATGTTAGTGCCGATTTAGTTGATAGATGTGTTAGTGGATCTTACCGTCCAGGAAGATGGCGTGACGAAAACCGCAACGAAATGCAAGAAATTCGACGGGTGGGTTCAAATAATTCAAGCAGAACTGCAGCAGACAAGAGGAACCAGTTTAAAGATTATTTTAATGAAGTGGATATATTACCTTGGCAGCAAACATCAATATATTAAAACACTACCGAGTTAATAGTTTTAGTTCATTTAATTATTATTTATTATCACATATTAGGTAATTCAATTCAATTATAATGAAATATCACATTTAATTCATGTTAAGTACATACAAAATTCAAATTATGTTGTTGCTAATATAATTAATATTAATATTTGAAATAATAAAAATTAAAGGAAATTAAAATTTTTAAATTAAGTATTTATTTTTATTTCACTATCACGTTATGCGAACTGCAAACTAAACTCGTAGACAAATCGAGTTTAGTCTGTTATTGGCCACTTCAAAAATTCAGAGTTCACAGACTGGGGCGGAATCATGAACGCCGCACGGATATTTTAGACGGTAGAGAAATTTTATATGGAAAGCAGTAATAATTCTACCGGTTTTATTCTGTTGTTTCAAAAAAACCTTACAAATTCGTTCGATTGCTATAAAGCTGACGAATGAATTATTTTTTTTCTGGCTTGCTATTTGTGTTTTTTTTGCGAAACAATGGGAACAAAACCGGTACAATTATTGCTGTTTTCCATATAAAATTTCACTACCGTTTAAATTTTCCGTCCGGCGTTCATGATTCCATTCCTGGGCAAATGTGATGAGTGGCGATACCTCTTTATTTAGTTCTGTATCTATTGCACCTCGGTTTTCTTTTAAACAAATTAAGGCTTCTTGTAATAAATTTTCCAAACCATTGTCGCTATTACTGCCACTTGTTCGCTTCCTTTTGCTTGTACGCTGCAGTTGCGTGGTAATAGTGTTTGCCAATAAGCTTGAAGGTGTAAGTGTCGGTTTTATTACAGAATTTTCGAGTTGCTGTGGGTCTGTAACGAATGACACGCCATCCATGCTTGATGGTTCCCTAATTTGTTCACTGGTTGCAGTAGTTTTGATATCGTCCTGTATGTCGAAATGATACACATCACTAAATGGTATTTGTACTTCAACATATTCTAATATGTCGAAACTACATGTTGTTTCCGGGAATGTGGTTTGAATATGAAAGCTGCTTTCCGTTGGCCTATAAATGAAATATTAAATTAGTAAGTATGTATATAAAATACTTTAATTATGGGGCCGAATTATTAAAAACTTATTCCGTATTTCAAGTGTAAGATTTCTCAAAATTAACCGTGATAGGTGTTCCAAATCAATAAAATTAAAACAAACATACTGGTTTATGAAACATTATTTCTATAAGAGGAAAATAAGAATACCTGTCGATATGATTAAGCTATATCAATCCAATCGATATTAGGAAATATTTGCAAATATTTAACTGGGTTGTTGTAAGCTAACCCAAGTTATAAGATGTGTATACTTACTCTACGATCACTTGATCTCTTAAAAAATCCAGTTCGCGCACCAGCCACGAATCTTTTGTAATGTTTGCACCAGCACTACCGCTTTTAGCAGGTTTTATTTGCCGGACATATCTTGCACGAACTAATTTCCAGATTCTCATGCATTCATTTGCGGTAATATTTAAATTCTTAGCTATCTCGTTCCACACTACTCGCTTCAAAGGGTTGTTTTAATAATTGTAGTGGCCGATTTTATACAAGAATTCCCTACCTTCTCTTCACACCTCTTCAATTATTTTCGTTTCCATATCTCTATTCATTTCTAAAACAGGAACAAGAAAATATTTACTATTACTTGTTATATCATAAAAACCTCTACAAAAAAGTATTTTTATTTGTACGTATATAAGCAATGTAATTAATATAACATAATATAGGAATATGTGCATTACAAAATTATGTATGTAAATTATATAGAATATAATATAGGAACATACACATATCACTTTTTTGAAAAACGAATACATAAATTCCAGAAGTAATATATAAATTGAGACTTACCAGATATTTCTTCTAAATTAGTGTTTTACTAACTAAGTAAAATGTTATTTATAAATTATTACGACTAAATTTGTATGTCAAAGCTTGAAAAAAAACTAAACAAAATACCTATACACAATACCTAACAAAACCTATATAGTCCGTTTCTGGTAATGGACATCTACTACGAATTCACACGAGTATGGCGGAGCTCTAAATCAAAGAATTTTTTTGCCTCTGGTTATTTAAATTCGAACGACTATAGCTAGGCTCTAAATCATAGATTTTTTTTGCCTATTTTTAGTTAAACAGGCCAATCTCTGAACTACGCAGCCTACATAGTCCGGTTTCTGGTAATGGGCATCTACTAGAAATTCAGGCGATTATAGCGGAGATCTAAATCATAAAATTTTTTGCCACTTGTATTATTATTTTGGTTTATTTTGTGTTTTCCTACTCGTGTACTTAATTTTCCTATATTATTAACTTTATATATCATTTCATGTTTTTTTGATATCATACACGTTTTTTTGTTTACAAAAACTATTTGTTTTCTTGTTAGGAAAATTATAATGATATAAACTTTTCCGGGTTGGCCTCAGTTTTCAATACAAATTGTTTATAAATTTTTATGAATTGATATAGTAAAAAACTGTCATTACATCTTTTTTTCCGGGATGACATTCAAAAATATCGTGATATAAATATTTTTACGGGATGATATTGAAAAATATCGTGATATATATATTTTATTGTTGCCATCGCATTTTTGCGGGATCGTTTACAGGCTAACTTCACAGACATGAATTAATTGTCTATAGGATATTTTAGGTCCTCGCTTTCAATTGAGTACATCCAACATCGAACAGAGCAGAAAATGTTGTATTTTCAAATAATATCAATCAAAGATTTTAATTTTTGTTTAAACACCCGTGCAGTGATGTCTTGACGATTAGTAGAAGATTCTCCTGGCAATAAGCAATTTTTAATTTCCATCCAATTCGGATTACTCGTAAATGTGATGAATAAATCGGACGTATGACATCGCACCCATATTCATGCATATGTTTCGGACCTCCAATGTACGTTGCTGGTAAAATTGTAGTTCGGTCAAGATCATTTACATTGCCATCGTTATTAATTGAATTTTGGAGATGAATGTATTCTTCTGATTTGCACTACGTATACTGGTGATATAATTGGCGACATTTTAAAATGTGCTTGTGTTGATTTTCGCGAATAATTAATCTGTATGCATAAAAGTTCATGCAGTTTATCTTTTTGTTTGTTATTGCACCTGTATAATTGATGGAACAAAATATAAATTCTTTGTAATTTTTGTAAGCTAAAACTTGCTATTATTTATTTTGAAAAAAAAAACTTATTTACCAGTTGTAGGATTAATCATTTTCAGTTAGAAATGATACAAATCCTCTCCGTTCCAGAACAATATTTGGTATTGAAGCGCGTCATAAGATCTGTGAGTTTTAGATATATGTTGTAATTGATCGACGTTATAAAATGATGTCTCTATAGATTCGAATTGATCGCCAACAATAACAATGGCGACTATATTTATTGTTAGTTCATTGTGAGTCGTCTGGAATGCTCACCAGCCGGTGTTTTATTAGCTCTTATAACTATTTTGACGCGGTCGGAGGGCGTTTCGTTTATTGTAGTTTTAAATTATATAACTAATTCATTGTGCTGAGGAAATAAATTTTGCAAAGACTGATCAATATCGCGGTGTATTCCCGAAGTAATTTCACTCCGTTCTTGTGTTGACTTCGTGATCACTATTTGCGTGAAAATATATCTGAAGAAATTTGTGTTGTTCGTATGGGTATGTAGTATGATATCCATTGTCCCTAGATTTTAAATGTTTGCATAAAATGATCAATAATGATATTTTCTGCTCCGAATGAAATCATTAGGAAACAAGTGTTATATATTTTCGAATATTGCTTAGAAATTGTCTTGATTTGGGCGTCGTTTCTGATACCAGTGATAATTGCGTTTCTGGAAGGGTATTTAATTGTGTCAATTTTACTTTATCATTAACGCAACATAACCCTTATGGTCCTCTCAAATCGGTACCGTAATTCTTGAATTTTATTGATCCAAAATCTCTCATTGAAACTGTCACTCCCGGTGGATCGATTTCGATCAAACGTTACAAAAACTCTTCTCACGTATAATATTTTATTAAAAATAGAGCAAAAGTTTTGAAAATAGTAAGTTTTTTATGGAAACTGCAACTATCGATGGGCTGATTTCGACCAAGCCTTGTGGAAACACTCTTTACGACCCATTTAACACATGCATACATTTTTATCATAACCGGTGCCACAGTTCTTGAGTTTTCGACCGAAAACTTTCTATGGAAGCTGTCAGTTCCGGTGGACCGATTTGGAACAAATTTTACACCAATACTTCTCACGATCCACGAATCATAAGCGTAAATTTTTATCAAAATCAGGATGCTGCCATTTCCGGACGACCGAATTTGACCAAACTTTACAAAAATCATTCTCCATAAAATATATTAATATTTATCATTATGTACCGGGTGATTTTTTTAAGCTACGAAAAAATATCCATTATCAAAATTTATTCAGTCCAGGAAGGGGGGCATTATAGAATAGATAGTGGTTTATGTAGTAGTGCAACATTTGATAATAAAAATTACAAACTTTTAAGTAAAATGAAGTCCAAAAATCCGCATAAAAAAGTTCAAAAAGGCATATCTTACCATCAGTAAGTTTACTAAGTGTTTATTTAAAATAAAATGTAAATTATGTTAGGAAGAAAGTGATTTGTGGTAAATTCTTCCTTAATTTAAGTTGTAAATTAGAGAAAATTAAGTAAACAAGGGGGAGGTTTTTCATTTTGTGTTTGTGTTTGTAAACATATGTTATATTACCAGTGTTGCATTGTTTTTATTACTACGTGCTTACGACCTACATATTACTACGTGCCTTTCTTTTCATGCTTACTTTTTATTTTGGAATACTATAAGTACACTTTTTTTACCGAAAATAAAAACAATTAATGCGTACTACATTGGAATAAAAATAATTTGGAATTTGTGTAGTTTTTAATTTTGATCGAACAAATTCCAAGTACGGCCACTTGATTTATATACTTTCTCTTTTACCCTCCAATTTGGCTCACTTGACAGCTGCTTATATTCAATCTATTTAATTTAATATAATTCTATGCTGAGAACCTATGCATTAATAGTTTGCAATACGTTTGAATTAAAATTACCTGCTATCGTAACCCAGACACATGCGATTAAATCTGCTTTCAAATAAATGTTTTTTTTGTATTTTGTTTTAAAAATATGGATTCAGTTCGAAGATAATATCAAAAACATACACATGTTTGCGTTAGGCTATTAATACAATACAAAATGGAGTATACTACTGCAGAAAAAAATTGAAATAGTATAGGATTCGGTCACGTACTTCATTTTAGCGGACTGTTAAACAATTTACTACTGATGAAAGTGTTAAACTGAATAAAAAAAGGACTCGTGGAGCAACAGCTACTTTGAGGACAGTAATTAAATTGCTATATTGGCTGCAGTAACTCATAATCCTCATATTATAGTACACGAGAAATAGCTAGCGCTTCCGGATTGTCCCAAAATAGAATCTGGAAAATTTTAAAACGTCATTAGTATCATCCGGATCATGTGGCTTTACACAAAGATCTTCATGGTATTAATTTCCGAAATCGGGGAACTTTTTTGTCAGTGTGAACGTGAACAGATACAGCATAATTCCATTTTTCTTCGCTACATAAATTGTTCTCCATCGAGTCGTTCTTTACAAACCATGGAACGGTTAATCGACACAACATGCATTACTGGAGTGTTGAAATACCATACTGGCTTCGCCCAGTTGAACATCAGCGCCCTTGGACTGTGAACGTGTGGTGTGGAATAATTGGCAACAAACTCATCGGACCCCACATTATTTAACGCAACTTGAATGGTCAGATGTACCGAGACATTTTGGTAAATGAACTGCAAACTTGAAGACTTGAGCTTAGAATTGCGAAAGAATATTTGGTTTCAACATTATGCTTGTCCAGCACACAAGTCGGCGGTAGCATGTGAAATATTTGATCGTGATTTCAATGATCGCTGGATCGGTAGAGCTGATCCGGTAAATTAGCCTGCCAGATCGCTCGATCTTACTTCACCAGATTTTTTTTGTGGGGCCTCTCAAAGATAAAGTTTGCCAACAAACGCCAACAAAACCCAACAACGAGAATATGATTGAGCGAAACAGAAATGCTTTTGCCAAAATTCAAGAAGACAGGCTTCTCAGTTGTGTACATTCAATAAGTGCATTGATTTAGAAGGCCATCATTTTGAGCATTAATTTAACTAAAAGATGATGAGGCGATTAGACCCAAGTAAATCAAGCGAGTATTTACTACGAGTATATAGAGTTGAAAATTATGTAAACGAGTAAAATCCAGGAAGCTAATAATTAGAAATTTTGAAATGATTAAAGTGAAAGACATGGATTTTTTTATTACATTTTATTTATTTATAAGAGAATGTCAAGAAATCTAGGTTTTTAGATTGTGTGACATGTATTATCAATTTCCCTTGAACATACATTGTTTATAACTTTTTTCTTTTATTTATTTGCAGGTATGTGCGAGTTTATTTATTTCAAAATGGGCGGCATTTTTTGGTTCCTGTACGCGCTGCTGGCCTCCTAAAGACAATATTATTATTTTACCGGTGAGAACTTTGTTGTTTATTAACTCTCTTCTGGCTCCTAGCACAGACGCCAATGGTTTCATCCCTCGAAAATTAATATGTTAGAGATAAGCATTTCCCACTTTTATTTCATTCTCAAGAAACCGAGAATTGTTTCGGGTTCTCTCGGGAATTCTCGGGATTTCCCGAGAAAAATTTTATATTTAAAACTAAAGTGATTCAGTTCACTTTGAATTTTCAGTATTATTGAATTATGTCCTAACTGACTGAACTAAATGAAGACAAGAAGTTCGTGAAATATAAAAGAATGTGTCACTAAATTTTAATCTGTGTTCTTCGAAGTTCGTGTACCATAACAAAATTACAAAACATTAATTAATGAGTCATCTAAAAGTAAAATTTTAAATTCATCATAGGGAAGAATAGCAAAAGCTTCAACTTTGATTCTATTGAATTTAATTTAGTCGAATACGGCACACCGCATTGATTATTATTTGTAATAAAATTAATCATTGGAAATTTTGATAAAACGCTACCTATCGGAATTAAATAAAAGCTTTAACGCTTACTAAAATTGAAACCATTGAAAAATAGCTTAGCGGAAAAATTTTAAAGTTATATTGTTAGCAAGAAAATTGTGTAAAATCACGGCTCCAACGATCTATATGATAACTGGGTTTGGTCAATATATTGTGAATACATACGAATTAAATATTTTGGAAGTTGTTGAGCTAAAAATTTCAAAATTAATGGATTCTCAAAATTCTCGAGAAATAGACAACATATTTCTCGGGACTCGTGAAAATTTAATTGGGCTGGAATTCTCGAGAAGTCGAGGAAAACATTTGCCGAGACAAATTTAGGTGTAGTGCTACTTGTGGTAATCGTTCCAACAATTTTAAATATTGCAAAATATTAATGGCAAAATAGAAATATACGTAGAAATGAGTATATTAAAGATCGAATACGAGTATTATACTTTATTTTTATTAGTTATGAATCGTGACTCCGTGACATTTTTTAAATCAGGAGTTTACTAGCTAGTTTTATTTTTACTATTTTAAAATATTGATTAGTTTAAATTACATGTAATATAATTTTCCTTAAATAAAATTATGAACATTAAAAAAAAAAAAAATTTTAACCGCTGCCACCAATGTTATGTTGAGGTAGACATTGTTGAAGTGGCTGTTGGGCTTTTTTCGTTAATTAAATAATAAAATTGCAAAACTTGAAATTGAAAACCAATTTTAGGGGTTGTTGTTGGTTTTAATATCGTGAGTTCAAAAATCGAAGTAATTTTATTTGTAAATTGAGTGATCTCAAAATATTTTATATACGTATGTACGTATTTTGAAAGCTCGTAGAAACAGCTCATATTGCAGTTATAGTTTTTCAATTTTACAAGGAGCGATTTAACTCAACGCGTGTCTTCTAGCGATCGCTAACGGTCGGTCGATTTATTATTTGGAAATATTGTTTTGCCATCGTGACCTTTAAAATTCTTGTTCATAACTATGCGCTGTTTAAGAATTGCAAATCAAAAAATGTATAAATGGATTGACCGCCTGCAATCATTATTCCACAACCTACATTAACTCAACTACGAAAGAATAAAAATGTTGCGGAAACAAAAAAAAAAAAATTCATTAACATAAACAATAACAATGGAATCTCAAAAACTATGTATCTCATGCAATTTTACATTTGTATGCAAAAATATGTATGAATGTAGAATTTATGTAGGTATAACATAACATAACGGTAAACATTAAAGTAAAAATGCATTTTCATTTTGCCATGTACCATTCTCTTATATTTCAAGAATTAATTACTTAAGACATGTTAATTACATATATACAGCAAACTTCTGTTCTCAGATGAAAAACTAATTTCGCTCTACACAACTACATCGTTATTATTATATATCATGATATGCGCTTACTCTACTACCAGACAGGATGGGATAAACTATAAATTATATCTTCTCCGAATTTTATTCGGATGAAATAGAGCAACACAAAATGCATGTATAAACAATATAATACTCGTACATTTATGTAAAATGACTGTGACACGGAAATTATCCAGATATTCAATGTTGTATGCCAACAGCAACGGTATACATCTGAATACGACTGCAAGAAAAGTATAAGCATTCAGATGAAAAAAAAACTAATCTAATTCTTACAGTACTATACCCAACTACCTGTACGTACGTTTTTGAATTATATAACTTGGTTCTTGGTTAGCAATGAGTGTAGCACAAAAATTCATAATGAGTGAACCTGTCAAATGCATAACAAAACTAATTAAAACTTTATGAATTTTATTTATTTAATAATTTTTTTTTTTTGATATGATATAAAATCGTTGGTCGAGTTGAAATACATATAAAATATGTTTTGTGCATTCCATTTGTATAAAAAAATTATAGAGCTTTTTAAATATGTTTAATATTCGTTTTATATAATTTTTTTTTGTTTTTGTTAATGAGATTTTTTTTAATTTTCCAACAATTTCCCTGACATTTAAATAAAATACAAAAAAATATTTTTATAATGTATGGTCTAGTAAAAAAAATTGTCTAAATGTTTTGGTCAGTTTTCATGATTTGAAATTTAATTAAAAAATAATAATTTTACAACAACCACAACAAAAACAGCATCCATATGTACCCAAAATTTATGTAACATTTATAATTTTCTGGTTATGTGATGAAACTATTTATGGGGATAATTATGCTAGGTGTTGTGATACCAAAATGTGGGAAGGATATTACATTATTAAATGTTTTTATATTAACTTACTGAGGGTTTTTTAATTGTCATTCTGTCAAACGTTGTTGTTATGCTAAATAATAGAACGACAAAAGATTCGATAAAGAGAAAAAAGAACCTAGTTCTTGAGTTTTGTCTACTTTTATATCTTTATCTATCCTATACGACTATTGAAATTGTACCACAAATGCCAACTTGTGGCCAAAACCAAACGCGGGAACATCACGAAACGATGACGAAATATAATGTTTCGGGAAACAAAAACCAGTCATAAAACCGATAATGCCTATCAAATACCTAACAGAAAAAATAACAAATTTTCTCATATACGTATGCGCGATTGATATGGATTGGCTAGTTATTTCCCTAAATGTAGCTCTTAGGTAAAAATAAAAAAAATAGAGTACAATTAGGCGAGTACAAATAAAATTGTGTAACACAATCAGCTACGTTTTTCTAAAATAATCGAGTTGAGTTCGCGATAGTTTTTCCAAATTTGCCCAATTTAAAATTAAAAAATTAGTTTTCTGCATAGTTCTGAACTACTCCGTTATTATACAGAACTATACAGAACAACGGCATTACAAGAAAAATATACAAATTTATGATAGATTTTTTCTGTTATACTTAGATGGTTATGAAATCTAAATTATTTGTTTAAAAAAATTAATTTTTTAATTTTAAATTGGACAAAATTAGGAAAAACTATCGCTAAATCCTCAATTATTTTCAGAAAATCGCAGCTTATCGTAACATTCATTTGAAAGTAAGGTTTTAATGCGCTGAATATGCGCAACTTAAAAAAAACCGGGTTTGTATGTTAAAGCATAACAAAGTCTAAAGTATAATATTGCTAAATGGTCGATCTCATATACTTAATGTCAAAAATGCTAACTGGTTGGTTCATTTGAATAACAAGTAATAACTGCAACAGTTGTTGCACGAAACTTCTATGAACAATTTTGTTCTACAGAAGTCAAAAGTACCATATATAGAGTTGGTTTTTTATGATGGGCTTAGTATGCACTTTAATACAAAATTGCCAAATGGTCGGTTCCTGGGGTGGGTTGTATGAATAGCAAGCGATAACTGCAACAGTTGTTGCACGAAACTTCAATGAAAAATTTTGTTCTACAGAAGTCAAAAGTCCCATATATAGATATGGTTTTTATATTGGTTTTTTAACTACAGCAGCACTTTATGGCCACAATATGGGACAACTGTTGCAGTTATTGCTTGTTATTGATATGACCGACCCCAGAAACCGACCATTTTGCATTTTTGTATTAAATTGCATACTAAGGTCATCATAAAAATCCATGTCTATATATGGGACTTTTGATTTCTGTAGAACAAAATTTTTCATTGAAGTTTCATGCAACAACTGTTGCAGTTATTGATTGTTATTCATATGACCGACCACGGGGACCGACCACTTGGCAAGTTTGTATTAAAGTGCATACTAAGGCCATTATAAAAAACTATGTCTATGTATGGGACTTTTGACTTCTGTAGAACAAAATTGTTCATTGAAGTTTCATGCAACAACTGTTGCGGTTATTGCTTGTTATTCATATGACCGACCCCAGGGACCGACCATTTGGCATTTGTATTAAATTGCATACTAAGGTCATGATAAAAAACCATGTCTGTATATGGGACTTTTGACTTCTGCAGAACAAAATTGTTGTATGAAGTTGCATGCAACAACTGTTGCAGTTATTGCTTGTTATTCATATGACCAACCCCAGGGACCGACCGTTTGGCATTTTTGTATCAAATTGCATTTTAAGGTCATCAATAAAAACCATGTCTATAGATGGGACTTTTGACTTCTGAAGAACAAAATTGTTCATTGAAGTTTCATGCAACAGCTGTTGCAGTAACTAAGATCATCATAAAAAACCATGTCTATATATGGGACTTCTGACTTCTTTAGAACAAAATTGTTCATTGAAGTTTTATGCAACGACTGTTGCAGTTATTGCTTGTTATTCATATGACCGACCCCAGGGAACGACCACTTGGCAATTTTGTATTAAATTGCATACTAAGGCCATTATAAAAAACTATGTCTATGTATGGGACTTTTGACTTCTTTAGAACAAAATTGTTCATTGAAGTTTCATGCAACAACTGTTGCAGTTATTGCTTGTTATTCATATGACCGACCCAAGGGACCAACCATTTGGCATTTTTGTATTAAATTGCATACTAAGTTCATCATAAAAAACCGTGTCTATATATGCGACTTTTTACTTCTTTAGAACAAAATTGTTCATTGAAGTGTCATGCAGCAACTGTTGCAGTTATTGCTTGTTATTGATATGACCGACCCCAGGGACCGACCATTTGGTATTTATGTATCAAATTGCATACTAAAGTCATCATAAAAAACCATGTCTATATATGGTACTTTTGACTTCTCTAGAAAAAATTTGTTCATTGAAGTTTCATGCAGCAAATGTTGCAGTTATTGCTTGTTATTCATATGACTCAACAAAGGAACCGACCATTTGGAATTTTTGTATTAAAATACCAATACTATCATAAAAAATCATGTTTTTCAATATGGGACTATTTTCTCAGTTAATTTCAATTATTAATTTATTTTGGTCACGTAACAATTGTTGCCAGTATTCCTCATAAATGTATATATGTACTATTTTTATATTCGCATACATGTATAGTTTTTGTTATTTGGTAGAAATTTGACTTCGGTTAACATTTCATGCTTAGCCCTTGCTAACGATTTTGTAAAAAGATCTGCCGCTTGCTCATCAGTTGTCACATACTCCAATTCAAAAACCCCAGATTCAAACTTCTTCCTGATAAAATTGTATCAACTCCGCTCGATTCTGGTTTTTCCTATAGGCAAAAAAATTAGGAAAAATAATTTCATAGTATTTTGGTCACAAATTTTTATTTCTGACATACTAAGGTAAATAGTTACTGCGAGTTCATACGACGGATAAAAATCTCGGATTTTACTATCCCATCGTTTTAACCAATTACATCACGTAAATTATACAACGAGCACGCCTTTTTTCATATAAAAAAGTTGAAAATATTCAAAAAAAAATCTGGGATAGAAAAATCCGAAATTTTTGTCCGTCGTATGAACTCGCAGTTACTGCGAGTTCATACGACGGATAAAAATCTCGGATTTTTCTATCCCAGATTTTGTTTTCAATAGTTTCAACTTTTTTATATGAAAAGAGGCGTGCCCGTTGTATAATTTACTTGATGTAATTGGTTAAAACGATGGGATAGTAAAATCCGAGATTTTTATCCGTCGTATGAACTCGCAGTTAATGTAAATTTTTTCAAAAACAAAATTAAATTGGGAATATTTTTCCTATCCTATTTCGATACGGAAAAAATAATTCCTAAATTATAAAATTTTGTATCAAACATTATTTCTCAGTAGGCCAAAAAATGATATTTTTCACAAAAATACTATGAAAAATTTTTCCTAATTCCTTTTCCTATAGGAAAAACTAGAATCGACCTGCAGTTCCATATTCCCGGGGAATTACCAGAATAGTGCCACAGTTGAAAATAAATTTGTATACAATGTCGGTATACAAAACGTTTGCTAAATACTTCTTGTTGAATAAATAATATTTATGTCGCCATGACCTTCGGATTTTAAGAATTTTCCATCTCCTATTTTGACAGATCAAAAGCCTTCTACCGTAACTGGTAAATCATTCTCTTGGATTACGCATATGGTGAGTCGGGCCATAATCCAACCACCATAATTTACTGTTACACTGTGACTCACAAACATTACAAATTAAAGCATTGCCATTTTGTTCTTTTAATTTATATGTAATATTTCTGGATTTTTCGCAATCTTTTTGCCAATGATCACTGGATTTACACTTAAAACCATTTTTATTGATTTTTCGCCATTTGTTCTTTTTTTAAATTTGAATAGTTTTTCTTTTTAACCATTAATGCTTTAACTTTTCCAGTATTGCCACCTTGCACCAGTGTTGGTTTCTTTGATGGTGGCATTAGGTAATGCTAATATCTATTCACTCAGGCCGAATCGAGAAGTTCTAATAAAATCTATAAGCTTAAATCTGGCCTGGCCAAAATCTATCCCTAATATTGTTCAATCACTCAACTTAAGTCACAACATTTAATCACGTAGTTCTATTAAAAAGTTCATGCTTAAAATTGCCCTGTAAAGTTGAGTGATTGACCAAAATTAGAGGTAGATGCGATCCAGACCAAATTTGACGGTATATAGTTCATAAGAACTTGAAATTGGTTATTCGAGCATATGATACTCGGTTAAAATTTTAACTAATTTAATTGAAAAATCTGGAACTTTGTTTACCCTATTCTTGAAATCGGTGGAAATTTCCGCCTTTGGAATATAATTTGCTTTAAAATTCTTTATATTATTCGAATTTTTCGTCGGCAACTTTTATCGTTTTTTTAAATTTGTTTGCAAGTTTTCTATTATTTACATTCCTACAAACGGAATAATTCCGAATCGATTTTCCCGCTCGGAATTTTCCCCTTAGTAGGGAAATAACTAACTGGAAATTTGCAAACAAATTTGTATAAAAAGATTAAAGTAGTCGAAAAAAATTCGAATAATATGCGGAATGCGGAAATTTGCACCGATTTCATGGAAAGGGCCCAAGCACTTTTAAGATTTGGTGCGTGGTAGAATAATAATTAGAATTATAAAACTCTAAATATACAAGATGGTACGCCTAAATGTTTGCAATTCACTTTCAATATCACATTTTTTTTGTTTATATAGTATAAACTTCACATCTCTATATAACCGGTCCTAAAGTTTTGAAGTTTCTCCTAATGTAGTGTTTAATGCCATTTTTCTTATCTAGTAGAAAATAAGTCACATGCATGTCGCAAAAGCATTACGAGCAGCAGTAGAATAAGGGGAATTTTTGTTGATCCGATCAAACCGGCAAATCTAGAACTGCGGAAACTAGGTGAGCAAGTGTTTGCAGTGACAGTTGAATAGTCAATAGACCGGTGTGGACTATTTAATATTTTATTAAAAGTGTAGCTACATTGACAATAATTAAAAATTTATTTACACAATTTAACAGAAAATGTAGTCGTACACAAAAAATGCATAAATTAAATTCGCTATATATAGTAAAAAAAAAAGTTTTTTAAAAAAAAACCGTGAGTGTGTGTGTGGAGCCGCGCCAATTAAATTTTGCTGGTTCTCGGATTGAGTGATCAGGATGAAACTTCAGACTAGAGCTTTTTCTATTATAAATTGAGGGATTCACTAAATAAAATTCAATCTTTGATCGAAATCGGTCCATTGGAAGTAGCATCTCCGTATAGAAGCTATTTCGTTTTTTGCATAATTTTGAAAAGTAAATTTTTCGCAAGAAAATCAATTATGAACTAAACAATTCTAAATTACAATTGCAACAATACCTGTTTAGATAAGTTTCCAAAAAAGAGGTTTATGCTAAAAAAACTGTGTTTCAACAAAAATTCAGCCCTGTACTACCCAGACGAATTGATTGATGGATGATGAAAGCTCAAAGTTAAGACTTTTAAACAAATTGTTGGATCTTAGTGAATTTTGGTCTAAATTGGTCCACCAGTTACAACTTTCATACGAGCTTTTTCGTTTTTTGGATGTATTTTGAAAAGTATATCATTTACGGCAAAAATTACTATGCACGAAAAATCCTAAAATAAAATTTTCAACATTATCGGTTCAAATCGGTTTTCTAATATTTAAGCGGAAATGGTGATTCTTTGACATGGAAATAAAGCAAAATAATAAAGAATATAAGTCATGCAAAATTTTGACCTCGAAAATTTTTTCTGATAAACCATTCGCCGTCCGTTTGTCTGATCGAGTAAAAGTTTCATATAACAGCTTTTTTCATAAATAGGAAAATCCCAATGATTGTTGGTCGAAACCCGTTCACAAGCAATCAGAGCTTCCATCGGAGCTTTCTCGTGTTTTGCAAATAATTTGAAAGGAAAGATGACGCGATAATACCGTTTAGGAGCAGTTTTCTAAAATTTAAGCGGAAATGTCGATTTTTGATAAAATTAAAATTTTCATCGAAAATCCGGCTCTGTACAGCCTAGGTGTAGTTCAAACTTAAGCTTTTTTTACAAATTGATTTGGCAACCTCAATCGCAATGCCGGTCTACCGAAAGCCACAGCTTTTCAGAAAAAGTTCTAAAATAATATTAAAACAATATATTATTGTAGTTTTCTAAAATTTAAGCAGATATGATATTTTTTGAAAAAAACCTGTTTTTCAATAAAAATTCGGCAAATTATAGCCCAGATGGATTGATTGAATGGGATGAAACTACATACCTAAGCTGTTTTCAAAAATTGAGAAATCCCAGTGAATTTTTGCCAAAATCGGTGCACTGCAAGTGACAGCTTCCGTAGAAGCTTTTCCGCTTTTTTCACGAGAACCAATAGCTTCAATAGCAGCGTTTCGTTTTTTTTTCAAAATTATTATGAAATACCAAATTCTAAATTAGTTTTACAACAATGTGCCAGATCAGTTTTCTAACATTTAAGCGGATATTATGATTTTTGTGAAAGAACTGTTTTCCAGTAAAAATTTGGTCTCTGTACAGTCGGGGTGAAATTTTATACTTAAACTTTCTCATGTAGATTCTCCTAAAAGAACTTGGGTGTTGGCCGCAAAATATTTATTCAACATTAAAACGGAAGGTTAAAAATAGGCATTTTACGAATAATCACAAAATACATAAGCAACGTTTACCAAAAAATTTAGAGTTCTGTTTATATTAATTAATTTTTTAAATTAAAATCTGTGTAAACTAATTGGTAAAGAAATTAAAAAATATCGAAAATAAAGAAGTTTATGGTTTTGATCTAAAATTTTTATTATAATTCCGGTTGAAAAAATAAATATTAATTCCAGACAAAGTGTCAAGAAACTTTTTTGAACTAAAACGTGTGGGTGTTTATTGTTTATTTATTTTATAATACAGAATTCTAAAGTTTTTAGAAAAATATGAGTATTCCTATGGTCTAAGCTTGCTTCTATGATTTATCGGTGATACACAGTATATCGAGGCGATGCTCGGAAATTTTTATATCAATTTTACCTTACTGAACATTACTCCTGCTTCCTATACACCCTCCTTCCATATATCCTTACTGGATGACCACATTCCGCCAATACCTTCCGGCCAATTACCCACAGGTTCATTACCTCCCAGCCAATAACCCCTCAGTATTACACCCTCTTATGTTTTCGGCGATTTTCACTCGATTATTACCACGCCTCATGTAAAAAGGCGATGAATTATATATTAGTATGTACAATTCCTTTTCAAAAAATTTTCGCGTCACGGAATTTTACGATTTATCGGAAAAAAAATTATTTTGATTTTCAGGAGCTCCCTGAGGTCCCCGGGCTCACTGTATGCCTACTCTTATTTACACATAACAAAATAGTATGATTGGAGCCCGGTTACAGACAATTATACAACAGCCGATTGTTAGTAATGTATACAATGATGTAATAACACATTTGTTCCAAATGATAGCCCAGATTTGGGTCATTTCCCGTAACTATGACGCCGCCTCCACAACTAATGTCAAAATCATATCCGTCCTTTCTATGAACGACATAGTCAGATGGAAAGTATACTTCGGATAACATATTGATCGTAAGCCAGGTATCGCTGATTATTATAACATCAAAATCATCATCCCTGGTTTTACCTCGGATACTGGAGGCATTGTGATAGTAGATAAAAGTAAAGGCGTTGAAGGTGAGCTGACCAAATGAACGTTAGTGAGTTGACCAAAACGCGGTCTTTGGGTAATAATAGCCTACAATTTACGTCCCATGGAGAATAGTTTTTAAGTTTATTGCGGACGTAGCTAACGATCTGATCGGTTGAGACGGATGGATCGGTACGACTGATATATAAATATTTTTTGTCAGGCACTGAGACGGTTTTGATTGATTTGATGGGAGACCTCGACCCTACAATAACTTGTGGCGCCGTCGATACATCATGGATATTGGAGCTAGACTTGACCACTTTAGCAGATGTTGTCGGGTTGGAATTGTCATCAGCAAGCCTAACTGTCAATGTGCTTTGATTAGTTTACGGATTTCAACCACCTCCAATTAAATTTTCCTTAAGTTCAAATTTTCAGTGGCTTTGTCCACTATCACATCAATTTTCATCAAAATGTTGAACATGTTATTGTTTGTGATCAAGGATATGCAGCAGTTGCCAAAAAAGCAAATGCTACGGTTTATTTTTTAATCGAGATAATCGCACCATGGTCAAGCCCACTGCGATCGTAACAAAATTGGCTGTCACAGAGATTACATGAAACGATGTCCGTAAACACAAGTTAAAAGACATTGTACTTGAATGTAAGTAAATAAACAGCTATGCATAATTTATCTGAGATTGTTTGAATTATCACAAATTACGTAAAACTATCACAGATAACAGTTATTAATCTTTATTAACACAATTACGAACAAATTAAATTATGTTATTGTAGAATATAACGGTTCATTCAGAACAGCGGCTACGAGTATGCAAATTTATCAAAATTTCTATTTAGTTATCACAATTATGTACTTAGAAATATCAAAATTATGATTAAAGTTATGTTAATACGAAATTAACCTTACTGCCAAATTGCACAATACAAAAACAGAATTTTGTTTTTATTTTAATTTGTTTCCTTTTTTAATTGTTGTAAATAGACGTATTCTATACACTTCGACAACCGAATGTTGAATGAAAAACAATTCAAGATAGACTTATAAATTATTCTAGTACTCACATTTTATTTTTAATTACATGAACAATTTAAAAAATTAGTCAGTGTCATAACACCATTTATAGAGATTTAACACAAGTTAAAGTGTTTGTATATAATTTGGTATACTTGAGACCAAGCACTTGGTCCCTTGGATTGTTTGGATTGTTATGGCAATTGAAATTATTTCAAATAAGTTATGCACGTAAAGTCAGTAATCCGCTTTATAAAAATACATAATATCGATAAAATTGTATTTCGATGAATAGTAAACACTCCATGGGAAACCCCTTCGAGACCTGAAAAATGTGCGAGAACGAATTGTTCTCAAATACAAGTCCTCCATATTATTTATAAATAGGTGGTTATATTCGGGAAGAGTGACGGAGGGAAATGAGCAGCAGGTATAATGATCAGGGGTGTAATTACTGGGAGTTTAGTGAACCGGGGGTAATTATTCGGTGGGCAATCACGGGAAAGTAATGCATGAAAAAGTAATATCAGCCAACCTTACTTGAGATCCAGATTCGAAAGGAGCATGATATTTTATAAATCGAGCAGCAGAATGACTGATATTGACTAGCTAGCGTTCACGTTCTGCATTTTTGGAAGCATCGTCTGTTTTGATAGTTTCATTTGCTTGCTGGTTAGCAGCCTGAAAGAGATTGTGATATTTTTTTTTTTTTTGCATATACATAGATTGGATGTTTGGTGCATCATCGATTTTGAGATTTTATACACTCTCTACGAAGTTCAGCTGTTACGACACCTTGAGCGGTCATAACATTGTTTCAAATGTGGTTTTGTTTTTACCTTTTAAATTTCGTTACCAGGCATTGCCATCTACCTTATGGCATTGACATTAAACTTTTAATTATGCATGGGCCATGCTATTTTTTTTGTTTTTACCCATTCCTATTGTATTACATAAACGATGAGTAATGTGAGAGCGGGACCAATGTGTACCTTGTGCGTGTGTGCGACAAGTAAGATATAGAGGAATGTTTTTTTTTGTGTTTGTTGTTTCGATATATGCGATTGAAGCGCGACGCGAACGAGTGTGCATGTGACGCACACGAAAGAAAAACAAAACAAGCAGCACAACGAAATGAAAATTCTTCTAGATTTTTGTTGATTTTGGGTGCGAGAATTTTTTTTTAGTTAGTTTAGTTTTGAATTTCATCGAGTTTGGTTGGCAGTTGGTTTATTTTTGGATCAAAAAAAATTATTGTAATTTAATTTTATAAAAAATAATAAAATAAAAATAAATTCAATCACTTACGAATATTTGGATTTGTAATTAAGTGTAACGTAATATTTTTTGAATTGTTTATGTGGAGTGTGCAACTGAATACACCTCGGAATTTGAGCTGCTTGGACGCAGATAAAACAAAATTATGGTTTAAAATTTTGAAAGTGGAATATACCAACTATAAGTGTGTTAAATCCTCGTCAAAGAAAAAACTAAAAATATTCAAAGAAGGTTTTGGTCTTTCTCTAATTTTGCCTAAATTAGGTATGTTAGTTAATTTTTTTGAGTTATAAAAAATATTTGGGTTACTGACCGTTTCTAATAAATTTGATTTTTTATAAATGTTGAGCCGAACAGTTTATTAACACATAATTTTTTGTATTTTTAAATGTCAACAACACAAATCAATTTACCTTTTTGTTTGGGTTTAGGTGAATTAGCATGCGTTAAACTGGAATATTTCATTTTGTATAGCGTAATCACTTTATTTCTCTTTTTTATATACATGTATGTACGCTGATACATAGCGTTATTTATAAATAAGGTCAAAAGAAATATCAAATAAAGCAGAATTACTTTTACAAAATTCAAAGTATTATCTCTTATTAATAAGACCCAAGGTAATGGATTCCGCTGAAAGTTTGTGCCAGCAAAAAAC
This sequence comes from Nephrotoma flavescens, assembly GCA_932526605.1. NCBI lineage: Eukaryota > Metazoa > Arthropoda > Insecta > Diptera > Tipulidae > Nephrotoma > Nephrotoma flavescens. The sequence goes on along the minus strand of OW052221.1, from coordinate 272,225,960 downwards.
TACAGGAAAATTAATCTAAAACTATGAAATACTGCGAAGAGCACCTCATCAACCTTCAACTTCTGTACGAAAAATTCTGTACAACAAACGCAGAATTGATACACACATTACTCGATGATCAAACCGATTTCGCAAACAAAAATATTGCAATATAAGCAGGTCCAGATGGCATTTGAAGAGACGAAATCCATGCTTTTAGAAATCATAGAAGAACTAACAGCAAAAAAATCTAAAGAAGATAAGCAAAAAGCCAGAGAAGATGAAGTAGCATCTCGCCTCCTACATATTTGAGGAAGATGAAGAAGCCACTGGATCATCAACTCCTAAAAAAAACAAACGCAACAAATCGCAAGCAGCCAAAGGTGAGATGTTGAAACAAAATAGAGAATTACGTTTCAACGCTAACAAATAACAAAGACTATTGCGAGCTGAAATTAAAGCAGCTAACAGACGCATGGAACTCATTCTACAATAATCACGAAAATATTATTGCAGAAGCCGAAAAAGAGGATTTGAATGAAGAATTTTTCGTGAACAACGTTTTTGACAACATTCAAACCAAATACGAAACAATTGTTATTGCATTACAAGAAGAGCTGGGTTGAGCAACTCTAACACTTGTAATGACAACATAAAGAAGATCTCTAAACTAAAATTTCTAAAATTGGAAATTCCCTTATTTGACGAGGACTATTGGAAAAAGATAGCCTTCTATAATCTATTCAATATAACTTTTCATTCCAATGAAGAGCTAGCCAACGAAGAAAAAATGCACTACCTACCTTTGGTAGGTCCGAGGTCAAGCAGCAAAGCTATTCAGCCATTTAGAATTGTCCGGAAAAAATTATATCACCGTATGGAGTACCCTCGTCAATAGATTTGAAGACAAAAGGATGTTGCTAGGAATTATATCAAAACATTATTGGATTAACCTATACCTTTCAAAGACACTAGGAGAAACAATAAATAAAAAAAAAAAAAAACAAAAAAAAAAAATTACAGGACCAGTAGAGGCCATTCGAGTGTTGTGTATTGGAGTAAACCGACCGGCAGAAACTCGCCAAATATATATTACGAGTAGCCGATTCGTGCGCGCTTAAATTTTTGTAATCGGTGGGAAGACACCGGGTGTATGAGGCGATTTAAATCTACGGTTTACGGGTGACCATTTGAGGCCAACATTCCAATTTACGGATTCAGCGGGACACCGTAAAACAGCATTTTTTGGTGAAAGGCGGAAAGACGCCCAACGTCTTTTTATTATGCGGTTTTGGCGGAAAGGCGCCCAGCGAGTTTGATGCTGCAAGGCCGCAACGGTTTGGGTGAGGTACAACTTGTGGCATTACGATTGCGCTACAAGGCCGCTACAGTCAAGGTACCACTTTTTTTTATTATTTTGGATCGTTTTTGTTTCTACTTTTTTTGTATTTTTATTTATTTTTTTTTAATTTTCAAAATTCCACTTTTCAATTCCAAAATTTGCAATTTTTAATTTTTCAATTATATATTTGTAATCGAGCACCATCTAACGGTTGTGGTGCGCGTTGGTTTCGCCCTCAAAATTATTCAGGTTCTGCGACCATATTTTGATTCAATTTTCTCTTGTTTTCTCTCTCGACCATCTTTCGATTGCTCAATTAATTTTTTCTTTTTCTCCCTTCTTGCGCTTCTGATTTGTTTCCTTTTGGACAACATTTTGGTATTTCAATAAAAACAGCAAGGTGCATTATTTCCGGCGTTTGGTATATTTCTTTACTCCTCGATCGCTCTATTTCGTTCCATGATTATTTCGTTATTTCACCTAATTTTTTTTGTATTTTTTTTTCTTTTATGTAAATAAGATTAAGTATTAAATTTATTTTCGGGTCGGTATGATGAGAAAAGGATTCTCATTTCGTATCGGTTATATATTGGCATCCTCAGGATCGGAGTAGCGAGTCCAGTATTTGAGTCGTCCATTCTGGGACGACCGTAAAATCTGCGGCTTCTGGTGTAAATTCAACTTAATTGCTTTTAATTTTTGTTTATTTTGTTACAACTTCTCACAACCCCAAACGCGGAATCGTGTTAAACCATTCCGTAACACAGTGTTGAGCTCGTAGATTCATTTCTATGGAATAAAAATGTTCAAAACACTGGGAGGGATTTGTGGTGATAAACGAGTGACCATTTAAAGTTGGTTTGGTAGAAGAATCGTTAAAATCGGATAACTGTGGAGTGCCTAAATCTGTAGTAGTTCGACTACAAAGACATTTAGAATAGTCATCTAATCGATTCATTTGGATAAAAATAATGCGAGGGTTTTAAGATTCTACATTTTCGTGTTTCGTAAGCTGACATTTAGCAGCCCCAAGATATGATATGACACCAGCCACAATTTAAATACGACCAATGTTGTTCTGTGATTAAGCATTTAGCAAAATTCAATGGCCTTTCATAACAATTTATAATCTTTATGCTATACAAGACACGTAACTGCAAGCCATAACTCAATTACATCACATAAATGTATACAAAATTTATTTAGTTTTATAAACGTGAAAGGATTTTCTGCTATGTATGCTAATTCCGTTTAATCCGATACGATATTCCTTTGAAATGTATATTTTCCAATTTTCTATTGCAATACATGTAGCATAAAAACTATTACGAGCGAGCAACAGCAGCAGCAGCAAAAATTCTAAGATAAATTTATGTGTGCGCTCGTACATATATATTTGTAAGGTAAGCATTTACGTCAAGAAGAAATGGTTCGATTGAAAATCATTCATCGAATACAAATAAACTAAACTTAACAGCAACAACGGCAGCGGAATCCCGTCTTAAAAAGATGGAATGTGAAGTACATACCGCATCCATATACTTACGTACATATGTACACAATTTTTTTTTGGTTTTGCGGTTGATCGATCATACATATATGAAGGAAATTCATTGCGGTGCTATCAAATTGAATTGCGGGAAAGAATGAAGAAAATGTTCTTTCGTTATTTGGTTCTTCTAGGGTATTTTTTTGTTGCTGTGGTGGTGGTTTTATGAAAATCGAAACGATGATTGCAATTTTAATTTTTTTTTTTGGTGTATATTGAAGCAAAAACCATACACGAGATTACGTACAATTTTTATGTCCAATATTTCCAAATATTTTCAACATGTCTATATCTATCTAAGAACAAATTCTTATACGAGCTAGACGAATATGGTATAGTGTCCCCCAATTCGATCGTATAGGTATTAAATTTTTTTTTGTTTGCAAAAACTTTTTCCCAATTTTTGTTTATTTTGTGCAGGTTGTTTGAGGTTTTCCATCCACGTTTCGATTACACAATATAATAATGTCTTTTTATTTATTTTCCAGCAGCAAAAAAAAAATATATATATATATAAAGTTACAGGCAAAATCGGAGCAAAATTGGTTGGAAGAAATTTTTCTTTGGTTTTCTTGTTGTATACAGAATGTGTTTCTTGTAGCAACAGAAATGTACATACAGTACACAACGATAATGATTTTTTTTCAATTTTTTGGTTACATTTTTCAATCCGTGTATGTACGTATAAATGTAGAGAAAAGTAAGTTTAATGAAGTGAAAAAAAATGTTCGATTGAAAAATTGAAAATGTTGCTGGGTATTTTACTCGACAGTGGATTTTTTATCGTGGTTCTAAATGAAAAATACAAGGCAAAAAATTCTTTTTCAAGATTATTTGTTTCTTTGTAGGAAGTACCAGAAAATTGTTTTTCGTTTTTAAATTTATTTTTGTTCTTTAGGTTTTTTGCTCTCACGTGTGTGTGTTTTCAATTTATATTGTAAAGTTTTGACCTCCTAATTTTTTAATGAATTGTGAACATTGATGGAAAAGTTTGTCTGGTATTCTAGCGAACATTTAAGATAGCATTCTCAGTATCCTTGTGGAAGTGGAACTTTTTTCAGAACTTATAAAATCGAAATCCTTTTGGAAAAAAGAGTAATCACTGTAGGTTTTCAGAAATGTAGGCGGAAACTAAAGGTTTTTAGTAGAATAAAGCAGTTTTTTCCAAAATTCTGGTAAGTTGTAATGAGTTACTGAGCAGCCTAGTAATTTATGGTATCATAGAAAAGACACCAATTAGTGTATACCTAAAGTATCATTTTTGATCTTAACTGGATGGCATGGTTGCAACCTCAGTAGCAAAACAAAACCATCTAGATCGAACGAAATTTAAAATTATTAAACTGGTGAAGTATTAGGAGGTCGCTGCCTGAGTGGCAGAAGTTGAACCGACAACCAAAATCGATGCTAAAGTGCTGTGCAACATCTTAAAAATAATAATATATCATGTTTGTCCATCATTCGGGACGGCAAAATAATCTAATCAATGCATGTGAGCGAGTAGTAGGTACTAGCTGCTCCGAGAGAGTCCCAATACTACAATAAGTATCTAAACGTTAGCATGAACATCGTGAAGCTTGATCAGCTCCGTGCGTTTCAAAATGTTGCGTTTATTATTGCGTTTCAAAATGTTGCATTAACAAAATATTGCTTTTTTTATTAATCTTCCAACTACAAAATGTAGCCATTACAAAATGTTGCAACTACCAAATCTTGCAATTAAAAAACTTTTTTAATTATTTTGCGCAATTAGAACTAGAAGAATAGAAAACCGGTATTTTGAAAACCGGGATTTTGAAAACCGAAATTTTGAAAACCGGGAGTTTGAAAACCGGAATTTCGTAGTGCACCCACAGTGAACCGGTGGATCTTTTCATAATGAATAATCAAGGCAACTCAACGATGTTCTCGTCTAATGGAAACTCCTCTTACAATAGTCAATGCGGTGAAAGTGTGTTGAAAATCTTGTAACCAGAGAGCCATCAGGTTCAAGTTATCAAAACTAGCCAGAGAACAGTCTGCGAGTAACAACACTTCGTGATTTTCCATTAAGGATCTGATCTCATTACGATTAATCAGTGCTTGCCATAAATCAATTCCAAATAAAAGGGAAGTTAAGAGACGAATTTCTAATAGAGGGAAGTTTAGATCTTCTGTATGTAAACTCAGACAGGAAGCAAAAGGTTCCAAATAGTAACTCTGCAAAGGTGCAAGGAACAAACACTTCCATATAGAGTGTTTAAATTTATGCAAAATAGCACTAAACGGTACGTTACGGAACATTGTAATATAATAACTCACGGGGAATTGTACGCAAATGAACCGTTTGTAAATGAAGACCTGCAGTAGTATTAAACACCATAAGGAATTTAAATAGAGTCGGTTGGAGGTGTTCATTTACTTCTGTCGGATGAAACAACAGACAACAGATTGGATGGTATTGACCTGTAAGATAAGACTAGATTAGCTTCTGAAACGACACTGTTATCAGCATCGAAGGAAAATACAAGAACAAACTGTCTCGACATATTATCTGTGACTAAACTTTCCTTTAAAGTGTGTGTACAGGATGTCAAGTAAATTAAAGCCACTATAACGAGAAAAAGGTAATTATGTCTATGATGTTGAACACAAAATCAACAGCCTCGATAAGAAGCTAGAATGTGTCAAAAATTGGCTAGTCGAGCGAGTATATAGCAGCAAAGATTAAAAATATTCATCCCGATTCTGATACACACACGTCGCTTTCGAGAGCAGGGTAAGTATAGAGCGATTGCTCTGTTATTCGAGGGTCCCGGGTTCGATTCCAGGTGGTGATCTGTACATGGATGTGGCTGAAATCAAACCTTATCCTTCTGCCTCTTATTTTCACAATTGATCGACGAAATAGTCGAAATCCTCATAATGCTTTGAAGAGTTCGGTGTCGAATAAAAATTATCAAACAATGGGGATTTCATTGCTTGAGAAGAACCACCATCTGATTTTTCTTTGAGTTACATTTTTTTTTTTAATTGAATGGGGTTTCGATCGAGTGACCAGAATCGATTACATATATTGTGATGGTTTTAATTTAGCGTTATGAAAACTAGCCGAACCAGTCGGTCATTGTGCGAAACCAAAACCTCCCTAGGCCGGGAATAGCGATTAATGTATTAAAATGGTACGTAATTAAGTAATTTCTGGCCAAGTGGCCAGCGCCAGCCAAGTTCCAAAATTTCAGGTTAAGTTAAACAAAAATTTATATCTTCTTAGAACTTTCTAAGAAATGGTTCGTTATGTTTCGAGTTGGTGATGAGAAGGGCAAACTATGATGAGCCCCCCAGTGCCAGCCATATATTAGGATTGACACAACCTTCCAGCTTCGATATGGCCCATATGAATTTAAATGAAAATCGTCTATAACTTCCAAGTAGTCTATAACAGGCCAAGTTTCAAAATCTATTATGTATCTTCCTTGTCTAGAGTTTCGAATTTTCGGAAATTAAAATCAAATTAGTGTCATTTAGACTACAAAAAACAGTTGTTGTTTACGTCGATTATAGGATCCTCGGGAGTGGATCGATTGCGGATTCAAAAGCTGCCTTGCTTTCGCAAAGCTGCTTAGCTTTAATGTTAGAGGCCAATTTTGTTGTGAGTAATATTTGTTTGTGAATTTCCAGTAACGGAAAATAATTGTTCATCATAGTTTTTCTAATTGTTCATCATAGGCTTTTATGTCAGTAGTAATTGTAATATGAATCGGTTTTATGAAAATCTTTTTTTTAGTTTTATTAAAAGCCAACTCGACTTTATTTACTACTGATAAATACGCGAACTATGATGAACAATTATTTTCGTTACTGGAAATTCGTAAACAAATATTGCTGAAAACAAAATCGGCCTCTAATATTAAAGCTAAGTGGGATCTGCGGAAGCAACGCAGCTAAAAATGGATATAAATAAAATGGAAAACAATTGCCATAAATCACAGTAGCCAAAGAAATTTGTATTGATTTTCATACAAATCGTTTTTTATGATTCCCCGTACAAACGCAATAAAATATTTGCGGATCTAAAACCAATTTTTCTTTACTAACTGCGAGTTCATACGACGGATAAAAATCTCGGATTTTTCTATCCCACCGTTTTACCCAATCAAATCGCATAAAAAACAGAAATTCACGCCTCCTTTCTATCCCAAAAAGACGAAAAACTCTTATCTTTGAGCAAATATCTGGCAGACAACCAACTTAACAAACATAAATTTTAATAATTATCGGGCAACATTTTATAGACTATTTTACTTTTCGAGCAATTTTGTTTTGTTTTGTAATGTGTTCTTTGCGATGACATTTCAATTTTTATTGTGTTGTAAAGTGTGTCTGGTGTGAAATGAAGTTTTTTTTTGTTTCAATGGCAAATTAAAAATTAAATATGATCACGTAAATGATGATTACTGCGATTGTGCTGATGGCATTGATGAACCGGGTTCCTGGGCTTGTGCAAACGGCAACTTTCATTGTACAAACGCCTTAACCAATAAATATTCCAAGTGGAAGGTTATATGACAGATTTTGCGATTGTTACGATGCCTCTAGTGAATATGCATCCGACACACAGTGCATAGATAATTGTAGTGAATTAGGTCAAGAAGGTCAATGTGATGAACGACGCGAATTTCAGAATCAAGAAGGAGATGAATACGGTAATGAAGCTGCAGAAGGTGTTGCTGTAGAGGAAACTGGCGCAGGAGAGGTAACTTCTATGTTTTATTTTATATATTAACCTAATATAGTTTAAGAATTTTTTGTTTCTTTTAACAAGTAGAACCGGTAGATGATTTAGACCCACATACTGGACTGAATATTATCCTGAGACGCAGACGCTAGTAACTGTAGTAAATGAGGTGCGAAATCAGTTAACAGTCGCTGATCGGGGATTGCGTGAAAATTGGCATAGTCAAAAATATTGAAGATATTTTAGATAAAGATTATGGTCCTGATGAAGAATTTGCTATTTTAAATGGGGAAAGTTTCAATTTCGATGATTGCGAGTACGTTTATAAATTATGCCCCTTCAACAGGGCCGTGCAACAGCCGAGGTCAGGAGGTGCAGAAACTAGATAACTCTAAATTTAATAATTGTAAAATTTAACACAAAGTTTATATTGCCTTCTAGATTAGGAACATGTTACTACTGGGCTGGTCCAGATTTAAACAAATATACTGTTATGTTATATTCAAATGGAGCTGCTTGTTGAAATGAGCCCAAACGTTTAGCAACTATTTATTTAGAATGCGGTTTAAATACTAAAACTCTAGCCGTTAGTGAACCGAACCGCTGTGAATGTATACAATGTACAAACCCCGGTTGCTTGAAGTGTAAGCGGAACCCAGATCACCCCGCATCGTCACACAAAGCTAGTCACGACGAATTATCTTATCGAATTATAAGTTAAAAACTGTGATTTCAATTAAAAAGTACTAAGCAAATAAACGAATGGAATAAGCATCTTTTGCTATTGAACGTAATTATTATTAAAAAAATTCATTTTAATTAACTTTGATAACAATAAATATGATTGATGATATTGACCAATATTTAAATTCTATATTTAATAATTTAAATGTTTTCCATTAAGTTCATATGTAAGAAATATTTAGTATAAAATAAAGAAGTTTATGAATAAGTCACAAATATAATTAAGCTTTTACGGCGTACTTCGCAATTAACAAACTCTTTCCTAGATGATAATTTTTGGGTTGCCAATAGTCTCGAATGTAATGACTCGGGTTTTGTCCGTAAAGCCCTTCCCTTCGAAGAACCAAAAGAAATAGAGAATAATTCAAAACAAAAATTATAGAAAAATAAAAATAAATTGATAGGTGAAATAGACCATAAATTTGAGCAAAAAACAAAACTAAACGGCGGGATAGAGAAATCCGAGATTTTTATCCGTCGTATGAACTCGCAGTAATTGTATAAAAATCCATAGGAATTTCTATGATACTATGATTTAAAATTTGGTTTTATTTATTTTTATATGCAGTTTTCAATCCGCAATCGCGTGGATTCTATAATTGACGTGGTTATTTATTAAATACGAGCACCTTATATAGGGAATAATACGAGAAATTAATTAAATATTTTATGAAATTGGGCAGCAGTGTTTAATTTATTAAATTATGATTTAAAAAATTAACAATTTTGAATATTTTTCTGTCTATCCTATGTTTATTAGGAAAAAGAAAACGATTTCAAATAATTTTCGGAATTGTCTTGGTTCCAGTGCTGCTCTTACTTTACATTTTCGGTAATACGATTTTCGAGTAAGAGGTGTATATAGTAGAAGCGAGTGGAATATAACAAAAACTTGTACCATATTTTGTTGTTGTTTTCTATAGTAATCTAGTTTTGTACCGTATCCACGGGTTATAAATATCGGTGCAAAAACCAGATAGGAACCAAGCACACCAATTTATCAACAAAAAATTCCCAGTTTAAGCCTAAGGCTGAAAATTTAAACATGGAAGATAGGGTTTTAAATGTTGCTTAATGCCTAAATAAAAAACTTAAGTCTACTGATTTGTTTTGGGCTATAGTACTTATAGGTTTTGCACTCCAAATTCAACATTTTACAAATCATGTTCATCAATTTCCAAATAAAATTCACCATTTTCTAAATAAATTTCATCCTTTTCCAAACCAAAACAAACTTTATCCAAATCAAATTCACCTTTATTCAAAACATATTCATCCTTTTCCAAATCAATTTCACCTTTGTTCAAATCAAATTCATTTTTGTTCAAATCAAATTCATCCTTTTCAAAATGAAATTCAACCGGAGGCGAAATAAAACCAACATAACCTATTAAATTTAATAAACTTATTGTATTTAAATTCTAGATTCAAAATATATAACAAGTATGTTATTTTTTAATCTTTGCAATCTGTTCTGCGGGTTCAAAGCACTCCTAATTTCTCGCGAATCACTTTTCACGTTCCAGTTGTTAGCCAAAATAACAAGTTAATAAAGTAAACTAATCTTTACTGTGTAACCAAAATGTTCGATGTTTCATTCAAACTAGCTGCGTCTTGGTAACCTCACCAGGATGTGATGCTGGTATCCGCCTATCGCCTAGAAAGCCAAAAATTTCATAGTAATTCTGCTTTTTGAGTGCAATTACAATAGCTTCAAATTAATTAAAATGAACTCAGCGATTTTTGACAACAGTAGAATTTTGGGTGGCCAGTGCGTTAGGTAGTTCGTGAATAGCGAGCCGCGACAGAGTTGGGAGCGCTTCAGGTCCAGAACAGATTGCAAAGATTAAAAAACAAAATACTTATATATTTTAAATCTAAAATTTAAATACAATAAATTTATTAAATTAAATAGGTTACGTTGGTTTTATTTCGTCTCCGGTTGAATTTGATTTTGAAAAGGATGAATATGATTTGAATAAAGGTGAATTTGATTTGAACAAAGGTGAATTTGATTTGAACAAAGATGAATTTGATTTGGAAAAGGATGAATATGTTTTGAATAAAGGTGAATTTGATTTGGATAAAGTTTGATTTGATTTGGAAAAGGATGTAATTCTTTTGGAAAATGGTGAATATTATTTGAAAACTGATGAATATGATTTGTAAAAGGTTGAATTTGGAGTGCAAAACCTATATATTTATATAGACCACAAAATAAAAAATTAAAAAGTTTGAGCCCAAAAATTGATTTTCGGCGCACCAGCAAATTTTTGTTCTCTCGTATTTTCTTTATTTTTATTTGTATATTACGCTTACTAATTGATATGGTAGATGAGAAATAGGTGCATACATAGAGCACAAAACAAAATTTGCTCACCAGCGTGTTTTAGTTGTTTCGTATTTACTTTATTTTTATTTTTTTTTTATTTCGCTGTATATACTTGGGACAAAATTTCGTTTCATTTTCATTCATTTTTCTATATAAAGCGATCCCAAAAACATTTTCGAAGTTAAAATATCAACATAAAAAATTAAGTGTGCTTTAGACCACACTACTGAAGTAAAACTTCTAATATATATTTAATATTTATAATATAATATAGGAAAATTATAATTGGTCACCCTGTGCGTTCTCGAGTCTCACCTAGCTGTTTATGTCTGATGCCACAAGAGGTGTAACTTGGTTACTTTATCAAGGCTAACTAGTCGTAATAGATAATGTTTATGTATGTGTAACAAAATGGACAAAAAAATCATTTTTGAAATCTCTTCGCATAGTAAAAATGGCCTTGAAATATTTTTTATTTCATTTATGTTTGTGTAGTGTGGATTTCATCGAAAATTTAAGTCGCATTAAAACCTGAAAACGAAGAAAGAATCGGTTTCTGTGATACCTCGTGTGGAATGGAGCTATAATATAGAAAAAAATACATATATAAAATATATCACACGGACGAATTTTTTTTGGTCACCCTGTGCGTTCTGGAGTGAATAAGTGAGTGAGTGACATAGATGTTATAATATAGAAAGAAAAAAATGTTGGTCGCCCTGTGCGTTCTCGAGTGAGTCAGTCAATGACATAGAAGTCTATATTATGACTTTCCAATTTTCCAGTTTTTCAATTTTCGAATTTTCCAATTTTCCAATTTTCCAATTTACCAACTTTCCAAATTTCCTATTTTCATATTTTTTTATTTTCTTATTTTCCAATTTTTCAATTCTCCAATTTTTTAATTTTCCAATTTACCAGTTTTCCAATTAACCAATTTTCCAATTTTCCAAATTTCCAATTTTCATATTTTCCTATTTTCTAATTTTCCAATTTTTTACATTTACCTATTTTCCAATTTTCTAATTTTATAATTGTCCAATTTACTATTTTCCAAATTTTCCAATTTTGCACATTTCGAAATTTCCAATTTTCCAATTTTTCCAATTTTCCAATTTTTCATTTACTAATTTTCCAATTTTCCTATTTTCCAATTTTTTTAACCAATTATTAAAATAAAATGGTATCAACTAAGTTTCCACCTAGGGATTTATGAATTGTCATGGCACATCCTGATACTAAAGGAAAATGATTTCGTTTTGCGTTTATTGTTTCGTTCGCCTCGTTCGATTACACTTTTCGTAACGCATTTGCCAGCTTAGTCCCCAAGTCAAGCATGACTAAAGAAGTTTTACTTCATAAAAATTTTCTTTTTAGGAGAAACTCGAGACAAAGGCTGTTTGACATATTGAAGACATACTGAAGACAAAGGCTGTTTGATATATTTTGGTTTTAAAGTAAACCATATCGGTCTAGAAATATTTTTTATCTAGTTTTGGTTTTTGATCACCCAGAAAAATCCAAGGCCTACAAACTAATTTGAAATTTTTTTAATTGATTTTTTTAATCGATAAAATTTGCTAGTACTCTTAACCTGCACCGACCAAATAAGCCCACCTCAATGAAACCTGTACTATAATTTGTTACACATTTATTAAAATTTATTACAACAAATCCCGTTTTTATTACATTTACCGTTTTCGAGGATCGAGTGGTCTAATTTTATTACAGTCCAAAGTTACAATTTTGGTGGTGTAGGTTTAATTTCGAGCTAAACCGACCACTCGTTCCTCGAAAACGGTAAATGTAATAAAAACGGGATTTGTTTTAATAAATTTTAATAAATGTGTAACAAATTATAGTACAGGTTTCATTGAGGTGGGCTAATTTGGTCGGTGCAGGTTAAGAGCACTAAATTTGCACTTGGTCCTACTCCAGATTTCATTCAAAATATTTAAGTTAGTCAGATTTCTGTGCAACTGGACATACATCAATAGATTTACAATAATACTGTTGGCTAAACAACAAAATATTTTATATCTAAAGCTCATTTCGCCTGAAAACATAAACATACGCCTGAAATAAACATACTTTATTAGTCACCTGAGGCTCGATTCTGTGTCGGTGGTAATGATAATGAAAAAAACAGGTTAGATTTAAATTTTCATTTATTCAGCAAATGCAATTGCTTGTGCAAAATGAAAAAAATAATTAAGTAAAAAATTTTTTACGCAAGATGTCGGAGCAAATTATTTATTATTTTCAGTTTAGTGTTTACTTTCGATTTATTTTGAGAAACGTCGTTCTTCCAAAAATTGGAGCAAATGTAATTTCTGGGCATTATTTGTCCGCGTTGCCCTACTATATGCTTTAAATTGTCCATTGAAATCTTTTCTATAGATTTATTAAAATAAGTATAAAAATTGATATACACAAATTTAAAAAAATTGACATAAGAACACAAAAAAAAAAATAAATACCGTGATAAATATTTCTCATCGACAAATTGTGTATGATAAAATATTTAAACTAAATTTGTCAAATTTATTTATCATTTATCACCAACTCGGAATCGCAATTTATATTTTATCGATGATAATTTTATCATTTATCATTATCACTGGCTCAGAATCAAGCCCCTTAAGTAGTTTGGTCTGGTATAATAATTTATTTAATCTGGTTAAATAGACGTTTATTATTTTATTTTAATAATGTTTGAAGTCTGTTTTTCCAGTTTTACCCAAAACAAATTTGGATTCTTCTGAATGGTTCTTACATACTATACATATTTAATTTTATAAAATATTTTTTATTAAGTATTAAATGTCTTTGTCTTTTTGTAAGTTTCCCTTGACTTTCATGACTATCGGAATGTTTTTCGTCGGTTATTTTCGATATAATTTATGAATTGTTTTTGTGTGCGGTATCTGGTTCAAACCTTTTTTATTTTATTTAATGATTTGCAATCTGTTCTTAGGCCGATGCACTCCCAATTCTTTTGTGGTTTGCTTTTCACATTCTAGCTTACTCATTGACTGCTAAATCGTCGTTGACGTACGGTTATAGGTCCGATTTACGTAACCATGGTATCTTATATTTGATTCAAATAAATTCGACAAAAATCGAAACATGGCACCAAATTGGATTACAAACGGGTTTTCAATAATTTTCTTAAATTTTTGGAACACTAATAAAATTATAAAAATTAATTAATTATCGGTACAAAGCAAGAGTTGGATTTTTGCAGTTTGGTCGTTGCAACCTGATGAGTAGACCAACTTTTTATCAGTACGAAACCAAGCTGCCAAGAAGCTACCTAAGGGAGTTCTCATTTTTGCAAGGGTTTGTGTTCTTTGTGTACACAAGTACGCCCTGGGGTTAAAGGTTTGGGGGAGGGGAGTGCATTTTTCTACTTTTGTAGTAGAAATATTGTTAATAAATGGCCTCTTTGTTTTCTGCGACTAAAATAGTCGTAAACATTGTATGGGTGTCCATTAAAATAATATTTTGTCCGAAAAGCCGAAAAAAATTCTTAAAAAAATTAATTATTTTCAATGAGCACAAGAGAAGCAACGATTGTATGGAGTAACAAATGATGCACAGCTCCATATGCCTGCCTAGAGCACTGGCTTGGAAGATTGGTCGGCCCGTGAGTTGTGCACTACGGCAGGGGTTCATTATTTTCATTTCCATCATCGATTGTAATCAGATGATGAAAAATCCCTTTTGCACCCTGCCTCTATCGTGATTTGAACCCGGTACCTCCCGATCAAAACGTCAAAGCTTTAATCACTGTGCTATTTGGTCGGTAAATCTCTAATCTTCATTTTGTTGTTCATTGGAAAATCTTAATTATGGAGTAACCGAAAAGACGAATATTTGGATAAAGTATGTGCACAAGCAAGGAGCATTAACACAAGCATAGCAAAAAAGTATATTGGCTAAATTTATTTGGATTTTATGAAATTCGCACGCTTATAAGAGCTTATATGCTCAAAAGAAGTGCGATGGTTAACAAAATTTGTGTGTAAGTAGTAAAAAAATTAAATAATAATCATTTTGGGGTTAAATTTACCCTTAGCAAATTATTTTTGATGTTCTGCAACTAACCAATGACATGTAATTTATTAGAATTAAATTCCGGTTCAAGAACCATTCCAAAAACATAGCTGCATCAAAAGTTACAATTTTGCACCGGTGCAGGTTTAATTATAAGCAAAACCGGCCACTATCGTTTCTCGAAAACGGTTATTGTAATAAAATCGGGATTTGTTGTAATAAATTGAAATAAAAATGTAACAAATTACGGTCTAGGTTTCATTGGGACAAGCTAATTCGGATAGGACCTATATGAAGTTGGCCCAAAATTTTAG
The DNA here is from genome assembly GCA_932526605.1 of Nephrotoma flavescens. Taxonomy (NCBI): domain Eukaryota; kingdom Metazoa; phylum Arthropoda; class Insecta; order Diptera; family Tipulidae; genus Nephrotoma; species Nephrotoma flavescens. The sequence continues at coordinate 272,210,924 of OW052221.1, read as the reverse complement.
CACAATAAATTGTAAATTTAAAATCTGGCAACACTAATGTAAGTGTCGTGAATAAATGAAACTACCGTGACAGAAAATATTAAGATACAAACTTGCAATAATGTTACAATTTAAAAAAAATTATAAATCTTTAAAAAAGTTTAAAATATTTTGTATTTTCGGTTTGTTAAATCAAAACTTATTCTGTTACCACAGCAAAATCACCAGGTACCTACCTATAATAATACTCTGGTGTTTTTTTTAAATTTAAAAACTATTTATATTCAGGTGTCATACACAAATTAATCCAATACAAAGTCAAAATTACATACATGGTTCGTTTTATTTTACTTTTTTGGGTTGACAGTAATATTTTTCTTTAACAATTTATCACGACAGATTTATTTTTGCTTTTATCTATGGTCAAAGTCTGCGTATATTTTAGAATTGCCATAGATTTTTTTGGGCTAGAATTTGGGCCAACTTCATATACATCTAATTCGTTCGGTGCAGGTTCAATACATTTATAGAATATCCCGGGTTGAATAACTTACATTTTTTTTTATCGGACCCAACTTACCGTAATTATATCTGATGTTGCAGTCTAGGATGTATCAAATGGGACGTACGAGTTTGTGAGGCGCTTAATTTTTTTTAATTCAAACTAAATATTAAATATTTTAATTATATTAAATAAAATTGTAAATTTTGGCAATGTTCCGTTATGCTAAGGTAATTTGGATAACAACTCAAACGCAATAATTTAACATTTACTTCACATTCGTTAAAGGACCACTAAAATTACGTAAAACAGCCTAGTCCTGTAGAATTACATAAACATGGAATTATAGAATTTGTACTAGATTTATACAGGTGGACAAAATTTATAGAGTTGGTGGTATATTTACGAGGTGGGCTTATTACGAATGTACATAATTGGACAAATGTATACAATACAAATAAATATTTACAATTATCAAATTCCATTGAATTTTTAAATAATATTATTTTTAATCCTGATTATTAAATTCACCCAAAACAAAAAGATATTTACCATCTCGCCAACAAATAGTTGAGTTAATATTATTGTGTCGTCCTTCCCACAAAATATGTACATGTGCTAAATGTAGTGTTAATTAACAGTTTTTGTTTTACTATTTATTTTTATTGTATTTTATTATTTTGAATTTATTTCAATATTGAAATAAAATACATTTCATTTTAATTTAAAATTAAATTATAAACAAAAACATTTACAAAAAAATATCTGTAAACAATTACAGAAATTTATTGTTATTTTATAATTTGTAAAAACCGAAAAAACATAAAAACAATTATTATGAAATTAAAAATTTACAATTTTTTGTTACATTCGTAATTTGTAAAACATTTATTATGCCTTTCCTATATTATACCTATTGCATAGGGCATACGACAGTTGAAACTATAACCCTCGTTTAACCGTTTTATTAATAAATATATTGCAATTATAAACAGACATTTTATATGTCCCATATTATGAAATACGAAATTGACTAAAGCATATTTAAAATTGACAACAACAAATTCTGATATTGACAACAACAAAACACGTACGAACAAATATATTGTTGATCGTCATTTAGGGGTAATATTATATACGTAAGCTTTTCTCCACACATAATTGTGGCTGCTTGTACATAAATACATATACCTATATGTTATTATACAAATCATGTCCACACATAAAATTCTCTGAACTTCAACAAAAATTTCCAAAAACAACTTTAATTTCAATTGAGATTTTTTGTAGTACACACCTATCACATCTAATTAAATCACAATTAAATAATAAAAATTCTTTGTTGTGTGTGTTTGACAATAAAACCGAATAAATAACAGCTCACCAAAAACAAGAATCCTGAATTCACATAACAAAGCATAAATAATCATAATACTACGTACATATATAAACATAAATAAGCAGTGCCAAGCATAAAATATTATCACGTAACAATAATTTTTATGTTTTTTTTTTCGAGATGTCATCATCATCAACATAACAATAAAAAATAATTTTGTGTATTGAATTTTTTTTTTTTTTTTGTGATATGGTTGTAGGTAGGTGGTAAACGTATAAGGAAGGATATTATTGGAATGGATAACGATAAAAAACAAAATCGAGTGAAAGCAAAAATACAAAATAATTTAAATCGAATGTGATTAGAATTAATTAGTTTAGGCTTGAGAGATGAAACGGAATATAATATTTTGTCGGTGTATACCGATATACGAGAAATATTATTTGGAATTCAGGATGGGATACTTCATTTAATGATGTTAAATTAATTTGAAATTATGTGAGAGATATTAAAGCATTACAGTTAAGTTAATTTCGTTTACATTTACTCGTATAAGTGCGTAAAGGATATTGATAAATATTTATATTTATCGAAGCAATTTTGACGTTTTTCTTATTGGTTTGTGTGACGAATTTATACGAGTATTTAACATATTGTTGGTGTTATTATATTTTGCAGGCGGTTTAGTGCTTATAACGTTTCAGCTGTATTTAATATAAACGTGGTCTCATGATTAATTATTTATTTTCATTTGATTTTTAGTTGTCCATTTTTTCGTAAAATAATCCACTTTCCAAGTTTTTGCTAATGAACAGACTGTTTGTAACGGGTGATTTTTTAAGAGCTTGAGAACTTTTTTTAAAAAAAAAACGCATAAAATTTGCAAAATCTCATCGGTTCTTTATTTGAAACGTTAGATTGGTCCATGACATTTACTTTTTGAAGATAATTTCATTTAAATGTTGGCCGCGGCTGCGTCTTAGGTGGTCCATTCGGAAAGTCCTATTTTGGGCAACTTTTTCGAGCATTTCGGCCGGAATAGCCCGAATTTCTTCGGAAATGTTGTCTTCCAAAACTGGAATAGTTGCTGGCTTATTTCTGTAGACTTTAGACTTGACGTAGCCCCACAAAAAATAGTCTAAAGGCGTCAAATCGCATGATCTTGGTGGCCAACTTACCGGGCCATTTCTTGAGATGAATTGTTCTCCGAAGTTTTCCCTCAAAATGGCCATAGAATCGCGAGCTGTGTGGCATGTAGCGCCATCTTGTTGAAACCACATGTCAACTAAGTTCAGTTCTTCCATTTTTGGCAACAAAAAGTTTGTTAGCATCGAACGATAGCGATCGCCATTCACCGTAACGTTGCGTCCAACAGCATCTTTGAAAAAATACGGTCCAATGATTCCACCAGCGTACAAACCACACCAAACAGTGCATTTTTCGGGATGCATGGGCAGTTCTTGAACGGCTTCTGGTTGCTCTTCACTCCAAATGCGGCAATTTTGCTTATTTACGTAGCCATTCAACCAGAAATGAGCCTCATCGCTGAACAAAATTTGTCGATAAAAAAGCGGATTTTCTGCCAACTTTTCTAGGGCCAATAATTCAATTATTTGCAAGCGTTGCTCGTTAGTAAGTCTATTCATTATGAAATGTCAAAGCATACTGAGCATCTTTCTCTTTGACACCTTGTCTGAAATCCCGCGTGATCTGTCAAATACTAATGCATGAAAATCCTAACCACAAAAAAATCACCCGTTATTAAAAAAAACTGTTTAAACTGTTCAGATGCATTTGGTGTTTTACTGGTCAATTATTTGCTGTTTTCTACACAGTTGGAAAACTTAATTGAATTTTTAAAGCAACAGTTGCCATACAGCTTATTTAATGCTTACTTAAGCCATAATTTAAAATAAGTTTTACATTAGAAATTTTTTTAAAGCAAGTTAATTTTGTATTTCTACATTTTGTTTCTGTATAAGAGTTTTTAGAAATTACCCAGCGAAAAACCTAATAACTGTTGCAAAAAGAATACGAATTTCTACATTTTTGGTCCCCATAAATCAGATAAACTAAACGATAGTATGGGTTAATAATATAATATGGGTTTTATGTAAACAATTTAATTGAATAGCTGCACATATGCAAAAAATTACAATATCACTTTAGCATGACTGCCCTTTGCTGGTAACATGGACTAATTTCATCATTAAATTAATTATATTGAAATATTAATTAATTTTGTCGTAATAATTTCATAATTTATAAACAATTCATCAATCAGTTCGCATCTCTGGTTTTTGTTTTTAAATTAAATACGGTTCGCCACTATGATTTGTTGTTCTACTCTGTTTTACTTTTTTTAACCAATGAAATGTCTGGAAAAATACATCTTTCCCAAAATTTCATGTAATTTTTTTGAGTTAGTTGAGAATAAAATTTTGCAAAACATTTATCCTTTTGTGAAAAGAGTCTGTGAAATCTAATAAAACTTATTTTAATTTTTTTAATAATATTGTTTCGTGCGAGTGATTAGAACATAATAAGTGTTTATTACATTTAAAAAATATTCATATATTATTTATTGGATTGTAAGAATATGGATAGCAGCGTTGTTTATGAAAAATGCGTAATTAAAGGAGAAACCCAATTTATACAAGCGGATTAGAGTTATAGTGATTTTCTCGTAGCAAGTAAGTAAAACTATATTTGTATTAATGTTGGTTAAATCAAGTGCACTGCTTTTGTTATTTTAATAAATATATTGTGCTATAACATATTTTTTCACATGTAATGCAAGAGGGCTTTACATTTTTTGTCAATTGCATTAAAATCGTCCATGGTAGAAAATTCAGTGCACAAACACATGTATGACAAGTTTTTGTACAATGTTACTTTTTTAAGCATAATAAACTTATAAAATATATAAAATATATAATATTCTCAGGACCTACTATACAGCACAGATGATCTGGTTATATTCTACAAAGTTTAAACCATCTGAGAAGTAAACTTTGCAAAAACGAATTTAAAACTGCAGATGGAACTACAAAGAAAAAAAGCTTAACTGGTGGCGCTGCTAAGTTGAAAAATAATATCGAACTGTATTATATCGATCCATCGGTTGAGCAGGATGTTTTAATTTTTAAACATTTATATGCCACGACCCAAATTGAAGTTTTAAAAAAAAATGACGAAAACAAAATCACTGCGTTTCCTTTCTTTTTTGTAAATCCAGATTTGGTGAGTTACATGTATTTTTGTCATTTGACGAGAAAATAATCATTAGAATTTAAATTGGTTTACTCATTTTCACAACATATTATTATAATTTATTGTCGAATGCCAGACTAAGAATTAGTTTAAAATCTCATTTTTCGAGTTTATCTGTAGCATAGTAGATTCAACATTTATTAATCTGAGATATGAGAACGCAACGAGATTATGAAATCTGGATTTGGATATTCTCTACAAAAGCTCAAAAAATCTCGTATAGCTAATTCCAATTCTGTCTCCGCGGAACTGATTTTATTTCTCTTTTAACTTTAACTTTAACATACCACATTAGAATTTAATTTTTTACATATCTTTTGATTTTCAACTTCGTTAAAAGGAAAACTCACAAACTTGATTGAAACATTTCCAAAAGTGGCACTGGTAATAGAGAAAGTTTGAAGAGAATTCAAGGGAGTTTCTTCTGTAAGCCACTTGAACTTGACGGTACTAATTTAAATATTTACCATATTATAAATAAGGTTATAACTTAATTTTTGAAATTTCACCATATCAAAAAATCCTTCTTTGATTGAATTTATTGCCACAAACTTCAAAAGACAACAGTTCTAAAACTGCATTGACAAGCTGATGCTGTTTAAAAAGGTTTTGAATTTTGTTAGTTTTATAATGCTAATTTTAAATTTTTATCTTAATTTATCTAACGGGGAATTAAAAACTAATGACGCTACGACATCTTATTTTATTCTACAAGGAGAATCAAAATTAGCTGTATCCCAGATTTTTCTGTGTCGAGTCACAGTTAATATCACTAGTGCCTAATTTTACAATTGTCGGATCCATATATTAATGGCTTGAAAATTTAAAACTCATTACGTTTTTAAACAAAAGTTTAATGAAAGCTTGAAGAGCTTTTGGGCATTTTTAAGTTATTATGGTTAAATATAAATCACGTACCAATTAAAATAAAAATAATTAAATTATATTGTAAACGTTGTAGTTTTAATTATAAAAATACCTCAAATATTGACTATTTTATTATTTGAGTAAACTGAAATTAAATAAATACACACACTGAGAGAAAAAACAGCTTATTATCAATGACAACCACCTTAAATCAAAGAAAAATAGATATCAAAAAAGCGCAATATTGTTTTTTTGTAAATTCAAATGAAATTTTTTTGATTTCCACTTATTGTGTACGGAATTGTTTCAAAACGTTACTCATTTGAATCAAAAATTAAAATATTTATTATTTTTTATTATTGTTTCATTAAAATTATTATTAATATTTAAACTCTTATATTATTGATTATTTTTTTTTTTATTTATTTATTACATTTTTTATAATTGTTAATTTTATTTTTCCTTGAAAAATTTGCAATTGAATAATTTTGGCCACAGCTAGAATCGATCTCGGGTTCTCAGTATCAATATGCATCTGTTTTAACCACTCGGCTACGATCTAAAATTAAATACCATGCAAATCAAATGCAACATGTACCGCAAAAATCAATTAAATGAAATACAAAAATAAAATCATTAATCCGAAGTGTATTCGTACACAGTAATACGAATACTAAACGAAAAGTTCAAAATTAAAATTAAGTTCGTTTTTTTTGTGTCCAATTTTATTTTTCTTTCATTTTCATTCCGTGTGTAAGAATTTTAAATCGGTGCGATTTTAAATCAACTGAGAGTTTAAATATTTTCTAAAATCATAATTTCCTTTAATCAAAAGAATGCAAAAACGTTATAAAATCTATGAGAATTCGATTTGATTTGGTAATTAAATGTAAAACCATTGATTAAAAATTAATATTACTTTTAATCAATAGTCTCTCTTCCAATTCAGATCAAAATCAAGATTAATAGAACCAATTATGCGCCGCAATTGCTCTTTGACAATTGTACATGCTGTCAAAATTCTCGAAACCGAAGGAATCTTTGTTGAGTTGTTAGGTCGCCTGTATATGGAATAGTTGGCTCACTTTCTCAAGACAACCTTGCCGGTAATGATCTGTCCGGTTTAACCAAATTTGTTACGGCAAAATATTTTTGCCGGATTTGTATATGCATAAAGGAACTACTAAAATTTCAACTACCGCAGATATGTTTTGTAACCAAAATAATTAAACGTATATATTGCAGATTGTTATATTAATTCGTTTTAAAATGAATATATTCAAAATTTTATGAAATTATATTAATAAATTAAAGTAATTTTAATTATTCTGTTAAACTAGTAATGTAACAAACATTATTTTCCGTTAGACCCATGACTTTAAATTTATGTATTATTTTGAAAAATGAACGGTAAGTAAGGAGGTTATTTATGTTTGCAAGTAATATTTTTCAACTCAAAGTGCTACAAAGTATTTTTCATGCAATTTACATTATTTCACATGATTCGCTTGTATATTATTCGCAATTCAAATTTTAATGTAACTCGCATTATCCTATAAATTAAACTTTAAACAAACCATTTTACATTTCCAAGCAGTGCACAGTACAATTTCTAATGTAATTTACATAATTAAACAATATTTGTTGCATTAAATTTTAATGTATAGAACTGTAATATTTAAATACTTCGAATATTACATGTTTCAATACAAAATGTAATAATATGCAATGTAGCTTAATAGACCTAATTGTTTAATGTAAAGTGTGTATAGTATAACCGCTTGCATTACATACATCATCTTTTTTTCAAGAGTGTAGTGTTGCACCGTTGTCTACACCAGTTAAATAATTAATACTAACTGTATAGATAAAATTAGACAATCAGCAAAATTCTGACATTTCTTTCATGATTATTACACATTTCTTTCATGATTATTACTGTATTCTGGCTCCAGATATGAACAATTTAAATACAAATTTTATAAGGTACTAACAACAATGCCGCTCGGAAAAGAATAATCAACGAAATGTAAATTTCTTGTATGTTTTAGCTCTTTGAAATCCACGTGCAAACTTCCAAATTTTGTAAATCCTTATGTTTAAAATGTTATGTCTGTTAAAGGTCTGACTTCAATCAGCTTGTCGATGGTTATCTCTGGAAAATTGTTCAGGTCAAGTTTTTGTTGAGATTTCGGAAAAATTAGGGGGTTAGTGAAACACATGCGCAAACATCAAAAAAGTATTAAAAGTTAGCGTTTAAAGTGTTTTATCTGGAAAAGCTGTCGTTTGGGCCAGGTCATCGGTGGTTATTGCTAGAAAATTTCACTTCAGTTTTTTTTGTTTGAAGTTCGATAAAATCGGCTTGCAGGTGTACTTAGGTGCAAACTCTAAATACAATTTGACAAAACCAACGATTTTTTTTGAGGATAATATGTATGTTTTTAACATGTTTATGTTTTGGATATTTTGCTGTAGTAGCCTGATGATTTTATTTTATACGGAGGAAAGATAGAGGATTAGACAAATTCTTAATTCCAGGTAGAATATCTAGGTATTAGCTGTATATTGAAGCAGTACCGATTGGTTAAAGAACTCGGGTTTTTTCTTGAAAAAGAAGTCTCTCAATGTTACTTGGGATTCGTTCGCAAAATTTTTAATGTAGTTATCACGTGACATCACCTAAAAAGTGAAATGCAGCGATACTTTCAAGACTCGAGAATTAATGAGAACATTAAAATTCAATTAGACCGTCGTTTACAGCAGTGGGATATGTATATATGTTATCTAGTTCATTATACATCCCATATTCAGATGATGAGTTTACTCGAATTGTCCGCAAGCAAAAATATGCGTCCTGGTTCAAAAATATGCGTCTATTAAAGTTATTACTTTTATTATTAATTTATTATTTTAATTTATTTATTAAATAAAATTTTCAATGAAATTACCACCATATGCAATGGAGGTGTGGGGTATTTGTGGCATGGTGTGCGGTAAGCGCAAGTTGCTTGCGCGACATACTAAGCGACTGGTTTGAGACGAACTGAGTAGTAAAGAAATTTATTTTTGTCAAATAAATTTCTTCGTTTTACTTTGGTTTTGTATTTGTCGTATATATGCATCTGTTAATGTATTTACTCTGTTTAGACGTACAGAGTGATGAATGATGAGTTAGCGATGAGTTTGCGAGATGTTAAGTTTGTAATATCACACAATTAGTATATTGGATTGCAATATTCTAACCGCTACATGTCCTATGACAATAGACCAAATAATTGCAAGATGTCTCGAATAACTATGGAATGATTAGGGTTTTATCCCAGAACTCGTTTGCGTAAACAGCCAGTACGAAAATTTGAAGTACACGAGATTACGCAGATGCAGAATATCTCATGTCAGACGTTTTCCGATATTCCACAAGCTCATTTATTAAATGAAAAATGACCACATTTTCCGACCAAGCATTACTCAGACTTTACAGATACGAATAGTTCCACTAAACCAACATATACACCTATCTCAAATATTGCTGCTGTATTTCAAAAAAACTATCAAAATTTATACCGTTTCCACTTAATATTAACATACCTAAAACGACGATGTACTGCTGGAATTGAGCTTGACAGGGACACTACTTTTTAAAATGTCCATTTGGAACTTTATGACATTAACTCTGCAAAAAGTGTGTGTTACCCAACGTATAGATGAGATTGTGTGTGAGGAGGGGGGGCTCACAAACGGTGGTACTTGGGGTTTGGGAAAGAAACCCACCGAAAGCTGCACATACGGATCTTACTCCCTCCACGAAAATAAACAACAGCCATGAATAGTGGGATAGATCGAAATTATAAATTGCCGTGTCACAAAAAAGTAAATACCTCTTTACCTAATCCTATCCGTACCACATGTCCGATCGAAGGAATTAATGGAGTTTTGAATTTGGTTAATCGTACCCAACCCCTAATAAAGTTGGGTTTGCAGAATGAAAATAGAAATCAAAACGGTTTTTTTAGAAAAATTATGAAATACGGCAAACTGGGACAGGCTACTCCTAAATCAATCATAATCAACTAGGTTATAATCACGGACTAGAATTCTATGATATTTCCTAACCAATATTGATGAAATTCAGAATGTATATATAGGATGAAAACATGATTTTAAAATAATTTTTGAAGAAGTGAATTCTTGAATGTGGGCTACTGAGGTGAAGCCTTTTCTTAATCGACCATGATGAAGTTCGGTATTTATTGGATAGAAATCAGGATTATAAAATAATTTTTGAAAGAAAGAAAATTATCTTGCAATGGAGGCAAATTCAGCATGATGTGAATACGGTATGATAAATAAGTGAACAATTTTATGCTCAAGTTGTCCGTCCTTAATAATATTTCTTCATTTTTTTGTTTTATGAAGCATTGTCGTCCCGTTTTAAGAAGCCCTAAGTGTTAGGATTTCATTTAAAGCCGATTTAATATCACTTCTTAGTCACATGTTATTTTCATTTTGTGGTTGAGAAAGGGTAACATTCCGAATAATTTAAAAAACCAACCGTCTCTTTTTTATTTAAAAAAGTTTCTCTTACAGATCCAATTAACTATTTTGCAATTCCTCTGCTAAATATACATTCTTAAAAATGTTCGAGAAACTTATTAAAGCACGACTAAAAAATTATCTAGACAAGATCAATGTTTTAGATGTAAAAGCCCTGTTAGCATTTTAACTCCCATTTATTTATAATTCCCGTTGTTTTGTGTGCTGTTGCTTTTGCTATTTGTTTCGCTCAAATGAAAATAATTCAACAAATACATTAGATACGTTTCGCCCATGACTTTTCAAATATTAAAAATATAGAATTAAAAATATAATTTAAACAAAAATGGTACATATTCAAATTTCCAAGGAAAAGCCAAAATAGTGCCAATGTGATCCAAAAGTTTTCCAAAAAAAAGCTTAAATTTTAAGTTCAGGTGACGTGACAATCAGTCGATTTGTGCCTGGCTGTATAGCGGCTATAAACTTTAAGTCTGCAGACCCACACCCAACTTATTGAAATAACACTTCGGAAAGAGCCAGTAAGTGTACAAAAAACATAAACTTAACTTGAGATCGTTTATAAGAAATTATTATTGTCACATTTTTGACACCTTGGTAAATAAATTTTTTATCAAGATAACTTTTGAAATACCGAACTGATACTGATTTTATTATTTGCCTAAAAGGAAATTACCTCAACTGCTGTAAAACACTATTTTATCATTAACACGAATCTCTCACCCCAAATATCAAATTATTGTCAAACCCGTTTCCAATTTCGTTGAGAAAACATTCAAACGACATCAGAAAAAAACCCTCGAAAAAAAATTGATATAATTTGATAATAATTTTCTTGTAATACAATATTTAATTTTCATTATCAACTTAAACTTTTCTATTTATATTTTCCCAAAAAAAAAAAATTTGTTTTGTTATTGTTTTAATAACTTTGATAACGGTTATCCCTTTTCATGAAAATTAAAGATACTACGAAAATAAAAATTCAATGTTGTCATTTTCGAAATGAGATACGCACGAAGAATAACACAGAAAACAAAATAATTTTATTTTGGAAAAGTTTAGAAAAATAATATAAAAAAATTCCGTTAAAAAAAAGTTATTGTTATTTTTATGTAAATTTAATATTTATTTTATCATTTAGAAAAATAATTTTAATTCAATGGCAAACTGGAAATGGTATTACAAAGGAATATGAACCATCGAGCATAATGTTCTCGTTGCTGTGGAGATAGAAATCAGCTTTAGCACAGGATGTTATTGTTATAATGTTTGTTTTTTTATATACTCGTATGTGTTTAACGAAGTAATAAAAGTTGATTAGAATTTATTAAAAGTTAAAGTAAAACTGATTGCAAAAAAGCTGTTGTTCATTACATATTTTACTTTCCCAACTGGAAAAATGAAACACTAACTCGTTTAAGTTTCCGACGCGAATGCGTTTTCAACTGTGCATTACAATTTAAACTTTACGTGGAAGAGCCAGCCTAATAATACCCGTGTTTTTAATTAATTTTATTTTACTATCTTTGCAATCTGTTCTGAAGCCGAGGCTTTCCTCATGTTTCCGCGGGTTGCTTTTCCCGCCGTATTTTTACGCCGTTGTCAACCAATTCGAGGACGTACATATTGCATAGCTCATTGCCAGCCTATAGTGCTGGTATGGAAGATGGGACGGCTCACGGGTTTTGCAACTCTACAGGTGTCATAGTTGTGTTCGTTTCTTTACAGATCGTAATCTGATAATGAAAATTCTTTTTTGCATACTAATTCTACCGGGATTCAAACCCGGTACCTCACGATCTAAGCGCCAAAGCCAAAGGTTGAGCTACTGCAAACTTTCACTTTGCTACGTTTAGGTTCAACTGTAGTTGTTGTTGTCAATACGTGAATAGACAAAAATAGACGGATTAAATCTTTTATTTTTGAAACATTAAAATAAGTTCTTAATTTAAAATGGTTGTTTTTTTCTCAATCGTAGTTGTTGTTGTCAACCGTAGTCGTTGTTGTCAATATATAAATAGACACAAATACACAATTGGCGTTATTTTGAAATTACATCTATATGTTTAAAACGAATTAAATCAATAATTTTTGAAACATTAAAACAAGCTCTTAATTTAAAATGGTTGTTTTTTAATTGAAGTTGTTGTTGTCAACCGTAGTTGTTGTTGTCAATATGTGTATAGACGAAAGTACGCGATTTGCGTTATTCTAAAACTTCATCTATTTGTTAAAACGAATTAAATCCTTAATTTTTGAAACATTACAATAAGCTTGTAATTCAAAATGGTTGTTTGCAGTCGTAGTTGTGGTTGTAAACCGTAGTTGTTGTTGTCAATACATAAATAGACAAAATACACAATTGGCGTTATTTTGATTTTTTTTTCTATTTGTTAAAACGAATTATAGCATTTATTTTTGAAACATTACAATAAGCTCTTAATATAAAATGGTTGTTTTTCAGTCGTAGTTGTTGTTGTCAACCGTAGTTGTTGTTATCAATACATAAATAGACAAAAAAACACAATTGGCGTTATTCTGATTATTTTTCTATTTGTTAAAACGGATTAAATCTTTAATTTTTGAAACATTACAATAAGCATGTATGTAATTCAAAATGGTTGTTCTTCAGTGGTAGTTGTTGTTGTCAAACATAGTTGTTGTTGTCAATACGTGAATAGACGAAAGTATGCGATTTGCGTTATTCTGATTTTTTTTTCTATTTGTTAAAACGAATTAAATTCTTAATTTTTGAACCATTACAATAAGCTTGTAATTCAAAATGGTTGTTTTTCGGTGGTAGTTGTTGTTGTCAACCGTAGTTTTTGTTGTTAATACATAAATAGACAAAAATACACAATTGGCGATATACTGAAATTTTTTTTAAACAAATTAAATCTTTAATTTTTGAAACATTACATACAATAAGCTTTTATTCAAAATGGTTGTTTTTCAATCGTACTTGTTGTTGTCAACCATAGTTGTTGTTGTCAATATATAAATATAAAAAAATACACAATTGGCGTTATTCTGAATTTTTTTCTATTTACTAAAACAAATTAAATCATTAATTTTTGAAACATTACAATAAGCTCTTAATATAAAATGGGTGTTTTTCAGCCGTAGTTGTTGTTGTCAACCGTAGTTGTTGTTGTCAATATATTAATAGACAAAAATACACAATTGGCGTTATTCTGATTTTTTTTTCTATTTGTTAAAACGAATTAAACAATTAGTTTTTGAAACATTACAATAAGCTCTTATTTTAAAATGGTTATTTTTCAATTGTTGTTGTTGTTGCCAAGCGTAGTTATAGTTGTCAATACGTGAATAGACGAAAGTACGCGATTAGTGTTATTCTGATTTTTTTTCTATTTGTTAAAACAAATTAAATCAACAATTTTTGAAACAATACAATAAGCTTGTAATTCAAAATGGTTGTTGTTCAGTCGACATTGTTGTTGTCAACCGTAGTTGTTGTTGTCAATACATAGAAAGATACATAAATAAACAAAAAGACACAATTAGAGTTATTCTGAATTTCTTTCTATTGGCTAAAACCGATTAAATCATTAATTTTTGAAACATTAAAACAAGCTCTTAATTTAAAATGGTTGTTTTTTAATTGAAGTTGTTGTTGTCAACCGTAGTTGTTGTTGTCAATACGTGTATAGACGAAAGTACGCGATTTGCGTTTTTCTGAAATTTCATCTATTTGTTAAAACGAATTAAATCCTTAATTTTTGGAACATTACAACAAGCTTGTAATTCAAAATGGTTGTTCTTCAGTGGTAGTTGTTGTTGTTAACCGTAGTTATTGTTGTCAATACATAAATAGACAAAAATACACAATTTGCGATATTCTGAATTTATTTTCTATTTGTTAAAACGAATTAAATTATTAATTTTTGAAACATTACAATAAGCTTGTAATTCAAAATGGTTGTTTGCAGTCGTAGTTGTTGTTGTAAACCGTAGTTGTTGTTGTCAATACATAAATAGACTAAATACACAATTAGAGTTATTCTGAATTTCTTTCTATTTGTTAAAACGGATTAAATCATTAATTTTTGAAATATTAAAATAAGCTCTTAATTTAAAATGTTTGTGTTTAATTGTAGTTGTTGTTGTCAACCGTAGTTGTTGTTGTCAATACGTGTATAGACGAAAGTACGCGATTTGCGTTATTCTGAAATTTCATTTAATTGTTAAAACGAAATAAATCCTTAATTTTTGAAACAATACAATCAGCTTGTAACTCAGAATGGTTGTTTGCAGTCGTAGTTGTTGTCGTAAACCATAGTTGTTGTTGTCAATACATAAATAGACAAAAATACACAATTGGCGTAATTCTAAATTTTTTTCTATTTGTTAAAACGAATTAAATCATTAATTTTTGAAACATTACAATAATCTCTTAATATAAAATGGTTTTTTTTCAGTCGTAGGTGTTGTTGTCAACCGTAGTTGTTGTTGTCAATACATAAATAGACAAAAAAACACAATTGGCGTTATTCTGATTATTTTTCTATTTGTTAAAACGGATTAAATCATTAATTTTTGAAACATTACAATAAGCTTGTAATTCAAAATGGTTGTTCTTCAGTGGTAGTTGTTGTTGTCAAACATAGTTGTTGTTGTCAATACGTGAATAGACGAAAGTATGCGATTTGCGTTATTCTGTATTTTTTTCTATTTGTTAAAACGAATTAAATCCTAATTTTTGAAACATTACAATAAGCTTGTAATTCAACATAGTAAAGTACTTATTTTTTTTTTGTGATAATAATTGTTATTTTGTTTTTTGAGACCGATTTCGGAGTTCCTCCTTCTTCAGTCAACGTTTTTACTATTAATAGTAAAAACGTTGACTGAAGAAGGAGGAACTCCGAAACCGGTCTCAAAAAACAAAATAACAATTATTGTCGCAAAAGAAAAATAAGTATTTTACTATATAGCCCTTAATTGAATCATAATTTATTTTAAATTGTTGTGAAAAAAAAAATAAAGTTTTTTTTACGTTTTAGGTTAAAATAAAATATTTTTTAAATAGTGTTAATAAAATATAGTCTGTGACAAAAGCCACGAAAACACATATAAAAATGGATATTTTCCAATTATATTCGATCAAATAATTGCTGTACATTGTCAGTTTTCTTGATTGTATTTTCAAAAATCGCAAATTCTTTGTTCAATGCATGAAATTTATTTTCAACTACTTCAATATCATACGCTTTGACGGTTTCTGCGGTGGATAGCTGCAGTTGCTCCTGCAACGATAATTTTTCCGTATGTGGTTAAACTTCCAAATCAATTGGTTGTACATCAGATTCATCGTTATCGATTGAGTTGATAGGCCCAAACATTCGAGATGAAAGAGTTCTTGCAAGTTTAATCATTTCTGTTTAGTCGACACTATACTGAAAAATTGATTCTTTTCGATTTGTAAGGATCGTGGATTATTCAAGTATTTTAAAAACGAAACCAATGATTTATCTCGTCGTTTCAATATTTCTATCTTAATTGCGTCAAGAAGCTCACAAAGTAAGGAGTTAATTGTTTCGAGGCCATTAAATAAAAAGGGCAGCAGTTTACATCGTCGAATCTTCTCGACTTAAATTCTCCACTGTAATGCGGATCGGCTTTAATGTCTTTTGAAGTTCTTCAGCAGGACTGTTGTATTCGTCTTTTCACATGTGATCCAAATAAGAATCAATGCCTTTTTAAAAGCAATGCCTTTTTAATAGGTGATTTAAGTCTTAAAAAGCGCTCTATCATACTTTCTAAGGTATTCCACCTGGTTTTACAATTATGAATCAGCTGTAGATTTTTCCCGTCAATAGGCTCGACATATTTTTGCAAAATGCCGTTTTTAATAATGGATCGTCTGAACACCTTCAAAATCTCCCTAATAGATTTTATAACCGTGTCGTATGATGGCCTTAGCTGCAAGTTTGTGATTTCTAAGTTCTTTCAACGGATTCTAAGCTGGTATCAAGAGTTTCTTCTAGATCCACATCTGTGTCAGTATCATCATCCAACACCGGTTGATTATCACTCTGCATACTCGAAGGACTTGTGGATTTTTTTTGGCTCATAAAGTGTTTTCAAAACAGCTAAATGTAATCCGTGATTATAGCATAACTGCTGATGTGCCGGGGACAATTTTCCAAAACTCTGCATGACAGCTGCTCCATCGCTCATGACAGCCACAGTATCTCGTTGCATGGATAAATTAAAAATATTAATTTTATCATTGACGAATTCTAAAGCTTGAAACATGCCACACAACTTTTCTCGTTTGAATATATCCATAAATTGTAAAGAGAAGCAAAATAGGAAAGAAAATTATAAATGTACCATGTTTGCATGTTGTAACAAACGGGAAAATTTTAGTTTTCTGTTCTCGAGAAATTTAGATATATTTCGCGAGAAATGAGACATATTAGCATTGTAATTTTCTCGAGAAATTCTCGAGAAATATTTCTCGAGAGGAAACACTAATTACAATAAGCTCTTATTTTAAAATGGTTATTTTTCAATTGTTGTTGTTGTTGCCAACCGTAGTTATAGCTGTCAATACGTGAATAGACGAAAGTACGCGATTTGCGTTATTCTGAAATTTCATCTATTTGTTAAAACGAAATAAATCCTTAATTTAAAAAACCATAGTTGTTGTTGTCAATACATAAATAGACAAAAATACACAATTGGCGTTATTCTGAATTTTTTTCTATTTGTTAAAACTAATTAAATCATTAATTTTTGAAACATTACAAACAATAAGCTTGTAATTTAAAATGGTTGTTTTTTAGTCGTAGTTGTTGTTGTCAACCGTAGTTGTTGTTGTCAATACATAAATAGACAAAAATACACAATTGGCGTTATTCTGAAATTTCATCCATTTGTTAAAACGAATTAAATCATTAAACTTTCAAACATTTCAATAAGCTTGTAATTCAAAATGGTTGTTTTTCAGTACAAGTTGTAGTTGTTAACCATAGTTGTTGTTGTCAATACATAAATAGACAAAAATACACAATTCGCTTTATTCTGATTTTTTTTCAATTTGTTACAACGAATTAAATCATTAATTTTTAAACATTATAAGCTCTAAATTCAAAATGGTTGTTTTTTAATCGTAGTTGTTGTTGTCAACCATAGTTGTTGTTGTCAATACGTAAATAGACGAAAGTACGTGATTTGCGTTATTCTGAAATTTCATCTAATTATTAAAACGAATTAACTCATTATATTTTGAAACATTGCAATCAGCTTATAATTCAAAATCGTTGTTTGCAGTCGTAGTTGTTGTTGTCAACCGTAGTTGTTGTTGTCAGTACATAAATAGTCAAAAATACACAATTGGCGTTATTCTTTTATTTTTTTTTAAACAAATTAAATCCTTAATTTTTGAAACGTTTTTCAGTCGTAGCTGTTGTTATAAACCGTGGTTGTTGTTCTCAATACATAAATAGATTCATAAATACACAGTTCACGTTATTCTGAATTTTTCTCTATTCGTTAAAACGAATTAAAGAATTAATTTTTCAAACATTATAAGCTCTTAATTAAAAATGGTTCTTTTTTAGTCGGAGTTGTTGTTGTTGTCAATACGTGAATAGACGTAAGCACGCGATTTGCGTTATTCTGAAATTTCCTCTATTTATTAAAACGAATTAAATCATTAATTTTTGAAACATTAAAATAAGCTCTTGATTTAAAATGGTTGTTTTTAATCGTAGTTGTTTTTGTCAACCATAGTTGTTGTTGTCAATACCTGAATAGACAAAAATATGCAATTTGCGTTATACGGAAATTTCTTCTATTTAAAAATTTGAATTAAATTATTAATTACAACAATAATCTTTTAAGCATTTTAGCAGTTTTAGTCTTAAGTTGTGGATGGCAGTTGTAGATGTAAACGTTATTTTAACCTTAGTTTATTAACTTACTCTCGAGAATCGTGCGGTTTCCAATTGTGTATACTAACAGTATTCTTAAAGCATCCATTGACATAGCCTTGTCTATAGTAAAACAAAGCACAAAATTAGCATACCCACAATCACCGGTTAGCTATTAATTTTAACATAAAAACCGTCTAAATTCCTGTTTTAAAAATTCTCCGTGATTATTCTCGTCTACACGAACATGTTTTCACCTTGGAAAAATATAATAAAATTTTCCAACCATTTTTTCATCTTATATGTATATAGCTATACAAATATAACAGTAAACAAGAAATCGAATCTTTAAAGTTAAGTATCACGTTTTTATTGAATTTTTCATAAATAAAAAATAAGCAAACAGCATCAAAAAATAGGTAACATAAGTAGTAACAAAATGCAACGATAAGAAAATCGGCATCACGTTTTAAGGATCATAAGGTTAGATATCAGTTGTATATCTCTATATAATGCTGACTGCTGCATAGTAGACAAGAGTACAGTACACATTTATAATAAATATTGACGTTTTTATTTTAAAAAAAAAATATTTTTTTTTATAAATACATAATCGGCCGCGAATACCATTATATTCCTCCGTCATCATGTTTCCTCGTAGTTGCTTATAATCGGCTTAGAAACCACATCCCTATATACACTGCATATATAGCACTTTCGCAGATAGGTTTACTGCTCACCAAGTTTTCCTTTTTCTACAACTACGATTAATATTATTATTTATGCATTTTAATATTAATATACTATATATACATTATGTTCGTTATAGTAAAAAAATTAAAACGATAGTTAAAATTAAAATTAATTTTGCTCCTATATATCGTTTCCGTGACTCGTACACAATTTTTAATTAAATTTTCATTTATGAAATTTTGTTATTGTACTCGGGCGGAGCGTTCTATTGTTTTTATTAAATATATGCAATTTCCAAGAAAGCTCTGAACATAAAAAATTAATTAAATTTTAGTTTTAATGCACTACTTTATAGTGGACAATATAATTTTATTTTAATATTGAGATATGCAAACTAAATGTATAAAATATTTAATTCTGTTTGTTTATGAGATCGTTAAAAGGTGGTCAGGAATTTGTCTTGAGCTTCTGATATTTTATTTACTATAAAATACTATGTATTAGCACAAGATTTGTTTTATCAACAAAAAAACCAGCCCATTAAAATGAAAAAAAAATATAGGTAAATTTTTTAAGAAAAGATTTAATCAACGTACGTTAAAGTTAAAAGTGAACGCTTAACTTAAAAATAACGAAAAAAAATTTACAAATAGAAGCGTAGATTTTTTGGATTTGGACAGGGCGGAATCATGAACGCCGCACGGAAATTTTAAGCGGTATAAGCAGCCACAAATGATAAGTCGACGTATGTATCTGAATTTTTATGGCTTGCGACGTGAAACAATGGGACAAAACCGGGACAGT
Source organism: Nephrotoma flavescens (assembly GCA_932526605.1). Classification (NCBI taxonomy): domain Eukaryota; kingdom Metazoa; phylum Arthropoda; class Insecta; order Diptera; family Tipulidae; genus Nephrotoma; species Nephrotoma flavescens. Next base: position 272,191,006 of record OW052221.1, on the reverse strand, counting down.
TGTGGATGTTTCCGAAATAAAATTTTACTCGTATACTATCGCCTAAAATTTCGGTTAAGCGTTCATAATCCTATACCACATATATGTATTCAACTATATGAACTAATTAATTGGTAGTGTCCATTAAATTCAGCAGGCTTAAATGGTCAATAGGTCGAAAATTTGTAAGTTAGAATCAAAATATAAGAAAACAAAATTTTTTATTGAATAGTTTTGTGTAACTAAAGGCACTTGCGAGTATTTTTCTAACGCCAATAGAACCCGCCAATTAACTTATTCGTTGTATCACAATCATAGTTTAATGATAAATAAAGGCATCTACAATAAAAAAAATCAAATATTTCATGACTGAAGTTGCCTCTCTTAACTTTCAAAATCAAAATGTCGACTTTTCAACCAACACTGGTATTTCTCTTGGTACCAACATGTTTATGGTTGTATGCATTTTCTTCTGTATGTACACTGAGAAAAATTTTGGTGTGTAAAATTAAAAAACGAAGTTTTTAATTTCAAAAAGTTATAAATTTTTTTGAATTTAAAAAGTATTTTTTTGAAATTAAATGAGATTTTTACAAACTAATAAATAGTTTTTTTATTTTATTAACATATTTTATAAAATAATTTATAAAATACTTTTTAAATTTAAAAAGTTTATTTATTTAAACAGAATAATTTATTTCAAAAGAAGAGTTTTAGAATTTTAAAACAATTTGTTTGATATTAATAACAACTTTTGAAAATGTTTATATTTATTGGTTTGCCAGAAATCCCGTTGTTTTATTTTTAAATTCGTCTATATTTTATATAATTCGCCAACTATATATGTCCTTGTGTTATACTAAAGGTATGAAAGTTTATATTTCTGCAGTTTGGTTTTGGTCGTTGCAACCTGATGATGAGTAGAGCAACTTTTTATCAGTACGAAACCAAACTGCCAAGAAAGAACATGAGGAAATTCTCATTATAGTTTTTTAAGGGTTGTGTGTATTTTTATACAAGGACCCTGGTGGTCAAAAATTGGAGAGGGGGAGTTAATTTCTACTTTTTGTGGTAGATATATTATGTTTTAAGCAGATGAATTGTGTGGCATTTGTTAAAAAATAATTATTTAAAAATTAAAATAAATCTTTTAAAACTAGCCAACCGTTTTTTATTTTTAAAAATCAATCTCTTAAAATTTAAGAAAACTCTTTCACAAAAGTAAGGAAAGTTTTTTTGAAAATAAAAACAATTTTTTTATTTTTATAAACAAATTTGGCGAAAAAATTGATTTTAAAAATAAAAAGATTATCCTTTTGATTTTAAAAACGAGACTTTTCGCCTAAAAAATATATGTATATTTTTTTGATTTTATATGTATATTTTTTTATTTTTACTGGTTTTTTTTCTCAGTGTGGTTATACGTGTCCGGAGGGTTTCCATCTGTTTATGTAAATTCATTTTCAATAAATTTCGGTTAATGCTATCGATCTAAATTTCCTTTATAAGTTATTTTAATTTGCTGCACAGAAAATTGACGATATTTTTATGTTGGAGCACGAGAATTAACAAGCTTCCCGTTTTTTAACTACCTCTCTGATCTTATATTTCCTTAAAGAGTTGGTATGTTGAATAAGTTAATCTTCCCACTGCTTGTTCGATTGTATTTTTGAATATTTCTTGAATAAATTCTAATTGCTTTCATTGTCATGATCACAGATATTGCATTAAATAACTCATTTCCTTTAGAGGGTTTTTTTTAATCTATGCAATCTTTAATCGCTTTTCACGTCCTACTTTACGCATTGCTTGCCAAATCAAAGGACGTACGGCTATAAGTCAGATTTTATCACCATGTGCACGTTGCACATTTCTGCCAACCTATAATAGCATGAAAGATGAGTCCATCACAGATCGTAATCTGTTGATGAAAATTCTATTTTGCATCCTGTCGCTATCGGGATTTGAACCTGGTACCCCCCGATCCAAATGCCAAAGCTTTAACCACTGTGCCGCTTGCTTGGTTCTTTTAGAGGTTTTAAGTCAAAATCCCAAATAGCTACCCTTCGGGTGAAAGCCTTGCAATTTCATGCATTGAGGTATTAATTTCGTTTTCATTTGCAGAGGTTCTATTTTAGCCCGCATAATGAGAGATGCTTTGATTTTAAAAATATTATTTTTTTTTGTTTTATTGAATGTGAGCATGAATAGTGGGAGTATTTTGTATTGATATTGCTTCCTTGGCTGTTTTCAATTTTCTGCAGTTTAAACATGTATAATGCGTGTTTAGTTCGAATTCTTTCATTGGAAGAAGGAGCATATAATAGAAGACCTTAGTTCTATTATATCCTCCTTTAATGGGAAAACCACCCTGGTCATAACCTTAATTTTTCAGTTGTTCTTACCTTCGTAAACCGCTCCTTACTTTCTTCAATGAGCTTTGCGGCTACAGCACTATTTACATCGGGATCCTTAGTATTGGTCTTCTAAACATTATTGTTTAGTGTCACTACTCTATAGTCGTTTGTAGACGCAGACTTGATTAAAACTTGCAAATTCGCAAAACTGTTAGTGCCTCATCTATAAAGATGTCATTAATTGGCGGTGGCGCTTTTGTCTTCTTATTCTTTGTATTGTTGAGGTACAGGGACGGGATCTGTAGTTTCATTAACCCAATGCTCTTCATTTTTTCCTAGGTGTTGAATTTTGTAGTACCATTGTTGATCTGTAAGAAACCGGCGCATCTTCTCAGACCACAAATATTTAGTCGCGCAAGGCCAACGTATACTTATTTTAAACTAAGTGGATCTCAATAGTCTTAACAGTTGCTTTTAATGGACCCCAACATAATACACGCCTTTAAAATGATGTAACCAATGTGTCTTATAAATGAAAGGTTAGAAGAAAAAATAACCCCAAGGTCCGTGATAAATTCGACCAATTCAATTCAATGGTACCATGACGGAAAGTAAAATTGTTACAGGCTGGCTACTGCCAACCTGCACTTTTCACTAAGCGCATGCAGAGGCCTCCACGGTGATATTTTGTCGGTTACGTTCTCAGGGAGAAGTGCGAATGGTCGTGGGGTTTGAGGCATGCATGTGCTCCTAGCTTACACCGTGATTATAGAGAAAGTTAGGGGAACGCAAATAATAATAATACCCGAGTTCCGCCGAAATTCGTCGGCCGGAACCTGATTAACGAACAGCAGAAATAATCATAAGAGAGAGAGAGAGAGAGGTGCCTTGGTGAGCGCATCCATTCGAATTCAAACTGGGCTAAGCCTTGGTTAAGAAATTGGATGCGGGCACCAAGAGACTGCAATCAATACTACACCGACACAGAGGGAGTCCCCGCTCCCATCACACCATTTCCGATAATTATTAGTTCATTTTATTTACAGAAAACAATAAAAAAAACGAAAGGAAACAACTTCCCCCTCCACCCGCACCACAATAATAGAGAACGAGAGAGAGAGAGAGAGAGAGAGAGAGCAATGCGCATCGAGCGTGCACCCGCTGTGCGGCGCTCGATTACAAAAAAATCAAAATTTAAATTTAAAAATAAAATATGTAAAAAGTATAAAATAATAATGAATAAAAAAATAAAATAAAAAAAAATATATAAAAAAAAAAATCGTACCTTAAATACAAAAAAAATTAACGTTGCGGCCTTGGTGCCGTTCCGTTGCGGCCAACCACCGATAAAAATACAATAGCCGGTTGGCTACCGTTCCATTGCGGCAGACCACCGATAAAAATTCAATAGCCGGTTGGCTACCGTTCCATTGCGGGGCCTTTCCCCGATACCAAAAATAACAAAACAATAGCCGATTGGCTACCGTAATGTTGCGGCCTTTTATTGCCGTCGATAATAATTTTATTGGGCGTCTTTTCGCCGATAAACCGTACTATATACTAGGGCGTTGGCTCGCCAAACCGAAGATATGACTGGCCTCAACTGGCCACCTTTTAATTAATTGCGGTATACGATGATTTATGTGGACTTCCCCCGCTAGTTAATAACAGCATCCGTGGAAATGCGGCGCAGATATATATACACAGCGCTCGCATCTAAAATTCTCGATAACAGCGCACCTTTTTATTTCTTTATTCGCCACAATCTTTATATTTGTAATTCGAACGTCTCATGAACCCTTCTTTTTGTCGTCTCACCAAAAGCAAACTGTTTCAAAAACCGTAGAATGAATGACCTTGATAAGCCGCCGTCAAAATACACCGCCAAAGTAAGTTCGGCGTTATATCGCGTTCTTTGGCTTCTATCGATAATCACGGTTTGGGCGTTGGTTTCGCCAAAATCGTCACTCAAATTTAATTAGACAAATTTCGTCGTTTAAATATACAAACGCCCGTATACAAATTTCGTCGCCAATCTTGAATATATACCAAAACAATTCCTTTCGACCTTGATAGTCCACCACAAGCGTTAGTTCGTATGGCATATATTTGCCACCGAATTAAAAGAAACTGAAGTAGACCAAAATGGCAGACTCTTTACACTCAAACCCAAAAGAATTTTTTTTTCTCGCAAAATTAAATTTTCCCGATGGACCAAAACACACTTGCATTTTTAATTAAATTTTTTTTCTTTTCGTTATTTTTCATATAGGTAGTCTTTCCACAATCACAGTCTTTTTCTTAACTTGACTTTATAACACTAGACTTAAAAGTAGAACTAACATATCAGGTTTTCCAAATCAAAACACGAGCCTATATTAATTTATTACCATCAAGACTCTCTTAATGATATTCAAAAAAAAACTGGCCTGTATTTTTGTAAAATTTACAACCAGACTATCTCAATACCAATCTAAAACTCGACAGTATTAAAAAACTCCTACGCCGACGCGCAAAACATTCCAGAAGGATTGTCTTTCTTATCACTGCGAATTGATGTAAACGACAGGCATATAAGAAAAACATTCTTATGGAACGTTTTGCTTTACACACACACTCGATGCGCATCGCTCTCGCTCTCCCCCATTTTCGTTCAGTTACCAACAAAACGAAAAAAAACACACAGGAATCCATCCACCACTAACCGCGTTTAGACATCAACAAACCCGGACGCAAAAAGCCGAGGAGAATAGAAACACAAAAAATTTACAAAAAATGGGGATGTAATCCATAAAATGAATATTTGGTCTTGTTAAAGACAACACAGTCGTAACATAATGATTTATGAACTTGGTCACGATCAAAGATAACTTGCCACAAGTCAATCACTCTCGAAACGGCCATATCCTTCTAGAATCGGAATCTATGAGTTCCGGATTTTTTACATATTGCCCACTTCTCAAACTTATCAATTAGATATGAGTGCTTAAATTTTGCAAAGGCTTTGGAAAAATCTACAAATCATATCGTGCTAAGAGTCCGTGCTGAGTCGAAAAGATTTAAGTTTTCAGCAGAAAGGACAGCAGTTGCCGATTACTTAAGCTTTAAATAATTTCGGGATAGCCGAGTGTATGGCAATGCCGTAGTAGTTTGCTGATGTCACACTTTATCCCTGACTTAAAAATTGGTCGAATGAAGGAGATTTTGCACAGGTCTGGAAAGAAGCCACTACGAAGGAACTCATTAAATATAAACGTAAGAGGGCGGGATAGGTCTTCAGCGCATGTCTTGATAACAATCAGAGGAATTGTATCATGCTCAGCACCCTTCTTGTCATCCATAATTTTAACCAAAAATCGAAATTTTCATCCTTGAACAAGCTATGTAAATTTAACTCCTAAGGATCGATATAAGATTAAGGTGGTCCATACACCGACACCCAATATCTGTCATCACTTTCGCACGTGGTTTACATTAAAATGTATACATCATATTTAAACGATATTTTTACGAAAACAGTGCATACATACACACTGTACAAAAATTTAACAGTTATGTTAAATTTTGCATTCTCTTTCCCTCATTAACAATAAACTGTTTCTAGACAACATATTTTAAGCAGTAGTTGTTTGTTTCTCGAGTAGTGAACATTGTGTTCAAAAAGTTTATATAATAGGGTTAACGGTTATTTATCATCTTATACAACAACAATATAATTTTTTTTGTGTTTTTATCTTAAATAATCGTGCAGAAATTTTAAATTTAAATAAAATTCGTGGCATAATAATTAATTAAACGTATAAGGTGACGTAGAAAATGTATCATAAGTTTAAAAAACGAAACAATACAAATCGGAAAATCAATTCAGTCGATACGATTTTATTTTTTATCAAGATTACTGCCAAAGAAAGTATGGCTTTGGAGCTTCTGTTGTTATAAAATTAGTTGAAAGGCTTCACCAACAAGGGTATAATATCTTCGTTGACAACTTTTTTACAACTTATCAATAATTGAAATATCTTCTACATAAAAATCACATTGCAATCGGAATAGTCAGAATCAACAGATTTAAAAATCCCCCTCTTGTAACGAACAAAGAATTATCCTAAAAACTTCGAAGTTCATGTGACCGCAGGTAGTACGTCGAGATGATAGAACAGTTTTGGTTAAGCGAGAGGACAATACCTCAATCCATTTTGGGTTACAATTTTGTTGGTGCTGCGGAGTTACAGATGTGGCAGAAAGGTGGAACAAAAAGACTAAAAAATACGAACAGATTTCACGAACGGAAATTGTGCGGTTATTATAACGATGAAATGGGGGGTGTCGATTCCGTTGCTAAATTTATCTCATACTACAGACTGTTCATTAAATCTTGTAAATGGACTTTGAAATTGGGACAACCAAAAAATACAATTTTGGACTCTGCTACACTTTCGAGTACAAGTAGCCAATGCGTTATTATATGCCGGATAACAAATGAATTTATCTAAGCCAGAACGACCATCAAATTCTAGGGAATGTTCTCCGTCTGGTGTACACCAGTAGCCACGAAGCTAGATATGGAAGTACGACCGGTGCAAAATATCAGAAAATCTAAATCCAGATATATCTGAAAAAATGGAGCTACGAGATGTAAAATGAACTGTCAAACCTCATCATAAGAGACAGCTGGTAAAACCCATTTCGTTTGTAGAAAATGTAATGTTCATATATGCATCACAAAAGAACGAATTTGTTTTGAACAAATTTATAAAAATAGATTTCGTAAAATGGCCGACAAAGATACGGAGTTCCTATATATAGTTAATTTATTGAAGTACTCTCAATTTTTATTAATTGTTCTTATGGTATTTAAAATAAATATACAGAAAGAAATTCTAGAAACAGCTAAAATAACACTATATTCTTTGTTTTAATCTTTGCAATCTGTTCTGCAGCTCTTTTGGCACTCCCAACTCTTTTACAGTTTCCTTAATCGCCTACCTTAAGCCGTTGCCAGCCAATACTCGAGGACGTACGGTTACCGGCGCGGGACTTACTACCTGCACATAGCATAGCTTCATATCAGCTTATAGTACTGACATGAAAGGTGGGTCGGTCTCTGAATACTGCACTCCAAAAGGGGGTCATAGATGTATTCCTAGTCATCACCGATCAAAATCAGATGATGAAAATTCTCTTTAGTATCCCGGGTTCTATCGGGATTCGAACCCGGTACTTCCCGATCCAAACGCCGAAGCTTTAATCATTGCGCCGTTTGGTCAGTTAAAATTACTCGAGTCTGATATTTTACACAATTTAAAACGCATTGTACATTCAAATGTACATCTCAGCCTACCTACCCTGGAGCCTGTGGGATTTATTATACCAGTTTTTCGAACCAGAATTCCGTAAGAAATGAAAAAGTTAAGTTACAGACATCGGAAAGCTATAGCACCGAACAATTTAAATATGTTCCCGTTGCACCCCATTGAAGAATGCTCGAAATCAAGTTGACCACATAATCAGCACTCCTTAATTTCGAATAAGAAACATTAGAGGAAGAATCATGAAAAATAAAATTGCAGTTTTTATGACGAATAATCATGTATCACCGGGACTATAGACAGGTTATAGTAGCCTGCCGCTCTTGATCAACTAAGAAAATCCATTTATTTTTTCTCAACTTCCATGTATCTCTTCGATTTTGTGATACTTGTTTTACAATGTGGCAGTTGATTTGTTGTTGTGATGCCATAAATCTTATTCCATTATAGAATTGTTGTTTTATGCGGAATGAATTGGATGTAGCAGAATACAAATATATTCGCTGTTGCTATAGTTCCAATGGGCAAACTCGCTCTTTGACATCACGTAATATTCATCACGATGAATGGAGGTAACCAAATAGTCCGTTGATGCTTGAATGAAGACGCCATCGACTGTAGGAAGAGGTGAAGGTTTAAATACTTTATATTTTGCAATGTTCAGCAATGGAATTTTTAATTCAAATATCAAATGTTCAACACCTAATATTCCTTTCCATGACATGATTTGAAACAACAAGTCAATAATTCATAGTTTTGTTTTTTGTATATGTACAGATTAGTATCAATTATCCTTCCCAAAGGCTAGTTTATTGGTGGTTAGTTACTGCCTTTTATTAAAACAATGTCATCTACTTTAACCATTGGTTGTTTGCTGGTCTATTTAGTTCTTTGTTGTAGTTCGATAAGGTAGTCACTTGACCAGCGTTTCCAACAATCTTGAACCATTTTCTAAGTAACCTCCACCGATGATTGACAGGAATACTTTCATTCAGCATGTTCGATTCCAACTCCTCATTTGTGAGGGTTGTGTCTCCAATTACCCATTTTAGATAGAATTTTAGATATTTCACTATGCTGCTTCACAAATTCCCCCAAAAGTGTGGTGCAGGCGGTAGTATATTTAGTGCCACTGAATCCCAAAGTCAGCTAGCATTCGCTGGAAGTCAAGATTTGCTTGTTGTACACCTTGTTGTTTATCCTTTTCAAGCAGTGCCTGGTCGCCAACAAAACTTATTCCATTATCGCTGTAAATCCGTTTGCAAAGACGTTTTCGAACCACGAATCTCTTAAAAGCCACGATAAACGGGTGTGAAGTATGTCCTAAATTTATCCTAACTTTCTTCGTGAGAATGTATTAGTTAATCGCTCTTTATAATGAATTTTAATATTCGTATTAATTGTAAATATTAATAGAAAATTCAAATGCAGTTAAGGAACGTAAATTAACAAAATAAATATCAGAAATAGATTCGACGAAAAATAATGGTCTGTGAAGAAAAAAACAGTTACCGAGCAGTTGATACCTTGTAACTAGCCGATAGTCGTGGGTTAGTAAAATGCCACCAAAGCTAAACAAAAATTGAACCCAATAATAGCAATAGTAGACACTATTAAATAAATTTATTTTAGTGTCAACTAAACACCTTAAACGGCCTCAGCAACCAAATCCGCCAATTCGCCTTTCTAACGGCGAATGGGCTAGAAGTGACAAGGAAAAAATCTAAAGCCGATGCTGATCACCTTGAAAGTGTATTGAATCCAAACCTTGGCTTATCGGTGGTTCAAACAGAAAATATAGCAATCAGGCCTGTGAGGAAATTTAAGATGACGAAACCACTGGTAAAGTTTATTATCACACAGCGAATTCAATTAAAGAAAGCCCCTGGGTATGATCGAATTACAGGTGAAATGCTTAAATAACTGCCTGAGTGTGCCTTTGGTCGACTGGCTCAAATATTTAATTCAACTTACGAATCAGGATATATCCCTGAGTGCTGGAAATTATCAACTATAAAAATGATCCCAAAGCCTGGCAAGGATCCTACCAAAGTCTCATCATATAGACCAATAAGCCTACTATTAATCGTCTCGAAAGTATTAGAAAAAATTATTATCGAAAATATTAAACCGGAACTACGAAATATCATCCCTAGTCATCAGTTTGGTGTCAGAGACAAGCACGGAACCATTGAGCAAGTGCACTGAGTAGCTACAGAAATTAGGTCAGCATACAAAGAGAAAAATACTGCTCCGCCGTAATGTTAGCGTCCTCGATTTGAATAACATCAAATCGATTCTTCGTCGTTGTCGGTTGCATCAGCATTTTAGGTTTTGTATTTTGTAACTGCATTGTGTTTTGTAGCTCGTTGATCTTTTTGTTATGATTTGTTATTACGGTCATCATGCTTTTTGCACGTGGTTTTTTAGTTCGTTGTTAGTGTTTATTATCTCTTTATTTTCTTCTGTAAGTAGCTGTGCTTTTGCATTCGCTACTAATGTTAGCAATTGCCTGCGTTTACTTTGGGACTCTATTCCCACATGTACTAAGTCTTCAGTTGATTTTGTTTTGTTTTTAATGTTGGTTTGCTAATATTTTTTATTGTTTCTGCCGTTGTAGGCTCATCAGTTGTTTTTACCACAACCTTTGGTGTGATGTTAATGTCATCATCTGAACCCGGTTCATGAGCGCGTTTTGTTGCCCTCTCGCTCGTATTAGGAGCGCCATCCCCGTTGACGTCGATCGATACTTTGCCACAAGTATTTATAATCACTGATTTTTAATTTTATTGCTTTTTTTTGAAATTTTTTAAATGGAATATAAAAAATTTTTTATTTTTTTTTTCAGCCACTAACCTTTTTCTTCTTACCGTAAGCAGTGTCCCGTAAGTATTGACTCGATATTTTTCTGCATTATATATTTACTTAATATTACACATTATATCTAAAGCACATATATTACTACACTATATATTTAATGCAAGACCCATTCCCAAAAAAAAGTTTTTTAATCTCAAAAATTGTTTTATATCACTATTTCACTCACAATTTTTAAACCATGTGTGTTATTTAATAAATCGCACCATATTACTGTAAATTTATTTCACGTTATTTCTTCACTAAATATATACCTAACACATACGAGAGTTTGTGTATGCACTGAGAAAAATTTTATTTTGTAAAATTAAAAAACGAACTTTTTAATTTCTAAAAGTTATAATTTTTTTTGAGTTTAAAAAGTTTTTTTTTGAAATTAAATGAAATTTTTGCAAACTAATAAATAGCTTTCTTATTTCAATAACATATTTTGTAAAATGGGTTATAAAATACTTTTTAAATTTAAAAAGTTTATTAATTTAAACATATTAATTTATTTCAAAAGAAAAGTTCTAGAATTTTAAAACAATTTTTTTGGTATTAATGACAACTTATGAATATGTTTATATTTATTGTTTTGCCAAAAATCCCGTTGTTTTATTTTTTAATTCGTCTATATTTTATATAATTCGCCAAATCTACATGTTCTTGTGTTATACTAAAGGTATGAATGTTTGAATTATTGCAGTTTGGTTTTGGTCATTGCAATGCAACCTGATGAGTAGACGAATTTTTTATCAGTACAAAACCAAACTGCCAAAAAAGAACTTGAGGAGGTTCCCATTATATTTTTTTAAGGGTTGTGTGTGTATTTGTACACAATGGCCCTGGCACCTGGGAGTTAAAAATTGTGGAGTGGGAGTTCATTTTCTACTTTGATTTAATAAAATTGTGTGACATTTGTTAAAAAATAGTTATTTAAAAATTAAAATAAATCTTTTAAAGCTAGCCAATAGTTTTCTCTTAAAATTTAAGAACTATTTGACATAAGTAAGGAAAGTATTTTTGAAAATAAAAACATTTTTTTTATTTTTATAAACCAATTTGGCGAAAAAATTTATTTTAAAATTAAAAAGATTATCCTTTTGATTTTAAAAACGAGACTTTTCACCTAAAAAATATATGTATATTTTTTTGATTTTATATGTATATTTTTTTACTTTTACTTGTATTTGTACTCAATATTTTTAACACAGTAAATCATTTGCATAAAAACAAATTAATAACAAACAATTTAAACTTCACAATAATAGTTTCTTCATTTTTAAAGTAAAACATAAAAATTTGCGGTGACTGCCGCTATAAATACAATTTTAATGATCTACAACTTTTACATATTTTCATACCTGGAATGCATTTTTCATGAGCCCACTGGTCATATTTTTGGCACTTAACCCAATCCTCTCCAACTTTGCTCTCATAATATGTATCGTAGCAAGCAAAACAGAACCACTCCTTTTCGTCACGATTACGCTCCCACAGTCCAGTTTGCCTTTTGCTTTTTTTGTGTTTCTAGTGTTACGTTTTGCTGCATTCAAGATCGTCGTCCTTTATTTTTTTTATTTTCCTTCTATTTTGCTCTTATTCAAGTGCCGCTGTCTCTGGAGTAGAGGTTAATATTGCTGATTTTCGTTTATTGTGAGTAATTTTATACGATTTCCTTTCAGGAAAAGGTCGAATTGATTCGGGTGAAAAATCTTTAAGGCATTTTATTTCACATTTAATATATGAAATAAAATATAACCATAAAATGTAAATTTATTCAAAATGTTACCTATATCTATCACACCTTTTGTTTTTAACTGCCATGGTACAGATAGTCTAGGTTGAACTATTGTAAAAGATGAAGTTGCACCTAATAGTAACTCAGCTGATTGATCGCTTTTTTCGGGTGAAATTATATCTAAGTAATATAAAAAAATACCTGAGTAAAAGATTTACCTATTGTGTAAAAATTTTCCCTTGCAAATGTCGATCCAAGGTTTCAACAGATTTTTCACTCTCATTTAGAATTTCATCAGGCACATCCATGTCCAATGAGATATTGCCTAAACAAAAGAATTATCGTTAAATTTTAAAATGGTATTTAACAATGCATAATTTTTGAGTCCCTGCTTACCTTTTAAATTGCTATCATAAGCACAAGGTGCAATACCTTCAGAAAGGACGAAGTCTAAAACTACAGGGTGTTCCATAGCCTGGTAGAGTATGCCAGCTTGTTCTTCATTACTCAAAAATGTTTTATTTGGCAATGGTAATATATTTTCCTCGGCAAACTCATTTCATTTTACTTTGAACCCATTTGTTATATTATTTAGCATTAATGCCTTTGGTAAGGCATCTTCCATAATCGATGGTATGTTGTTTATCGACATTGACTTGCCCGGAATATTTCTATGCCAATTGTTTTGTACAACACTCACAATTTTTTTAATTGGGCCATATCGACTGAGGTCTAGCGGCTGCAGTTTATGGGAGCAATGTGGTGGAAAAATTATGTGAAGTTACCCCCGGAGACTATCCCCGAAAATAAAAAATAATAATCAGGCAATAATAACGAATATGTCTTACTCTTGTGTAAAGTTAGCCCCGCCCCGTTTTATATTGTATTTTATTCCAAATACACTCATATGTGAAAGTATTCCCGAATTTTATTAAAATTATTTTAATTCGGAAAACACACAAAATAAATGTAGTTTAATAAAATGAAGTAAAATAATTTTTAAATTTGCTCATAAATTTGTCAGATAATGATAATTTGATTATAATATGAAAAACAGATAGTATCTCACAACACGAAAACACGAAAAAATCGATTACAACCCATTACCATTGATTGAAACCATTACAACCTAGCCAAATTAGGCTCCAAACAAAATAACGTATTACATCGTTCTGAACGGAAAATGTTCGCTTGACATGTAAAAAGTATTATTTTGATTAGAGCTTTATGGTTTTGAGACAGCCAGAACCAAATTATAATTATCTGAAAAATTTATAAGCCAATTTAAAAATTATTTTACTTCATTTTATTAAATTATTTCATTTATTTTGTGTGTTTTCCGAATTAAAATAATTTTAATAAACATTTTTATTTTTCATATAATAAAATTCAGGGATAACTTCACATATAATGTCTATTTAGAATGTAATATAATATAAAATGGGGCGGGGCTAACTTCACTCAAGAGGTAAAGGGATATAATTTTGTTAGTGTTGCCTATAATATTTTTTTTTTTAATTTCGGGGATAAAATCCGGGGATAATTTCATATACGTTGGCGGAAAGAATAACACTATGATTCGTTCAATTTTCCCAGATCAATGGTGTTCACCGCCAAATGTGACTCTCAATAGACGGACGTGTCTGTTCGATAAAATAAACAAATGAAACGATTCCGATGTTTGCCATCTAGGAGCGTTATCAGCGCCCATAGAACCAAATAGTCCAACCAATATCTTACGAAACTCGCGAAATTTTTTTTAAGCGGAAAAATAAACATTGGTGGTACGGAATTGCCAATTGTGGAAACAGCTGTGCCGACAGGTACTAAAACTGCGTGTCCCAAAGATGGTACTTTAACTTGTGGTTTTAATTAGAACTTGTTTTACTCACTTTTCCGCTATGATTTTTGTCAGTTTTTGAACGGTTGTGACACCTGTTTCGTGTAAATACTATATACGCCATGGCCCAAAATCACATGTTTCCTGCAGACTGGGCTACTTTATCAAAAAGGTCTTGAAAATTCTGCTTGATGAAACTAATTGCCCTTGCAAGACTATCGTTGCTTGATACATTCCAATCGAAAGTCCTGCATTTTTCTTAAGAATATCGAAAGCCAATATTCACCGGCACACTTATTTTTTATCCAAGATTCCGTATATTTTTGTTGAATGGAACAACACATTTATAGGCCAACTTTCTGGCCTCTTTTGGGGTAATTCCAAAGTATATTTTTGGGGCATATTTGATATACTGCTCCAATTTATTGTTTTCTTCTTCGGTAAAAATTGCATGGCAACATTATTGAAATAATGGGTTTGGTGCGGTTTGTCCAATTGATTTCTTCTCTTTAATAATTAAGCGGACAGTTTCATTAATTTTCCTGGATCCAAAAATTAGCCCGCTTGGTTTTGTGTTTGTATTTTCGCATGCTTAACAAAATAAAATATAAAGAATGTACAAACTTAATGCATAAGCAAGAAATTTTAGTTCGGGCATCGAGCAATAAATGTATGAGAGAAATCAAATAGTGCAAATTTTATAAGCCAATTTTTCCGAGGTTAATCTTATTTTATAGTTTTAATATATTTATATACACAAATTTAATTTTTTTCTATATTTAATCCATATATACGTATCTTATAAACATATCGGGCCGATATGTTTATAAGATACGAATAACTCTATGCCTATATTATCGGCATAGAGTTCTTATAAAGTTCATTGTTCTTGTTAGGCTTATAAAAATTGCCAAAAGTAAAATAGATTAACGAGGTTAATCTCTACATGAGTCCTCTTATGTACACTTTGCTTTACGGTTCGGGGCAAGTTGAAACGAGGTTTCCATTCTTTCAGCCTCATAACAGTAAAATAATAAAAAATAACACAAACACACACCCCGATTCCGAAACACAGTCACTGACTGAAAAATGTTCTTAGGTAAGACTTTTTGTCTTTGTGTTGAGTTTACTCTTAATTATGAAACTTTTGGTATTCTGCGCCTAGTCTGGGACGTACAATTTTGGTGGTGTTATTGGTCATAGACTACGCGCAGAATACGAAAAGTCTTATAATCAAAAGTAAACTCAAAACAAAGACATAAAAGTCTTACCTAAAACCATTTTTCAGTCAGTGACTGTGCTTCAGAATCGTAGTGTAAATTTATAATTAAAATGTTTTGTGAGTTATTTGTAATGTTTCTACTTACCCCGTGTTTCAACTTGCCCCGGTCTCCCCTATAATTTTAGCAGAGTGAAGTCAGTTCAATAATTAGTTGCCACTTTAATGTTCAAGCTGATCGATCGAGCTCGTTGAACTTTTCAATTAGTTTCTCTATATAGTAAGTTAATTTAAATGATAAATGAATGGATGTCGGTATCAAAATGTGTGACAACCAAAGTCCCTAACAGGAAAATATACTACTTTTTGACATGTTCAAGTATCAACTTTATAACAACAAAAAAACTTTAAATATTTAAATTCAGATAAAACTATAAATAAAATTATTTTAAATTGAATGAAAACTTAAGAAACATTTTTATTTTAAATAAGATAAACTAAACATATAAAGTGAATGTGTTTGAAAATGCAGAAAATTTTTCGGAAAAGCACTAATACTATTACTACTACTCTGAGTATATACACAACAATGATAAAGTTTTCATTTAACATAAAATTGTTTCTTGTACTTGTTACATATAAAATTTTAAAGTTCATTTCTGCTACATTTTTGTACATTTCGAGAAAATTGAGTTAATAATAACATTAATGGTAATAACAGTAGTAATAATATAAAAAAATAGTGAAATATTGATTTTATTCGGTAAGTTTTGTTTCATGTCTTGGAATGTAACGATTTGTTTTTTTTTTCCTTTGTTCATAACGCAAAACTTAAAGTAACGGAAAAAAAACAAAAAGTGTTAACTTTGCAAAAAATATTTTAGTTAAGTGAAATTTTGCAACAGTTTATTGGAAACAAATAAATTAAATTCGGATTATATTTATGCCAGGCACCGCCTCGAAATTTTAATGAACTGAACAATGCTCTCGCGAACATTTCCACTATCATTCTAATTTTGAATAACTCTAACTATCATCTATTTCCAATGGGTGAATTAACAAAAAGCACAAAAACTAGAAAAAAAAGCTTGACATTGTATAAAATTTTAGTAAATTAAAAGCTTTCAACACAAGAGTATACCCATACATAAATACCATCAAGTTTATAAAATATAAAATTTGTATGTTTTATCCAATTTTTATCTTTTATTTTGTATTTTACAAGAATAATCTTTTAATATGTGACTGTCAGCTGAATACAGACTACAAAAGAATCGAAGTAGCGCACAGAAGCACAATATACAAAAAAAAACTACAAACAGAGCTTACATTTAATTGCATTACAAAGGGAAAATGAAATAAAGTAAAAAATGCTTCGATCAAAATGCTCTTATTTATCTCGGTTCGTGAAGGTGGGCGAGCAGGAACGGGGAGCGAGACGCAAAATAATAAACTATATGAAAAATTAAAATGAATGAGTCGGGGAGAAAAAACATTAATGGTTCGTATTGTTGTTGTTATTGCTGCTGGTAAAATTGTGTACGCTTTCTGTTCTGTCTCTTGTTGTTGTTGTTGTTGTTGTTGTTGTTGTTGTTGTTGTTGTTGTTGTTGTTGTTGTTGTTCATATTTTGCCAACGGTTTTCCTCGATTTTTCAATCAAAATGAAAACAAAAAAAATAAAAATATAAATATACAATACAATGGAAATAGAGAAAATTTCCAGTTTTTCAAATCTTATTTGCTTCTTTTTTATTCAGCTGTTTATTTTATGTGACAAAGCATACACAACAAAAAACATATTAGACAAAGATAAATTAGAAATGTTAGACAGTGTTTTATGTGCATGATAGAACGTTGGTGCAAAATTTTTGGCGGTATTGTGGTTATATTAGTCCTTAACTTTAACAAAATTGATATACTAGTTGAGTGATATGATGACGCCTTTATCTCCTTAGTTGGTCAGTAATTTTAAAAACACTGTAAAAATTTCAATATTTTAGCCAAAATATCTATAATTTGGGTTACGTACCTATACAGCTTCTCATGAGTGGTCTGTGATAAGTATTCCAAATTGGTCCTAATGAAGCTGAAGAAAAGTAATACCAATATCGGAGGGTTCCTAAAGTCTCTGGCACGCCTGAAAATATATCCCAGTGACTTATATGATTTGAGACAAATAATGTCAACATGTTTATCAAAACGGGGCGTTGCCAATAGAGTAAGTATTTTCAATTCTATTTACCTTCTTGGTAAAAGTCATAGAAGCACATTTGGTCACATTAAGAGGCAACTGATTATTGACAGACCAATTATAAACAGAATTAAGATCCATTTGCAAAGTTACCACATCATTTCCATTGTTAATTGCTCTAAAAATCTTTAGATCATCTGCATAGAGCAAGTGTTTTGACTGAATAATTTCCGAGATATCATTAATAAAAATGATAAACAATAAGGGTCCCAAAATCGACCCCTGAGGGACTCCTGACATAGGTTCAAAACCATTCGATACAGCTCCATTAAACTTTACTAATTGAGTTCTATTACTAAGATAGGATTGGAACCATTTGACCAAGATTGATGGAATATTAAAAGAGGCAAGCTTTTGCAATAATAGATAATGAGAAACTTTATCAAACGCTTTGGAAAAATCTGTGTATATATAGTCCAGTTGCCCATTTTTATCCAAAGTCTTGCCATCTCGGAAAACTCGGCCAAGTTGGTTAGCGTTGAACGTTCGGGAAAGAAACCATGTTGGGTAGATGTGATTTGGTTATGAGTTAAGTTGAAAACGACTTTGTACATTAGCTTCTCAAATAATTTTGATACCGAGTTTATGGATATAGGCCTATAATTTTCAACATTAGCCAGTGTCAATGGAATAACAAATGTCTCCCTTAATTTTTTAAAAATAATTTGGTTAACTGGACGCTTCAAAACTTTTCTTTAACTTGAAACACTGAAGAGCATAGACCTTATTGAACTTAGAAATAAATTCTACAATTTGTGCTATAATGGTTGAAGTCCATTGGTTTAGCTTTACTGTTGACGTTTGTCACTTACAAAATTGATAAAATTGTTTTAATTAAACGCTTGTAAAACTTTCTTATAGTGACAATCTTTATTGGTTTTATAGGAATATCGATTTCGAAATAAATTTCTTCATCAGTTCCTTTTTACAACTATTCGTAAAATAGTTGTAAAAAGGAACTGATGAAGAAATTTATGAAGAAATTTATTTCGAAATCTATATTCCTATAAAACCAATAAAGATTGTCACTATAAGAAAGTTTTACAAGTGTTTAATTAAAACAATTTTATCAATAAATTCTACAGTTATAGGTTTAGCATTTGATCTAGACCTTGTACGATGAACACATTTAAAATCAGATTCCGAAATATTTGTAGCACTGACATAGTGAAAGATTTTAGTGACAAGTTCATGTAACCTTTCATTTTTTACTTCAGGCACACCGTATAATTGTAAACTCGATGAATAACAATTTCGGTCCAGTTGTTCAAAACGGGTATTCACATCTGTTAACTCCTTTCGCAATAGTGCATTTTCATTCAACAAGATTTGGTTTACGTCATTTAAGTTTGTTATGTCGGTTTGCATGACTTTGATGTTTTGCTTATTTACATTCACTTTTTTTTCAAGATTGATAAAGACCACAATTCTATCACTAATAGGAGAGGATTAGCGAAGATCGTTTGTTGTTTAATGAACTCATCATATGCTTAGGAGGGTTGAGTTTATATACAATTAGTTCGAGTTAGCCACAGGGCCAGGACTACAGCAATCGATATATGTCCACGTATATTTATCTGTTTGTAGGTAATCGTTCAGCATATCAGGCGTAATTTGACTACATCTGATGTGGAAAAAACCGTTACATTGAAGGCACCGTGTATTATCGTTTTTATTATTACGGACGATTTTTTCACTACAAATTTTACATGTACTCATTTTAGCACTAATAGACAAAACACAACTGCACCATTTGATAACAAGCTCCAATAGATGTTTCCAAATTGATTTAGAGCATACAGATTTAACTTTAATACGAAGTAGCAAAATTCAAATCGATGGTGATTTAAAAACACAAAAATTCACAGTTCCATAAATGTTATCATACAGCACTAACTGGATTCACAATATATTTTTTAACGTTTTTTAATTTTTTAATTTTGTGTTTATTGCAAATAACGAGAAACAAACTCAATATTTAACTGTTATGGAATAACTAATACACTAGAAGTCCTTATTATCAGATTATCGAAATAAAATAACCTTGGTGATCACTGTTTTTATATCAAGATAAAGTTTTACGCTTTAGGTTTCTTATGTCATTGCAAGCAAATTGCGTATATTTCACAATTAAATCCACTTATGAACACTTAATTTAGTTGATTAGTTTGAAAATAATTAATTCACAACTAATAAAACTCACTGACTAAAACAATTTTAGAGCGATAATCCAAATACGGTTTAGCAATCATAAAAAATAAATGTGAAATTATTTCTCTTCTGTTATGACGTTATCACTATGAAGTCGAATTCACGATGTAGTTATGTATGATGTTTATTGGCAGCTTTATATGATAATAGTTTTATGAAAATTTGTTTTTTTAACTAAATTTATGAAAGAAACTAAACAGTATGAGCAAATCCGTTGAAACGAAAAGCAATAGTGATGAAAGCATTTATACAATTAAATGAATTACTCTAATTCTCAACACTCCCACTAATTAATTTAATTAATATTATTTTTAAACGGAATGATGACACATTTTCTTTGAATTGTGGACCTGGTAGGTCTCCTAAGCTAGCAGAACCCATACGGCAGAACATTACAAGATTGTATGGATAATTATAAGCTAATTATAGGCTATTTATAATATATAGGCTCTATCAAAAAAAAATTGGCCATCCCTTCCAACTAAAACGCGGGTTCTGCTAGCTTTAGAAAAAGTTAGCAGAACCCATATCAAAAAACGATTTAAAAACAATTGGAAAATTAAAGGTTAATTTTAGGCTAATTAAATGCCCTATGTAATTTTTTTATTATGCTCTAGGAGAAAAGTAAGGCTTTGTCACTTAAAAGCTAACAGAATCAAAATCGAAAATCGAACCAAAACCGAAATTAGAACGGAAAACTTGGAAAATTGACATACAAATAATTTTAGGCTCATTATGGCCTAATCAAAAATCACATTAACAAATTTTATGCTCCACTTTTACTTGACCAAACTTCAGGTCGATCGGATCGATTTTCGATTTGGTTTCTGCTAGCTTTAGATTAAATGATTTGAAATGTGATCAAAAATTACTGGAGCCCAAAATTGTTTAATGTGGCTTTTGATTAGGCCGTAATGAGCCTAAAATTATTTGTATGTCAATTGTTTTTGTTTTTCGTTCTAATTTCGGTTTTGGTCCGATTTTCGTTTTGGGTGATCCAGCTTTAGATTAAATGACCTGCAGTTTGGTCAAAAACGAGTGCAACCCCAAATTTTTTATTGTTTCTTTGGATTAGGTCATAATGAGCCTAAACTTATTTGTTGTCAATTGATCTTGTTTTCAGTTCGAATTTGATTTTTGGTGCGATTTTCGATTCTGATTCTGTTAGCATTTAAGTGATATAACCTTACTGTTCTTCTAGAGTGAGCATAATAAAAAAAAATTAAATAGGGCTTTTATTTCTAAAATTAACCTTTAATTTTCCAATTGTTTTTAAATCGTTTTTTGATATGGATTCTGCTCACTTTTCCTAAAGCTAGCAGAACCCGCGTTTTACTTGGAAGGGATGGAGCCCAATATTTTTTAATAGAGCCTATAAGATTTAAGAATTAGAATTAGCCTATAATTAGCCTATAATTATCCATACTATCTTGTAATGTTCTGCCGTTTGGGTTCTGCTAGCTTAAGAGACGTGACCTGGTAATGGTGTATTAAACATGTCTGCCATCTGATCCTTTGTTGACACGAAAACTGGTTCGATGACTACTTTTGCGATATACTCACGAATAAAATGATATTTTATATATCAATATGTTTGGTTCTTTGATGAAACGCGGCATTTTTGGTAAGCATAATTGTACTTTGATTGCCAATTTTGATTGTAGTTGCTCGTTCTTGTACATATCCAAAATCTTTTATTAATATACGAAGTCAAACTCTGTTTCCTTTGCTCCATCAAAAACAGCCATATACTCAGCTTCAGTGGTTGGAGATTGCAACAGTTTTTTGTAAATAACTTTTCCAGGTGATAATTGCATTTTGAATAAAAAATGCATAACCACAAATTGATGGTTTTGAATCAATATCACGACCAAAATCAGAATCGGTGAAACCATTTTAGCTGACTGTTTGTCCACTGTATTCGATACCATAATCAATTGTACCTTTAAGATATCGAATGATTCTTTTAACTGCACCAACATGTATTAAATTTGGATTTTCCAAATATCGGCTAACAGCTCCAACTGCATATGAAATATCTGGTTTTGAAATAGTTAGCTTTTGAATCCCACTTCTTTCTTCCAAGTTGCTTTGGTATTTGAAAAAAACATTCCGTTCCAAAAATTTTAACATGGCTCAAGATTGGGTTTGATCCAAACCACTTTTCATATGAAGTACCGTTAGCACACTTGCTGTTTGATGAACGATGAAATAAATAAACTGTGGTACGTACTGCTTCTGGCCAAAATAATTTTGGTAATCCACTGGAAATTAACATTGTTCTAGCACTTTCTTGAATTGTTCAATTGTCTCATTCGATACTACCATTTTGTTTTGGTGTATAGGGAGAAATGCATTCTCATGTGATTCCTTCTTTCAACAATAAATTTTTGAAATCTCGATTAACAAATTCCAGACCATTGTCGAATTGAAATTTTTTTATTCGGCTTCCTATCGTGTTGTGAATCAATAGTATAAGATTGTTCAAATTAGTGTTGTTTTGACATGGATGTGTCCCAAACGATGATGTCATTGTTGCAGCGAAACTGATGCGACACTTGCACATTCATACATTGGACGACGAAAGTTCACTTTTATTTGTGTTCGTTTATCTCTATCACCAACTGCTACGACGTCTCCATTGGAATTTAAAACTTTGCAACCATCTTTTAAAATAAGCACATCGAACCCTTTATCAGTTACTGATTGAGTTGAAAACAGGTTTTGTTCAACATTTGCTATTTCAACGGCTTGTTTGTTATCTTTGTGAATGTTTGAGATTCAATAAACCATTCTTTATGAAATGGCATAAGATTTGCAGCACCTGAGTCAGCAATCCAAAAATCATTTTGACTGTGTTTGTATGAATTGACACACAAAAAGCTACATACATCGTTCCTACTTTTGGATGAATTTTATTTTAACATTCTCGAACCCAATGACCAATTTCTTGACAGTTATTGCATCTGGTTTTCTTTTTCAATTCATTGATGTTCGTATTACCTCTTGATGTCATTTTTATAGCAAAAGCAGCACTTGCATTTTCTTTGTAAGCATCATCCTTGTTCAAATTATCTTCTTCCAATGGCAATGATGATAACATCGTATCAAGCGAACGAATTTCTTTGGTGTTGTACCAAACGGTTTTATAGTTGTTAAATTTTGGCGGCAAGCTCCGATGTTTTCAATTTAAACTAAATTGTTGACTTTTCCAATGTAATTGGCCCCGCTTTCATCATCTCTCATTTTTAGTGCAAAGTAGTCTTCAATTAAATTAATTAAACGAATTTTTTTCATAAGTGTTAGCTAATTTATCTAATATTCTTTTGTTGTTGTACATATATATGATAAAACAAGATTTGCACGTTCAGTATCGAACGACTGGATAAATGCATTCGTGGCTTTTCCTTCATTGCGATCAAATGTATTTTTGATTTCATTTAATTCGATATTTATTGGTATTTTACCTTTCACAGTGTAAATTAAAACACATGCTCCCATGTACACATGTAGTTGAAACTTCCAAAGACGATAGTTCGATTCATTTAATCGATAACCATTGAAATTATTATTTTCTTCCTTTTTATCGTTTAAATCCGTTTTGTAAATTTTTAAAATAAAATTCTGAATTTTATTTTATTGATGTACGATGACTACGGTTTGGATTTTGCTCATTAACTAATTTCACTAAACGAAATAACTCTTAATATCAGCGTACGCTTAACGACGACTGGCTGATTCAATATTTTTCAATGTGATGTATAATTCGTACGGTACGGCAACCGACTTGCATTGGATACGCTACGACTTTTCTTTTTACCTTTGTTCGCAATAATTATTTTAATTATTTATGTATCGAAGCTCTGAGCCGATAATCTATTGAATTTTCGTTGTGTAACTGCAGATAGGATTTACTTTTTTACTTTATTCCTTGGTCTAGTTGTGTTAGGTGCAGTAACGTATGATGTACTCCTTTGCAGCTGGAACATATATGTTACTGTGAGAGTTTTCTGTTGGATGATATTTCAATAGACAAAGTTTATTAATCCATTGAATCGCGAACATGTTTCGATTAACGATAAATTCTGTGGTTTTTTTTGTAATAAAGGCACGTTTAAGGTTGTTGAACTGGTTATAACTTCTGCGTTGGCAAGTGTGGTTTCTAAAGATCGGAAAGGTCTCTCTCAGAAGTTCACTA
Source organism: Nephrotoma flavescens (assembly GCA_932526605.1). Taxonomy (NCBI): domain Eukaryota; kingdom Metazoa; phylum Arthropoda; class Insecta; order Diptera; family Tipulidae; genus Nephrotoma; species Nephrotoma flavescens. Next base: position 272,167,042 of record OW052221.1, on the reverse strand, counting down.
ACTGTGGCTGGTTCTTGGGTTAAATAGTGAGTTCTCATACAAGCGCCCTGATTCATATTCAATTTTTTTTTTTGATATTATTAAAATGACAAAAGGTATCCATGAAACACTCGGTATTTGTATCATGTAGCTACTTTATAGCATTGGAAGGTTGAGCATGGTTATGAGGGTGGAAAAAAGTAATATTTTGTTGTTGAATCTGTTCTCCAAAATTGTCAATGCTGCTTCATAATTATTTCCAGTTGGTTCTAGGTGGCTCAATTGTTTTCTTGCCAAAAATATTGGTTATTAGTGGAAGTTTTTCATATATTATCCAGAAACTGAAAATAACTTATTTGGCCGCAGAAAATCATAAAAATTTATTGAAAATTCTTGACCGCGAATTTTCCACAAATTTTCCAAATAGTCTCTATATGATCTAAGCTACTAGAAAAACAACCGAAACTATTGGTTGTTAGTGGAAATTTTTGAGATATTGGCCAAAGACTGAAAACAATTTATGTAGATGACCGCAGAAAATCAAAAAATTCTAGTGAAAATTCTAGTTCATGAATTTTCCCCAAATTTTCCATATAGTTTTAGTATGACCTAGGCTACTAGAAAAACAACAAAAAGTATTGGTTAGTGGAACTTTTTGGGATATTGGCAAAAGACTGAAAATAACTAATATGGCCGCAGAAATTTAAAAAATTTTAGTGAAAGTTCTAGTCCTTGAATTTTCCTTAAATTTTCCATATATATAGTCTTAGTATGACCTATTAGAAAAACAACCGAAAATACTGGTTATTATTGGAAAAAATGCCAGAAAGACGGAATATTGTTAAATTTCAACATTTCATATACCGAGTTCCTTTACTTTGATGATCAATGAATTTGACATTTTAAGGATCACTTTGATTATTTTATTCCGCTGAGATGTTTTATTTAGTGAAAAAATATATTCATAATGAATAAAAAATGTCCGCTGGTAATTACATAACAAAATTAATTCTCTTTAGTGATAGTGCTGTCACTTGCGGCGAGTAGCGTAATCTCTTATTTTCTGCTGTAAGTTTTTTCTGCTGTAAGATGGCAATTGAAGTTAAATTTTTTGGGGCACCCTTTATTTGGTATAGCAAAAAATTAAATAAAAAGTTCTAAGAACAGAGAGTTGATATGTAATTAAACTAATTACAGTTTCTTCTTACTCCACATTTTATTTTAATAGTTGTGTTACTGAAATTAATAGTAATTACGATAATAATAATAATAATTATTATTATTATGCTTATCTCTGCTCTTATGTTAAATAAAAGAACTAAGTGTAGTTTATAGTTATGTAAATCTATAAATTTAAAGATGAACATGAAAGATTAAACAGAAATTCAGATTGCATGAAATCTGATTTAAATTTATTATCACTTTAATGTCATAATCATAAAACACATAAAAATATGCATGAATTTGTCGTAAATTTTCTTTTTAGTTTTCCGATACTAACACATGATAACAAGATTATATCGAATCATAATGTTACACGAAATCAGATTTGCATTCGAAAACAGGAATTTAGTAATATGTATAGTACGAGAAGAAAATCTAAATTACTGGTGGATACATTCTGAGATACTTACGCAGTCATTGACGTTCTATTTACAATTCACTTGTGAACAGAAAAGTATTTAGAATTTTATTATACCACACCGCCACCTGGTAAACCATTATTGATTACACACCTTTTCCAAATGATTGCACATTGTGTGCTATAAATATAAAAATATGACAAAATATCACCATTCAAATTTTATGATTGGGAAGCATGAAAATATTATTTTCACAAAATGAAAATGTGAAAAATCGAAAATAAAAATCCCATTAAATTTCCATTAAAATACAATAAAATAACAACAGTCAAGAGAACAAAGTGATTAGCCAGCATCAATGGCAATACTACTTGTTCGAACGAAAATGAATCGAATAAAATAAAATTTGAAATCTCTACCTGATACCCCCCAAACCCATTTCCTCATTATATATACATACCCCTCTCTCAAAAAATATTTAATGTGAAAAAATATTATTCCTCGACTCGTTATTCCGATTGTCTCGAGTATGTTTGTTTCTGGTGCTGTTTTTATTTCGATTTGGTTGTAAATTAAGCAAATTTCAAAACTTTTAAGACAAAACAATCTAAAAAAAAAACTTTTAAATTTGAATGATTAAAATACAACGATGACGACGAAGATGGCGAACAAAAATAAAATGCGGAATACAAAATCTAAGAAATAGGAAGAGCACATCATGAAAATCCAATTCGATACGTCGTGATGGGGAAAATCGGAGGCAAATAATTCATTTGGGTGAGAATAAATAATACTTTTGGGTATAGGTTTATTTTCCAACTCTCTCGCGGCATCGTCTCCTTTACGAAACGAAAATGAAAATCAATTTAATGGTTAATTTAATTTTGATTGAGATTACAAAGATTGATTGATTGATTTATTAAAGAATTTGATTGAGCTAATTTTGGTGGTGTTCTTATATACACTCGTACACAAAAATAAATAAAGTCGATTAATTTAAAACGGTTCAGTGTTGTTAAGAAATTGGAATTTTTTGCCTCCGTTGTACATAAGAACGAGTAGTGATATTAAACGATTTAAATCGTCCCTAAAAAATGATTTGACGTATCTGTGATGAGGTAATTAAAGTGAGTTATTCTTCTAGATGCGTTTTGGGAATTTAATTTATTATGATTACATTTTTTTATATTTTTAAATTATTTGAATTTGGTAACAAATATTTTGTTTACGTATAGTAAAACTTAGTGTAGCACCCATAAAAAATGTCGACCTCGAGATTTTTGCAGATTTAACATTTGTTTTATTGTCGAAGTGAAAAAAAATATTTTTAGAATCCTGTGTGTGTGCGCGCGCGCGCATGTGAGTATGGGGTGCCGTGCCCACCAAAATGTCTATTGGTTCTCTAATGTATGGAGCAATAACAATATTATTAAATTTTTGTAAATTGACATAAAAACAGCAAAATATTAAAATTTCGTAGTAAAGCATATTTGCAATTCACAATTTAAAAATATTTACATATAAATTTAAGACAAAATATTTTACATAATTTAATAATGTAAATATTAATAAACTGTAGCAATATTAAAAATTAAGTTAAATATTTGTTGCAATGCAATCGAGTTGGACCGACATACAGTGGGTAAAAAAATAATAGGTGTGGGTTATCTTAAACTAAGATAATTCGTTATATCCTTATCCTACTTTAAGTTATTATATATTGTAAATTGATAAAATACTTGTTGTTATAGGTACTTCAATCAACCCTATTTTGCATGCAGATGTTTAATTTATTTTTGGGAAAATTTCACGAAACATAATATCCAATAAAACAAAAGAGTATTTTTCTGCGTAATTATTAGGAAAACCTTGTTACAGCTGAAAATGGGACGTTGCAAGCACTGCATGCCAGAAGAAAAAGGAATCATCATCAACATATTAAATTGTTCTCAAAATATGATTAAAAATGCCTTAAAGCCGCAAAAATCTATTGAAACCAGAAGGAATAAAAGGAAAACTACTCTGAATGACGACAGAATGATAGTAAGAATGGTCCAAATAAACCCGTTTGTAACATCAAAAGAAACAATAAAAACTGGACGTGACGAAGCAAACTATACACTAGCAAGAAAAAGTCTGTGTACACACCATGAAAAAATCTTTTCACAAAAATAAACAAACATCGTAACTTTTTAACATAAATTTATTTTGTTTTATATTCATTGACTTATTTAATTTCAAAATATATCAATATACCAAAAAATAAAAAACCAGCACACACAAAAACTAACTAAACAAAAGTAAGAGTATCAAAAATTAGGCGGAAAAAGTCTGCGTACAATAAATCAAGGTATAAATAGTTTATTTATTTAACATTTTCAAAAGTTAAATTTATAACTATCCTTTTCTATGACCAACTAATTTCAATCTTTTACTCATTGAACGGTTGAGATTTAAGGTTTCCGCCTCACTGATTGTGGACCACTCTCTTTGTAGTACATCCCTCAAAATATTTTTGAACGTTATGTTATGTTGGCGAATGCTACGTGCTAGATGTTCTATGGGATTTAAATCAGGTGATGTGTGGAGGTGTGTGCAGTTGTTTTTGTACGTTATTGTCATGTTGAAATATGTATTTGTCATGCAAGCACAACTTTTCAGCACTCCGTTTCAAATTTTGTTTTAGAACATCCAAAATAAAGTACTACGTATAGCATTGTAAATGCTCCTTGGTACATTAGAAATAATAATTTCCATCGAGACTTAAACGTGGAATACGCCAGAAATTCTTGCAAGGAGTCATGTCGGAGGAGATGCGGAACCTACTGGCTCGCACCAATGGACCGCGCCTTAAAAGAACAAAGTGGTTCTCTGAGCGTGGAAAGTGGAATATCAGAGTGCTGGCAGAGCTGGGATGAACTGATAATGAATCCATATGATTAGTTGTAATATTATACAAAAACAAAGATTTTTTAATAAAAAAATATATATATGTATATATATATTTAAATAGCCCACTTTAGTCATAGTACATTCAATAAATTTTAAATGTCCCACACCTCAAGTCGCCATACACCTTCAAATCATTACCCCGCCACCTTCATGTTTTGCAGTTGGAACTACAGTTTCTTTATTTGTTCTTTTCTATATAATATTTCATCCTTTTATACCGAAAATGCAAAATTTGTTCTCACTTAAGAAAATAACTTTCTCGCAGAACTAGTTTGGCTTATTAGTAATGCTCATTTGCAAAGGACCCCGCACAAATCTTATGGAAATTGGGTCCCGGTCAAATTCGCTGAATTTTTGACATGTGATAGAGTTCATCATACTGCAGGTCAATTGTCTCAATGGCCACAAAGCTCAAAAATGGATACTTTAGCCGGTACAGAGCTTTAAACCTCTGAGTATCCTCCACGGATTTATGTATATGCGCAGTGTGTATAGACTTTTGAAATAGCCTACTTCATTTTTTTTATTATCTAGGTTTATATTTTTGAGGTTGCTGAATTTAGATCTGTTGTTAGATTTTCAAAATTGACAGTTGGCAGCTGTCAATGTGCTATAATAAAGCAAACAACTTGTTTTTTTATGTTTCATCTTTCTTTTTTTTTACTTCGATAAGTTCAAAGATGATATCAAATCAATAACAATGACTATCGGCAGCTGTCATTTAGCTGCCAACAATTCTTTAAAGTCCCAAAGTGGGTTTAAAATTATTTTTTGTTTATAATTTCAAGTTTTTTAGATAAATGAATAAAATTATGATATAAAATTATGTAGTCATCAGCTTATAGCTGTCAACAAGCTGTCAACTAACTGTAACTTATTTTTTCTGCTTAACTTGGTCGATAAGAAATCAAACATGATATAAGTTTATGACATCACTTTTGAACTAAGTGATCTAAGCAACTTAAAGTTTTTTTTTAAAGTAACTTTTAACATGGAACATGTTCATAAAGAAGGGGTACTTCGCGAAGGCCTCCACTTATAAGGGGGTGAAAATGGTCAGTTTAAGGAGGGGAGGGGTGAAACGGGACTTAGAAGAAATTCGATGTAGGGACTTAAAATAATTTCGTTAAAGGGACTTAGGATAATTCGGCTTTAGGGACTTAGAATAATACTTTTTTTAAACTTGGTTATTGGTTATCCGTAAACATGTGCTATGCCGACAATTGTGTTTACTTAACTCGGTTTTGACAGTTAGTTGATTGATAGGTGACAACTGTAAGCCGAGAATATCCTCGAATGTTGCCACATGCAAATAATAATATATAGGTAAAGGTTGGTTTATTATGTTATTAACTTGTTCATATTGAAAAATAGATTTACACTTTCTTTCTCATTAACCCTTTCCGGGGCACCGGTACATATTTGTACCGGCTAGATTTTTTGCTTGTTACCCCCATATTTGCTACAATTAGGACTTTGGATGGTTGACTATGTGTATTTCATGTCGCTAAGAGATTCCTGAAATTAGTCCTAGTGATTTTTTCACGTAATTGTTTATTGTTATTTAATTATAAACAGTTGAAAGTGAAAAACTGCTTTTTCCGAAAAAAATCGTCCACTCGAAATCTGATACATTAGTATATGATTTTAGTGCGTGTACCGATGTTTTGAAGATTGCTGATCACGATGCTGGTGGCCAAAAGTGCATTTTGACAGCTGTCAGGTGTCATATCGGATGCCAAATGACTCAATATAATCCGAATGATCGAAAAACAATATTTATTACACAATTTGGCACGTCTCACGACAAATTCCATATCAGAAGTCTATTTCGGCAACTTTTCAGGATTGTTGACAGCTACATGACAGCTGCCGATAGTCATTGTTATTGATTTGATATAATCTTTGAACTTATCGAAGTAAAAAAAAAGAAAGATAAAACAAAAAAAAACAAGTTTTTGGCTTTCATTGACAGCTATTTGACAGCTGCCAACTGTCAATTTTGAGAATCTAACAACAGATATGAATTCAGCAACCTCAAAAATATAAACCTAGATAATAAAAAAAATGAAATAGGCTATTTCAAAAGTCTATACACACTGCGCATATACATAAATCCGTGGAGGATACTCGGAGCTTTAAAGCTCTGTACCGGCCAAACTATTCGTTTTTGAGCTGTGTGGCCATTGAGATAATTGACCAGTATGATAAACTCTATCACATATCAAAAATTCAGCGAATTTGACCGGGACCCAATTTCCATAAGATTTGTGCGGGGTCCTTTAATTCTTTTTAACTGATAATGATATCCCTCATTTTTAAGAATTTTTTGAACGGTATCGGGACCATTTTTTTTATTGGACTGTATTTCAATAATTTTTGCAATTTAGAAAGCTGTTGTCCGTGGATTTTTCTTGAAAAGAACCCATTCATCAATTCAGAGAGTAGTGAATAATTAATAAAAAACAGGAGTTCTTACATCTAAACTGTGGCCATCCATCAAAATTATCATGTTGCGAAAAATGTGATATAGCTATATCACATTTTTCGCAACATGATAATTTTGATGGATGGCTACAGTTTGTATGTAAGCACTTCTGTTTTTTTTAATTATTCACTACTCTCTGAATAGATGAATGGGTTCTTTTCACTAATTTTATAATTTCCCGAAAACTTTTGCCTTCTTTCCATAAATTTGTAGTCATTGTTAGTTCACTTACGGCAATTTCCTTCCCTTTCGGCTCCATAATGAAAAACTTTCAGTGAAAATAACATCAACAAAAGAGAACGAGTAAAACGGTAATGAAAATTTCCTAATTGTATAATCGTACGCAAACTTTATCCGCTCAAATTTAGTAGTTTTTTCTCTATTTTATTCATTTCATTCACTGCGTATTTTAAACATGTATAGAACAATAAATAAACGCAAAATAAATTTAAGAAAATATTTTTTCATACTAGATTTTTCATTAAAAAAGATATATTGTAAAGTGTACGCAGACTTTTTCTTGCGAGTGTATGTATGATTACCCCAGAAAAATTTAGTTGCGCTGTTACGACTGTGCGGTCGCAACCACAATTTTTATATTTTTATATTCCCCTCGGTTTGTGTCCTTGCTTTCAGAGTTTGTTGTTTATTGTGTGCTGAACGCACTCGCGACGTTTTTTGTGTGCAAAGTAAAACATTCTAGAAAAATGTTTTTCTTAAATGCTTCTCGTTTACATCAATCCGAATTGATGTAAACGAAAAACAGAGAAGAAAGACAATTCTTCTAGAACGTTTTGCGCGTCGTTTTTGTGGGTGTGAGAATTTTTTTTTTTGCTGGTTTAAAAATGAGTCTAGTATTGGAATTGAATATTAAAGCATGTAGTTTTGAAAAAAGTTTTATTTTGATATCTAAAATGGTTGCTAAAATGGCATAAAAATAAAAAAAGGAAAAAAAAATTAAAAATTATTTAAAATTTAATTTTGTTATAGTAGTAAAATAAGAATAAAAGTAGGCTTTTGTTAAGCTGGACGATAAAGATAAAGAAAAACATTGTTATGTGAGACTCGAGGGAAAGAGTTTTTTTTATGACCGTGTTTAAATTTGTGTAATTCGTTAACAGTCGGTTGTAACCAGCGAATATACAAAAATTAAATCATTTTGGTTTGGAGATTATTTGTGGTGCTGCGCAATTTATTTTTACCGGGGTGGACGCCGTCATCTTTTACGGTTAGGATGCTTCATTGTATACGGGAGCCGCATAATTTTTTCGGCGGTACCACATTGTCGACCGGGTACCTCATTTTCAACTGGTACCGCACAATTAACGGGTGCTGCAAATATATTTGATTAATTAACGGGTGCTGAAGAGTTATTTACACAATTAACGGGTGCATTTACATAATTAACGGGTTCTAAAGATTTATTAACGTACGCCACGGATCCGAGGCGCCGCAACGGTCTATTTCGGTGGTCTGCCGCAACTAACGGCAGCCAACCGGCTATCTATTTTGGTATCGTTGATCGGTGAGAGGCCCCGCAACGATCTATTTCGGTGGTCTGCCGCAACTAATGGTAGCCAACCGGCTATTGTTATTAATTTGTATTGTATATCGGGGAGAGGCCTCGCAGCTAGCGGTAGGCAACCGGCTATTGTTTTTTTTTGGCTATCGTGGGGGAGGCCCGCAACTAACGGTAGCCAACCGGCTATTGTTTTCCTTATATTGGTATCGAGGAGAGGCCCCGCAACGGTGCAAATTTTTTGTTAAGATTTAAGGTACAATTTTTTTGTTTATTTTTTTTTTATTAGTTTTATATATTTTCAATTTTTTTATTTTTTATTTTTATTTGTAATCGAGCGCCGCACAGCGGGGGCATGTCGCGCTCGGTGCGCATTGGTTTCTCGCTCCCTTATTTTTTTCTTCAGGGAAGTGGTGTTTTCTTATTTTTTTGTTTTTGTTGTCTAATTTTATAAAAAAAATGAATTATTAAATTTCTCGGTTGGGTATGATGAGGGGGAATTCCCATCCTGTGTCGGCGTAGGGTTGGCGGTGCCTTGGTGCCCACCACCGTTTGAGTTCGGACGGATGCGCGCACCAAGGCACCTCTCTTCCGTTTTAATTTAATTTTTTTAATTTTTTTTTACTCTTCGTTCCTCAGGTTCCGGCCGACAAATCTTGGCGGAACTCGGGTATTAGTTTTATAGTTTGCGTTATTTTCTTTTTATAAAATCTCTGTAATCACGGTGTAAGCCAGAATACCCGCAAGCCTCAAACCCCACGACCTTCGCATTTCTCCCGGCAAAAATCACCGTGTGAGGCCTCTGCGGGATATTAGATGAAATCTGCAGGATGGCAGTAGCCAGCCTGTAACAGCGTGGTTGGCCAGAATTGTACCACACCTCAATAAGAAAAACGCGGAAAATCGAATAAAGTTGGCCAAGCGTTATCGTGGCAGGTGTGGGAAAGAAAACCTAAAAAATTGGCGCAGTGTACTTTCGAGAGACAAATGAAAAATAAATTTTTGTGGATCCGACTCAAAACGCTACGTGAGATGACCAACAAATCAGGAATTCAACCCGAAACATTCCAAAAAGCTATTAAGCGTGCGGAGGAAGCCTTGTGGTATATGGGGATGTTTTTCCTGGTAAGGTGTAGGTTCGATATATTGGCTAAAAATGATTATGACACGAGATGCCTACATCGATATATTGAATAATACTATGCTCCACTCTGCAAGTATGAACTGACCGTATATGCCGAGTTCTTAGAGTTTTCAACAGGACCAATGTAGGATCACCGGCACACAACCACAAATAGAGCAAAACAATGGTTTATTTAAAAAAAAAAAAAAAGTCAACCTAATAGAGTGGCTAGCACAATTGCCACACTTAAGCCCCATTGAAAATCTTTTGGCATGAAGTTAGACAAAAAATCGCGAACAGAAAACATAAAAATAAACAAGAATTATATTGTTCTATAAAAAAGACGTGGGAAACCATTCCAGTTAAAACGGGCCAGAATTTGGTGGATTCGATGCCTAAAAGTTGCGATGAACTTTTGTCAAACAAGTGGTATATTTCGTGTTTTTATTGATTTTTAATTAATTAGTTTTAATTAAATTTGTGGTTTTGTTTATTTACTTCTATTATTTTTTTACTCAGAAAGTAAAACAAAACAAAAACTTGAATCAAATAAAGCATCCTTGAACTTATGTTAAATTAATAATTTTTGGATTTGAAATGTTAACTGGTGAGTAAACTATAAAATACAATCATCCAATTTTCTCAAATTTTTCTTATCATCCGACAATTGCAGTATAGTAAAGTAAAATTGGTGGCATCATAAAAGTACGACAATTTCCCATTTGTTAAAGCCTTGGAATATCGAATCGCATAGACAATTTTTGGGTTTCAGTGTTTTAATTATTGGCCAAATCTCAAAGATACTCCAAATATTCGATTTTACGACGCTTCTACAAATGGGAAAATCTAGTAGTTTTTTGATACAACTAATTTTGTCCAAAGAGCAACTTTTATGCTATATCATTTGATACAAAACACTACCCAGTAGTACCTCTTTAACTGAAACCCAAAAATCCACAACTTACTTATGTAAATATTTTTAAATTGTATTTTTTATTTTTTTATTATAATCAAATTATGTTTTGATAATAATATTTAATTAAATCAAATTCAACTGTTGTGTTCGACCGTTTTATTTATATTTGTTGGTTTATGGAAAATTTCACAAATTCATGTGAGTTTGAATTAATTCATCGTTGGCCCACCTTTATTTACTCTAAGTCCAAGCCAAAATGCTGTTCGGCTAGAAGTATGCTACTAATTGATATAATTTCGAGTCACATTTCCTCCCTGGCATATTGAATGGCTAATTTTTGTTCATTTATTTTTTCAAATTGGCGGTTACCATCGTAAATTTTTCGAAGCAATACTTCCCAAAGATTTTCGATTGGAGCAATCCAGCCTACTTTCTAACTCGCCAATGTACTCCACGCTGTTCATTTTAGCGGATGGAAACGCTAAGGTAAGGGCTCCGCAAAATAGAAAATTAAAAACCACATAGCATTAAACTACCAGTACTTTGGCTCTTTTCTAATATCTCTCCAATAGTATTGAACGCCATCTGGCTCATCAAGATTACATTTTGTTCCATTGGACAAAACCACCTATATGTAATTAAAGAATTGATAGTTATGATAAAATCGGATAGTTATCTTAAAAACAAAACAAGTAATTTTTTAATTACCTTTCACCAGTCACGTTTGCCCTAACAAATTTAAGTCGACCGACTTTCTGCCGTGGTAATAACTTTGGTGCTGACTTCATTTTGCTGTATTTCAAACGCCCAGTAGCGATTAAAGGGACACGTTTAATATAAGCGCACAACCAACGGGTTTCGCGAGAAGTTATATTTTTTTGCCCACCGGTTTTCTTTGAAAAAATTTGCTTTTTTCAACGTCCGATAAATACTTTTCACGTGCCATTATTTTTCTGCGACACTGATTTATATTCGGAAGTCTAATTAATACTAAAAAAAACTTAAGTGTGCTTTAGACCACACTACTGAAGTAAAACTTCTAATATGTATATATTTAATATTTATAATATAATAGAGAAAAATTATAATATTGAAAAATCAAAATTGGTCAACCTGTGCATTCTCCAGTGTCACCTAGCCGTTTATGTCTTATGCCACAAGAGGTAACCTTGTAGCTTGGTAACTTTTTCAAGGCCAACTAATCGTAATAGATAATGTTTATGTACATATGTGTAACAAAATGGACGAAAAAATGATTTTTGAAATCTCTTCGCAAAGCATGGCCATGAAATATTTTTTATTTTATTTACGTTTGTGTAGTGTAGTTTCATCGATTTTTGTTTAAGTCGTAATAAAACCTGTATCATTAGCAAACGGGGAAAGAAACGAAGAAAGAATCGGTTTCTGTGATACCTCGTGTGGACTGGAGCTATAATATAGACAAAAATAAATGTATAAAATATATCACATGGACGATTTTTTTTTGGTCACCCTGTGCGTTCTCGAGTGAGTCTGTCAGTAACATAGAAGTCTATATTATGACTTTCAAATTTTTCCAGTTTTTCAATTTTCCAATAATCAAATTTTCCAATTTATCAACTTTGAAAATTTCCTATTTTCATATTTTTTTATTTTCCTTTTTTCCAATTTTCCAATTTCTCAATTTTCCAATCTACCAGTTTTCCAATTTACCAATTTTCCAAATTTCCAATTTTCATATTATCATATTTTCCCATTTTCCATTTACCTATTTTCCAATTTTCTAATTTTCCAATTTTCCAATTTACAAATTTCGAAATTTTCCAATTTTTCTACTTTTCCAATTTCCCATTTACTAATTTTCCAATTTTCCTATTTTCTTATTTTCCAATTGTTTAACCAATTATTAAAATAAAATGGTATCAACTAATGTTCCACCTAGGGATTTAAGAATTGTCATGGCACATCCTGAAACTAAAAGAAAATGATTTCGTTTTGCGTTTATTGTTTCGTTCGCCTCGTTCGATTACACTTTTCGTAACGCATTTGCCAGCTTAGTCCCCAAGTCAAGCGTGCCTAAAGAAGTTTTACTTCAAAAATTTGTAATTGTTTAAAACAATTGAATTTTGTAACGTTTTTTTTTACATTTTATGCATTTCCTCCTTATTCAACATTTTGCATTAATAGTTTGGAAATTTTTTAATTCGATATTTTAAACATTCAAAAAATCGAGTAGTCATTGTTATACAACACACTTTATGTGTGCGGCTCCTTGACGAATAATGCTTGTGAAATTAAATATGGTGTGGCTAATCGGATTTACAATACCGCCAATAAAAATGTGGCATATTATATTTACTGCTGCTGGAGTCCGTGTGATTTATTATTGTGTCGATGCAAAATTAATATCGGGGTAGGTGTTGCAGTCCACCAACGAGTTTTGCGAATCTTAAAATAATTAAAAAAAAAAAAAATTCAAGGTCATTGTTACTGAATATAAAATTGTCAAAGTGCATCTATTGTGTATTGTCTACTTACCTGTGAATAATTGTAACTCTGGTCAACTATACAACCCGGCTATTATTTAAATAATTGCACGCAAATATTTGATTCTGCGTAGCATACTCGAAATTGAGGGTGTTATTGAAATTGCACGAAAATAATTCAACTTCATTTTTATTGCTGATCTTCAAAGGATACCTGTACCTGAAATTATTCGGAATAGTATTTATCTGGCGCAATACACGTGATTGATTCGCGGTGAGGGGTCGAAACAGTCAATGAAAATTATTTTATGAAGGACAAAACGTAGTCGATCGTTGCGTTTGATGAAGAATACAAATTGTATTCGATATATTTTATCGCATCGCAGAGTGAGAACATCGTTATGAGGTAACCCGTTTCTTCAAATCGATATTCGGGGAACTTACTTCACTCATCTTAGTTACGACTGTAAAGTTAGAAATGTGACACACAGTTAAGCTTAAAATAAAACAGAAATGCTTAAAAAACTTTGCTAAAACCTATTATAAAATTTAAATCGGTGTAGTTGCGGATAATAATCCATAACTTATATGATCCAAACAGGCGTCGATACACAAACCATATGTACCATATAAATTTATCTGTCTCGTCTAATGTATCATTTAACATCTTATCCGTAGAGTAATAAAACATAATCATTTACGAGCAATACTATATAGATAGATATAAAAACGAACGAGAAAAAGACTCATCATTTATCCAATATAATTTTTTTTATATAGCCATTGTCTTTTTAATTCAATTGGTGACGAACAAAAATATAAGATAAATCCAACAATTAAATCCAATTCCATTTGATATATTGTCCATTTTAATTTTTAAACAAATTTTCTAAAAGCATTTTACTATATACATTTATACTCGTAAATGATACGAGTAGATGGATCTAGGATGATAGCACAAAAATATCCTTTTATCACATGTTTTTTCATATAGTCTTATCTGTTGAAATGTCGTCCATTACTTATATCGTCTAATATTTTTATAACACAGTTTCCATTCTCATCATTTGGTACCATTTATACAAGCATATGCACATCCAGAACTTTACAGAAATATATTAACGAAAAAATTGCAAAAAAGTAATATACATAGCTTTGTATATGCTAGAAAATAAAATATTTGGTTGCATGCGAAAAATGCGACTGGGTGGTGGTCCTAAAATGCGCTGTACGAAATTAATGATTTTATCATTTGTCTTTGCAATATAAGTAAAAGTAAGTATAGAAATCATGAAATGTTAAAAACTCAAAATTTCTTCCAGAAAACGTGGCTTTCGTGATGGTCTGTCTGTCGATCTGCATCCTTTCTATAGTCAGAAAGGGTTCACTGATTTCAAAGAAACTTCATAGTTAATTTTTTTTTTTTGAATTGGAAGTTTTCTATCAAACTTTGCGAAAATTGGATTGCGAAAAAATTGACTAAAAACAAAAGGATTCTAAATTAAATTAAAAACAAAACTAGTCCAGATCATTTTTTCAATATTTATTTGAAAATTATGATTTTTTAATAATTATGTATTCTGTTATTTTCGACGACTCTGCCCAAAAAGGTTGACTGATCGAAATGAAACTTCAAATTTTTTTCATAAATTGGCAGATTATACCGACATTTGGAAGCAATCGGTATGCTGAAAATAGCATCTCCCATACCCTATTAAAGTTAGCCGATAGTTTCCAGCCGAAAGTAAAAAAAAATCGATAATGCAGATAGTGTCTTTACTATCTCAGCCGAAAATATAATATGAAATGTCAAATATTAATATGCTTCAGCCAAAAGTTATCAGCCGACATTTTTCAGCCGACATATATCAGCCGACATATCTCAACCGACATTTCTCAGCCGATATTTTTCAGCCGAAAGTACTATTTTTTACCAAAAATATTTGTTTTCTACAAAAAAAAAATTAAAGTGAAATGGTTAATAACAAAACATTAAACTATATTTTTAATAGCATTATTAATTGTTTAAAAAAATCATTTTACAATAAGGAAACTTGTATATAAATATACCACACAAACAAAATTTGAAAATTTCTAAAAATTGACCGTTTGAAGTGTCATGGTTGGAAATAAATTCAAATGAAAGGTCTTACTGATATGCACACCTAGAAAAAATTTCAGGTCAATTTCCATGTGGAGAGCTCAGGAAAACCCGATTGAATATATCGCACGGACAAAATTTGAAAATTTTTAAGAATTGACCATTTAAAAAGATCTTAATGATGTTCACACCTAGAAAAAATTTCTGGTCAATTTTCATGTGGGGAGCTCGGGAAAACTCGATTAAATATATCGCACGGACAAAATTTGAAAATTTCTAAAAATTGACCATTTAAAGTGTCATGATTGGAAATAGATTCAAATGAAAGGTCTTACTGATGTTCACACCCGGAAAAAATTTCAGGTCAATTTCCATGTGGGGAGTTCAGGAAAACTCGATTGAATATATCGTACGGACAAAATTTGAAAATTTTAAAAAATTGACTGTTTAAAGTGTCATTTTTGGAAATAGATTCAAATGAAAGGTCTTACTGATGTTCACACCTGGAAAAAATTTCAGGTAAATTTTCATGTGGAGAGCTCGGGAAAACTTGGTTGAATATATCGCACGGACAAAATTTGAAAATTTCTAAGAATTGACCGTTTAAAGTGTCATGATTGGAAATAGATTCAAATGAAAGGTCTTACTGATGTTCATACCTGAAAAGAAAATCAGGTCAATTTTCATGAGGGGAGCTCGAGAAAACTCGATTGAATATATCGCACGGACAAAATTTGAAAATGTCTAAAAATTGACTGTTTAAAGTGTCATGATTGGAAATAGATTCAAATGAAAGGTGTTACTGATGTTCACACCTGGAAAAATTTCAGGTAAATTTTCATGTGAAGAGCTCGAGAAAATTCGATTGATTATATCGTACGGAAAAATTTGAAAATTTCTAAGAATTGACCATTTAAAGTGTCATACGTAATAATAGATTTAAATGAAAGGTCTTACTGATGTTCACACCTGGAAAAAAATTCAGGTCAATTTTCATGTGCGCAGCTCGGGGAAACTCGATTGAATATATCGCACACACAAAATTTGAAAATTTCTAAAAATTGACAATTTAAAGTGTCATGGTTGGAAATAGATTCAAATGAAAGGTGTTACTGATGTTCATACCTGGAAAAAGTTTCAGGTCAATTTTCATTTGGGGAGCTCGGGAAAACTCGATTGTGTATATTGCACACACAAAATTTGAAAATTTCTAAAAATTGACCTTTTAAAAAATCTTACTGATGTTCACACCTGGAAAAAATTTCCTGTCAATTTTCATGTGGAGAGCTCGGGAAAACCCGATTGAATATATCGCACGGACAAAATTTGAAAATTTCTAAAAATTGACAATTTAAAGTGTCATGGTTGGAAATAGATTCAAATGAAAGGTGTTACTGATGTTCATACCTGGAAAAAATTGCAGGTCAATTTTCATGTGGGGAACTCGGGAAAACTCGATTGAATATATCGCACACACAAAATTTGAGAATTTCTAAAAATTAACCATTTAAAAAGGTCTTACTGATGTTCACACCTGGAAAAAATTTCAGGTCAATTTTCATGTGGGGAGCTCGGGAAAACTCTATTGAATATATCGCACGGACAAAACTTGAAAATTTTAAAAAATTTACTGTTTAAAGTGTCATTTTTGAAAAAAGATTTAAATGAAAGGTCTTACTGATGTTCACACCTGGAAAAAATTTCAGGTCAATTTTCATGTGGAGAGCTCGGGAAAACCAGATTGAATATATCGCACGGACAAAATTTGAAAAATTTCTAAAAATTGACCGTTTAAAGTGTCATACGTAATAATAGATTTAAATGAAAGGTCTTACTGATGTTTATACCTGCAAAAAAAATCAGGTCAATTTTCATGTGAGGAGAGAAATTGACCATTTAAAGTGTCATGGTTGGAAATAGATTCAAACAAAAAGTCTTACTGATGTTTAGACCTGAAAAAAATTTCAGGTCAATTTTCATGTGGGCAGCTCGAAAAAACTCGTTTGAATATATCGCACGGACAAAATTTGAAAATTTCTAAAAATTGACTGTTGAAAATGTCATTGTTGAAACTAGATTCAAATGAAAGCTCTTACTGATGTTCACATTTGGAAGAAATTTCAGGTCAATTTCCATATGGGGAGCTTGGGAAAACTTGGTTGAATATATCGCACGGACAAAGTTTGAAAGAGTTTAAAAATTGACTGTTTAAAGTGTCATGATTGGAAATAGATTCAAATGAAAGATCTTCCTTATGTTCACACCTGGAAAAAATTTCAGGTCAATTTTCATGTGGGGAGCTCGGGAAAACTGGATTGAATGACCCGAACTCCCCACATGAAAATTGACCTGAAATTTTTTCAAGTTGTGAACATCAGTTACACCTTTCATTTGAATCTATTTCAAACCATGACACTTTAAATGGTCAATTCTTAGAAATTTTCAAATTTTGTGCGTGCGATATATTCAATCGAATTTTCCCGAGCTCCCCACATGAAAATTGACTTGAAATTTTTCCAGCTATGAACATCAGTAAGACCTTTCATTTGAATCTATTTCCAACCATGACACTTTAAATGGTCAATTCTTAGAAATTTTCAAATTTTGTCCGTACGATATATTCAATCGAGTTTTCTCGAGCTCCCCACATGGAAATTGACCTGAAATTTTTCCAGGTATGAACATCTGTAAGACCTTTCTTTTGAATCTATTTCCAACCGTGACACTTTAAATGGTCAATTTTTAGAAATTTTCAAATTTTGTCCGTGCGATATATTTAATTGCGTTTTCCCGAGCTCCCCACATGAAAATTGACCTGAAATTTTTCTAGGTCTGAACATCAGTAACACCTTTCATTTGAATCTATTTCCAACCATGACACTTCAAACGGTCAATTTTTAGAAATTTTCAAATTTTTTTGTGCGGTATATTTATATACAAGTTTCCTTATTGTAAAATGATTTTTTTAAACAATTAATAATGCTATTAAAAATATAGTTTAATGTTTTGTTTTAACCATTTTACTTGATTTTTTTTTGTGGAAAACAAATACTTTTGGTAAAAAATAGTACTTTTGGCTGAAAAATATCGGCTGAGAAATGTCGGCTGAGATATGTCGGCTGATATTTGTCGGCTGAAAAATGTCAGCTGATAACTTTCGGCTGAAGCATATTAATATTTGACATTTCATATTATATTTTCAGCTTAGATCGCAAAGACACTATCTGCATTATCGGTTTTTTTTTACTTTCGGCTAACTTTAATAGTATATCTCCCATAGGAACTTTTTTGTTTTTCCGAATGTGTTAAAAAGTATAGAACTCGCAAAAAAAAATTTAAATTATATTTTTAAGAAGATTATTGCAAGCTCAATTTCCAAAAATTTAAGCGGAATTTTGATAAAAAAAAAATTTTAGGAGCTTAACCGGGTTTGCAAATATATTATTGCATTTACCAACAAGAAATGTTTTGGATAATAAATATCCAGTCAGGTGCTTCCTGATTATAGGAAGACACTTATATGTTATAATCATCCCATTTTTAAAGCAATGTCTGTTGTTTGTAATTTATTCGATGTGATAATCCAATACCTTTGTTTAGCGTTCATAACTTAGTAGTTTTTATAACTATACTTCTGCTCATGTCCACTACACCACCTGATTTATTAAGAGTTACTTGAGGAGCACCACGAGGACGTATATTATGTTGGACTTCTCTCTCTTCATATTTTCAACGCAATTGTGTATGTTTAGGTAAAATTTCATGACCTTACTTGACAATGCGGAAAACAAATAAATAGATCGAGTTTTTGGCCGGAATACTATAAAAGAACATTCAGATAATCAAGCGATTGACTATAAATTGTTTGTAAATGACTTGAATATTTTAGAAATTTAATTAGTTTTAGAAGTATGTACTATGTAAACTTACCGACAGGCGTCAGACAAATTCGCACACCATTTACCCCCATACATGTTTAACAACTTACATATAGACGACTATTCTTTACGTGCGCTGTTATTTTTGTAAAGTAATAGAACTACATTAAAGTATAAAAAAGTTGCTAACAAAGTTTTGCAGTCAGCAGTACATTTTCTGATTTGTATAAATTGTTGTTCAGCACAAAAAAAAATGTTGTAAAATCTCGGGAGTTGTATTTCTCAAATACATATATTATACGAGCACATTTCTACCATGCCATAGTTGAAATAGAATTTAAGTATGGAAATAAACTTTTCACTAAGTTTTCAAATAATATATGTATACGTAATTTTTTGTGTTGTAGCTGTACGTCTACAATTGGAAACGTACAAGTTGGATGTGTATAAATGTTAACAAGGATGAAATTAAATTAACAATATTCATTTGTATATTTGAATGTAAGTTGTGGAATTGTTGAAATTTATACCGAATTCCAATGAGACATGAAATTCATAATATTATACTCGTATATAAACAGATACGTAGCTTATATGACTAAATAGTCTGAAGGAGGAATTGTTTTCCTTTGATTATAGACGAACATTTCTTTTTATGTGGACGAACATTAAAATGTGAATAAAAATTCAAAAGTTTAAGAATCACATTACTGAAATTGTGGAGAGAAACTTTGAACGTTTAAGGAACAGAGTAACAGATAGGGAAATTGTCTATATGTGAAGGGAAATTTGTAATATTACTACATCACATTTAATTAAAAAAATTGACACAATTTCGAAGTACTCAGACCAAGAAAAATTGTTTACAAAAAAAGCTAACAAAGTGTTAAATACGAGACATTTAAAAAAATCACACCAGATTGGCGTTGTTTGCAATTATCAACATATAGATATTCGGTGTGACCTGCAGGGTTGATCAGATGGCATAATTCCGTTCACGTTGTATTGGTTTTTCTGGTAAAACAGGCATCAAATTATAAAGAAATTTGCCTCCCTTTAGAAAATAAGCAAAGTAACACCCGTTAGCTAAAAAAACATCACGTATTTTAAATCAGCTGATTACAATCAAAAAACTTGAATACCAAATCCTTGACTCAAAAAATCTAATTAACATTGTAATTTTGGGAATACCGATAGATCGATAAGGCCTTTCACCTGACATGCCATTGCAGATTATGATATATTGCTCGCCAAACTTGAGATACTAAAGTTTGTGCCGATGCATCTGTTGTGGTTTCGATCATATCACAAAAACGCTTTTGAATGTAGGCCTAAACTAATCCAATATTTATCGTCAATGCCATTATGCTTTTCTGAATAGTCGGCGGTGTCACAGTCACAGGCGATTCACAGATACAATTTATTTAAAAATATCTTAGCTTATAGAAAAAAACTTCAACGAATCTGGTGGCATGCACCAAGTGAATTTTTCTAAACATCTCTTAGATTTTAGAAAAACGTCATCGAATCCGGCGGTTACCATTATTTGCTAATTAAACGGGATAAAATTCGCAGTGCATCTTTAGAGCTGGAATCTAAACCGGAAACTACAACAAAAATTATATTATCATTTTCCATTTTCCTGCCAAGGGACATACACATTTGTGTAGCTTGGGTTTAAAGCCTTGACAAAAAAACTAAAATTAATTTGTGAATACAAATTTAGTTCAAAACATTTCTTTCATTTAAGAATAACAAAATACGATTTATCATATTCATTTACCTATCAAATATATATGGAAAAATAATAATTAAATCACATTGTTTGTATTGCTGGACCTCTAAAACAGTCAGCTTTTGTCCCTTGAAAACATAAATGCACGTTACATTTTACGCATCGAGACCGGGTTGTTTTATTGCATGAAGCAAGTCTGCAAGCACGAGCAGTTGCTAAATTGTCCATTATTGGCCAGTGTCCGAAGGATGTTGCGCGTAAATCATAAATTTGTTTTGCTTTGGGCTAAGTTTATCGTCTAGAATCAAACAATGCTTCGGCTATTTCGATTCGAAAATCAAAAAAAAAATTTATTTTATTTTTTGGTAATCCGTTGGACAAACAATCCATTTTGTATTCCATCCAGGAGTTAACCACTGTTAGATCAACAAAATGGATTGCAACTTTTAATGGCAATTTTCTGGTTTTAATCCATGATCGGTAATATTCCATCATTTGATCGCATATGTCCACACCGCCCAAGTTTTTATTGTATTCCACGATAACCTTGGGGCACGGCATCTCAACATATTTCCTATCAGTCTTGCTTCATCTGTTCACTGACGGTAGTAGATATTTTCCAAATGCTGTTGAAGCCATAACAACACATTTGGTGTCTTTCTATTTAACGGATACAATTTTGTCGTCTCAGCGGCATCGTTCGGCCGTCGCTGAATATCCTAGTCAAGCGAAAATCGAATATTTCGAATCCGATTTACTTGGATAATTCCAGTTCCGTATTTATTACGTTCCCTTAGTTTATCTAACAAGGGTATCGTAGTAACATATCTATTAAAGTATAGGAAGCTACCTTCCAGAACGGTCTGTACTAATCGTAGGACAACTGCTGGTCCTAAGCCTCGGTCAGGTAGGCGAATTGACTTGTTGTGCCTAAAATAACAAAATATGGGAACAGGAATCATAATGACATTCAAACCTCATACTTTGATAGATTTTAAAGTCCACCACCAATCCTGATGAAGTGGTCATAACAAAAATTTTTAGCCTAACTGGCTGTGGCTTTTTTGACGGAATTGTCTTAGAGGCCGAGGGCATCTGCCGGTAAACGGTATCATTGAAAAATCATATCCATTACGTGGCAATTCCAGGCAACGTTTTCTAAAATCATTTTTCATTGGTTCAATTTTCCAAAGTACGTTTGATCCATCAGAGCCATTTCCGTAACAAAAATAGTCTATTTCTTGACATTTTTGATATAACCATTTCTTGGCGGAATCTTCGTTGCCAGTTTAGTTTAAGTTGAGGCAATGGTATACATACAAAATATAAATGAGCCCCGTAAAATATTTTTATCTCAGATATGTTTAATTCCAGAGACATCGCTGCAAGTGCATACCTATTGATATATTGGGCCGCATTTTCAAAATGAGCGTCATCCAAGTATCTTTTAAAATTTTCGATTGCTACTAAATTTGATGAAGACCGTGCTAATTCTGAGTGGCATCGAGGTTGTTGCTCGACCGTATTGCGTGGCAAATCTTTCCACAAATATGGCCGACGTTGGTTATTGCCCTGTTTTGCTGATTCACCAGCAACTTGAATATTATCGTGTTCTAGCACAGGTTCGTGGTCATCTTCGATATTTCCGTCATTCTCAAAGTTTGAAGTTTCCGGTTCGATTGGTTCATTTGAACTTTATAGTGTATCAACTAATTGAGCTTGAATTTCTTCATAATCATTCTCTGCCTCATCACCGTCACTGAGATCCTCTAATTCTGAGGCCTCTTTAAGAACCGTAACGTTTCTATAAAAAACACAATCGCATTATTTACATAAACAATATTAATCAAGCTGATTGCCATGCTACACAAATGTGTATTACGTTAAAAACGATTTTTTTCATAAACGACCAACTTACACACTTGTGTAAGCCGATTTTTCGCAATGAATTGAACACATTCAATAGTAATTTTTTCTTACAAATTTAATTTTTGTACTTACTCTGTCATTTTTTGAGTTAAACGTTTCATAAATTATTAATTAATTAATTATAAAAGTGAATACTTACTTTGAGATGATTTTTGTTGCGTGGACATGTTAAACAATATGCTCCAATACTCGCTTGTTTGATGTGATGTGCGTAATTCGCCATTTTGTCTCAATTTGTTGAAAATCTCGGACGAACAATTGGTCCTATACCAAAATGAATTGGCTGTCTTTTGATTTTCATGAGCCACTAGCCACATGGTCGTTTTTCGTTAAGAAACACGCTACATTTTGCTTCCCAAAGCTCCGAGCTCGCACAACTTTTGTTGGTTTTTCTTCTAATTGGCCAACCTAAACAATCTATTGCCCTTTTCTTTCCAGCTCATACGCATATATCCATGACTCGTCACCTGTCACGATCTTGTATACATTTTTGGAAGTACCTCCAACGAATTTTTCAATCATTTGACGGTACCAATCGACACAAACCAATTTTGCGCATCTGTCAACAAATGTGGAATCCAACTTGCACTTAGCTTCCGCACCTTTAAATGTTCATGTAAGATCGTATGTACGCTGGTGTTACTAATTCTTAGGCATGCACGTTAAGTCACATGACGATCCTCTTCAATCAGTTTGTAACAGCTGTTTTTGGACGATCTTCACGATGCTTGTCTTCTAGTGAATGGCGCAAGGGTCTAAATTAATTGTACCAATTATAAACACAATAGTTATCCTTGGCTTTGTCGCCAAAAGTCGAATGAAATGATTCGAAACATTGTTATTGATTTAGCTCCTTTCGAAAATCGTAAAAATCGTGTGATACGACATTTTTCACGCAATTATATTTTTCACTGAATTAAATTTTTGAAATAAATAAAAAATAATATGTGTTGCAATGCGAAGAAACATAACCTCCAAAAATGTTATACTTTTTGACTGACATAAAGAGATTTGCATCGGAAAACACTAGTATCACCATTTTCTAAAAACTTTTATAGCAGCCCTCGTATAACATCGCTCGGAGAAGTTGCTTTACCTCGTCGTAGTTCTAACGAATCTGATAATCGTTGTGCGCAACTTTAATTGTGCCAAAGACAGAATGACGCACATTTTAAATGTAGATAAAGTTCTACAGTTATTAGAGGTCAAAATCCAGCTACCGCTTCCGAAAGCCAGCACATGTCTAATGAGAGCTGAGAGAACATCAGCCACGTATGTTCTCAGAATTTGTGTCTTAGACGGCTGTACTTCTTGGGTGGAAGCCTTTAGTGAGATTTCGGGCTTTGACAAGGTGAGGTATTTATTCGAGCTTTCTTAGCACGTGTATATTTTGCTGGAGTGCTTCTACAGTGCTGCAAATCAATCATTTTTCACACAGCTTTTGATTATTTTTGACTAGCGGGCAGCACTGATCATCGAACCAATCTTATTGAGAGATCTCGGTGGTGTTCTTCCGATAGTACATATTTTGCATCGCGATTTACATGACTGACTTTAGAACAAGCCTCTGCTCCTGAATATTACATCGAACGTACCTCTTAGCGACCGTAATGTAATCGATCTGCTTTCCGGTTCTTTCATCTTTTGATCTCCACATTACTTTGTTGACTCTCCTACGTGACAAAAACGAATATACTTCCTACAACTAAGTTCATTATTGCCGGGTCAGTGACGCATTGGCGTTTTTATTCCTAGATAGGTACAAGCTGTTAGGACCGAAGTGTAATCTACACAGTACACCAAATTAAAATCGGAACAGGAAGTTTTTTCAAACAATTTCCCAGATTTGAACGCGTGTATCTTGGTGTAATAACACCTTTAAAAATAATTTTTCTTCTAATTGAAAAACAAAAAATTACTTTCTTTTTAATACTGGAATCTGATTTATTTTCTTTTGTTTTTTGAAGGCTTTTTTATATTGTTAAAGTTAGCCGAAAGTTTCCAGCCGAAAGATGGTAATTAAGGCAGTAATGCAGATTTTAATTTTGCCATCCCAGCCGGAAATATTTTAAACTGTCAATAATGCAGATTGTTTCGATAAAGAAGATTAACTTCAAAATTCAAACCGAAAAATGCAAGCAATACAGATTTAAAAGTTACAAATGAGACGCAGTCACGTTTAGCTGATGAATGGTTTGTATATCAAGATTTTGACAGATGAACGACAATTTGACTGTACCAATTGAATGAACCATGACCCTTGGTAGAATATGATTATGTGTTTGGAGTAGGTTTTATTCGGTTATATTGGTGAAATATTCCATTTTCCGTTGTTCCGACGGTAAAATTGTCCTTCATTCGTGATTTTGTCAGATGGACACCAATTAAAATGGTAAAATTTTATTTATCCCCATTTTTCATCGATAAAGCCGTGCGTCATTCGAAATTTTGACATTTGGACATCAATCTAACTAGGCTGATTCAATAGCAAATAAACTTTAATAGATTTTGATAATAGGTTTGGATAGGTCTGATGGGGTTATACGGTTGAATTTTTGATTTTCCTCATTTTCCGTCGATAAAATCGTTCGTCATTCGTGATTTTGGCATATAGACACAAATCAGACTATACCGATTCGATAGCCCATGACCGAAGGTAAATTTTAGTATAGGTTAGGGGTGGCTCTGATGGGGTTATAGGGATGAGGCGGCATATCTGCCTCATACAGCCGAAATTAGTCGATAAAGAAGCTTGGTAGTTATCAAGTTTCGTCAAGAATCGTTCGTCGTTCGATATTTTGGCATATAGACACTAATTTAACTATGCCGATTCGATAGCACATGACCATAGGTAGATTTTCAATATGGGTTAGGGGTAAGTCTGATGGGGTTACACGGGTGAAATTTTGATTTTCCCCATTTTTCATCGGCAAAATCATTCGTCATTCTAGATGTTGGCATATACCAATCTGACTATGCCGATTTGAAAGGCCATGACCATAGGTAGATTCTAAGTAGAGGTTAGTGGTGGGTCTGATGAAGTTAAAGGGATGAAGCTGCATATCTGCCTCATACAGCCGAAAGTAGTCGATATAGAAGATTGAAAATTATCAAGCATTGCATAAGAATAGTTCGTATTTCGTGATTTTGGCATGTATACAACAATCTGACTATGCTGATTCGATAACAAAAGAATTTTTACAAAACCTCGAAAGAAGAACGACTACTCTCGGCTGTATAAAGCAGATATGCCATAACATTCCTATAACCTCATCAGTCTCACCCCTAACCTATACTCAAAATCTACCAATAGTCATGGGCTATCGAATCGGCATAGTCAAATTGATATCTATATGCCAAAATCTCGCCTGACGAACAACTGTATCGACAAAAAATGGGAAAAATCAAAATTTGACCCAATAATGCCATCAGACGCACCTCTAAAATCAAAATTTGACCCATATAACCGTATCAGACCCACCCCAGACCCACAAAATCTACCTATGGACATGGGCTATCGAATTGGTATAGTCAGTTGGTATCTATATGCCAAAATCTCACCCCTATAACCCCATCAGACCCACCCCTAATTTATTATCAAACTCTACCAATGGTCATGGGCTATGGAATCGGAATAGTCAGAAAGGTGTCCATCTGGCGAAATCTCGAATCACGAACGATTTTATAGCCGGAAGAAGGGAAAACACAAAATTTCACAATTGATTTAAAACAATAAATTAATATCGGTTAAATTGAAAATTTTAATTGTTGTTTGTTCTTATAATATATGTTTTCGGCTGATTTTGTAGGTTAATTACTTTCGGCTGGGATACTTCAGTTTAATATGTTGTTGTTTAACTTTCGGCTGAAGTAGCCCAGCCACTAGCTGCATTATCGACGTTTTCACTTTCGGCTAACTTTAACAAGGTGACTTTTTTGAATAAAATAAAATTTGTCTAAAAGAAAAAAAATATGTTGCTGTTTGAGACTGTAAACGAGCTTACTCTATATTTCATTCTCAAATCCAAATTAGCTGTTTCACGGTTCCTTCTCGATTTATTGAAGTTTGAGCGAGCGAAACCAAATTTACCGAAATTTAATGTATTTTTTTTGTATATCGGTCAATTATTCATCTATATGCTGGAACAATCAAACTTAATAATGTTATTTAACAATTTATAATGTGGTTTACAGGATTATCTATAGCACACTAACTTAAATTTATAAAATATAATTCTAAACCCAAAACCAAAATATGTAATGTAGTCTAGCAATATGTTTTTGTATAACAATATACCTAACCAATTCATGTCTAGAAGCCAAACTCCATTTTGTACTGTACACGTTCATAAAAAAAGTTATCTACTCGGCAAGATATACTTTTTGCCTTACGGGTTGAAAGCTCAAAAAATAATTTTCCGTTTTTTGTCTGTCTTCTGTTTTCAAACACAAAAATGAAATGAGTTGAAAATAATGTAAAACTTATAGTTTTAATTTTAAATTTCAATTTTCACAATTTTTATAAGTATTCATTTCCCTCAGAATTCAGTAATAAAAACAAAAAAATATTTTAAAAATAAAATTTTAAATCCAAAGTCTCTAGAACCGTAACACAAAAGTTTGTTTTTATAAGCTTTCACTAAAAATTTTCTGCTGCTCTCGTTATAGTCGGGAATGGAAAAAAA
Organism: Nephrotoma flavescens; assembly: GCA_932526605.1. Taxonomy (NCBI): domain Eukaryota; kingdom Metazoa; phylum Arthropoda; class Insecta; order Diptera; family Tipulidae; genus Nephrotoma; species Nephrotoma flavescens. The sequence goes on along the minus strand of OW052221.1, from coordinate 272,139,689 downwards.
ATTATCATCTCGTATATCGTAAAAATGCAATAACTTTTATCTTGATTTTTGTTTTTGTTAATTATACGAAAATATTTTTTGCATTTTCGAGGCATGGTTCGTTTTCCACACAGTGTGTGTGTGTGTGTGTGTGAGTGTAATAAAATTAATATAAATTAATTAAAATAAATTTAAAATCCTTTTGGTGTGAAACTTTGTATTCGTATATAGAATTTGCGAGAGATTGCTATACTCGTACATCTGGATTTATGTGATGGTCTCGTACATATATTTCGTTGATAAAGAATTTCTGAAGGAATATGAAGTATTTTAGAAGAAATTTCTTGTTACACGCAGACAATGGTTTATGACACTCTTGACATGATGTGATAATTCCCAGCGCACAGTTCTAAAAATAAACCGATACAATAATACGCCTAAATTCCTCTGAATGACTTTCTATTTCATCATCATACAAATAAAATTTGAATAGCAAAATATATGTGCATACATTAAATTTTCTAATGCCACGCCTGAACTGTTTAAAATCAGACGAACCCACAAGCGCACATACAACACATAAGCAGAACATATTTCAAATAAATTAAAAAAGAAAACAAATATGAATATGATTCCCAAATGCGTTACACTTTGATGGAAAATTTTTTATTCTTATGGAAAATTTTACCATTTTATGTTGTGCTTTCTCGAAATCAAGAATGTTGTATATACATTCGTATATACATATATGTACACATATTTAGAGATATTTTTATTTGGGAAACTCGAAACGAATTTTCATTTTAATTTTTTATATATATTTTTTTTTAACCACACATAAATAAAAATAATAACAAACAAAACATAAAATCCTTGTGTGTATGCCAAGTCGGAGTAAAATGATATTTTCGCTTTAAAAACATGGAAAATTGATATTCCTCAGACGAAAATGGTTTTTTTTACAATTTTTTTTCGTATTTGTTTGTTTGTTTGGCGAAAAACTATAACAATTGAAATGAAATGAACGAGCAAAAATTTCCTATTTTATATCATGTAACAAACACGTTTAACGATTATAATGAGGGATGGTGGGGTGCGAGAGGTTGCGGGTGGTTTTAATACATATATGCGAAAACAAAAAATTTCTAGATAAGCGGAAATTATCACGAATATGAGTGTTAATCATGAAATTATGTGATTTGTTTCCATTTCGTTTTCTTATCGTTATATGTGTGTTTGTGTATTTTCCAATCACATATCGCTTTTTAACATTATTACAGTGGAAATAAACAGATTGGATGTTTTACATTCATAACAATTTGGCACACACAAAAAATATCCAACAACAAACAAACATGTAAGATTAAATTGAATTTCGCACCTTCGTGCCGTTTTTTCATTTAACGGATTCGAATTGTTATTATTAAATATGAACGTACCATGAATCAATAAACAAGCAGTAAAGCATCTATATATAGAGAAATTAGATAAATATCTTTTTCTCGTGTGGCATTTTCCAGAACATAAAAATTTATTGGGGGTTTGGTTGCCCAAGGAGTATGAGTATATAAGGCTCATAAATCTTACCACACACGAACTACAGAATACCACAGTAGAGTATTAACCTGTTAGTAAAGGATTTGTGATATCACCACTAGTGTTGGCTACAGGTCTGCTCATTAATCTGTATATCGATTTTGTCCCGCGAGTTACTCATTTAAAATGATTGAAGCCGACTGCACGAGTGCGACCGAAAATTTATAATTTTTGATCCTCACGCTAAACCAATAAAAACGCTTGAAAATATTTCTCATCATTTTTTTCCATATAAAAATTCCGCTGCGAATTTAAATATTTTTATTTTAAAACATTTTGCTTTAAAAATGTACAAGCGGTTTGCTATTTTATGAGAGACAGTTGGGATTTTGTTCGGAAATTTTTATAAATGAAGGGAAGCAAAGTAATTTGCTTATTTATTGATTGTGTGAAAATTGAGAGATGTAATAAAACTATTTTATCGTCTAGGTAGTCGATATCGTACTGTACAATTTTTTAACGTTCAGTGAATTTTTTTTAGAATTTCCCGTTCAATTACTACTACTACATATTTACTATTTATTTGGCTGGCGCTGAATTCTGCACTCCATCAGAGGGTCTTAGTTGTGCTTCTTTACATCACCGATTGTGATCGATGATGAAATTGCGATTTGCATCTAGCCTCTGATGGGATTCGAACCCAGTATCTCCTGGTAAGTTTCTAACATTTATACGCCGTTGTTTTTCATATTACAACGTTAAGCTCCATATTCAGATAGCATTTGGCGTGTCAAGTTATTTTAGTTAATTAAAAAATAAAACAATAAGCCTTTAATCATTTTTGTCGTTTAAAAATTAGATCTAGTTTATTGATTATTGTTAGTTTTTACTACCCAGTGAAAAGTATTAAAATATGTCCGATTTGTGGAATTATTATTGTGGAATGCCTATAGCTCATATAGGTTAGGTTTCAGTGGTTTACACTTAGGCCATTTTTGGCCCACGCATTCACGCCACATCATTAGCCCATTCACCTATTCACCTACTCACACAATTACAGTATACCACCTGCACATCAACGGATGATAAATAAAGTGTTTCACTAACAACCAGCCGGAGTACGTCGTAGAGGAAGACCCCGACTACGCTGGCGTGACGACATTGAACAAGATCTGCAAGCATTGGGATGTCGAAACTGGAGGACGAGAGCAATGGATCGGGATGGATGGAGGGCCATTGTGCGGGCGGCGAAATCCCTTCATGAGATGTGAAAGCCAGAGAGAGAGAGAGAGAGACCTGCACATTGCAAGCTCCATGTCAACCTGTACATTGACATGGAATTGAAGTTGAATTCTGCACTCCATCAGAGGGTCTTAGTTGTGTTTATTAACATCACCGATTGTAATCGATGATGAAAATTTGATTTGCATCTAGCATCAGTACCATCCGGTCCAAGTGCCGAAGCTTTAACTACTGCACCACTTGTCCGGTTATAGCTCATATAGCTTCATAAGAGAAATTGACATAAACGTCTATGATTTATATGAAAAATGCGGTTACTGGTTTATGAGCATTATCGGACGTGCAATGGTGAACTCTTAAAAATAAGTCCATGAACAAATCCACAAATCGGACGTGCGATGGTGAATTTCTGAAAATTTGTTCATGAACATTTCCACCATCGCATGAGCGAAATTAGAATTCTGAAAATCGGATGTCGCACGTACCCCGGCGCGAATTACCTTGCAGTTTTTAAAATTTTTAAAGTTTTAAAAGTTTTTAAAAGTTTTAAATTTTTATAAATGTTTTAAAAGTTTTAAATTGTTTTAAGTTTTAAAAAAGTTTTAAAGTTTTAGAAAAGTTTTAACTTTCTTTTAAAAGTTTAAATTTTTTTAAGTTTTAAAAAGTTTTAGAAGTTTTAAAAGTTCAAAAAGTTTTAATTTTTTTAAGTTTTAAAAAGTTCCAAAGTTTTTAAAAGTTTTATGAGATTTAAAAGTTTAAAAAGTTTTAAATATTTTTAAAAAGATTTAATTTTTTTTTTTAAGTTTTAAAAAGTTTTAAAGTTTTAAAAAGTTTAAAAAAGCTTTAAAAATTGAAAATATATTTTAAAAAATTAAAAACTTATTAATAAATATAACTATAAATTAGAAAATATTTAATATTCTTATACGTTCGTGTTCATCACTTCTTGCCAACTCATCAGAAAGCTATCGTAAACGTCTATAATTTATAAAGAAGATGAACATTTTTCGTCGCATCATTTGAAAAATATCTAAATTTTTTTAGCGATTTTTAACACATCAGCGGAAAATTGTTCTAACCGTCTATGATTTATAAAGAAAATATCTATTTTTCATCACTTCACAAGAAAAATTGACTTAAACGGATATGCTTTAATTAATTTCATATCACATATCTTAAATAAAAAGCTCCTTCATATTTTAGTAATCGATTTTATTAGAATAATTTTAATGAATAATCATATATTTAACAAATTTATACATATTAAAATTATATTAAAATACTTAAATCTAGAAAACTTTATAATCGTAGATTCTTAAAGGTTTGTTTTTGTTTTAACATCACATATTATCATAATAAATATTTCCAATTAATACTCTTGCCATTAATAATTTACTAAAATTTTCTACATTTTTCTTTAATTGCGAGAACCATTTTATAAATCAAAACTCATTCATGGAGTTAATCGTACATATTCATATTATGTTTGCGTATGAATATGAAATCTCATTACAAATATTTTATTTAGACCTTAAAAATATCTTATTTATTAGCAGTTATATTGATCTAACGCTGTTTACTACTATGATACATAGCACAACAAATGAAAATAGCATAACTAAAAAAATTCATAATATGCAATTAATATATTTAAAAATTTAATTTTTTTACCATATTCATAATGAATTTCTAATAAAAATATTCAAAATCGTTCAAATTATTGGATGAGTTTGTAATAACTTATTATATAACTTATTATATTTTTTCACGTATTATAAAAACTTCTAAACTTTTAATATCATATTTTTTATACCAAGTTTACAACTTTTCATAACTCTTACAACTTATTTTTTATAACTTTAAATGTCTTTATATAGCTTTTTATAATTGTTTTAACTTAGGAGCCTTACATTTTTATACATTTTTTCAGTTTCCATTAAATTTGTATAATTTAAAAAAAATTGCAAGTTTTATACCATTTAATTACTTTTTATAATTTTATGATGTTTTAAATATACTTTATAAACTTGATAACATTTTTTGTTACATTGATCTTTTAATAACGTTTTTTAACAAATTTTTAAAATTTATTATTACTTTTATAACTTATTATAACTTTCCAAATATTTTTTAAAACTTCTAAACTAATTATTACTTTTAATATAATATTTTTTATATAAAGTTTACAACTTTTCATAACTCTTACAACTTATTTTTAACCTCTGGGAAGTTAGCGCGAAAAATTATCCCGAAAAACCATTATAATTAAATATGGCAAGACTATTATTTATCTACAGAATATTTTAATACTATCGTGATAGTGAAGTAAATATAATTAATATTGCTGCATATAAAACAAATATATCGCGAGATTAGCTATAATGTATAGTAAATTTTTATATAGTTTTGTAATATTAAATTAATATCACGAAATTTTTAATTAAAATTATATGAACTATAACATTTCGCGACAATTTTTTATATCACCTCGAAAAAGATTACACTAAAATAATTTACATCGACATAACCAAAATTATTAAAATATACAAAAAAATTAATTCAAAAATTTAATATTATAGAAAAACAATAAATCTCTGAAATAAAATAAAAATTTAAATATAGCCGTGTGAAAACGTAGTAGATATTAATTAACAGAGCAAGCCTGGTATGGAATTTGTAGAGGAAGGATCCACCTTTCATACACCGAAATTGTGATTAGAGACTATGAGTCAAATTTTAGTTATAGCCGTGTGAAGTCGTAGTAGATATTAATTAACAGAGCAAGGCTGGTATGGAATTTGTAGAGGAAGGATCCACCTTTCATACACCGAAATTGTGATTAGAGACTATGAGTCAAATTTTAGTTATAGCCGTGTGAAGTCGTAGTAGATATTAATTAACAGAGCAAGGCTGGTATGGAATTTGTAGAGGAAGGATCCACCTTTCATACACCAAAAATGTGATTCGAGTCTATGAGTCAAATTTTAGATACAGCCGTGTGAAGTCGTAGTAGATATTAATTAACAGAGCAAGGCTGGTATGGAATTTGTAGAGGAAGGATCCACCTTTCATACGCCAAAATTGTGATTCGAGTCTATGAGTCAAATTTTAGATATAGCCGTGTGAAGTCGTAGTAGATAATAATTAACAGAGCAAGGCTGGTATAGAATTTGTAGAGAAAGAATCCACCTTTCATACGCCAAAATTGTGATTCGAGTATATGAGTCAAATTTTAGATATAGCCGTGTGAAGTCGTAGTAGATATTAATTAACAGAGCAAGGCTGGCATGGAATTTGTAGAGGAAGGATCTACCTTTCATACACCGAAATTGTGATTCGAGTCTATGAGTCAAATTTTAGTTATAACCGTGTGAAGTCGTAGTAGATATTAATTAACAGAGCAAGGCTGGTATGGAATTTGTAGAGGAAGAATCCACCTTTCATACACCGAAATTGTGATTAGAGACTATGAGTCAAATTTTAGTTATAGCCGTGTGAAGTCGTAGTAGATATTAACTAACAGAGCAAGGCTGGTATGGAATTTGTAGAGGAAGAATCCAACTTTCATACACCGAAATTGTGATTCGAGACTATTATGAGTCAAATTATAGTTATAGCCGTGTGAAGTCGTAATAGATATTAATTAACAGAGCAAGGCTGGTATGGAATTTGTAGAGGAAGGATCAACCTTTCATACACCGAAATTGTGATTCGATTCTATGAGTCAAATTTTAGATACAGCCATGTGAAGTCGTAGAAGATATAGGTTAACAGAGCAAGGCTGGTATGGAATTTGTAGAGGAAGGATCTACCTTTCATACACCGAAATTGTGATTCGAGTCTATGAGTCAAATTTTAGTTATAACCGTGTGAAGTCGTAGTAGATATTAATTAACAGAGCAAGGCTGGTATGGAATTTGTAGAGGAAGAATCCACCTTTCATACACCGAAATTGTGATTAGAGACTATGAGTCAAATTTTAGTTATAGCCGTGTGAAGTCGTAGTAGATATTAATTAACAGAGCAAGGCTGGTATGGAATTTGTAGAGGAAGAATCCACCTTTCATACACCGAAATTGTGATTAGAGACTATGAGTCAAATTTTAGTTATAGCCGTGTGAAGTCGTAGTAGATATTAATTAACAGAGCAAGGCTGGTATGGAATTTGTAGAGGAAGGATCCACCTTTCATACGCCAAAATTGTGATTCGAGTCTATGAGTCAAATTTTAGATATAGCCGTGTGAAGTCGTAGTAGATAATAATTAACAGAGCAAGGCTGGTATAGAATTTGTAGAGAAAGAATCCACCTTTCATACGCCAAAATTGTGATTCGAGTATATGAGTCAAATTTTATATATAGCCGTGTGAAGTCGTAGTAGATATTAATTAACAGAGCAAGGCTGGCATGGAATTTGTAGAGGAAGGATCTACCTTTCATACACCGAAATTGTGATTCGATTCTATGAATCAAATTTTAGATACAGCCATGTGAAGTCGTAGAAGATATAAGTTAACAGAGCAAGGCTGGTATGGAATTTGTAGAGGAAGGATCTACCTTTCATACACCGAAATTGTGATTCGAGTCTATGAGTCAAATTTTAGTTATAACCGTGTGAAGTCGTAGTAGATATTAATTAACAGAGCAAGGCTGGTATGGAATTTGTAGAGGAAGAATCCACCTTTCATACACCGAAATTGTGATTAGAGACTATGAGTCAAATTTTAGTTATAGCCGTGTGAAGTCGTAGTAGATATTAACTAACAGAGCAAGGCTGGTATGGAATTTGTAGAGGAAGGATCCACCTTTCATACACCAAAAATGTGATTCGAGTCTATGAGTCAAATTTTAGATACAGCCGTGTGAAGTCGTAGTAGATATTAATTAACAGAGCAAGGCTGGTATGGAATTTGTAGAGGAAGGATCCACCTTTCATACGCCAAAATTGTGATTCGAGTTTATGAGTCAAATTTTAGATATAGCCGTGTGAAGTCGTAGTAGATAATAATTAACAGAGCAAGGCTGGTATAGAATTTGTAGAGAAAGAATCCACCTTTCATACGCCAAAATTGTGATTCGAGTATATGAGTCAAATTTTAGATATAGCCGTGTGAAGTCGTAGTAGATATTAATTAACAGAGCAAGGCTGGCATGGAATTTGTAGAGGAAGGATCTACCTTTCATACACCGAAATTGTGATTCGATTCTATGAGTCAAATTTTAGATACAGCCATGTTAAGTCGTAGTAGATATTAACTAACAGAGCAAGGCTGGTATGGAATTTGTAGAGGAAGAATCCAACTTTCATACACCGAAATTGTGATTCGAGACTATTATGAGTCAAATTATAGTTATAGCCGTGTGAAGTCGTAATAGATATTAATTAACAGAGCAAGGCTGGTATAGAATTTCTATAGGAAGAATCCACCTTTCATACACCGAAATTGTGATTCGAGTCTATGAGTCAAATTTTAGTTATAGCCGTGTGAAGTCGTAGAAGATATTAATTAACAGAGCAAGGCTGGTATGGAATTTGTAGAGGAAGGATCCACCTTTCATACACCGAAATTGTGATTCGAGTCTATGAGTCAAATTTTAGTTATAGCCGTGTGAAGTCGTAGTAGATATTAATCAACAGAGCAAGGCTGGTATGGAATTTGTAGAGGAAGGATCCACCTTTCATACGCCAAAATTGTGGTTCGAGTCTATGAGTCAAATTATAGTTATAGCCGTGTGAAGTCGTAGTAGATATTAATTAACAGAGAAAGGCTGGTATGGAATTTGTAGAGGAAGGATCCACCTTTCATACTACAAATTCCATACCAGCCTTGCTCTGTTAACTTATATCTACTACGACTTCACACGGCTATAACTAAAATTTGACTCATAAACTCGAATCACAATTTCGGTGTATGAAAGGTGGATTCTTCTTTTACAAATTCCATACCAGCCTTGCTCTGTTAATTAATATCTACTACGACTTCACACGGCTATAACTAAAATTTGACTCATGGACTCGAAACACAATTTCGGCGAATGAAAAATGAATCCTTCCTCTACAAATTCCTCAACAACCTTGCTCTGTTAATTAATATCTTCTACGGCTTCACACGGCTATAACTAAAATTTGACTCATAGACTCGATCCACAATAATTATTTTTTTTACTTTTACTAATAACAATAATGCCTGATTTTTCATTTTTAGATTTACCATGTCAGTAAATTATTTGTTATTAAATTAATTTCTCGTGATATAAATTTCTGCGCTTTTACATTTTTTTTTGGTTTCGGGATGGTTTAAACACCTTTCGCTATTTGTTTACTGAAGTTTTCTTTATTGGAATTTTTTTTACTTGAAAAAATGTCATGATAGTAAAAATGTCATGATAGTAAAAATATTTCGGAATGCAAAACCAACAACAATTAAAAGCCCTGAACAAAGTCTGAAATGCAGATACCAATATGCAACAAACTACAAAAGATTGTGTTGGTTACACTAAAACTCCCATGTTAATTTTTTTCTTTCGCACCACTACTTATTAAACTAGTGCGCGCATTCTATGTACACATATTTTCTAATACAACTATCTATAGTGTAGTTTTTCCTGTATTTGTTGCAATAGCATGGCTTTATATTGTTGTTGGTTTTGCGGAATGACATTCAAAACTAGCGTAATATAGAAAATTTTTCGGGATGACACTGAAAAATGTCGTGATATTCGTTTTATAGTGTTGTCATAACATTTCTTCGGGATATTTTTCGGGCTAACTTCACAGACATTTATTTTTATAACTTTAAAGGTCTTCAATTTTTATAATTGTTTTAACTTAGAGACTTTAAATTTTTATAAATTTTGCCAGTTTTCATTAAATTTGTATAGGTTTAAAAAAAAAATGCGATTTTTTGTTACTTTGATCTACTTAGAGCTGTATACTACTATAATAATAATGTACTTACTTAGCACAATTTGCGAATGAGAATTAACAGAACAATGCTATAAAAGCGATGCCACAACACATCTAACTGTGTACGATTCGTTCGTAAATTTGCTTTACATCACCACATACCACAAAAACAAACGAATTTTACAACAACGATTTAATATTTTTCGTTTTGATTCATGTTAGTTTTTATCGCCACTTCTATTCAAAGTTCTATTCCACTTCAATTAGTTTTTGATTCAAATTCCTCTTAAAAAATATAATTTTTTCATGGTATGTTAATAAATTTAAAAATATTTTTTTTTTAAATAAATAAATATTCTGTTTTGCATAATATTTGCAATTATTATCGTAAATGTTTTGCATTCATTACCTTAAATTTTTATTTTTTAAATGAAGGTATAAAATCACAATAAATGTAATAAGCGTGTTTTTAAATATAAAATTTTTAATGATAAAGCTTGTGTTTTGTTATCGCTGACATCAAATTGTTCTTCTATGTATGCCACGAAATACCTTTCTTAAATATAATTTCGATCTTATTATTATTATTAGCCGAAACTTTTATACTACAAAAAAGAAAACAAAATCACAAAAGAAAAAAAAATTAACAATCTTCATCAATATACAAAATTATTTACAAAGGGATAAGAAAATATTATTACAAAATTTAATTACATTAACAATTTCTCTGTACAGTTAAATATACAAGTTTTTTAAAAAATTTAAGAGAATTAATATTTTTAAGTTCAAAGGGTAAACCATTCCACACAATAAACGCATTCATCAAAACCGAATTATTATACATATTACTTTTGTTAAGAGGCAAATTGATATTTCTAGTGCGCAGAGACCTGGAAAAATTTAATTTTTCATAGAGATATAAAGGCAAACCCGAGGTAATAATTTTAAAGATAAATACAGCTGTTCTATAATGATAATACTCGAATAAAGTACATCCCAAAATAGAAGTTTTTAAACGAGAAATTTGATCAAATTTTCTTAGGCCATGAACATATCGAATACAATTATTAAATGTAATTTCTAGTTGTCGCAGAGAGGAACTGTCACATCGACTATAAATCACATCACAGTACGTAAACAAAGGTACAACCAAACGTTTAATCAAATATACTCGCAACTGAATTGGACATATTTTTTTTTATTAATCTTAGCGAATATAAACTTGACACGTTGACACAATGTGCTAATATGGTCACTCCAAGTCAGTTTGGAATTTAATATCAGCCCTAAGTTATTAACAGTCGGAACAAATTTTATTGTTTCATCACCCAAAACAAGAATAGGCTTAATAATGTTCGAATTATTTTTACATAAAAATAATGCTTTACTTTTATTAGGATTAAGCGCTAGAGAGTTATGTTTAGCCCATAATAAAATGTCACTAAGATCTTCGTTAAATTTTATTGCAGCCTCATTCAACCCTAAAGCTTTACATCCGATGTACAATTGTAAATCATCTGCTTAGAGATGAAAAGAACAATGATGAATATGCCATGGAAGATCATTTATAAATGTAGAAAAAAGCAACGGACCCAGAATTGATCCTTGTGGTACACCTGAAGTTACTCTACCCATGCTAGAGCAGTTAACACCATGCTTTACAAACTGCTCCCTACTATGCAAATAAGAGTACAACATATTAATTGCAGAGCTAGAAAATTTATAATATAAATAAAGCTTTTGAAGTAGAAGTATATGATTAACACTATCAAACGCCTTAGAGAAATCCAATAAAACCAATAAAGCTTGCGAACCATGCCCATCCAAAATTGAAGAAAGATCATCAACAATGTGTACCAAAGCCGTTGTAGTATTGTGCCCAGGCTTATACCGTGACTGAAATTTAAAAAGAAAATCGAAATCTAGAAGAGGCAGGTAATATACTTAGAAAGGGCAGGTAATATACTTATTGGTCGAACATCCTTAAGACTTGCAACAATATCATTTTTTGGAATTGGAACAATAGAAGCAACTTTCCACAAATTAGGAAAAACTGACTTTGACAAACATTGATTAATTATATAGGTCACCTGTGGAAGAAACAGATCAATAAATAATTTTATTATTTTAAAATCAATTTTATCATATCCAATAGCATTAGATTTAATTGAACGGATAGCACTCATGACAATTAGCTCATCAACCAAAAGCAAATTTATTATTATCATCAGGATCAACAGATCGAATATCTGGCAATAACAGAATCACTAAATCTTCGCGAAATTTACAGATATCATTTAAAATATCTTCAGCAGTGAACTTTATGTCAACTTTAGCAACAGAACACGAAATACCAAGTTTCTTTAAATTATTCCAAGTAATTTTAGAGTTATAAACATTACCAAAATAAAAATTATACTTAGCTTGGTTGATAAATTTAGTGGTTTTGTTTCGAGCCCTTTAATAGGCAGTAAAGTCATCATCTAACCCACTCCTTTTATAGTTATAATACTTCAAATCTCTGTATTGAATTGAATCCAATATAGTCTGGTTTAACCATGGAGCTGTTGGACAATTGTTAATGGTTCTTTTGCGGGGTACACACATAGAATCCAAATATAATAAATTTGAATTAAATAAATCAACAATCATATTTACATCAGATCAACAATAAAGAATAGACCAATCAATCGAAAAATAACAATTCACAAAATATTCACAATTAATTTTCTTATAATTGGGCACAACAGAATAAGTCAACTTATCTCTAGTGCGACAACATTTATAAGAAGCAAAAATCAAATCATGATCAGATATTGAAGGAACCGGACATTGACCGTAACTTATAATATTATGTCGGTCAGGTTTAAAAACAACAATCAAGTCTAAAAGGCTTTCCAACCTCGTAGCACTAAACGGCAAAAAATACAAATTAAGTATATTAAAACAATCAGTCAAAAAATTATTATTAAGCATATTAAAGTTAAAATCACAGAACACTTTTTCATATTCTTGTAATAAATCAGTAAGAATATCATTAATAGATGTAATATCCCCCTCGAAGTAGGAGGTGGATTATAAAAAACAACAATAAACAATTTACTAAACTTACCAACCAGTTCAAATGTCATAAATTCAACTTTACCATTTGAACCACATGATAACACTTTGACATTCAAATTTAATCGATAGTATAATCCAACTCCACCACCACGAGCATTGATACGATCAGACCTCAGAAATTTGTAATTATTTATTTGAAGAGATCTAGTTGAAATTTTGTGAAACAAAATTGTTTCTTGGTACATATAAACATAAACTGCATCATTCATTAAATTACTTTATTTATAAAAAAAAAATATTTCTCTCTGGATAATCTTAATTATATAGGAAGCAAATGTTTGCTTACGGGGAATGGGAAATTAAAAATGTAGTATCCCCATTGCAGCACACCACATTAAATCTGGTAGTGTTAAAATGTCAGAACGCGAAATTCAGAATTTTTTACACTTGTTGCCACTACTGGTAGGTGATTTAATTCCTACTGATGATCCAGTTTACAATTATTTATTGTTATCAATTCAAATTACAAACGACTTAATGCTAGACTGCTACAAGGAAGATTCTGTAAGAATTCTTTAAAAGATGGTTATGTCAAACAATCGCTTGAATACACATCTGTAGTTCGATCTTGTTGCAAAAACACCCACATGTTAATCGTCAATCGAAGGAAGACCCTTCATACCGCCACAAATTTGATAATACAGTACAAGAACAGGAAGAGCCTGACGAAGCTGTTTTGATTGCCACGAAGATCTTTCAACGTTCTGTCCAGCGCATCTAGTGACCTTTTGTGGGTTATCGTGCATTCGTACTAAACGATTAATATGGGATCCAGCTAATTACGAATTGGTCTAACTTCACCATCTCCAAAATTTCACTAAACATGCGACCAGCTTTTTATTTATTTCACTATGATGCTACATAAAATATGACCTGATTTTTGACACAGCTGTTCACAGTTAGTGCTACAACCCAAATTCACTGTCCACTAATACGACAAATTATAAATACGGGATCCAGTTATTTACGAACTGGTCTAACTTCACCCACTCCAAATTTCCACTAAATATGCGTCCAGCTTCTAATTTATTTCAATATGATGCTACCTAAAATATCGCCTGATTTTTGACACACTTGTGCACTGTTAGTGCCTCAACTCAAACTCATTGCCTTCTAACACGACAAATTATAAATATTTTATCCAGCAGTTTACGAATTTATCTAACTTCACCCAGTTCATATTACCTTTAAACATTCGAATTATGTGATATTGATTGATGAAATTTTTTGAAATTACACGTAATTTTCGGCTCATATCAACAGAATTTTTTTCCTGCTACCTGATACAAAATATGTCAACATTCTAGTTAAATACTGAAGGATAAGTTCTAGTTAAATGGTGATTTTAAATATATCATAAAGAAAAATCGTTATGTGCCTGAACACCACTAGAGCTTGTGATTATTCAAAAACTAATGTTGGTAGGACCCACTAACTTTATATTGGAAAAAAGAAATAATTAAGCTTAATGGACAGAAACTTTAAAAATTAAAGTAAATGATTTGATAAAAAAAAATTCAAGTTGTCAAAAACAGATAATAATAATAGTTAATAGAATGAACGAGTAATTAGAAAAAAATTTGAGCTGGAAAATAATCAAAGTGGAAAATTACCCGTTACCTTCTACATTCCAACATATTGAATGTCGTTATTTGTATATAAAATACCCCTATACCACACTAGGAATATTTTCATCAAAATCCAATTGAATAGTATATAAATAGTAATCAATAAACATAAAAAATTACAACTTAACACAAATCAAAAATAATCCTATATTTTGTTTTATATATCGTCCGATATCCTTATTTGTATGTTGTACCCCAATTTTGTACTCAATCATAAAAAAAAGTCGAATTGAAAACAATGAAAGGTTATCCTTCTTTCCGGGGGAGCACATTTATATCCTATACACAATACACATCCGATATTACAATTGACTTCTTTCAAATTGGTTTTTTTTTTTGTTGATGTGCAGTCTTTGTTTTTTTTACCATCTAGAATTCCCATCTACTATATTATTATATACCGACGATGAATATACACATACTACACATACCAGGCCATGTATGAGATGATTGTTTCTATATATTGTTCGGTAAAGGGATATACATACGAGCAAAAAAAAAATAATAATAATTTTAAAATAAATCATGCCAAAATATATAAAGAATAGAATAAACACACATCCATATATACGAAACCGACGAGAGAAAATACTTTAAATTTCCATAGAGGATTTTCCCCATATTACATGTACAAACAACACAAAATATAGATGATGAATTGAGAAAATTTCCATAAGTTTGTTTTCAGAATAACTTTTTTGGTTTGGTTCGGTTCGGTTTTTGTTCTTAAAAAAAATTAGTTCTCGAGTTTATTTATAATAATAATAATAATCATAAGCATAACTCGCATATTCTAAAACGATTGCTTACCAGAGCGATGAATGAACATTTTCCCTCAAACAACTATGGTCGGATTCCAAGTACTCCATTACCGTAAATTTTATGAATATGAAATAAGACAGCATACGCCGATACAACATGGACCCTAACTTGCCATAATATAAATACTTATCCATATATACTTACATCCTTTCCCAACAACAGTAACTGTAAACGACAAGAAAATAGAAATACAATTTAGCAAACAAAATAAAACAGAATAACATGGAGATCGTACTGTATACATAAGCAACCAGCAACCACCAGCAGCAGTTACACACAGTTTTAATACTTCTGGTTCAGTGTTCATTCATTTGTATGAAATCAACACAGTATAAAACCGAACAGAATCGGAAAAGAAGAAAATATTTTTTCCTGTTTTCCTCTGTCGTGTATTTCGGTTAAATGCTACTTTGAATGGATGAAATGGTGAGGAAAATAAGAGTAGACAACAATTAAGAATATACACCAAACCAACAAAAGAAGAGATGAAAATCAAAACAGGTCATATACAATGAAATTTTCTCGACCACCAATGGCAGCTGGATTAACAATTTTGCTGTATTTTGTAATGCGGCGCAACTACTGTGCTGCATATATTGTGAAGATGAACTTTTGCGTTTGAATATAAATCATGGCGAAATCAATGCAACGAAAGTTTTTAGGAAAATTTATGGTTTTCGGATGACAAAATTAGTTTATCGGGATTTCATAAAAATGTTCGTTGACGATCATGACCCTAGAATTTGGTGTCATGTGTTAAGAGCCTTCACACTATTCACTTTTCTTTTTCACTTTTCTTTCACTGTCTCAGACAACAAAATTGAAAACAAAGAAATAATTCGAATAATTTAACTTGCCAAACCTTTACGGAAAACGACGAACATTTTCTGTTACGGACAATTTGACTAGTTGGCTGGTGCGGCTGTAATACAACTTGTGGTTTACGCACACAAATGGTCGGCAAATTTTTGTTTTTGTTTTTTAATTTTCACTATGTGAATGAATTTTTACTGGATAATTATAATATACATCACTAAATTATCTTACCATAGGAGGTATACCACAGGACTCGGTGATCGAGTGACGTTTATGTGCAACGAAAATTGAAAAATTTTCAAAAATATAAAATATTAATAAATTTCGTTTAAATTCGTTTTATTATTGTGATATTTATTAATAAATATTAACTAGTATAGAATATAATTATAATTTATGTAATTAGTGCGTAATATTAGAAAATTGAAGCAGAAGGAAAATTTTCCTAGTGTTTCTTGTGTCGTATAAATAGAATTTTTTTAAATTTTCTTCGTTTATGAAATTGAATAGAGAAATTTAAAATAAAAAGTTGCTTTTTATAAATCTGTGGCAATTCAACATAATCACTTAACTGAAATCCAATAAATTTTCAGAGTGTTTTTTCAAAAATTATAAAATAATATATAGCAATTCAGTGCAGTAAAGTGGTTTTGTTTCATAGCCAGAACATGTTCAAATATCAAAGAAATTCGTCCAAAATTGGCTTGGTTATAAATGATGCAAAAAGGAACAGGTAGAAATAAAATTTGGTAAAATCACTTAACTGATATTAAGTGGTTATGTTGAATTGCCACAGAAATATTTACAACAAAGTGATAACTGATAACAAATCATAATTAACGCTGTATCTGAATCGGTACACGAACAAAACGCAATGCAATAAATTAAAATCGACGATGTTGCATCAACCTAATCTTTAATGTCGAGCAAAACGAAATCACGGAAAAGTAAACCCAATTTGATCTCTGCCGAACAAAGAATGAACAATAATAAAATAAAATTACTGCGTTCTGAAAATGCAGAGTTACGTGAACGAATTGTGGTTATTGAAAATGTAATAAAATCCAATCCAAATGGCACAAGCGATAATTTGGCATTATTTGAAAATAACAAATTTAAACCGTTGATGTGTTTAGATATGAATGAAGATGATGAGTTAACTTCACACGCAGCAATTGATGATGCAATACCAGTCACCGATTTCACCGTAGTGAAACAAGCCATCAAACGGAAATGACAATAAATCGTATTCATTGAAGAATCCATCCAGCAAAGAATATCAAAACCACCGATCAACAAAATACGAATAGAGACAACAGCGAAAATCCTTCAAAAGAAAACATTCCGGAGAAGAGAATAGGGAAACCACTACCACTATACATCCATAATCAAGCAATAAAGGACATTGCCGATTTGATGAAAGGAGCCAATTGAAAATGTTTGAAGTGAAACGAGTGACTGCTGACAAGCACTCGATCATGGTCAACTCGATGGATGACTATTTTTACAAAATTTTGAAAGAAGTCGACCTTCAGTATTTCACTTACACTCCGAAAGAATTAAAACCTAAAACATTAGTACTCTGAGTACTTTTGAGGACTAACCGAAGAAAAAGACATTGCTGGAGTAAAAGCAGAAGTGGAAGAGAATAATGTAAATATAAAAATTATAAAAATAACGGTTGTGGTTTGTCCCAGAAAAATTTTCCGTGTATATATACAAATCCAATAAGAAATTTTTAATGCAGAACATGTATTAGTAATTACACTGTTAAACTAAAATTTTGGTGGATTAACTATATTATAATAGAAAGAGACGAAAATAGGTGCCAAATTTTTTTCATATTCGATTTATTTTGCAAAGATGGTAGTAAGAGAAAAAGTAAAAAATAATCTTGAGAAAACAAAATAAAACACATTGTCATTTAAATGAGTTCAATAAATTAATTTAAAACTACATACAATTTAAACATTATAGTTTAAACATTAAACAATTATTTACTTAATAGATATTTTTAAAAAATTAACTAAAAATGAAACATGAAAAAGTAAACAAAATGAATTTTTGTAAGAATACAAAGTATAACTCAGGGCAGGAGCGGTGTGTGGATTTCATTGATATAAATATTTTAGAAAATAAATCGTAGTCTGTCGGAAAATTTCGACTACGATCAGATGATGCTGATGGCTTTAGGGTAACAGTCAAGCTCCTTTTCCAAACGGTAGTAGTGATATTTATTTCGATCTGTTAATTCAAATCAATTTGTATGGTTTGATTAGTTTTAATTTAGATCAATTCTGGATATCGTAGTGTTTGTCGGAATATTTCACTATGTCCAAATATTAGCTTTAGGTTGACACAATCAAAAAAATCAAGAGCCATTTCCATATCTAGCGGATAAGTATCATTTTTCGCTATCGCTAATTTAATCGATTTTAATCGAGATTTGCGAGAACGAAAAATGACACCTATTCTCTAGAAATGGAAATGGTTCTTGGTTTATTTGATTGTGCTAACCTAAAGCTAACATTTGAACGAAGTGAAATTTTCCGACAAACTCTGCAATATTCATGATTTAGTAATATATTTAAACTAAAACTACTCATACCTAACGAATTGACTTAATTTACCAGAACAAATTTCAGAAGTATCCCGTTTTTAGGAAATGTCCTTTACCTCACTTGATTGTCTTCTCTGTATTGATATCCTCTTATAGTGTAATTTACACATAATGGCTTTGTACACAAATTTTGTATACCAGGCAGGCATTTAGATATATTGAAGTATTATCTTCTGTAAAACTACTTACAAATATGCTACATAAGATAGCGGAATTTTGACAGCGGAAAACAGGAGATTACGCTACTCGCCGCAAGTGGCAGCACTATCACAAAAGAGAATAAATTTTGTTATGTAATTACCAGCGGAAATTTTTTATTCATTATGTATATATTTTTTCACTAAATAAAACATCTCAGCGGAATAAAATATAAAAAGTTATCCTTAAAATGGAAAATTGATTGATCTCCGAAGTAAAGGATCTCCGAAGTAAAGGAAGTAAAGGGAGGGGAGGGTATATGAAATGTTGAAATTTCACAATATTTCGTCTTTCCGGCATTTCTTCAACTAGTAACCAATAATTTCGGTTATTTTTCTAATAGCTTAGGCTATACTAAGACCATATGGAAAATTTGGGGAAAATCCATGGACTAGATTTTTTGATTTTATGCGGCCACATAAGTTATTTTCAGTTTCTGGCCAATATCTCAAAAACTTCGACTAGTAACTAATGCTTTCGGTTGTTTTTATAATAGCTTAGGTCGTACAAAGACTATATGGAAAATTTGAGGAAAATTCATGGACTAAAATTTTCACTAGAATTTTTTGATTTTCTGCGGCTATATAAGTTATTTTTAGTATTTGGCCAATATCTCAAAAACTTCCACTAGTAACCAATACTTTCGGATAATTTTCTTATAGCTTAGGTCATACAGAGACTATATGGAAAATTTGGGGTAAATTCATAGATTAGAATTTTCATAAAAAAATTTTCATGTTCTGCGGCCATATAGCTAAGTTATTTTCAGTTTTTGGCCAATATCTCAAAAACTTCCACTAACAACTAATACTTTCGGTTAATTTTCTAATAGCTTAGGTCATACTGAGACTATATAAAAAATTTGGGGAAAATTTATGGACTAGAATTTTCACAAAATTTTTTGATTTTCTGCGGCCATATAAGTTATTTTCAGTTTTTGGCCAATCTCTCAAAAACTTCTAATAGTAACCAATACTTTCGGTTAATTTTCTTATAGCTTAGGTCATACAGAGACTATATGGAAAATTTGGGGTAAATTCATAGATTAGAATTTTCATAAAAAATTTTTGATTTTCTGCGGCCATAAAGTTATTTTCAGTTTTTGGCCAATATCTCAAAAACTTCCACTAACAACTAATACTTTCGGTTAATTTTCTAGTAGCTTAGGTCATACTGAGACTATATAAAAAATTTAAGGAAAATTCATGGACTAGAATTTTCACAAAAATTTTATGATTTTCTGCGGCCATATAAGTTATTTTCAGTTTTTGACAAATATCTCAAAAGTAGTAATTTAGTAAGTAGGTTTTCTAATAGCTTAGGTGGCCAAAAAACTGAAAATAACTTATATGGCCGCAGAAAATCAAAAAATTATATTGAAAATTCTAGTCCATGAATTTTCCACAAATTTTCCATATAGTCACAGTGTGATCTAAGCTATTACAAAAACAGCCGAAACTATAGGTTACTAGTGGAAGTTTTTGAGATATTGTCCAGAAACTCAAAATAACTTATATGGCCGAAGAAAATGAAAAAATTCTAGTGGAAATTCTAGTCCATGAATTTTCCCCAAATTTTCCATATAGTTTTAGTATAGCCTAAGCTATTAGAAAAACAACCGAAATCATTGGTTACTAGTTGAAGAAATGCCGGCAAGACGGAATATTGTTAAATTTCAACATTTCATATACCGAGGTCTTTTACTTCGGAGATCAATTAATTTGCCATTTTAAGGATCACTTCTAATATTTTATTCCGCTGAGCTGTTTTATTTAGTGAAAAAATATATACATAATGAATAAAAAAATTTCGCTGGTAATTACATTACAAAATGAATTCTCTTTAGTGATAGTGATGCCACTTGAGGCGAGTAGCGTAATCTCTTATTTTCCGCTGTGAAAATTCCGCTATCTTATACAGCATCTTACAAATGAGGAAAAATTCAAATGATTTTCCGGGATATTATGTAGAATGAAAAATATTTTTTTTTGTTTATTTTCTAGTTTCCACTAAAAATTCTGATAAGAATTTTGTTTACAGTGTATTTACTAATACATGTTTAGTTTTGTTATTTGGGACATACTTCACTGCCATATGTTTAAACTAAATATTATTTACTAGATATTTTTAAAAAATTAACTAAAAATGAAACATGAAAAAGTAAACAAAATGAATTTTTGTAAGAATACAAAGTATAACTCAAGGCAGGAGCGGTGTGTGGATTTCATTGATATAAATATTTAAGAAAATAAATCGTAGTTTATTGGAAAATCCGACTTTGATGAAATGATAGCCTTAGGTAACAGTGAAGCTCCCTTTTCAAACGGAAAGTAGTGATATTATATTTCGCTTTCGCAGTTCATTTGATTTTTATGGATTGAGTACTTTTAGTTTTGATTAATTCTGGATGTAGTTTGTCGGAAAATTTCACTATGTCCACAAGTTAGCTTCAGGTTAACACAATCAAATAAATCCCGAGCCATTTCCATATCTAGGGGATAGGTGTTATTCTTCGTTCTCGTAAATCTAATAGAGGGGACCAATCATTACAATAAATGCATCTTAAATTTTCGCAAATCTAATTTAAAATTACATTCTACTACAACAAAACAAAGTAATCATGTGACAAATTAAACACTGAATTTCACTGATATATTTTCCCTTGGAAGGCTTTTAAATAACACTTCACTTATTCATAGATTTGAGATACTTACCAAGTTATGCCTCATAAACCCACTCATAATTTGACAAATTCTAATTAAAAATTATGTTTTTCGATTCTCGATCGTCTTAGATTCATTATTTCACATTATTTAACGAAGCAAAGCGTGGCGGGGGCGTTTTATCAGCATAATTTTCCGGTGCTATTTTGATGCTTATACTGCTTGTGATGTAGAAGGCATGCTAAAATTATACGTATAATATATTCATCTTTTGACATCAAATTAACTTGATACACTTTTTAAATAGTAAATTATCATTTAGAACACTAATTCACTTTAAAGTATGTTTGATGGACTCAACAACCTTTCGGGTTAGACGCTCTGCTGAAACTGAAATTCTCGAGCGATTAACGATTAGCAAAATAAAATAATTTGTGAACAAGATTTTATTTGCTAACATTGCTAACTTATTAGAAAGCGAAATTGCTTAGTTGTTTTTATCTAAAGCGAGATTAGTTTTGTTTCTCGATTAGTCGTCAAGTTTATGCTTCTTACTCTAAAACGATTAGAAGAGAGTACGATTATTTTACAATTGGAGAGAGTGGTTTCGCTTCGTTTTTTAAAATTTAAAAGCCATTATTTGTATTTCTTAACTAGTTGTACTTTTTACAAGAACAAAGCACTTCTTCTGCTAGCAAAAAATGATCCATTGTTTTATAATATTTGTTATAATAAGAAAGCGTCATCGCTTACTGTTTTGTATCAAAAAAGATATTTGTAATGTTTCTTATTATACGTTTTTATGCAATTGGAAGATTGTAATGTTTGCTCTTTAAAAATTGAATAGAGTCCTGTTATTTTGTAAATAGGATTGCAACCCAAATTCGTTTTTTTAACTTCGTATTATGTAAGTACTATAATAGTCTAACAGAATTAGGCTTTTTACTGTAAAAACATAAAACCAAGTTGCATAACGTTTTTGTTTAACTGGAAAGCAACATCGTCTAGCTAGATTGGTTTGCCTAAAGCTAATTCCTAACATTTATAATTTTTTCGTTTTGAAATAAAATTATATGCTTCTTAATTGAACGAATTAAGCGATTCTCGAGTATTTTAGAACGACTCACTCCTTATTAATATTTAATTATTCTTAATGTCAAATTAACACCTTTAACGAAAGATTATAAGTTTTAATATCTAATGTATGACTATAAATTTTATTATAAAGCGAGTTTCTTGATTTTGCCTACTATAAAATTTTTCTATGTGAAGGGTTCACTTTTCTGAAAATGAATCAATTACATTATTAACTATTAATTAGAATAGTCAGATTTAAGATTTCCTCTTTACCTAATCAATCGTTTACTAATTACTCACTTTCGCAATAACTCGAGTTATTACGTTTTGCTTTGTTAACAGAGAATGTGAAACGGTTCTATTCCGTCAACCACACCAACTCTCAACCGGCGATATAAAGAAAAATTTGAAAACATTTAAATCTAAAGTCAACGAAGTCTATCTAATACAGAAGAAAATAGTGAAATATCTCGGAATAAATCTGGATCGGTTCTGTTCTCACAGGACAAATTAACATGCCACTTGGAAAAGCCAACCAATCTATTTTAATGAACAAAAAGATTTTCTATTCCAAATACCTAGACACAAAAGTGAAGAGAGTTTGTTACCAATTCATTCGACCCATCATTACATATGGATGTCCAATCTGGCATAATTGTTCCGCCAACTATATGGAACGAACAAGAAAATTCGAAAGATGTTGTATACGGAGATGTCAAAGTGAATGCCGAAAAGCTAGGTCTGGTTACATAAAGTATATTTCAAATCAAACACCATACACTAATTTTGGCATAGAAAGAATGGACTTATACATTATAAAATTAATCAGAAATTATTTGGCACGAACCACGATTATCAGCACAAACTCTTTAATTTATCGACCATATCACACAGCAGAGATAATATTACGATACAGTATCCAAAATAATAAAGTTCCCGGTCCAGAGGCATTTATGTATCTGGATAAGATTGTGTATATACAGAACGATGATCAAATAC
Source organism: Nephrotoma flavescens (assembly GCA_932526605.1). Lineage (NCBI taxonomy): Eukaryota > Metazoa > Arthropoda > Insecta > Diptera > Tipulidae > Nephrotoma > Nephrotoma flavescens. The sequence goes on along the minus strand of OW052221.1, from coordinate 272,116,080 downwards.
CAACAATTTACCACGTGAAAAGGCAACTGAGAAAGACCCGTAAAAACCCCGTAAAATTCGATAATCCGGAAGCAAACATGAGACATAGTACTGCCTTTAAAAAATTTGACGATCGAAAGTTCATCGAACAAGAACAAAAATATTGGTGGTTGCAACTTCATTAATATTAAATTAGGTTAAGTTGTAAATAGTTGTATATAGTATGAGGGCTCGCGAGAACAACTGTGAATTCCTCTCTGGCGATTAACCAACATATTGGCCTGCTGACATACATAAAATTCCAGATCTTCTTGACTTCTTTGTAACAAAAGGAGTTTTAGAGGACTACACATGCATTGAAAAAAGGACTATCATCTGACCACTCACCTGTGATCATGACACTGAGTACAATGATAATAAAAAAAGATAATTCACCTAAGTTAACAAACAATAAAACCAATTGGGATCTTGGTCGAACCAATTAGAACGAAGGTGCAGTTGGAAGATGAACTAGAAATATTTAATAACAACATCCAACAAGCGGCTTGGGAAAGTTCACCGATTTCTCATACCAACGCTATAATGAAACATAACTATCCTCTTGAAGTCAGAGAGCTACTTAGGGAGAAACGGAAAGCACGCAAAATCTGGCAGCACTCTCGTGCACCGCAACACAAAACTATTCTAAATTTTTTGTGCAACAAATTAAAACAACTAATAAAAGAAATAAAGAACGAAAGCATAACTAAGCGACTACGAGGTCTTTCTGAATTAAAGGATGACGATTACTCGCTTTGGAAAGCAACGAAGGGACTAAAAAGATCCAAATTGCATGTGCCGCCTATCAAATGCGATGACGGTTCATGGGCTAAAAGTGACAAACAGAAAGTCTCTCTATTTGCTGCTTATTTAGAAGAGACTTTTCAACCGTTGCCGAGGCAAACAGCAAATGAAAATACAACAGTCGTAAACAAAGCAGATGATCTTGACATAAGGCATGTGACTTTATTGGAGCTTAAAACTGAAATCAATAGTAACTTAAGTATTAGAAAAGCTCCAGGTTATGATTTAATAACTGGGCAAATTGTGAAAGCCATTCCCGAGAAAGGTTTGCGTAAATTAAATCAAATAATTAATGCAGCTTTCAGATTGAAATATGTTCCACGACAATGGAAGGTGGCCGAAGTAATAATGATTCGAAAAAAACGAGGCAAACCAGGAAACGATAAAAAATCATATAGACCGATATCACTACTTCCAATCATATCAAAAATATTTGAAAATCTGTTGCTGAAAAGACTCAAACCTATAATAGAAGAGAGATGCCTAATTCCACCACACCAATTTGGGTTTAGAGAAAATCACTCTACAGTTGAACAAGTTCACAGAATAACGGATGTCATTGAGGATGCACTCGAGAATAAGAAAATATGCTCCAGTATTTTCTTAGATGTAGCTCAACCTTTCGACAAACTTTGGCACCAAGGGCTTGAATTTAAACTGCATCGAGACCTGCCTCAGCAATTTTATCAAATTCTTAAATCGTACATAGCTGATCGACACTTTAGAGTCAAATTTGAAAATGAGTACTCTGAAATAAAAAGAATATCAGCAGGTATACCACAAGGTAGCGTACTTGGACCTATTCTGTTTATTCTTTATACGAGAGACTTACCGAATATTGAAGGTACCACAGTAGCAACATTTGCAGACGATACAGCTATTCTAGCAGTTGGAAAAGATATTTCGGAAGCAACAAGCAAACTTCAAAGTGCAGTTAACACGGTGAGCAACTGGACTAAAAAATGGCGCATCTCATTAAATGAAGCCAAATCAGTACACGTCAACTTTACAAATCAAAATGTAAACTGTATTCCCGTGGTTCTAACTCAAACCAAATTCCATATGCAAATACAGCTAAATACCTTGGCATGACCCTCGATGCTAAGCTAAGATGGAAAGAACACATCAAGAAGAAAAAAGAAGAGTTAAACATCAAATATAGAAAAATGTACTGGCTCATGGGTAGAAACTCTGAGCTCTCAATACACAACAAATTGCTTCTATACAGGCAAATGCTAAAACCAGTATGGATCTATGGTATCCAGCTTTGGGGTTGTGCCAAGAAAACCAATGTACAAATGATACAATGCTTCCAAAATAAAGTGCTACGAGGGATTGTGAACGCCCCATGGTACATTAGGAATGACAACATCCATAGAGACTTGAAGATGGAATATGTCACCGATGAAATAAAGAATCATGCAAGGAAACACGTACAGCGCTTATCTCTACACGAAAATGCAGATATCCGTCGTATGTTGGACACCACTAACGGCGTGAGGAGACTAAAAAGGCAGAAACCTCTGGAGCTGGGCAGTTTGTTTTAGAAGAAAGTACTATAAAATGAATAACCAATAGGTTACTCATCTTAACCAGAGAACTTAATTTAAGAAAGATAAATTACTAGATGATCTCTGAATCAGTTGTAATATTGTATAAATAAATAAATTTATTAAATAAAAAAAAAAAAAAAAAAAAAAAAAAAAATATAGTATAAGGGAACGAAATTTATTTGGCAATGTTTTAAATGCTAATTTTTATGCCAACCAAAATATTGTTTTATATTAATTTTCGATTTGGTAATAGAAAGATAGAACCCTAAACAAAACTGAAAACAAAAAAAAGAATCAGATTAAAAAAAAAAATAACTAAATTACCTTGTGATTTTAAAATCGTGATCGTTTAAAAATGGAGGTCTCTTTTATTTGGTATTTCACGTTCCCTTCAGTTTGCACACAATTTTTAGGCCTGTTAAGTGACAGACATAACGAGACTGAACGAGCTGGCCAGTTACCAACAAAACCTATTTTTCGCAATTGTACGTTAAGTTGTTACTGATTCACTATATAGTTCAGCCATTAACCTAAAGTGTTCTTTGATTTTCCTGTCGAATGGTTATATTTATTTCTCTTAATTTACTGGTCTCCAAAATTAACTGATAAATAAATTGCATGAAAAATTAGTTTGTCAATTTTCGTAAAATTTTGACGCAGTATGTTCCATGTTAAAGTATTCTTTTTTTTAACTTCATGTCAAAATGTTTTTATGAATGAAATGTCAAGAATCGTACCTGCTGATAAAAATGCATTGAAAATGTGCAGAGACATCTATATTCTAATATTAAAAATATCCATTTTGCTAGTTAAACTGCGTATTGATAATAAATTCAGTATGTCTTTCAATAAGGATGGGGTCTTTTAACAAGGGTATTTGAATAAGGAGGCGCGAAATTTAAATGTAGACACGTTGTGTACGAGACATCCACTGAATTTTTATTTTATTTTAAAGAATATTTTATGGCATTTTAGTTTGCTGCTGATTTATTAATCATATCATCACTTCAAAACAGGAAACATTTTGACTTTGAACGAAATTTTTACAATCTTGAATATATTTTAAATCCCACAACATTCGTTGTAATACACGATAAAGTTAAATTTAGAAAAACATCTTTTTTTTGTAAATTGGCAATTTAATTTTGAACCCATCGTTTTGTTACAAATAAGCGTATACACAAAACTTGAAACTATAGAACTTTCATTTGCTTAATAGAATTTTCCACCAAAAAATATATACAAATCGTTACCATTTTGTTGGTGTTCAATGCACACGAAATTACATAATGTCGCATTCAAATCGGATTTATGCATTTCCTGTCGATTTTCCACAGTATTTTCATCATGTTTTCCCATAAAGTTTCTTTGTCTAGCGTAGACATGCTCCTCCAGTATTTTGGTTCATCAGACATACATCTTTTTATACAAATAAATATTGTTTTGTTCGTACTCAATTCAAAATGGATTTTTATTATTGTCTTTTTCCAATTTCTATTTCTCACAAAATACATTTTTCAGTACATATACTTTGACAATAAAATATACAATTTAAAATCGATAGTTTGGAAAATATTTTTCTAACGGAAAATTGATGAAAGTTTTTTTTATAGTTTTTCAAATAAATTTTGTTGGTGTTCGTTACGCCGAAAACAGCGACGAAAAATAAATAAAAATTAGAAATACATCAATTTTATATAGATTTTCTTCCAGGAAAATATTTTTCAGAAAATACTCGAAAACTTAAAAATTATAAATTTGGAACAAACAAAAAGAAATACGTATGGTGATGCTGAAAAAGTTATAAAATCGGTAAATATTTTTTTTCTGCGGTGCAATAACAGAAAGCTTGTTACTAAAATATTATTTTTAGCTTTTTCAAATTTGTAATCAATTACTCTACATTGTATGAATTATTAAATAATGATGAAATGCTCAGTTTACATCATTTAAAATTCATGATGTGTTATTTAATTAGCGTTTTCCTCAAACTGGTCAAAATAGTCCCCTTTCAACGCATTCCAAAGTCAAAGCTTTCTAGAAATAACTGTTAGGGATAATTATGGCCGAAAGGAAATTTTGTTTTATTCTGAAAATTTGGTTAATTAACTTTTTAGTTAGATTTTGGGAATCTGCACAAAGTAAGTTGCTAGGAAAAATTCGTTATGCAATTTATTCTGAAGAGTCTGGGTAGGGTGTACATTAAGCAGAAATACTTTACATCCAAAACAAAAGTATAATAAATTGTATTTTAATTTTCTATTTACTGTATATAAGAAAGTTTATCCCACCTAAAATTCCACACATGGTGGGAATATGGGATGCAATGGTAAAAAAACCAAAAATTTACCTCGGCAAAGTAGTAAGCAGTTCGATAGTTACCCTGAAATAATTTCAAACCGGCTCACCAAGATAGAGGCATTATTCAACTCAAGGCAACATTAGTTGCGATTCGAGTAGAAGATGTTGGTTGCTTAACAACAAGGGATCACGCTAGCCTGCATCAAAATCGTCATCATTTCTTCATAGGTCAGTGGAACTTCCGACAATGTTCTTTTTAAGTGGTATTTTGTAAGCATTACTGCGGTCTCATATTTGCATTATCATTTACAACGTCGAATAATTCACAGGTGTGGGGCCTGTTTTCCAAACTAAGTTTGATCTGCAAAGAATGATCAATAAACAGACTGATAGCAAGCATAGAAATATGGTTTACACCTCTACGTTTTGCTTTCTAAACGTAAATTGGTCCAGCATAATCGACACCAGCCGATAAGGCCTAAAAAATGTGACCTGACTGAATGGTAACTCGGCCATAATAAATTGAAGTATTTCTATTGTTTAAAACTCTGTTTCCCACACAAATTTCGTAGGAGCGCGCTGCGGTTCCAATCCAAGGCCAAACAATTATGGAATCACTCCACAAATATACGGCATTTTCTCTATCAATTAGTTCTTTCCATGTTCGTTCAGGGAAACTCTGCACGTAAAAAAATCTGATGTGGGCCGTATTCTTGAAATCGGTGGAAATTTCCCAATCGTAATACAGTTTGCTTTGAAATTCTCCATATTATTCGAATTTTTTGCCCGCTAGTGAGAGGAAAACGATTTAAGTGATTTGTTTTTTTTTTGTATAAATTTAGGCCCTCCATAATTTTTAAATCTACAAATAATTCAAAAAAATACTAAAGTATATTCAATATTGGAAAGTTAGATATTATATGTGTAGTTGAAATTAAATATATATACATTTTGATTTTCGATATTGTCGGCATTACTTGTCGACAATAGACTAAGTATTTGCCATCTTGTTGGCGAACTAAGGTGTTTTCAAAATGTTTCTTACACATCTTCCATTGTTCTGTATGTACGTGGCTGGTTAAAATTTGATCTACCCAGAACCGTATCAGCATATTTTCATATCTTCTAACAACGAAACGAGTCTATTTATTGCGCTTGGCTTTTTAGGAGCAGTCGTAACTCATCCTCCGAATCGAATACGTTGGAACGATAATAAATGGCCTTCTAGATGTCTCACATGAATACCATCGATTTTGATTTCGAGAATAATATTTATCGATATCAATTCTAAACAACGATGGCTCCATAGGCCTAACTTCCACCATAACCTTGCTTGTTGAAGCCCCTGCCTCGCATAGCCGAACCTGCCATTTGGGTCTGAATTACTTTTCTTTGTTATCTTAGCCATTGCACAGCATCTTCGGTGATAAATTTCGACTGCGACCGTAGATCGATGAGAAGAGCCGCAAGCATCTCTTCTCAAAGCAGTAGCAAGTAGCATGTTCCTTCCTCAAGTGTCTCCCAAGTTTGCTTGGTGTCCATTTGTGACATTCGTTGATTTGAAAGCATACCTTTAATCTAGTCCTTGCTCATTGCACTATGCTGCAGCTTATTACCTTCCAATTTCAGTTCCTCTGAATGAGTCGTGTATATGGTGATACCTTTTGCTGATATGACAACCATTGGCTTAATGATGTTTTTCGGTGGATGATTGCTTATAACCTTTTAAAATGGGCTTCCAAAAATAAATAAGAAATTTTAATGTTCGGAAGCTCGTTTGGATTGGATAGTGCCCGTTCAAAAATCGTCTAGCTTTCTGCGCCCGCCCCTGTATTTTCTTTCCATGTTGCCGTATGGCAACGCGGGACTGATCTCAAGTTGAAAAATTTATAAATTTATATATTTATTTACTTCATTTTTCATAAAATTGAGTTTGAAAGAAGCGCTCAATTATTTGGATCATATATTATCTGATAAATAGGACGAAAATTTACCGGTGCAATTGTTTTAGAAGTTAGTGGAGAGGATGATGGTCCAGACGACTATTACCAGATAATGTGTGCCCAGCTCAGTTAAAAAGTTGATGCGAAATTTTATACAAAGAGAAATGTCAAATTGTACATCAAGTTTGTTTACTGAAAAATCGGTACTATTAACTTCTAAAATTCCCTCAAAATTGGAGTGGTGTGATGACATATCAACTGGTATATGATACCAGTATTCCCGGAACAGAATTATGAGAGTTGTCGAAATATAACCTCTCATGAACAATTCGAGAAATTTGTGGATCATGATTTACTCAACCACATTAGTAAGCAATGTGATATTTATGCAACGTTTCTGCAAAAACCTGCACCAGGTATTTCGGTAGAGTAGCTCAAAGTTTATATTGAAATATTACTAATAAGTGGTTACGCTTCTCAGTCTAATATGGCATCGTACTGGTAAACAGAATCAGCTCTTCGAAATGAACATAAATTATTAATTCAATGCGGAAAAATCGGTTCAAGCAAATTTCGCAATTTCTTCATTTTGAAGATAATACGCAAATAAATCAAACCGACAAGATGTGGAAGATTCGACCAGTAACTGATCGACTAAAAGCTAATTTTTTAAAACATTTTCATAAAGAACAAAATCTATCATACGACGAGAGCATGATTTCTTATTTCGGAAAACAAGCACTTCATAAAAGGCAAGCCGCTGTGATTTAGTTATAAGGTATGGTCACTATGTACTCCAGCAGGATATATTATAAATTTCTAGATTTACCACAGCAAAACTTCGGAAAATGCATAGCACCCTTGCTCAACAAGATAGATGAATTTCCATCGGATGTCCGAGTGTTAGTATTTTCGTTTTATTTCGATAATTTATTTAATAGCATTCCTGTATTGGCATTTTTGAAAAGTAAAGTATACGATGCTACTGGTACTATTCGCGAAAACAGAATTCTTAAGAACTGTCCATTGCCTCTAAAAAAAAAATGAAGAACAGAATTCTTAAGAACTGTCCATTGCCTCTAAAAAAAAAAAAAGTTTCATCATTAGCAAAAGGGGGGACGCAACTCAGTCTTGTAAGTTGCATCGGTCATGTTTGGTGTCAACCCAAAGCGTTGCGATATTCAAATCTGTGTACAATAAATACATGTGTGGGGTAGATCGTATTGAAAAAAATGTTAGCCTTTATCGCATAGGAATATAAAAGGTAAAGAGTGTTGGAGCTCCGTTTTACATGGCTGATTGATTTCATCAATCCAGAAATTCATTACATCTGCGAAAAGTGCTTTAAATCCTACCATTGTATTAATTTACAACTAACCAATGTAATTAAAAAATATACAGACTGAAATATAATGCAATATGAATAAAAGTTAAATAAGAATTAAATGGAATTTTCAGATTATTTTTTAATTCGAGGTTAGCCCAGCGTTGAAATATGGCAACAAGCCCTCCAGTGCAAAGTAGGCGAGACCGACCAAAAACAAATAGTGATCCCTTATTTTAGATCTTGACATTGAATCAAGTATTTTCTGGTACTCTTGAATTACTAACACGTAAATGGTGTTGGTGGAAAATTCAATTTTAAATTGGAAACCAGATGTTCCATTAAACACTGCGTCCGGAGGCTTTGCCTATTGTATCTGATAATTGGTTACTTACGGCCCTTAATTGTGAATGGTTTCGCTTTGCCATGTATTGATGGCTCCCTATTATGGTGTATGGATCCGCTGTTTTGTTTTTGATTTTGTTTCGTTAATTCGGTTATGGATTTTCTTTCGAACTTTTTGTATCGTGCCACTATTTTATCAAACCTTCTTTTCTAGTATAAGTGTGTTTTTTATGAATGTATTTTTTAAGAAATTTCAAAATAAAAATCCTCTTTCAAGAATTATATAAATCCACGAGTACTTCCAATATTTTAAACCATTTTGAGATTATTTCTGAGCTAACAACCGAATAAAATTGATAGGTAAATTTCTCCATACTCATTTTTAGTTGTATGTACAATATAAACGAAAACAAATCAAAAGCTTTATGTTGACTTTTACTTCTCTTGATTACAAAAAACTAGGTATACAAATAAAGTTAGTTCAATAATCAAACAAAAACTAAAAATTAGAATGGGGCTAGGTATAGACTAATAGTTAAACACATCCACATATATAAATTTATTTTATGATTTTGGTTTTAACTCGTATATAAAATGGCTGCGGGCTAAATAAATACGTAAACTCGTACATGAAATTCTATAATTTATGTCGCCAGTAAATAATCCAAAGTTAAACACGTAACAAAATTAAGTAACTATACAAGCTATACGTGGGGCTTCTCATAACAATTAAACGAATCGCGTAAACCACTTCAATTAACTTTACCGCTCTTAAATAAAACTTAATGTGTATACAGCAAACAAATAAAAAACTAAATACCAATACCTCTTGTACTATGGGCATACACACAAGAAAAGTTCAATTGTTGTTGTACTTTAGGAGATAGTATATGCAAGCTTTTCCAATTTATTTCATTTTATTGAGTGGAAGAAGTTTTTTTTTGTATTTGTTTTTGTTGTGTATACTTTCAAGAAGTAGTTTTCAGTGTGTGTGTGGAAATTTATATTTTTTTTTTGGAATATGAGAGAATATTTATAGCTGTAAGGAAATTGGGTTTATTAGATTATTTTGGCTTTGTGCCGTTGACGATGTTATAATTTTTATTTTTTATCTATTTTATGTTATCTATATTTTATTACTTACGAGTATTTATATCTTTTTATTGATCCACACGAAATAAAAAAAAAACGGTCCCGTTTTTCTGTTATAGCGCTGCTTGTTTGTATAGTAAAAGTTTATCTACCCTTTTTTATGACTCCTAATATGTGAGATAACTTTATTGTCTACTTCTAGAAAATAAACACACACAGTCGCATAAACGGATTTTTATTTGGATTTCTTCGTGATTAAAAAGTTTAATCACTATAATTATATGGTTCAGTTTGTTGCTAATATATTTTCAGGACAAGCATGATGAACTACCACTTTTACCAATTCGATTACAATTTGAATAAGTCCAAGTTTTCTGAAAATAATTTAATAAACGCAGGCAAAGCTATTTGGAACAGAATTTCCTGGTTAATAGACGATGACTATTCAGCTAAGTATTATATAGGGAGGTGGTGATAGTTTACCATACCCAGTACCTACGAACTGTTGTTTCTGACTGATTGTATTAAAAAAAAAAGTAATTGAGACAAAAGAAACTAACAATAAAATGAAAATGCTAGTAAAAAAAAATAATATGAAAACCAAAAAAAAAAAAAATACCGTCTACCACATGCTGGGCTATAGAATTTGACCTACTCAGGGACTCAAGCGGTTGTGGCGCGGCTTAGCGTCAGGGAGTGGGGTGGGGTTTTTGAGTGTGGGTAGGCCACGTTTAACCGCTATAAGGTAGGAAACTGGGAAATGCTAATTACCTATATATTATACCGTGATCGACACTCACCTAGTTCATCCTCAATTTATCACCTTACTTCGATCTCATTTTTCTGTGCGAATTAATAAAACCGTAAAATATTGAGTTTTAACTAAGGTTTCCATAGAATTTATTACAGCAATAAAAGACAACAAAAAAAATAAATGAAAAAAATACAATTGGGATAAATTCCGAAAGCTTATAAAAACTATTTAGCTAATCTACCATTCTAACTAACTTATTACCCGCCAGCAAATTACATACCAATGAATCATTAAGAAAAAAAAAATAGTTTTTTTTTTGTGTAATGGAGAAAAAATTACATATAACTAAAATTCTTACGGTGTTGAGTTGATAGTTGTTGTTGAGCTTGCTGCGTCGAATCCAAAATTGATGACGTGTTGAATGATGTTGAAACTCGATTTTTAAGTATGGATGAATGGTTAAATTTTTTTTTTCAGGATATTTTTATTTGATTAATAGTGAAAATTATTATTGTTATTATGGTTATTATTAATATTAATTTCCGGATTAAAATATCTGTTAATATTATTAACTGTTGAGATATTTTTTTTTTTTATTAAATTTATATTACTTTAACAATTATAATTTTATTATCTTTTCATATTCGTTATACCTATATTCGTACGATCCAATTTATAATTTAGTTTTTACGGTTGCTTCGGCTTATCCAACCACATTGGGCACACTTCAACTTTTTCGCAAATATCACAGACACATGAATATTTAATTAAAATTTTTTGTTTATTAAGCTGGGTTTGGACGCCTCTTAAAATTAAATATCAACTCCTTTTTCGTTTTTTTTTTCTTGTTGCTAGTAATCCCACATCACATCATAAACCAAATTACACCAAAAAAAAATTGTCTATTCACTAATAAAATAAAATGTTTATGGCCACTTTCTTTTTATACATCGTCCATTATCAATCACTCTTCACCAACCAGTTCTTTTTAATTAAATATATAATTCGCACTATACATTGGTTAACTATATTGTACTGTTTTTTTTATATCAAAATAATGACAAAATACAATTTACTTTATTCTTAATTAAATTTTCGGTATTTTTCACTACTCACACACCAAAGTTAAAACTTAACTTATCCAATAAAAAGTTTTAGTTTTTATCCGAAATTATTCTTTAATTTTCAATTTTATTTCCTCGCGCACGATAAGACCGTCCAAACAAAAATTTTCCTTTTCATCCTCGCAAAAAAAAATCGCGAAACAAAAACCGAAAAATCTATTTTTGCTAAGTCATCATTTCAACTGCTTTATCGACCACTCGATATTTTTTCCAAAATCAACTGACTTAAATTATCGATCGATCGATATTTTCCTTTGACGATAACTTTCAATTACCGATTCGCACATCACAATATCGGAGTCAACATTTAGGGATATTTTAAATGAAAGTTTGCTGACATACGCAAAACGTACTTCAGGTGGTTTACATACAAATTCAAAAATAATTCAGAAACTTGTAACGATGACATTCGACATCGTTACACTTGTAAAATCACATATACTTTTCGATGGGAGAATGCCACCTCTGGAAATTGTGTGACTCAAAAAATTGAGCTGAATTCACGCCGTTGTCATAAATAAAGTCAAGTTTTAGCGATGTACAAAAAGATAATCTACTTTGCGTTACAACAATGATCGTCGTTATTCTTCACTGGAAGATTATACTTCGAATCGTAAGTTAGCGCGGGTAATTTTTTCAAAACAGCGCCCTATTCGTTGTTAACACAAAAACGTTTATATAGGAGATGGCCTATCAACTTGAGCGACAGTTGTTCGATTGCAGCGAGTTTTAGTGAACGAAACAAAAAGTCTGAATTTTTACAGAAAGGAAGGAGAACTGCCAGCACCTATAATTGAAAAATATTGTTTTAAGAAAATTGAAGAAAATGGTTTTGTAATGTATTTACGGTTTAACTTCTGTGTTTTGTTCAATTACTTGCAAAGGTATAGAAGTATTCTTTGCTATGATGTTTTTTATGTTAGTAGTTGATTGCTGTGTACTATGAAATCGCAGCTTCAAAATCCCGGTATCAAAACCTCGGTCTTCAAAATCCCGGTATTTAAAGTCCCGGGTTTCAAAATCCCGTTTTACTTTTCTTCTAATTCTAAAGTCTTGATTTTGAAAAAAAATATTATAAATTCGGGTTGGCCAGACTAATAATATTTTAACATATAAATAAGATATCTTGCCCAAAAATTTACTAGAAAGATTTGTTTGTTTCGAATATAATTGATTCTAGCGGCTAAAGCCGAATGTCAAAATTCTACGTCAGTGCAAATTCATTAATAAATTCATTATTAAAAAAATTTCGAAATATTCCTTAAAACAAATTAAAAAAATTATATTTCCAAACACGAAAAACTCCTGTGACACATTTGGTCCTTTGAAACATGCGGCCCTTCAAGACATCCGGCCCTTCAACACATTCGACCCTTCGCAATTTTGCCCTTCAACAATCGGTCCTTCGATATTGATATAATACAATAACTCTCGCGGATACGCGGGAAGTCGCATCGCTCCTCCTACTTCCTTTAGCCCTCCGAGGGCCTTTAGAAAAAAATCCATGAGAGCGGGGTTCAAAAACATGTCGAGAATAAAGAAGCAGATTTACTAGTTTTATACTAAGTGAATGATCCGAATTCAAAACTGATTTTTTGATATAGTTCTAGAATACGGTCGATAGCGTTGAAACTTGATCATATCTTTACCGATTATGTAAAAAAACTGTACAAGTAAGGTCTAAATACCAGTATAGGCTAGCATGGAGCTTGCAATGTGCAGATGGTCTTAAATCGGTCCTATAGCCGTACGTCCTCGAGTTGGCTGGGAGGCGTAAAGTAAGGACGTAAAAAGCATAACCGCGGAAGAGCAGGTTGGGCCCCTCAAGCCCCAAAACAGATCGCATAGTCTTCAAAAAAAAAAATAATAATAACAATTGGGGTTCTAAAATAATTTTTGTTAAACCTCTAGAATACGGCCATTAGAGACTGAACTTGCCTACTTCTTGTCAGATTATGATAAAATTCGACATGTGTGATGGAAATAAAATTCTTAAATGATTAATCAAAAAATCATTTAAGCACCCCATTAATCGATAAGAACATAATATTCCAGTACATTATCAAACATCATTTTAAAACTATATTTAGATCCCACATTTTCGATATAATTGACTAAGAAATGGCCAGCTTTCATCTCTATCCACCTAATTCCAGAATTTTATCAAAAACGGATTTTTAAGTTCTATTTAGGACCCACATGTCGACTTTCAACTAAATCGGTTGAAAAATGGCCTAAATTCATAGCGATGGCCATATTTCATAACTTTATCAAAAAATCATTTTAGAAATACATTTCTTAGCACGCGTAGAATTTCAACAAAATCGGTTTCGAAATGGCCTAGTTCCATCTCAATTTATCGTTTGAGAATCCCATTTCCATCACACGTATCGAATTTCAACAAAATCTGTTAAGAAATGGCCAAATTCCATCCCTATTAGCCATTGGAAAAATGGCCTTATCGCAACATCATTTTTGAATTTTGACGAGTTTTCCCACATATACAATTTTTAAAATTCAAACCGGGATTTTCTAAAAATCGGGATTTTTTTATACAAAACCGAGATTTTGAAAACCGGAATTTTGAAAACAGGGATTTTGTTACACACCCTATTGTGTGTCTATCGAGCTCAACTCATTTCTTTTTTTCCGCCATTATTATTACTCGCATGACGGTTTCAACTTACACGCCCGACACGAGAAAATAAACACAAGGAAGTGCAAGTCTAAAAATTTGACCTTTTGTGGATCGCAAATGGTAATAATGTGGCCAACTTAGTCACATTATTTTCAGAAACTGATAGGTGACGCTTGATTTTTGTTAAGTTTTGTTTATCATTTCAGAACGAATAGATAGACTCACGACAGGGCCACGTTTGCAAATTGTTCAAATTTACATTGGAAATAATAGTTCAGTTCATAAAACTTGCAACTATAGGCTTTGCACTTCAAATTCACGATTTTGCAAATCATAATCAATTTTTTTTTTCATTCACAACTTTTTACAAGTCAACCTCAATTTTTTACAATTCAACCTCAATTTTTTCTACTTCATGGTCAATTTTTTGCAAAGCAAATTCCTGTTTTTCAAACTAGTTTCAATTAAATGCAGAGCAAATTCAAATATTTTTCAAACAGATTCAAGTTTTAATATTTCAAGTTCGTAAATTATTTGCAAAATAATTCAGTGCTCCCAATTCTTGACAGATCATGATGGGATTGGATATGCAGGATCGAAATGGGATTCTTAAATGAGTTTTGGGAGGAATTCTGGAATATGGCCACTTGGGACGGAACTCGATCAATTCTTAACAGATTATTATGGCACTGAGTATGCTGGATGGAAATGGGATTCTTAAATGATTTTGGGAAAAAATTCTGGAATATAGCCACCTGGGACGGAATTCGATCAATTGTAAACGGATTATGATGGGGTTGAGTATACTGGAAGGAAATGGGATTCTTAAATGGTTTTCGGAAGAAATTCTGGAATATGGCCACATGGGACAAAACTCGATCAATTATTATAACGGATTATGATGGATAATAGCGGACATTATTACGGATTCTTAAATGATTTTTGGAAAAGTTCTGGAATATTGCTATTTCTGGTGGGATTCGCCCCGCCCATTTTTAACCGATTATGATGGCATTGGATATCTTGGATTGAAATGGGATTCTATAATGTTATTGGAAGAAGTTTTGGAAAAGGCTACCTCAAACTCGGTCATTTTTAACCGATTACAATGTAACTGGGCTTGTTTTATGAAAATGGGGTTTTTGAATTATTTATGGAAGAAGTTTTGAAATATGGCCACCTTGAACGGAAGCCAGGTAATTTAACCTATTAGATTGGCCGATTCGCCACCTAGAATAATGATTCATATATTTCAAATTATCTATAAACAGGCAATTCTTAGTTATTAGTCCCACCTTCTCTATTTCTTTTCTTATTTCATAAATAAAACAGTATATAAGAAAACAATAAATCCAAAATAATGTACCCAAAACTACCTTATCACACGATCCTAAAATAATAATTTTTATTTAATGAATATGGTCATGAATTTCTTCCGAAAATCATTTAAGAATCCAATTTCCATCCAGCATACTCAATCCCATCATAATCGGTTAAGAATTGATCGAGTTCCGTCCCAGGAAATTATATTCCAGAATCTCTTCCCAAAATCATTTAAAAATCCCATTTCAATCCAGCATACCCAATCCCATCATAATCCGTTAGGAACTGGGAGCACTGAATTATTTTGCGAAAAGTTGCAAAAAATTTACGAACTTGAAATATTAAGTAAGACACCATAGGACGTGCACCGAGCGGCGGTAGCACTTGTAGTACGTAGTATTGAAGAGAATCCAAAAAAATAGATTCGTCATTGTGCACAAGAATTTGAACTTGATCCAACATCTTTACGGAGGATGTTGCGTAATGATTTTGGTTAACATGTTAACAACATTCGGCTTCTGGAGGAATTTTCAGTGATGAAGCTCGTTTCGAATGGCTCTGCCAACACGCAGAATGTCGCATTTAGAGAGAAGATAATCCACGGGTCATTGATCAAAAACCATTACATTCACAAAAAGTTTCTGTTTGGTTTGATTTTTGAGCTGAACGAATCATCGGACGATATTTGTTCAAAAATGATGCTGATGAACACGATATAGTCAACGGACACAGCAACATTCGATACGTCATTGCCGAAATACGATCAGAAATGCTTCGAAGAGTGATCGAAAATTGGACCTTTTGATTAGGTCGTGTACGCGCAAGCCGCGGCGGCCACATTTCTTTCAAATAGTGTCAAATTCCTGGCCATTCAAAATATTTTTCTGTGTTTTATTTCAATTGAAACTTATAAACCTCGAAATGGCACACCCTCTACCTACGCTTTCATCCAAGTAACATCCGTCCGTTCAACTTGCCAACCTTAATTATAAGGGATTTTTTAGGTTATAACCACCAGCCGATCTATTATTAGAACGTTAACAATTTTTCCGGAACGTGTTAGCTATAAAGTTCGTGCAAAACAATCGAAATCACCCAGTTGCTATAAATTCGAATTTTGGTTGAATAATAGTTGGTCAAAAATTACCCCTAAACAATCTCCTTTCACTTAACTCAGTGCCCAAACAGCATATTGCAGGTAAACCAGAATAATTATTCGAAGTCTGACCTAGTTTAATATAAATTTTATTGACGACTACTCTAAAGCTAAACTTATCTTTAGGGTGCAAAAGTAAATTTAGAAGAATACATTTCTACATACAACGAGGTACCCTCAACAGAATTCGCGATCGCTTCATCTGGTCGGGACAGTGCGTCTGGAATAACGTTGCTCTTTCCCCTTCAACATAGTCTATTACGAAATTTAAGTGCCGCAACTTTAGGCTCCAACAAGCGAGACGTCCGAAACGATCTCGTTGTCATTAAAGTCACCCGGTGAATTTTGCTCCGCTGTATTATGATTTTTAAAAATAAATTCAATGGGCACTCTTCGTCGTTACAGGACTTCTGAAAGATAACTTCACAAACACCAGTTGAAGAAGCATTACATTGTTCGTAAAATGCGGGCGTGGAAATAAAAGCGGTTTTTGGCTATAGTCAAAAGCTGCTTGTGCTGCATCATTCCATTCAAATTTCTACTAACGGTGAATGAATCGCTTATACAAACCGGATTTTCCTAGAAATCTTTGAATTTGACGGACTGAGTTCGGTACCGGGTATAAAATAAGGGATTTCTCCTTCTTTGGAATTATCAGGGGTCAAACATCCATTTTCAACAACATAACAAAAATGTCTGCTTCTTTAGGAGGAGATACAGCGTTATGCCTTTGCTTTATGTCCTGGACCACGTTTTACAGCCGACTGAAACATTTTCATAATCGAATACAAGTTAGTATGCTGAACTGGACTTAACTGGTGAAATTAAATTTTATTTAAATTTAATTCAGAGACGTAATTTGTGGAAAAAATCACCTTTGGCAATTGGAAAGTTAAACGTTCTAGCATTTGTTCTGAAGGGTTTACTGAAAGACAAAATTGAATGATTTAAAATACTGTGTAATTAAAAAATTATTAATTGTGGCTGCAACTTCCATATTATACGATTTGATGGGGGAAGAGACTGGCTTCACCCTTACCCCCTCTATGTATAGTTTTCTTTCAGAGTACGACAATTTGGCAAGTTGGAAAATGTGTATTTGGTGCACCACTTCCGTAACCGAACACATTTCGTACTTTAGAAATGTTTGTAATGGTGATCAAATTGTGTGACCCGACTTTTGCTCAAAATATTTTGTTGGTGCGGTCGGTAATAATTCTGACCTGTATTAACGGCACAAACCTCTTCTCGAATTTCTTAAAATTTATATTGAAAGCGTTCTCTATCATTGTAGTTTACCAAACTTGATTAGTATCGAGCCCGAGTACATATTTTTTTGCTGCTGGTACAACAATTAAGGTACAAATTCTGTTCGAAACCATGTATTCTCGTGGGACACGCACCGTCAAATGAATTCACCTATAGACACAAATTCTATATAGATGATAGTCCGGAAAATCCTGCTCTAATTTTAAGGATAACGAAAGGATTCCAAGTAAAAATCATAAAATCTTTCACCTCTATTTTGTTGGCGACTTTCGAGACCTCGCAACAATTCAAAGTTCGACTTTTTACCTTGCAAAAATTTTATAAAATATAATTTAAAAACTTTTCAAAATACTTATGAGTTTCGCTCGAGATAGTTCCAATAACATTATGAAGCGATTCCTTTCACTAGTTACCTTACGGCATCCATCGAACTGCGAATGTAGAACTTAATCTGTATTTGCCATATGCACAACATTGAAAATAAATCGTTTAGCAGGAGGACTGCAAAGAGCACCATCATAGGAAAACTTGCAACGTGAAGGATTATGCGAAAGACATTTTTTTGCATGTACTAGTCATTTGAGATAATACGTTCGTCTATTGCTGCGGTTTGCACTGGTTTCTCGTCACTTGGTCAGTTTTGTTTAAACTGATTACGAAAACAGCTTGATTTAACATGTGTCGAGGTTTGCACATGTTTAATTGATTTAACTTTAAGATTTGGTTGTTATCAAAATTTCTTGCGCTATTATGCTCTTTTTAATTTTCTAGTAGAGGTGAAGGGTAACTGAAGATGTGTTGGCTCCTTCGTTATCTTGAATAAATGGAGTTAAAGTCGATTCTGTAGCTGCATTTTTATTTTGTGTAAAAAAAGCTTCCGTTGATGGGACAGAGTTATAAAGCTGTATAATAAATAATTCGACAGACTGAGCTGCATCTATTGATTTATTTAGCTTATTAACGTTCCTAAAGATCGAATCAAAACAAGCTAACAATTGTTTCCAGAAAACAAGATTCTCCTTTGCTATATATCTTCATAAGGTGCAGATCTAGTCTTAATTCAATTTCATGAACTACCTTATCTTGCATACTCTCAAAAAGGTTTTTCAGACGTGGAGGTTCTTAAAGATATTTTGAGCTTTTATCTACAATTTCCAATTTCAAGACTGGACGTTTTCCCACTTCCTTGTTCGTTCGGGTAAGAACCTTTTTGATACCATTCGTTTAGTTTTCTACAGCACCTTGTAAGGTTGTTAGCTTCACATTCAATGTGTGTTCACTCTCTTGATCGTATTATTACTCATAAATAAGTATCAAAACCTATACTTTTAAAGTGTATCGAGTAATTTGCCGCTCTACTTGTCTAAGCCAAAGAAATTTTATTTCGCACTAAAACAATGGTCCGGCCCATCTGCCATGAAAGTACTATAGGCTAACAAGCTGCTATGCAATGTGTATTGTTGGTTCTTCTAAAACCTTCAACCGTAGAACAGTTTGCAAAAGGGGGAGGTGAAGTTTTGTACGGGTATCAAAATTGTTGATTGGTCTAGCACTATTCAATGATAATTTAGAAAACTAAGGTGTTTCAGCTAAATTTATGATATTATTCAGAAGTTCAAAAATCCGGACCTGAAATTTGAGCGATTATTTTGGACCAGGGTCTTCTAAAACGAAGTCGAATTGCAGAATATTTAAATTAAAACGGGTTCCATCCCTTACTTGGTAATTTGATTTTGAGCAAAATTGAATACGACTCCAATCGAAAAAAAAACGCACACATTGAAGATCATCCAACGTATCGATTTGGTGAGATTGTTATAATTCGTTATGAACTCTAGCTCTTTTAATCGTACACGCAAATGATTTGTTCGGCTCTGGATATTTGGACAGCTTTATATATTTACTCGAATTACAAAATGTGGTGATCAATCTTCAGTTAACGGAATTTGATGGAAACGAGATAATTTTCATTCAAAAGGGCTACTCGGGAATTTTTTCAACAAAATATATTTCGTCAATTTATCCTATCTGAACAAAATTTTAAATTCTCATCAGCGACGGTATGTTGAAAATAACTCACTCGTCTTATTATTCAGCTCTAAATAGACATCTCTAGAACTATTCGATTATGGGCCTTCAAACTGCCACACGATTTCATATCAAATAACGCTAGTAAAGACATTTCAATTGATTTATTTGATTTCATTAGTGTTTTTTATATTTTTGTTCATCAAAAATAATTTTTATAATTACATATTAAAAATTCAACTCTAATAACACTTTTGATTAAATTGTGTATTTACACTTTTAAAATTGAGTATTTGTGTAGTTACACTTTTTTTAAATGATTAAAACTTAACACCGGTCAAAATTTTGTTATTAGAAAAAAAGATCCAATTTACAAATAAGCAACCGCCTGGTTGTAATTTTTTTTTCTAAATTGCCAGAACAAGAGGATGGGTAGCGACGAGAAAAAACTTTTGTTATTTCACGAGTACCACAAGAAGTGAACGCTTCCCATTAAACTTTTGTTAATATAAGAAACCTCCAATTTCAGAATTGATTTTTTTTTTATCAAAAAACAAGAAAATCACATTTTCTTAGAAAATCTTGTTTGTCCCGCATGGAAATCAGATTCCTATTATTTGCGAACAATAATTTCTTATGTACCACGTAACAATATAGTTATATCTATCCGATTTATTATTACGTTGTACGGCATATCATTCGTATATTGTATTCTATAATGGAACGTTTTATAAATAAATTTTCTAACAAACAAAAAGCTTTTCTACTTTATCTACGTACGTATGTTTGTATAAAGCTACAACAGCACAAAGTAAGAGTACATTATCTAAATAATAGCCTAAATGTTGATAATTGAGTAGCACACCATTAAAAATATGGTTCATAAGAAATGTAAGAGCTTTTCGTGTATTTTGGTATATTGTGCTTTTGTGTTTTTTTTCTTGTCTCTGCTAGAAAAGTCATTATTTAACAAATAAATTTTTAATTGAAAGTGGAATTATTTTTTCTAAGTAATTTTTTTATAATTAAATTTATGGACCTAAACAAGTACGAGTATGTATATATTGTATTTTAAGTAGAACCAACTCGGAATAAATTAGGTCACATCTAATCGTTTCCAATTTTTGTGTTTAATTGCTGTGCTTTGGAAGCATACAAAGTTTATTTATTCGGGGTGTGCGTCTCAACCTATTAAATATTAACTTTACTCGTACAAGTAACATAAGAAAGTTTTGAAATATTTATCCAAATTTCAATATAGTCTATATACCATCATACGTTACCATGTGCATTACCGAAAATAAAAGTTTTTACCCTTTAAGACTTCAATAAAGCAAAATGTTCAGATGGTAAAAATAAAAGAAGAAAATAAAAATTTTGAACCAAACTTAAATTAAATAGCAGACATCAACGTACATACATACATACATACATACATAAAAATTGAAAATCATTAAAGACATCTGTTAGATTAATATAAAAGTACTTTATTTCTATTTTGCTTCTTTCAATTTTATCTTAAAGCTTTCGTTCGATCGTATATTCATTCTTTCGCCTAAACATATACACATGTACATACAGCAACATTGAAAGAAATATTTTTTGTTTTTTGTTTAGAAAGTCAGACAAAAGTAAAATAACATTTTTTTTATTTGCTATATAAATTGGAAATTGATGATTTTCATTTTTCAAAAAATAAAATAAACGAACTTAAAAGTATAAGGAAAAAAAAATATTATTCACTTTGTAGAAAAGCGAAATAAAAACTGAAAACTAAAACTTTTCGTGAACATGAAAAAAATAAAAACTTTGTTGTTAGGTACGTTACAAGTACGTTCTAGTTGACGGAGGAGAGTTATGTAAAGTAAAAAAAAAAATGCAATTTCTTGAAAGTGCCTCACAAGAAAATAAAAAATGAAAATTTGTTTTCCTGTATCTGTCTATACCTATGAACGATAAACTATGTAACTAATTTGTTGTTTCTGTAAGTTTTGTGGAACATAATTTTCATTGTTCTTTTCTATATATATAAATTGCGGACAAGACGGGACAGCCACAGGAAAATTGAAAATCCGTAACGGAGATTAATCGAAATAGTATAAAGAATAAATATGCCAAAAGGAATTGAGTTTATGTTTTTGTGCTGGCTGTTGCAATTGGAAATTTAAGTTTCGTATTTTAAAGGTAAAGAACCGTAATCATGTTATAATGAAAACATTTTAAGTTTGTTGTAAGTTTTATATGTTTATTATGTTTAAATTTATATCTATTTAAATGAGAAATCAGAATTAATTAACAATGTGCGTAACGTATACCTCGATTGCTCATTTTTAATTTCTCAAAGAATGTTATTTACGCGGTTGTCGATACGTAATCTATTAGATAGATTGCATTTTAATTTGGTACATTCCGGACGTCGAAAATTTAGACACCGATTTACTCATAATTTTTTTTATTTTATTAAAGCTGGTCTGATAATTAAATACACTATCAAATAGATTTGGATTCCAAATCGTATAATTTCTTCGTCAGCATACTGACCTAAACTTAGGCGACCACCAAAGACGTTATTTATTTGATTTTATTAACCATTATAAAGAAAGTTGCGCACTTTTGAAATACTTGTAGATTACAAAACTATAATTCTAACTTTTATAAGCATTTTTTAATTTCAATGTTTGAAATTAATTTAAAATCATTTTTTTTTCATAAATCTATCAACTATGACATTCAATTTCCAGTTACAATGTTCTAGAAATCGTGCTACTGGAAGTTTAAATATGCTGAAGTTTTAAAAACTGAGATTGAAGAGTATGCAAAAGCATATCCGGGTTCCTTGATAAATATTATGAGTTCCATAAAGTCAGCCTTATTTTTGACAAGTTCATATTTGACCCCGATGTGACGTTAAAATTTTCGGTAATTTAGGTTAATACTCTCATATTTATTTAACTCACTAAATCTACAGAAAAAAATAATCTACGCCATAGAAACACCAAAAGACAGAGAACTAAAGTGATCATTGCGCCCATTATTTGTCATAAAAATGTTGTGATCGTTCCGTTCTCGATTGAATTTTTCTATTTATCCTTGGCCAGGCACGCACACGCTGAGTATATCGTCGTAATCCGGATAAAAATTGATGCGCCCTGATCGCCATTATTAATCCGTTATAGTGACTCTACAGGTTTACTTGGAGACGGAAAGATAAAGAACATCCGCTGAAGCGGCGGTAATTAACTATACCGCGCACCGAATTATATTATCTTTGTGTATAAAAGAACACGATTTTAGAGCAATTTCCGTCAAAAAAGTTTTAGTTCATCATATTTAAGGAAGAATTACATCAACTGCAATAGCATAAATAAGACAAAATTTATCATTCCTTAATGTTAAATTAAATAATTATTGATAAAAATATTTGCAAGTTCATCAGTGAACAAAATATTTATAGTTCAATTCTACTTCATATTTGTGATTATATCATTATATATATTTTAGTTTGACCAATTGTTAATAGAGGTCAGCAAAATATATTTGTTTCGAATGTTTTATCATTTTGACAGATGGCACTGTTAATATTCTAACGTATGATTTTGAAACAAACATTTAATTTTTATGTTTCGCGACCATATATAGAAAAAATTTGTATTTAATCTGAAATTTGCATTGAAAAACAATTTATGCCCAATACTATTTTTTCGAATAAATTAATGATCAAACTAATTTTAACTTAGTTAGTAACAGTTATTAATAGATGGCGAAACACAATACAATAAAATTTTATTTTAATTAAAATATTTAATTTGAAGTTTCTCAATTGTTGAAGAACATACTTATAAATAATTGTAGATAATTAGCCATTTAGTGTGCCATTTAAGAATAAATATTAGGCACAGTAGAACATTTTATCCGACAACTGTTAAAAGCTTGTACAAACTAATAGTTATTAAATTTAGTTCGTCATTTAGTAGGAAAAAACGCGTGATGCACACAGTATCAGTAACTTTGAAATTTTTTTACTAGGAACAATAATTTCATTTAACTAAAATGTCACCGACCAAATGGCACAGTGGTTAAATCTTTGGCGTTTGGATCGAAAGGGGTTCAAATCCCGATAAGGGCAGGATGCAAAAGGGATTTTTCATCATCTGATTACGATCGGTGATGGAAATGAACACAACTGTGGCCCCCTGTTGGAGTGCACAAATAACACCCATATTCCATGCCAGTAATAGGAAGACATGGAGCTATGTGCAGATGGTTTTACGTAAATCAGACCGGCCTATAGCCGTACGTCTTCGATTTGGCAAGCAATAGGACATCAAAAGTGAACTGCGAAAGAGTAAGGAGTGCTTAGGCCCCAGAACAGATTGCATAGAATAAAAACAAAAAAAAATGTCCTGAAAAAGAAGTTCAAAATCTATTCGATCACTAATGCTTTGAATTATAAGTAATTACCGACATTGTAGACGTGTTTTGATGTTATGAACGAGGTGTGGGCATTACCGACGAGTTGTTGACGTTATCGATGAGTACATCATGCAGATGCTCAACGCCGTCTCCAAACCAACAAAACTATTGACGCTTTCAAAGTCAAAGTTTCTGTCGATTGATCTACAAAGCATTTACCGCTTCCAGGGATGATCTGATGATTTTCTTCGCCTGATTTTTACAATGGTCAACTGCTTCTGTGTCATCGCTGCAAAATTTGTACGTGTAACATCAAAGAAAATATTGAGTCCGTCTTTGGCTTATTGGAACAATCTCGATCCAGGCATGATTCCTCTTCAAATTGCAGCTCTCATTCAAGTGATGATCCGATTGTTCTCTCTCTCATCAATCTACAATCAACAAACAATTCTCTTGACACAAAACATCCTTAAGGTCATTGATAAGTTGCCAACGAATTTGCTTCGTCCGTCTGATTCGGCAAGCTAATTATTTATCACCGAAACGCTGGAAAATCTTGACATCACATGCGAATTCACAATTTCACGCGATAATGTGAGTGCAATGTGTAAGAAAAACCACCCGCTGGATGATGACGTGCAGGCTATGTGAAACAATGTGACTTGAAGTTTTGATGAATGATAACCAACAACATTTTGAAAAAGCGGTATGAGCTGAAAGCTGATGGGTGTAAATGCCATCACCCCCATCCACTTGTCATCTATTAATACAAGGCCACTTAACCAGTCATGAACTCACCGCTTGAGGAAATTCAACAGCGAATCATGGACAAGGTCATGAGATTCCAAAGCAATGAGTACTTTTTCTACGCACTCTCAATGTTCGAGTATCATCGTATCACTTATAATATTAACGCTCGCGACAAACAGTTTCAGCATTATAATGAGATAGTGGAAGACGTTTATATCTCCTCAAGAATAGGCAAGGCACGACAGCATATTGAATTTCTGCTATGAGCGAGCTGATTTCGCAGATCAGATGCTTGGAACCACTTCATTATTTCATTATATTCAGTTGCAATATCCTTCACGTGTAAGACCCTATTAGCACATTGTTGGTTGCCGATTGAGATATCCGTGGTCATCACGAGCCGTCATTTTGTGATTCAATTCGAGGAGGTCCATCAATGGTGGCGCAATAAACTCTAGAATCGAGGCTCGCTTCAGAAATGCAAGTTCATGTCTAAGGTGTTAATGACGTTATCACACCACGACGTGTCACACAAACGGATCCGTCAAATGTTGTTTCAACTTCCCACGTATTTCCAGCGAACGGACTCACATTATCACAAACACTTCCGACGAGTTCATATAAATAATTTATTTTGTGTGTTGAACAAGTAAACTTTTACAAGTACGTGGTAGTAATCATTTAATACAATATTAACACTAATAAAAATAATTTACAATTATTACATGCAGGAAGTAAATAAATCCAATGTCGCCGTAATTTATTGAAGTTTAAATTTAGCCAAAAAATGCATTTTAAAATATAAACTAAAATAGATCAGTCGTATATTAAAATTTGTACATTGCAAGTAATCTATAATTTTATGTTGCGTATTAAATCAACAAACTATTACAAGCACGAAGTAAATATAATTGTTCTTTTTCGAAAAACTTTGTAAAGTAATAGCATATAAGAAGAATAAAAGTAATAATGTCTTACTTTATCATTTTTTACAATATTTACACAAATAAAATCAGATTATAAATATTACATGCAGGAAGTAAATCTTTTCAATATGTATTACAGCATAAATTAAAATACACAATACATATATTTGATAACTCAATTTAAATGAATCTGACGATATACTTTAAAATCCTGCAAATTGGTTTGAACCTTAATATTTATTTTGCGTATTAAACAAATAAATAATTACAAGCAGGAAGTGAATATTAATTTTCATGTATGTTTTACAATTTAATTTAATATTCAAAATTAATTGATTTGATAGTAAAATCTATAATTTAATTTACAATTAAAAATTAATTGATTTGATAGTAAAGTACAAAATGCATATATTTGATAACTCAATTTACATTGGTTGTGATCTTAATATTTATTTTGCGTACTAAACAAATAAAGTATTACAAGCAGGAAGTGAATATTAATTTTCAAATTCCAAATTTTGTGAAAAATCACATTTAGGAACAACATATCTAAAATAATTTGATCAATTCATTTAATTAAAACATTTACACAAATAAAAATACATTACAATTATTACATGCAGGAAGTAAATTCTTCCAAAATAACTGTAGCATATGTATAACAATTTAATTTAAAATTCAAAATTAAACGATTTGGTTGTAAAATCTATACGAATCAGTAGAATAATGTAAAACTATGTATACATAGCATGTATGTAATCTCAATATTTATTTTGCATATTAAGGCTGTGTCCGAATTGTGTCAAAAATATTTTTTAGTATAAATATTTGACAACAACTTTAAAAATTTTCCCCTTGAAGATTTTTTTTTACAATTTGTTGCCCGAATACTGTCATAATATTTTTGATAAAATTTCCCCTTCAGTCAACGGCGATAGAAGTACATTTAATTTTGTAATAAATATTAAATAAAATGAAAGAAATAATTTAATATATTTCCATTGGCTTTATATACAAAAGCAAAATTTAAATACGCTTAATTTAATTATAACGAATAATCGGCGTTTACCTTATACTACAGGGATACTAGAGCTACAGGGTTGTTGGTGCGGTGATGAACATATCAAGGAAAATAAACGATATCGTTCATAAATTATTGAATTTTACGAACGAAAAAATAATGTAATTCGTCTGCCACCCGCAAATGATTTGAAAGCAATATCCCTAAAATTTGCAAAACGTGCTAGATCACCCGTTTTTAATCGTGCTGTTGGATCCATTGATGGCACACATATTAAATTATTTTGCCCCACACAGTTGCATGACCAATACATAAATAGGAAGTTGGATTACTCAATCCAATGACAAGCAATTTGCGATGCAAATTTTCGGTTATTATATGTTTTTATCGGGTATCCAGGCTCGGTGAATGACACTCAAATACTGTATAATAGCGCCCTCTTTCAAAAAAAACTTTATCCTCCTCACTCTTGGATTTTGTAAGCTGGTGATAGTGAATATCCTTGTCGTACACCACCAATCACCATTATAACTCCGTTTAAATACACAGGCTCTTTAAGTTATTGCGAAAAAAAATTAATGAAAATCACGCAAAAGCTAGAAGTGCTTTAGAGTGTGCATTTAGGCATGTGAAAACTAGAAGGAGAAGCATATTTAACAAACAACTTGAATTAAAAATTGAAAATTGTGTAAAGACTGTGGGAGCATGTTGCGTTTTTCACAATATATGTATTGCGTTGAAGGAAAATGTAACAATAGATTGGTTGACAATGGATGATAACCCACCAAATAATGTAAATACAAGCCAAGTAACTGACCAGGATGCTATTTCTTATAGGCGAAGAATGGCTGAAAATTTAAACTTATAAATGAAAAAATTATTTATAATTTATAGAAATTTATAATGAAATAAAAATATGAATTTAATTAATAAAACGAAATGTGTTATTTAATATTAATTCTATTGAAAATTTTTATTTTATTATAATACAAAAACAAATAATAAATATATATCCCTGATATATATATAGTAAAGCACATATACACAAGTATATACAAATATATACATGCATATTATATACTATTACATACCTATACTCAATTAATAATAGCTAATAACATCAGAAATCACGGCCAGTACATTTACTCATCAGGTGATTTCGAAGATGATGGCAAGTTAAATGCAAAGTTTTCTGTTTTAGAAATTTCTTTCAGAAAATTGAAAAAGGATTTACTTTTTTTTCAATCGTTTCGTTTGTTTTTTGAACAAATCTGTCACCGATTTTTTTTTTTGTGAAGTATTTTTTGGTTCATTTTCTGGTCGTTGATTTAACTTATTTTCTTTCTGTGTTTCGTTATTACTTTGAACCTCACTTATTATACAAATATCTCCAACTGTGTTCTCCGCTTCTACATTATTAACCGAGCAACCCGCAATGCAGCTTATAAGTATCGGTGAGTTAACGCTATGTTGTGTTTCTACAAAAGTGTGGATCAAGTTGAACCATTTCCATGTATCAGGTCTATCCACACCATCCTTCGTCGATACACCTGTTGATGGTGTCAGTAATTCCTTATAAAAATTAAAAAAAGTTACAATTATTATATAGATATATATAATAAATAAACATAAAATATATAATACTAACTTAATATTTTTTGAACAAATATAACCACTTCAAGCGGAGCTGATCGATGTGGAAATCATCCAAACCCCCCGTATTTTGCAACGCACTAGAAAAAAAAATAAATAAATATATTTAAATAAATTTTGTAAAATGCCTATTCAACAGAAAACAAATTACAATACAATAATTAATAATTTATTTATGAAAATGACATATTTCATTACTCCATAGATATACTCGATGCGACCGAAGTGACAAAAATAAAAGCATATGATTTCTACATACCTACTACTGTAATTACTAATTATGCTCGATGCGATTATCGAATACTCAGTAAGCTATATGGGAAACAACGTGTTACATTTGAAAATGTCGCAGTCATGTGAAGTATATGTCGGACCTACCTCACTATTTAAGGACTTTAATTATCATATACAAATAAATACAGAAACTAATTCTAAAAAGTACTTACAGCCAAACATCATTCCGTTTGTAAAATTTTTGTTTGAACAGATTGGAATGTTCATTCCTTGCTCGTATTAAGCTAGCAAATTGATCATCATTCACTAAAAAAGAAACATATGTTTTGTATATAGCTAAATATTTTATTGATATAAATATTTAAAATATACTAATAAGTATGCCACAATATTTAATAAACCACTTACTTCTTTTGTATTTGCTTGATGAAGCGGCCATTATTGTCAACAACGCGTTCTTTATTTTCAATTAGCACACAAATTTATTTTGTTTTTAAACAAACCTGTTGAAAATATTCGAGGGAATAGACAGAATAAAAAATTTTTATCGGAAACGTCAAAAATTACTATGCTCAAAGACTGTGATAATTCGGGTGCGTTCGGCATTTTCACAATATTTGTACTAAAAAATATTTTATACACAATTCGAACACAGTGTAAGTCAATCAATTATAACGAGCAAGAAGTGATTATTAATCTCACAATAATTTGTGAAAAACAATTAGCTATAGATTAATTTATTAACTGATATAATAAAAAATAGTAATGCTAATGAAGATGACCCGAAAGGTTAAAATATTGGTAAGGTACAACGTTAATTAATGTTTTAATGAAATAAAATTTAATAGTCTATAAAGAAACAAGCAAGAAGTGATTATTTATATTCATTTTTGCAAAATTTTGTAAAACAATCACATTTAAGAAGAATATATTAAACAATATCTTGCTTTAAGATTTATTACAATATTTACACAAATAAAACAAGATTACAATTATTACATGCAGGAAGTAGATCTTTCACTTGTCACAGCCAATATGTATTATTGTATAAAATAAAAAACAAAATGCATAAACATATTTGACAACTCAATTTACATTGACTGTAATCTTAATATATATTCTGCGTACTAAACAAATAAACTATTACAAGCAGGAAGTGAATATTAATTTACAAATATCAAATTTTTTTAAAAATCACATTTAAGAGGAACACATCTAAAATAATTTGATCAATTCATTTAATTTAAATATTTACACAAATAAAAATACATTACAATTATTACATGCAGGAAGAAAATCTATCCAAAATAACTGTAACATATGTATAACAATTTAATTTAAAATTCAAAATTAATTGATTCGGTAGTTAAATCTATATGAATCCTTTGTATAATTTAAAACTACGTAAATAGCATGTAATTTGAATATTTATTTTGCATATTAAATCAACAATTTATTATAACAAGTTCCTTTCGTAAAATTTTGCGAAATAATCAAAAGAATAAATGTAACAACGTTCTACTTTATCATTTTATATAATATTTACACAAATAAAATAATATTATAATTATTACATGCAGGAAGTCGATCTTTCATTGCCACAGTCAATAAGTATTACAGTATGAATTGACTTACAAAATGCATATATTTGATAAATAAATTTAAATAAATCTGACGGTATACTTTAAAATCATGCACATTTGTTGTAATCTTAATATTTATTTTGCGTATTAAACAAATAAATTATTACAAGCAGGAAATGAATATTAATTTTCATATATCCAAGTTTTGTGCCAAAAATCACATTTAAGAATATATTTGAAATAATTTAATCAATTGATTTAATTAAAATATTTACACAAAACAAAAACAGATTAGAACTATTACATGCGGGAAGTAAATTGTTCCAAAATAACTGTAATATATGTAATCCAATTTAATTTAAAATTAATTGATTTGTTCGTAAAATCTCTATGAATCATTAGTATAATGTAAAACTACGTACATAACATGTAATCTCAATATTTATTTTACATATTAAATCAACAAATTATTACAAGCAAGAAGTGATGATTTATGTACATTTTCGCAAAATTTTGTAAAATAATCACATTCAGGAAGAATAAAAGTCACAAAGTCATTATTTATTACAATATTTAAATAAATCAAATAAGATCACAAATATTACATACAGGAAGTAGATCTTTCATTTGTCACAGTCAATATGTATTACAATATAAAATAAGGTACAAAATGCATATATTTGATGACTAAATTTAAATAAATTTGACGATATATGTACTTACTTTAAAACCTTGCACATTGATTTTGATCTTAATACATATTTTGCTTATTAAACAAATAAATTATTACAAGCAGGAAGTGAATAATAATTTTCATATACTAAAATTCTGTGAAAAAATCACATTTAAGGAGAACACATCTAAAATAATTTAGTCAATTGATTTAATTAATTTATTTACAAAAATAAAACAAGATTACGATTCTTACATGCAGGAAGTAGATCTCTTATTTGTCACAGTCAATTTGTATTACAATATAAAATAAGGCATAAAATGCACATATTTGATAACTAAATTTAAATAAATCTGACGATATACTTGCTTCAAAATCCTGCACATTAGTTTTAAACTTAATATTTATTTTACGTATTAAACAAATAAATTAATTGAAGCAGGAAGTAAATATTAATTATTATATATCATATTATGTGATATAATCACATTCCTGAAGAACTTATCTAAAATAATTTAATCAATTCATTTAATTAAAATATTACACAATTAAAAATAGTTAACAATTATTACAAGCGGGAAGTAAATCCTTCCGTACTATATGTTATAAATTAATTCAAAACTAATTTATTTGAAAGTTATATCTATATTAATCATAAGTATAATTTAAAAATCCGTCCATAGCATGTAATCTCAATATTTATTTTGCATATTAAATCAACAAATTATTACAATCAAGAAGTAATTATTAATTTTCATTTTCGCAAAATTTTGTAAAATATCACATTCAAGAAGAATAAATGTAATAAAGTTCTACTTTATAGTTTATTACAATATTTACACAAATAAAATCAGATTACAATTATTACATGCAGGAAGTAAATCTTTCATTTGTCAAAGTCAATATGTATTACAGTAAAAATTAAAGAACAAAATTCATATATTTGGTAACTAAATTTAAATAAATCTGACGGTATACGGTAAAATCCTGCACATTGGTCGTAGTCTTAATATTTCGTTTGCGTATTAGACAAATAAATTATTACAAGCAGAAAGTGAATATTAAAATTTTCAAATATTATAATTTTGTGAAAAAGTCATGTTAAAAAGAACATACCTAAAATAATTTTATCAATTGATTTAATTAAATGTTTTTCACAAATAAATCTAGTGTACAATTTTTACATGCGGGAACTAAATCCTTTCAAAATAACTGTAAAAGAACTGGAACATATTATGTTTTAATTTAATTTAAAATTCATGATAAATTGATTTAATATTTAAATCTATTTGAATCATAAGTATAATTTAAAACTACGTGCACAGCATATAATCACAATATTTATTTCGCTTATGAAATCAACAAAGTATTACAAGCAAGAAGTGATTATTAATGTAACAAAGTCTTACTATATCATTTATTACAATATTTATACAAATAAAACAAGATTAAAATTATTACATGCAGGAAGTAGATCTATCATTTGCCACAGTCAATATGTGTTACAGTATAAATTATAATACAAAATGCATATATTTGATAAATAAATTTAAATGAATCTGACGGTGTACTTTTTAATCCTGCACATTGTTTGTAATCTTAATATTTATTTTGCGTATTAAAGAAATAAATTATTACAAGCAGGAAGTGAATATTAATTTTCATATATAAAAATTTATTGAGAAAAAACAATTTAAGAAGAACACATCTAAAATAATTTAATCAATTCATTTAATTAAAATATTTACATAAATAAAACCAGATTACAATAATTACATGCAGGAAGTAAATCTTTCCAAATAAACTGTAATATTATGTTTAACAATTTAATTTAAAATTCAAAATTAATTTATTTGATAGTTAAATCTATATGAACATAATTTTAATGTTCATTGCATGTAATTTCAATATTTATTCTGTTTAGTAAATCAACAAGTTGTTACAAGCAGGAAGTGTTTATTAATGTTCCTTTTCGCAAAATTTTGTAAAATAATCACATTCAAGAAGAATAAATGGAACAAAGTTTTACTCTATTATTTATTACAATATTTACACAAGTAAAATCACATTATAATTATTACATGCAGGAAGTAGATCTTTCATCTTAGGCATTTCTAGCTTTGGTTGAAAATAGGAACAAATCAAGGAAACTTCAAACTATGCAAAATGTATCAAATAACTTATGCAGAATATATGAGAACGATGGAAACAATGTATTTGCGCAAATATTCATAATATTTATGTACGCTACAACAAGAAACTGTATTACATAATATTTGTATTAAACATACAGCACAGTGTATCTACAAAATAGCAACAACCAAAAAATGTATAACGGAAAAAATTGCGAAAGAATAACATACCATATTATTACACACTAGGAAAACCTCATATGTCATTAACATTCATGTCATTTTTTTCAGTATAGTTATTTTTTTCTAGATTATACATAACTTTTTTTTATATATGGAAGTATGTTGTTGGAAAGTTTTATATATATAGTTTTCTGCATAAATAACAAAAAAAAAACTTTGAGTCGAATTGGTGTAGAAAGGATTCAAGTAAAAAGAGGCGATTTGATGATTTTGGTGTGCTTGGCGTTGTTGCTGCTACAAAAGGATACATATTTCTCATTTTTCGGATTTATTGAACTTAAGTAGATATGTTGCAATAAAGCAAACTGGTATACAAACAAAAATTTATAATATCATCATAATATTTGGATGCTGCGAGTGATGTCGAAAACGATTTTTTTTATAAGTTTTAATAAACCTTCGATACTTTGTGTTATTGAAGCAATTTTGCTAAATAATGTGTACTATTCGTTGCAGAGCCCTTCATCAAAATTCAACGTACTCGTATAATGTAATGATAATATTATTGGTATGGAAATGGTTAGCATAATATGTTGTGTTATGAAAATCCACGCACTCCACGCAAATTACACATCAAAAAATATAACGTACTCCATCTGGCCGTAATCTACATACATTTATTGTTTAAAATTTTATTTACATACATGCTGGTTATGCTCGAATGATGATACATTTTTTTTGCTGGTATTATATCGATGTATAATACTCGTTTCAATAGCTTTTCGAATTACATCCAATATTGGAAAAAAAAAATCTCGACATTTTTTTATGAATATTCAAATTTAATTTTATTTTTTTTATTATGCTTTTTTGGTCTCTTCTGGTTATGATTGTTATAACTTAATAAAATTCGATTTGGCCAAAGGATAATAAAATAAAACCGAGCAAACTACCAATAAATATGTATATAATAAAATGAACATGTATAGGTGTATGTGAATGTGAATAAGAAATAAAAGTTCAAAGTTGTAAAGCAATTGAAAACCATAACCACATAAAAATTCGTATATGTGAAGAAAAGAATAATTTTATGGTCGGTTGGTTGGTTGGCTAGAGTTGTTTGCTTGGTCTGTCGCATAAGGAGACAAGATGATGATACTTATGTCTGGTATGAAAAAGATACATTGTTTGGTACTCCATATGTTGGTATGAAATCGATAAAATTTGAAATATTGCTTCCCGTTTTTTTTATCCATATACGTATTATGTGGAAGTTTAATGCAGACATCATTCTACTATTGGGCCGGACATATTTGAACTGAGATTGACTTTAAATAGGACATACATAAAATTCAGATTTATAGAGCGGAAATTTGAACTTTTAGAGTCTGTTAAAAAAGCATAGAAATTATCAAAATGTTGGTGACTAAATCTTTTAGGATGTAATGATTCTATGTATAGCATTTTCTAGATTAGACAAAATAAAATTTAGAAAATAATGAATTCTTATTTCTTCGTAGAAATGTTCTTCATTAAATTAAAATATTTTTCAATCATTAAATAAATATCTACAAATTTTCAAGAAATCTTAAACTTTTTATGAATTTTCAATTGTAAATTCTTTGATCTTTACAATTTATAATTAAAATTAATTTACGAAGAAATCATATAAATTTGTATATAAGTTTTAAGAATTAATCAATCAAAAATTCACTGAACTTTCGTTTTCAATTAGTCTTTTGTAATTTACAGAATTCCATTTAAATTATGCCTCTTTCAGTGATAAAGTACAAGTTAAGAAATATAGCTATTTTCAAAATTAGGCCTCCGCACTCAACATAAATAAACCCGACAACTAGAGCAAACACGTCCCAAATAATAACATATTTTTTTTTGCTCCACTCACTTTTGATAAGGCATTGAAATTTTTCTGTTTAAAGCTAGCAAGAAATTCACTGTATAGAACACTAAAAATTATCAAATGGCATATAAAAAATTCAAGGTTCATTTTGCCATAATAGGAAAGTTCTATTGAATTTTTTTTGTTCCACTCGTTCTACATTAAGTTTTAATTTCTTTAATTTAAAGCTGGGTTCTTCTACAAAGATCAAAAACCGAAATTAGAATACACGACAAAATCAATTGGCATACAATATCATTAAAGGGAGATTAAATACCCAATTGGAACATTTTGGGCTTCATACGTTGTTGATAAAACTTTGGGCTTCACGATTTATCATATTAA
Organism: Nephrotoma flavescens; assembly: GCA_932526605.1. NCBI lineage: Eukaryota > Metazoa > Arthropoda > Insecta > Diptera > Tipulidae > Nephrotoma > Nephrotoma flavescens. The sequence goes on along the minus strand of OW052221.1, from coordinate 272,080,595 downwards.
ATCGTGAAGCCCAAAGTTCCAAAGAGTATGTTTAATGATTATTATTTAAAAAAAATAATATTATTCCAATGTATTTTTTTTTATTTAATTTACTTTTTCCTGTTTTGAGTAAAATTTATTTTCTGTTTACTCTCGACTACCAAAAAAACGAAAGTGTTCATTTTCACGGTAAACTTTTCTCTTACATTTAATTTCAAAAATTTCAACATCGTAACAGAATAAAGGAAAGTTTCTGTTTTGGTTCGGTTTTCGAAATGGGTTTTGCTAGCTTTAAATAAAACAACCTGAAACTTGATCAAAGACGAAAGAGCCTAAACTTTTTTGAAGGGAGCTTTAAATTTTTGTGTATCAATTAATGTTATTTTTCGTTCTAATTTTGGTTTTCCTATTATCAATTTGGTTTCCAATACCTAGCATTTAATCAAATGACCTAAAGCTTTTAGCCAAGAACGAGTGGAGGTCAACATTGACAGTGGGACATTTAATTAAAACATAATAAACCTTTACTAATTTATATGTAAATACTTATTGTTTTTGAAATTTGGACAAGCTGTTGTCATTAATTGAAATAACGTAAAGGTGGTTCAGGATCGAGTGGAACCAAATAAATTACATGGGTCTTTTGATAAGGCTGTTACGGCCGCTGGTCGTACCAGGGATTCTATTATATATTTTCGGAATTCAAATAATGAGAGCACTGACCTCCACTGTGTTAGCTAAGTCTGTAAGCAACTTCAGTAAGTACGGAAAAAAAAAAAATTTAATCCGAAACCGAAAATTTTGTATTGTTGTTGTCGCGCTGAATATTTTTGTGCTGAACCAAAAATGGTATAAATAGAGACCGGGTCAAGCAGATAGGAGGAGAAAAAGAAAGAAAAAAAAAATATATAATAAAATTTTGATCGATCGCGAGTTAATTAAAAATTATTATTTTTTTTGTGGAAAGTATGTATAAATAAAAATAAAAAAATTAGTGATAATCGTTAAAGTTAAAGTTAAAAAGAAAAAAAAATTTTATAATAATAATCTAAGATTTTTATAATAATAATCTAAGTTAAAATGGATTGTATAAAAATTAGCGAAAAAAGCGCATAAAGTAAAATGGTTGTCTTGTCCATTTATACAAATTACAAATTATGTGTCATAAGTATTGTAATATTTTATTGTGAACCATAAAGTTAAATAAAATTGCAAAATATATATATAGATATTCGGACTATACAATAAATATTATATTCCATTTTAAGTGAATAAACAAAATGTTACAATATCTTTTAATGTAAAAAAAAAAATAAATTTGGTTCTATTTGGATTATGAGTCGAAATTTTTTTCTTGTGAGTTATATGGTCGTTATTTTGCTCCACCTGTCAGAAGTAAAGTGGCTTGAACTGTAAGTGAGTGAACCGTAATAAATTTATACATAAAATTAATATAAAATTTTAATGTTAAAAATCTAATTAACAACTAAAATAATTAAGTTCTAAGATAAAATAAATAAAAGTAAACTAAACTACTATGCTACTTTAAAAATAACTAAATACTAAGTTAATAAATGTATGTAGTGATATGACATGCATATATTGATATAATGGTGTATAAAATGTGATGCCGCATCTCGCAAAACTAAGTTGAAGTGAAACCTAAATTTTGAACTCCATATGAAACAAGTGACCGTAATTGTGACACAAATTAGTGCTAGATAAACTATTGTGAACCGTGAAGCTAGAGTATACAGTGTTGTATAAACGTCCAATGTATGAAACATATTGGTACAATACGCATAAATCAACCCAAATGGCGTAGGCAGTGATACCGCTGATTTTATATGTAAGTTATTTTCGTTTTACACACTATCCCGTTCCAGAATACAAAACAATTTACTACTCTATACGATCGTCATATCCTTGAGCACGGTGAATTTGGAATCCTATCGAACGTGCACGTAATTTTCTACAACCATTTAATGTTTAAAAGCAGAAAACAAATATCGGTCCAATTCAAGTCTACGTCATCTCTACGTATACAATCAATGTTATTATTCGGTTACGAATCGACGTAAGAAGCGTATTGGAGAAAACCAAAATTCAAACGTTCATGGTTATTCGTCATCATACAAATTTTATTAATGTAAACCATCAAGGTAGTACATATTATGAAGCTGCGTTGTACCACCTGTATTATAAACTACCGATGATTAGATACTACCCAAATGCATGCCTTAGGTTTAATTTATTAATCATTTTTAATCGCTCGGTCCAAATTTAATTTGCATAGTATTAGTGTATTTCCATATCAGTTCATAATTCTTAATTTAAATTAATTTTTACAATTAGCAATTTTTTTTTGTTTAATTTCTTTTAGGTTAAGTACATAGTTATAGTTCGGTCCGAGTGTTTTTTTTTCTTCTCAAACTTATCAATCATAAATTTATAATTAATTTAATATTTATATGGATTATTGTATTGACAAACGTTTTTACCAATTTCACATGAGTCTAATTAAAATGGATTGTTAATTAATTTTATCTTGTTGCATGGGGATGAGATCCGGCTGATTTGTTTTAGACGAAGAGTAGTCTGTATGTGTTTCTCCCGTTTTCCTTCTTTACATCTTAATATCGGTCTAGCAAGATCTATTCCTAAGCGCTATCAACACCCACGCCAATCCGACGAGCATAAGCTGGAGCTATAGACCGTGATAGTAGCAGGTTAGATAATTAATTTTCTTTAATGAGAAGGTTCAAATCTGGATTTGGAATTTATTCTAGATTTAATTCTTAGAACCATGTGGTTTGGATTCCGTATTATTAAAAATTTTACCATATGATACAAGGTCATCACCGAAACCGAAACCACGCTCTCGTTACAGTGGCGCCCAAGCTCGGCTTTTAAAATGGCTCTAATTTATTTACAAATATTTTTTATAATTTCATTAATAAAATTACCGGTAATAATTTTCAAAATGGCTTTTCTATAATTTTTTTTAGGTTTTCGTTAAACTGCCAGTTAAATTTGTAATCAGCTGTAATCTTAAATTCATTTAATGGACTCGGTTGTTGTTTTATTTTTCTTGGTAAAATTAGGTTTGATTAATTGAATCAGGCCGCATTAATTCGATGCAATGATGCATCTAGATCTAGTGTTTGCAAACTATGATTCAATTAACCAATTCCTTAATAAATTAAACTAAATTACGAATTAAATAATTTTCATATTCTTTATTTTCGCGTTATATTCCACTTTCGTTTTGAAGTGTTGACTTTAATGTTAGATTAAATAAATAAAGTTTGACCTAAAGGATACACTATACCTTTCCGTCGCAGAAGTATTCTAATATTTTTTTTATTATTGACGCATCTGTTAGCTAACTGGAAGGGGTTTTTTTTTTTTTTTTTTTTATTTTTCCATCGCAGACTGGCTCTTGATTCCGGAATGGATCGGTCGGGTCTCATCTATATACATGCAACAAGGCTTTTGAGAATAATTGCTTTAATTTTGAAATTGGTTGAAGGTTCAATATTTATTTAATTTTTTTTATATAAAGATTTTTTTTTGTTGTTATTTAAAATTATTTTAGTATTACAAAATACAAATATTAGTTTTTTTGTTTAGGAATTAGCAATAAGAATAATTTGGTTTTCTTTTTAAATTTTATAAATTTAAAAACATCTACTTTCATTCGATAAGCAAGTTGCTTAATTAAAAAAAAAAAAAAAAAATTATTTCGGGTTTCATAATCACTATTTTTTTTTGTTGCTTTGGTGTTTGAAATGAACCGCTGGTGCGAAATTGGACTTTGCAGTTGAAGCAAGTCAATAGTAATCAAATTTTCTTAATATTATTATATTTTTTTTATTTTAATTATTATATATAATTTTTGGTTTTGGGATTAAATAATTTCCTCTTCTATTTTCTATATATACAGAATTTTCGGTTTCCAACGTATTTGTATAGAGTAATTGTAAAGTAAGTTTATAATGGCTTATTTTAAAATAAATCCAAAAGATCTATCTTCCGATGAATTATCGATTGAATTTGAAATTCGACAATTGACTGGTACTTTAGACGTTGCCACCCAACTGTTAGAAGAAGCTCTAAGTAAAGAATCGTCTGATTTTAATCTTAGACCGTCACAACCGCATTTGAAAGCTTTGAGGCATCCTCACAAGGAGGTTACAGTTTGTGCATTGGAAATCCAAAGTCTCCAAATTAAGTTGCTAAATTGTATTCAAAATCCAAACTTTAATTCGGTAGAATTCTTGTCTTTGATTTCTAAAATAATCCACTTGAAAGGACGTGGTGAACGAATATTGGTCCTTGATCTCGTAAGATTGCCAGCCACCAAACTCGTAAAAGGTTGTGATACGCTCCTGGAAATAGGTCATCGTTTCAGCAAAGAAGAACAGGACTTGAAAGAAACTATTAATGATCTCAGCATTACACAAATAGATCCGAGTGATATTTTAGACTTAATATTAAGTGCGCCTCAGCCTGCGGAACTCAAAGAACCAGGCCTTATAGCGTTAAATTCGATTACTTTAGAGGACGATTTGGATGATATATCTCATATATCTGAATCAAATCTGAATGATCAGACAACTCAGCCTGTCATTACCGAAATTGTAAATGACTCTGAGGAAAATGTACCACAAAGAGCTTCGTTAGTATCACAGGTTCCGCAGAACCCTTCCTCATTTCCGAATTTGAATACCCCCTCAAACCACACTTTCCCACATACCCAACCTCCATTTTCTTTTCCTTATAATTACCCATACTTGCCACCTGGTTTAAATCCAATGTACCTATCCCAATTGCCTCCTGGAATACCGTTTTCACAAGCTACTCACGCCCCGACCGGTCCCGTTAATATAAACCCAAACTTAAATGTTGAGACAACATTACTAGGAAATTTTCAAAAATCCCAACGTCAAAGTTCTATCGTGGAGGGATTGACGTGTAATGAGACTAATCGAACCACCGCGCAATCCTTTAAGCCCCATAATTCCATCTTGTATCGTACACCAGTACATAAATGGGGAATATCTTTCGATGGGTCTGGTACTGGGTTAGCTATAGAGAAATTCCTGTATAGAGCCGAACATCTTGCCAACACAAATAATATCTCCTTAATGCAACTCCTTAATGATATGCCGTCTCTGTTAAAAGGCACGGCAGGAGAACATTATTGGCTTGTTCTTCAACGGAATCCCGGATGTAATTGGGATCAATTTAAAAAAGAGTTTACCCATCGGTTCCAAGACCGACGAACAGATGTGGACATCTTACGGTTAATTGACGCACGGAAACAAAAGCCAGGGGAATCGTTCACTGAATTTTACTACGTTATATTAAACTTAGCCCTTCCCTTAAAAGTTCCATTGACAGAATTTCAAATTCTGGAAATCTTGAAGAAGAACATGCGAGCCGGATTACAGGTTCATCTTGCGGGTAGAGCATTATCCACGATTTCAGAGCTCACCAGTGTGTGCATTGCCACCGAAGATATTTGGAAATCTGTGGGATTAATTCCCGAACAAGTGATTCAGCGAAATGCTCATTCTCCACGGATTCATGAAATGCAAAACTACCATACCGACGGGACGTGGTTCTATACACCCCCGTCTAATCCGATCACAGTCGGTAAACCACCATCTACGAATTGTTTACAACCCCCTATACAATCAAAACAAAATGATTCGTCATTCGAGAATTCACCTCAATTAGAAGCTTTCAGTCAAACTCCACCTAATTTAGCTAAATCACCTGCAGTGGTCCCAGCCAAACCTCTAATCTCTTTTTGTTGGAATTGCCGCAAGACTGGACATTTTTATACCGACTGCGACGTTGTACGTTCGCAAATATTTTGCTACGGTTGTGGTATGCTGAATGTACTAAAACCCCATTGTAATTTCTGTCAGCGTAAAACCGCTGCGTTAAACCGGACACTGGAGGCGAATACTCGGGAGTCGAATCGTTCTCCAATACGCATTCTCCAACGACCCCCAAATCAGAATTCACGACTGGCGTTCAATCCCCATCAGAAGTCAGATCAAAACTAAATATTAATAAAAGTACACAAAATTTAAAAGCTTCTTTCAAACCACGGACTAGACGCTCTATAAATTATTTTAAACAGAGACACCACATATATCGAAATATTTCGAAAACCACATTTTGTGACTCGATAGATTTCCTTTCTGACAATCGTCCGTATGCGGATGTTACATTAAACGGAACGAAAATACAGGGATTACTCGATAGTGGTGCCAATATTTCTGCGTTGGGTAAAAATTCCCTTCATTTTATTAAGGAGCACAATTTATTTTTACATACTATCCCTGCGGTAGTCCAAATCGCAAACGGCTCGCCTTTAAAAATTCACGGGTTCGTAAATACTCAGGTGGGTTATAACAATAAAATTATGAATATGGCTATTTTTGTGGTTCCCGACCTTCAGCAGACGCTGTATTTAGGATGTGATTTTTGGCGAAATTTTGGAATTCAGCCTTCTCTGATATCCTCCCTGTCTACCATACCTTCCACATTGGCTAATGCCATCGACACCCAAAATTCGGTTTCCTCTGATAGCAACCAACATGAGTTGTCTTTTGATCAGCGGGAAAGACTGCAGTCTATTTTGGAGCTGTTGCCTAGCTTCGAGCGGTTGGGACTTGGGCGAACTCATCTACTCCATCACACAATCGACGTTGGGGATGCCCAACCTATTAAACAACGTCATTACGCTGTGTCTCCTGCTATCCAGGAGCAAATGTATCAGGAGATAGACCGAATGATTGCTCTGGATGTTATTGAGGAGAGCCACAGTGGCTGGAGCTCCCCAATGGCGATCGTGAAACGACAGAGTGGAGGGGTGCGTCTTTGTCTTGATGCGCGGAAGCTCAACAGCGTAACAAAAAAAGACGCATTTCCTTTGCCGCTGATCGAAGGATTACTTAGCAGGTTGGATCGTACCCGTTATATTTCAAGTCTGGATTTAAAGGACGCCTTTTGGCAGATTCCTTTGGATCCTGACTCGAAAGAAAAAACTGCTTTTACCATTCCGGGACGACCCTTGTACCAATTTAAAGTAATGCCTTTTGGTCTTTGCAATGCGCCTCAGACCCTGTGTAGATTAATGACCAGCGTGATTCCTCACCATCTGCATAACCGGGTATTCGTTTATCTGGACGACCTCTTAGTAACATCCGAGGATTTGGATGAACATTTATCATTGCTCCAGGATGTCGCTGAAAGGCTAACAAAAGCTGGAGTAACGATAAATGTTCAGAAAAGCAAATTTCTTCTGAAGGAAATCGAATACCTAGGTTATGTAGTTGGTGAGCGAGGATTGAGACCTAATCCGTGCAGGGTCGAGGCCATTGTCAAATTCCCAACACCTAAAAACGCCAGACAAATACGACGGTTCCTTGGAGTCACGGGATGGTATAGGCGGTTTATTAACGGGTACTCCACCCTATCGGCTCCTCTCACTTCACTGCTAAAGAAAAACAAAAAGTTTGTTTGGTCTGATGAAGCGGATAATTCTTTTAAGGTTTTGAAAGAAGCTCTCGTGCAAGCGCCTGTTCTGGTTAATCCCGATTTTCTCTCGAGGTTTTATATTCAATGCGATGCGAGCTCTATGGGTATTGGAGCAGTGTTGTTTCAACGAGACCAAGAAGGAAATGATAGGCCTATTGCCTACATGTCGAAAAAATTAAATCCAGCCCAACGAAACTACTCCGTAACGGAACAGGAGTGTTTGGCTGCATTAGAGGCAATAAAGAAATTTCGATTGTATGTCGAAGGGTTGCCATTTACGGTCATAACGGACCATGCCAGCCTTAAGTGGCTTATGTCACTTAAGGATATCACCGGGAGACTGGCTCGATGGGCACTAAAGCTTCAAGGATTCAACTTTGAAATTGAATTTCGGAAAGGATCACAGAATGCCGTCCCGGACGCGTTATCCCGGCTCGAAATGGAATCCCTTGATATGTTGCCAAATATTCCCAACGATTCTCCTTTGCACGTTGATCTAAAGTCCCCTTCTTTTCTTGATCCTTCTTATTAACAATTAGCGTGTTCGCTTCAACAGACTAACAACACGTTTAATCTATTTTCCGTTCAAAATTTAATTTACATTCAACTTTACCCTAATACAAATAACCTACCAGATATTCCATCATACAAACTTTTAATTCCGGTTTCTCTCAGATTCGGTTTAATATCCTCGGCTCACTGTCCTCCGTCTTCCGCTCATCTAGGGATAAGCAAAACGAGAGAAATCATCCAGCGATACTATTACTGGCCCACAATCCATGACGATGTAGCGCAGTTTGTGAATGCTTGCGAAGAGTGCAAAGCAAACAAACCAGCAAATTACGTGTGCAAACCACCTCTTGGTTCACTACCTCTGACCTTCAGGCCTTTCCAGAGAGTTTACCTTGACTTTTTAGGACCTTACCCACTCACTAGGAAAGGAAATACGGGAATTTTGATTGCCTTGGATCATTTTTCCAAATTTGTTGTGACCAAAGCAGTCCGTCATGCAACGTCCATTGAAGTGTGTAAGTTCCTGGAAGAAGAGTTATTCTTGATGTTTGGGGTTCCTGAAGTTATCCTTACGGATAATGGCCGGCAATTCGAATCAGTTGTTCTCAAACATTTATGCAGCAAGTTTGGCGTCAGACATGTGTTCACTGCAAAATATTCGCCCCAGGCCAATGCCTCAGAGCGTGTCAACCGGACTTTGTTGGCATCCTTGCGAGCGTATCTTAAGACGGACCAGAGAGCCTGGGACATACACTTAGCCGCAATAACCCATGCTCTACGAAATTGTGTTCACGACTCCTCAAAATATTCACCACATTTTCTGGTTTATGGACAACATGCAATTTTGCATGGATCTCTATATTCCTTATTGCGGCAGGCTTCTCCGTATGGCGGAAACTGTATTCAGTCTAACGATAAACCAGATTTTCTTCATAAAATATATCGCGATGTACAACAAAATTTGAGAAACGCTCAGGAAAAAGCTAGTAAGACTTATAATATGAGAACACGAAATCCTGACATTTATGTAGGACAAACTGTCTATGTAAGGAATTTTAAACAAAGTAAGGCTTCAGATAAGTATGCGGCTAAGCTAGCTCCTAAATTCATCAAAGCTGTGGTTACTAACCTTGTAGGAAATGTCGCATGTGAGGTAATTAGTGAGGCTGGTACTAACCTAGGAGTATATCATTACAAGGATGTAAAAACCTGACTTAATCTTATCAACGTACACCTATACATAATTAGTAATTCTCAGGAATATAGTGCGGAATAATGTTGCCCGGCTTTGAGATCCATCAACAGGGGTGAGTCGTCCCCACGATTGTTACGGCCGCTGGTCGTACCAGGGATTCTATTATATATTTTCGGAATTCAAATAATGAGAGCACTGACCTCCACTGTGTTAGCTAAGTCTGTAAGCAACTTCAGTAAGTACGGAAAAAAAAAAATTTAATCCGAAACCGAAAATTTTGTATTGTTGTTGTCGCGCTGAATATTTTTGTGCTGAACCAAAAATGGTATAAATAGAGACCGGGTCAAGCAGATAGGAGGAGAAAAAGAAAGAAAAAAAAAATATATAATAAAATTTTGATCGATCGCGAGTTAATTAAAAATTATTATTTTTTTTGTGGAAAGTATGTATAAATAAAAATAAAAAAATTAGTGATAATCGTTAAAGTTAAAGTTAAAAAGAAAAAAAAATTTTATAATAATAATCTAAGATTTTTATAATAATAATCTAAGTTAAAATGGATTGTATAAAAATTAGCGAAAAAAGCGCATAAAGTAAAATGGTTGTCTTGTCCATTTATACAAATTACAAATTATGTGTCATAAGTATTGTAATATTTTATTGTGAACCATAAAGTTAAATAAAATTGCAAAATATATATATAGATATTCGGACTATACAATAAATATTATATTCCATTTTAAGTGAATAAACAAAATGTTACAATATCTTTTAATGTAAAAAAAAAAATAAATTTGGTTCTATTTGGATTATGAGTCGAAATTTTTTTCTTGTGAGTTATATGGTCGTTATTTTGCTCCACCTGTCAGAAGTAAAGTGGCTTGAACTGTAAGTGAGTGAACCGTAATAAATTTATACATAAAATTAATATAAAATTTTAATGTTAAAAATCTAATTAACAACTAAAATAATTAAGTTCTAAGATAAAATAAATAAAAGTAAACTAAACTACTATGCTACTTTAAAAATAACTAAATACTAAGTTAATAAATGTATGTAGTGATATGACATGCATATATTGATATAATGGTGTATAAAATGTGATGCCGCATCTCGCAAAACTAAGTTGAAGTGAAACCTAAATTTTGAACTCCATATGAAACAAGTGACCGTAATTGTGACACAAATTAGTGCTAGATAAACTATTGTGAACCGTGAAGCTAGAGTATACAGTGTTGTATAAACGTCCAATGTATGAAACATATTGGTACAATACGCATAAATCAACCCAAATGGCGTAGGCAGTGATACCGCTGATTTTATATGTAAGTTATTTTCGTTTTACACACTATCCCGTTCCAGAATACAAAACAATTTACTACTCTATACGATCGTCATATCCTTGAGCACGGTGAATTTGGAATCCTATCGAACGTGCACGTAATTTTCTACAACCATTTAATGTTTAAAAGCAGAAAACAAATATCGGTCCAATTCAAGTCTACGTCATCTCTACGTATACAATCAATGTTATTATTCGGTTACGAATCGACGTAAGAAGCGTATTGGAGAAAACCAAAATTCAAACGTTCATGGTTATTCGTCATCATACAAATTTTATTAATGTAAACCATCAAGGTAGTACATATTATGAAGCTGCGTTGTACCACCTGTATTATAAACTACCGATGATTAGATACTACCCAAATGCATGCCTTAGGTTTAATTTATTAATCATTTTTAATCGCTCGGTCCAAATTTAATTTGCATAGTATTAGTGTATTTCCATATCAGTTCATAATTCTTAATTTAAATTAATTTTTACAATTAGCAATTTTTTTTTGTTTAATTTCTTTTAGGTTAAGTACATAGTTATAGTTCGGTCCGAGTGTTTTTTTTTCTTCTCAAACTTATCAATCATAAATTTATAATTAATTTAATATTTATATGGATTATTGTATTGACAAACGTTTTTACCAATTTCACATGAGTCTAATTAAAATGGATTGTTAATTAATTTTATCTTGTTGCATGGGGATGAGATCCGGCTGATTTGTTTTAGACGAAGAGTAGTCTGTATGTGTTTCTCCCGTTTTCCTTCTTTACATCTTAATATCGGTCTAGCAAGATCTATTCCTAAGCGCTATCAACACCCACGCCAATCCGACGAGCATAAGCTGGAGCTATAGACCGTGATAGTAGCAGGTTAGATAATTAATTTTCTTTAATGAGAAGGTTCAAATCTGGATTTGGAATTTATTCTAGATTTAATTCTTAGAACCATGTGGTTTGGATTCCGTATTATTAAAAATTTTACCATATGATACAAGGTCATCACCGAAACCGAAACCACGCTCTCGTTACAAGGCCTTAATGAGCGTTAAATATTTGTTTGAAAATAAATCTTGTTTTGCGTGCTAATTTCGGTTTTGGTTCCGCTTCCTTTAAATTGGGAAACCTGACCAAAATGTTTTATTGGGCTATTAATCAGACCATAATAAATCATTGGTAATGAAGCGTCTTTTACATAATAAAATAAAGTACAGTAATCATCAGTAATCGCCGAAGAACAAGATGAAACTTTATATCTTAAGCTTTTCTCATTAATTGTGAGATCAAAATGATTCTTGGCTAACATCGATTGACCGGCTATCTCCAAATAGGAGGATTTTCTTTCTTAGGAAGTATTTTGAAAATTATACAGCATTCACGAGAAAAAAATTAAAATCAAAAAGAAAGTAAATTAAAATGCAAACCAAATTCGTTCAAACCATTTATTAAATGTTAGCCGGAAGGACCAGTTTTAATAAAAAAATCCCTTAATTACACAAAAATTCGGCATCTCGACAAGCGGATTGACTATTCCGAAAAAACTGCAAACTTAAACTAATTTTATTAATTAACAAATTTTGAACTTAAAGCTCATTTGAAACGTGATGTGAAGTCTATAATAATTTCCAAAATAAAGACCAGCTTCTTCGTGAAAGCCATATAATTAAAATCTTTAGATCGTTTTCGGTAGTACGGCCTTTATTTTGGTTTAATTTCGGTGAGCAACAACAATTATTTCAAATTGTAACTGTTCTGCGGTCCACTCAAAAGTAAGATAAGGTGCTTTAAAGTAGTATTTGAGTATTTGACACAAAAATTGTTCTAAACCGATATACTCGCAAATTTAATTTAGAAACTTTTTTTCATAGTCAAAGTTTAAAAGTTGCCACTTCTCCAAATGAATGATAAAAGCTTAAGTATGAATTTCGATTTAGATCAATCAATCTATCTGGGCTATACAGGTGTTGAATTCTTTTACCTACTTTTCAATATTATTGATAAAATCACAAAAACTCGTATGAAAGCTACCACTTCCGGTGAACCGATTTCGGCCAAAAATCACTGAAATCTCTTAACTTGTCGAAAAAGATTAAGTATCATGTAGAGGGGCCAATTGTTGTTTTTTTTTTTTTGAAAAACATTTTTTGTCAAATTTGTTGTTTCCGCTTGAATTTTGGAAAACGGATCTGCAGAATTCTTTAGTTCATAGTCATTTTTCTTGTAAAAAACATACTTTTAAAATATTTCCCAAAAAACGAAAAAGCTTCAACGGATGTTACCGATTTCGGCCAAAAATCACTAGGATAAGATCCCTCAATTTATGGAAAATGTTTTAGTTAGAATTTTTTCCCCGATGATCAACCCGTCTAGGCTGTACAAAAAACTGAAAAGCTCACCAATGTTTTCTAATTTATGATAAAACCTTTGGCTTGCAGTTTCATCCCGATTAATATACTCTTCTGCGCTGTACCGTGACCAAATTTTTGTTGCAAATTCGTTTTTTTGTCAAATACTTCATTTCTGCTTAAGTTTTGGAAAATCTGGGCCGATATTATGACAAAATTAATTCAGAATATTTCAGTTCATAATCGTTATTATTTAGATGATATACTTTACAAAATAATTGCTATAGTAAGGCAATTGCTTTCAAAAGTTTTGTAATTTTAAAATATGTTTGCCCAATTTTTTTCCAGCACTGTATATCCATCTTCAACATAACCATAAAGGTATTAGCAATCTTCATCCTCTATCTCCAAAATAAAGAAAGGAACAAGCTGGCTTCAGACCATGGCGAAATTGCGCCAATCTTATCATATTAAAACAAAACACATCTTTATTGAGCAGTCTAGTGAATGGGTTCACCACTGCACCTACTCAGATCTGGCAAAAGAAGTTGGTCTTAAAATTAATATCTGCGAAACCAAACGATGAGGATTAACACACCAATGAAATCGTATTACGTTGGTTATATGGTACAACAAAGCCTCAATAACATTGAACTTGTTACACAAAGTATGCAGAAAAACATTTGTCTTATGCCGAAAACTCCAAACCAACTATGTTTAATTCGAATGTGCGGGAATCAGTGTTGATATACGGTTGCGAAACCTGGAAGTGTACATACGATCAACAAAAGCTACAGGCATTTGTAAATAAATGCCTTAGGACATATACTGGGGTGCTTCTGGCCCAGATGTGGAGATGGGTTGTCTAAATTGAGGAAGTCGCAGAATTAAATTAAAAGTAGATCTCTGGAATGGAACCCACAAGAGAGAAGGAGTGTCATACGACCAGCTCTAACATGGAAACGAACGATGCTAGGAAAAGCGAAACAACTCGGAAAACTCACAAAGCTTGATGGTCCAGCCCAGTAGACTCCTTGTGCTCCTAAATTGAAGATAAAGGGAACTAATAATATTGCTTTGTGATTGTTTAGAATTATGAACTCGAGGAACTTGTACTTGCATGGTTATTATTTGTCTCAAAAATTTGTATGCTTTACGATTTTATTGCGTGGTAATGATGTTTAACACTGTAAAGGCTCTTTCAAAAGGGACCCTTAAAATTTGTTAGGTTATAGCAGCCATATTGTTAGATATTGTTAAATCTGTTGCGAATTGTTCAGTAGTGTATGGCGAATTACCATTGAAGGTTATCGGCCGACATATAACATTCACGAGCATGTGGCAAGTTCCTGCACTTTCTTTCTACCATTTAATCCTCAAAACATATTACCTATTTACAACAGATTTTTTATCGTATAAACGATTATAAAAATAACATATACATAAAAGGTTTGGGTCATATTTTTCAACGTGGAGAAAGAATGAACTCTATCGTGAAATAGTTTCAACTACAAAAAAACAATAGAATTTTGTAAATTGCTAAGAGAAATAATAATTTTCAATATTGTCTACATTCATTGTCGACGCCATTTTCTTAAATTTCTACATACATTATCTATCACTGAGAAAAAAACACCAGTAAAAATAAAAAAATATACATATAAAATCAAAAAAATATACATATATTTTTTAAGCTAAAAGTCTCGCTTTTAAAATCAAAAGGATAATCTTTTTATTTTAAAAAAAAAAAATTCCGCCAAATTTGTTTATAAAAATTAAAAAATTGGTTTTATTTTCAAAAAAAAATACTTTTCTTACTTTTATAAAAGAGTTTTCTTAAATTTTAAAGATTGTTTTTTAAAAATAAAAAACTATTGGCTAGTTTTAAAAGATTTATTTTAATTTTTAAATAATTAGTTTTTAATATATCTACCACAAAAAGTAGAAATTAACTCCTCCTCCCCAATTTTTAACCCTCTGGGTCGTTGTGTAAAAATACACACAACCCTTAAAAAATATAATGAGAACTTCCTCAAGTTCTTCTTGGCAGTTCGGTTTCGTAAATTGGTACTGATAAAATGTTGATCCGCTCATCAGGTTGCAACGACCGAAACCGAACTGCAAAAATTCAAACCTTCATTCGTTTAGTATAACACAAGAACATATAGATTTGGCGAATTATATTAAATATATAGACGAATTGAAAAATAAAACAACGGGATTTATGGCAAACCAATAAATATAAACATTTTCATAATTTCAAAAAAATTGTTTTAAAATTCTAGAACTCTTCTTTTGAAATAAATTATTCTGTTTAAATAAATAAACTTTTTAAATTTAAAAAGTATTTTATAAATCATTTTATAAAATATGTTATTAAAATAAAAAAACTATTTATTAGTTTGTAAAAATCTCATTTAATTTCAAAAAAATACTTTTTAAATTCAAAAAAATTTGTAACTTTTAGAAATTAAAAACTTCGGTTTTTAATTTTACAAACCAAAATTTTTCTCAGTGTACACGTGTAGGATATTAATTATTTACGCGGTGTAGACAATGCGGCACGAAAATACGCGTAGAAAATTCCGAAATACGCGTAAACAAACAACATTGATTTCAGACACTATTAGAGAATGCAAAATTTATTAGAGCATTTAGAGAAACGGGTCTACACCGGCGAATCTACATCCTGAGCTTCAACTTTTAACTTGAGAAAATAAGCACGTTTAAGCTATCTGAAACTGTTTACATTTCAAATAAATATAAAGTTTAACAAAATATTTTTGACTTTTTGTTGACCATCACAATTCTGTTACAAAGTTTCTAACATACATAGAATGTATATTGCAGATTAACGTTCACGTACATAATTATCATCGAAAATATATTTTAATGCTTTTTAGAAAAACTTTTTCCATTTATCGTTTTGCTTTTTTTTTACTTTTATATTTATTTCAAATAGAATCGAAAAACTTAAATTTCATTTTCCCTATTTTCATTTCTATTTATGTACGTTTACTTTACGTGTACATATAATATACGAGAGAAGACGACTAAAAAAATGCATAGCACAAAAAAAAATTTGCTGAAATTTTCCAACGACGAAGGAGAATAAAAAGTCCTCAAGCAATATAGAAAAATAAAGGATAGACTGAAAAATTTATGAGCGATTACAGTGTGCTATATGGAATTTTGGTATTCGTTATTGTTGCTGTTGAATGTTGACAACATGTTTCATAAAAAGGCATTACTTGCATACATAACTGAATATATATAAATATTACATATGTCATCATATATGTAGTAAAAGTTTTGTGTATAAATAAAAAGAATCGTTTAATTTCATGTGCAAATAAAACTTCGCAAATGTCAAATATATATTTCACATATTCATATGCCATATACGAGACACAAACAGAAATAATTATATTCTGGTTTGTAAAATGTGACGGAATATATGGCATTCTGTCAAATCGTAAAGAGGAATTTTCTTGTTACAAGTGATCGTATTTTAAAACTATAAGCGTGCCTCATTAGAATAATTACGTAAATTTTGAAGGAAACACCTTGTACCACCTAAAAATAGCTATTTTCAAAGAGTCACTAAAACTATATAGGGATGTTACCGATATATTCATATACTTTAAAATTTACAAGAACAATCAACAGTGTAAAGCAGTTAAAAATAATAAAACAGAAATTCAATTGAATTAATTTTTTTTTGCAAATTTTACGAAATAACACTACTTTGCATTGTATGGATTCTCTTCTGTATTTAATTGTGGATATACGAGTAGATTGGGAATTCGAAAAGGAAAATTAATTTTTCATTTTACTGTGCACTTTTTATTGTTTGATACATATTAAATTGAACTGAACCCAAACTGAGAAACTAAAATTGAAGATTAATAAAATATAAGGTGGAAATCAATGAAGTATTTACCTGTAAAACTAAGAACAAAATTTGAGCCAAAATTATCATTGCTACTTTCAACTTATAAGAAAGATAATTTTGAGTCGGATAATTTCATCAAAATAAAATATTTTGTTTCGATTTCCAAGTTGCGTTTTGTTATTTTCAAGTTGTGTGCTGTCAGCACATCTGTTCTGAGGCGCTGCACAACCCGAAAACCATAACCTTAAACTCATAAACAGGACACTCTGGTACCATAAATTCCGTCTTAAACATTAAACATTATCGCAATATTGATCTACCATAAATCATGTTTCAGATCAATAATATTGAGGGTACAATATTGTGGGTACATCTGCTACAGATATTGAGGGTACAGCTGTATAATGCAGCTGTGGAAAAATTTGCGAAAAAGAATATTATTATACCAAAAACAACCATATACGAAATATAATTTTGGAACATGGTAACTGGTAACTCCAAAAAAAACATGAAAAACGACTACAGTGGGCAAATGAACATAAAAACAAAGATTTTACGAATATTGTGTTTACCGATGGATCATCCTTTTGGGGTTTTAATGTTAAAAGGCGTGTTTGCCCAACTAAGCAAAAAACAGGATTGTTCGAACTGTGAAGCACCCGCACTAGCTCTATGTATATGGGGTTGCTTCACCAAGCAAGGTTTTGGTAAATTAATCGATTCAACACGGAACCTAAACCCAGTTTTCATGAATAAAATTTATTCACGAGGTTTGTTACCAACTGTACTTAAATTATTTGAAGCGGGGAGCTCTATTTCGATCTTGCAAGAAGACAACGATCCAAAACACCATATGGCATATTATGTTCGAAATTTAAACTCAAAAAGAGCATCACAACATTCCTGTTTGTATTTGCTATTTGAAAAAAATTTGAACAAACATCCTGTTTGTATTTGCTATTTGAAAAAAATTGTATTTACTGTATAGGCTTTTTATATTTGTTTTTAAGAAATTTATAAAAAAATTTTCATTAGTTTTGAAAATGATGTCGATGAGACATCGAAAGCTCAGTCTTTAAATTTGTTTTACTTTATTTAAATAAAAAACGAGCCCTAAACCATTACCAACTTTATTATAGTTATTATTTTCTCAATAAATAATTTTTAATTACATTTTGAAAAAACTTCAAATTACGCGTTCGACGCATTTGACAATATTTACGATTGACATATTGTATGTATATAAATATGTGTATGTGGTAGTTAAAATGGAAGGAAAAATCTACATTTCCATTTTTTGATCTACATCAAATTTTTTTGCTACTTTTTTCCGCTAAAAGAACGCGAAAATGTGATTTATATCAAAAAAATTTGATGTACATCAAAAATGTTTGCCAGTTAAGAAAACGCCATTAGTTTTTTGCTGTACACGCGCTTGTTGCACAAATGTATATGCGGTTTACGATGTCCCATCTTGTGCGCGGATGCAGTTTTTGAAGATTTATCTCTTCTGGCATTTAATGGATCGGACGTCCGATTAAAAAATGTACAGTCGTAAGAAACTCGAGCACGTTGTTTTGGCTAGGGCAAATGGGCCTAGAATTTAGTATTCCCTCAATCTGCACGGTAAGTGTCGAAAACTCTTCGAGTGCAAGTATCTCCGCGCCGATGCTTCTTGTGATTTGTGCCTTTGTATTCACCGCGCCTTCCCATAAACAGACTTGGTGCTGCGGGTGAAATGAATCGCCAATTTATTTTGTCCTTTAAAAGATTAGAAATGATCTGATTATTGTTATTGTTTAAAAATTCATATACGTCTCGCAGATAATTCCTTGCCCCAATGAAATTAATGGCGCTATTGCAATATATTGAATGGTATAGGCCTCTTCGGCTGATGAACCGCCGGAAAGCCCCTAGAAACTACTCGGTCGTTAGACTGATACAAATTTCTTAATGTACTGCATGAGTACTAAAGCATACAAAAACGCATTGATATGCTTTGGCTGGTATCGAATCGCTACTGCAACCAGCGCCACAGTATTGCTCTCCCGGTCTTCAGGAAGTTGTCCCATTATTTGCTGCATCATCTTAAGGTTCTGTTTAAAAAATTGTATGCATTTGCAAAATACGTTCTTTGCAACTTCTTTTCCTCTGGTTATCCACTAGTTCTGCCGGACGAGGCTCATTAATCTTGAGATGGCTGGTTGATATGAGGACGCTTTTTGTTTCAATGTTACTTTAAAAGAAGAATGGTGGATGAATCGCCCATTATTTGCTCTAGTTGTAGTTGTCTTGAACTAGTCTTCACATTTTTGCACTGTGGGACTTCTTCGATCATCCAGAATCGTTATAAGGTCGCATCAATGTCAACCATAGTTGTAAATGACTGCGTAGTTGATGTAGTAAAATATAGCTCCTACGTTCCAGTCCAACTTGGTTTCATGCACAAATAAATTTGTATCTTCACGTAAGCATCTCCCAACAGTTCAAAAACGCTGTCTTTACTTTTTTTGAGCTTTTCATCTAACTGATATCAAATGCGAAAAAAGGTAGCAAAGATGTAATCTTTGGGATGATTAACGCATTCAACGATATTAAATGGATCTGATCAAATCTGGATGCCAGTCGAAGTATTACACTTCCGTGCGATTTTTCGTAGTTTTTCTCCCCAATTCCTGATAGTAGACTTCTGCAATTTACCCGCAGTATTCCTTTTTTTTCATTTAGTCACTACCACAAATGTAATTATAAAATTAGCCTAAATTAAACGCACACCATTGCAAAATTGTTGCAATAAGTTATCACATACAACATGTAATGTCATCTAGTAGCAATTATGTGATAATTTTCTAAGCGCCGTCTATGGTAAATAGATAAAATTTTTATGATTAATTTTTTGTAACAAAAAAAAAATCTCGCTTGTCAACCGACAAGTTTTTTGTTAATAAAACGCAATCAAGCAGTGCAGTCATAAAAAATTATTTTAATATACGTAAAATAAAAACCACTTAGAATCGCAGTTTAACAAAGTTTATTTAATGCCAATTTGCTGGATATAGTTATGATCAGGAACCTCACCTCTTGGTACGAAATATTGGTCGTTCGAGCCGGATTTAAACCAGCGACCTATAGATAACTAAAATGATTGTTTTCCCAGTTTTCAGGCATGTTCGCCTTCCATAACGCCTATAACTAGTTGAAATGTCAGCCAAAGCTGCCATACTGGAACGTCAGTTAAAGCAGAGCCATCTAGATAAGCTTCCTGGTCCAGCTTTTTTCCACAAAACTTAAAATGTTGGGTAAACAAATTTATATTTCTCATAGAAAATAATGAAAAACGACCTGTTTTATTTCTTAGTTTATGACTATTTCAAGTTTCAACCATGGGCTTTTTTAATGTTTTTCTACACCAAAATAGAGGAACGTTCAATCTTTAACAAGTTCAAAATAGGATGGATTCAAGAAAACCTTTAAAACTGTGTTAAAATTGACTAGGAAAATGAATAAGCGAATAAGCTTTTATAAATGCTGTTGTTGTAATTCGTTATGGTTTCAAATCACAATATGTGTCTCTTTCCATTCTCTTTCTAAAAACACGATTGCAGTAGAAACAAAAAAAGCTATAATTTTTTACAAGATTTTTTTTAATTTGATCATTTATAAATAACTAGTAACGGCATTCGGTCAGTCAGTCACCACTTAAATGTGGTTGTCAAAGCGCGCGAGTCGCAATGATTTGGAATCACAGATTTGTATAAATGTGGTAAAAAATTATAGAAAAATATTTCCTGTGTTTATACACGCATGTAGGCACAAAATAAAACATATAAAAATTTCAAATATGGTAAGTACTTAATTCTGTATCATCGTTCGAACACCACAGGGGCAACCGAAAAGTCATAATACTTGTAAACAATTTAAGGAAACTTACAGAGCAAAGCTTTTCTTAGTCATTTATCAAAAAAAAATTCTTTGTGAATGTGGCGTCATTTTCGGCGGTGATAATCGAAGAAGAAAAACAGATAGTTGCCGTTTCGATAGCGGGTCTTCGGTGAACGATTACTATCAAACTGGTCATATGATGACTCATTCAGTTTAAGGTTACCAGCAATGAAAGTTAAATGCATGCGTATTTGTCACCATGTATCTGTGGTAAACCGGAGAGTCTCTTGTATTATTCGAAGCCATTTTTTAGCAAAAGTGCCAAATATTAACCAGCTTCGTGTGTAAAGTACGCGTCGAATCCAACACCTATATAGTAATCGTTTGGTCTCTCATTGGTCTCTCCCTCCTTTATTTTCGGATCATAGCCAATGGCCATTTATCATTCCTCCCTCGAATATCATTCATTGCAGTGCTTTTTAAAACGATTTTAATTCAATTTTTCGATTTATTTCCGTACTTCCACTCACCTAAGCCTCGAAAAGAGTGAAGATTTTAACAAATTTCGTAATTTCGTAAGTTCCCAGTATTTTGATTCCAACATTTAATTAGTTAGAATCGATCAATAGACTACTAGTATAACGATAATGTGGTAATAATCATAAAAATTGTACAGTTTTTTGTGCAATAATATGATTCCGACCTCCAAAATATAACCGCGATCTGGTAAGCCAGTAAGTCGTTTTTGCCACCTAATTCTCTACCAGATTTAAAAATTTGCTCAATTATTTTAAATAACATTTTGGTGGTACAATATCAGTCTCAAAACAAACAAGTAGCATATTTATCATAGCGCTAACAGTTCAATATTTTGGACACTCGTCTTCTCGTATATTCTCATTGGACTTGTTTTGAAGCGTAGTAAATTATTTTCGATTTTAATATTGATCGTATTAGGCTCAGCAGTTTGGATTGTCGATAATCGTAGTCATAAGTTGTACCCCTTTTGTTGCTTCTAGCGCTGTCAAATTGGATGATTTGACGGCAAAATGGAGATATCAAATATTTTTACCCCAATGGAGCGCATTAAATTATATATTGACGAAGCAAAATATAAAAGTTTTATAGATACTCTTGTTTCGTAATTTTAATAAAATGATACACGAACGAACAAAATACATATTGACGCAGCTACGTAGGTATAACTCAACCATGTCTAACTAAGGCTATGTATTAGATAAAACTTTCGATATTAAATATTTGTGGTCTTACTTTGGGAAATAGTATTCCTATTCGAATAGGAATGAAATTTAGGCCCAAAGTAACAGCCAAGCAATTTTTTTTTATACTCTTATCGGTTAGTACAAAAATTTAATAAAATCAAACGAAGCATGCGATTTACTGTTATGTCATAACAAACATTTATGAAAATATAAAATTTGTTTTCGACATAAATATGTCTTATTTTTCAGATTAATATCGGGGTTCATTTTTTGTATCGTTCATTTATGTCGTTTTTTCCTTTATGAGATAACAAAAAAAAATTTATTTATTTTATTGTTGACAAATTTAAAATTTACTTTTCTTGTCAAGACACCAACTTATAAAATAATAATTTTCGAAAAAGTTGCTCTAGTGGTCAATAGGTTATCTTTGCGTAGAATAATTTCATTCCTATTCCAACAAAAACTTGGAATGAAACTATTCTGATTGGAATGAAATGTATGGCATTGTTTTTGTAAAATTCTCAAAGTAAGACGCTAATTATTTAGCGGGTGGGGCAAAAGTCCCACTTCCATTTTGATTGCGCGCCATCTTGGTTATGTGACGTTTAGCTCAGTTTCGCTTTAACCATTATGTTGTGTAGACGCCCAAATTTTATAATCGAAAAATATACGCCACAAGAACGAGCAGAAATAGTGACAATATTTATTGAAAATAATCGTTCCATTATTGCCACTCAGCGGAAATTTCGTCAAAAATATCCTAATCAATCGTCCAGTGCCTCACAAAACCACAATTTAACGTTTACATACGAATTTTTGACAGTACGGTACGACAGCAGACAGACCTCGTTCTGGAGGACAACGGACGTCTTGTAACGCTAAATATGTGGCTCTGGTGCGTGATAGTGTTGCAGAGTCTCTCTCGAAATATCAATTCGGAGACGTGGTTCCCAGTTACACGTTTCTGCACGCAGTTTAAGGCGAATTTTGAAAACTAATTTGAAAATGTTCCCGTACAAAATTCAATTACTCCATAAATTGCTACCGACAGATCATGATCAACGAGTTGAGTACAGTAATGCAATCCTAAGGCTGTCTGGTGAAATTGAAGATTTTTCGTGTAAATTGATAATGAGCGATGAAGCCCATTTTCTTCTCAGTGGCCACGTCAATAAACAGAACAGTCGGTTTTGGGGAACACACAATCCTCAATTAATTCATGAAACATCATTGCATCCACTAAAAACAACTGTGTGGTGTGATATTCATGCTGGAAACATTATTGGTCCCTATTTTTTTTAAAATGCCCGAGTTGTTGAAGTTACTGTTACTGCTAAAACCAAGACATGATTCAAAATTTTCTTGTGCCTGAAATGGAACAGCAAGGACTAGAGGACATGTGGTTTCAGCAAGATGGGCCGCAAGACAGCACACACAGCCCGTTCAACAATTCAATTATTGAGTGACAGTTTTCCGCGAAGACTAATTTCGCCAAATGGCGATTTAGCATGGCCAGCCAGATCTCCGGATTTAATAGCACCAGACTTTTTCTAATGGGGTTTTTTAAAATCAAAAGTTTATGTGAATAAGCCCCAAACGATTCAACATCTTAAAGACAACATTCGTCACGAAATTGAAGAAATTCAGCCTGAGATGTTGCAGGATGTCATGAAAAATGCCTTAAAGAGCCGATAGTTGCTTAGCGAATCGCGGTCACCATTTAGCCGATATAGTTTTCCAATCATAACGAAAAAAAAATGTAAAGACCAAATAAACTTTTTATGAAAACCAAACTTACTTATCTTTTCTTTGAACAAAGTTATAGACAATCAAAATGGTAGCGGGACTTTCCCCACCCGGTATTTATCATTGTTTTTGTGGTAAAATTGAGTTTTAAAACTAAATATTTGGGGGAACTCCAGAATAAAGACGATTTTAAAATCTTGCGTTTCAGCTAATTATGAAACGACAGAATAAAAAAGTATTGATATTTTAAGAATAAATTTTCCTTGGTGTACCAATCGTTCAAAAAGAAGCTATATTGCCTTTACATAGCGGCTGCAGGCGATACTCATGGTGTTCGAAAAATTTTTTAAAACACGTTATCCTAAATACAACTGTTTTGGACAACTATTTATCAAATGTGTCAAAACCAGGCCTAAACTACATGCTTACTGATGTCAAAACTTATTGTAAATGAATTACCCCGCATATACAATTTTGTTGCCGGTTTCTTCAGCAAGTATAAATGTCACTCAGTTTCTCAAAATAAGAGAGATGACAAATTTAAATAAATGACAATAATTTTGTCTAGCCATTTAAAAGATTCGCATAATGGTTATACTAGTCCATGCTCAACGTGCACACGGTTCATTATTGCGTTTATGAAATAAAATCACATATTATAAGTTAAACAATTTAGATTATAAAATTTGATTTATTTGCAAACTATATCAGCGGAATAATCCACAACTACAAATATACCGAGATTTCATCCGAATCAAGTGAACCTCTGACAAATCAATATTAGCATAAAAAGACGAATTGATTTAATCAACAGAGCGAGAATCTGCACCAATCCGATCAACATACAAATTAAAGGTAAAGGCATACGTGTTGCCAAAATTTACAATAGATTTCCGCGAACAATCAATAACAAGAAACCAGAACGATAGGTGTAGTTAATTGGTTTTGGCTGATCCGAAATATCAGCTTGCAGCCCCAATCGATCTACTACTAGAAACAGACGTGTACAGCGACTTCGTTGGTACCCAAATCATAAAAGGTAAGCATAGCGCAATAAAAAGAGACCAGAATGGGACATACATTGTTCAAATCCCATTTAAAGAACATCAAGTAGGCCCACCCATTGAGACACTCAAGCCATTGAGCACTCCAACGTTTCTTACAATTGGAGAAAAAATTGAACTGGGATCTTAACCTAAGAGAGCTAAGTCTAAATAACGTGATGCATATTAGGCCTCCACTACAAAATGACTTGTGGTCCACACTTCTGAGATGGAGACTACTTCGGATAGTGTTCACCGGGGATATCGAGAAGATGTTGAGCCAAACACGGATTCAGAAAGAATATCAAAGTGACCAAACCATCATTTAGAGCGAAAATAAACATCAACCTTTGCAAAAACACCAACTCATTGCCGGTACGTCGACATATACTCTCAGTTGATCGATAATGGAAAATGTATTGTAACTAGTTATTATTCTTAAACCCGAACGTATATTCTTTCGTAGTATTCGAATAAATTATATATTGGAATGTGGAATATGCTAGATATAACTATCATGTCACTAAAAATATCATACAATATTCACTCATTTAAGAGTTGTACAAATATTTTTACATTTTACTTGTAGGTTGATGCGACGAACCTTCTAAATTGAAAGTCCTTATTCCAAATTTGCCATACCAAAATCCGACTTAAACCAGCCGACTAACGGCTGTTTTGGACTAAAAGGAATATAAATTCTCTTATAGTATAACGAAAAAATAGTAACCGTAATATTAAATCATCTGTTAGAGTGTGGCTTTAACTTTCGTAAAACAATTTTAATATGTACCATGTGCCATGTACAAAGGAGCAATGATCAAATTCCAATTAGTGCTATATAGTTGTAAATTTGGGGTAGTAACAAACTAAGTAAAGTACTCGATAGTTAGATATTCTGAGATTTTTTTTTAAATGAATAGAAAGCGAACCAATACGAAAGTTAAATAGCCCAGATCCATAATCTACCATTGTATCCATAAGTATTTTCAAACAAAAAGAATATTGTATTAAATATAAAGCGTAAAGCTATCTTCAAAAAGTAATAAAATAATATTAAAATAAAAATAACTCTCAGTAACTGTAATAATTAAAAACTCTATGAAATTGTTTAACAAAAGTATCGATTACAAAAAATATTAATTAAATTATATATTTTTCATTCTCTTTTTAATTTTTAATTAAGAATAAATCCCATTTTAACATTATTATTAAATTGCAATTAAAAAAATGTAATAAATACAAAATTGTTATATAAATTGATATTAAAAATCAATAAAAATAAATTATGAATAAAAAAAAATTTAATTAAATAGCAATTTTTTATTTTAATACATTTTTTCGTTGTAATTTATCAATTAAACTCAATCACCACAACAACAAATGATAATTAAAACTTATGTATAAAAACAACAAAATATAATTAATAAACGGACGATGATTAAATATAGGCTTCGAGGAATTATTAATAATTATTATATTATATTAATTATATTACCTAATTAAATATGAATTACCTTATTATATAAATCTTTTTTGTAAAAATATTATGATGATATGTTTCAAATTATTTATTGTAAATGTTATTTATGTATGATGATGGATATGAAATATTGAAATGCTTTCAATTATGATTGAACAAATAAAAAAAATGATTTAATTAATAAAACGCTTCACTCAAAATGACAGTTATTAATAACTAAATAGGGGGGCTGAACATAACCGATTTAATTTGTAGTTCATAGAGAATAAAAGTAAATCATTTACGAAGTAAAATAATTTTTTGACGGCAGTGACAGATTTCGAGAATTTACATGTGAACCGTAACTAGAGCATATAAGACGGCTGATGGATTTGAATTAATTTTTGGGCCTTCCAAGTCGTTATATAAACTTGAGATTATGACATAGAAGGCAACTGCACCTACCAAACCATCGGGCAAACGCTCTAAAAAAACTCTTCACTGTCCGATAATGATATCATCTTCTGCATCATCTGTTAGAAGTTCTTGCCATCGAAGTTGACCGTTAAAAAATCCATCAAGTGCAACACGTGTGAACGGCCCATATGCATTCGAAGTGCGTTGACATGCGTCCAGCTATTTCACATGCAAATATTGTTTTTCTGACTTGGAAGATAGGAAGACGATAAATAATTTTAAAATATGTCTTTTTTTCTTATTTTGGCCACTGAATGCCTTTAAAATTAATAACCCTCAAAACTCTTTAGAATTAGATGCGTTTTTTTCAACTATTCACATTTTCAACAAATTTTTAGATTGTGCCCACAACCGGTTACGATTTTTTTTTTTGCCCTAAAATCGAGGTACATAGTTACTTTAGCAAACGGCAAAGCATCGAGATTTCCATTGATATCAATATCTCTATGCGTAATATGAACTCAAAGGAAAATTATGGGTCAAAAAACCCACAACCGGTGATTCTCCTCCACTAGAAAATTTTTCAAATTGTTTACAAAGTTAGAAAATGTTTACAGGTCTTCAATTTTGACAACATATTGTATAGTTCAACCCCCCCAAAAACTACTCGAAAGGGGTAAAATCATTTTAAAACCATATATTTTTTTCTTTGACCATGTTTTTCGGTATCCCACTAATATTAATTTTTTTGGTTCTGGGGGTAGCATGGATTTTTTTTACTAATTAAGTACAACATAAGGGTATTTTCCAAAATAAATCCCACTTTTCTCTGTATCAGCTCAATTCCCTTAGACGTATCACTTCATGCGACGTTTCTATGGATCTTCCTAGTTACTAGATTTTAAAATCAAAATTTACTAAATATTTTTGTGCAAAACTCTCAATAAAATTTATTTAAATCTTAGTTGGCTTCATTAGTTTGAATTTTTTTTTATTTATTTGTCACGTCAAAATTTCAAGTGATAGAAATTGTCATTTGGAGTGATAGCAGTCGCAAGGAAATATTTATAAAGCAGCATACTAAGATTTAAAGAACAACCAGAACGACTTTATTGAACAATTATTTTGTAAGTTTCGATTTAATGATCTAGCAACCAGGAAGATGAGTAGTCACGTCACTTGAAGTGATGCGACTAGTGGAATAGGGGTAATAAGCTTGCTATGTAGCAACTCATCATCAAATTTGATGAAACAGCCAAAAATTGCCGTATATTTTGATGTGAATTCAGCTTGTTCAGTAAGCGCTCATAATTTATCATCACAGGTTTAATGGAACTTGATTGGATTTGCTAAGATTTATATTATGTTGTTTATGCATTTATCGGCTTCCATCCAGCTGTAAATGTTTTTGTTCAAGAAATAGCCGAGGTTTTGTGCAATATTAGATCGAAAAATATGTATTTTTTTGGAGACATGAACATAGATATTGCTACGCGTCTAATTTCATTTTCTTCGACCTTCATTGGCCATTTTTTTACTCGGCTTAAGCCTAATGATCTTTCAGATATTGTTACAGGCTGGCTACTGCCAACCTGCAGTTATCACTAAGCGCATGCAGAGGCCTCCACGGTGATTTTTGCCGGCTACGTTCTCAGCGGAAAAGTGCGAAGGTCGTGGGGTTTGAGGCATGCATGGCTCCTGGCTTACACCGTGATGATACAGAAAGTTTAAAATAATAAAAACGCAAATAATAAAAACCCGATGTTCCGCCGAAACTCGTCGGCCGGAACCTGAGGAACGACACGAATAATCAAAATAAATTATAAAAATAATAACGATAGAGGTGCCTTGGTGCGCGCATCCATCCGATTCAAACGGGGCCAAGCCCTGGTTACGGAATTGGATGCGGGCACCAAGGGACCGCAAACACTAAACCGACACAGAGGGAGTCTCCGCTCCCATCACACCACACCGAAAAAATTAATTATTCATTTTATAAAAAAAAAACCACCGAAAAAAAGAAACAACTTCCCCCTCCACCCGCACCACGCTAAGGAGAGAATGAGAGAGAGAGAGAGGAACAATGCGTACCGAGCGTGCACCCGCTGTGCGGCGCTCGATCACAAAATTTTCAAAATTATATATATTAAGAATATAATAAAAATGGACAATAAAAAAAATCAAAATAAAAAAATTTAAAATAAAAAAAATAAAAATTGTACCTTAATAATTATTTCTTTTTTTTTAAAAAAAAAAGTACTGGTGCGGCCTTGCGCGGCCGTCATGCCACAGGCGGACCACGCCCGGACCGTTGCGGCTTTGGTGCCGTTAATTATTTTGTTGCGGGGCCTCTCCCCGATATAAATTTGAGTTGCGGCCTTGCGCGGCCGTCGTTGCGGCAGACCACCGATAAATAAAACAACGGCAACCGGTTGGCTACCCGAATGTCGCGGGGCCTCTCCCCGATACCAAAAATTATCTCGCGGCCAGCCTCACCTGGTCGCAAAAGAAAAGAGTAGCCTCAACTGGCCACCCGTTGAATAATAATAGCGACACCAGTTGTATCAATGTGGCACCCGTTAAATAAAAATAGCGGCACCCGTTACTAAATTCGTGCTCGACACACCGTTATCTGCCCTTCGCCAAGGTCACCTGTAAGGTGGTTGCGGCTGCGTCCTCACTCAAACACAAATGCGCTGGACAGTTTTAATAAGAAAATGCTGCACCTTCAACAATGCAAACCACTCGAATTTTCTTAAATCTTAAATTTTCTTCTTATACGAAGACTTTACACAATCAAAAATCGTGCGCGCATGGCACTCCCCCACAAAACCAACAAAAATTTGCGTTATTTAGTTATCACTATATTTGTTATGATTGTTTTCCTCTTTTATTCAATAAATTGATGTAAAAAAAATTACAAAATTACATTAAACTACTAATACACCTTTATCCCAACTCGGGATTCTTAAATTTTTTCTCTTTTTCCAATATAAATTTAATACCAAACTTCAACATTTACAATCATTTGGTTTTTTATTTTTATATTTATTTCCATTTACATATGTCGTGACGATGACCAAAAATACAATTTTTATATTGTCTTTAAATAAAAAGAAAAAATTCTTAACACAAATATTTTAATTGAATCGTACTTTATCTCAAAAAAAACTTCACACTATGAAAATCACCACTCGAATATCTCGAGCAAAAATCACAACTTGAATGCCCAAACAAAAAAAAAATTCTCCCACCGCACAAACGACGCGCAAAACATTCCAGAAGAATTGTCTTTCTTCTCTGTTTCTCATTTATATCAATTCGCATTGATATAAACGAGAGGCATATAAGAAAAACATTCTTATGGAATGTTTTGCTTTACGCACACACTCGATTCGCATTGTTCTCTCTTTTTCTCCCATTTTTGTTTTACTACCAACCAAACGAACAAAAACATACGGGAATCCCTCCACCACGGAACGCGTTCAGACATCAACAACACAGACGCAAGAAACCGCGCGTAAAAACATAAAATCTAACAAAATATGGGGATGTCACGCGTAAACGAATATTATGTCTTGTTACAGACAACACAGTCGTAACAAACGTGGGAACGTCCCACACCCTGAGATGTCTCATACGCCGGGCCTAAAACAAACAATACGAAAATAAAAACAATTTAATTTGAAATGCACACCCATTGTACCGCGACAAACTAATATTGCGATAGAGTGAAGCATGTGTCATGTGCGGATATCTTTTACATGATACGTGCCTAATGATTTGCCATTTAAATCTTCGACCGCGTACGCCACTTGTCCGACTTTGCTGGTAATAATCGCGGGCTTGAATTTACCAGCCAATTTAGCGGAAAATTTATTCGGTGCATCGCTCAACGCAAAAGATCGTATGAAAACGGGTTGTCCGACTCGAAAAGTGCGCTTAGTACTACGTAAATTGTAATGTTGAGCCCCCTTTTCGTGTGCTACGCGTAAGTAATGAATTATACGATCTTTTAGGAGGTTTACTCGATCTGGCTTAGCCCATACCTGGACTTCGCTGGGATCATGTTCATCGAGTAACCGTCGCAATGAGTGATCCGAACCATGCATCGACATATGTTGACCGAACACGACATAATGAGGGGAGTAATGTATCGAATCGTGTATGGCATTACGTAAAGCAGCCGCAATTTCTTGCAAATTTTTGTCCCACTGATTATGATCGTGATCGCTCAAATATGATCGAATGCTAGCAATCAACGTTCTATTAACACGCGCGGATGCGTTACTTTGGGGCGAGTACACCGGCGTACGTACATGTGTTACACCATATTTAGACAACAAATCTTTAAATAAGTTCGAGGTAAATTGCTTCCCATTATCAGAGGTAATTATTTCGGGAACCGAGAACAACAGAAATATTTCGTTTTCTAAGAATCGACACAGCAAAAGAGCAGACGCTTCCCGCAGAGGTTTTACAACTACAAATTTGGAATAATGATCCAGAACGATAACAATACAGGTATTTCCAAGTTTCGAACGTGGATACGGACCCAAAAAATCAACATACAATTTTTGGAACGGGCGAGTTGACGTAACCTGTTTTCCCATGGCTGGTTGTGTAGAGAAATTAACAGCTTTGTTCATTTTACATTTAGTGCAGCTAGAAACGTATTGTTTGACTTGTTTCGCCATCTGAGGCCAGAAAAATTGACGCTGAAGGCGCTCGAGGGTTTTGCTGCCGCCTAAATGTGCTGAAGTGGGAGGTACGTGAGCCTGTTCAATAAGCGTTGAAGTTAAGGAATTAGGAATAACAAGTTTCCAATTCGAAAGGTCGGTATCCGTATATTTAAAACCGAAGGAAGGGGATATTAATAGTTTATCATCCTGGATCTTGTAGTTGTGCGAACAATCTTTTAGTGAACGAATTTTCGCGATCTGATCGACGTAATCTGGATCTTGGAACGCAACCGAATTTTGATCAACATGCAGAATGGGAACTGAAGAAGGTATTAACGCATTCACGGAAGGGTCGATATTTTTACTCGACAAGACTGGATCTTCAAATTGGGCACCAGGATCAGGCGTGCTCTTACTTTCAGAATCATCCGCACAAGGAGCGGATTCATCCGGAAAAGCTCGAGACAATGCATCAGGTACAACGTTAACTGAGCCTTTTCGGTATCCAATCTGAAAATCCAGCGCTTGGAGTTTAAGACTCCATCTCGCCAAACGTCCGGAGAGGTCTTTTTGACTCATTAACCAGCGTAAACTGGAATGGTCAGTGTAAATGACGAACGGATAGCCCTCCACGTAAGGACGGAATTTTCGCACGCTGAGGACAGCAGCGTAGCATTCCAGCTCGGTCACCGAGTAGTTTCGCTGCGCCGCATTGAGCTTATGTGAATAAAACTCAATGGGCCGCTCCACCCCCTCGGCGTCCACCTGAAATAAGACACTACCGACCCCAACGGCACTGGCATCGCACTGAATAAAAAAGGGTTTTGTATAATCAGGATGCGTCAAAACCGGGGCAGTTGACAAGGCGGTTTTGAGCGCGTTAAAAGAAGAATCAGCAGCTGCAGACCAACATATTTTAGTGTTTTTACCAGTAAGATCGGTGAGAGAAGAAGCTAAAGAGGCGAAATTCGGAATGAAGCGACGGTACCATCCGCACATTCCCAGAAAACGTCTAATCTGTTTCGTCGTTTTCGGAATAGGGTACTCCAGAATAGCTTTACATTTATCTGGGTTTGTACGGAGGCAACCATCACCCACAATATAACCTAAATAGTCTACTTCTTTCAACACAAACTTACTTTTGGTCAAATTAATTGTTAAACCAGCATCCGACAGATATCCAGCAACCTGTTGAAGCAAATCGAAATGTTCGGCCAGAGTGGAGGATGTGACCAGAAGGTCATCGAGGTACACAAAGACCTTATCGTGTAGCTGGTACGGGATCACGCGGTGCATTAAGCGACAAAGCGTCTGTGGGGCGTTGCATAAGCCAAACGGCATCACCTTGAACTGATACAAGGGCCGTCCAGGAACCGTAAACGCTGTCTTATCGCGGGATGCTGGGTCGAGTGGGATCTGCCAAAAGGCATCCTTCAAATCAATCGCCGAAATGAATCGGGTGTGTCCCAAACGACCCAACAATCCGTTGATTATTGGCAGCGGATACGCATCCTTGACGGTGGCCTTGTTCAGTTCTCTAGCATCTAAACACAGACGAACTTTGCCATTGGCCTTACGCACCAACGTGACCGGTGAACACCAGGAACTTTGTGACTCCTCGATGACCCCCAAAGACAACATCCTATCCAACTCGGCATACATGAGTTTCTGGATAGCTGGGGATACGGAATAAAAACGTTGTTTGACTGGTTTTGCGGAACCGACATCGATCATATGAGTGATGAGGGATGTGCGGCCCAAACCTAAAATATCGCTGCTCGGGAATTGTTCGCGGATAAGATCCAATTTATGACGATCATCAGATGTTAAAATATGAAATTTGGGTGTGTTGGTAGTTTCACCTAATTCGTCCGAATTATTTAACGCGGAGATTTTTGGGGAAATTCCAAAACGATTCCAAAAATCGATACCTAAATAAAGCGGTTGTTCTAATGAAGGAACAACATGGAAATTCATAGTTTTAGTAATTCCATTAAACTCGACGTTAGCTCGTATGTAACCAAATACTCGTTGGACTTGACCACTCGCGGTAGTTATCGTGGATGGAAAATTATGAAACTGTACGAATGGATTTGCCATGATTTTCTCCGCTCCATTCCCGAGAACACTGACACTCGCCCCGCTGTCGAGAAGACCCTTAAAAGGAATCTTATTTATTAAGACCTGGGCGTAAGGCCGAGTGTCACTACCCTCGGAGAACAAAACGGAGGAAATCACGTCATTTCTCATTGCAGCGCGGTGGTTCCAATATTTCTTGGAACGTTTTAATCGATCTAACTTAGCTAACGACGGAGAATTATAAAAGAACTTTAGAGCGACAGGAAGGGAAGGGGAATTTGGTAAGGAAGAAGGATCGGGAGAGGAATCAGGACTGGCAGACGAGTTTACCTTCGGGTCGGGTTCGATTGGGAGCGGAGTTCCGCGTCCGTATTGCTCGCTGCGTCCTCCTGAATTGGTTTGAGTGGACTTGTCCGTTGCGGCATCAGTCTGGGTGGCAATTGTGGTTGTGGTGATTCTCGTGGCCCAGTCCTCCAAGAACCACTGTTCTGGTTTTCCGACAATCTTGATTGCATGTTTCGGTCCTCAGCACAACGTCGACAACGCGCAGAAATCGTACCTCGTAATCCACATCGATAGCAGAACAATCCAACTGGAGCCAATTGACAATCCATAAATGTGTGTCCCATATCTGAACAATTGAAGCACACGATATTTTTACCATAACTCGAATGCTGTTTGTAAACTACCCCAGAACTGTCGGCTGGGACTTGTCCGCCCGGACGTCTCGCCGCTGACGACGGATACCTGCTCCCCATTTGAATTGCGGATACTGAGTTATCGGGTAGAACATCAGTCAAGGGATAATTCTCATAAGAGTCATATGCTCCAATATCATCATACGGACCGCCTGATAACTCATTGATCACGCGTCGTGGATGGATTGCAGGATCCGCCGGAGCTTTGAGCCGCCGGAAAGACTCCTCCCAGGCCGAACAGCTTTTGATCAGCTCGTTGATGCTGCTAAATTGACGATCGGTTAGGTGGTATTGGAGCGTCGGCTTCATATTGTTCATGAGAATTTGAATGAGCTCTTCATCGGAGTACGGTGTGCGACATTGTAGAGTCAGCGTCCAAACATGATTGTAAAAATCCAAAAAACTTTCATTGGGCTGTTGTTTCCGGGCTTCAACCATTCTTCGAATTTCGTAATTTGTGCGACGATCTTGAAAACGCTCGATCATACCGCTTCGTAGTTCTGACCAGGTAGCGTGCGGGTTGTGTTTACGAAATGTCCAATACCATTGTAAAGCGAGGTCTTTTAAGATGGTGTGGAGCTCCAATAGCAAGATCTGGTCGGACAATCCTCGAGACGACGCGATGGTGTCCACTTGGAATAAAAACATGTCTATGTTGATGCCCGAGGGAGATCCGGTATAACTTAGTCCACTTCCAGATAATAGACGTCGATCAATAAATTTCGGTGGTGCGGGTGAACTGGTAGAGGCTGAAGATATCCGTTCTTGTACAATCGGAGTAGGCGTGGCTTGGGTTAACTGATCCTTGTCGTCCAGCTGCGTTTGGAAGGCGGTTTGTCGCTGGTTCAAATTCACTAATTGCTGCGATACGGTTTCGAATTTTTGAATCATGGATTCCCACAGGACTGTCTGCGCATTTGATTGTTGTACCGTCACGTGATTCGTTTGAAGCTGATCGAGAAGATCCTCCAGAGTACTTCTTCGCTCCAGCTGCTGTGGTTTTTCGAAATCGTCATCGCTACCGAGGTTTTCCACCTGGATCCCGTCATTTTGGCCCTCAGAAGGTGGTATTTCCCACGCGAAATGTATGCCCTTGGCGCTTTCTATGGACTCGTTCAATTTTTCCTGGTCATCCAAGTAGATCTGCAGACTAGTCATTAATTCGGAACATGCCTGATGTATCTTACGCGCGGACTGCTCGTATTTCGGTGATTTAAAGGCGCGACTAAGCCGACCGGACAAATGCAACAAACGGGAATGGTAACGTTGAGCCAATAACAAGGGATCCTTCGTAGTCGGACCCAAACGAGTGATCTCTTCCTGAATCCCCTCTAATTTCCGTTGACATGTTAATATCTCTACACCTGGTTTCTTGGAGGCGCTCGTGTGCATTTTGGATGGTACTTCCTTAATTGCGGCTTGCTCACCCCGGATCGCTTCCTCGAGTTGATGCAATGCATCGGATGTGTCGAAGCGAATATCGCGAAGGAGACACTCCACCTCCACCTCATCTGGTTGCAGTAAGGTTACGTTCATTTTGGGAATTAGATAGGGTTAGGGAGTAAGTTCGATTAATTCGACGAAACGTAGTCTTTATTAATTTATTAAAAGTACAAAATATTTTATTTCAAAATGACTTTACTCGAAACTGAAGGTTTCAGAGTAAAGTGAATTTATAACTATATTTCCACACCCACTATAACTAGATAATAACACGAAAAAAATTAATAATGATAAAGGAATGGTTACCTTGTGAAATTTTGTGGGGCCCGGATCCCCACGATTGTTTAACCCGGCGAATACGAGATACCCTCCAAAGTGGCGCTTTTCGATGAGAACCTAATTTGGAGGGGCTCGTTGAAAATGAAATACAAAAACCAAAAAATAATAAAATATAGTAACAAATACCAAAACTACCAACACACCCAATGGTATGCAGGCAGGATAAATTCAAAAGAAAACGATACGAAAAATCAAAAATAATAATATATAGAAAAACCCAAAACTACCAACACACCCAGTGGTATATAGATAGAATAATAATTTCCAAATGAAAAACGATATAAAAAGAAACTCAAAGTAATAATTAACCGTGAACCGTGGGTTAGGATACAACCCATAGATCGATCAAAAAAAAATCAAAAATCAATATGTATCGAAATATCAAAAATCAAACATAACAAAATCAAATAAAATCGAAGATATCAGAAACATCAATCAAAAAGATCAATCAAAATAAATATATCAAAAATCAATTTAAATCAAAAATACGAAACGGATGGTATGATGAGAGTGGAAATCCCACTCCGTGTCGGCTAAATAATAAAAAAAATAAAAATAATAATAATAATAAAATGTTCTGTTCCTCAAATTTCGGCCAAGAAATTTCGGGGACAAGACAAAATGAAGCTACACTAAACTCCAGACAAATGACATCCGAGCTCCACCACAATCGAACACCACCTAGTGGAAATGGGAAAGAGCTCGGAAATCGGATGTCTGATGAATAGGGGTATGACACCCCCATCTACGCGCAATCAAACAGCCCGTGCTGGTTGCGATCGCAGATGGGGAATGTCCACCGGGAGACTGGCTTTGGTGTGCGCGTCCAGGCGAAGTCAAACAGAGCAGAACACTGGTTTCGGCGCTGGACACGCACGTCAAAGGGAGTGAAGCTACAATTCATAAAAAAAATCAAAAAATTTTAAAATTCGCGATAAAAACCTTTGGGCGCCACTGTTACAGGCTGGCTACTGCCAACCTGCAGTTATCACTAAGCGCATGCAGAGGCCTCCACGGTGATTTTTGCCGGCTACGTTCTCAGCGGAGAAGTGCGAAGGTCGTGGGGTTTGAGGCATGCATGGCTCCTGGCTTACACCGTGATGATACAGAAAGTTTAAAATAATAAAAACGCAAATAATAAAAACCCGATGTTCCGCCGAAACTCGTCGGCCGGAACCTGAGGAACGACACGAATAATCAAAATAAATTATAAAAATAATAACGATAGAGGTGCCTTGGTGCGCGCATCCATCCGATTCAAACGGGGCCAAGCCCTGGTTACGGAATTGGATGCGGGCACCAAGGGACCGCAAACACTAAACCGACACAGAGGGAGTCTCCGCTCCCATCACACCACACCGAAAAAATTAATTATTCATTTTATAAAAAAAAAACCACCGAAAAAAAGAAACAACTTCCCCCTCCACCCGCACCACGCTAAGGAGAGAATGAGAGAGAGAGAGAGGAACAATGCGTACCGAGCGTGCACCCGCTGTGCGGCGCTCGATCACAAAATTTTCAAAATTATATATATTAAGAATATAATAAAAATGGACAATAAAAAAAATCAAAATAAAAAAATTTAAAATAAAAAAAATAAAAATT
The DNA here is from genome assembly GCA_932526605.1 of Nephrotoma flavescens. Lineage (NCBI taxonomy): Eukaryota > Metazoa > Arthropoda > Insecta > Diptera > Tipulidae > Nephrotoma > Nephrotoma flavescens. The sequence continues at coordinate 272,043,154 of OW052221.1, read as the reverse complement.
GTACCTTAATAATTATTTCTTTTTTTTAAAAAAAAAAGTACTGGTGCGGCCTTGCGCGGCCGTCATGCCACAGGCGGACCACGCCCGGACCGTTGCGGCTTTGGTGCCGTTAATTATTTTGTTGCGGGGCCTCTCCCCGATATAAATTTGAGTTGCGGCCTTGCGCGGCCGTCGTTGCGGCAGACCACCGATAAATAAAACAACGGCAACCGGTTGGCTACCCGAATGTCGCGGGGCCTCTCCCCGATACCAAAAATTATCTCGCGGCCAGCCTCACCTGGTCGCAAAAGAAAAGAGTAGCCTCAACTGGCCACCCGTTGAATAATAATAGCGACACCAGTTGTATCAATGTGGCACCCGTTAAATAAAAATAGCGGCACCCGTTACTAAATTCGTGCTCGACACACCGTTATCTGCCCTTCGCCAAGGTCACCTGTAAGGTGGTTGCGGCTGCGTCCTCACTCAAACACAAATGCGCTGGACAGTTTTAATAAGAAAATGCTGCACCTTCAACAATGCAAACCACTCGAATTTTCTTAAATCTTAAATTTTCTTCTTATACGAAGACTTTACACAATCAAAAATCGTGCGCGCATGGCACTCCCCCACAAAACCAACAAAAATTTGCGTTATTTAGTTATCACTATATTTGTTATGATTGTTTTCCTCTTTTATTCAATAAATTGATGTAAAAAAAATTACAAAATTACATTAAACTACTAATACACCTTTATCCCAACTCGGGATTCTTAAATTTTTTCCCTTTTTCCAATATAAATTTAATACCAAACTTCAACATTTACAATCATTTGGTTTTTTATTTTTATATTTATTTCCATTTACATATGTCGTGACGATGACCAAAAATACAATTTTTATATTGTCTTTAAATAAAAAGAAAAAATTCTTAACACAAATATTTTAATTGAATCGTACTTTATCTCAAAAAAAACTTCACACTATGAAAATCACCACTCGAATATCTCGAGCAAAAATCACAACTTGAATGCCCAAACAAAAAAAAAAATTCTCCCACCGCACAAACGACGCGCAAAACATTCCAGAAGAATTGTCTTTCTTCTCTGTTTCTCATTTATATCAATTCGCATTGATATAAACGAGAGGCATATAAGAAAAACATTCTTATGGAATGTTTTGCTTTACGCACACACTCGATTCGCATTGTTCTCTCTCTCTCCCATTTTTGTTTTACTACCAACCAAACGAACAAAAACATACGGGAATCCCTCCACCACGGAACGCGTTCAGACATCAACAACACAGACGCAAGAAACCGCGCGTAAAAACATAAAATCTAACAAAATATGGGGATGTCACGCGTAAACGAATATTATGTCTTGTTACAGACAACACAGTCGTAACAATATATATAACAGCGTTAGCTTTGGAACTCAAAATTTCTAACCACCATTTGTTTGAGATATGGTTTAAGGTTTCTCAGGCACTGTTATCTGGCTCAAATTTAAACCAGAATTCCAAAAGAAGAAGAAAGATGCTAAATGTGTTTTTGTTATACGAAAGTGTGGACCACATGGGCTGTGGGTATATTCTTAACATCGATAATTCGTCGCTAGCTCTTGTGGTATTTTTGGATAGTATTTCGATTAGTCTAGAGCAGCTATGCAGGCTTGAATTTCCTTTGACCTTGCGCGACGTTTTAATAAAAGGAATAAACTGCGAGCCAAGATAAAAAAGTGTCCTGATAATGCAGTACTTCGCGTTTGCTATACTAGAATGTGCGCCATAGAGTTTAGTATACTCCAGCCCGAAGAGGAGCCCTACTCCGGTGCTAAAAATTGTTAACCTTGCACTAGTTATTGCTAAATTAGAATGTGAATTGGCGTGACGCAGCTGCTTCGAACGTACCCTTTATATATCCAGAAGTAAAAATGATTTCGAGAATATTTCTAAAGAATCCAAAAACTGAATCATCATGGAATTTATTCATTACAACCAACAAATTGCCGTTAAAACGCTTGTATGTCTATAAGGTATCGAGAGTTGTTTTAATCGAAGTGGCCAACAAATAATACGAAGCGATTTTAGATAAAATTTCTCTGTAACATTCTAAGATTTTTGACACTTCAACAACTACTTTCCTGTATAATAAATAGGAACCGTCAAGTTTATCACAAAAGCCCATGCCCACAAAAATGGATCATTAAAAATAGAATTACCTTTCTCTACAAGAAATAGGTTCCTTGATTTTAATGCAAAAACCCAAACCCGCGAAAATCGATCATAATGCATTGGCATCTTTCACTGTATATAAGAAATAGATACCCTCGTATTTATTACAATACTCCAAATCCATAAAAACCAAACAAAACACATCGTCTTTCCTACACAAAAAACAAATACCCCAAATTTCTAAGAACAGACACCTCCTACAAAAAACTATTATAATGCATTGAGTTACCTTTCTGTTTAGGAAATTGATACCCAAGATTTTTTTAGAACAGTTAGCACCCACAAAAATCGATTATATTGCTACGCAAGAAATGAATATTCCTACAGTTCATGCCCTCAAAAGCTTATCATGATGCATCGTGTTACCTTCTTTTACAAAAAAAGGCACAGATGCATTTATTACAACAGCCCACACCCATAACAGACAATCAAAATCCTCGATTAGCATTTTACCAATATTGTAAAAAATATTTGAAAAGATAATTAAATCTCAAATTTCCACATTTGTATCAAAAGAAAATTTACTAAGCAAGTATCAGTCGGGATTTCGTACGAACCATAGTACTACTACAGCGCTTTTGAAGGTTGTTGATGACATTACTTCTGGTATTGAAGATGGTAACGTTGGTATATTGGTTTTGTTAGACTTCTCCAAAGCGTTTGACAAGGTAGATCATTCTTTGTTAGTGTCGAAGCTGTGTTACGAATATAATTTTTCAGAAAGTGCTTGTAATCTAATTTTTTCGTATTTAAACTTACGACAACAATCGGTAAAATATAATGGTAGTTTCAGCGGCTCAACACCTGTTTCATCTGGTGTACCTCAAGGCTCCATTTTGGGACCTCTTTTGTTTTCAATGTATATAAACCAAGTGTGTCATATTATTGAGCAAACTAAAGATACTGGCTATCACCTTTACGCTGATGATCTACAATTATATTCCTTTGGTAAGCTTGATGATCTGGATAGCGTGGTAAATAATTTAAATACGACTTTAAAGAATATTTTGGATTGGACGCTAGCGCATAAACTTCAAATCAATCCTGCAAAATCTCAAGCTATTATCTTATCTAATAGTACACGAGTCATTAGGCCTACTAATTATCTTGTAGTTGATAATCATAAAATTGAATTTTATGATCACGTAAAAAGCTTAGGTCTGATTATTGACAGTAAGTTAAACTGGACAGTTCATGTAAATACTATATGTGGTAAAATTTATGGAATATTAGGTAGGTTATGGAGTACAGCCAAACTAATTGAACAAAACGTTAAAATGCACATTATTCGTACATTAGTAGGGCCAATAATTTCATACTGTGCATCAATATACTCAGAATGATCCAAGAAATCATTTATGAAACTAAATGTTGCTTTTAACGCTTGTACTAGATACGTGTTCTCGAAAAGAATTGGTGACTCTATATCCTTACTTTCAAACTTGACATTTAACATGAGCTTGAGAAAATACCTTGAGTTATTGATGTTAACTGTCATGTTTAATTTAATACTAAAGAAGAACCCTCGCTATCTTTATGAAAATCTCAACTTTAGCTCATCACAGCGTACAATCAATTTAAATCTGCCCAGGTCGTGTAGGTCGAAGCCAAGACGCCGTTCTTTTTTTGTTAATGGAGTAAAACTGTGGAATAATGTTGACCCATCTGTCAAAGCTGCGTCAAATTTGATTAATTTCAAGAAGATGTATCTGGATAGCCATAGTATACTGTGATTTGATCCTTTTTCCTTTTCTTTCCTATCCTATTTTCCGCATCCTTTTGTAGTTTAGTTATTATTATTATTTTTACTATTATTAATATAATTAATTATTGTTATAATTTAGTTTTTAATTTGTAGTATAATTGATCACTGTTATTTATAAGTCTTATATTCTCATCCTTTTACATTATGTACTGCGTTACACAAAAGAAAATATTATGTTTATTATATGATATTGTAAAAAGGTCTTGGCCTTATTTGTGTAAATAATTAATTAAATAAAATAAATAAATAATAAAATAAATATAAACGCTCGTATTGAATGTGATTTTGTCGTTGCTCAATTTTTTCATATTTTCTCGGTGGTGGGGTCAATAAAATTATATTTACCGGATTGATTCATTCTATTCTATAATAGTTCTTTAAGATGCTATCTCGTTCAGTGCACATTTATATTTGCAGTTCGCAAGGCAATTATTTGAATTTATTAATTTTTTATTAGGTAATACGCGTACATACTCAATAAATTATTATGTTTTAATAAAATTCTTACGCAGCAAATGTGGACTTGCCCCATTAAATATCTCAAATCGAATGAATTTGTTGAGATTACCTCCAAAACAGTTTGACGTTTACGAAGAAGAATAGAAAAACTATACAAAATCACGAATTATTTAGGATAAAATAGAAGTTAACGAGTTCTATCCGTGAAACTTAAAAAAAGTAATTTTATTAATTCAAAATGTTATATTTAAGTTCACAACTTTTACAATCTAAAAAATTATATTCTTATAGTAAAAATTATGCTTTTCTCAGCAAAAGCAGTAATGGAAAATTTATAAAATATTTGTTGATTCAACTTTTTTGGTGTTGAACTAAATACGCGTGCCGGATGCGCGTGTTTCTACAATAAGTTAAATCAGCATTTCACACGTTACATTGAGGTGTTAACTTAGATATAAGTGAATATTTTAAAATTAACGAAGTTGTGCAACAAATTTTGTTCAATGTTGATTAACTAAATTCTAATTTATATTTTTATTACAGATAGAACTCTGTTTTATTAATAACTACTGAAAACTTCCTTACTTACACTTTTGTTGTTCCGCTATTTTATAAACGAAAAGAGATACAAAGATTAGGATAGGCGCTGTTGAAAGAGAAATCCTTGTTTAATATAACGGCAAAAAAACTCATTTTTATAAAATTTGCAAGTTACAATTTTATTAATTTAGGGTCGAGCGGTCAAATAATTGAGAGACATTTGTGAAGGTATGCCCCTACAATTCCGTGTCGAATCAACATAGTTCTAGAAATATTTAGGGTTTTTAACGAATTAAAAGTTTAAATTGAGATGGATTCAGTTTGTACTTCTTATGAGATAGCTTTCCGATTTTTTAGGCTAGACAGGCGGCGGTTAAAATATTGCTCGCTAACAGAAGCTCGCCACCTCTTCCCATTGATTCAAAATCCGAATAACGACGATATCAGGAAACATAAAAATCCAATGGGAAATACATACTCCGCAGAACGTGTTACAAGTGATATCGTATTTTTTCCTCCAACATTGATTAGTAAATTTCATGCGATTTTTATCGAATTTCGGTTGAGCAATAGGTGCAGACAATGGCTTAGCAGCTTTTAGAGTTACATATACAGTTGAAGTTGCGGTAGATGTTATTACATCGTAGGAAAGCTTGTTGAAGGAATTCGGAAATTTTTAGAGCACTGTACGAACTGACGAACTAGAACTTGTTCTGGCCAAATTGTTGCCTTTGAAGCTTAAGAAAATAATTTATCTTAGTCTTAGCTCTTTTGAACGATCATTCTTTAATAAAAGATCGGCAATCAAGATCCACTGTATTTCAATGCGCCACTTTTTACAGATGAATCCTATAACTTGGTCAGCTATTGCTGGAGAATAAACAAAATAAACAAAAAATTGTCAAAAAAAATCAAATCGCATAACCCGTTACTGAGATATCGACGGTACAGACATAAATCCATCCATCTAGACATTTAGGCGGACCGATAAACATTTTTATTGTCAATTTAGGGCCAGGGTCATAGTTTTTATCGTTTGTATGAGGATTTCCATAAATTAGACTTGCAGATCGAAGTTACTTAGCATGCATGTTTTGCATCGAATGTGCAGGTTCGTTGCCTACAGCATCATAAGTTAATTTAAATTTTGCGGAAGGTTCATCTTAAAAACGAACCGTATAGTTGCGATTATCAATATTTCTCTTGGAATTAAATTTCCATAAATTGTTGTAGTGCAACATGTGCAAAAAACAGCGATGTACTTGAAATACATAAAATACTTTTACTTATGAATGAACCCTCTTCATCTACAAATACACAATCTTAAATCAACAAAACAAACGAGCAACTAATCTAACAATTAACAATATATTAGCACAGCAATAAATTATACAGTAGATACAGTTACACAAATTTATTATGTTGTTAACGCATTGTGGTAAACAGCCGCTTCAAATGAAAACGAAAGAACAAACATGTAAGAAAAATATGAAGACGGTTTATCGTAACAATCGTAGAACATATTTCTTTCGCATCACAAAGCAGGAGAAAACTTTTGATTTTGATTTTATTGTTGCGTCTTACACATATATGCACTTTATTAAGTTTTAAATTCATCTGCCACCATCAAGACTACTTTTAGTTTTTATTTTTTTATGAATGATTTACACAATATAATTTACATATATGGCAAGTCTATTCACTTTCTGCAAAGTACTTAATATTCTGTAATCGCACGTTTAACGATACCGGATTTTGAAGGCGGATGAGCGACCTTCACTTTATTTGGATTGTTTTAGTGTTACACAAGGCACAAATCGTAAATATATATAATTGCGATATCATATACTAAAAACGTGGTTCCTTTAAAAAGATTAGGAATTACCATACAAGGTTGATCGCGTCCTCAATTAATTTGACCTAGGTAAAAATATAGGATCTTTACTTCTTGTTCTGTTTTCCATTTTATTTGGTATATTTCAAAAAATCGTAAAAAAGTTTAACTGTGTTTTAATTCCTGTACTAAGGACACCATCGATCATCTGTAGTTGTTGATGGTCGTCTGCGCATCTAAAACCAAAGAAACCATTTTGTTAGAATATTCAAAATATTTTATACTTACTATTTGAATCCAGTTTAGAATAGCAAAGCTTCCAGTTTAGAAAGCTAAAATTAAAATATGTAAAATTAAAAATTGTTAAAACTGAAATGTAACTTGATTAAGGTAGTGTTTAGGATAGGTATGGAGGAAACTTCGAATTAAAAACTCTTTCTTTTTTGATAACAACCATCAAGGCGATAACATATGTTAATAAAAAAGGCGACTTAAATTCTAATAAATTAAACAAATTGTTTAATTATTAAAAAATTAAATTTTACTGCAATTATTTGAAGTCTTGGTGATCTTTTATTGAAATAAACTTGCGAATAACAAAGAAGCTCTCCTTCGTTATTTTTCGTGGTTCAATTTATTGATAAATAAGCTGTATTAGTGCTGAAATAACTAATTGTGCATTTGCATTTTGCAATCATTATTTGAAAATACCGCACTTCAATTTATAAAATCAAGAAATGTCTACCAACCGAGCTCTCAAGCGCATTTCTTTACGTTTTGGAAATATTGAAGCGTTAACTAAAAAATTCGATCCAGATACTACCTTGGAAGAAGTATTAACTCAGCTTCTCGAAGACGAATGGAAAGATTAACGAGAGTTAGAAAAATTAATTGGCGAATCAGAAACCTATAAAGATCTACAAAATGCCAGAGAGGGAGCGTATTTTAAATTTAAACATATATTAGTACATGCTAAAAAAGTGCGCGAAGCTGAAGCACCTACGCGTTCACATAATGTATCAATCAACGAACTAATTGTGAATCAGCAATCTTTTTTACATGAATTCGCAAATATGAACAAAAATAACAGTGATTAAAAAAATTATTATTCCCTCTTTTCCCAGTCAATACTCGGAGTTTTCTTCGTTTAAAGATCTTTTCGAAGCATCCATCGACCACAATCCTAAAATCTCAAAGGTGCTTAAATTTCAATATTTAAAAGGTCTTGTTACGACTGTGTTGTCTGTAACAAGACATAATATTCGTTTACGCGTGACATCCCCATATTTTGTTAGATTTTATGTTTTTACTCTCGGTTTCTTGCCTCTGTGTTGTTGGTGTCTGAACGCGTTCCGTGTGGAGGGATTCTCGTATGTTTTTGTTCGTTTGGTTGGTAGTAAAACAAAAATGGGAGAGAGAGAGAACAATGCGAATCGAGTGTGTGCGTAAAGCAAAACATTCCATAAGAATGTTTTTCTTATATGCCTCTCGTTTATATCAATGCGAATTGATATAAATGAGAAACAGAGAAGAAAGACAATTCTTCTGGAATGTTTTGCGCGTCGTATGTGCGACGCTCGAATTTTTTTTTTTTGAGTAAATTCATTCAGTTTGTGATTTTTGGTAAACACAGTCGAGTTTTGTGATTTTTATAAAACATTCGAGTTTTGGAATTTTGTTCGATAAGTCGAGTTCCGTTTTGAAATTAAAATTAAATTAAAGTTGAGTTTATTTAGTAAAAAGTTTAAGTTTATAATCTGTGGAAAAATAAGAACAGGAGATTAAACGAGTGGCGATAAAAGAAAAACGTACGCTTGTAAAAATTTGTATTGTAAATAAAGAGCAATTGAAAAATAAATTTGAATATTCGAGTTTGACCAAGTTCAATTTTTTTTTATAATAACGTGATTTCGTTGCGGTGTTATTTTTGGTTGTTAAATCCCGTATTGTTGATTATAAAAGTGAAAACGCTCAAAGGATAATTTTGATTGTCTGGTGTGATCATCTTTATAATTTACGCTGCAAAATACCGAACCTTTTGGCATTTGCGATAAGTTTGGATAATTAACCTAATCAACTGGTGCCCCGTTTTTCAATGGTACCATACTATCTATGAGTGTCGTGAATATCGAGTGTATTACCTAAGGCGATTAATGCGAAAGGACGCACAACGGTGTATTTTCGGTTAAGGCGAGCCAACGCCCAACGGATTTTGGCGGCCAGTTGAGGCCACTCTTTTGGTACGGATCCGGCGGCCAGTTGAGGCCAGCCGTGATAGTTTTATACATTGGTATCGGGGAGAGGTCCCGCAACGACACGGGTGGCCAGCCGGCCATTTGTGTGTTTTTGGTTATCGGTGGTCTGCCGCAACGTTCGGGTAGCCAACCGGCTATTCAATTTATTTTATATCGGCGGCCAGTTGAGGCCAGTAGATTTTACCGGCGGTTGGGCCGCACCGGTGGAGCACGCGGTAAACGGCACCAAGGCCGCAACGGTCCGGGTGGGGCAAGGCCACCTGTGGCATGACGGCCGCGCAAGGCCGCAACAGAATTTTTTTTTATTTAAAAACAAGGTACAATTTTTATTTTTATTTTAATTTTCTTGATTTTTTCTTATATATATATTTAAATTTTTTTATTTAACATAATTTTCAAATTTTTGTTGTGATCGAGCGCCGCACAGCGGGTGCACGCTCGATGCATATTGTTCTCGCTTCTCTCTATCGTTTGTTCCCCTTTTCTTGTTTTCCTCGTGGGAAGTTGTGTTTTCTTTTGTTTTCCTTTTTAAAAGAAAAAAAAATAAAATGAATTACTAAGTTTTCGGTCGGTATGATGGGAGCGGAGACTCCCTCTGTGTCGGTTTAGTGTTTGCGGTCCCTTGGTGCCCGCATCCAATTCCGTAACCAGGGCGTGGCCCCGTTTGAATCGGATGAATGCGCGCACCAAGGCACCTCTACCGTTATTATTATTATTTTTATGATTTATTTTGATTATTCGGTTCGTTCCTCAGGTTCCGGCCGACGAGTTTCGGCGGAACATCGGTGTTATTATTATCATTTGCGTTTTCCCATTTTTTTATAATTATCTGTTAATCACGGTGTAGGCCAGGAGCCCTGCATGCCTCAAACCCCACGACCTTCGCACTTCTCCGCTGAGAACATAGCCGGCAAAACATCACCGTGGAGGCCTCTGCAGGTGCTTAGTGAAAATCTGCAGGTTGGCAGCAGCCAGCCTGTAACAGTGGCGCCCAAACTTTTCGCGAATTTTGATTTTTTTTGATTTTTTTTATGATTTGTAGCTTCACTCCCTTTGGCGTGCGTGTCCAGCGCCGAAACCAGTGTTCTGCTCTGTTTGACTTCGCCTGGACGCGCACACCAAAGCCAGTCTCCCGGTTGGCATTCCCCATCTGCGATCGCAACCAGCACGGGCTGTTTGATTGCGCGTAGAGGGGGGGTGTCATACCCCTATTCTTCGGACATCCGATTTCCGAGCTCTTTCCCATTTCCACTATGTGGTGTTCGATTGTGGTGGAGCTCGGATGTCATTTGTCTGGAGGTTAGCATAGCTTCATTTCTTCCCTTCCCCGAAATTTCTCGACCGAAATTTGAGGAACGAAACATAACCTTATTATTATTATTATTATTATTTTTATTTTTTTTATTATTTAGCTGACATGGAGTGGGGTTTCCACTCTCATCATACCATCCGTTTCGTATTTTTGATTTAAATTGATTTTTGATATATTTATTTTGATTGATCTTTTTTGATTGATGTTTCTGATATCTTCGATTTTATTTGATTTTGTTATGTTTGATTTTTGATATTTCGATACATATTGATTTTTGATTTTTTTTTTTTTTTGATCGATCTATGGGTTGTATCCTAACCCACGGTTAATTATTACTTTGAGTTTCTTTTTATATCGTTTTTCATTTGGAAATTATTATTCTATCTATATACCACTGGGTGTGTTGGTAGTTTTGGGTTTTTCTATATATTATTATTTTTGATTTTTCGTATCATTTCAAATTTCAACGAGCCCCTCCAAATTAGGTTCTCATCGAAAAGCGCCACTTTGGGGGGTATCTCGTCCAATCCGTGGTTAAACAATCGTGGGAGTACGGGCCCCACAAACTACTACAAGGTATCCATTCCTTTCTTCGTTTATTATTATCTTAGTTGTATTTTCTGTTGCCACTTTGCCTTCTTATTTGGGTGTGTTGGTAGCTTCATTATCTACGTTATTATTATTATTAAATCTTATTTATTATTATTTTGGTATGAACCGAAATCCGTGGGATACGCCAGAAAGACCTCAAAGACGTACAGTGTGGGATAACTCGGACGTAGAACCTCGTATCCAACGTATTTTGCCGTGGGATCGAGTGGAAGATAACCGAGCTCAAATTCGAACTAGCTCTTATCCAACGCATGGGGTAACTTTCTGGCTACTCATCGTGATTTAAGTCATACTTTAAATTATTATTGTATTTAAAATTTCAACGAGCCCCTCCAAATTAGGTTCTCATCGAAAAGCGCCACTTTGGAGGGTATCTCGTCGTAGCCGGGTTAAGCAATCGTGGGAATCCGGGCCCCACAAAACACTATAAGGTAACCATTCCTCTTATCATTAATTAAATTTTTTTTACGTTTTATTATCTAGTTATAGTGGGTGTGGAAATATAGTTATAAATTCACTTTACTCTGAAACCTTCAGTTTCGAGTAAAGTCATTTTGAAATAAAATAATTTTGTATCCTTAATAAATTAATAAAGATCACGTCAATTCTTTTCTTGCCGAGTTAAACCGAGCGAACTTATTCCCTTATCCCTACTCAAATCAAAATGGACGTCACCCTTTTGGAACCAGAGGAGTTGTAAGTAGAGTGTCTCCTTCGTGATATTCGTTTCGACACGCCAGATGCCCAGCATCAACTCGAGGAAGCGATCCGAAGTGAGCAGGCTGAGGCAAAGCCAATACCATCCAGAATGCATACGAGTGCGGCAAAGAGGCCAGATATTGAAATTAACGCGTGTCAACGCAAACTGAAAATTTTAAAGGAGTCGATCACGCAATTGGACAAACAAACCGAGGATCCAGTTGTAACGGCGCGGCGATACCACTCTCGTTTGCTGCATTTGTCCGGTCGATTAAGTCGAGCTCTAACCTCTCCAAAATACCAGGATTTCGCACGGCAGGTTCTTAAAGCATGTGAGGATTTACAGACGAGTCTCCAAATCTATCTACAAGATCACGATAAGCTGAATGAGTCCATCGAAAGCGCTAAGGGCATTCACCTTGAAATGGATATGCTTCGTTCAGATAATCCCCAGGGCAGTGGAAGTGATGGGATTCAAGTGCAAAACCTTGGTGATGAGGCAGACGAATCGGAAAACCCATACCACACGGAGCGCAGATACACGTTAGAGGAATTGCTGGATCAGGTTCAGGCGAGAAGTCTCGCGGCTTCACAATCAAATGCGCAGACAGTCCTGTTGGAATCCATGATTCAAAAATTCGAAACCGTATCGCAGCAATTAGTAAATTTGAACCAGCGACAAACCGCCTTCCAAACGCAGCTGGACGAAAAGGACCAGTTAATCCAAGCAACGCCTACTCCGATCGCTCAAGAACGGGTTCCTTCAGCCTCTACCAGTTCACCCGCACCACCGAAATTCATCGATCGACGCTTACTGTCGGGAAGTGGGCTAAGTTACACCGGATCTCCCTCGGGCATCAACATAGACATGTTCTTATTTCAAGTTGACACCATCGCGTCGTCTAGGGGATTGTCCGACCAGATCTTGCTATTGGAGTTACACACCATCTTGAAAGACATAGCGTTGCAGTGGTATTGGACATTTCGTAAACACAACCCGCACGCTACCTGGTCAGAACTACGAAGCGGAATTATCGAGCGCTTTCAAGATCGTCGCACAAATTACGAAATTCGAAGAATGGTTGAAGCCCGGAAACAACAACCCAACGAAAGTTTTTTGGATTTTTACAATCATGTTTGGACGCTGACTCTACAATGTCGCACACCGTACTCCGATGAAGAGCTCCTTCAAATTCTCATGAACAATATGAAGCCGACGCTACAATACCACCTAACCGATCGTCAATTTAGCAGCATCAACGAGCTGATCAAAAGCTGTTCGGCTTGGGAGGAGTCTTTCCGGCGGCTCAAAGCTCCGGCGGATCCTGCAATCCATCCACGACGCGTGATCAATGAGTTATCAGGCGGTCCGTATGATGATATTGGAGCATATGACTCTTATGAGAATTATCCCTTAACTGAGGTTCTACCCGATAACTCAGTATCCGCAATTCAAACGGGGAGCAGGTATCCGTCGTCAGCGGCAAGACGTCCGGGCGGACAAGTCCCAGCCGACAGTTCTGGGGTAGTTTACAAACAGCATTCGAGTTATGGTAAAAATATCGTGTGCTTCAATTGTTCAGACATGGGACACACATTTATGGATTGTCAATTGGCTCCAGTTGGATTGTTCTGCTACCGATGTGGATTACGAGGTACGATTTCTGCGCGTTGTCGACGTTGTGCTGAGGACCGAAACATGCAATCAAGATTGTCGGAAAACCAGAACAGTGGTTCTTGGAGGACTGGGCCACGAGAATCACCACAACCACAATTGCCACCCAGACTGATGCCGCAACGGACAAGTCCACTCAAACCAATTCAGGAGGACGCAGCGAGCAATACGGACGCGGAACTCCGCTCCCAATCGAACCCGACCCGAAGGTAAACTCGTCTGCCAATCATGATTCCCTTCCCGATCCTTCTTCCTTACCAAATTCCCCTTCCCTTCCTGTCGCTCTAAAGTTCGTTTATAATTCTCCGTCGTTAGCTAAGTTAGATCGATTAAAGCGTTCCAAGAAATATTGGAACCACCGCGTTGCAATGAGAAATGACGTGATTTCCTCCGTTTTGTTCTCCGAGGGTAGTGACACTCGGCCTTACGCCCAGGTCTTAATAAATAAGATTCCTTTTAAGGGTCTTCTCGACAGCGGGGCGAGTGTCAGTGTTCTCGGGAATGGAGCGGAGAAAATCATGGCAAATCCATTCGTAGAGTTTCATAATTTCCCATCCACGATAACTACCGCGAGTGGTCAAGTCCAACGAGTATTTGGTTACATACGAGCTAACGTCGAGTTTAACGGAATTACTCAAACCATGAATTTTTATGTTGTTCCTTCATTAGAACAACCGCTTTATTTGGGTATCGATTTTTGGAATCGTTTTGGAATTTCCCCAAAAATCTCCGCGTTTAGTAATTCGGACGAATTAGGTGAAACTACCAACACACCCAAATTTCATATTTTAACATCTGATGATCGTCGTAAGTTGGATCTAATCCGCGAATGTTTCCCGAGCAGCGATATTTTGGGTTTGGGCCGCACATCCCTCATCACTCATATGATCGATGTCGGTTCCGCAAAACCAGTCAAACAACGTTTTTATTCCGTATCCCCAGCTATCCAGAAACTCATGTATGCCGAGTTGGATAGGATGTTGTCTTTGGGGGTCATCGAGGAGTCACAAAGTTCCTGGTGTTCACCGGTCACGTTGGTGCGTAAAGCCAATGGCAAAGTTCGTTTGTGCTTGGATGCTAGAGAACTGAACAAGGCCACCGTCAAGGATGCGTATCCGCTGCCCATAATCAACGGATTGTTGGGTCGTTTGGGACACACCCGATTCATTTCGGCGATTGATTTGAAGGATGCCTTTTGGCAGATCCCACTCGACCCAGCATCCCGCGATAAGACAGCGTTTACGGTTCCTGGACGGCCCTTGTATCAGTTCAAGGTGATGCCGTTTGGCTTATGCAACGCCCCACAGACGCTTTGTCGCTTAATGCACCGCGTGATCCCGTACCAGCTACACGATAAGGTCTTTGTGTACCTCGATGACCTTCTGGTCACATCCTCCACTCTGGCCGAACATTTCGATTTGCTTCAACAGGTTGCTGGATATCTGTCGGATGCTGGTCTAACAATCAATTTGACCAAAAGTAAGTTTGTGTTGAAAGAAGTAGACTATTTAGGTTATATTGTGGGTGATGGTTGCCTCCGTACAAACCCAGATAAATGTAAAGCTATTCTGGAGTACCCTATTCCGAAAACGACGAAACAGATTAGACGTTTTCTGGGAATGTGCGGATGGTACCGTCGCTTCATTCCAAATTTCGCCTCCTTAGCTTCTTCTCTCACCGATCTTACTGGTAAAAACACTAAAGTATGTTGGTCTGCAGCTGCTGATTCTTCTTTTAACGCTCTCAAAACCGCCTTGTCAACTGCCCCAGTTTTGACGCATCCTGATTATACAAAGCCCTTTTTTATTCAGTGCGATGCCAGTGCCGTTGGGGTCGGTAGTGTCTTATTTCAGGTGGACGCCGAGGGGGTGGAGCGGCCCATTGAGTTTTATTCCCATAAGCTCAATGCGGCGCAGCGAAACTACTCGGTGACCGAGCTGGAATGCTACGCTGCCGTCCTCAGCGTGCGAAAATTCCGTCCTTACGTGGAGGGCTACCCGTTCGTCATTTACACTGACCATTCCAGTTTGCGCTGGCTAATGAGTCAAAAAGATCTCTCCGGACGTTTGGCGAGATGGAGTCTTAAACTCCAAGCGCTGGATTTTCAGATTGGTTACCGAAAAGGTTCAGTTAACGTTGTACCTGATGCGTTGTCTCGAGCTTTTCCGGATGAATCCGCTCTTTGTGAGGATGATTCTGAAAGTAAGAGCACGCCTGATCCTGGTGCCCAATTTGAAGATCCAGTCTTGTCGAGTAAAAATATCGACCCTTCTGTGAATGCGTTAGTACCTTCGGCAGTCCCCATTCTACACGTTGATCAAAATTCGGTTGCGTTCCAAGATCCAGATTACGTCGATCAGATCGCGAAAATTCGTTCACTAAAAGATTGTTCGCACAACTACAAGATCCAGGATGATAAACTGTTAATATCCCCTTCGTTTGGTTTTAAATATACGGATACCGACCTTTCGAATTGGAAACTTGTTATTCCTAATTCCTTAACTTCAACGCTTATTGAACAGGCTCACGTACCTCCCACTTCAGCACATTTAGGCGGCAGCAAAACCCTCGAGCGCCTTCAGCGTCAATTTTTCTGGCCTCAAATGGCAAAACAAGTTAAACAATACGTTGCTAGCTGCACTAATTGTAAAATGAACAAAGCTGTTAATTTCTCTACACAACCAGCCATGGGAAAACAGGTTACGTCAACTCGCCCGTTCCAAAAATTGTATGTTGATTTTTTGGGTCCGTATCCACGTTCGAAACTTGGAAATACCTGTATTGTTATCGTTCTGGATCATTATTCGAAATTTGTAGTTGTAAAAGCTTTGCGTGAAGCTTCCGCCTCTTTATTGTGTCGATTTTTGGAAAATGAGGTATTCCTTTTATTTTCCGTTCCCGAAATTATTACCTCCGATAATGGGAAGCAGTTCACCTCGAATTTATTTAAAGACCTGTTAGTTAAATACGGTGTAACCCATTTACGTACGCCGGTGTACTCGCCCCAAAGCAACGCCTCCGAGCGTGTTAATAGAACGTTGATTGCTAGCATTCGATCATATTTGAGCGATCACGATCATAATCAGTGGGACAAAAATTTGCAAGAAATTGCGGCTGCTTTACGTAATGCCATACACGATTCGATACATTACTCCCCTCATTATGTCGTGTTCGGTCAACATATGTCGATGCATGGTTCGGATCACTCATTGCGACGGTTACTCGATGAACATGATCCCAGCGAAGTCCAGGTATGGGCTAAGCCAGATCGAGTAAACCTCCTAAAAGATCGTATAACTCATTACTTACGCGTAGCACACGAAAAGGGGGCTCAACATTACAATTTACGTAGTACTAAGCGCACTTTTCGAGTCGGACAACCCGTTTTCATACGATCGTTTGCTTTGAGCGATGCGTCGAATAAATTTTCCGCCAAATTGGCAAGCAAATTCAAACCCGCGGTAATTTCCGGTAAAGTAGGTCAGGTAGCATACACCATCGAAGATTTGAGTGGCAAAAACTTAGGTACCTACCACATTAAAGACATTCGTGTCTAACCATATCGCCTACCTCATTTGTTTAAATCGTTTGTTATCTCGTTCCCATTGTTTGTTTTAGGCCCGGCTTATGAGACATCTCAGGGTGTGGGACGTTCCCACGTTTGTTACGACTGTGTTGTCTGTAACAAGACATAATATTCGTTTACGCGTGACATCCCCATATTTTGTTAGATTTTATGTTTTTACTCTCGGTTTCTTGCCTCTGTGTTGTTGGTGTCTGAACGCGTTCCGTGTGGAGGGATTCTCGTATGTTTTTGTTCGTTTGGTTGGTAGTAAAACAAAAATGGGAGAGAGAGAGAACAATGCGAATCGAGTGTGTGCGTAAAGCAAAACATTCCATAAGAATGTTTTTCTTATATGCCTCTCGTTTATATCAATGCGAATTGATATAAATGAGAAACAGAGAAGAAAGACAATTCTTCTGGAATGTTTTGCGCGTCGTATGTGCGACGCTCGAATTTTTTTTTTTTGAGTAAATTCATTCAGTTTGTGATTTTTGGTAAACACAGTCGAGTTTTGTGATTTTTATAAAACATTCGAGTTTTGGAATTTTGTTCGATAAGTCGAGTTCCGTTTTGAAATTAAAATTAAATTAAAGTTGAGTTTATTTAGTAAAAAGTTTAAGTTTATAATCTGTGGAAAAATAAGAACAGGAGATTAAACGAGTGGCGATAAAAGAAAAACGTACGCTTTTAAAAATTTGTATTGTAAATAAAGAGCAATTGAAAAATAAATTTGAATATTCGAGTTTGACCAAGTTCAATTTTTTTTTATAATAACGTGATTTCGTTGCGGTGTTATTTTTGGTTGTTAAATCCCGTATTGTTGATTATAAAAGTGAAAACGCTCAAAGGATAATTTTGATTGTCTGGTGTGATCATCTTTATAATTTACGCTGCAAAATACCGAACCTTTTGGCATTTGCGATAAGTTTGGATAATTAACCTAATCAACTGGTGCCCCGTTTTTCAATGGTACCATACTATCTATGAGTGTCGTGAATATCGAGTGTATTACCTAAGGCGATTAATGCGAAAGGACGCACAACGGTGTATTTTCGGTTAAGGCGAGCCAACGCCCAACGGATTTTGGCGGCCAGTTGAGGCCACTCTTTTGGTACGGATCCGGCGGCCAGTTGAGGCCAGCCGTGATAGTTTTATACATTGGTATCGGGGAGAGGTCCCGCAACGACACGGGTGGCCAGCCGGCCATTTGTGTGTTTTTGGTTATCGGTGGTCTGCCGCAACGTTCGGGTAGCCAACCGGCTATTCAATTTATTTTATATCGGCGGCCAGTTGAGGCCAGTAGATTTTACCGGCGGTTGGGCCGCACCGGTGGAGCACGCGGTAAACGGCACCAAGGCCGCAACGGTCCGGGTGGGGCAAGGCCACCTGTGGCATGACGGCCGCGCAAGGCCGCAACAGAATTTTTTTTTATTTAAAAACAAGGTACAATTTTTATTTTTATTTTAATTTTCTTGATTTTTTCTTATATATATATTTAAATTTTTTTATTTAACATAATTTTCAAATTTTTGTTGTGATCGAGCGCCGCACAGCGGGTGCACGCTCGATGCATATTGTTCTCGCTTCTCTCTATCGTTTGTTCCCCTTTTCTTGTTTTCCTCGTGGGAAGTTGTGTTTTCTTTTGTTTTCCTTTTTAAAAGAAAAAAAAATAAAATGAATTACTAAGTTTTCGGTCGGTATGATGGGAGCGGAGACTCCCTCTGTGTCGGTTTAGTGTTTGCGGTCCCTTGGTGCCCGCATCCAATTCCGTAACCAGGGCGTGGCCCCGTTTGAATCGGATGAATGCGCGCACCAAGGCACCTCTACCGTTATTATTATTATTTTTATGATTTATTTTGATTATTCGGTTCGTTCCTCAGGTTCCGGCCGACGAGTTTCGGCGGAACATCGGTGTTATTATTATCATTTGCGTTTTCCCATTTTTTTATAATTATCTGTTAATCACGGTGTAGGCCAGGAGCCCTGCATGCCTCAAACCCCACGACCTTCGCACTTCTCCGCTGAGAACGTAGCCGGCAAAACATCACCGTGGAGGCCTCTGCAGGTGCTTAGTGAAAATCTGCAGGTTGGCAGCAGCCAGCCTGTAACAGTCTTTTAACGTATTGCAGTAACTGAGGCAAGCTATAGTGAGGCTTGGGAAAAATAAAAGAGATACGGTAAAAAAATGCTCGTGGTGGTAAATCTCATAAAGCAGTTCGTTTACCAGCCAGCTATATCAAAGGTTTCGGATTAGGCGCTTTATCAGATAGCTGACGTATCGGATGCAGTTCTCATAGGATTGGAAGTGTTAGGCGCCAAAGCGGAAAAAGGGACCCATGGCTTATTCATATTATGGTAAACAAATTGGATAGTGTGACTAAGCAAGCATGGACAAATGAGATAGTTGAAGAGGATTTCCCTACGATGGAAAGATTTTTCAGATTTCTAAGCAAACGAAGTGATTCATTGGATGCGATAGAAGTCAATGCGTTGTCACAGCCGGAAACCAGCAATCTGTAACAAATTTCGATGTTGTTTTTGCGTAACCACCCTGTTTATAAAAATAAACATAGAAAAATTGGATTGATGGTAATCAGCTGATCTATAAGTAAACATACACACACACAAGCTATGCCAAAATTAAAAATAATAACAAGATGGGGTATAAAAACCAAAGCGAGATGATGCAAGGGGATCAGTGGGTTGCGAAAAATCAAGAAAAAATTAAAAAAAATTGAAAATTGTGGCGCTCATACCAAGTGCAACCGATCTAACAAAAAAAAAAAAAAAAAAATATAATCATATAATTTATGTAAAATTTGTTAATTAAAGAAAAAAAAACATAAAATAATTCAAAATTGTATTGTTAGTATAGTGAGTCGTATGTACAAGTTAAAAATCCTTTATATACAATATTATACAAAAACAGACAAAATACAATAAAATAAATGTTATCAAAGACAATCAAAAATTAATAATAAACAAATTATGTATGTATTTCTAAAAATATAAATTATAAAGTTAAGGATAATAATAAATATGTTATATAAATGCCAAGTATGTGTATTCTTGTGTGATTAAATACTGTAATGCTGTGGTAAAACTGTGATTGGCCATCATAAGAATAAAAATAAAAATTCAATATCGGCCGGCAAGTGTCCATTTGTTTATTTAATCGTGAATTAAAAGAAAAAAAAAATATTACCAAGCCATTCAGAAAGTGTTAATACAACTTCTAGCCAATCAAGAAGTTGCAGTGGTGTTTGTGAGTGTTCAAGTGGTGTTGTTGGTACCTTTTCGTTATTGGGTGTCCATCATACACTAAAAAAGTTTCGCGGATGGAAAGCATGCGAAATAGTTTACAATTCTGTTACCCGAAAGAGCAAACTAGGCAGATTCTCGAGTAAATAAAATCAAAACACCCAGAAGGTGAAGGCGATACATCTGATATCGTTAATAAATCGAACGAGTGAGATTCCGAGTTAACGGTTGGCTGTGCGGTCAACGGATTATATACATATATATATATACCAAATTTTGGAGGACACCATCATTCATCGGGTTGCGGTTTGCTGACGTATACAACTACTGGTGGCGAGATCATCCGATTATATTTAAAAATTTGGAGGACACCATCATACATCTAATTGCGGTTTTTGGTGACGTATACAAACAAAAATTTAACGAAAATTTTTCTTTTTATTATATTTTTGATATCTATATATATATACTATATTTTATACTTCCTTTCTACATTTTCCGATCATCTTATTTTGTATTCTGTCTTAATTTTCATTTCATATTTGGTTTTGTTTGCTCAAATTACCGACACATTCATAGATGGTTGATTTATCATTGTATTGCTTATGAATGAATTGGTACGTAGCTACATTAGTTGATTTCTACTATTCGTATTTCTTTTGTTCAAACTAATTTATTTTGTGAATGAATATTTTTTTTTTGTTGGTATCGTTGCGAACGCTGGTACGAACCATTTAAGTGTGTTCATTTATTGCTTGCGCGGTGATCCAGATGCATTTTCTCACCTTGGGTATAAAATGTTAAAATACAAAATGGTGTAGTGAAGTCCGATTGTGATGGAGTAAGGAGCGATTGCGGTACTGATGTATAGAACGACCTTCCATATGGTTTTGTTGTAGAGATGAATTAGGCACACAGTGATTGGTTTTTGTAACATGGCTAATGGCGCGTGCGGTCTATTGGAACCCCCCTCTTTCCTGACTGATTTGCTATCTCAATTAAAGTGTGCCGCCGTGTGCGCTGTTACATGACCAAGCCATACAGTTACAAATGGCGCCGAAACAGGGACCGAAAATGATCTTACAATTGTTTAATTTTCAAGCATAATTAATTAACGTATGTAAAATGGATTTTTTTTTCTTTGGTGGCCCTAATAAGGCATCCTGGTAGCTTCACTACCTAATAATAACAGATAGGCCTCAAAACCGCTTAGTTACCACGCGGTTTGTTTATCTTCTTTTAATTTGCCCTTCAGGTTTTTAACAAGCACGTTGTAGTGACTTGTCCGTTAATATATTTTTGTGTCCTGCTTTGACTATACTTGATTTTACTACCGGATTAAGTTACGTTATAAATTTTACCTATTTTTAATTTTTGTGATTGAAGGTTTTTATACTTGTCCCGCAATTGACTATTCATGACTTGAATGCCTTGTGGTACAGTATGTAGAGATTACTCATGAAAATTCTAAATAGTGTCGGTTAATTCAATTTTTTTTATTTTTGGTTTAATTCAGTCTTCAACAATATTTTTTATAAATAACGATCAATAAGTATAAAGATACCGAGGCGTTTGATAATTCGATGACTTCGAATTGCTCGTCTCGGATCCAATTGTTCAACGCAGTATAAATGTAAATTCAAGTTAGTCTTAGTAGTGACATTGGTAAATTATAACATACAATTTTTATTTTTAGCAAGCACATTTCGTGACTTGTCCGACATATTTTTATTTAAATAAAGTTTTTTCCTGTCATTATTGATTAGTTAACTGACGCATGATATAGTACGGTACAAATCTAACATTGAATTCTGTTGATCGATTGTATTCTTAATTTTTCTATGATTGATGATCCATGAATTGGACTACTTGTGACTTATTAGGAATGCATGCTCAACGAATTTAATTTAGAATCCTTATTTTTTTTTGTCGTTAATTTTTTTTAATATTATTTCCAATTAAAACAGTGATAAGTGATTAATGATAGATAGAACAAATGTTGTCTCGATGGATGATTCGATGAATTCGGATTCCTCGGTCAACTTATGTCGCCTTACTCGTTAATGGTTTATTTTTCCTAAAAATTAGTACGGTTTAAAGCAAAGTTAACTAATATATTCAATAATTCGTAGTGTATATTATTTTTGTATTTCCTTTTTTTTATTAAAATATTATGGAAGGTACGGTCGAAAGCAAGTTGGAAATTATTTTTATAACGATGTATTGAACCAACCATGTTACGGAAATACATCATACTGTAATCAGGTACTCCCCTCCCCATTACTTAGGAGTCGATAATTATTATAAACTATTTCTATTAAATTTTTTTTTCTCGTATAAATAATATTTGCTAATACAATTAATCAAATTCAAATTATTTAATTATAATATTCTACTTTATTTATTATCTTCGGTGTATTGTTTACTCGTTTATTGCTGGTGTATTCTATTCATTTTTTTTTCCTCTTTAAATCGATTAATCATGGATTTCAAATTAATTTACGAATCTCTATCGGCTGAAGAAGTATTCGTAGAATATCGAGTTCGCGGTATAGATCATGATCAGGTTGGAGCTGAGAAAAAATTTCATGAAACTCTAAAAGGGGAATTCCATAATCCAAATCTGAAACCGACAAAGTCACATATAACTCAAAACCCGGAAACTGAATTACACGAAATAAATCAGAAAATTATAGAGATTGACGAAATACTGGAGAAATTAGATGACTATTCCATTCGCGATAAACGTAAGATATTAATCCGGATTGCTCATTGGAGAGACCGAGCGGAACGTCTTATACAATCGTTCGAAATTCTCCCTGCAATGTCATTAACGTTGGTAAATGCTCTAAAACGTGTGGCGCGAAATCTTAATAGAGACATAAAACGATCTGAAGCCGAGGCAGCTACTAACCATGATGTTGATACTCGTAAGTTAAAAGCTTCAGGTAGTGTACATACAAACAGCGACGACTTAGGCAAGGCTGCTCACTCAGCACAATTAAAAGAACTAGAAAGAAGCCTAGAAGACAAATTTTCAAAAAAACTTGACCAACTTTCTGAACACTTCATGAAGCAACTCCAAACTGAATCTCGAAAACAAAGAAAATCTGATTCGCATTCTTGCAAATCTTCTCGTTCATCCAGCGACAATTGTAATCCAAATCATTCCAGTGATAGCTCGACGGAAACTAGCGATAGTGATTTAAATCTTACGGGACACTCTTTTAGCATACCTAAAAGGCGAGATAAAAGACAGCCAAGTACGTGGTATCGAAGAGGAACGCATCCCTCAAAATGGAAAATATCATATTCGGGTAAAACTGATCCAAAAAGTGACGAAAATGTATATGATTTTATTTTAAAATTGGAAGAACATGCTAACCAAGACCGAATTCCTCTCCAAGAACTGGTTTATTTGATGAGGAATTTTGTTACGGGTAAAGCTGAAAAATTCTATTATATACTAACTCACAAAAAGCGAAACCTTTCTTGGAAAGAATTACGAGCAGCATTATTGAATAGATTTAGCAGCCTGGAAAACGAGAGAGCAATGCGAAGACAAATTCGACATCGTACCCAAAATTCCAAAGAATCATTCAATGACTATGTGTTAGATATCGAATGTATTAATGCTAGATTGCAAAAACCCCTGAAGGATTATGAATTATTGGATGTGGTTCTGGAAAATATGAACCCGGCATTGCGAAACGCAACTTGCAACGAACGATTTAGGTCGCTTGAAGATCTACGCAAGGTATGCGATAATTACGAAAAATTGTGGTCAACCTCTGGATTCGATCCTCGACGAATGATCGATTCACGGGGTAAACGCAGTGTAATGTTCGTGGAAGAGGTGGCAAAACCAACAAGATCCCTTCAGTCCACCTTCAACGGGCCGAGTACCTTTTGTGGTACTCAGGTCCATACTGTTAGTTCTGATGAATCTGATATTGAAATTGACAGATCCAATCTAATAAAAGAAGTGGAAGCTTTACACCCAAAGATGTTTGTAGTCTGTTGGAACTGCAAGGACTTAGGTCATCGATTTGTTAACTGCCCTATGAGCACAACGCATACCTTTTGCAGAAGGTGTGGATTGGCCGGATTTACAGTTGACGCTTGCATCCGATGTCAAAATAAAGAATTGGGAAATGTGCGCCCGAACGTGATAAAGCCGGGGGAAGCACGTTCGGAGAAATCTCAGAACCCCACCTCACAACTATCGAAGGTATTCCCGAAAACCTCCCCCAACCAAACTCAGAAATAGAAAGTTGTCTCCTTATATCTAAACGTTTTAAAAGAATACAAAATTATTGGCGTGAACGTAAACTATTTTGTCGTGCTTGCAATATTTGCTCAATAACCGAATTTCCAGATTATGATCCTAGACCTTACATAAAAATCAATATTAGTGGAATGTCTTTGATAGGTCTTTTAGACAGCGGGGCAACTATTAGTATATTAGGGAAAAATGCTGAACAACTTCTGCACTCACTTAACGTTAAACTCAAACCCTGTAATTATAGTATTCAAACAGCAGATGGTTCTTCAAACACGGTGCTGGGGTACGTTGTACTGCCAGTTACCTACCTCAACAAAACAGAGAATTTAAAATTCTGTGTAGTGCCAACCTTGAAAACCGAAATATATCTTGGTGTTGATTTTTGGCGTGCCTTTAAAGTAGCACCAGATGTCGTTTGTGGGATGACCTGCGAACCAGAAAACTCCAAAAATCAACATATTCTCAGTGCCACACAAAATGCCAAATTACAAAATATAATTGGACTGTTTCCTTCGTCTGCTTTAAACGGTTTAGGTAAAACAAAGCTGGTCGAGCATACGATCGATGTTGGTCAAGCGACTCCAATAAAACAGCGGCACTATCCAGTATCCCCAGCGATTCAAGAGTTAATTTTCCGTGAGCTTGATAGGATGCTAGACTTAGGTGTGATCGAAGTAAGCAACAGTCCTTGGAGCTCTCCAAACGTTCTTGTTAAGAAACCTAATGGAAAAAACCGATTATGCTTAGATTCTCGTAAGGTTAACATGGTAACTAAGAAAGACGCCTATCCGCTTCCAAATATAAATGGTCTTTTGGGAAGAATGAAAGACACGACATATATCACTAGCCTTGATCTCAAAGATGCCTTTTGGCAAATTCCGCTATCTGAACAGTCTAAAGAGATTACCGCCTTTACAGTTCCAGGCCGTCCTCTCTATCAGTTCTGCGTCATGCCGTTTGGGTTGTGTAATGCACCCCAAACCATGTGCAGACTGATGGATCGAGTAATACCGCATCAGCTTCGAGAAAATATCTTTGTTTATCTTGACGATTTATTGATTGTCTCAGCTGGGTTCGACGAACACCTGGAACTGCTTAAGACGGTAGCGGAATTAATGTCAAGGGCCGGATTAACCCTTAATATTGAAAAGAGTCACTTCCTTCTCAGAGAAACAAAATATCTTGGGTACCTCATTGGAGAACGTGGTTTAAGAACGGACCCGACTAAAGTTGAGGCCATTAGAAACTTTCCAATGCCGACCACTGTAAAACAGACACGACGATTTTTAGGGATGGCGGGCTGGTATCGTCGTTTTATACCAAACTATGCCGATGTTACTGCCCCCATAACTAATTTACTTCGTAAAGGTGTTAAATTTCAGTGGAATGACGAAGCTAACTTAGCGTTTGGAAATCTAAAGCAGCTACTTAGTAGTGCACCTCTCCTTCATAATCCTAAATTCACGGACCCGTTCTTCATTCGATGCGATGCCAGCACTCAGGGAATAGGAGGTGTTCTTTTTCAATTGGACATCGATGGTAGTGAGAAGCCTATAGCCTTTATCTCGCAGAAATTAAACTCGGCACAACGAAATTACACGATAACGGAGCTAGAATGTCTAGCTGCCGTTATAAGTGTCAAACAATTTCGGCCGTACATTGAAGGCTATAGGTTTACCATTATCACCGATCATGCCAGCCTTAAGTGGTTAATGTCACAAAAAGACCTTAGTGGTAGACTTGCTAGATGGAGCTTGAAGCTACAAGCCTATGATTTTTCTATAGTGCACCAGAAGGGAAAAGATAATGTGGTAGCGGACACATTATCACGAATTTACTGCGATAGCATTGAAGAGATACAGTCCGATGCAGCATTACATAATTTTGATCTTGTAAGTCAGGATACAAGTTGTGATGAAGCATACGAGCAACTTAAAATTCGAGTTGAAAGTAGCCCATCTGAATATCCAAATATGTGTGTTCGTAATAACAGGCTGTTAATACGAATCGACCCCAAACGATTTATTCCAGTTACAGATACTCCCTCTTGGAAGTTGTGGATTCCCGTTTCAAATAGGATCGACCTAATAAAAAAAGAGCACGACGATCCAAACGCGGCTCATAGCGGCATACGTAAAACATTAGAACGTCTTCGGAGATTATATTATTGGCCAAAAATGACGGTTGATGTGCATAAATATATAACAGGATGTTGCATATGTAAACAGTCAAAAGCTACCAATACTTGTTTGAGACCGCCGCTGGGTAAGCAACTAATACCAAAGAGACCATGGCAGAAAATATACATAGACCTATTGGGTCCTTACCCTCGGACTACCAGTGGTAAGACTACTATATTCATAGTATTGGATCACTTGACTAAATTTGTCTATCTTAAACCTTTGTCCAAAGCAACAGCGATTAACATTACAAAATGTTTAGAAGACGAAATATTTTCTTTGTTTAGTGTCCCTGAATCTATTCACTCCGATAATGGCGTACAATTCATCGGTAAGGAATTTCAGGCTCTAATAAATGAATATGGTATGTCACATGTACGTTCGGCATATTACTCACCCCAAAGTAATGCGTCGGAGCGCGTGAATAGGTCGATCATAGCTGCGATTCGAGCATACGTGAGTAACAAACATAGTACTTGGGATAAGCATCTACCCCAAATAGCGACTGCCCTAAGAAATTCGATACATGAATCGACGGGATATACCCCTCATTTTCTTCTTTTCGGCTATCAGAAAATTTTGAGAGGCCAAACTTATAAAACTTTAAGCGATTTAATGGTTATAGAAGAACCCTTGGTGAATTGGCTAGACTTACCTGACCGACTAGCATTAGTACATGATGAGGTAAAGACAAATTTAGCGTCCGCTTACCGAAAGTACTCCAGCTACTATAATCTTCGTACAAGAGAACGTACGCTCCAGATTGGTCAGACCGTTTACGTCCGACAACATCCCCAGAGTGACGCTTCAAAAAAATTTGTAGGGAAATTTGCTTTTCCTTTTGTGAAAGCGACGGTAAAAGAGAAACGAGGTAATGTGAGTTATGTGTTAGTTGACGAGAACGGCAAAAATTTGGGTACCCATCATATAATGGACATTAAACCATGAAATTCTTTTCTTTTCAGCTTCAAAAATTTGATTTTTCCTTTCTTTATTTAGATAAAAATCATTCTTGAACCTGCCCTGTAACAAATTTCGATGTTGTTTTTGCGTAACCACCCTGTTTATAAAAATAAACATAGAAAAATTGGATTGATGGTAATCAGCTGATCTATAAGTAAACATACACACACACAAGCTATGCCAAAATTAAAAATAATAACAAGATGGGGTATAAAAACCAAAGCGAGATGATGCAAGGGGATCAGTGGGTTGCGAAAAATCAAGAAAAAATTAAAAAAAATTGAAAATTGTGGCGCTCATACCAAGTGCAACCGATCTAACAAAAAAAAAACAAAAAAATATAATCATATAATTTATGTAAAATTTGTTAATTAAAGAAAAAAAAACATAAAATAATTCAAAATTGTATTGTTAGTATAGTGAGTCGTATGTACAAGTTAAAAATCCTTTATATACAATATTATACAAAAACAGACAAAATACAATAAAATAAATGTTATCAAAGACAATCAAAAATTAATAATAAACAAATTATGTATGTATTTCTAAAAATATAAATTATAAAGTTAAGGATAATAATAAATATGTTATATAAATGCCAAGTATGTGTATTCTTGTGTGATTAAATACTGTAATGCTGTGGTAAAACTGTGATTGGCCATCATAAGAATAAAAATAAAAATTCAATATCGGCCGGCAAGTGTCCATTTGTTTATTTAATCGTGAATTAAAAGAAAAAAAAAATATTACCAAGCCATTCAGAAAGTGTTAATACAACTTCTAGCCAATCAAGAAGTTGCAGTGGTGTTTGTGAGTGTTCAAGTGGTGTTGTTGGTACCTTTTCGTTATTGGGTGTCCATCATACACTAAAAAAAGTTTCGCGGATGGAAAGCATGCGAAATAGTTTACAATTCTGTTACCCGAAAGAGCAAACTAGGCAGATTCTCGAGTAAATAAAATCAAAACACCCAGAAGGTGAAGGCGATACATCTGATATCGTTAATAAATCGAACGAGTGAGATTCCGAGTTAACGGTTGGCTGTGCGGTCAACGGATTATATACATATATATATATATACCAAATTTTGGAGGACACCATCATTCATCGGGTTGCGGTTTGCTGACGTATACAACTACTGGTGGCGAGATCATCCGATTATATTTAAAAATTTGGAGGACACCATCATACATCTAATTGCGGTTTTTGGTGACGTATACAAACAAAAATTTAACGAAAATTTTTCTTTTTATTATATTTTTGATATCTATATATATATACTATATTTTATACTTCCTTTCTACATTTTCCGATCATCTTATTTTGTATTCTGTCTTAATTTTCATTTCATATTTGGTTTTGTTTGCTCAAATTACCGACACATTCATAGATGGTTGATTTATCATTGTATTGCTTATGAATGAATTGGTACGTAGCTACATTAGTTGATTTCTACTATTCGTATTTCTTTTGTTCAAACTAATTTATTTTGTGAATGAATATTTTTTTTTGTTGGTATCGTTGCGAACGCTGGTACGAACCATTTAAGTGTGTTCATTTATTGCTTGCGCGGTGATCCAGATGCATTTTCTCACCTTGGGTATAAAATGTTAAAATACAAAATGGTGTAGTGAAGTCCGATTGTGATGGAGTAAGGAGCGATTGCGGTACTGATGTATAGAACGACCTTCCATATGGTTTTGTTGTAGAGATGAATTAGGCACACAGTGATTGGTTTTTGTAACATGGCTAATGGCGCGTGCGGTCTATTGGAACCCCCCTCTTTCCTGACTGATTTGCTATCTCAATTAAAGTGTGCCGCCGTGTGCGCTGTTACATGACCAAGCCATACAGTTACAAATCTAGTTAAATTTTTTCAATCGTCTGCAGAGCCTTTGTACCTCAAGTGTTCGCAAGGCCATTATCTAAGTAAATGTGACCCATTTCTTTATTTAAGCGTTAATGACAGACGAGGTTTTGTGTCTGAGAGAAAGCTGTGCCTTAGCAGCATGTTTGAGGTCCAACTGAACTTTTGAATATAAATTCTACGTTTATGTCTAGTATTGCGACAACTTCCTCCGCCGATTTATAATTGTGTCAACCAACTAATTTAAAATGTTCATGTTTATTAATAAAGTTGAATATTTTATATCTAGATGCTATGGCACCCATAGTGATCTCTAAACGTTGGTTGAACATAGTTCTCAATTGCTAATTCGTTTCCAGGAAAACGAATACCTTTTCCAATAAGCTCCACAGTAATTGATCCCCTTTACAAAATATTTTCCAAACGATTGATCATTATAAGAAATAACAATGTTGTCTTACAATTAAGCACGCTCATATAGCCAATTCGTTCAAAATAACAAACATAATGTAGCTATAGGGATAAAAATTTAAAAAAAAACAAATAATAATATTAAAACTTAAAAACATCAGGATATAACATAAAAATATAGAAAATCTTCTTATCTCGAAAAAAAAAAAAAATATTGAATGGAAAATGTACAACGGACTAACAATGTAAAAGACACAAAATTTATTAGAATACAAAAGAAAATGGAATAATATTTTTGTCTGTTTTTATGTTTACAATGTACCTATGTATATTTATCCCTCAGAAATACTTCAAGCTCGACTCCTTTCCCATACCATGTACCAACATCAGCATCGCCTCGAAATTAAAGAAGTAAAGTTTAATTCATGAATTTGAAATGAGCAAAGAGTATTTCACAACAAAACAGTTTTCGTTTATTATTATATTTTTAATCTTGTACGAGTATGTCCTCTTGAAGATGAGAAAAGTTAGACGACGAATTTATAAAGAAAGGTTGAATTTTAAGCGAAGGTTAAATCATTTTATGATGTAGTCAAGTTTAAACGTTTCATTTGACTTCATATATACCATTTAGCACTTTTTTGTTTGTTCAACTTGTCGAATGCGTCCCATTCAATTTGTTGATTATATAATTTTAAATTTGAATTTGTTTCATCTCAG
The DNA here is from genome assembly GCA_932526605.1 of Nephrotoma flavescens. Taxonomy (NCBI): domain Eukaryota; kingdom Metazoa; phylum Arthropoda; class Insecta; order Diptera; family Tipulidae; genus Nephrotoma; species Nephrotoma flavescens. Next base: position 272,012,542 of record OW052221.1, on the reverse strand, counting down.
ACCTTTAAGGTAGTTCCAGGCTCCTATGCGAAAATTTTATAATTCAAATTTTGGTTATTTCTTCGAATCATTGAATTCGTGTACGCGTTAATTATTTGCTCCGATTGCATATCATATGCGTGTCTATGTCTTCATGCGTATTGATTCTCAAGGTAACCTTTAGAGAACATAAAGCTCTAAATAGCTCTTTGCTTTCATGGTAGAAATCATGGACATTTTTTGCGAACCTAAATTCAGCGGTAAAATAATCACATTGAACAAAAATAAGAAAGGAAAGGAGGTGTAGGAGCCTATGGAATTAATCGGCCTGAAAATCGTAAAATGATCAATATTGAAATGCAAAGAGACAAATGAAACAAATTTTTTGGAAACTGTCAACGCTTTTATTTTGATATTGATCTATTCTCACAAGAGTATTAACAATTAAAACTCCGTGAAAAAAGCCCTACTGCCACGCTAGGCGTGGTGCTTTTATGAGACCTAAAGGTTCAAACACCTGGAAAACCGAAAAATGATCAATACTAGAGCAACTAAAATATTATTTGGAAAAATTCTCAACTTTTTCACTTTGAAAATTTTCTGTTTTCAAGAGAATGATCAACAATTGAAAGATTTGTGAGAAAAATCTAACCCTCGAAAAATTAAGAACGCTTATCAAATAAATTAAAATAAAAAATCATGAAAACATTTTGTTCTCTACATTGAACGAGAAACGTCTGAAGCTATTTATAATACCACATTGAACAAACATATGGCAGAAATGGATGTACAGGAGGCGTGCTATTTATGTGGGAGCGATCGAATCAATTTTCTTGAAAATCGAAAAATATTCTAACGCATATTAGAACAATATCAAAGTTATGAAAAATACTTTAGAAGAATTGTCAACGATTTTACATTGAAAATTCTTTGTTCTGTAACCATTGGGTAAATTTGCCAAAAATAATGGAAACATTTTATTTTCTAAATTAACCGGGTGATACCTTATCGTATACTTATATCATCACATCGATGTACAGGAGACATGGTATCTTTGTGGCAGTATCAGAATAGATTGTCTTGAGAACTGTTAGTGCTTCTTCTCTGAAAGGGTTGTTCAGGGGTTCTCAGAAAATTGATCAACCCGTACAAAGATATGTGAGAAAAATTAAAAAATTTGAAAATTAAGAAAGTAAATTTTCAAAAAGATCATGGAAAAATCTTGTTCTCTAAATTGAACGGGAAAAGCATTGTGGTACTTATATCAAAATATCGAACAAAATTAAGACGGGACATCAATATTCAAAAAATATTTAATATTCAACCGCAAATTAGAGACAAATGAAAAATTTGTTGGACAACTCTTGGCGATTTTATTTTGAAAATGCTCTACTCTCACGTTACTAATGAATAATTGAAAAGGGTGTATTACGAAATCTCGGTTTTAAAACCCCGATTTTCAAAATCCCGGTTTCAAAATACCGGTTTTCAAAGTCCCGGTTTTCAAATTCCGGTTTACAAAATCCTGGTTTTCAAAATCCCGGTTTTCATACATTTTGGTGAAGGAAAATTTTATCAATCAAATTCATTACAATTTGATAAAAAAATACGAAATATTCCTTAAAACTGACAAAAAATCATTTAAGAGTCCCATTTTCAAACAAAACCGGGATTTTGAAAACCGGGATTTTGTAAACCGGAATTTTGAAAACCGGGATTTTGAAAATCAGGATTTATAAATAAACCGGGACTTTCACAAACCGTAATTTTGAAAAGTGAGATTTTGTTACGCATCCAACTGTAAGATTCATGAGAAAAAAATTTAATATTAAAAAATCAAGAGGGCTAAGCATCAGGTAAATTTGCAAAAATATCACGGAAAAATATTTTCTTAATTGTTTTCGAAAGTTTGAAACATCTTGAAGATCGGAAAATTAGAGATCAACGAGTCAAAGTCCACGCTTTTACTTTGAAAGTGCTCTATATTCACGAGAATGTTCAAGAATTGTAGGATCCATTAGGAAAAATTTTAATATTCAAAAATCTAGAAGGCTAAGATAAATTTGCAAAAAACTATGGAAAAATTTTGTTCTCTAAATTAAACAAATAAACACATGTAAAAAAAACCGGAGGCGTGGTTATTTTGTGGGAGCAATGAAATCAATCTTCATGCCGATTGAATGTTTCAATACTCAAACGCATATTAAAGACAAATAAACATACTTTTGGAGAACTATCAACGCTTATATATTGAGAATGCTTTGCTCTTACTTCTAAAAATTATCAAATATTGATTAATTCCTTGATTAATTGATTGATTGAACTGTAGGGCCAAGTACAGAACAAGATGTGTCGAATAACACTGGGTCTATTCAGGATGTGAATTCTACACATAACAAGAAGGAAGGGTAAGAAAACCACCCTATTAAACTTAGCCGACTTCAGCCTAAAAATGTCGATAATGTAGATTCAAACTAATCAAACGAAAACGACAGCCGATTTTCGCCGGTAACATCCAGCCGCAAAATGTCGACAATATGCAGATACAAATTTTTAGCCGGAATGTAATAATTTATATTAGAAAATTTATTTTGTTATTCATAAAAACCAACTAAAATATTTAAAATAAGAAATTTCAAAAAAATAAACTTGAAATCGAATCAATTAAAACTAACATACCAAACCAAATTTCTCTAATTCTATAGCTACATCTTTGGAGAATACATATTTTAAATGGCACTTCATCTAATAAATATCATTTAAAAACGTCAGGTCAATTTACATGTGGAGAGTTCGGGAAAACTTGATTGAATATACCGCACACACAAAATTTGAAAATTTCGAATAATTGACCGTTTTAAGTGACATGGCTGGAAAGGGATTCAAATGAAAGGTCTTATTGATGATTTCTTCTTGAAAAAGTTTCAGGTCGATTTCGTGTGTGCGACAAATTTTGTGTGTGCGATACATTCAATCAAGTTCTCCCGAACTTCCAACATAGAAATTAGCCTGCAACTTTTCCAGGTGTGATTAACACTAAGACCTTTCATTTGAACCTATTTCCAGCTATATCACTTTAAGCGGTAAATTTTTAGAAATTATCAAATTTTCTGTGTGCAATACATTCAATCGAGTTTTCCCGGACTTCCTCTGTCGAACATAGGGTTTAAATAATTCACAGGTTTCCATATCTAACTTAATATTTCAAAATTGTCTACTATATTTTATTACGTAAGCAAATGGAGGAAAATTCATTCCAATTGATGCGGCATGTACTGCCAATGATAAACACCAAATGTTGTCCAGCCATGACACGAGAATTGAGCAGCGTAGGATTACGAGGAATTGCTCTCATTTTTTGATTTTGCTTTGGGCAACAGTAAAGCACACAATGACAAAACAAAAAGATTGAAATGTCAAACTCAATGTAACTTATTATAAGTTTATCAAAAATTCGAATATCGAAAAAACTTTTGCTGAACCCGCCAGACCAGCCAACGTCGGGCAGGGCAAAGTCTGTCGGGTCCGCTAGTTATAAAATAAAATCCTAAAACTTTTGACTAATAATTTATTTATTTACATTTCTATAGAAAATGGAATTTATGATAGTAATTAAATAACCCGATTCCCTCACACTAAAATCAGTATTCTCAAAAAAACCTAATTCACTTGACAACACTCTAATAACCATCTAAACAATTAGGTAAAGAAAGCAAAAAGTAGGTATGGATTTATCCTTTATAATCATAATTGTAGTTTATTTGGTTGGCAACAGTAAACCTGATTAAGAATGTGCGTTCCATTGAACACCAGAAATACACCAACAAAAATCGAAAATTTGTTATTTAAATTTGTCCTTTGAAAAGGAATACTCAATAAAAACTCGACTGCAACGCCATGGAAGAAAAAATAAACCCACTATGAACCACTTGACAAAAACATTACATTTCCACTAAAAATAAAGTTTTGAGTTTTCGATATTTTACTACGTCTTGACAGCGTTTTGTGCAATACAAATTGCGGACGACCAACTCACAATGATTCTTCCGATAGTAAGGTGATGGAGCAAAGATAGTCTTCATAAAGTTTGGATTGATTAGCAGCGGAATTGACCAGCACGCTTACGACAAGGAAGAGTAAAAACTTAGTGTTTGAGGTTACATTGTGTTATGATCTACGTTTTCTCTATAACCACATTTTTAAGAAGCAGAACTCTACTAATATCAGACTACCAGTAACTGCTGCAAAAAGTGTTGAAATGAATAAAATAAAATTCTATTCGGTTGTATTCTATGATGACCAACCGTCTGATGACGAATTCATCGGAAATAATTAGAAAATATGATGGAGACATTTACTCCCGTTAATTTTGATGAACTAAAAATAAATTTAAGATAAGCCGATATTTTTTTAACTAAGGGTCAGGATCTCGCATCTGAGAATTTTTTGAATTGGGACAATGGGAATGTCTCGAAGTCATTTAATTTGTACTTAGTTAGTGCTCTTCGATAACTCAAATGCCGTTGCTTCCATCTACCAACTTTAAGCTGCCAGGAGCGATAAGTGGATTATATTTCATAGTTAACACTATTTAATATTCTTCGAAAATTTACTTGGTGATTTAAATTAAGTGTTAATTTGCTTTCGCCGTAAAAATTTAATTACTCGAGATATTTGGGTTTTTGCTATTAGAATTTGAATTAGTTTTAATCAGTTACCCAACAAACGATATTTCACAAAACCACTTTTACGGATAGGACTTTTTTATATTTGAAAAAGTCTTATTTTTTTAATATCAAAACGTAAAATATTCTTTCAAACTAATGATTTTCTTGTTTATATGAAAATGTTCAAATCTCAAGTAACACCCAGAAATTATGACAAAATTTCTATTTCCGTTTGTAATTTCGATATAAAAATACCAAACACTATATACAAATAATTTCATCGAGTTCTTGGTGTTATTTTATTATGGTCACAATATAAAATCTAAAATCTATAGATGTTGTCGTATTTTAAAAGGAGCCCCATAACCTCCCCCATACGAATACCACGAATCTTAAACTCATTATTTTTGTGGTGCTGTTCTCGTATAAAACAAAGATTTTCGCAATAATGATAAAAATATGACAAGTGGTTTTTAGATTGCTTTTGGGGTATCATCAACTATGTATTTATTATACATACAGATGGGTGGGAGTGGACTATTTATTATATGTGTACGGGGTGTAATCATGATATGAACAATTTTTTATTTACCAATTGATTTTTTTTTTATTGTATTTGGAAATTGGAATTTTCAAAGATATTTATTGTTTATGGGGTGCGGAAAATGGTTTTTTAACATTTTGGGTTGATTTTGTTTTTGTACAAATGTGTGCAGAGGAAAATTCTTAATAATAATAAAAGTGATAGATAGCGGCCTCGAAATATTTTTGTATGATACACGGCCGTTGACAGGACTGTTATTTAAGTAATATTCCTATGAATAACAGAAGAATTTTAAAATGAGGTGCGCAATTTTGTTAATTAACTCTTTAAAGGTGTTATGGATTACTGATACTAAACTGTAGCTCATAATATATACCTCTGCATGTATATAAGTACATAAGCATGTAATTACTTTATATAACTAAAATACTGATTAGGTACAGCATCTTTGTATATGTATTGTAAGTACCAAAATCTATAAATTACCAACTTTGTCTGATTGCATCAGTCAGATTTTGGGTATCGATTAATGAACACAAAACAAATTATATTATACATAAATAAAATAAAAAAACAATAAAAAATGTCAATAAAATAAAATATCTTAAAAGTGCATAGTTTAGTTTATTTAAAAATTGAAATTGAATTCCTTAAATTTCCACACCGTTCTACAACAAAAAAACTTGGTGGCAGCGGAGGGATTGCTCTATGCAGCAATTCTTGGTGTAGAAATTCTTCCAATTAAAAACGTTAAACATCATGGACAATAAGTGATAACGTGAAATTAAACGTTACTTTAACGTAAAAGTGTAGTGCAATATTTAACACATGTGTTAGAAAAAAAACGTTTTTTGAAAATGTGAAAATGCACAGTTTTAATAATTAAAATCAATAAGGAATTATTTAAAATATAAATCTATAATTTTATCATAAAAATTTAAATTCAAAATTAAAACAATTTCGTAATAACAGTTAATTTAATATTATGTTAAAATCATAAGTGTAAACACATGTGGCTGATGTATAAAAACCGCAATTAAACATCAATCATACGATATGAACAATTATTCAATCACATAAAATTCGTATCATATCATATCATACGAGGATTAACTGACCAGCGAAACCGTATAGATGATTCGAGAAATTTCATTACCGGTCCAATTTCATCATCGTTTTCAAGCAATCAAAGCAATTATCGGATCATCATAAAATTAGTCATTCATCAAAGCCATTTTATTATCATCGTACGATAACCAAACGGATTAACAAAAATTTTAACGGTTCATCATCATTTACAAAGTGTGTAACCAGTCATCATAAAAGATTTTTTGTGCCATCAAAGACAACAATTAATTAAACCAACAAATTATTTCATCGGGTTATCATAACTCATATATTGGATATCGTATCAACGGATAGCCGCTTCATTAAAAGTTACAGCCGCATTAACACATAATTCAACAAATATTTATCTCACATCGCTTCGTTAACAAATTCCTGTTCCCAACGAATTATTTTACAAATATGCTGATGCTAAATATATAAACCAACAACAGAGATCATACAATCGGAGAATAATTCAGTTTTTCATTCAATGGATATTATTATGACATCAGGTTATGTATATGTCATTACGGAGATTTTGTCAAGGTTAGTTTACATTTTTTTCCTTATTCTCAACTTTATCATATTTATTTAATTGATGACTGTTCTGTAAAAAAAAAAAATTTTATGATTTGTCAAAATCCAAATTTATTTTTACATTTATATTGTGGATATTGTGATTCCCGTTCACCGGTTCATATTAGCATATCGATCATCTTAAATTTTGTTTCTATATTTAAATTAAATATGTTGTTATCACATTATTCTTTTGCTAGTTATATTTTAAAACTCTCCTACATTTAAATTTAATTTTATGTCATCCGAAAGTTTGGATAATTCCAAGAGTCACTCGTACGTTACTTTGCGAAGTCGAATTATAAAGAAAACCAAAAGGCGATCAAGATCTCTAAATGAAAAATATAACATAGATAACACTGACGACATTAAGTCTACTGATTTGTCTCAAGTGAATAAACAGTTAAATAAATCTTCGCGTACAACCATGTCCGTTTTAAACTTAGACGTTGCTCTAAAAATCATTCCTGATTTTGATGGTAGCACAGATCGTCTACATAAATTTTTATTATGTTGTGATATGGTATATAATGGTTTATTGCACACGGAATATGAAAAATTTCTCAATTTAATCAAAACAAAACTTTCATATAAAGCATACGACATAGTGAAATATACTGATTATGGTACATGGAAAGAATTGAAAGATGAGTTAAAAAATAAATTTCAATGCTCCAAATCCATAGAACAATTACAAATAGAGCTCATTAATATTAGGCAACAAAGAACTGAGAACGTTACAGCATATGCAAGCAGGGTTGAAAAATTACTTTCCGAATTGAACGAAGTGTGTATAGCTAGTGAAGGTACGACTGCTTCAAAAACCATTGTAAACCTAAATTCTAAGACAGCTCTCAAAGCCTTTCAAGAAGGCCTACTTGATCCAATCAAATTAATCATTAAAGCTTGTCGCTTTACTACACTTCAGGATTCCATAAATAAAGCTTGTGAAGAAGAACTTATTTTAAGTACACGTAATACATTCCATTCTTATGATCAAACAAATAAAGTTAAGTGCCAAATATGCAAGCGAGTTGGGCATTCTGCAGAAAAATGCTACAATCGTTATCCAGAACAGAAAACCCAAGTTATAAGTGGAATTATACCAAATCATACATCATTTAAAAGGTATAATGAAACAGGACGTCACAAGCCAGAAATCGGAATAGTTCAGAAAACTTTAATTTGCGCTTACTGCAAGGCGCCTGGTCATCATATCAGTATTTGCAGAAAACGTCAGTTTGTTAACATGAACAAACAGAACGAAATTTCAAACCAAAACATTCAATCTTCTTCGGGAAATGCCTCGGGATCCGTTCCAACAATTTCGGCAAACACTCCAGTTCGGATCCAGAATTTAAAGTAGAGTGTTTCCCAGATGCAACCATTAATAATTTACCAAATAATCATGATAATTCCAATTTCTTAATTGAGTCTACTAATATTAATTCACATCGTTTCAATCACAAATCTAATCCAGATTCAATTCATAATTCTTGCAACCTAAATTTAATGCCTTATTCAATTAACATGACTAACCACAACAACAATAAAAAATATATTGAACTACAATTGGACATATTGAATACAAAATCGTTTCTCTTTTTGGTCGACACCGGGGCTGACATTAGCATAATAAAACGGAATTTCTTGGCTGAAGATACACTATGTTACCCAGAAAGAAAATGTAAAATTAAAGGGATAACTACTCAACTAATCGAGACGATAGCTAGTTGTGAAGGCAATATAATTCTATCGGAAAACCTTTCCATAAACCACACATTCCAAATCGTTTCAAATTCGTTTCCTATCTCATGTGCTGGTATTATTGGTAAGGATTTTCTGTCTAAATACAAATGTAAGATAGACTTTTCTAATTACGTTTTTGAAATCTTGTTTAACGATATTTCAATTCAACTTAAATTAACCTCTAAAGATTCTGTTCTAATTCCTGCTCGTTCAGAAAAAACAACTTCAATATATTCCAATATTCCAAACGAAGTCGATTATGTATGCCAATCATCTCAAATTGTCTCTGGAGTGTATATAGCGAATTCCATTATTAAATCACAAAACAATCTCGTTACTATCAGCATAGTAAATACAAACGATTATGAAGTCGAAATAGAAAATCTTAATTTACCGCTAACGAAACTAGACGAGTTTGAGGTAATCCAGTTAAATTCTTGGTCAAATGTTATAAGAAATCGATTGCAAATTATCGAATCTTCTCTAAAAACCGACCATCTTAATCAAGAAGAACGAAACTCTATTATAAACCTGTGTCGGAAATACAACGAAATATTCTTTGTGTCTGGTGACAAGCTTACTACAACGGATGTCACGATGCACAAAATTAGAACCGGTAGTAACGTAGAGCCCATATATGTCAAGCAATACAGGTTACCCGAGTCCACGAAAGCTGAAATCAACAAACAGATAACCGAAATGTTGAAAGATGACATAATTGAACCAAGTAAAAGCCCATGGAATTTTCCATTGATTGTAGTCCCTAAAAAAACTGCTAACAATGAAGAAAAGAAATGGAGAATCGTGGTGGATTTTCGTAAATTAAACGACGTAACCGTCAACGACGTATTTCCTTTACCAAACATAAGTGATATCTTGGACCACCTTGGCAAATCTAAATATTTTTCAACGTTAGATCTTGCCAAGGGCTATCATCAAATTCCGTTAAATCCCAAAGACAGGGAGAAGACTGCATTTAATACTCACTTAGGACATTTTCAGTTTAAGCGAATGCCGTTCGGGTTAAAAAGTGCACCGGCAACGTTTCAACGTTTTATGAATACTATTCTAAGTGGTTTAAATGGGATTAAATGCATTGTTTACTTGGATGATGTGATAGTGACTGGTTATAATCTTGATGATCATAACAACAAATTAGAATCCGTTTTCAACTGTTTCAAAATCAATAATCTGAAGGTCAATCTTGAGAAATGCCAATTCTTATCTAAGGAAATCATATACCTGGGTCACACAGTCACTGAAGAAGGAATTAAACCAGATCAAAAGAAAATAGAAGCAATACGAAATTATCCCCAACCTAACACTCAAAAGGAAGTTAAATCGTTTTTGGGCCTGGCAGGTTATTACCGCCGTTTTATTAAACAATTTTCCGAAATAGCAAAACCTCTTACAATTTTATTAAAGAAGGAACAACCATTTATTTGGAATGCGTTTTGCGATGAAGCTTTCACCAAACTAAAACACTGTTTACTAAATCCTCCGATTCTACAACACCCTGATTTTTCCTTACCCTTCACTATAACCACCGATGCAAGTGATATTGCAATCGGCGGAGTGCTCTCTCAAAACATAAACAACTTTGATTTACCAATTGCATTTGCTAGTAGAGTGCTCAATAAAGCTGAACTTAATTATCCAACGATAGAAAAGGAGCTGTTGGCTATAGTATGGGCTTGCGAACATTTTCGGCCATATGTATATGGTCGTCACTTTTCCATAATTACAGATCATAAGCCGTTGATATGGCTGTGTAATTTAAGAAACCCTTCTTCTCGGTTAATGAGGTGGCGCATTAGATTGGAAAATTTTTTTTCAAAATGCGGATGCTTTAAGCAGAGTAGTAATTGTACCAGATCAACCTCCAGAACTTCCATCAACTACCAAAGAAGTCAATGTCACAACGCGATCACAAAGCAAACAACTGTCCGAAATCACGCCAAATACCAAAAATCTTCAAAATATTGAAAGTTCTGAACCAAACTTGCCTAATTCCAAAATAATACATCTCACTGACGATTCTGAAATTAATAAAGTGATTGAACAATTTCATTCTAAACCATTAGGTGGACATCAAGGTGTTTTCCGAACAGCACAGCGGATCAAAAGGTATTATTATTTCAATAATATGTATACTCGTATTAGAAAAATAATTAGATCATGTGAATTGTGCCAAAAAAATAAATGTTACAAACTCAACAAAATTCCAATGCAAATAACTTCAACATCGTCTCAAGCATTCGAAAAGCTATTTTTAGACATAGTCGGTCCTCTCCCAGTGTCCTATCAAGAAAACAAATATATACTTACCATTCAGGACGACCTCACTAAGTTTTCCCTCGCATTTCCTCTTAAGAACCAGGAAGCGGAAACCGTGGCTCGAGTCTTTCTAGAACAAATAATATGTGTTTTCGGAACCCCTCAACAAATACTATCCGATCAAGGGACGAACTTTATGAGCGATCTGTTCACAAACATATGTAAACTTCTAAAAATTAAAAAATTAAACACAACTGCCTACCATCCACAGACGAATGGAGCGTTAGAGCGGTCCCACAGAACATGGACGGAATACCTGAGAAATTACACTCAGTCAGACCCACTCAATTGGGATTCTTGGCTTCCTTATGCTATCTTTACTTTTAATTCGACTCCGCACAGTGCAACCAAATACATGCCTTTTGAATTACTATTTGGTTGGAAACCTGTGATACCTACAGCATTACTGCAGGAACCAGAAATAGTCTATAACTATGATGATTATATGTTGGAACTTAAAAGCCGAATGCAAATATCATTTCAAAACGCCAAGGAGAATCTTATAAATCAAAAACTTAGATCTAAGGAGTATTACGATAACAACACCCAAATTAAACATTTCCAAGTCGGTGATCTAGTTTTATTAAAAAATGAAGTTCGATATACCAAATTTGCACCTCTTTGGAATGGTCCGTTCGAAGTTAAACAAATTAATTCACAAACCAATACTACAATATTAATAAAAAATAAATTGAAAACAGTTCATAATAATCGATTAAAGCTGTTTGTAAGTTAATGATTCTTGGTTGAGAATTTCGAAACGAATTTAAACTATGTTATATAAAATAAGTCCCATATTGAAATTAAATAAAAATAAAAGTTTTTTTTTCAAATTCATTACAATTATAAAAATTATTATATACTTATTTTTAAATTCATTCATATTTATATACTATATTATTAATTATTAAATTTATTATTATATACAATTTTTTTAATTTTGAATTATAGCTAGAAAGTTAATTAAAGAAAATAGTTATAATTTTGTTTGTATAAAATAATCCTTAGGGTTATTTAAAACTTAGGGGGATGGTGTTATGGATTACTGATACTAAACTGTAGCTCATAATATATACCTCTGCATGTATATAAGTACATAAGCATGTAATTACTTTATATAACTAAAATACTGATTAGGTACAGCATCTTTGTATATGTATTGTAAGTACCAAAATCTATAAATTACCAACTTTGTCTGATTGCATCAGTCAGATTTTGGGTATCGATTAATGAACACAAAACAAATTATATTATACATAAATAAAATAAAAAAACAATAAAAAATGTCAATAAAATAAAATATCTTAAAAGTGCATAGTTTAGTTTATTTAAAAATTGAAATTGAATTCCTTAAATTTCCACACCGTTCTACAACAAAGGCCTTCTTCACTAAGGTTTAACTTAAACTGCTGCCCATAAATGAGACCAATCATTAGATGAAATATCAAACTTCACATTTATTATCAAATATGTCAATGTGTTCTCGTAAAAGTAAGTACGTAGTTATTAAAGATTATAAGTGTTCATAAACGCCCCTACGTTAAAAATACTCTTCTATCTAGCACTGGTATCGAAGCGCTTAACTCAGTATTTTAATTTAAGGAACCAATTCATGTATTTTATGATCAGGAGACTAGAGTAGCAAGAACAAACTTGTTGGCAGGTAAAAAAGTTGAGATGAAGTTCCAACTGTTGATATTTCTGATATTTGGGCAGCATTCCTTTGTTAAACGAGTAACATAAGCACTTCTTATATGTGTCAGATTAAAGTTCTCATTATTTTAGTTATTCAGTCGATTTTAACCAAAGATTTTAACCATTTTAGAAGAACCATCTGCACATTGCATAGCAGCTTGTTAGCCTATAGTACTTTCATTGCAGATAGGCCGGCGCATTTTTTTAGTGCGACATAAAATTTCATTGACGTTTAAGACGATTAGTAGAGCGGTTAATTACACACTATAAGGGTAAGTTAAGTTATAATAAGTTTTTATAAGATGATACTGAAAACGAAAACAGATCTAGATCAATAAAAAATAAATTTTGGTGTCTTTGCAAACGAACAATTGATGAATACAATATTAAATTATTTTTCTATAATACCAAAATACACCATGTTTCGAATAAAACAGTCAGATTTTAGTTTAACCTCTTGCGCTATCAAAAGTTATCAAAGTTAGAAAAAATGTATGCCCTCCACTCAAACCAATTCCAAATGAACTCCTCCTAGACGGCGGGACCGACTTTAATGAAATTTTGTGGGTGTGTTTGAGTGCGTTCCTGAAAGGTTTAGATTCACAATTGGACCCGGTAGGTGGCACTGCAATCGGGTTCTAGGATTTTATTTGTTTTTTGGGGATTTTTTTTTATTTCTATTCGGTGAGAAAGATAAAAAAAGGTTAAAAAATAATTCTTTATTTGGAAATGTAAATATAACAAAGTAAAATTTGCTCATAGACGTACGCTGTACGTCATTTTGAGTATAGACAAAAATTATCAATGACGTACATTGTACGTCAAAATAGCGCAAGTGGTTGAAGAGAGAATTTTTACCCAATTAAGACTCTCATCTATAATCATTCCTAAATATTTATATTGGTAGACTCTCTCTAACAATGAGTTATCGATTCTAATTTCCGAATTAACCGGCCTTTTTTCCTTTTTGTTTAAAAATTATATATTTCATTTTCATTTTGTTTATGCTTAATCTTAATGTATCACCTTCAAGCCATGCCTTAAATATTTTAAGATCGTAGTTGATTGGTTCTTCTAATATAAGCATTAATTTCTTTGTATATTAATAATGCGTCATCAGCAAAAATAACGTATTAACCTTTTAAACCGGAAGAACTTATATTATTAATATACAATAAATAAAGTGTGAGTCCTAGGACAGAGCCGTGTGGAACTCCCATGTTTATTATTTCTTTACCACTTGTAGCTCCATTAATTATAGTTTTAATATTTCTGTTTGCTAAATAGTTACCAGTTAGTTTGTTTGACATTCCTTTTATTCCTAAATCATTTAAGTGTATAAATTAAATTTGATGATCTATAGTACCAAACATTTTCTGAAGATCAATAAATACAATACCAATGTAAAAACCCTCCTTTAGTTCACTATTTATAAATCGCAAACTTTCGGTAAGAGCAGACTCAGTATTACATTTTTCCTGAAATCCAAACTGGTTTACGTCAAATCCACCAGTCAATTTTATAAAAATTTTTAACCTTCGATTAGTTACTTTTTCATAGACTTTATCTATTGAACTTTACAGTGATATAGGTCTGTAATTTGATGGATCATCCTTCTTAGTGCCTTTAAAAATGGCTATTATTGTTGACTTTTTCAAAACATATGGAAATATTCCTGATACTAAACACTCACCACTCACTAGTCACTCACTCAACACTCAAATATTCCTGATGCAAAACATACATCTTCTCGATTTTTTAAAATTTTCTTATAGTAATTATCCCTCACTATCATTTCTCTATTAATCTCTTCAGTAAACCATTCATTGTTCTCTCTAATTCCAGTCATTTTATACTTAGTGCATTCCATAATATTGTCTGATACAATAGGTATTGATTAGTTGATTTATATTTGAAATCAGTGTAATGTTAACTTTCGTAGTTTTCAAATCAATGAAAAGTTCTTCCCTAAAAATTCGGGTTTGAATTACAGAAATTTTTTTAAAAGTTTTCATTTTTTAAAATTTTAGATGAAGCATCCTATGATCGGTAATACATACATCTCTGCTGGTTAATTTATACTCAAAATCATGATTAATATTAATCCAGATATGATCTATAAGAGTTTTTCAAACGAAGCCAAATAGATCACTTGTCACTTTTGTAATTTTTGAGGAGCAAGTCCGGTTTCTTTGCTGAAATTTTCAACCTCCTCAATTGACAAAGTTGAAGAGAACATATCTCGAGGTTCTTCTTCCAGCGAGCACGAAAAAATTTTGCACTTTCTTTTTTCAATTCATCTGTAAATTGTTGATAGTGTGTAGGATCATAAACCGATACTTTGAGCCCCATTGATGTGAGTTTCATTTGGAATTTAGTTATTTTTTAATTTTTTTTTTATTATTTGCCATACGATGTTTGAATCCAATTTCGTCACAATAGGAAGTAAATTAGATTTCACGGTTTTATTGTGACCGTTAAGAGTAGTAGGTGTTCGATGGTTGAATGGACCATGCAATAAACCTTCACATTTATAACCAGTTGAAAAAGTATACGATAACGGATATCCATTGCCGTTATTTGATTGTTGCTTTGCACTCATAGTAGATTTAGATATTTTTATCTACATGCAATTGTAACGGATCACTAAAAAATATATCACTGCATATTTGACTTTTCGTCATATGTTAGCCTAATCTACGAAATTACGAGTTCTATTCGATAGTTCGGCTAAAACTACCTACGGAAATTCTCTGAATGAGCAGTTAGCACTAGGGCCAGTGGTGCAGTCTAGTTTGGTAGAAATACTGCTCAGATTTCGCAAACGCAAGGTAATATTTACAGCTGATTGTATGGAGAAAGGAAGCACAAAACGAGTTACAGGTGTTTAAGCAGTTAACTGTAACCTATGGAACAGCAAGCGCCCCTTTTTTGGCTACCCAAACTTTAGTGCAACTTGCATCTTACTACCAACAAGAATACCCACTGGCGGCCAAAATATTAAAGCATGGCTTTTACGTTGATGACTTGTTGTCCGGTACAAGCAATGTAAAAGACGCACAGAAATTAGTTATGAGTTTTGTTGGTTTATTAAACAAGGAAGGATTTAACCTTCGCAAATGGGCTGATTAATAGAATATAATTATAACTGCTATTCTAAATTTATTACACATGAATATATTAAAACCGCTTAAAATACTACATTTATATAATTTTCCCTTCTTTTATTATCCGTCACGTATTTAAGTTATCATTGTGAGAACGTGAACAATTTTTTTAAACTAATAGTTGAAAAAGATGGTCGATGTTTTTAGTTTGATGAATCCATTTTTTAATGTGTTTTGAAAAACTAGAAAAGCTGCTGCATTTTCGAATATCCAACGGTAAATTGTTAAAAATGATTGGTGCAACGATATTAAAAAAGTTTTTCCGTAGGTCTAATCTAAATTTTGGAATATGTCTTAAAAAGGTATGATTCGATCTGAGATTATAACCTGCATGAGTCACAAAATTATTTCCACTTTTAACGTAGAATATTCTTAGAACCTTAAAAACGTATATATGCCGTAGTGGCAGTATACTGAGAGTTTGAAATAATGGCCACGATGGCGAGAAAGACAGTTTAAAGCACATAATTCTGATTAACTGCTTTTGTCGCACGTAGATAGGATATAGCGTGGCATTGCACACACTACCCCAACATGATAAGCCATATTGCAGAATTGAGTCCGCTAATGCAAAGTAGACCATTCTAAGTAAATATTGCGGAGCAAAAAGTCGTAGAACATACATTTTTCTAGAGACCAATAATAGTCTAGACTTTAACCCTTGTATGTATGCGCTTTCCAATTTAAATTTCGATCAATACCTAAATATCGAAATTCATCAACTGTGTTCACTTACACACTTAGAAATATTGAAATCTTTTCTGATGCATATGTTGCATCGTGCCGTATGCGGTACAACTAGAATCATATTTCGAATTAATAGTTGCATCAATTATAATATCGATACAATATAAACTAAAATTTAATGTAAGCGTTGCAGCGAAATAATTGTCATATAAATCTACATAACGACACAGTTATATTCATAAAACAGGGCTGAACATTTTAATATATTATTAAACTTTTATTTTGATTACTTAGGTTCTCACATCCCTGACGATTTCTTTCGTTTTTCGTTTTTTTCTCGTTTCATTTTGTTTTAGTTTATTACATGCAGTGCCATTTTGTTTTGAGTAATTACTAATTAGTTTGTTCAATGCGTTAGTCTCTATTAGATGAATATTTCTATAGTGAAATTTTTAGTTGTGTAACATTTATGCAAATAGTTGCAATTTTAGAGAAATTAATTTCAAAACAACGCTAGCAAAAAGTGAAAATTTAATTACTTTTATAGTTCGTGTGACATATAAAAAACTGTGTTGTACCATATTCATTATAAGAACAAAAATATAGTGTATTGTTTAACGCTGAAAATTTATTTTGTAATAATAAATGTATAACAATTAAAATGGATTATTACTGGATCAAAGTGCATTTTAAAGAAGTTGCTTCGTTCATTAAAATAACTAAACACGAAGAAAACTGGGAGTATAAGGATTTTTTATTATCAGGTAGTTAATGTGTACATTTTTCTAACAACATATAACTAGAATTTTAATATTGAGGTTTTATTTTTTCCTATGCGATGGAAAGCTGCATCATAATAAGTATTACAATGTTATCGAATTATGATGCAAGGTTGCATTAAAATACGTCTCTATTAAAACATTCTTAACTATATAAATCGTGCGCGATTCGTTTATGCACATTTTGATTTCAGCGTCTATGTATGCAGATGTATCAGCGTATGACATTGACTATTTTACTGATATAGATGGCACTATAATACCGGAGGAAAAATTCTTAACAATATTTCAGCAATATAGAAATTGTAGCGCATTCCAGTTAAAAATCGTACTAAAAAACAATAATTACGGTGAGATTTTTACACTACAAATAAATATCAATAATGACTGTCATTGAAATTAATTTCATTTCTTCATTTTAAAGGAGATTCGAACGTTGTCGTTAAAGCAGCCCCAGTTATCCACCAAGAATGCCGTATAGATCTGCAAATGTATATAAATGCTCAGGTAATAATTTTTAAATTTATTAGAAGAAATATTTACTCTATGTAATATCTTGTTACAGGACTTAGAAAGTTTTATTTACAAAACACAGAGCGCATATGTTTTGTCCAAAAAATTTAAAAGACATGAAACAGTGAGGTTTATCGGACGTGGATGAAAGCGAAAGTTGATTCTTTTATCGGACGTGGAAAGACGGGCGATAATTCGCGAAAGTGTCGATCTTTTGACATCAAAATTTTCATACCACCCCAATTCGATACAAATCAAATCGTTAGCATTAGCTGTAGTGGAATTATTTCCACAACTAAAAACCAACAATCTAGAAAATGGTGGCATAGTAAGTTTCCTAAAATTGTTTTTAACAGAAACCATTACAATAAGAAAATCCTTGAAAAAACAAAGGATTTTATATATTTTATTAAATGTTAAAATAATTGTGATGACACACAACACATTTATTTACACTTTTTGCTATAAGTTAAACCAGTATTCTAAGTGAATAAATAAATTTGTTCTTTTTTTTTATAAGGATGCATTATACGATCCAAAAAAAAAATCGTGGTTATATAATAGCCAGATTAAATCGTGTTCGACAGAAATTATACATAATAGAGAAGGAAACGGGAGGTAACAGTCGCAAACGGAACTCAGCTGGAACAGTTATTCCCGCTACTCCTACAAGTTCATATCAAAACATTGATAGCGATGAGGATTTTCTAATTTTAAAAAATTTGAGCGTCTCGACACAAAAGGAAATAATTCGGCAAAAATTACTCGAGACTTTACCTCGCAGAATTGAAATTTTACGTTCGCCTAACGAAATAAAACAATTTTCAACCCAATTTCCTTTTTTCTTCACGTCTCCTGATTTGGTAAGAAAATTATAAATATAAAAGAGACTTACTTTCAATTTTAAATTTTGGTCGTTTTTCAGATTTTATACGACTTTGAACTCAGATATCCTCACAATCATCAAAATTTTCTAAATAAATGGAACAATTACTCTCCATATATTCACAAAATATTTATAGAGACAAAAGGACCAAATTTGAAACCTATACCTGAGATTGAAGGTAATGTATTTTAATTTTATCCTCATTTATGCTGTGTTATTGGTGGTGACCAAATATTGGGTTAACATCGAGGTGAGGTCAATAACAATATACGGGTCCAGAATAACCCAAAATTTCATATAGAAACTGCATGATGTATGCGTTAAATACAATAAAATCCGAAGTAACGAAGATAACAACTGCATAGCGAAATATAGTTATTCACTAAGGCACTTTGATGCTTATAATATAAATTCAAAGCATTTGCTTTATTTTTAAGATTTTGGGGTATATCCTCTATCCGGTCGCAAGTCAATTATTTGCGATCAGAAATATGGTTACTAGATTGATTTTGCCATGTCAATTCTTACATATTTTTGAAATTTAAATTTGTTTTGCGATTGTAAAATATAGAAATCCAGGAAAAGACTGCTACGCATTTTCCGAGGTCGCAATCTTTTTATGTATTTCTACTTAGCAATCGCAAAACAAATTTAAATTTCAAAAATATGTAAGAATTGACATGGCAAAATCAATCTAGTAACCATATTTCTGGTCGCAAATAATTAACTTGCGACCGGATAGAGGATTAACCCCTTGCCAATTTTAATTTAGTATTATTTCATAAACACAAATATAAAATACAAAAACAATTTGTATTTCAGAATTGCTGCCATCTATGCAACCGTTTTTTTATCTTTTAAACCTACTGCCTCAAGTTATAGCTGGTAAAATATCGTCAAAATTTCAAAGAGAACCTTTTGCCACGCTGTTAAATAAAATAATAGTTTTTAGAACGGTAACAATCTATAATTACATGACATTTTATAGTTTATGATCAATAAATTTAAATTAATGCAACGCTATTTTATATATTATAGTTAAATTTGCCACCAGAGGAATTAATTGATCAGTAATTGCGCCATCCCTACCTAATCGCTGAGGGTGAGAACAAATCAGCAACCTCAAATTTGTATCTGTGCATTGAACGAGAACTCATCATTTTACCAAATACGATTAACTTCATAGAAGCAATTGACTTTTTATTTAAGTCTCATTACGTGTATGGCCAACATTTTGACGCTTCGTTAAATACCTTCTGGACCTTCATATGTCATTATTTTTATGAAATCGAAGTACAATAACTTCAAGAATTAAGGAGATTGCCAGCAAATTAGATCTTCAGGTATCACAAATATTTTATCAATATTTCTTTATATGTTTCTAATTACATATTATATTATATTTATCCTGGATTCACTGTTCTACGACATTCAAATATGTATTTCTGTTATTTTTGTAACGATTTATTTCGAGACTTTGATAAAGTAATTTTACATCTAAAGTATAAGGAATTCGTTAAAGAAAAGTCACAAGTTAAAATTAAATGCGTGAAAGATAAAAATTGTATTACCACTTTCCAAACATTTTACGCTCTCAAAACTCATTGTAAAAAATTTCACATTGATGAAATTCAAACACATAATGAAGAAGAAATCTTAATAGAGGCCACCAACACAACCAATTTTATAGTGAAACATGACTCTAATTTAACAAAAAGTAATGACTCGGCGACAAAATCAGCAGAAAATGTGATTCCTGCTGTACAAGATTTTGATGACGCCATGAAATCTTTTTATTCAAAACTTAACTTATTAGGATTGCCGGAGGAGACTTTAACGGAAATTTTTTTGTGAATCTAAGCTTATAACAGAATGCGCGATAAATATAGTAACCGCCCCAAATGAACTCAAAAACTTGACAAATAATAAACTACAAATATCTGAAACACTTAAAAAATTTTGCTCGAAATATAGTCGAAACAAACTGTTTAAAAAAAATTCTTTCTACGTGGAGCCCGAACAAATTCCTATTGGATTTAGATGGGAGATGAGATTTAACGCAGAATCATTAGCTTACGTCCGTAAAACCGTCCAAAATGTATTTCAATTTGTCCCTATTTCAAAAACTATAAAAAGTATTTTTACGAATTCTAAATTCTTGAAGTTATTTCAAGATTTTAATAAGTCTCATTTTTGTGAAAAGGGAAAATATAAATTTGCTTGTTGTGGTGATCGGTTCCAGTCATTGAAACGAGACTTTAATAATAATCCTATGATTTTGATTCAACTATACTACGACGATTTTGAAGTAGCTAGGGTACTTGGTAGTAAAACTATCATTCACAAAGTGGGTGCTATATATTTTACGATAGTAAATTGCCCGGCTTACTTAAAATCTAATCTTCAAAATATTTTTTTAGTTTGTTTATTTTATGTGAATGATCTGCACAATGAATTTAATTTAAATTCTATACTAAAACCAATTGTCGAAGACATAAAAACCCTCGAAAATGAAGGTCTATTTATCGAAAATATTGGACTTACATTCGGGACAATCATATCTTTAGCACACGACAATCTGGCTGCAAATGACATGATTGGATTCACCAAATCATTTTCCGCCAAGTATTTCTGTCGGTTTTGCACAATGCCCAGTGAAGATACTAAAAAATGTACTACTGAAGATGACGCATTAATGAGAACAGAAAATTGCTATTCAATTTTGTGTGATCAACCTCCATTAAAAAAGTTAAAAATGATCGAAACTAAAGGAATCAGTCGAAATTCAACACTAAATGATCTGAAGTATTTTCATACTATCAAGAACTATAGCGTTGACTTAATGCACGATGGCTTGGAAGGTTTTGTCGTTTTAATACTCAAGTACCAATTCGAATATTTCTTAGAACAAAAAATTTTTCAAAATATAAACCAAATAAATAACTGTATTTCGGCCTATAATTTTGGTTTCATAGACCGAAAGAATAAGCCTTCTAACATTACTCTTGAAAGAAGCAATTTAGGGCAAAATGCGATTCAAGTTTTATGCCTTGCTACACATTTCCCTTTTATTTTCCAACGGTTTTATAGCCTAAACCACGAACCGCAATGGGCCGCTGTACGTAGTGTGATTGAAATAATAAATATTTTATTTCGGTATGAAATCACAGATGCAGAAATTAATAACTTAAAAAGATTAATAACTTCACATTTGAAGTCAATTAAAAACATATTTCAAAAAGATTTTACTCCGAAACAACATTTTTTGTTGCACTATCCTACAGTAATTAAACAAATGGGGCCTGTAATACATTCATGGGCAATGCGCTACGAGGGGAAGCATCGATTTTTCACTAAAAACGTAACACCTAATTTTATAAACATTTGTAAAACGTTTGCTAAAAGGCATCAACAGATGATTTGTAGTGTGTGGTCAAATTCAAGCTTCGTTCGAACTGTCAAAAAAGGGAAAAGAAAATTGTACAAATTGACAAATGAATATAGGTGCTTAAGCGTATTGTCCACACCATTTTATAGTATATCATACCTCATCACTGATTTCCACTACAAAAAAAATTTTTTTGTTTTGAAAAATAAAGTATCTCATGAAATAATCCATTTATATGAAATAATAGAAATAATAGAATGTAACAGTGAAATATATTTCCTTTTAAGAGAGTATATTGGTATTTATGATAATTTCTTTTGCAGTTATCAATTAATCAATAAAAATATTGAACTAATATGCATTAATTTAAATAATATTGAATATAAAAAGCCATACGAAAAACTTTTCGTTAGTAAAAATGAAAAGCATTATATTATAGGATACAATATTCAAATGGTGTAAGCCATTTATAATAATTATTTATAAAAAATTTGAATTGTTAAATGTATTAGTTTAAGTTAAAAAATTTAAATAAAATATGGATTTTTATTTTTACTTATGAATATTACTTATGAATAAGAAAGTATAATTTTTATAAACAATATTGTGAATAAATAAATAAATAAATTTGATTTATAAAAATATATGTAAGTTTTATTTCTAATATCAACAAAGATTTCGTTACTAAAACTGCTACTAAACGATGCATTAAGGTATCAAAATAATTAAGAAAAACATTAAATTAGATTTCGATGTTTTCTACATCAAATTTGGATTTCTTACTATTTCTTACTATTTTTAATGTAAAATGCAACGAAAACATTTTAATGTTCACTCTTTTAAAATTGGTTGCATGGTGCGTCATTAATCAATTAATTGTAACTCCTTTAAATTTTAATGCATCTTGCATCAAACAATGTTTTGCTGCGAATTCTATTAAAAATAATTGCATATTGCGTCGTTTATAATTTAGATGCAATTTCATCGAATAGCGACGCAAATTATTTTTTATTTTTTATGATGGTAGACTTGTTTCTAAAAATGATTCAAATTTGCTCTGAAGTCATATACGTTATTAATTGCATCGCATATCACAAATTTTTTTAAGTGTGTAGGAAGCAATCATTAGAAGAGCATTGCATGTTATAGTTTTTGCTACATTCGAAAGTGTGATATGTTGTCTGACGATACGACGATGGAGTATCCCTAACGTGCAATAATTTCGTTTTGTGGCTCAAAACAAAATTATGTACTTTCAACCAAATAGATAAAGTGTTTAAATCATGATAAAGTGTTTAAATCATGAGCGCAAAATTAGAGGATATCCACATAAGAAGATGGCTATATACCGAAAACTGGAACTGCATGGCCTTGCGGATGCCTCAGAATTTGGTTATGCTGCAGTTATTTACAGTAGAGTAGGAACCAAGTCTGGATACAAAATTAGCCTAGTAACTGCAAAAAACAAAAGTAGCACCGATCAAGACAATTAGCATACCCCGATTAGAATTATGTGCAGTAACTTTATTAACCAAACTGCCACCAAAGGCGTTCTGAACGCCTATTTTGATCCAGAATTGGGAGACGAAACCACAAATTTGTGTATACGTATACGACGTATAATACACAATTTTGAATAAGTGTGTTGTCATTTGTTACGCATGTATGTGTGTTGTTTTTGTGACCATAGGCATCAAAATTTATCGAACCCGGTGGAATCGGTTCAAAGTTTTGATGCTTCCACTCCTGTTTTGTGACATTTTCCCATGGTATCTAGGTGGGGAATTCGACAAAAGCAAAATTATGCAAAATTATTGATCACGAAATGTTTTACAATTGTTTTTTTTATAAAATATAAAATTTGTTAATTTACAAAATATAAAATTATTAACCTAAAATAAAAACATTGCGAATAGTGTGGCGCGACGTTCGAACAAATTTGTTTATTACTAATACAAAAACACATATATTCTACACTATTGATTTCCGGTAATTCTTCTCCCGTGTCATAATTTTTGGACGAAAGTAGGCGTACTGTTGTTCTCGCTCCATTGGCAGTCAGTATGTTGTGAAAAAGTTGATTTATCGATGATAAAATTATCGCTACCGGTCTTTGTTTACCACTCTTCCATCTTCTGTGTTACGATAGAGTGATAAACAAATACACTGCCATCTCTTTTTTATCAGTTTAATTTGAATTTTAAGCAGTTTAAATATGGAGAGATTTCGCCGCATTATTTTTGTTAGAAAAACTTGTATAATAAAATTATGAAATTTGTCTCGGTCACTTTGATGGAATATTTCAAGCTGAGCACATTAATTAAAATTAAATAAAAATTTTGTATTGGAAAACTTTAATTAATAATTTTATTAATAAAAATAAAACGTTGTATAAAGTAAGGTGTTGTAAAGATCATTAATTTTGATTGGAACCGAAATTTTGGAACAGAATCCGAACAAGGAGCACGGCATTGCCATATTAAAACTTGTGTTCAATTTTTTTAAATGTGAGGTATAAAAAACTCGATGAAGCGGAAATCGGTTGATAACGGAAACAAAAATTTTCAATACTGCTTGTAATTGTAATCCTTTATTTATTTTACGTTTTATATGACAAGACCCGATATAAGACGGTATTTGCAGTCATGTTTTTTTATAAATTTTTTTTATTTATATGTGGGCAAGACAAGCAATGCCGTCTAAATAAAAAACACCAACAGCATTTATTTGAAATATAATTATTTATCTAACAGTTTTTGAAAAATTTTGAATGTAGCGTATACTGAAAAAGTTGCCTGACGCGTCA
Source organism: Nephrotoma flavescens (assembly GCA_932526605.1). Taxonomy (NCBI): domain Eukaryota; kingdom Metazoa; phylum Arthropoda; class Insecta; order Diptera; family Tipulidae; genus Nephrotoma; species Nephrotoma flavescens. Next base: position 271,987,662 of record OW052221.1, on the reverse strand, counting down.
ATGTGCGATTTTTTTTTTCTTTTTGTAAAGTACCATATATACCATATTTTACAACCAGTCTTCCTACTGAAGCTTGCTATTAGCGTAAAGTTTTCATTATACAACAGTCTAATAAATTATTGTAATCTCTCATTTTTAAGTCACATCAAATAAAAACATACATTTGTTTAAATTCATCTTAATTTGCATAAACAATTCAACATTGTTTTATGCTCGGTGCATTGCCTTCATAATTTTAAGTTATTTTTTTTAAATTATAATGATAAATATTAATAAATAAAATAATCTTATTACTGTTCGTTACCTTACTAGGCACAGAAGAAAATCAACGCGCGAATAAAAACTGAAAAAATAAGAAATCAAATAACATACAAAAAACGACGTCAACAACAACAAAGCTCCTCAAATTTAATAAAATTAGGAAGCTTACAGATACACACACACACAAATATTAATTTATTCAACTATACAACAACAAAAGCACTCAACTTTTATTATTATTATAATGCTGAGCTTTTTTTTTATGATAAATATCTCTAGATAGTGTTGTTGTTGTTACTCAAATAAATAACAGAATTAACAATATTATAATTTCACCAAATATACAAATAAAATAACAATCAAAATAATTAGATTAGATTATTCATATGTATAAATAATAATCTTTGTAAATTTATTATCGTTCATGCTCATTATCATCATTCATTATTCTTATTATATTATTGGTACTGTTAAGACGCTTATTATACGGCTTAGCAAGTTTGCGTAATAAATATTATAAAATAATCGTTAAAAAGCGATTTTCTTTTGTTTTTTAATCTGTCAAAAATATTAATTATTATAATTTAAATTAGTCTATGCGTATACGTGATACTCGTATCATGCTGTGCGATTTACTAAATACATCTACGTTTGTTTAATCTTCTGGGTGAGATTAATAAACCCATTGAGGAATATGCTTAATAAAAAATTTTGTTTTCGAGCGGATTAGACTAGTCATAAATAACTTTCGGTACTACGAAAGAAGCACGTGAATGAAACTGCTAAAAAATATTTAAAATTACAAGTGGTTTGAATTTCTCTTTATTCCAGTAACGTATAATGAATTTGAATTAAATATTGTGTTTCACAACACACACAATATATGGTTGTTTATATTCAAATAATCAGTTGATGATTCACTATTTGCATATAGTCATATAGAAATGGAAATTGTATTAGTAATTACTGGTTTAACGCGATACTTGTGAATGTTTAAAGATTTGTTTACTTTTTAGAATGACACTTGCAACATGACACTCAATTCTGTCGTGTGAAAATTTTTTTAAAGCGGGAACATTATTTTTCTTATTACTAAATTGAAATTTATGCAAACATGTGACTTGGAGAAATTACTTTCGGCTCATTTAACATTTATTTTGTAATAGTCAATGTAAGGCTTAACTAAAATCATATCAGAGTAAAATCGATTTACTTTCTTATATACTAACAAAATAACACATTAAAGTACTCGACATCCAGTCAATTGAAAGAAAATTTATTTTCGTTATTTTTTCGTGGTTCGCTTTTATCGACCTAACTTACGCAGTATAGCCGAGAACAATCTGCATATTACATACCTCCATGTTAGCCTACACTACTGACATGGAAGATGGGTCTGCCACACATTAGTTTTGCACTCCGACATGGTTTATAGTTGTGTTCATTTTCTTCACCAACGCAAATCAGATGATATAAATTCCTTTTTAATCCTGGCTCTATGAGGATTCTAACGTGGTGCTTCACTGTACAAATGCCAAAGCTTGAAGCAATGTGCCATTGGTTGGTGAATTATTTGTTTACATATCTGATCCACGTCATGACTTTATGAAAATAATCGTCAGACAAATTTCTAAATAAAACTTTTATTAATTTATTCATTGACAGTACAGAAACGGTAGAGCAAACAAGGTCAGACTACTTTAAACGCTAGCTAGAATGGTGAGTTATGATCAAATTTTATCATCGATTTATATACAACATTTTGTTGACTCAACACAAGTTGTTGAAAGTCTCAAAAAGTGGTGGGATGTATATGTTGTGGCCAACACCCGATATTATTAAACCGTAAATGTATGTATACATAGATCTCGAATGAATACACCGCTCTTGATTTCTAAAGCGGAAAATTAAACTTACAAAACTGAAAAAAATTGTGTTGCTTAATCAAAAAACATTATTCCTGCATAAATTTTCGAAAGCCAAAAAGCCAGCCATTGTTGTTGATGTTTTTTGCTTATGCAAGACAGTTTTACCAAAAGTTGATCTTTAAATTTATTTAAATCTTTTAGTTTTTTGTTGGTTTTACTAAATGCTACACTTTTTAACACAATTGCAAAACTTAAAAATGCTCTCATTGAAGAGTAAGTTCCGGTTCACATCTTTCCACAAAATTTCACAAGGGCCTCTCTCAATTAACGGAAAAAGTTTAAACATTTTTTTTTAGAATAGTCATTCCGTCAAAAAGCGATCTGAACTAATTTCGCTTGAAATTGAATTTAAATTTTTTGGTTTTTAATCAAAATTTTCATAAATGCAATAAACTTTTCAAGATATTTGCAAACAAACGAAAAAGCTCCTTTGAAAGCTGCCATTTCCGATGTTCTGATTTTGGCAAATCATCACAAGTGTAAAAGTGTAAGACTTTTATATAAAGTTTTCAAAAACTTTTTAGTTAGAAGGAAAATCCATTAATATTAATAATTTCAAGGCATTTAATTTACAGAAATCAAATGGTTTAACATAAAGTCAATTAAAATCGTTATTCTAAATATTAGAGTTATTCAAAATAAAGAACATTATTATGAAATATAACTTAAAGAGATTTACCCTTTAAATGAATTAATATTATGTTTTAAAACAAAGGAATGCATCCTTTTTTTTATTAGACTACGCATTTGGGGTGTTAGTATTAAATAATTTTTCATTTATAATAAAGTAAAAAACATTTAATATTTATTATTTCTGAAAACATAACGGTAAAAATAGTTATTTTTTTAATTTTTATATCGTTCGCATGATTTTGTTCATATTAACATTTCGCTTGTGGTGGCTAACATTTCAGTTTGATGGATTGTAACAAATAAATTACCGGACAAGTGGTGCAGTGGTTAAAGTTTCGGCACTTGAACCGGAAGGTACTGTATTCGAATCCCATCAGAGGCTAGATGGAAATCAAATTTTCATCATCGATTACAATCAGTGATGTTAATAAAGACAACTAAGACCCTCTGATGGAGTGCAGAATTCAGCGCCGACCCACCGTCCATGTCAATGTACAGGTTGACATGGAGCTTGCAATGTGCAGGTGGTATACTGTAGGTGTGTGAGTAGGTGAATGGGTTAATGATGTAGCATGAATGCGTGGTATCACAATGGGCCAAAAAATAGCCTAAGTATAAACCACTGAAACCTATTATACTCACAGTGATAGTTCAAAAAATTTACCTGCTAAAAAAATACTCTCGAAATTTTGGATGTCGATTTGGAATTTTATCGTAGAAATTAGTTATTGGATAAAGGGAATCGGAAAAATCTAGTACATTGCCTTATTGATGATTATATGGAAAAAAAAAGTAAATGCCGAAGATTTTGACAGCATATCTAAAAGTATAGCACATTGTTTCCCTTCTGAGCAGTATATTTGTAAAAATATAAATTTTAAATACTTTGTTATCAAATTCCATTTATACAGAGTGACTGCTATTTACCACGCCAAGGTTAACGGAAGACATCGGGAAAATTATTTGATAGATGGAGGAGTCAATGTTTTGGGACTAAGGCTCTTTTCCAATTACCGACTTATTTGTGGACACCGATTTGTGGACCAACGAAAAGACTGCTACGTATTTTCCGTGGTCGCAGTCTTTTTATGTATTTCTACTTAACAATCGCAAAACAAATTTAAATTAAAAAAAAATGTAAGAATTGGCATGGCAAAATAAATCTAGTAACCATATTTTGCCTCGCAAATAATTAACTTTCGACCGGATAGAGGATATACCCCTAAATATCTAAAAGTGAGCCACACCCTAAATTTAGACGCACAACAAGATTTTATTTTACGTATTACGAATTTAAACGAACTTCAATCTAAATTGGAACCTATCACACAGAAAAATAGAGAACAAAATCTACAGTGCAACTGAGAATTGTTATAGTGTCATATGTTAGTGACAAGTTCGAGAATACACAAGAGGATTGTGTGCTGCGACGAAATAAAATATAAGTTTTGGTCGGTAAGAAAATGTATGGACATTTTAATTAAACTTACATTCATATTTAACTTAAAATATTCAGAAATAAGCCAACAAGTGTGGTGTTTTCTGCAAGAATATTTTTACAAAATTGATTCTGAACAACCTTGTTTAAAAAAATTTATAAAACAATTTACATCATAAAAATTATAATTGTTTTTCAATCATTTTTTTAAATTACGAGTCATATTACGAGTACGTATATACCATGCTTGTTTGCTTCCTATGTTTAAATAATTTTAAAAACGTTAATGATCTAGTTTGCCATCTCAAATAAACTCATAGAACCAAATCAATTTACAAATTTGAGTGCGTTCAAACCGGGTGTCAAATCAAAATATTTCAAAGTATTTATAAAGTATTTATAAATTTAAAACTCATTTAGAAAAGCATATTAATGAATTTTCTGAAATGCCACCTAATAATAAAATACTCGAAAAACAGCAAATTCTGGATAATGAGGGGATCTGCTTTTCAAACGAATTAAACTCCCTTTGTGGTGTAGGTTTGTCTAATTTAAGTTTTCCAAATAAAAACAGTACTGTTTCTTGCAATGTGTTGGATTGAAAGAAGTTTAATATTTATTATTTAGAAAACGCGATTATATAATTTACTTTAAATATGCATGATGCTGTTAAACAATTTATTGTTAATCCTTAACGCAAACATGATTCCTTTTCATAAATTAAATTCGGAATTCAAATTTTTTAAACATATTCAAGTAATAGGAGTTTATTCTAAACCGAAGGCATATTTAATAAATAATGATTTAACAGAAGTATTTGTGAATGGAGTGCTAACTTTAGACAATAGTTGAGTACAGGATGCTTTTTAGATATATCTTTTCAAATAAAAAAATACTTTGAAGCACAAAACGTTTTGGATATATCTTTAGAAAATACAACAAAACCATCACAAAGTAAAAGAATAAAAATTTTTATAAACGGGTTGCTTTAGAAAGAAAAGATTTGGCCGAAGAAAAGATTATTAAACGCCATTCTGGTAATACATACTTACCCCATTACCATTGTCACATGCTAGGAAATAGTTCCGATCAATACTATTTAATAACTTAAATGCTGCGGGGCCGCCTTTAAATTCAAGACATTTAAGGGATGGTACAAAAATAATAAGAGCAAAATAATTTTATTAACGTTTTTAAGTTTAATATTCAACTAAATTGAAATTTATAATTACTTAGTTCCTCGTTTAACCACTGTAATTTCTAAAAAATTATAATTTCTTTCAAATGAAATTTATTTATTGTTTTGTGATTTATGTAGTACCTGTGACTATAATAAATATATATTATGAAATTTAATGAATTTTTGTAAAGAAATAAAGAAATATTTTTCTAAACTGCAAAAATAATATTTTTAATTACTGTTAACTAACGTGTCACTGTCGTCGACAGGACAACCTTAGTTACATTTATTTCTGCCACTATCCTTTTAAATGCACCCCGAAGGCGGCATTAACCCGCTAGCTCAGCGGTAAAGGTTAATTGGCCGTGGGGATGGGGATACAAAGATAGCGGCCTAGATTACCACCGGAGGTAACAAAATAAGACGGGTACGGATGAAAGAGAGCATCAGACCCTTAAATAATGAATTGGGAAATCAGCCCATTGCGAAAACGGTCGGTCAGATGCCAACCGTGGTTGTATTAAAAAAAACTAACCTATCTATCATCTCAAAGTTTGGCCTCCCGGGCCTGAATCCTTATTATTACCAAAATATTAGTACCTAATTATTAATATGTAGCAGTGGTATGCCACCGCGCTTGCTAGGAAAGGGAAAAGATCCAACTAGTGTCACCAATTTCCCTCCCAGCAAACCCCGTGTCAACCCACTGCTGTTATTTAGTTTGTTAGTACAAAAAATTTCTTACCTTAATTACTCCCCAATAATCTGAGGAGGGTAGCACCACCGAGAACAAAACAAATTTTACTCAGTCTTAAATGTACAAAAAAAACCAAAAATTTTGTATTTCTACACTAATCATTCAATCACTTAATTCAAATTTACACTTAACAACTCTTATTGGCACAAAAAAAAATTATTGGCTATATGAGTTTATAAAAATTTCCTATTGTGTAATCACATAAAACCACACAAAATAATTAATTAAAAATATACTAAATTAATGTTAACTTGACCGCCCGTTGGTCTCTCTAAACACTGACTACCGAAAACCTCCATACCAAAAAAAATATTCGCAAAATTTTGTGAAATCATCACAAAATGCCATGGTAATAACAAAACCAACGTGCCATGAATTTTGCTTACTCGTGGCCACGCGCAAAATTTGAAACCAAAAAAAAATTGCATTCAGCAAAACCGATAAATCTAATTTCCATCGGTAAATACATAGTTCATTACCTATGTCGTTTACCTCAAGAAAACAAACATTTATCGCAAACAAAATGATCGAATTACATTTAAGTGTATGCCCGTTCAACCACAATATGAATTTTTATTCATACCGTAATTTGATCGAATTATCACAGAAATGTGGAAATTTAACATGACGGTGAATTTTGTTAAATATATTTAGGGATGTTAGTCTCGAAAAGGTCATGCTAATATGTAAATAGGTAGAATATTGGGATAGGTTAGCAATAGTAACGGAAATAGATGACATTCCGTTACATTACTTTTATTATTGATCCAAAATCTAAAATCCAAACCAGTACTAAATGATAGCAGTCAATTGCGAAAAGCCTTTGTTAGTAAGTAAATTTTCTTTATATTTAATGATCCGCAACTTCCAAATAAATATTTTAATTCTTTTATATAAAGCATAATATTTTTAATATTAAGTAACATTCTAAAACCAAAAGAATTATGAACTTAAAATTAATGGGAACGTCCATTTACAATAAATGATAAATAACTTTTTTTGGGATTAAAATTAATTACTTTTCACTTTAAATTAAAGTTTTTTCTACTTTTGCTTAAACTTCTTATGTGTAATTTAAACCAAAAGAAAATGTATTTAATTTAAAGAAAATAAAATTGAAATTTAAATGAAAGAAAAGAGATCTTTTAACATAAAGAAATATAAGTTTTGCTCAAAATCTATAGACCAAATTTCTTTATTATAAATTGAAATTTCACTAAATCTAAGTTACATTTTTCTGAGTGTAGGGTCTAATTTATGGAAGAATCAAAGTATGAAGTTTCATCCCTATCAGTCAATCCGTCAGGGCTGTATAGAGGCCAAATTTTAAGCAAATAAAATGGCGGAGTGTAACGGTTGTCACCAATACTGGAGTCTCTGTCGGCCTTAAATACGCCACACTTAATTTCTAAAGAGAACAATTGAACCGATTGTAATAAAAATTGTCTAGCATAATCAAAAATCATCATTTCTGCTTAAATTTTGTAAAGCCAATAAGGCTAACCCTTCTTTAATATTTAATCTATATTGCAAATACAGGAAAATCTTCAAGAACACGATATTCGGCAAATACGGATTCAAACAACAAGATATGCGTTGATTCTCTTTTATTTTGCTTTTGTATATCATAGCAAAAACAATTAAAACGTAGCATTTTTTTTTATTTTCACACCCCCGTTCTTCGTAGTCTTGAACAACAAGCCAACAGTCGCCCTCGATAGCATAGTAAGTAAAGCGCTTGCTATGTAATTCGGGGGTCCCGGGTTCGATTCCTGGTGGTGACAAGAAGTTACGACTGGGCGTTTTTAATGTGTTATGTGTTACATTGTGCATTGTCTTATATATCTCAAGCCATAGTTATCGGCTTTTCTCCATAAATATTTCTTAACACGGTTTCAAAGAACACGGAACGAACTAATCGTAACTGTATTCAAAAATGTTCTACGAAAGCTTTCAATTCTATAGTATGAAGTTGTTTTCCTAATAGTCCATCCGCTTGGTATATAGATGCTGAATTTTATGAAATAATTTATTTTAATCAAATTTCTGGTAAAATGTAAAATAGGATCTGAACTAATTATGTTTGAAATTTAATTTACAATCTTATAACGTTAATCTTTTTTCGTAAATGCTATATAAGTATATACATATTTGCAAAAACGTAAAGCTCATTTGGAAGGTGTCACTTCCGGTTTACTGATTTTCTTCAATTGTCGCTACGATTTCCAGATTTATGGAAAAAGCTTAAGTATGAAGTTTCATTCCGATCAATCAATCCATCTGGGCTGTACAGAGCCGAATTTTTGTTGAAAAACTTAATTTCCGCTTAAATTTTTGGAAAACGATGTGGGCTAGTAGATTTTCAAAATTAATTTAGAATATGTTAGGTCTAAGTCGTTTTTACAAAAATTGCCACTATCCAATTCCAAAATTGGTTTGCACATAATTAATGATTTAAAAAAAAAATAACTAAATAATAATGACGAAACGTGGATGCATCAATTTTTTGTGCTTTTGTGATACGACACGGAGCGGATACTGTTCTTGATGGCAGCAATTTTTTTCAGAAAGCGTTTTTACACAAGTTTTCCCAATGCGCGGAGTAATATTTTGTGCACGTGGTGTAACTCGGATCTGACAGAGTTAATCATCACTAACACATAATTTAATTTTACATAACAAATATAACATCAGTTTAGGTGCATAAGTTCGATTTTTTTTTACACCGTTCATAACTATCTTCCACAACACAAAGTTTTTACATAATCCCCATCGGGTGATATTTTATTTAATTCATAATAATTTCTGTTCGTGCACGTAATAATCAATAAAAAAAAAATTAAGTGTGCTTTAGATCACACTACTGAAGTAAAACTTCTAATATATATTTAATATTTATAATATAATATAGAAAAATTATAATATTGAAAAAAAAAAAATTGGTCACCCTATGCGTTCTCGAGTGTCACCTAGCCGTTTATGTCTGATGTTACAAGAGGTAATCTTGTAACTTGGTAACTTTTTCAAGGCCAACTAGTCGTAATATGGCCTGTTTTTTTATTGTGTCCGAGGTATCAGATAAATCAGAGAGATAATTTATCTGACAAATCTGATAATATTTTATATGAAAAGGCTTATTACCGATTTTTATTCACTGTATTGAAAATAGGTAAAGACCACTGAACATTAGACAATCGAATCACATTTCAGCCGAAGTTATGACTTGTGAAACGTCAAAAAAATTAAAACAAATTGTACGAGTAATATTTAAAAGTACTAATTATAATAAAAATGAAGTAAAATATGTTAGTATTGACGGAAATAGTTAAAAATACATACAATATTATACCAGTTTGAAAATTATTGAACTCCGCTTTTATTTTATTTAATAAAAATAATATATTTGTTGTTGTCCATTTAATTTGGGTGTCTACCACGAGCAAATAATAAATTAGCGTATTATTAATTTTACAATTAATTTATTTTTAATTACAAATTAATTTATTAATTACCATTTTCCATTACGTCCGCCATATTTTCTGTTTAAATCTTCCAAATACGTTTTTTCTCTGAACTGTCTGAAAACAAATTCAGATAGAAAAATGACGATCTGAGATTGATCAGAGAAAATAAAACCACGGGAAAAAATTATCTGATCGATCCGATAAAATAAAAAAACGGAAAAGGCTTTCTGTTTATCTCTCTGATCTCTCCGATGTAATAAAAGAACAGGCCAATAGATAATGTTTATGTATGTGTAACAAAATGGACAAAAAATCATTTTTGAAATCTCTTCGCATAGTAAAAATGGCCTTGAAATATTTTTTATTTCATTTATGTTTGTGTAGTGTGGTTTCATCGAAAATTTATTTAAGTCGCATTAAAACCTGTATCATAGGCAAACGGGGAAAGAAACGAAGAAAGAATCCGTTTTTGTGATACCTCGTGTGGAATGGAGCTATATTATAGAAAAAAAGAAGGGAAAGGTTCGGAGCCGAACTCTATGAGCAGTTTTGTTGCCTATAAAATAACATAAAATGGCTTTTCCACACAAATCACCACACCTAAACATTATTACCACCGCCACCCACTATCCAATTCTAACCCCCAAAACCCATCACACCCGCACCACCCTATACCGCACCACCCATATTATCACCCTTTAACACCTTCATACTCACTTCCACACACACACACACCACCCATACAAACCCTCATCCACCAACTTCCAAATTCCCACACCAAACCCAAAATGCCTCATCCGACCCCCTCTATCTGCCATATCACCACTCCTACCACTCCCATAACCACACCTCCCATACAAAACCACATCCAGACGAGATATATTTTTATTCCACATTCACATGCTCTATCAAACCAAAATAGAATAGAAAATAAAAAAAAATATCAATTTTAAGGAGGGGGGTTAAAAAAACCAAATCAATAGGGATCATTCTCATAAATTTCTTGAACTTTTAGTGAAGAAATTAAGTTGATATCTCCATCCGTTCTCAAGTTATCGTGCACACAGACGGACAGAAGGCAAACCGAAACCATATAGCATTTTATTAAACAAAAATGCTTAAAAATACATATGTAAAATATTACATAAAACAGCCGAATATTTTTTTTGGTCACCCTGTGCGTTCTGGAGTGAGTGAGTGACATAGATGTTATAATATAGAAAAAAAAATTTTGGTCACGCTGTGCGTTCTCGAGTGAGTCAGTCAGTGACATAGAAGTCTATATTATGACTCCAATTTTCCAGTTTTTCAATTTTCCAATTTTCAAATTTTCCAATTTACCAACTTTCCAAATTTCCTATTTTCATATTTTTTTATAGTCCTATTTTCCAATTTTTCAATACTCCAATTTTCCTCGCTTTGCATTATGCGGGCTGGTGGTAGTGGTTTATATGGTCAGTATGGTCAGTATGATCTTGAATGATAAACTTATTTTCTTATCATTTGGATAAAATTTGTAAATGTTGGTGTCTATTTGTGTAATTACAATAATCTTGTCAGATTTGTTGAGCGAAATTTAAAATTATGTGGCCAGTTGGGTGTTGGTTATGCTAATAAACCAACATTTACATATTTTGTCTATACACGATATGGAAATGAAATTCTCAGGGTTCATTAGCAAAACCAAGATCTATCTGGCCGAATATGCCAATAGTGCAATATATCTCTGGTATAGTAGCTACATAAAATTGTATGTTTCACTGGACAAATCTCGCATCAGAATATTTTACTTACTCAAATCCACACCAACGTTTACATATTTTATCCTTATGATATGAAAATGGTGTTTTCAGATTTGTCTTAATTTTATTTAGAACAAAATTATATATGTGTATTACATTTTAGTTTCGGGATAATCTTATACATTTTTATAACATTTTTTTTTTTTTTGTTGACTACACTTTAGAAAAAAATGCACAAACAATTTCGGGATGACATTTTTCTGGCTGATTTCTCCGACTTAAAACCTGAATATATTGCAATTTTACTAAACTTCTGTAAATTCAATAAATTCGTCATAATTTCTTAAAATGATTCGTCCATGATTTTTTTTAATCAAACATTAAGCTTGTCCATTTGCTTATAATGTCGCTGAGTGAATTATCAAGTCAATATAGAATTTAACGTGATATCCAGCACAGAGATGTGGATATGTTATAAAGTCACTCGAAATAAAATAGTAAACCACTTTGCATTCATTACAATACTTAAAAACACTAACCATGTTGTTCCCTTCCGTTCCACAATTTACGAAAGCAAAAAGAAAATTTTACAAAACAAAATCTTTGTAGCAAAAGATAAACAGAAGCAAATCAATTATTATTTCGTGTATCCATCTATATTTTGTGAATGACAAAAAGCGAAATCAAAGACTCTTATCTATGTAAAGATTGTAGACAACAAAAAAAAACTCAACTCTAACGGTGCATTGCGCGATCGTTCTAATAACATAAAATACTAATTCAAAACTGAAGAAGAATTTCACCTTGAGTATTGAAAAAAATCACAAAACTTTGATTTAAAAAATATTCACTCAAAAAATTAAAACACTCAACAGATGAATTTTTAATGAGTTTTTTTTTATTTGTTTATATAATAATTTAGTAAATAATTTATTATTAAATACTTAAGCATACTAATTATTTTAAATTATAGAGTTTTTATAAATAATTTAATATTAAAGAGATGTACTAGATCGATTTATAGGTACCGATAAAGCGACTTTAAATATTTTATTAGTTGCGCGCGCACATTGCATCTGATTTATTTTACAAATGATGACGCTCTGCATAATCATACCCTTGGGAAAGTTCTTCACCGTGATCATCATCGTTGTATGGTTGATTTGGATGGAATTCTGTATGTTGTTGTTCCACTTGATCGTTTTGTGTTTGATGATTGTTTTGTTGTTGATGATGGGCAATTTGATATTGATAAATTAGTTGTTCGTGTTCGTTTTGTAGTTGTTGTTGCTGCTGCTGATGCTGTTGTTGTTGCTGATGCTTTTGTTGCTGCCGATGATGTTGTTGTTGCTGATGCTGTTGTTGTTGTTGCTGATGCTGTTGTTGTTGATGCTGCTGATGCAATTGCTGCTGTTGCTGCTGCTGATAATGTTGTTGTAGCTGCTGATGCTGCTGCTGCTGCTGCTGCTGCTGCTGCTGCTGCTCTTGTTGCTGCTGTTGCTCTTGCCCATGGTCATCTTGGTGATCGTATTGAGCAACCGGAACTTTGTATGGGAAAGGTTTTTCTACTAGAACGGGAACATATCGATTGATTGTGACTGGGTATGGGCGATCGTATGGCACGTTAACGGGATATGGTACTTTTTTCTCGACGGGGTATGGTACTTCTTTAATTACTGGGTATGGCTGCGGTACTGGAACTTTGATGTGCACTGGAACTGGTTTATCAACGTGCACTGGAACTGGACGATCTACATGTACATGTACGGGATATGGAACTTTTTTCTCTACCTTTACTGGAACCCGTTTCTCAACTTCTACCGGTACCGGTTTTGGAACATGAACTGGTACTGGCCGATCAACATTTACTTTAACTGGATATTTCACAATTTTTTCGACTGGATATGGTTGTGGTACATGAACTGGAACTTTATATGGTACATGGATTTGTTTCTCAACGGGATACGGTGCTGGAACTGGAACTTTAACAGGCACTGGGACATGTTTTGTAATTGGAAACGGTTGATCTATATAAACTTTGTAGGGAACCTTTCGTTCATATGGTACATGCACAGCGATTGGAATTTTTTTATATACAGGATATGGGTCTGCAATATACGACGGAACTTTTACAATTTCGCGAACTGGATAATGCACTGTTTTGATAATTGGATATGGCTTGGGCACATGTACTTTAACTGGATATGGTACTTTTTTCTCTACCGCAATTGGAATTTTTTTCTCGACCGCATACGGCACAGGAATTTTTCTCACGATCGTTAATGTTTTCTCCACTTTCGATAATTCGGCAATGATTTTAGGATCAACTTCTTTCCAATCAATTTGTTGATGACTGTTGATACTATGGTGCCCGTACTGCCCATCATGATGGTGTAAACCACGCTTATCTTGTTTCGCATCGTCCGTATCCGATTTTTCTTTATTTTTATCTTCCACATTATCTAACGTTTCCTTAGCCTCATTATCCTCGTTTGCATGAACAGCACTACTGTGTATCGTTAGGACTATCAGCAGGGATATTATACCCTATGGAGAGAAAAACAAAAGTAAACGTAAGGTCACATGCACAAAACGGTTTCTCTCAAAACTAAACATAATTTTCTAATATCGCGTTTAAAACTGCACACGCGCGCGTAATCACTAATTAGTTATTGTAATCGGTTATAGTGAAAACAATAACAAATTGTAAAAACACAAAATTAGAAAATTTTCAATGTCACTCCGTTAATCAAACCAAATGCATAATTAATAAATTAAGATAAAACGAAATTTGATAAATTTATATATCACACACTAAAAACAAACTTTCAAAATTTTAAATTCCAAAAATTTTCACTCAATTTTTATTTTTTTTTTGTAAATCACTTGTGATTTTTAATAATTGATTTCTGTATCGCAACAAAGCACTTAATCATTTTAATTTATTTTAATAAAATTCATTTTCACTTGAACAACTCTTCTTACCAATAATTTCATTTTTATTTATTTACGAGTATTTTTTTTGAGAATTCTTCATACACAACATCCAATTCGGTTTAAGTTGGAAAAATAACTGAAGCTGAATAAAAAAATTTGTTGATGATTATATAGATTTGAATATAACTTTCCCCACACACTGTACAACGAACGAAATGTTACAACAACAATAAAATATTCTTTTAAAATTTAACCGAAGATTTCTTATTTTCGTCTTTTAAATGTATTTTTTTTTGTTTCGTCCCCCTACCTTGCAAAACTAACCATCAACAATTTATTTTGTTTTGATTTTGATTATTTTTATTTTCTTGTGTGCGCGATCAAAGATGATCATAATATTTGGTTTTATTTAAAAACGATCGATCGTTATCAAACCGGTGTATAGCTGATTAGAGGTAATATAGTTTAAAGGCCTTAAAAATGTTTAGTGAACAATATCTGATCATAAAGGGAACAGTAAAATTATTCAAATAGTGATGCTACTAAAATTAACAGAAAAAATCAGCAGAAAAAACTGCACCATCGACCTTCTTTTTACATACTCATACATTGCTAGAAAATGACAGAAGAAATTTTTCGGTATTTTTCACCATTTTTTTTGTCGAACAACTCTATTATTGACGTTTCAGAATAGTCGTAGAAAAATGGATTCAATTTTCTTTAGGTAAGCATTTTTTCCAGTTCAATTCAGTGCTTTAAATATGCACACTGTCCAAATTAGTCTGCTTCACATTTTTTGGACCAGAACTTATTACAAATTAATTTCATTGGTTTGTTAAAGACCACCCCTATATCTTGCCAAGGGTTAATTTTACCCCAAAATTTCTTTTTATTTGAAAAACGTAAGTTTAACTATATACTTTCAATAATTTAATACAACAGAGTGCTACCAGATTTTGGGCCAAATATTACTCCATGGACCTTGTTGAGATCAGGTCAACCTAATTCAGGAAGTGGTTTCAGAAATTAAAAGTTTCTAATATATGATTTAATGGTCGATTTTACCACATTTAATATTGTCTCGCACAAGGCCACCATCAGATATTCGGTCAAATTGTACCCTAGAGGCTTTGTGGATAGCAAACCAAAACTACTCATGTGCGGGTAATAAATTATTTTTTATCGGGCTAAACAGAAATGGCTTAAAACGGTAATTTTACCAAGTTAAATAATTTATTACATCTGGCTGCCATCAGATGTTTGGTCAAATGTAACTACATGAACCTTGTCGATGACAACTCAATCTTATTTAGTAGTATAACAAAATAATTTTGGGTAGGGTTAGACGGAATTAGCTTTAGATTGTTAAGGGTTCAAATGCGCAATTTAAAGGTCGATTTTACCACTTTAAATTATATATCCTGGAAACATTCGGCACGAAACGACATTAACCTCACTAATTATCAGGCAATGGAGAATTGCCGTGAACACTGCATTATTAACAAAAGAAGATGTTAATCGATGTCAAGTATTTCAGCCAGTGGTATCGACCAAAAAAACAAAAAAAAATCGGTAAAATCGATATAATTATTTTTTCTAAGGTGTTAAGCATCCTGTACAGGATTTTTTAATCTTATAAGGCCGACTAACAAATTAATAAAAGACTAAACACTATTTACCTCCTACAGCA
Organism: Nephrotoma flavescens; assembly: GCA_932526605.1. Classification (NCBI taxonomy): domain Eukaryota; kingdom Metazoa; phylum Arthropoda; class Insecta; order Diptera; family Tipulidae; genus Nephrotoma; species Nephrotoma flavescens. The sequence continues at coordinate 271,971,632 of OW052221.1, read as the reverse complement.
TTAAGATAAATACTGATGTTAGAGTTCCAGATATGTAGCGAGTTTTGTCTTGAAAATTGCTTACGGCAAATAACGTCAAAACGCTTAATGCAAACAATTTAAATATTAAAGGTTTTTTTGCAAATTTTAATATTTAAAGATCCCACTAGAGCGAGAAAGACATATAGAGGACAGTTGCACCAACTTAGTGACAAAAAATATTTTTACACCCCCTTTATTGTAAAAATGTTTTTTGTCACTAAGTTGGAATGGCGATTTGTCATTTAGTTTGTTTACAGTGCTCTATTTTTTCAGTTCATCTCAAGAATGTTTCCCAATTTTTAACATGAATTAAAATCTCGAACAAAGACTTTGTCACAGATTTGGTATAAAAGAATACATAGAATTTCGAGGGCTGAATCACTGAAAATTTTACAGAAGGCTTACTTTAACAATTTGTTGTATCCCCTTTTTTATTGTTTGTTGTGTTAAAGATCGCAAATAAAGTTGCGTATGCCTTTTCTATTTGTCCGTTTGATTCTGATGCGGAGGCTTACAACGCATCCCCAATAGAAGTTAGTTATTGCTGTTTTATAGCATAAATTTCAGTCATTTACAAGCAAGCAATTTTAGCAGTCGATTTTAAGAGATGAATGTTGATAAGCATTGGAATTGATTAATTCGACTTTGAAAGAACATTTTTGAGTCATTCAACAGTAAAAAAGTGGTTTGCAAGATTACATGATGGCAATTTTAGCCTTGAGGACGATCCACGGCTAGGTACATTAAAACAATTTGAAGACGAAGAACTTAAAGATTTATACTAAAAAAAAGCTTGCAGAATAGTTAAGAGATACTCACCAAGCAATATCACATTTGCATCAATTTGCTTTCTTAGTGCAAAGCAAAGAAGTTTTTGCACAAAATGGTTACGAGTGATGAAAAGTGGATTTTGTCTAACAATCCTAAACGCAAAAAACCATGGGTTTAATTCATGCCAAGAAAGTGTGCCTGGTGGGATTAGAAAGGACTTATTTACAACGAGCTACAAGAACCTAGTCAAACTATTACAGCTGAACCTTACTAGGCTCAATTGATCAAATTAAATGATGCTCTAGAGTAAAAAAGACCGTTTACGTGCTAAGGAAGGTGGAAGGTGATATTGCTGCATCACCTTTTTTCTCATTTGAAAACAGAATAGATCGTGATGACGTAAATGTTGATTGTCGGATAAAAACAGCAAGGACTGAGCCACAAATGTTCAAAATGGCGGGCAATTTGTATAGGTTCAAGCATATTTTAATGCGACCAACTACAGAGCAGAGTTTCTACTTGCACACCTAAAATATATGAAAGAGACCTCGTGAACATTTCTAGGATCGAAGATACAGGGTGGGCCAAAAGTTACCATATGGTTTAAAAATTTAATAACTTTTTTGTTTATATATATTTTTTTATTTCTTTTTCAGATTATAAAATATACAAAATGGAATTTATTTTACACTAAGTATGGAAAATAATGTCACTTAATGACCCCCTTTGTCAGCTTTGCAATGATGGCCTCGTTTTAGAGCATTTCCATAACATCTTTCAAAATTTGTGCTTTAGTGTTCGAATTTCTGCAACAATGTTGGCCTCGAGTTCAAGGATTGTCTCGGGCTTGTTCACATATGCTCGCTCCTTCAAATAACTTCAAAGAAAATAGTCGGGTGCTGACAAATCTGGCGAAATCACTGGCCAATTAATTTCCGAATTTCTGGAAATTATTCGCTTTCCAAACGTTTGCCTTAAAAGTGCCATTGTGTCACTCCACAATCTGCAGTTCTGCTTATTAATAATGAATGGCTTTTATAATAAGCAGCACATGAGCTTCATCACTCATAATCAGTTTTTCAATAAAGTTGATTTCATTTCTGGTCAACTGTTGAAATTTAACTGCAAAATTTAGACGTTGCCGATAATCTCCACGTTTTAATTCTTGCACCAATTGCACCTTATATGGGAAAAACAGTAAATCATTTTTTAAAATGCGCGGTAGTGACGTACGAAACATTCCTAGCTGAGCAGAACGCCTTGTGGTAGTTGTTTCTGGAGTTTTGTTAACATTTTGCTCTACACGTTCAATATTTTCCGCACTGCGAATTAAACGTGGCCTACCGAGGCAAATCTCTACGATGCCATGGTGGTGGTGACGATCAACTAAGCAACAAATCATTGCTTCAGAGGGTGAAATTCTGACATTAAAATGGCGACGATATGCTCTTTGCGTTAAAATAAAAGATCACTTATTTAAATAATAAAGTTCTATTACTCGTGGTTCTTTGTTCAGTTGTGAATCTCTCCATTATTTATTTTCTCTCCATTAATTTGAAAAATAAAAAACTTATAAAAACGAAAAGGTAATTTAATAAAATTTGTAAACCTCCTGGCGACTTTTGCTCTACCCTGTACAAAAGTAGAAACATTGTTCAAAACTGCGTCCTTTAGAATTAAAAGAAAATTTCTAAAAGAAAAATTATTTGATATTTACAGAGACACTATTAGGGACTCAGGAGCGGACTTCTGTAGTATAAATGTTAAAGATTGTCTAAAAATATTTCAATTTCACAACAAGAGATATCCAAATGGAATTTTTTTAAATTTAACAGTATATACTTTTGGAGTGAGTAACTGCAGCAAAGAAACTTTCGAACTTCAAAATGAAACTTCGAGTACCGATTAAGCCCAATTTGTCCCAGTTAGTGCTCACGGAAAAAAATTAGTGCTAGTGTAGGAGCCGAAAAAACGGGAAAAGAAAATTTTATATTTCGCCTAAAAAACGAAATAAATAAAACCCAATTGCTGGAAAAAAACAGAAATAATTTAAGCCTAATTTTAAAATTTTCCAAAGGCGGCTACACTGTCAAAATATGTGCTTTTCATAGAAATATTATTTTCATAAATTTTCGTTCATAAATTGAGGAGAAACAAATTAGCCCCTAAAAGATACTACATTAAACATACTAAGCACAGAGGTATACCGTTGAATAATATTTTTGTTGAACAACAAATTAAAAAATAGAAATAAAATATAATAAAATCCACGAATAAACAATTCGGATAGGATATTCCTGTCAGACATGTTTATTGCCAAAACTGGCTCAATCCCAATGAACAACAACAATCGTTGAATGAACAATTTTTTGACTAACTGTTCTTGAAATCAATTAACTTGGCCCTTCTGATTGCAAATTTCCGTAAATAATGATCATTGCCATCCGAAAAACTTAGCGGCCGAATTTATGCTAATCCAGAATTGGCTCAATACCATTGAACAACAAAGACCGTTAATGAACGGTTTTCTGACATCAACTTCATTTTTTTCTAGAACACTTTTTGTTAGAAAACTTTCATTCAAATTTTGGAAATGAACATGTCTAACGGGAATATGCTATCCGAATTGTTTATTCTTGGATTTTATTATATTTGATTTCGATTTTTTAATTTGGTCTCCAACAAAATATTATTCAACGGTGTACATCAGTGTTTTAATATAGTATCTTTTAGGGGCTAGTTTGTTCCTCCTCAATTTATGAATGAAGATTTATGAAAATCATATTGCTATGAAAAGCACATATTTTGTCAGCTTTGGCATTTTAACCCTTTAAGTGCCAACGTGACTTCGGTTAGTGTATTGAGGAGCAGTATCGCGTTTTTGGCAGTCAAAAAGTTAACCATTGTAAACGCCATATTTTTGTGTTGTTTATGTATTTTCAATTTTTTTTTTTTTATAATTAACATTTTATTTTTAAAATTTATGAAATTGAAAATAAATGTATTTATAAAATTTTATTAAAACATATAAAATTAGTTTATCATAAAAAAAACTTAAATATAAAATATATTAGCATGCTAATAATCACACTCCACAGCTCGAGAGCAGACGTAAAGTGCTGAGAGAAGGAAATAAGCACCATAAAAATTAAACCGATTCGCCCGGATCGCGTTATTTTCATACTGTTCATCATACAAATGACACAAATACAAACAAAAGAAAAATACAAATACGAAGACATAATTGTGTATTATACACTGTGTACGTATTCGATTTTTTTTGCTTCACTCATTTTAAATGAGTAACTCACGAGACAAAATCGATATACTGTTTTTTTCTAGAAATTGGGTTTTATTTGTTTCGTCTTTCAGGCGAAATTTAAAATTTTCTTTTCCCGTTTTTTGGCTCCTGGACTAGCACTAATTTTTTTTCGTGAGCACTAATTACCACAAATTGGGCCTAATCGGTTTGAAAAGCTTCATTTTGAATATCGAAAGTTTCCCTGCTGCAGTTACCCATACATACTTTTGGTATTATTTTTGGTATGTACTCACAATCATGTTTAAAAAATGGCATCATAATTTTTTTTTTTTATTTTTTTTTTTATTTATAATCCATATTACAAACTGATTTACAAATTTTTTAGTAACTTATCTTTCTTAAATAAATATTCACATTTGACAGGCAGTAACCCAATGGTTACTCCCGTCTGAATTTACATAAATAAATTATTATATTTCTCTGTCCTGATTAAATACAACAATACGTTCTTCACTCACATATTCCATGTTTAAGTCCCTATGTAGGTTATCATTTCTGATGGAAACCATGGTGCGTTGACAATGCCACTCAGCACTTTGTTTTGAAAACATTGAATCATTTGTGTATTTGTTTTTTTGGTACAACCCCAAAGTTGAATACCATAGGTCCATACAGGTTTAAGTATTTGCCGATCTAATAGCAAATTATTGTGTATTGTAAGCTCAGAATTTCTACCTATTAGCCAATAGATTTTAATATATTTGATGTTCAATTCTTCTTTTTTCTTTTTAACATGCTCTTTCCATCTAAGCTTGCAATCGAGGGTCATGCCGAGGTATTTGGCTGTATTTGCATTTTGAACCTGCCTTGAATTGAGTTCCACTGGAATCCAGTTAACTTTCTGGTTTGTGAAGTTTATACGTGACCCGATTTTGTTTCGTTTAGTCTAATGCGCCATTTCTTTGTCCAGAAACTCACTGAGCCGGTTGCTTGTTGAAATTTTGTCGTTGCTTCTGATATACACATTCCAATTGTCAGAATAGCTGTATCGTCTACAATTGTTGCTATGTTATCACCTTCTGTATTTGGCATATCTCTGGTGTACAAGATATACAGTATAGGACCTAGTATGCTACCTTGTGGTATGTCTGCTGCTATTCTCTTTAGTTCAGAGTACTCTCCATTATATTTTACACGGAAATGCCGGTCTGCGATGTACGATTTAAGAATTTGATAGAACTGTTTAAGTACCCGTAATTATTACCCATAATTGTAATTTGTCGTGCAGCGAGCAATAAATTCCATTGATAAATAAATTAATTGCTGGATTTCATGAATTTCAAAATTTGTTTAACTTCAACCAATCTATATAACCCTTAATTGGTTTGCCCAACAATATATTTAATGCAGTATCCTTGATCTTTGTTTATACAAAGAGTGTATCTGTTGCAGAGCGTGTTGCTTCAAAGTTTCGAACAAACGAATGTGAATCGAAAAACTTTCTTTAAGCTATAAAATGCTTCGATTTTAATTAATCTAACATAGATGTACTCGTATTTACAAATTTACCATACAATATTTAATTAGCAGCCCATTGAAAAATAATTAAAAATATCAATTACCCACTATTAACGCATGTAGATGACAGAAAATTTTAAACAACTTGATTGGCAATTAATAATATTTGTTATGCATTGTACACAGTAATATTTTGAGAAATTTGCGAATAAAAAATATTTATTGACCCGTGCATTGGTTGCTATTTATAAACTATTGAATCACTCTTGTTATTTGATACAGCTTTCCATATCGTATATACTGAAAACCGTTTGCAACTATAACAATACCGCAAGCATTTTTTCACTTTTGTAAAAGTTGCAAAAATTTAAAAAAATATATTTTATTGCTAAAATTAATTACCAAACAATTATTGGATTTGTTCCGGTCTTAAAACTACATGAATACGTATACCCATAAACGTATATTTAAAGATGATATATTTCGGGTAAGAATCGAGGGTCAAGGTAATATAAATTCAGACTTCCTGATGACTTGAATTCTTATATTCAAAAATTATGTAAGCATTTAATTAAATTTTCATTGATGCACGCGTTTTTAAAATATTTTTAAACCTTGAAAATGATGTTGAATTTGAACAAATTTTATTTACTTCCGAACTTTAAACCTATAAAGTGACGCCCCTAGTCTAGCTTAGAAACTTTATGAAATCAAAGTTTTTCACCTTTCCCTTCATAAATTCATTCATATCCACAATATAAAACTTACCCTGCGGTTAAATATATCATTGAGGCGTGGTTCATCTCTGACTACGAGTATACATATATTACTGCTCGTATAATAAAAATCTTATTTAAGAAATATTTCCATATTTCCTTACACAATAAATCGGTATATCCTTATACATACATACATATATACCTTTCGTAATGTTATCAATATAAAGTGAAAATTAATGTGATGGAAAACCAAATTTATACGCTACTGTTGAATAAATTACAGTAGATTTTTCGCCACCCTATACATTTGTAAATGTATTCAAATGAATAACAATCAATAATCTTATATGCCGGAGCAAACAAAAAATCTGTATAAATTTAAAGTTAATCGATATAGGACTGTTGCTGGCATCACGAATATATAAACCATTCGTACTTTAACCCAAACGGTAACATGGCCTATAGCACCTCACCATCAATCATTTCCAATTCACTGAAAATTTTCAGAATACCAGTTCATTATTATCTTTTTTTATTGTTATAATTTTAAACATAATATATCAATTTCCAAAAAAAATGTATAAATAAATAAATCAATTTAATAAAAAAATCAATAAATATTAAAATATATTTAATTATTTGTAAATAAAATATTATTATTTTTTTATTTTTATTGTAAATTATGTATTTATGAAAATAAATATTTTCATGTCGAGCAACTATTGATTTTATCGGAATTGTGTATTTATCGAATATTGAGTTTTGCTTGGTGTCTTGTTTAATAAAACTTGGATGCTGAATTTTATAAGCTTTAAATAGCATTTCGAGACTATATTTGTTTTTAATTGGTGACACATTTTCCCCTTGTTTTGTTTCTAACTTTGATGACTCCAATAGCTACAGCACTCTAAAATGAGATATGGGTCATCGTATAATGATGAATATGATAAACTTTCAATGTATCAATCTGTTTATCGAAATTTGTTGTTTCTAGTTTCGATAGTAAATTCAATTCAATGTATTCCTATGCTGGGGCCTTTGCGACAATAAACAAAAATAAATATGTATTAGTAAGTACACTGTTAAAATATTTCTTATAAGAATTTTGAGTGAAATAAAAAACTCATGAAAACAAAAATTTGTTTTTTCCTAAGAGAAGCACACCGCCCTTTTCTTTCTATCTATACATTACCAACAACTAACTCGACTCTTTGTTGCTGCTTTCCAACTTACATATTTGTGGTAAAATAAGATTGAATTTATCAATTTAAAAGACACTAAAATTAACCAAAATGTTACAATTATCGAACATTTCAATAGGCAAAACCTTTTAAATGAAATAGGTTTGGTTTTCAAACGGATAGGTCGCGATAGATTTTTTTCAGTTAAACTCCTTCGTGGAATTTATTGAGGGACGCACGTTGAGGACATCGTAGAGTTTGTACCAAAATTTTATTATATACTGGTGACATGTATGAACTTAACCTTTCAAATGATATCAGTGACATTCCAAAACAGATGGACGGCGGAAGATTTTTAAATACAATTTATTCAGTGCACTCATGGAGTCCGAGTGGTTGTACAGTCCTAACAGCTCATATCTCATTCATAAAAGAATCCAAAAAGTAACCTGGAGATCAAGGGCCCGCGAAATTTTCCAAAAATTTTTCCATAGATTAGAATCATATACGTATACAAATGTAATTGGGATTCCTATTGGAATTTTAAAGCCTCTCTATGTAGTTGTGTGGAGTACACTGTTATGATTTTTAAATTGCGAAATAGTCAATGAAAAGTAAAATATTATGTTTGATTTTACATTATTTTAATTAGTTTAGAAAGCATAGAACACATTTTTAAACAAATTATTAAATTTGTAAATAAGTTTAATTCAAAACATTGAAATAAAATAAAAGTGGGATAGAAACAAGAGACAGATATATATTCATTGAATTGACTATATTTAAAAAACATGCACATCAAGATAAGTTTAACAAAATCGAGCAAATTTTAACAGTACATTAATTAGACGTATATCAATTTGGATAGTCATTATCGGCCATTCAGAATTTTGATATTCTCGGTGTACTGATGTAATTTTTACTCATTTTTTGGATGGCCATATAGGTCATTCCGGCCGATAGTAAATAAAGTTGGCCATTGAGTCCCCTTAATAAACTACTTCGTCCTTACAATCCTCGACTTCGAGTTTTTGATATAAAGTTTTATTTTCTAGGTATTCTTAAGGCATTTTCACTTAATTTTGAATTTAAACCTTTTTCTTGTTTGTTACAGGATGGCTACTGCCATCCTGCAGATTTCCTCTAAGCGCATGCAGAGGCCTCCACGGTGATGATTTTTTCCGGCCACAACTCAGAGAGAAGTGCTACGGGTCGTGGGGGTTGAGGCTTGCATGGCTCCTCGCCTACACCGTGATTACATAAAGTTTAAAAAAAAAACGCAAAAAATAATAATAAACCCGGAGTTCCGCCGAAATTTGTCGGCCGGAATTTGAGGAACGAACAAGATAGTAAAAATAAAAAAAATTATAACGGAAGAGAGGTGCCTTGGTGTGCGCATCCGTCCGAATTCAAACGGCGCAAGCGCCAGTTCCGGAATCGGATGCGGGCACCAAGGGACCTCTAACAACACGCCGACACGGAATGCGAGTCCCCCTTCATCATACCAAACCGCAAGAAAACTTAGTGATTCATTATATGCAAAAAACAAATCAACCACAGGAATAGACATGATAAACGGGAAAGCGAGACCAGTGTACAATGAGGCTTGAAACTTTTGAAACAAAATTATATAAATTCATAAATTCAAAATATTTAACAGCAATTGAAAGGGAAAAAATTAAAAAAATTACAAAAAAAAAAATCGTACCTTGACCTTCCGGGTCACCTTGTAAGGTAGTTGCAGCGGCGTCCTCGTGGCCGAATGGGTTGCGGCCTTGTTGCCGTCCTGCCACGGGTGTGCTCCACACCCGGACCGTTGGGCGTTGGTTCGCCTTAAACCTTTGGGCACGAGCTCGCAAAACCCGTATGAATCTATTTTCGGTGGGTGACCTTTTTGCCTTTGTAAATCAACAAAAGATGAAGTGGCCTCCAGGTAGGCCACTCGTTAGTTGCGAAGATAACGTTTGTTTTAATTTCAATCCGCTCGGCTGCTTATACACCAAATCCAAAATGACAGTATAAATTTTCTTCGCCTCCAAATCGGTAATCAACCAAAAACTTCGAGAAAGCATAAAACTGTTTTTTTTACTGTTTACAGTTAAATAAATTTCGACAAAGATTTTTTTTCCAAATCTGAGTTTTGATCAAAATGAACTTCTATTCTATTCTGCAAAATAATAACAACCTGAGTGGAAAAGCGGCGCAAGTCTATATTCGCCGCGCCCGCAGTTAGGATTCTTGGTAGCACTGCACTTTTGTTTGGGAAGATTATCAAAAAAAATATACAATAAAAACACGCTCCCAGTCTCGAAAAATTTGACCTTCACTTCAATAAAACACTTCGTTCATATAATTTTCATAATATTTTTTTTTAGTTTTAGTTTTATTAAATTACACACGACAAACGTAATTTATTTTAAAGAAATTTTTTTTTCCCCTATATGCAATTTCACAGAAAATTTATATTTTTTTTTTGTTTATAGTTTATTGCTGTGACTTATCAAAATAAAATTTTTCTTATCACGAGCAAACCAGGCGCTTTTTTTTCACAACCAAAATTCGACTGATCCAAACAAAAAAAAAATTCTCGCACCACATAGCGACGCGCAAATCGTTCTCGAAGAATCTATTTCCTTCTCTGTATTTCGTTTGCATCAATTTGCATTGATGCAAACGAGAAGCATATAAGAAAAAATATTCTTCGAGAGCGCATTGCTTCACACACCCGGTGCACATTGGTCTCGCTCTCCATCATTTTGGTTGCCGTCGCGCCATCCCACCAGAGGCACGCAAACCCAAACCACCACGAAGTGCGTTCCGAACACAACAAAAAGCCGGCAAAAGAAGCAAAAACACAAACCGTGGGGAATATAACATAAAGAAAATTATGTTTACGAACACACAGTCATAACGTGTTTTATTAAATATTTATTCTAATCGTTTTAAAGTTCTACTGTGTTTTAATAAAAATCTCTATAATTTCTACACAATTCTTGGTTGAGTTTGTTTATAAATTTTTATTTTAGAAAATATTATATTTCTTATTTAAATTGAGGTTTGAGTACTCGTTTAGGCTAATGCACCGTTTCTTTGTCCACCTACTCACTGAGTTGGTTGCTTGCAGCCTTCTGAGTTGAAGAAAATGGAAAAATCAAAATTTCACCCCTATAACCTCATTAGACCCACCCAAAACCTATATTTAAAATTTGCCTATGATCACGGCTCATCGAATCGGCATAATCAGATGTGTGTATGTCTTGAAACCCAAACCACTTTAACGATAATTACAAACCATTTAAAGATTGATAATTTTTAACTTCTTTGTTGGCAATTTTCGGCTGTACGAAACAGATATTACCACTTACAAACATATGAGACCTTTTCCAAACATCATAACACTTTTAACGTTAAGTTTTAATAAATTAATTATGAACGATATGAAACTAGTCAAGACACAGTCATCTATGCATTGTCGATTTTTTCGCTTTTGGCTGGTAACTTTTGGACCTTGTTAAAGTAAATTATCCTACAGAAAATTTAAATTCATTAGATTGCCTGGAGTACCGACACATATTCTTTAATTAAAAATTGGTGGACCAAACATTTTACTTTACGACATGTTAACTAACCAAAATTTTGTAATGGTACACGACTTGCTGTTTAAAAATTATTGACAAATTTAATTGGAACACCCATAGAGTTTATAATTCCACGCATCCCTATAATTCCGTCACATGATATGTTATTCAATTTTAAAAAATTACAATTTCCAATATACGTGTAGCTTTTGCTATGACCATTAACAAATCACAAATCACATTAACAAATGGCCAAGCAAAAAGTGCGATGGTGTTAGCATTTCGATGTTTAGTTTTGTGGTCGCGCAGAGAGGGCGGCTATGTAATATGCTCTCGATTTCCGTCAATAAAGTAACCATTTCCTCCAGAGTGAGGATTGTGTTTTCAATCACGCTTTTCAGTTGGAATTTAGCAGACTTGACTGCCGACTTCCAGATGCCACCAAAGTGCGGAGCTTGGGGTGGATTGAGATTCCATTTTGTGTAAGCTGTTACAGAAAACTTGAGTATTTCTGTGGAGTTGCGAATGGCCGTTTCGATGGTTTTCCTTAGCTTGGTACTGTTAAAATGGTTTAGATGGTTTTCCTCAGCTCCAACAAAATCACGACCGTTATAGCTAAATATGTTGGTAGGGAGACCTCAGCGTGCGACAAATCTTTTAAGTGTGGCAAAAAAAAGAATCACTGGTCAAATCCGTTGCAAACTCAATGTGCACCGCCTTAACTGTCAGGCAAACGAATAAGCAAATATATCCTTGGTAAGTTTTTTGTCCACTTCCCTTGATGAGATGAAAATTAAATGGACCGGCATAGTCCACACTATGGGGTAGGTAAATCTGTCATAATTTCAATACGGAGTTCCGCTTTATTTTGTTGACAAATTACGAAACTTTGAACGAGGCTCTTTGCTTTATTCCTTAGCGTCGGTATCCAGAATGTCTGCCAAGAGATAAGCATGAGTAAGAAATGGCCGGCGTGTTTGTACCACAGATGAATGGCCAGTAAAATTAGCTTGGTAATATTTGAGCTTGCGTGTATAATTATCGGATGCTTCATATCGCATGAACCCACTGTTTTCGAGCCTGCATCCAACTCTTAGAACGTTGTTATTATCCAAGAACGGATTTAGGGCTGTTAATACACTGCGGTTGGATATATTCTGGCCATTACAGAGCATCGATTTCTGTGTCGAAAGAAAGAATATGTTCATATCAATAAATTCGATGTAGGGTGTCGCAAAATTCATCAGAGTCAGAAATTGAAGCAGTTGTCCTGTCCGCCTTTGTTTTCCGTGAATTTTTGAAGAATCTTATGATATAGCAGACGACGAATTGCAGTTTCTGAAATGATGAATATTTCCTAATCAGTTGTCATAGCCAATGAATGTGTAATAACGAACGTTGGTTGTGACATGTATAATCCGATCGCCATGTTACGAATAGATCGCGTTGGTTGTGGTGGCCAATGTTCTGATGAATGTTGGAGCCAATGAGGACTGTGGCACCAAATTGAGTGAGAACTTAAAGATTTATGTGACAGCCCTCGAGATGCACAGTCAGTTAGTTTAAACTTCGATGGCACATGTTTCCAACATGAACGCTGTAAAATGTTTAAAATTTCTGCAGTTGATTCCCAATAAATGTGGGCCTCTTGTTAGGTTGCCATTAACCGTTTACAGTGACGACCTTGAAATACACGGCCGCTGAATATGCGAGTTTGCTGGCATTACTAAATCCATGTATTTCTATGGAGGATGCTCGAGTCGTGCAGATATGTCTATGAAATACATATTTCTTCTCTCGGAAACGTAACAAAATATTGAATAAACTGGCTTGAACGGCTGGTCCGACAACTAAGCAACTGTTAAGACTTTTTACGCTATTTGCCGTAGGCACTTGGCGAAACACACTAATACTTAATAAACACATTTTATTAAACACTTGTTTTTTATTTCGCAAAATGACATCTTCATCGAGTTGAACACCTTGACACTGGATGGGTTATGCTCAAACAGTTATAATAACGATGATTATCGTGAATAAAATCAATTCGTTTTTTACGTCCATTGAGATAAACTTTTTGCATTCTAATAACGAATGATCCAAGCTTGAACATTATGCACACTTATTTCGAGAACGTTATGAGTGGATGGGGTTGTTTCGCTGTGAGTTGCGATATGATTTCGTGCATCATTTCTTGGTCCAATGCGCTTTGAATTACTCGTAGCGGTTTCCAATGTATCAATTCTTCGTGTTAGAAACTTAAGAAAATCACTGAACTTTGGACCATCTAAGTCAGTTGAGTGATGTGCCCATGCTGTTCTGGATTTTTCGTTACTCGATAAACATGGCATCCCTGGCTTCTACGGCTTTGCCCAGCGCTTCCAAAACACGTATTACCTCGTCCAATGTATCCAGCATTCTTCTTAGTGCTCAAGCATTAGAGTGTTGAATGCTAGGTTGACTCACAAACTTTTTAATAAATGCGCTAACTATGTAACATTTGCAATCGTACCGATCCTGCAACTTGGCCAACGCTATTTTATAATTGTTTTCCGTTATCAAAATGTGCCAAAGTAGCACAGCAGTCTCCGAATCAAGCAAACCCTTGAGGTATTGAACTTTCTAAGCCTGACTCAGCCGTTTTGATTCGTGGATGGTTTTAGAGTAAATTTCCGGATATTTATTTTCGGCAATTTCAATTCCGCTTCCGCACCAAGATTAAATTGCGACGTGTTTAAATTCACCGTTTGATTCAGCTGTGGCACTATTAACTCTGCAATTGATCGTTTACGAACCCACGTGGTCATGTGGTAATCGTCTGCAAACGCTAAATCCCCGTTCTCGTCAGGCTTGAGCATTATGATTTTCATATCGTAGTCATTGAATTCTTTTAATAATCCATGGCATCTATCTAACCGTGACTGGGTTCGAACCAATATCGTCTCTTCGTTCACGGCCCTTGCGAAATTAGCGAGGTTTGTTAATTTCGTTTGCATCAATGTCAATTTACAAACGAAAAACAGAGAAGAAAAAAGATTCTTCTAGAACGTTTTGGCGTTGTTTTGGTGCGAGAATTTTTTTTGTTTGTTAAACAGTCTAGTTTTGGTTTTTTTTTGAGCCAAGTCTCGTTGTTTGATGTTTAAGAAAACGTTAAATTTTTGAATCTCGTTTGAGTGATAAATAAAAATTAAAAATAAGAAAATAATTTTTATCGGCCCTTATATATCTTTTGCTGCTTGCGAACACAATTGTGTGGGTACGGCAAAAGAATCATGTAAACAATTTATTTTCGTAAGTATTTTCAACCAACTTAGCATTTGTGCATTCCTTTCAAACTTATTTTCGTCCGTAAAAAAACACTATAACTCTACAAACAATTGTGTTGGTTGTACTTCAAGCGAAATTTTTTATCAAAAACGCCGTACTATGACTTTTTACTCACACATTTGTGTGGTTTGGACTTAAACTGCGCCATTTTTTTTTTTTTTTTTTTTGAAAAAGGGATATAAATTATAATGGCTATGTATGTAAATAAAACTAGAAAATTTTTATGTGGGGAAATTAATTGAGAAAACATAAATATTTTGGGTGGAATAGTACGACTTTTTATGTGTGGAATATTTGGTTTTGGCGTGCTCAAAGTGAAAATCTACGGAAAAATCGAAGCCGTTGATAATTAATCTCAAATAACTTCGTCTTATGCGTATGGATATTGTGCACGGATTATCTAAATGATTAAGGCCATAAAAAAGATTGAGATTCTGTTATGTAACCTGATTGAATACCAAAACGCATTACGTATTACTACATAAAGTCGACAGCAACAACGATATTAACAACAGCAACTGCAAAAATTAGGTGCGTGTACAGCTGTATTGACGAATACCGCATTACCCGCAACGGTACCATTTTTCCGAAGGGTGCGAGTTTGGTTACCGTGTTATTAACGGCATTTTTTTGGTCGAACGCTGAACTCCGGCCAACCATTTATATTTACCGTGTCTAGTTGAGGTCACTTCATTTTATTTTCGAAGCCGAAAGGACGTCTAACTTTATAGTACCTAACCGCAAGGCCGCAACCCGTTTTGTCATTTTTGGAATCGGTGAAAGGCACCGCGACGGTCCGGGACGACGAACCCTGAGGCGTGACGATACCGCAAACCCATTTTGATGAGTTTTGGTATCGGTGAAAGGCACCGCAACGGTCCGGGCCGGCGACCCTGTGGCAGCAAGGCACCAACGCCGCAACAATAATTTACATATAATAAGGTACGATTTTTTTTTTCATTTTTAAAATTGTTTTTTCCTTTTTTATTAATTTTTAAATATCTGAAATTTATCTTTGAAGAAATTTTCTCCCTGGTAAAATATTTTTGTGTTCTGGTCGTGCGCATGCTCGGTGTACACACTGGTCTCGCTTTGCCATTCATTTTCGAGATAATTCTTGTGGTTGATTTTTTTTCATGATGAATTGCTAATTATTCTTCGGTCGGGTGTGATGGGAGCGGAGTTTCCGTTCCGTGTCGGCGTAGTGTTTGCGGTCTCCCTATTCAAGTCTCGGCCGACGAATTTTGGCGGAACTCGGGTTAAAATTTTTATTATTTGCGCTTTTTTTATATAAAATCTCTGTAATGACGGTGTAGCCCGCGCAAGCCTCTAACCCCACGACCCATCGCATTTCTTCATGACATTTAGCCGGCAAAATCACCGTGTGAGGCCTGTGCGTGATATCAGATGACATCTGCAGAATGGTGTTGAACCATACGGTAACAACATGTTGAATTTATTTTTGTTTTTAAATAAAACACTATTCCAGAATCCGATGCTCTGATTAAGATGTGGAAAAGCGGAATTTAATCTCAATTCTATATGTTCTTGGTATAAAATAGCATTCTTTCTCGTGGAATCCTGCATTTATATCCAGAACGTTTCAGTACTCTACCAATAGTTTTGAAACTCACGTCATTTCCTGATGCATTGGCGATCCGATCGACCAATATTTTCACAGTACCACTATTTTCAAAATTGACCGCACATCTCTTTTGGATAGCTTCTTTTGGCGGCCAAATCTGGGTTTATTAAGTATAGACCCTCGCTCTCCATAGTTTTTAATTATTGTTTGCGGACAGTAGCCCGACTGGGTTGCACAGTTTCAGGAATTTTTCGTAATGATTGCTTTTCTTTTCTTAATTGAACTACTAAATTCCGAATATTGGCACAAATTTCTTTACCATATTTTAATGAATTTTTCACAAATTTTTGCAAACTGCTAAATGTTTATAATAAAGCATAACTAAATATTGGACAAAATAAGAAAATTGTTTGCGTTCGGGTGCAAACTGGTTTTAATGGTAAGTGTATGTAGACTTTGGTCTCTGAGTATATGTGCTTCCATCTACCAAATAACATTGAAATAAATCAATCAATTTTTATATAATTAAAATATTTTAAATTTCATTTTTAAATTTAAAAATTTAATAAAATATAAAAAATAACAAAATTGCACAATCAAAACCAACTCGAAAAAATAAGAAAATCGTAGGCTTTCCAAAATAAGTTTCCTGACGTGATAGACTCGAACTGTTGTAGTTAAAATTGAAATCGGCATTTTTATTAGTCCTGATTAATTGCGAACCATATCTGTTCAAAAAAAAAAATAGGACAGCCATTAAATATATCATAAAGGCACTTATATCGCAGAGTTATATATTAAAGGCGATATGACACATAAAAATGTTATTTATTAAATAGGTTTGAACCGCATCAGCCATACACAGTAATTAATAATTTTCCCATTCATATTCCGCATCTCTACGTTTACATCACAAATAATTTATAATTATTTTTAATTATAAAATTAATTCCTTGTTTTTTTGTGTACAATAAATATTATTTTGAATTTATAGGCGCGCGATATTTTAATTTATTCATTGTGTGGGAGCTAGAAGAAAAAAAAATGTAAATTCCTTATTTAATTACCTTAATTAGGTAGTTCGTTTTTATGTGCCCTGGCATATACGAAATGAAATATATTTTATTGTCTAAAATACTTTAATAATTCATAAACCACCGTGCGTGGTACAGGAAAGATAATATGCCACAAAAAAAAAAAGATTTTTTTTAATTGTCTTTAAGATTACATCATGCGCTTTGTCTATACGATTCTGTGGTGAGACAAACAAAAAATCGTTACAAGATTTGCATGAATAGTGCAACAGTGCATAAATGGTAATTTGCACATAAATATTTAATATTGTTACATCTTCAGCTTTATAATGTATATACGAGTACGTTATATACCGTGTGTAAATTTTAATTAAAAGTAAATTTTATATATTCAATTTTGTGGTAAGCCATGTATAAATTAAATTTGCTTTCGTTTGCCATATATACCGTTTCGTCTTAAAGAAATATTTTATTTTTGCGCAAATCGCGTGTGTGTGTGTGTGTGTGTGTGTGTGTTTATAGCAAGCACTATGTCAGTGTTTATAATGCATATTTTATACCGTTTTGTGTATTATAAGATATGGAAGAAAGTTAATTTATACGCGCGGTAACAAATTGTAGATTCTTCACAAAAATAGTAAAATTGTGATTCGTGCATTAGATAAGAAGAGCACAAAAATATCTAAATATAGCTGTGCATTATAATAAACTTGTAAATTGTATTTATTATGTACATAAGATGAAATGAATGAGAAGAGATGGAAAGTTAATCGCGTTTTATGTTTTGAAATTTTTTAGAGTAAAATGACTCTCGACAATCGACATATGAATAATACTGGTACGGCACAGATCAATGCGGCATATACATACTCGTATAATAAAATTTTATAATCTGTTCTTATAAATTATTTATGACTTTATTTGATTTGTCGTCTCATATAACATTCTCGTTTGTACATTATTAACCCATAATTATGCTCGCATCTCATCATACTAATAAAATGTTTATGTGAACATATGCCAACGTGTTAGATTTAAGCAAACCGGAACAGATTGCTATTAATTATTTTGTAGTGATGTATTTGTATAATTAGTATTTTATTTAATGTTTTCGAGTTCAAGGTCACACAGGTTTAAAGTCTTAGATTAAAGGAGCCTTGAATTGTTGATAGCAAGTCAAGAGTTGATAGAAGTGTTTGTTGGAGCGCGGTTTTCTTTAATATGTTATCACCTGAATAAAAAGCCATATTACAACTATATAAAAAAGCGGACATAATGAATTTGTACCCTTATTCGCTTAGTCGTGTCATTTGTCGTTTCTTACGACAATCATTTTTTCATATTCTATTAGTCGATTGAAGCGTCCATCGTCGTTTGAAGTGACAACCATGGTATTCAGTATTCGCTGTTTTTATTCATTAGCAAAATTTGTTTATTTTAGGTCTGGAATGATTTTAAAGGTGCAAAATTAAGAAAAAAATTGGACAAGATAAAAAGAAATCGCTGACTTGCGACATATTCTTCCTTGGAGAATAGCGTGGTAAGCATATAAGCTATGACAAAATTTTCTTCAATAAAACATCTGACAAAAGTTTTGTTTTTAAAATATATGTTACTTAATAAGAGAAATCAAGGTTGACGTGTTCGAGGATTTTTTGAAACCCCCCGTATGGGGTAAACTACCCCTACCCTGAATCTTTGAATTATGGGAAGGAGAAAAAAAATTTCTCGACGCAAGTTTCTTATTACCCTTATAAATGGTTAATACCTATCTCATTAATATTAATAATTTTTAGGGTTCGAAACATCCCCTAATCGGCGTATAAATTTGAAAAATTACGAAATAATCAGAAAAAAGTTCAAAATATTCTGGAAAAAATTTAGAAAAATTGTATAATGTTGCGTTTTTAACAATACTCTTGGTTTGTCCCAGAATATATCGTAATGCCCCTACCTCTACTGACAGGAAGTTAACCACCCCTCTAGAAAAACGTTGAATTTTTCGATTGGGAAACATTTGTTCCGGCAAGAAATCTTTTATTCTCCTTGAACATTATTATTACTACCATCCCTTATCAACAACAATGACCTTCGGAATTTTTTCTACTTTCACCCACCGGGCATGGGGGAGGGGGGAGGGGAACGGGCCTGAAACTCTGAAGGTCATTGTTGTATCTGCCCTGTCTTCCTTGGCTGGTAATGCAGTTTGTCGATTAAACACCGATAGCGGTTTTTAAGTACGCCAATTCTTCGTTCGATGATCATCCTAGCTTTTGAGTGCTTGTTGTTGAATAACCTTTCTCTAGATTCATCTGCTGAAGAACGAAATGACGTAATTAGGTACGGTTTTAGGGAATAACCTGCGTCACCTACAACAATTGTCAATTAAAATTAAATTTAAAAAAAAAATATTTTAAAATCACAATTGTGTGACATCACCTGGTATAGTTACTATCAATAAATGTAACCTAAAAATGATGAATATTATTTAAACAAACGTAAGACAATAAATGTAAATTACGTACTAGCACAGCGTTCAAGCTATAAAAACCTTCAGGTAAAGATGTCGATCTTCTTTAGTAGAGAATTGTGAAGCAATTTTGAAAAGGGTTCCACCAAAACAACCTATAATACCGGGTATCTGTGTTTTCGTATAAAACGCTAATTTTATACTCACTATTTCGTCAGTTGTTGTTGAAAATTTTATTAATTCGGCACAGATCTCTTCTTCTAGAATATAAACTACTTGTGAAAATTTTTTGGAAAATGTTGATTGTGTTAATCCCGACATAAATTCATTTCCACAACCCATTTGTTAGCCTACTTCTGCAAATTAACGCAATGTTGCGGCTAATTTTATTATCGGGGATACAGAAGATATCCTTATGGTCAGATTTAAACGATTTTCTAATATTTTTAATAAATATATAAAGTCTTCTTTATTTATTCGGATATATCTAACAAATCTAAAAGAAACAAATATCGTTTAGAAAACATTAAAATAAAAAACATAATTTATAATGTTACAGATTGTATGGTATTTCCAAAATATTTGATCTATCTCTCGTCGTCTCCGAAAATTGGCCATATCGCAAGTTTCTTCATCTTCACTCGAAGAATAAAACAATTCAAAACAACTCATTTTTAATATAAGTTATTAATTTTGTTCAAATTTATATTTTTATGTTTAATAATTCACTTTTTATTCAATTTTTGCGTACATGTTCATTTTTTTTTATTTTTGACAATCGAATGTTACCCGAGGATTTTAAATTAATGTAACAGTCGCGCCACGTCACATCAGTCGACTAAGAGAATAACTTTTTATTGACGAGGTATAACACGACAATGGTCGCGTCGTTTGAAACGACACGACTAAGAGAATAGGAGTGTTGGATTAATACTTTAAAAACATTAACAGGGACCACGAATTAAACAGCAACAGAGTTTATGTAAATCCGGGCAAATTCCGCATACTGCTCTGTAATACAATAGATTTTTTTGTGGCCACCGCTGCAACTATACTTAACCATTATCCTCCACAGTATGATGATAGACACATAAATCTGAAAAATAAAAAAGACAAGGATTACAAAGAGAAATTAAAAAGGTTACTCCGAGGTTTGTAAACATAAATTCCAGCAATATACGGAATCATACGACCCTTAACGGTTACGGAACAAAATTACTCCACTATAGAAAAGGAGCTTTTATGGCCATCGTATGGTCCACAAAGTACTTCAGGCCATTTTTATTTGGGAAAAAATTCAAAATTGTATAACGACCCACAAACCGTTAATGGCTTTTCAATCTCAAAAAACCAAATTCTAAATTGGTCCGATGGCGATTGAAATTAAAGGAATACGACTACGAAATCGTATAAAAAGGGTATAAAAATACAAATGCGGACACGTTATTGCGCATACAACCCGAACCTCTAAACACCAATAACATCAACAGTTCTGATATATCCGATTCCTCAACGGATACCGAAATTGGAAGCGGTTTCCAAGACCTTGTTCCAATCATAAACTCCCCGATCAACCATTTTCATTCACAATTGAGAATAGCAATCGATCCTAAAATGCTATAGGATCAAACATCATTCATAAACATGCATTCGGAAAGCATAGAATCATAATTTAAATGCCTAACCACCACGTACCAACCATTAGACTCAATATCAGAACATTCGTAACAAAATATCGAGTTACATGTATTATGTGTGTCTTTGAAAACAACGTATTTCTCACGGTACTGGATAAATTTTCCAAATTTGCATCAGCCTTCTACATGAAATCGCGCACCAGTAAAGAAGTCCAAAAAAGACTTATTCAATTCTTCAGTGCGTACACAGGCTAAGCCTTTAAAAATAATAGCAGACAACGAAGGCAACTAGAACACTCCATCTTTTAGAGCTTTCTTACAGGAATACGATATACGCAATTACACGTTACTTCGTTATATTCTTCGGTAGGAAATTCTCTCGTAAAACGATTGCATTCAACCTTGCAAGAATTTATAAAAATTGCTCATCTCGAGAAGTCTCGAGAAAATATTAAAACCCAATGCATAATTGTATTCTCTCTTACAATAACACCATATACATTCGGCTACGAAATTCACACCGTTTGAGTTTCTAACGGGCCAATATACTATTTTAGGGCAATCGACAAAACCTGCATTCTTAAACGCGCGAGAATACTTGTTCAGTCATAGAAAACTCACGCTAATAAAACCGAGCTGATCAATAAACTCAAAATTGATCGAGTTAAACCTCTTGTCTTAAAAGCAAACCAAATAATCCATGTTCGCAACAAAAGACGTTCGAAAATTAAACCCCGTTATGTCGGAAGGATAGTTTTGAAAAATTATCACGTCACTGTCGTAACTAAAGACGGTAAACACCATATAAAAAAATAAAACTAAAGACGGTAAACACCATATAAAAAAAGAACAACCATTTCAGGTTCTCTCTAATCCGGAGCCAAACACTCAAGGTGACCAATCTAGAGAACAACAAGGGGCTTATACCGATCAGGCTAGGCCATGTCCGAGTAATCAGATACACGAATCAACCATTTAATTGACATCCAGAATAATTATGAAGAAAAGCTTAGGATAATCCAGGAAAATGTCAATCTAGTTGAGAAATCTATAACAAATTTTACGCCTTTAAAAACAAACTGGAAATTTTCGAGCATAAAACTAGAGAGTTACACGAAAACATGAACCTTTTGAAACCTAACATTTAATAAACACATTTCACTTAACACTTGTATTTTTTTTTCGCAAAAAATTGAAATTTTGAATATTTTAATTAAAAAAAATGTTCCAAAACTTTAAAAAATCACTCGATCGATTTCGACTTGGTATAGGTAGGAGTATCTACTATCTAATTAATTTAGCCTATTTTCACAAATCATTCAAGAAAATTATCACATTAATTTTCGACCGAAACCCGATGCTTTTAACACAAAACAAAGAAATGAGAAAAATCGTGTTCCAATCTTAATAAATATGAGAAGCCTGCTCAGAGACTCAAAGAATATTGGTGAATATATGTAGATTGCCTGCAGATTGATTGAGATAAACAAAAAAAAAAAGTCCCTGGACCACCGAGCGCCGCCGAAAGTGAATGAAAGCGGGGACCACCAATGTGCAACCGACCCCGCGCCTGTGTCGAACTAAAAAAAATAAAAGCAAAATAAAATAAACATTTGAAAAAAAATAAAAAAATTTAAATTGACTTTACTTTTGAAACAAAAAAAAATTCAAAACACCACCAAAAAATATTCAAATGAATGAAAAAAGTAAAAAAAAAAAAATCGGTCATTAAGGTCCCGCAAAAATGGGTTTCGGCGTCTTTTCACCGTTGTTGAAATTTTTTACAAATGGACGGTTAGCCATCTCAGGGCGTCTCAGGGCCTTTCCCCGATACCGTTGACCACCCGTATAAAAATTCGTTGGCCACTGGTTAGCCTTAACCGTGAATACCGTTGGGCGTTGGTTCGCCTTAACCCGTTGAATGGCCTTAACTGGTCACCCGAAAATTCGTTGGGCGTGGGTTCGCCAAAACCCTTAATTATTTTCTGTTGTGCGACCTTTCAGCAGTGTATTATTTTACAAATGGCCGGTTGGACACCTGTAGCGTGGCCGCAATTTGGTTTTTCTCTTGATTTTTTTTGTTTGTGCCTTAGGCCAAATTTTCGTTTCGCTATTTGGTTTTAATTTTGTTTTGTATTTTTTTTTTAATAATAAAATGAATTACTACATTTTTATACGGGTCGGTGTGGTGAGAGGCGAATTTCATCTTGTGTCGGTTCGATTTATAGGCTGGGTTTGCCACTCCCTTTCATCCCCTTGGAAGGATACAGATAGGGTAGGAATGGTAAGTCCAGCGTATGTGTCGTCCATTCGGGAACGATCGTAAAATCCACGCGGTCTCCCCGTGGCACTTCGGCGGTCTCATGCTGTCGAAGCGTAAATTATGTAGGATTCGCTGGAGATCTCTCTGAGTGAAGAGAGGCCTGGTCTGTAGAAAAGACGTCCATTCCTACCCTCTTATGCTGGTTCATTGTGGCTGGGCATCAGCCTTTCGTGGTCGATGGGTCATTCGGGAGGGTCTCTTCAGCAGACTGGGTACTTGTCACCCGGGAGATCCGGTCGCCACCGGATGGACTTACCCGGTTATAACTAATTTATTACAGTTCCTCAAGTTTCGTTCAACCAATTCTGGTGGCTTTAATTTAATTTCAGTTTTTATAATTTGCTTTAATTTTGATTTTTCTGTTCCACGATGTAGGCCAGGAGAATGCAAGCCTCTGATTCTGCATCGACCCATGCCATTACCCTGAGATCTAGCAGGCAACGGCCTCACGGTGATGAGATAGGCCTCTGCGTGCTCAGTGAAAACTTCGGGTTGGCTGCGAGCCATCCGTATAACAAACAATTTCAAAATAATTCGGCTGAGCGTGCAAATCGAAATATCCATTTTGCTGTGCGGAGCTACGTGGAAGAATACCAAAGAGAATTAGAATGAAAATGCCACAAAATTGCAAATTTTATACGAACATTGGTTCTTGACTCGTCCAAATTCACTCCATACTATGTAAATTTTGGTCAAAATATGCAATTTAGTGCTAATGA
Source organism: Nephrotoma flavescens (assembly GCA_932526605.1). Taxonomy (NCBI): domain Eukaryota; kingdom Metazoa; phylum Arthropoda; class Insecta; order Diptera; family Tipulidae; genus Nephrotoma; species Nephrotoma flavescens. The sequence goes on along the minus strand of OW052221.1, from coordinate 271,947,487 downwards.
ATTCAAATATTAATAGACTGCCAAGGCGGCAGCTACTGGAAAAATTAAAATAAGGCTTTTAGAAGAGATGGAGCAACGAATATCTACGAAGGCTGCAACAACGTTCAAAGTGGTTATACACGAAGCCACACATCAACATTAGGTGATGTCGTTCTTCTAATAGAAAATAACTTACCTCCTTCTAAATGGATGCGAGGTAGAGTAGTTGAAATACATCCAGGCACAGATGGACATGTACGAGGAAATTATATTTACAAAAGGGCCATCACAAAAATCTCAGCACTGCCGAAAGAAAAACCACTGACAACAGATAGATGCGAAGATACAGATGTGGTCAGCGCCGAGGATAATCAACCAAATTCACATAGACGGGTGACAAGAGCAAACACCAACCCAAAGCGAATGTTGCATACACTCTGAATAATCTATATGCTGGGAGCGGTAGTAGTCCAAAGACCAACAATGAAATACAACATATCACGGTTCCCCTCTCATCCTGGAATTTACCTTAATAAAATAGGTCAAGGTAAACTAATCAACGGTGAGTGGAAGATTATAACGTACTCTAATCTTACACAATATGTGGCTGAACTAGACTATATTGAGTGCTATACTCAACAGCTGGACAGGTTACGCATAAACGGGACTAAGGATGAGGGGATGGTGATAGCTTCAGCTCACACGGATACAAGAACATAATAATATAATAAACTCTTTAGGTGAAAACAAAATTACGCGCCAAAAACGGTCTCCTTTCGATTTTATTTCCATTGCTAATGAATTATTCGGCGTGCTTGACCAACGTGCCAGTAACGCCTACAAGGACCGCATCGAAAAATTAAATGCAAATCAACACCAATCGACACTATCACAGAGGTTCATCAAGGAAGACTAGACCCACTCATACTAACACCGCATCAACTACAAGGACAAATTAAAGAAATCATTCAAGGTCTGAAACCAAGTTAAGACATACTCTTTCGAATCAATGACATAGCTGCCATGTATACAAGATAATTCAAACCAAAACAATAAAAATAGGATATATATTCATATTTGAAGTCAAAATTTCACTGGTTCAGGGAGCATAATTTAATTTATATCAAGTCATACCAGTGCCTACCATTCATCAGCTGGGATATGTATACATCAAACCAACCTCGAATTACCTGATGATCACGTTCCAACAAAATCAATACATGAAACTTTCTGCCGATGAATTCAATTCAATTCTGCGTATATACAATGCCTGGATCTTCGTGATGAAATCCAGAACACTTTTCTACCTGATATGCGAAAATGATAGCAGTAGGACAACTGAAACAACCACTATTTTCATTGAAGGAGCTGCGGAATCCTGAAACTTCATCCAACCTGCATTTTGAAATGAGATACATTCACAGTGGCCGGACTTAGGACATCCAGCAGTAAACTTGAAATATCATTTATGCCGCAATTTAACATAAGTGATTTGATAAACGAAAACCACAGGACAGAGATGAAATCTACCGCAAACACAGAGAGACATCAACAGCCGATGTTAATGTGCATGACTATCACCATTACATGGCGATATATCTGCTCCTCCCAGTAAGTCTTGCTGTAATTACTTACATACTGCTTAAAAAAATAAGACATCATGCAGTCGCAGCCCAGCAGGCAGACCCACTTCACGATGCATAAGGGCCCGGAAATATGTTATTAATTGATACACGGGTGTTATAGAACACAAGGTGTAATCATTGTGTGGTAATATTAAGTCGCCTGATGAGATGGTTGAATTTTTTGATGATCTTATTAGATCGAAACGGGATATTACTTCTGTTACAAAACCTCATCGAAAAAATTTTAGCTTCAACTTGATCACGGAAAAATAGTGGGGTAATTGTTATACATGCTCCTAAACTGGCTTCAAACATGACCACGAATGATGCGAGAATTTTATATAAGAAGCATAATGAGTATTTTATAGCATGCATTCAGTGTATCGAGTGATGAAAGCTAATCAAAAATTATCCATATTTCACTTACGTCAAACAATTATTAAGTAAGCATTTTTCTAATCTGTATACAAACTTGCGAAAGACTGAATCATTGACGTATACCTGACATCACTGAAAAATAAAAACAGATCTTAACACAATATTTGCTTGGATAAAAAATAAAATACAATGCTACACTAAATTATCTCACAAAATGTCGAGTAAATCAACAAAACTGAGAGCCGGAGAAATTCTAGAAAATTATATGCAAAATTTTAAAAAGAAATGGTTAAAATATTTTGGCCTCTGAATATAAAAAACTTACCGATCGATGTGTTAATTGCCTCTTTTGAACGTGTAAAATGTTTTTATAGTACAACGACGCAAAACTAATTCGCGATTGTCTTGACCATCAAATTGTTCTCTGCCGCTTGAAAAACACGTTGGTTGTCGGCTCCACTGTATAAAAAGAATTAGAAAGTATTGAAGAAATTATTTATTCCCAATAACTCCCAATGTTGTATTCAGGTTACTTTAGTAAAGACAAGACTATACCAATAAACACTTGCTGTTGTTCATTCGATTGTAGAACGTAGAAGAACAATGAACTGGTTACTAATATCGTGCAGTTTAATAGTGTTTTCAGTCGGCGTCGAGCACGCTGAATCGGATATTTTTTATCATTGCCTTGAACAGCTTGTGGTAAGATTTTTGTTTTATTTATAACATATTTTTTTTAATTTATTACCTTAAAACAATCAATATAATTTTATGCAGACTCAGTCCGAGCTTGGAAAATCATGTATGGATGAAGTATACAACGAAACTGAACTTACTACCGAATTGAATAATACATTGCTACAATATTCCGGTGATAATGAAACGGTTTACGCACTAATTGATAAATACTGCCCATTACTTAATCAAATGCTGGAGTGTTCGCGTGTCAGTGATGATGTAGATGAACAATGTCTATACCCGCATGCCACGTTAATAAATCGACAAAGGCATGACTTTTTGAAGGGCTTATTGAATTACACGTGCGCCAATAAGGGAACAGCTTTATTGCAAGCTGTAGAACACAACGGATTGGCAACGATTCATGAGAACGAAGATGCGGTTCCGTGCTTAAGGATGGCAATGGTTATAGAACCGATTGATAAGGAAACACTTGGCCCCTCTACTTGGCAATGCAGGTAAGTTTATGACGTCAAATTTTGATAACACAAAATTATTTCTAATTTTTATTTGGGTATAGCGGCATAGACAGGGCATTCGAATGTTATAAAGCTCTGGTAAAGGATCACAAAAATCAAAATTTGGTTTCAATCGCAAATGATGTCCGTTTGCTTTATAGTAAGGCAATAAACTGTACATCCGTCAAAGAAGTATCAACTAATTAAAATTATTGTTATATAATTAATAATATTATTTTTTATTATGTAAATTAATTACAGTGTTTGGAAATATAGAGAAAAATATACAAGTGTTTATAAGTGAAAATGTTTCAAATGTCTAGGTGCGGAATTGAAAACGGACATTAATTTGAAAGATTTTACAATGTGGCCTATAAGTACTTAGAATTGAAAAAATACTCAAACAGTGAACTTTTATAATAATATCTGAAATTTTTTTAATAAACTTAAATATTTTTACACTATAAGTAAGAAACATTTAATATTTGTGAATAGTTTTGAGTGAATTTTAAAAAAGGAATGTTTTTACAACAAAACACATTACGTATTGCATAGAGATGTTAGAAATAGTTCTGAACTAGTATTTAATGTAAGAATCAAATCTTATTTGTTCAAATTCTCGGGAATCTCTGAGATTTTTGTTATTCCTAGACGCAGAACGTCATTGAGTGAAATATGAAAATTCTTAAACATTTGAAATTATTTATATCGGCCCTTACGGATGGCCCAGAAATGATGGAAGGAGTTCTGTCTAGTACTTAATGTAAGAAACCAATCATATTTATAAACATGCTCCTTGCGATCCGTAGGGGTCGTGATAAATAATTTTAAATGTTTAAGAATTTTAATATTTGACTCAATGATGTTCTGTCTCGAATAAAAAAAATCTTAGAAATTTCCGAGCGGACAAATAAGATTTGATGCTTACTTACATCAAATACTAGCTCAGAACCACTTTGATCATCTCTGTGCAATTCGTAGTGTGTTTTGTTGATGAAAGATCAATATTTTAGTGTTTTTTCAATTCCAAGTACTTATAGGGGGGCACAGTGTATAATTTGTTATTTTGACATAAATTTTCACTTAGGTTGCGTTGCCAAGTTTAGTTCAAGTTTACTATTTGTGGCGAGCGATCGTGGTTTTTTTTCTAAATCGGTTCGGGCAGGTCGTAAGCAAATGTTTTATTTTGTGACCTCTCTTTCTCAGAATTGGAATTATAATATGATCGAATTCCATGAACTGAATTTATACTGTGTCCAAATTATATTTAATTAAAATAGAGCAGGGGAATAAAAACTGTCCAAGTAATTTCAAAGAGTGTTCGCTTCCAAATTTAAATTCACAAAACATATATAAAAAGAGACCTTGAAAGTTGTAAAATGGGACCACCGCGATTGCGGTGAACTGAAGAATGACACTCTCAAGTGAGAGCTCGTTCAACTTAAAACTGTTCTTATATTTGGACTGCTTTACTTCTGAACAAAGATGAGAAATCTCTCATTTTTGAACACTTTTCTAGTTACACCATCAGATACAACAATTTGATTTCCAGGATTGCTCGAGGCAACATCAAGACGACTGTTCGAGTGCAAACTTTTGTGCGAATATTTACGGTCACACTTTCCAATAATCAAATTACGCCCATAAAAGATAAAATATTTTTAACTTTAAGAAAAATATTCACCGACGATGAACCTAATCATAAAAAATATAAAATTGTGAGCTACATTGTGCTCAATAAATCGCTGGAAAAGTGTGATTCTAAATATTCGCACAAAAGTTCGCACTCGAACAGTCGCCTTCAACAATGAATGATTGAGTGTAGAAAATCTTATAATAAAACCATCAATCGAGATATGCAATATCGACAAAAGAATTTCAAACTTACGATTTTACTTAAACGTTACGCTCCTTCCAAATTGACTTGTCCAGTCTAAAACGTCAAACATAGTTTGATCTCTTAGATTAAAGAAACTGATCAAAAAATTAAATAATCTCTAATGAGGAACAAAAGTGAGGAATACAAATAATTATGGAAACCGTCACCCAACGAGATTTTTTGTGAGAAAAACTTCAATCCGCTTTTGAAATTTAAAGTATGTATCTCATAAGGTTCACTTACTACGTATACTCACTTCTCAGTTCTTAACCATCAAAAACCACTATATATAAAAGCCTATCGGGAACACTAAGAGCACATTAGAGCTTTAGAGCACATCGGGACAGCAAATCGGGAACTTTAGGTTCGTTCAAAAAGCAGCATTCCTTTACCCATCCCATCGACAGAATGAATTCTAGATTCTCTAACCACACACCAAGGCACCGTTTTGGCTGTGTACAGGGGTAGAGGCATCAATCGCAAAATATTTGAAAATCCACAATTCGTAATCCGTTTTCAATAATTGTTATTTAATTCTAACCCTAAAGTTTTGCTAGTAAATTTTGCAGTAAATTTCTAAATAATTCGAAAACAAATCTAAAATATTTAAAACAATTTATGGAGAAAAATTGAGACCGGCTTGAGATATTAAAGAAATGAATAACAATATATGCCACGAGAAAAACACCCAGTTATGCGACTACCTTCTGGTCGCTACCGTTAATCCACTTCGCGACTCACGGATAATAGAGCAAAACACACAATATGGTTTGGCTCCTATCCTACAAAAACAAAAACCTCAAATCCTACAAAAACAGAGCATGAACCAGCTTTTGCTTTGAAAATCTAAAGTTTCATTGTCCTACAGTGTCTGGCATCCACATGACTGCGTATAACTTCATTATAACTACACAGAAGATTGATGAGCTGTTGAGATCACACGATCTGATGAGCTCAGATTTAATCAAGAGGTTACTCAAAATGTTATGCACCGCTTTGCAGTCAGTACAAAAGACGATGTTTTGGTTTTCACAATGAGTCAGAGGTGTGATCCTATGTTGAAAAGCTGACCAAAAAGTACCCAGACTCCATGACGCACTAAAGGTGAGCTTTTGGCTGTAGACACCAAAGCCTAACGAGCTATACTGGTCGATAATTTGTCGATGTCCTGTAAAACGTAATATATTCCATGATCCTTTGCATTGCAAGCGATAATCAGCAGAGGAAGCTGTGCCAAAAATAAAAAACTGCAACACAAATAAAATTTATCTTTAAATTCGGTTTAATGTTCTTCCATTTATACGTTGCTGAGGCGGCGTATGTTAAACAACATTATTTATAAGTTGCTGAGGCGTATGTTAACAATTGTTAGGTAGCAGTAGTATCGTAGCCAAAGATGTTGCAACCTAGAAATTGAGCACTAAGAAGCAATTCAACAACCTCCCATTTTGAAGAAGTGAACTTCTCGTTAGGTAGGCGAAGAGCTTTAAATCTATAGTGATCATTCTTGACACAAACTTTGTTATAAAAATTTATATATTATGTCTGCGATCACCATGGTGATTTCGTCGCAGAAAATAGGCCAGGAAGATCTATTAGCAGATCTTAGACTCTTTTTTTAGTTTATGAACCTGAAGAATAGTCTTTTTAACCACATTCTTTAGTTCCCTATAGCAGTTTTCCTCATCATTTCAAGCTTAGAACACCAGGTAGGTTTGTTCTGATGGTTTTGGTTGGTATTAGCAGGCAACTGTTTTACAACTTAGTTAGCGAGGTAGCGAGTTTTCAAGCAACTAAATATTATTAGGATTACACTAGGCGAGTGAAGTAAACTCGATATTTCACTGGAGTAACGTTCCCATAGTTATTTTTTTTATTTCGATAACGTTTTTGCGGTGCCTAATAAAATTAAGATTAAAGAGATACACCTGTGATGAAAAGTTACAGTTTCGTTAGTTACTCTTGAATTTAGTATTAAATGAAAGATGGACATACGTTAAATGTAAATTATTTCGCCGCGCGGAACTCACGGAAGTTGAATCAAATCCAATTTTCAGAAGGGGAAAATATCAGACTATTTATATTTGATCTGCTCCAAATGGTATGATGAGCGTTCGTGTCATAACAAATTATTACGGAAATTCCTTATTTCCGGAACCAGAGAGCCAGGTATTAATAGAACTTTCGAAGGACCATCGACCACCAGTTGGCAATCGTTATAGATATCTGTGATTTTGAAGGTTTGGTCACTTACAAGTTTCATTATAGCGCACACTTGCAAATGAAGAAAACGACTGAAGAAAAACAAAGCATTGAAATATGGTACTAACCATTTGCTATTCAAAAATCAATATTCAGGCGCATTTTGTATATGCATGCATACGAAACAAAAAGCTCATCTCAATAACTTCAACGAACTTAAGCATAAGAAATAAATAAAATTAAATTCTATAATAAAAATTTGCGCATAAAAATACAAAATAATTAATTAAATTTCCTTGAAGTAATTTAATTACAATTTATTTATTATTTGAAGTATTAATTCCGGAGAATACGAAAAAAACAGCAGAAAATCAATTAAACTTTTTAAAATGAAAAATTTGTTTTAATTTCATTTCTATTCGTTTATCAACATTCCGGCAAATTGTACAATAAATTATTTTCAATTTACATACAAATTACAGACATTTCCAAATGAACGTGCACTATTAAGAGCACGGTGTTCATCTACAAAAATATTTGGACTAGAGAATGAAGTAGTTTTAGTTTTAATCGTATCTAACCGTATGAAAGGTTAGTGTATTGTTACTTTTTTTGACTAAAATAAAATTTTAGGTGTTACATATTATGGTTTAATTGAAATTAAACATGATCCCGCATAATTATTGGGGAGAATAGCTTAGTAATTACAATCAATAAAGAAGTATTCATTTATAAAACTCCCCTAAAGTGGGGAATCGAGTATCTTGTGTCAAAACAATCGGGACCGCGCATTTGTACGGTTTAAAATGGTTTAATGTTCAGTTGAGATCTATTGTAACGAATCATCATCACAAGTTTTGGGGATCGAACAGATGATTTTGGTTTTTGCTTCCCTGACCGAAAATCGTTTATTAACAAACAACTTTGTTGTAATGCGGTTGGCTCCTCTATACACTCAGAGAGATTTTACTAACTAACGGTCCCTATACTTATAAAAAGACGAATTTTTTGAAGTTGAATTTTGATTTTTGGTGGAAATTATACTAGTCGTCCTATTTAAAAAGAAAGAAAAGTAATTAAATAACTTAAAGTATATAATAACACAAAAGTTTATAGTGTAAAACTCTAGTTAAGATATTGTATATAGCATGAAACTTTATTTATTTTATTATTACGAATCAAATATCTGAATAAGTGTCGTTAATTAATTAAGTTACGATAAATTTTGGAATGTACGAAAAATACTTAATCAATATCGTATACACATAAAATTAATATAAAACTAGATTTCCATAAGCTATATGGACTTGAAATTAATAATATTTGTGTTGTGAATATTTCCGATTTATCACCAATAATCAGTGTTTATTAATTTTACGAATTGTTGTGCATTTCAAAAACAACTGTGGTGCCTAAATTAATGCTGTGCTTATTAAATGCATGAACAGTTTAGTGAAATAAAAACAAAATTACATAAAGCATTAGTGTAGTGAGACATAATATAATATACATAGTTACGTCCTATATAATGATTGTTTCTTATATTCTATTACAGTGAAAGGACAAAAGTTTGAAACAATCCTAAAATCCCGTGCATAATCGAACTAAATAAATCTATGAGTGCATGCATACACATACGCCAATAGTCGAATGGCAAGGATGAAATGAGCGTAATTAACACTTAGTGAACTTATTAATTAATATAATTATAACTAAAATAATAACGATTACATAACTAAGAAATAACTAAATAATTCAAATAAAATAGTAGTGATTAAAATAATATTGGGGTGTGGCAAAAAAATTACGACGCTAAAATAAGCGGATAATAACCTGAAGGTACTTTAACGGATTATATCGTACCGTTTTCGTAAAAATGACCAGTCCGGACGCAACATCATCAACATCAGGTTTTTGGTCATTTTTTCCCCCCCTTACAAACCATAAAATCGCAATATATAATATTTTTTTTTAACTAATTTAATTAAGTTAGATTTAATCATATATTTTTTTTATTTTTCCTAAACATATTTTTTGTCATAGGCAAAATATTTCAAATATTATATAATTTTTTTTTAATCATTTAAATATTACTTTTTCATTATTATCGCTGATGAGATAATCATTTTAAATTATTTGAAATAATTTGTTCTTAAATAATTATTATTAGATTTAATGACTTAAATTTTTACTACTAACCAAACTAATCATATTTATTTAAATAATTTTTTTCTTTCTAAATATTTTTACTTTTCTTTCGAACAAATATGGTAAATAAAATTTCGTTGTTGGCATTAATTGATCCAAAATCAAAATTTTTTCTTGATCTTCATTTCTAAGGCTATGTTATGTAATTGGGTTAACATGGTCTCTATATTTTTCTTTCTGAGTGTGTGAAATTTCAACAAGATGAGTTAAAGTTAAATTAGTGATTTTGGAGAATGTAGTGCAACATGTAAGTAGTGAGGAGGTGAAAACCTTTTGGTAGGTATACATCATTGTCTGGTTCCAACTCTCCGTCTAACAAGTATCCTTTTATCATGTAACTTGTTTCCCTGGCGGTAAATCATCGGTTTGCTAAAGCTTCATTAACCCACCCCATCCACTGAGCCACAGCTGGTAAACACCAACCGGCTTGAGGCCCCTTAGCAAATGAATTATTTACTTAATTCTGATAACGATCGAGTATTTATAGCGAGGAACCACGCTCTAGGTGATTTCTAACCCACTCATACTACGTGACGATCGTTACACTATCGATCTTAACTCTATAGGCGTATACGCGTTTAAGTTTTACGTGGTCACGTCGACAACTCGTCGATAACATCGACTTCTAGTAGAGAACGCCGACTACTCGAAACAACTACTGACAACTAACTGACAACAACTACTTTAATTGTCGACAAACTAATTGAATTCAAACCAAATGTCAGTGAACTGTGTGAACTGATTTAGATATTTTGAGCTTTTGTTTCCGGAGATTTTAGTTCAAGCAAATTATTATTACCGAATTTTTCGGACCATAGGACGCGTTCGAGTACGTGTAAAAATTGTGCGTTTTATAGTTCGTACAATTTTTTGCGAAAATCTCTGATTTGAACGGATAAAATTTATTGTCACAGATTCTGTATGTTTTGGTCATTCCGTGATAATGATGAAATTTTGAGTAGAGTTGATTGTTGCAAGACGTAGTCTAAATTGCCTGCAATCAAGGTTCGATTACAAAATGTGATCGGATTTGAAGATGCGAAACTTGCAATTTCCAACCACGCTTTCCATATGCAACCTATAGCGTTAGTTTCTTGATAAACGAATTATTCCCATTACTTGTAATCATATTGAACAGGAATTTCAACAATAAAATGTTTTCAATTATTTGGGAAAAATCCCTGATTGTTAGCTGTGAGTCCCCTGCAGTTACTCACAAATATTTCAAAATGAAAAATTTCAAAATGAAACTTTGAATACCGATTAATCGATTAAGCCTAATTTGTACTAATTAGTGTTCACAAGAAATTTAGTGCTAGTTCAGGAGCAGAAAAACGTGAAAAGAAAATTTCATACTTCGCCTGAAAGAGGAAACAAATAAACCCCGATTTCTAGAAAAAAAAAACAGATATAATTTAAAGCCTTAGGTAGGCCACACACGAACAGTTTTAACTGCACAGTAAAAACTGTCGGTTAAAACTGTACGTGTGTGGGAAATTCAGTTCAGTTAAACTCAACTGTACATTTTTTTTTATTTTTATTTTTTTTTATTTTTTACGGAACAATCACAACAAAAACCATTACAATAAAAACAACAACAAAGTAAAATATAAAAGTAATTCGTACACAACGAAAAGTTAATTGGTAAAAATGAAGTATAGATGGAGAATATGAAAGAATCGAATTCCGTAGACTAGATAGTAATTCGCTAGTGCTACATTACATATACATGGTATTGTTCTATATATAGACAATAATCCTATGTAAAATATCAACGTCAGTCGCCGCGGCCTGATGAGATGACTGATTTTTTCAAATCAGTAATCTCATCAAGTTCGAAACTGATCGTTGCGGTTCTTGCAAATCTTTCATCTATAATTCAAATTAAATTCTAACTAATCAACTGTACAGTTTAACTGAGAACTTTAAAATTTTTATATTTTTAACTGAAACTTAACTGAACGTGTGTGGAGGTTTAACTGCACAGTTCTCAGTTTGGTGTCGAAATTTCACACACCGAGAGCAGCCAAATTGTTCCGCTCATTCAAATCCATGATAATAACTGAAGGATTAGACTGAACGTGTGTGTGCATCTCAGTTCATAGTTAAAACAGACAGTTATAGCTACACAGTTAAAACTGACATTTAAAACTGTACGTGGGTGGCCAACCTAATTTTGAAACTTTCCAAATGCGGCTAAACTGACGAAATTTGTGCTTATCATAGAAACACAATTTTCACAAATTTGCATTCATAAATTGAGGAAAAACAAAGTAACCCTTAAAAGATACTACATTAAACAAAAAAATACAGAAGTACAAATAATATTTTTGTTGAACAACAAATTAAAAAATAGAAACAAAATGTTCTAAAATCAAAGAACAAACAATTCGGATAGCATAATCCTGTCAGGCAAATTCATTGCCATTTGAAAATTGGCTGAATTTGTGCTAACCCAGAACTGGCCCAATTCCATTGAATTTCATAAACCGTTCTGACCGAAATCATTATTCCGAAAAATTGTAAAATATTGTACAATGCAATCCATCAAAAACAGCCATTAATACAGTTATAAATGCGCAATAACGCCGTTAGCGAGACGCACAGCACCGAGTATCCAGTTGAGCGCAGCCCCTCACTACATCCACGGGAGCGAGGCTCCCCCGTTCAGCATCTTGCATTTGGTGTGAAATGTGTATCGAGTTGTGTTTAGAACATTGACGAGGAAAAAAAAAGGAGTGAGTCCATTAGTACTCTCAAGGAGATGTGTAAACATGGCGTGTGTATAGTACGTGGGTACAGTTTACTTTGAATGAAGAAGGAATGCAATTTTACTAACCAGAGTTTTTCATTTGTTTATTATCGTTAAATTGGTCTATTACTCTTTCGGTATAATCGACGCAATTGAATTTTGGTAGCTAAAATAAGATATATTATATATTTACTGTTGACTCTAACTTTAAAAATTTTCATTGAAAAACTGCACAATATGGTCGTCCCATATCTAGTAGTAAATATATTTCGATCTGAGTTCATGTGCAAATCGAATTCGTCTCGCAGGAAGTTTATAAGTGGTTCAGCTTGAGGAACAGCAACATTAATATTGAAATCCCCGCTCATAATCACCGGCAAAAGATGATAGTCTCCTTGGAGAATTTTTGATATTCTTTAGGATATGGGGCAAGGACGAAATGTATGAACTTCATTATGTCTTCGAAAGATTTATTCGGCGAGGTTAATACAACTACAGAAAGCATCTTGTTCCCATTGAGAAGCTGAAGTTCAGCCGTATATATATCATCAATGAGTTGTGTTGTTACGCTCATACCAGTTGTTTGTCCAACGATGATTTCTTTATGCGAGGTGGCTGTATGGTATGAGTATTCTATTTGAATTTTTATATATTGTTACTCCGGCAGCTCACTCACCGTCTCTCTTGAACTGAACGCAGATCTGAAAAAGCAAGAAAATTGAGCATCCTTGCGTGACTGTGTCAGTTAGGTCAAGGTGATGTGTATGACCTAAGACTCTGACAGTTCAATGTTAAAAACCAGACGTCATTATTATCTCGTACAAAATTCGCCATTACAACGGATAAAGTGGATTTGTGGTGAGGCGCGATAGTTAATTTTGAAGAAGACCCATTGAGGTCCCATTTTTACGTCCATGGTAGACGACATGATCATCGATAGCCGACGTGATGAACAGTCCTTCGATACTCGTTACTCGTGCTAAAGCAATATACACAATTTGTTAACTGTGTCTTTTATCGTAAGAGTATATACTGACTATCTCGTTGTAGGTACCACCGTGTGATGCATGAATTGTGGTGGCACATGAAGGTACGACGCTTTACATTAATTTTTGTTTATGCTTAACATTAATTGTTGTTTCGATTAATAGTTGAGCTTTTTCTAGAAATGGGCACCAAACATCGGTCGATATTCGTTTTCTGCGCCCATCCAGCTTCAAGTCACCTGACCTTCTTGCCAACTTGTGAATTTGAACCGAAATCCATCCAGAGTCGTTTGACATTTTTTACTGTCGATGTTTTCATCGTTCTCGTTGTCCTGGTTAGGATGCCTATATGCATTCGATATACTTTAAACAGCCCATAGTTCCATTCGCCAGTCCATTTGTTATGTCAATATTGGTTTTGAAAAAGTACGGCAAATTATTTGTGTCCACTATGCTCATTTTATGGATCTTTTGACGGAATTGCTACTCCGGCAGCCCACTGACCATCTCTATTGAACTGAAAATAGCATTCAAACGTAGGAATATTAACAAGTTCATCATTGCGCAGCCAGGTCTCGAAAACCAAATGAATTGAGCATACCTGCGTGACTGTTACCTGAGACTCTGGCAGTTCAATGTTAAAAACGAGATGTCATTATAACCCCATTCACTAGAAAACATGATCATTGATAGCCGACGTGATGAACAGCGCCTGGAGACTCGTGATAAAGCAATATACAGCAGTTGTTGACTGGGTTTTTAATCGTATGAGTATGCAATTTCGTAATCGTAATTCGTATTTCGTATCGTAATTTTTTTTTTGATTTTTCTGATCGATGGAAATGTCGATGGTTTCTATTTCATTCATTAAATAATTTTTTTCATTTCCCCTACTATTACACATATACATAAAAGCATGCCATGTATAGTAAAAATTGGTTTTGTTGAGTTTCTTGTTTTTTTTTTTCAAACGAAGTAGGTATACGTCATTTCCGTTCGTTTCATTTACAAGTTTACTCTAATACAAAAAATTTTGGTAGGCGCGCGTAAAGATGTTTACACATCAACAATTCTGTTACTTGTTAAAAGTTGATAATAAATGGCAGTTGATAATAAATTCAGTTGGTCAAATGGCTCTAAATGTAAACATTGGATTTGTTATTTTACAATTTACACGAATGTCCTATCAATATTTTCTGTCCTATCCTAAAGAACAGAAGTGATTAAAAACGGTTTTAAATTATTTAAAAGTAAAGTCATTCAATTTTTTAATTGGCTTTCAAAATATTATCGCAGGACCTAAGTTTTTAGTGAGATACACAATGAATTAAGAAGCTTTGAACCGTTGTGAAATTTGTTATGCGGGCCCGATACTAAAGAAAATTCACCGCGGTTTCATTTTATACATTAAATTGGTGCAGCTCATCAATAGCCCTAAATCTTTCCAAGGAAGTCTGAAAGCCTATTAGTTAAACTACTTAATGTAAATAATTTTTTTTTATTTATATTTATTACAACTGATTTACAAATCATCTAGTAGTTTATCTAACATCAATTATATTCTTGTTTGGAGGCCCTCTGGCTAGTCCCCTTTACAAGTTTATTATATATTTAGTCGATACTGAATGGATCTAGTGGATCAAGCGGTTTCTTCCTTCGCAACCGTCTTACTGGGTTTGGATCATCCAATATATGACGTATCTCAGCATTTTGGTGTAGACTAATACGTTGTATGTGTTTTCTCGCGTGTTTGCTTGCTTCTTCAATAACGAAATCCATCTTCACATCTCTATGGAGGTTGTTTATTCTTATGTACCACGGTGCAATTACTATTCCACGTAGAACTTTGCTTTGGAATGACTGCATGATATTGACATTGGTTTTCTTTGTACAGCCCCACAGCTGAATACCGTAAATCTACACAGGTTTTAGGAATTTCTTTCTAACAGCCAATCCATCTTTCTGTATTTGATGTTTAGCTCCTCTTTTTTCTTTTTCCATTTCAGTTTCGCGTCTAGAGTCATTCTTTCATTCTATTTTGCCGTGCTTGCATAGGTAATTTGCTGGTAGTTCAGTTCTACTGGTATCCAGTGGACCTTTTTGTTGGTAAAGTTTACGTGAACAGATTTTGTTTCATTAAGTTTTATTCGCCATATCTTCGTCCAGGTGTTGACAATATTACTAGACCTTTGCAATTTACTTGTGGATTTACTTCTCAGCGACTGCTAAGATAACCGTATCATCCGCAAACGTCGCTATGCTAGTTTCCTCTGTTGTTGCCGGGTCCAAGGTGTATAGAACATATAACGTTGGTCCCAGAACGTTACCCTGTAGTACTCCTTCTTTTATCTTCTTTATTCGCCATCTAATTTGACACGAAAGTGTCGGTTAGATATGTAAGATTTTAAAATTTCATAAACCTGATTTAATAGGTCCCTTTGCAATTTATATTCCAACCCTTTATGCCATACTCTGTCAAAGGCTTGTGCAACATCCAAGAAGACGCTTGAACACATTTTCTTACTTTCAAGTACATCTTCAATTATGTTTGTAATTTGGTGTACTTGTTTTATTTTTGAATGGTTTTCTCTGAAGCCAAATTGATGTGTAGGAATAAGATTTCTTTCTTCTATTATTGGTTTAAGTCTCTTCAGGAGTAGTTTCTCGAAAAATTTTAAAATTATTGGGAGTTTAGAAATCGGTCTATCCAAATTTTTGTCATTAATCATGATAAATAAACCTAACAAACCACGTTAGGTTTATTTATCATGATTACTTCTTCGATTGTCCATTGATTTGAAACGTGTTTAAGTCTGAACACTGCGTTAACTATTTGCAGTAGTTTACGTAGTCTGGAAGAGCTTCTACTATTTGACCTGTAGTCATACCCCGGAGATATAGGTTAAGATTGATTTCCTCTTTTATTTCTTGTATTTTTTTTGTTTCTCTCCGTAGGCCAATAAGTTGGTTGATCTCCAGTCTTCCTGCTGAAAACAGCTCTCTTCGTTTTTCCTAGTAGATATTTTTTGCATTAAAATCACCTCCAATTCTGAAACATGATCCAAGTGATTTAAATAATGGGCAATAGTCTTTCTTAATTTAATTATACCTTGGGGGCAAAATATTGACGATATTCTTTATTGTTAAGGTGAATACTTTTAAGGTGACTTGCATAAATTCCTCTTCAATTTTAAGATCTACAAAATTGATCAAATTACATCAAAACATCAAACACTGTTTTTTTTATAAACAGTGACGACAGCTGTATTCATAAATTTTAAGATATGAAGTTGATGTAAAATGGGTTTCCGATACTATCAATTTTTTCAGTATTTAGGAAAATTTCCAATTCTGGAATATTTTATTTGTTGTTGTTCACATCATTATAATAGAGCATGGATTTTATTTTATTAATAGAGTCTTGCTTATCTAACCTATTGCTTAGAGCTTTGGTTGAGGTTTTGGTTGCTCATTTGCGAAAGTTTGATTAATTGTTGCCGGTGTTCCTTAGCTATTTCACATCTTCGGATAGTTGGTGGGATGTGGCTTATTGCAATTGACACATTATGCAGCAATATTTTTACTAACCGCGGGCATACTTTGGCATGATGCTTTCCGGCATATTTCACGCATCTATAGTGTCTCGTTGGCAATATTTCTGCGTATGATTAAAACCTTGACATTTTTTGCAATGCGGTATTAAACCGCTATTTTTTTTCAATGGCTCTATTTAGACTCTCCAGTTTAATATTGCCTTGATATTATACACATCTTCCACGTTTTGTTTTTTATTAAAAGTGAGCATAAATAGTGGAAACCCTCTTTTGTTAATTTGAACTACTTGTTCAGTTTCAATTCCTTTTGCATAAGATTCTCAATGATTTCCTCTTTGGTGCAGAATGGGTGAACACCTCTAGCCATAACTTTGATTGGGCGATCATTCTTATCCTCATAAGTAAACCATTAATGTCCATCGGAATTAAGTTTTGTAGCCAAAGCTCTATAGGTTTCAGAGTCTGCAACAATAATTTTATAGACGCCATTATTTAGAGACACGAGTTTGTATTCGGCTACTGTAATCAATTTCATAATCAATTGTACATTGGAAAAATTTCACATCCTACGACGTTAATTGGCGGAGAAGATTTCTCTTTTGGTTTAACTGGTTGTTATTCTAGAGCTAATTGTTTCTTAATGGTTAACTGTTTTCTATAGAAACCTCTTTTGAAGTTGATGGTGACGCGACAACCTGGGTGTTACCTAGGTATACACGGAGACAGCCGAAGCCCTCTGAGTAGCCTAGGCTGAAGGGCAAATGTAAATAATGAAACCGCTTCCGGCATGTTAATTCATGGTGCATCTCACAAGCCTTAAATCTCACCAAGCTATTTTGAAAGCTTATTATAGTTGGGCTGTTTTAATTTATAACATGAAGCCGTATGGTACTTTTTAGTATTACTCCCGTATAACAATTATTTAAATTTCTATAAGTGGGCTCGTAATAGATATTGGGTAGATACTCGATCGGCTAGCAAGCAAGTAATATGCTAGTTGAAATTCTGGCTACTCAGTCCATTTTACAAAAGAATTTTGAATTTCAAAAATTTTATGAAAAATATAATTTGAAATTCAAATTTCTTTGGCAAAATGGATTGAGAATTTTAACCAGCATATTTCTTGCTTGCTAGCTGATCGAGTATCTACCCCATTCAGCAATACAAAAAATATACTGAGTTTACTTTTAAATTACAAGACGATTTTCAAATACTTCTCTTCAATTTTTTGGTACAATTATACACTGTTAATATTTTGAATGCATACTCGCGTAAATTTTAAAATAATAAATTTTGTTTAAGTTCGTCACACAGATAGATTGGACTACTATCTTAGCAAATCGAATTAATACAACAAAATTATTCAGTGTTCATTAAAAATTTTTGACTGCTGGCTACTTATCTCAAGAAGATGGCTACTTTTCAATTTTTTTTTTATAATTTTTCACTTACTACAACCACTTTTCGAAAATACCATTTTTTCTATAGTATACACAAAGTGGACGTTTTACAGAGGTTTTGCGGTATATTGTAGATGGTGAGTATTGCGTTGTTGTGTCAAGCCATACGGCGTAAGCAGTGCTACTAATTAATAACAACTAACAAAATATGGTGCAAGATATAGCGCAACGTGTTACAAAGCCATAGAGAAACATGAATGGTGCTACATAGCATTCAATTAGAATACTCCTAAACGGCTCCTTGAGTTAAAAAGACGGGAAAGGTTCGGACCCGGACTCTTTAAGCACTTTTGTTGCCTATATAGAACTTCTATGCCGTGTGATTTGCGTATTTTAAATATAACGAGTACCCACTCCCACACCCACCTTACCCCATCTACACCCAGCCCAACCAATCCCAATCCACCATATCTCAACTGACCCAATCAACCACAAACCACCACATCTAAACATTATTGCCATCCCCCACCCACTATCCAATTAAAACCCCAAAACCCATCTCACCCGCACCACCCTATACCGCACCACCCATATTATCACCCTTTAACACCTCCATACCCACTTCCACGCACACACACACACCACCCACACAAACCCTCATCCACCAAATCCCAAATTCTCACACCAAATCCAAACCTTCACATCCCACCCCTCCACCTCCCATACCACCACTCCTACCACCCCTATAACCACACCACCCACACAAACCCACATCCAGACGCGTTATATTTTTATTCCACATTCACATGCTCGATGAAACCAAAATAGAATAGAACATATAAAAAAAAATCTATCAATTTTAAGGAGGGGGGGTTAACAAAACCCTCCGTATCTCCAAACACCCTAAACACAAAAACGGCCAAATCAATGAGGATCATTCCCATTAATTGCTTGAACTTTTAGTGAAGAAATTAAGTTGATATCTTTATCCATTCTCAAGTTATTGTGCACACAGACGGACAGACGGCAAACCGAAACTATATAGCATTTTTTTAAACAAAAATGCTTAAAAAAGGCTGAAATTAAAAAGGTGGACTTAATAATGGTGTTTTATATGAAAAATAGAAAAGAAAGAGAAGAAAACAAAAAAAAATCCTAAAAATTCAAATTCCGGTTAATTGGATACCGGACCGATTATTCTGGCTTTTACTGTAATATGAAAATTAAAGCCATTCAAAATTTTCAACTAACGCTTTGATTACTGAAAATGTGCAAAAAACAATTGCAAATTTCAAAATGAATTAAAAAATGCATATGATAGAGAAAAAAGCAAAAAAAACCAACTAATTAAAATTCCGGTTAACTGAGTGTTCGTACACATTTTCCTTTCAAAATGACTTAAAAGGACACATTTTATTTCATTAACAAACACGCTGCATAAATCATTTTCAAAATGACTTATGATATGCTTTAATAAAGTCAGCTTTTTTTATTTCATTTTCATTACAGATTTTAAGTCAATTTTAAAATGAAATAAAAACGCTGGTTTTAAGTTCGAAAAAACATCGTTTTTAAGTCAGCCTTTTTTAATTCGAGGAGCCCGCCTAAACGATTTTTCAGGAAATGACGAAAAGTACTCGTTGCCATTCACTTCCTGGAATCGAAAAACTAATTTTGGTTTACTTGAAAAGGAACCTGGGTGCCAGGGAGTTGCCACATTTTACCCATTGTTACCGAATTTTCAAACGGGTATGAGCTTTTTAACAAAATAACAAAGTTTTGATCAAATCGTGATACGTATAATTTGTTGTTGTCCCTGCTACCGCTTGTTCAAATCCGTATCATCTGCGTTGTCTGTTGTTGGAAACTCTTCTAGTTTTTGCCATCTTAGATATTCATTGCTCCACCAACTTTATGTACTATAGACAGACCGCAATCAATATCTAAAAAATAGACTGATCGCCGTTAACGGTCTTACACCTCAAAATGTGTCGCATGAAACCCGTAGTTGGGTATTATGGTATACTAAATGGTTTTAGTTAGATGATTCAATGACAAATAGCTCAATCACGATCTAAATATTCAGGATCTCCAGGAATGGCAGATAATGGATACTCAAATTTGAGTAAAAACGGCATCAGTACACTAAGAAAATGAAATTTCGTAGCAGAAACCACCAAATCATTATAAGCACTAGGTAATTTTAGTTGGGTGACTTAATGGCCAACTTCACGTGGTGATTTTAGTTATGAGATTGAATAACCAACTTCATATAGTACCCAGGCTTGAATCATGATCTCTGGGAATGGCCGATAATGGCTATGCAAATTTGAATAAAATTGACATCAATACACCTAGAAGGTCAAAGTTGGTACGATCTTTGGGAATACTCATTCAAATCTGCGTAAAAATGTCAAAAGTACACCTAGAAGATCAAAATTCGTAGCAGAAAACTCAAAGTCTTGCATTGTTGGCTTTAGGTGGTTCTAGTTAGTCAGATCTTAGTCACGATCTTGAATTCGTGCAATATTAGCACGAGGTGACTCAATGACCAATGACCAACTTCAGGTACTAGCTAGATTTCCATGTCGGTATCCGAAAATGGCTGAAAATAGCCATTCAACAATTAGGTGGTTTTAGTTAGGTCAGCAGATTATCTTTCATTTCATGTTACGTGCCAAATTTTATATAGATACATCCAAACTAAAATATAAATGGGTTGGTCTTGTTTATTTTGCTAACAGTAAACACCACCATATACTTACTTTCGTAGAATAATGAAAATAAAAAGGCAAGATGGCAGAAAGAGAAAATATCGAGCAATGTAAAACAATATAGCTGCCCGTTGGCTAAATAATTATTTCCCCTACAAATTTATAGATTTTATTTAGTGCACTTCGGCGAGTCTTCATAGTTACGATTCTGTATACATTTTTTTTTCTGTGGTTTTAGTTTAAGTTAATGTTAAATTTCTTTATTTGTTTAAATAAATGAAAAGTTTAAATAAATGGATAGCCCTTGTTTAACGGAAACATATAGAACTATAGTAGAATTCTCCAGCCTAACGGTTTAAAGCCCCACAAATTTGTTGAATTAGAATAGTTCTAGACCCTTAGCGGAAAACCCGATGATCAACGGAACTTAATGTTTAGTTATAAATTATCCAACAGAGTACAGAAACTATTGGCAATGAAAAATTGGTGGGCCTTTTAATAGAAGTAACTTCCCTAGACTAATTTTCGTTGCTCACATTCGCAGAATATCCAATTTATATACTACAGACATACTAATTTGCATATAACATTAACCACTACAGACCAACACTAAGTACAATTGCGTAAAGTTGGTCAAAATTGGTTTGAGATTACCCTGTTTATTATTATACAACCACTTTTTAATATTTATCATCTCAGCTCATTATGCACTAGTGACGAACAAGCGGACAACTGAAATTTTTTGTTAAAATTCTGATAAGGGATTGACCTAACCCGATTCTTATCAATGTTCAAAAGATGTATGATTTTTTTAATCGTATCAGTTACAAATTTTACTTTGACTTAGTAGTCCTCCAACATTGTTATCACAGACTGCTAAAATTAATAAAAGTTCATTCGATTTTAACACGCTGCGGAACAATGAAATTGTTATTGGGTTCATGCATTTCAATAATTTTTTTGTTCACCTTTATATATGCCGATTCGGAAGAAAATGAATACAATTACTGTTTTCATCGAAGGACGGTAAATGCGACAAGCATAAATTATAATATTTGGTGTTTCAATTAAAATAATATTTTAATATGTCTATTGTATATAGGATCGAGCAACCATAAAGCATAACTGTATTGCCAAAGTTTTTAACGAAACTGAATTTGAGATCGAGAGCCGAAACACACTAATAAATTATGCAGGTGATAATGCAGCGGTTCTCGCCTTAACCGATAAATACTGTCCAATATTGCCAGATGTGCTCAAGTGTACTCGTGTCGATCAAAATGTGGAAGAAAAATGTTTTCCCGTTTCATCTATTGTCGCAGCACATACAAATTATAATATAGTTAAAGTGATATTAAATTACACATGTGAAAACGGTGGTGCAAATTTATTAAAATTTTTGGAGCTTAATGGTGTAAACACAGTTTATAACAGTAGAAATTTTTTTGATTGCATAGACTTAGTGGCTAATTCTATACTTAAAGGCAATAGAGAGACGTGCGAGTAAGTATACAATATATAAAATCTTTTCTTATCATGGCTTTGATAATATTTTTTTTGGTACAGCGGACTAGATAAACTGTTTGATTGCTATGCACTTTCGGTAGAAATGCATGCAAGTGAAATACAACTAGTTGCAATGTCAAATGAGATTCGAGAAAATATGCGCCTGGTTTTCAACTGTACTATCCCAAACTAACAGTTAAATTAATTCAAATATAAAATAAATTTTTATCTGCTTGAATTAGCGGATTAATCCTTTGATTTTTATTTTTTATGGAGACACGAAAAACCTGTAACAATGTTATCAGTAAAATGACGCACCAAAAGAAGAGACAACAGTTTCTTTGAAGATCAATTTTTTAATTAACCCTCTTCAAACTGAACAGGTTTACTTATACGTACGTAACCTACTGAAAATGATTTTTTACACCGCTCATATTCTATAAGTAAATCATTTAAAAATGTAGTTTTCCTCAAGTTTCCTCCAAGTAACTCGACTAATACTATTAGGACACACGTAGCAGCGACGGCGAACATAGTTTGATGGGAGCCCGATGTAGCAGCCAAAGCAGCCAAATTATCCATTATAGCATTAACAGCTTTTGGCAATTTATTAACGCTATACGTCTTTGTATTTGCGGAATAACGAGCTCCTGTACCAGCTTCTTAAAAATAATGTTCGACGACGATTTATTTTTGGTTTGTTCCAGTCCGAGTACAAGTTGAGCCAAACCACCATTCCTGCTGATTCACAGGACATCAATAAAATTGTAGAATTATTCCATCAGCCATCTGAATTTGGCTTCACCGAATAGGTATGTGCAAGTTGGTCTAAATTGTCCACCCCACCCTTTCGTGCAAAGGTTACATCCAGTTCATCGGCATGATGCATTGAAGAAAGCAAAAGAACTGTCCGGCTTAGGAATACAACCTTTGTTTTTTCAGAGTTTACCTTTTCATGATAACGTTTGTGTCAGCTCAACGCTGATAAAAAAATTGTCAAAGCTGATGTTTCGATTTGTTCGCTCCTTGGCGATTTGTTCGCACCTCGGCCAAAGTAAAAAGAATATCATAGAGAAGATAGCGTGTGGTGCTGTCATATATCCAAAATACTTTCATACCATATTAACGGGCTTAGATGGGATGTATTGATAAAAAGAAAATCGCTCTTGGAATGGCACAAACTGTTCATCGATAGTTAAATGAGTTAATCGAGTACCATATATGCCGAACGAGTGAAAATTTATCTTTGAACCGACGTACCACGAGTTGCTGAATCGTCGAATCCTAAATGACGAAGAAGTGCCACAAACCTATCCCGAGATACGGTAGCGCGAAATATTTGGCTACCAAATAATGGATTCCTTGTTTACTAATGCCAACATTTAAAAGCAGCCCGATAAGAGCTCGTATATATTCAACGATATCCCTCATTTCCACTTGTTCTCGGCAACTTGTGTGCTACGACTTAAACGTTTATTACTTCATCTGTAACGACATGCTTGTCGGGGGGTAGTGTTACTTTATGTGCACCTCTTAGGATTATAAAGGGTTGTTACGACTGTGTGGTCGCAACCACAATTTTATGTTTTATATTTCCCTCCGGTTTGTGTCTTTACTTTCCATTGAATGCTCAATATTGGTATTTTATATTCACTTCGCTTTCGGAGTTGTTTGTTTATTGTGCGCTGAACGCACTCGCAACGTTTTGTTTTGTACCTCATCGTGTGGTGGCGCAGGGGTAAGAAGAATGACGAGAGAGCGAAACCAATGCGCATCGAGTGTGTGTAAAGCAAAACATTCCATATGATTGTTTTTCTTATATGCCTCTCGTTTACATCAATGTGAATTGATGTAAAGGAGAAAGAGAGACGAAAGACAATTCTTCTGGAATGTATTGCGCGTCGTATTCGGCGTAAGAATTTTTTTTAGGTAAAATCAGTCTTGTGTGGAATTTTGTCAAAAATAAAACAAAAAAAAATTAATTAAGTTTCTTCTTGATTTTGATAAATTAAGTGTCGTTTTGATTGAAAAAAAAGAAAAAGTCAATGTTTTGAGTTTTTCAAGTGAAAAACAATGTTTTGAGTTTTTTGTAAAAATAAAAAAACAAGTATTTTGTTTCATTGTACAATAAATATATGGATAAAAACAAAATATTGGTGAAGATTTTTTTTTGTTCTTAGGTTTTGTAATGCGATAATTAGTACAGGGTACAGTGAAAACCGTATAGTTTAGCGTCTTGCTTTAAGTGTAATATCGGAGGAAAGACGTCGCACAATCAGTTTCGTTCCGATTAACGGGTGGTGTAGCAGTTTAACTTTCTTCGGTTTTTCTGGCGAAAACGCCCAACGGGTGGTGCAGCAGTTTAATTTTCTTCGATTTTTTGGCGAAAACGCCCAGGCACCATTTTGGTAATACGAGTGATTTTTATTTTTACATCTGTCACGTATACAGACCACGCGATTCGAGAACATGGAGAAGTATTTAAACCAACAACGTTTAATTATTGTAAAAGCATATTACAAAAATGGTGAAACTTTGGCGAAAACAGTTCGCCAATTACGTCAAATTTTGTGCAAAATGAATCAACGGTGAGGCGTTTAATTACAAAATTTGAGACCAAATTTACACTGATGGATCAGAAGATCATTGTTCGTCGTCGTCTTTGACGGTCACTCGAAAATATAGCCACAGTAAGGAAATCTGTGGCCGAGAATCGAGGAACTTCCATTCGGCATCGTGGCCAAGAATTAAACATTTCCAGAAGCACTATGCAACGAATTTTTCAGATGAGGCACATTTTTCAAAATCATTTTTTAGATGAGGCACATTTTCAACTCGACGGATATACGTAAATAAGCAAAACTGTCAGATTTGGGGTGCTGAAAATGCTCGTGTGATACTCAAAAAACCAATGCATCCGCTGCGAGTAACTGTTTGGTGTGCATTTCTGGCTGGCGGAGTAATTGGGCCGTATTTCTTTGAAAAGGCTGCTGGAAATGCACTAACTCTTAATTACGTCCAAATATAATGTTAAAATGTAAATTTAAGCAATCCTCAAATGATCTACTCATATAGACTGTGCCTACACCATTAAGTTCCAAAAATTGGAATAATTTTGAACCATCGTTTTCGTTAATGAGCTGCTTCAGGAGGTGAGAAGGAAAAACATTTTTCTTTCACATTTTAATCGACACGAGTATACACGAGTATCGGTTAAGGCGAGAATCGCAGCATTATCATCCTGTGTAATTTAGTAGTGTGATTCGGCCGTTAATCTCAAATTCAGTTTCATTTAAAATTTTGGTAACACAGTTTTGCTTTATTGCCAGCGACCGGAGGTCCCGGGTTCGATTCCCGGTGGTGACAAGGAAAAAATTTCACGGCTGGTTTAGGATCAATGAATTAATCACTCATTATCCGAAATGAAAATATGATTATGAAACCTCATTTGAGGCGGCCAAATCCCTTAATGGGATATAGTGTCAGAGAGAAAGAGAAAGAGAGAACGAGTTTTGCTTTATGCGTACTCGATCCTATACAATAAAAATATTAAAATATTATTTTAATTGAATCTAAAATTATTATACAAGTTATGGTTGTCTTATTTACCATATATGTCGATCGAAACAGTAGTTTTCATCAAGTTATGTCGTATCGGCATGCATAAAGATGAACAAACAAATTATTGAAATGCATGAATACAGTAACCACTTCATTGTTTCGCTACGTTGTAAATTGATTGAATTTTTATTAATTTTAGTAGTCTGTCATGACAAAGTTGTAGTACCCCTAAGCCGACGTAAAATTTGTAGCTGATGATACGGTTTTATAAGTTAAACATCTTGACGAGCTGAGATGATAAATATTAACAAGAAATTGTGTAATGATAAACTTGCTCTTCCCAAATCAAATCAACCTATTTTGATAAAATTTGCACCATTATACTTAATGGATTTAGCCTATTCCGATTTTCAAATTAATTCATTCGTACGATCTCGAAAATGGCATTCAATTATTTAAAATAAACGCATTAAATTTTTTATGTTGCTCAATATGTTTTAAGAACCCAATTAAGATATTTCCAAACAGTTCCGTTACATCCACTAAATAACATAACTATAATAGGCTTTCAAGACATCATTGTAAGATTTAGGACTAGTGATATGCACTGTAAAAATCTCTAGAATCGGCTTCATATAACCAACTGTGCAACAAATTATTGCACTCTAGATGCGCCGTGGTTTCCTTTTATACGTTTATTAAACAGTTCAATATCGCAATCTCCTTCTTAAAATCACAAAACTAATTAAATCACAACTTAAGTTTTAGTAACATCCACATCATCGCGTATGGGTCACATAGCCAACCAGAATTTCGCCGATCGGTGAGATCGTTAACCACATCGCCGGCAGGAAATTTTGCCGACCAGCTCACTTAGCTGACTCGACCAGGTCGCTTAAACACTCGACAATACCACATCGCTGACAACCACTTAGAATCATTCTCAACCAATCATAATTAGCACACACCACCAGATCTGCGACAAGCAACTTTTCCAATACACGCAATTCGCCACGACCAAAATAATCATCGCCGCAAGTCAAATACGATGTGAGTGACAACTATATATACCTCCAGGTAGCCATACAAATCATCCATAAGAAATTTTACTGGCCATCACTCATAGCACATAACCCATTAATAAAAGGTAAAAAGGTCGTAAAAATAAGAATTGGGTGAAATCACTTTCAACACCGTGTGCTGGTTGCAGATATTGTAGACGAACTCATTTTGGGGATGGACTTCATGAGAACGAATGGCTTCGTGGTGGATATTGAACGAGGTGTATTGACCTACGATAATATCGAGTTGCCACTTCACGTTTGTAACATCGTCCTTTGACGCCTTGGCGTCCCCTTGGATAATAATGGTCATAATAGTACGTTAGTAATTTTCGTTTATTGAGTGAGTGAGTTTTTGTACACCGAGAGATAGGGGGCGAAAGCGATGAAGAAAGGAGAGAGAGAGAGAAAAACGAAAAGAAGAAACAAAATCGGAAGCGGAGGGAACAACGAAAAAAACAAATTTTTTTGGTATGTGGGATTTTTTTTTTGGATAAAAGTTCATTACGAGATAAGATGATCGTGAAAGTGATAGCAAGAATAAAATAAAAAAATTAAAACCGAGGAATAACATCGAATGTTCTTGATAATAAATGTAAAATTATTTAGTGAAACAAATAAAAAAAAAATCTCTGGGACCTGTATACCTGTAAAAAAGTATACCCAGTAATCAGATACAGCTGAGCAGACACGAACGTGATCGGAAGCCGCAAATTTCCATAGTATCGTTTTCAACTTTTCCAAAGTCTCCGAAGTCATAACAAAACCGAATAAAATAAAACGGATTTCAGTATCGAAAAAGATAAAATTTCCTTCAAATAGAAGCAAAATTATTTTCTTTTAGATGTTGTTATTTCACCAAGATACAAGCGTTAAATCTAGGAATTTATCCGACAAAATTTCTGTACTCGTATATCGGGTATTTTCAAAATGGGATTGCGACTTTTTAATATTTATATAATCTCAGCCTGTTATACACTACTGACAGACAAGTGGAAAATTTAAATTTTTTGTTGAAATTCTGATAAGGGATTGACCTCAGCAGATTCTTCAAGTTCAAAATAATGTATATAGTTTATAAAACCGTATCAGATACAAATTGTTTGTTGACTTAGTAGCACACCAGCTTTGTTATCAAAGACTGTTAAAATTATTAAAAATTCATTCGATGTACAACGCTGCGAAACAATGAAGTGGCTATTGGTGTCATGCATTTCAATAATTCTTTTTTTCACCTTTATACAAGCAGTGAAAGAAGAAAATGAAGATTACTGTTTGGATCGAGAAATGGTAAATACGACAAGCATAAATTATAAAATGTATTTTGTTGGTTCAGCAGGCAAAATAATATATTTTAATATTTTTATGGTAGGAACGAGTACACCTTAAGCAAGACTGTGTGGCCAAAGTTTTAAATGAACGTGAATTTGAGATTGAGAGCCGATCTACAATACTAAATTACACAGGTGATATTGCAGCGATTCTCGCCTTAACCGATAAGTACTGTCCAATAATGCAGGAAGTACTCGAGTGTACTCGTGTTGATCAAAATATTGAAGAAAAATGTTTTTTCTTCTCATCTCCTGTCGCAGCTCGTAACCAGTATAAAATTGTTAAAGTGATATTAAATTACATTTGTGAAAACAAAACTGCAAATTTATTACAATTTTTGGACCATAATGGTGTAAGCACAGTTTATAAAAATACAAACTTTGAGGATTGTCTATACTTAACGGCTAGCTCTATACTTGAAAGCGAAAGTGAGACGTGCGAGTAAGTATTCGATATATAAAGTCTTTTCTTATCATTGTTTTAATAATAATTTTTAACTACAGCGGACTAGATAAACTGTTTGGTTGTTATGCACTTTCGGTAGAAATGCATGCAAGTAAAATACAACTAGTTGCAATGTCAAATGAGGTTCGAGCAAATTTGCATCAGGCTTTCAACTGTACTACCAAAAACTAACTGCCAAATTAATTCAAATATAAAATAAATGTTTAGTTTATTGAATTAGCTTTGGTTTGAGCCCCGGATTTTTATTATTTGTTGAGACAAGTGAAACCTGTACCGTGTCTGATCAATGCTATATTGCTATCAGTAAAATGATACACCAAAAGGAGATACAACAGTTTCTTAGAGAAGCACTATTTTATTTAATTACCAAATTTAAATATTATTCGAGGCACGAAACTCTCTCCATAATTAGATTGTAGCCTTCTGTGCACAGATTTCAATTCGTAAAACATGCCGTCCTTTGTATAACTCTTTTCCAATTTTTACAAAAAATGTTAGCCTGAAAAAAATTAAAGAAAGTGTCAATTGCATTTCAATAGTTTTTAGAATGCCATTCTATGACTTGCTATAGCACTAGAAAACGTTGCGGGCACCGGGTTACTCCTTAAACAAATTTGTCTAAAATTAGTTTTCACTCTCGGAGTCTCAAGTATCAATTTTGAACACTTCCTGGTACTCCATAACCCCTCTCCTACTTCTATTAAGATTGGTTGAGACGAAAAATATTAACATGACATCTAAGTTCAACCGAAGCATACCGTAAACGAATCATCAACAAATCAGAACTTATTTTTACCAAAATTGTGAATCTAAAACCGTTTTTGAATTGAATTTCAGCAATATACATCAAAATCAAAAATGTTGCTTGAAAAAATAGAATAGTGAGAGCTATAGATTTTTTTAAAAATATAATCTAAGATTAACTAACTGTATCACCTCTAAATGAATTATCCGAGAACCAAGGCTTATTGTTACCATTTCCGACTACTATAGAAAACTTCCCCAAAACAATTTTTATAAACATAATTTAAGCCCAAGAAAATTTAAAAAAAAAAATCGACGGATGGTACTCGGAGCCATACCCACAAATCTTAAAACGTATAGACGCTTAGACAGCATGCGTTTAAGTCTGCTGGAGCTAAGTCTAAAAGTTATATTTAAAAGGTTATATTAAGAGATTACCATGGGTGCGGATTAAATCTATCTATGTGTATGCGTCTCGTTTGAGCATATAACGTGCGTAATTCAGATGAGTACGGTGTTCGAGATAGACTATAGCTCTGCTTTAAGATTAATGGACGTTGGCCAATTTTATCGAAATATATTTCAGTAAGGGAGTCAGTCAAATCGTGATACGTAGTTTGTTGCTGTTTTTGGAAGGGTGTGAAGTCAATGCGATGGGTTGGACGATGTTCGCTTTGTTCACTCGTTTAATCGGCGGCAGTTAAGTATATTCAGCAGTGACGCCATTAATGTCATCAGCATTATCTGTTGGTATTTACTTTAGAAGTAATTCTTCTTGTTCTAGTCTTCTTAGATATTAATTGCTCCATCCCTTCCAAAAGTATAGTTTTAGTTTATCCTACAGCTACCATAAAGGTCGAATAAGAGAACTTATACATCGGTTATGTAGGCATTGGCATAAGGAATTAAGGAATAAAATAGATAGAGATTACAATTCAACACTGCGGTTTCGAATGGTTGTTAATTGGTCGTTTCTTTAGTGGAAAAATTGAAATTTTTTATACCAAAAATAAACTTACGATTTCATAGAAATTTAATAATAATTTTTGTATAATTTTAGTAGGGTAGCTATGGCAATATAATTTTAGTATAATTTTTAAATTTAAACAAAAATTATAAATGGAATATTTTCATTATATTCTATTAAAAGAAAATATTCCATTTATTGTGACTGTCGATGTATGCGTATTGTAATTTTAAATCATTTCCATGTAGTTGTTTGTATCCGCGGACATGCCACGTCATCAATTCCCCTGCATTGACTATTTCACGCCGTTGTTAATTCTAGTATTTTCAGTCAATCAGTGTAGTTTGATCCGATAACATCGTTTCTTAATTTTGGATTACGACTGGACACGAACCGGCGACTTTTAGGATAATAACACTTAGCGGTACACCTTAACCACAGCACCACCAAAGCAATAACTATGTAAAGTTTAATTCCTAACAATATACGTAAATCAATATATTTAAATACACAATTAAACTTAAAATATACTTAATTTGGTTTATTTCATTTTCTGCAAACTACACCAGTGGCACTATTCTGGTATTTCCCGGAGAATAAGGAACTGGGGAAATAATTTAAATGTAATTTCTGTTCAAATATTTTTTTCCCGGCATACTGAGGTAAAAAGCTAGTGTTAAATTTTTTGATAACAATTTAGGCTGTGTGCCAAACTTAAGGTAAAAACCGATTTTAAGTAAATTTTTCGGTAAATTCAATTATTTTTCAAAAACTCTATGGCAAATTTATCGAAAAATCTGTACTAAAACCGGTTTTTACCGTAGTAAACGATTTACCTTACGTTTGGTACACAGCCTTAGTACTGAAAATTTTTTCCCAATTTATAAATATTTATAACAAACTTTTCTCCTCAGTGGGCCGGAAAATAAATATTTGAGCAGAAATCACTTAAGAATTCTTTCCCCACTTCACTATTCCCGGGGAATTACCAGAATAGTGCCGCAGCCCACCAACATACAAAAGACCGCGAAATATGATTACCGCGAAATATGATTTTTTCAGCACGGTAGTATTGATGCGCATCAGTGTTGCCATGTCGTGGAAATTTTCTCTTTTGCGGGAATTTCATCTCTAGCGCGGGATGAAAAGTGATGATTAAAAAAAATTATTTTTCTAAAATGTGTAATACAATTTCCGATTCCAATAATTCGCTTAAAATAATTTTTTAAATTTATGTTTAATTTTGATTAAATTTAAATATTTCTCTAAGTATATACAAAAATAATATTTAAATTTGTATAAAATATTTAACTATAAAACTGCCGTATTAAGTATTTATCTTAAATATACTTAAAATTTAGTTTTAATTTTGAATTTTAGAGTTAATTTTTTGTTAAAATATTTTATGTATATTTATGCTTAATTTTGACTAAATTTAAATATTACTACATACAAAATTCATATATAAATTTGCATAATTTTTGAGAAGTATAATATAAGAAGAATTTTGGTCTTTAAAATATATTAAATTTTAAACAATTTAAAGTATGTTTTCTATTTTGGTATTCCTCAGTATATTTTTTTGTATAAATATACGATTTTTTCCACTAGGGTTAGTGTGGTGTTTTAAAAGATCGATCAGCATTACACGATTTTGTTAAAATTCGCTACCACATTTATTGCATTCTTTTTAACTGGTTCTCGAAATTGAAATCCTCGCATTGTGCTAAATCTTTAAGTTGTTTTCTATTAAATGTAACATTTTAACATCTTTTTCGGTATCGGCTGCAAACTGAAAAATTTAAGTTCAACTATAGTTGTTGTTTCGCAGAACTTTTTCGTATATGCGTTCTTACCAAACAATTTTTTGAAGTTGTTCCGAATTTTTTGTTGTAAGCAAACTTTTTTAGCTATATCGTCTACACATAAAACCCGGTAATTCGACATTTCACTACTATAGTGTTCTGATATTAAGCCGTATGGAGCTGGTAAGTGACGGTATAGGCATATAAATTATTACCCTGTGTGCATTGCGAAGCGACGGGAGCGCAGTGACTCACCTGATATAACACGGTCCTATCGATTTTTAAATTTTAAATTTTTAAAATATCGCGTTTTAAAATATCGCGTTTCAAATGGAACCCGTTTACCGAATAGCATTTCAGGATCGATTGTTGTTATAGGTGTGAGCTGAAATGATTCATTTCACTTTCAATTTCTGTATCAGTATGGGAAGTAACATATGTATATCTGAAATGTTAATGTTATTAACTGTAAGACGATTTTCATTTCATTATCGTATTCCTCTAACTTTAATCTCCATCGGGCA
Organism: Nephrotoma flavescens; assembly: GCA_932526605.1. Lineage (NCBI taxonomy): Eukaryota > Metazoa > Arthropoda > Insecta > Diptera > Tipulidae > Nephrotoma > Nephrotoma flavescens. The sequence continues at coordinate 271,914,649 of OW052221.1, read as the reverse complement.
AATTTCGAGTTTGGTTCTTTGAGATTGAAGAGTCATAAATATCAAATGAAGTATTTTGTGGACCAGACGATGGCTAAAAGCTCCTTTTCTATAGTGAAATAATTTTTCTCCGTAATCGCATCTGCAAGAGGACCGCTCCAATAGCTACGTTACTCGCGTCGGTAATAAAGATGAATTCTTTATAAAAGTCTGGATATTGCAAGATTGGTTCGTTGCACAACAACTCCTTGTAATATTCAAAACATTGTAAACACCTTGTATCGAGAAGAATTTCTTTGTCTTTCTTTAGAGAAGTTCTTTATAAACTTTCGATAGTATCTCAGAAGACCTAAAACACTTTTAATTTTTTCTCCGTTTTAGGAACGGGGAATTCTTTAATGGCTTTAATTTTTTCAGGGTTCGGTTTAACTCTATTGAAGGTAACAAATTGAGGTAACAATATTGCAATTCCGGTTTGTCCATTTCAACGTTTAAATTAGCCTTTCTTAATTTATTAAATGCTTGCTTTTAGTTTTCGGTGTGTTCCTGGTCGGTAGTATTATGAGTTCATCCTTATAACACAAGCAAGATTTACCTTGATGGCTTGAATACGAGATCCAAGATAGAGAAATATATACATTTCCCTAATTTATCGAGAATGTCGATGATGTCTTGCAGAGGGTACCGATATTCGATTGTCATCTCCCTTAACTTGCAATTAATCGCTACTTGACCTTCTCGCTGGCACCGGCTTTTGGGCACGATCCAAATAGGGTAGAAGGCCAAGGAGAGAAGCTTGGTCCTATGATTTCGTCTTGTAATATCTCTTGGTAAAGACAGGTTTTTCATCTTTAAGGTTTATTTTATGTTTTACAGCATTTGTACGTATGGTTTAAAAATATTGAAGGAGTTTGATGAGAAGAAATTCTATAGGTCCTCTTGTCTTAAATCTCTTAAATAAAAATTTTCATCATCACATTACCTTCATCTAGATCATAGGGAAATAAAGTTGACGCTCTTCTTCGTAGCACTCTTTTGTTACTACCTGTTGATCTTCAGTGATATATAATTCCCGAGACTGGATCTTTGGGGGTTCCATTGGTTGGAATTGGTAGTTGTTCCGTGGATTAACACTCGTATACTATTTGTGCTGTTTCTCGTTTGAAGCCCTGAAACCATTTGTGGTTTAAAATCAAATATATTATTCGTATGACCAATCATATTTGGACTTTGCGTTGTGAATTATTCCGTGAAACATTTCCTAGTACTGGTGGTGCTGCTCCTTGTGCAACAGGTGCTACATTAGAGTTGACCCCTTTCTTCATATACGACATATTTTGCTGTTCTACCATTGGTATCAATGCCGCAACTTGACTAGGGAGCTGCATAGCCCGAATCATGGAACCTATTGTTTCGCTGAGCTCAGCCAAGAATGTGTTATGTCGATTGTTTTGTATGTCGATTATTGTAGCAAAATATTTCTCGATATTGTCGTTTCCTTGTGAGATACCGTATACAAGTCTCTTCCCAAGTTTGGCATCCCACTCTAATAATGGTTTGCCATACATTTCGTGCTTCGCCCGAAATAGTATTTTTAATTGCTCTAAGGTATATCTTTGAGAAAGGGGGTCATCGATATCATTGCATAATGGAGGATTTTCTCCTCATTCTCTATGCATTCTTAGAGAGTATGTCTGCTACCTTCATATCAACAAAGGTCTTTCGTTTCGTCGGGGATTCTGAAACTTTTGTATAAATCGTTTATTGTCTTTTTACAATGATAGTGTGATGATGAATATTGTTACGGATATCAATGATCCGTTGATTCCATAATTTCCGATTGATCTTCTATTTTCTTATACAAGCACTTTCTAACACCGAATATAATTTTTAAAATTACTTATAGCAAATTCTTTCGAAACAAAATTTTGATCTTAGATCAAAAAAATGATTGGCAATACAATAAATTTGATCGAAATGTCATTGAAATACATCGCATTGCCAGTCATTTTTTTGATCTAAGATCAAAATTTTGTTTCGAAAGAATTTGCTATTAATATCGTGCTTACTCCAGTCAACTTAGTTGTAAATTTTTGTTTTTATTCTTTCTTGGTTGTAAATTTTTATTTATTTTAAATTTTTAATCAACATTACAAATCATTAATTTCATACCAGAAATTTTAACGTCTTTATTCCATCGTCACGGTGATAACTATTTTCCGTTTTGCTCAATTAATGCAAATATTAGGATTCAACAGAGCCAATCAACAGACCACAATGCGTGAGCTAAAGCAGCAATGGAAATTAGTAATTGATGAGTTTAAATTAAAAAAATATATACAAATGAAAGGAAAAGTCTGTTACAATAGATGTGGCTCAATGAGCACATATTCGATGCAGTTAAGTCTCCCTTGAGGATCGTTTTCAAGCTACTACCGGATCCTCGTTGTAAAACTAACTACGCATCAGTCGGTTCAATTATTAACAGTAAAACAAAAATAGTAATTCTTTTATGGGACACGGCTCCGTCTAATTTTTGATTTGGCTTTCATTTTTTCAACGACAGAATATTTTTGATGTATTTTTGATAAGGAATTGACCTAAGCAGATCATTAAACATTTAAAATTTGTACTTTTAAAATATTAAATATATAATAGTTACAAAATTATATATTGACCTAGGGTCCTTATCTCTAACGAACCCATTTACAAATCATTACTTGGGGGGTTTTAATTTTGACTAAGTAAACAAAACTTAAAATTATGTCAGTAAGCATTTTTAAAATTTCACTCGAGTGTAAAACGCTACCGAGCAATGAACTGCTTACTAATCGCGTGTATCTTAGTATTTTATTTGGTTGGATTTACGCGTGCAGATACCGAACAAAATGATCAACTTTACTGTGCTCACCAATTTATTGTATGTAAGATAAACTCTCATTATAATATTTATAATTCAATTTTTTGTAGGCTCGAACCCACCTAATCGAAACATGTATGCGCTCAGCAATAAACCATACTCAAATTATTATTGAGGCTCAAATTACAATACTAAACTACACAGATGATAACGCTTCGGTTCATGCCGTAGCCGATAAGTATTGTCCAAAGCTTGTTGAGGCACTCGATTGTATTGTAATCGATGGAAATATAGAAGAGCAATGTTTTTACATGTCACCTCCTGTCATTGAGCAGAAAATTTATAACATACTAAAGGTATTACTAAATTACGTATGCGAAAAAAGTGGTGCAAATTTATTGCAAATGTTAGAACTGAATGGTCTAAGTACAATTTACGAAAATATAGAATTTGAAAATTGCATGAATCTAGCCAGTGACGGTGTGGTTGGAAACATTACTGCGACGTGTGTGTTAGTATACAGTGCAGAACACTCATATAACCTGTGTTTTTTAAAAATTTTATTTTTTTGCAGTGGTATAGGTAAAACGATTGATTGTTATGAACTTTCGGTGCAAAAGCATATAAACGCAATACAGCTAGTTGCAATGGCGAATGATATTCATGCAAGTTTGCGTGAAACTCTAAACTGTACTTTAGCAAACTAGCCATTAAATTAATTTTAACTTCAACAAAATATTTGGCTGATGTGCAAAATTTGAAATGTGCGCAGTTTAATAAAATCAGTTTTAGCTTCCTCCTAGACTTGGTTGGGAAATAACGATCAACCATAACAGTTTGACAGTTAAATTCTTGATTTATTATTTATGTAATACAAGTAAAGTATTTTGATAATATATATGAATTTTGATCTTTTTGTGTTTTACTTTATGGACCGGTCCAGCCAAGTTTTGGAACTATTTGAAAGGTTAAGGCTTATAAGTTAAAACTAATCTTACATAGAGTTTTATTCATAATTGTGGTGTAAATATTTTAAAATCTAGTAAAAAGGTACTGCAATCTAAATGTTTGTAGCGAGGATCCAAATGTAATTTCGTGCCAGGAATATTATTCTGAATATTAGTGTCGTGAAATGCATTTTCGTAGCAATACTAGAAACACTGATAAAGTTAATTTATTTATTCGTAACAACACTAATTGCATTACCTAATCTAGGGTAGAAACGCTTGACTGATCCAAACCTATCGGACTATCAATGTATGTTGAATTAGCCAAAAAATCTTGATCTATCAATGTTATAAATCATCCTCAACGACGTTATTAATTGTGAAATTTATAATATTCAATGACAGATTTGAAATGAGTTTCTGCAGATCTCAGATTAGTAAGGACCTTGCGCAATTTCTTCTTGAAATTTACATATAATTCGGAAACTTGTTAAACGATGCTGAATTCTGAATTTACATATATAGGGAGAAGAGTGTGTACATAACGGATTTAATAGTCCCACATTTATCAAAATTTGGCTAGGTTGTTGCGAAAAATATCAAAGGAACGTTACTTAAAGAAATTGTTTCTACTACTGCAATCTACAGAGAAATTTAACAAGACGATCTATTTAATTGTAACTTTATTAAATACATTTTAAGGTAAAAAATTCACTAGTAGAATTACCTCCAGTCAAAAATATGTTGTTCAAATAGGTCAGGTCAAATTGTTTGCGCACTGTTTTAGGTAGCATAAAGTCAAAGATTTATTGAAACTAAATGAGGAAAATACCAGGAAGTAACAGTACTAATATTAGAACTCCAACTTCTCTCTCGTTCAAATTGTGATGTTTTTTTGTTCCCTAAAGCCAGGACGAAAACAAATCACTTCTTCCGATTAGTCGATATCCGCCTAAATGATTACTTAATATGTTGTGTCTGTATGTGTATACATTTTACAGTTTCATAAACACGAGTCTATTGTTGTCGTATTTTTCGTGATCTGTGAACTTATGTTTCTCATATTTCATTTAAAATCATTTTGTTATTAATTGGAGTTTTCTTGAATGTTCAATTTTTATTAAATATTTGCAAAAAATAAAAAATGAAAAAGTTTCTATGAAAACTGTCACTTCCGTTTTGCCGATTTACACTTGTAAATAGAGCCTAGCTGCCGACAAGTTTGCTTCACCGACCTCCCTTGCCGATCCCTTCCCTTGATTGAAAGTATAGGTGTAGCAACTTAACGATTATCTTTATGGTTATGTTCAGGCTCCTATAGGTCACACTTCTTATATAGTCACCTTTCGTATAGTTCCACACTTCTGTTATTACTATAAAGTGTTTGAAAGCACTTACACTTGCCGATATGTCTCCCTTAAGGATTTTAGCTCGTACATTTTTCGTTCCTTTTCATGTTATTCTTCATTTTAAAAATAACACCGCTAACTCCTCGCTTTGCTTGTCTTTCCTTCTCCGTTAGTGGATGGCTGTTAGCAGTTTCGTTGTAGCTTCTAGTTGCTTGCCGTTTATGTATTTCGTATGCACATATAGTACGCGCATGATTCGGGTTCCTGTAAGCCTCTTTTGCTGCCTTGAGAATGTTTTCAGAGTATTGTCTGTGGCCACTCCTTGCCATTTTCTGGATCTCTCGTGGTGTATCTTCAACTTGAGTTGCAGGCGTTCTTCAGATGTTTTCCAAGTTTTAATCACTGACCCATGGTTTTTGTCAGAGTTTGCACCCAAAACTTGTTACCCGAGTGTGTTGGTAATTGTTTCGGTATATAGTCTTCTTCAATTTTTTCCACTATTGCTCTAAAAATCTAAACTGATGGCTTCTTGTTCATTGGTTTAGAGGCTGAGATTTGTCTTATTGCGATTTACAACAGGCTTAATTTTGAATTGTGATATGGTGGTCGATGTGAATGTCCGCAACACTCATTGTCCTATGTTCTAATAGAATTAATTTATACAAAGCGACATTTTTCAATTTTGGAGCACCGAAATGGGTAAATTATTTCCACTTGAGTGGAATTAAGTATTAAATTGAATTGAATTTGGAGATTAAATACTAGGCTGCTCAGTAAATTTTGTCGTTCGATAAGAAAAACACAATTTCAGGGTTTGAAATACATTTTATTATTCAATATGAAATATTTGTTCCAGTGATCTTCTAATTTATGGATTCCATCCCTGAAGTGAGAATCCGCAAGGCTGTCGAAATACGCTTTCAAGCCTGTTATTACCTTTCAGAAGTCAGAGAGAGCTAAATCTGGTGAGTAGAGTGGATGTTGCACCAGTTCGCACTTTATTTCAATGATTTTGAACTGTGTGAGAGAATGCGATGTCTTGATGAAAAATCATTATTTTTCTTCAGTAAAAAAAAATCAACAATCAACATAAAACAATAATTCTTTAGGAGAAACTGGAAAGCCAAAGGCTGTTACACTTACATATTTTCATTTTAAAGTGCACCATATCTATCAAGAGATTTATATAGTTTTATGTTCTTTAGCCACAATAAAATCACAGGCCTGCTACAATCTTATTTGGAATTTTTGGATATTTTATTGATTTTGTTAATCGCTAAAATTTGTGATTGATTCCTACCCAGTTTTCGCAATCATAAAAAATTCAACGCAATCTTGATTAAATATATTTTATTCCATGGAAATATTTAACTATTAGTTTAAAAAAAAATCAATCAAAATTGGTCGTTTAAATACTTATACGCAAGCTAAACATTTTCACGGAATAAAATATATTTAATCTAGATTGCGTTGATTTTTTTCTGATTGCGAGAACAGAGGGTCTACTATTGAAATCGACCGCCGCCGATTTTTGATCGTTTTTCTATAATCGTACACTTGCTTTCGACGCGTTCGTTGTTTAACGACTGTCGTCGTTTTTTAACAACTATGATTTTTTGGTAGCTCAAGTTCGACTGTCATCGCTCGCGTAATAAAATATTCATTCCTTTTTTTAAAGCAAAATAATATAATATTTAAAATAAAATTTATTTGTTATTTAAAATTAACTTGTTATTGTTAATTAGAAATTTAAAATGTAAGTAAAATAATAATCTTAAACAAATTTATAACTTAAAATGCGCAGTTAGTTTTGTTTAGTATGTAAAGTTTTAAATTTTTAAGTTATTTTGAAAGTGACATTTTTTTGTAATTTTTATTAGGTTAAAACAGAAACAAACAAACAAAGATATCCACATTTTGTTTGGCTAACATAAGATGGATGTCATTCTCCATTTTATCCGGTTGAACAGCCTGATCCGAATGTTCTACGCGGCAGAGAAAGTGTTCCACAGGCATTCCTAAAGGAGAGCCAAACTAGGTTCCATTTATGAACCGGAGAATATCTTGGTTTATTATCTTCAATAGGGGTATTAGGCCGATTTCTTGATTCAGAATTATCTGATGGAGGTGGAAATCGATAACCAGCACCTAATTGGTGCGAATAAGCCCTAGATTGTGTAGGCCGACTATGGTTATAAATTTTGTGGTGTGTTTTGATAAATGACTTGGTTTTCCCCTACTGGTACTAGAACATGAAATTCTTCTACTGAATTCTTTATTAAACCGTACATTAGATTTATATTTTGGTGGTGGATGCGCTAATGACCTCGAAGTTGATGGACAATTTATCTCTCCTGGTGGCCTTTCTAATTGTTTCTTGTGCAGTCCTAAATTCAACGGAACCTGTGGTGAAGAGGAATCAATAGAGTGAATGGTTGAAACAGCATTCGCAAAAACCAATTTGTAAGGAGCTGTCGGAAATTTAGTACTACAGTCTGTAGTCATTATGCTCAAGAGGTACTTTAGGATCCTCAGGATTCTGGATATGTTCACGGGTTTTCACGCTTAAGCTGTAATGGATCACTAACAGGGGATTGTGAAGTACTAATCATTTTTTCCAATTCTATATAAGCTTTTCACACGATAAAATAAGGTTGGTTGCCGCTAATTGCACGGTTTTCGAAAATGATATTTTCCGCAATCTATGATATTTATATGTATCAACCGGGAAAAGATAACATCAAAATCGATTTGATCCATGTTGCTTGAAAAACTTTCCTGCGACTTCTCTTGCACTAGTTGTAGATTACTGGAACAAATGACTACCTTTCATCGAGGAGCTTTTACAGCCTCTTGATGGGCGCGTTTTGGAGCACATCGTCCAGTTCGTTCTTAATATGATTGTCCAGTTGGGTCATTTGGGACTGAGGTGGTCCTTTAATATTAGAGAAACTTATCGGATTCTAAATATCGGCTTTGCAATAAAAAATTCATAATTAGGACGTATATCGAAAATTTACACTTTTGTGAGTAGAAATGGCTACAAATTTGCTGCCGTTTGTTGTAATAATGAAAAGTAAATTTAGATTAATACTAATAAATTTAATTAAAAATAATTAGAAAATATGTAATTAAATATTTCCAGAATTTCAGAATCAATTTTCTATATTATCTATGAAAATAAATTTAGTTCAAAAATGAGGGTGAGCTTAGAAGTGCGTTCACAGGAATCATTGATGAGACTTGGCCACCCCCATTTGCTACCCCATAAAAATTAGGGAGAAAAAAATTTAATTGACATTAAAGCTGCTTGGGACCGATGAAATTCACATTTAATCATTCGGCACAACCAACATTGGATACTACGAAAGGAGTGCGATGATGTAATCAATGTAATCATGTGAAAACACATTAAGGTATAGTATACCCGCCTTAGTTACGAACAACTGCTTCACTAGCTATGAAGATCGGCGCGTAGTTGCGTCAATACGGATAAAACCTTGAAACTATGAAATAATTTTGGAAAGGATATATAGATAAATCAACTTTACAAATCATTAAATTCGTACCAGAAATTTTAACGTCTTTATTCCATCGTCACGGTGATAACTGGTTCCGCTTTGCTCAAATAATGCAAACATTAGGATTCAAGAGCGCTTATTAACGGACCACAATGATTGAGATAAAGCAGCAATGGAAATTAGTAAATGAAGAGTTTAAATTAAAAAAATATATACAAATGAAAAGAAAAGTCCGTTACAATAGACGGCTCAACGCGCACATATTCGATGCAGTTAAGTCTCCCTTGAGGATCGTTTTCAAGCTACTATCGGATCCTCATTGTAAAACTAACTACGCATCAGTCGGTTGAATTATTAACAGTAAAAATAGTAATTCTTTTATGGCTCCGTCTAATTTTAGATTTGCCTTTCATTTTTTCTACAACATAATGTTTTTGATGTATTTCTGATAAGGGATTGACCTAAGCTGATTATTAAATATTTAAAATTTGTACTTTTAAAATATTAAATATATAGTTACAAAATTATATATTGACCTAGGGTCCTTATCATGATTTCCGCGACCAATCTTAGAACGTTTCGGTATGCCCTTTTCGACAAGATAGTGTGCGAATCCAATAAATATCTCTAACGAACCCATTTACAAATCATACTTGGGGGGTTTCAATTTTGACTAAGTAAACAAAATTTAAAATTATGTCAGTAAACATTTTTAAAATTTCATTCGACTGTAAAACGCTACCGAGCAATGAACTCCTTACTAATCGCGTGTATCTCAGTATTTTATTTGGTTGGATTTACGCGTGCAGATACCGAACAAAACGATCAAGAATACTGTGCTAACCAATTTATTGTACGTAAGATAAACTCTCATTATAATATTTATAATTCAATTTTTTGTAGGCTCGAAACCACCTAATGGAAACATGTATGCGCTCAGCTATAAACCATACTCAAATTATTATTGAGGCTCAAATTGCAATACTAAACTACACAGGTGATAATGCACTGATTCGTGCCTTAGCCGATAAGTATTGTCCAAAGCTTCGAGAGGCAGTGGATTGTATTGTAATCGATGGAAATATAGAAGAGCAATGTTTTTACATGTCACCTCCTGTTATTGAGCAGAAAATTTATAACATACTAAAGGTATTACTAAATTACGTATGCGAAAAAAGTGGGGCAAATTTATTGCGAATGTTAGAACTGAATGGTCTAAGTACAATTTACGAAAATAGAGAATTTGAAAATTGCATGAATCTAGCCAGTGACGGTGTGGTTGGAAACATAACTGCGACGTGTGTGTTAGTATACAGTGTACACTCATATAACCTGTGTTTTTCATAATTTTTTTTTTTTTTTTGCAGTGGTATAGGTAAAACGATTAATTGTTATGCACTTTCGGTGCAAAAGCATATAAACGCAATACAGCTAGTTGCAATGGCGAATGATATTCATGCAAGTTTGCGTGAAACTCTAAACTGTACTTTAGCAAGCTAGCCAATTAATTAATTTTAACATCAACAAAATGTTTGGCTGATGTGCAAAATTTGAAACGTGCAGTTTAATAAAATCAGATTTAGCTTCCTCCTAGACTAAGTTTATTATTATAAAGCACCTAAAACGTGTCTTCCTTGGTTCCTTGGAGATAACGGTCAACCATAACAGTTTGACAGTTAAATTCGTGATTTATTATTTATGTAGTACAAGTAAAGTTAATTTTTTTGATAATATATATGAATTTTGATCTTTTTGTGTTTTACTTTATGGACCCAGCCAAGTTTTGGAACTATCTGAAAGGTTAAGGCTTATAAGTTAAAACTATAGTTTTACATAAAGTTTTATTCAAAATTATGGTGTACATATTGGAAAATCTATTAAAACGATATTGCGATCTAAATGTTTGTAGCGAGGATCCAAATGTAATTTCGTGCCAGGAATATTATTCTGAATGTTAGTGTCGTGGAATGCATTTTCGTAGCAATACTAGAAACACTGACTAACTTAATTTATTTATTCGTAACAACACTAATTGCGTTACCTAACGCTTGACTGATCCAAACCTATCGGACTATCAATGTATGTTGAATTAGCCAAAAAATCTTGATCTACCAATGTTGTAAATCATCCTCAACGACGTTATTGTGAAATTTATAATATTCAATGACAGATTTGAAATGAGTTTCTGCAGATCTCAGATTAGTAAGGACCTTGCGCAATTTCTTCTTGAAATTTACATATAATTCGGAAACTTGTTACACGATGCTGAATTCTGAATTTACATATATAGGGAGAAGAGTGTGTACATAACGGATTTAATAGTCCCACATTTATCAAAATTTGGCTAGGTTGTTGCGAAAAATATCAAAGGAACGTTACTTAAAGAAATTGTTTCTACTACTGCAATCTACAGAGAAATTTAACAAGACGATCTATTTAATTGTAACTTTATTAAATACATTTTAAGGCAAAAAATTCACTAGTAGAATTACCTCCAGTCAAAAATATGTTGTTCAAATAGGTCAGGTCAAATTGTTTGCGCACTGGTTTAGGTAGCATAAAGTCAAAGATTTATTGAAACTAAATGAGGAAAATACCAGGAAGTAACAGTACTAATATTAGAACTCCAACTTCTCTCTCGTTCAAATTGTGATGTTTTTTTGTTCCCTAAAGCCAGGACGAAAACAAATCACTTCTTCCGATTAGTCGATACCCGCCTAAATGATTACTTAATATGTTGTGTGTGTATGTGTATACATTTTACAGTTTCATAAACACGAGTCTATTGTTGTCGTATTTTCCGTGATCTGTGAACTTATGTTTTAGAAAAATTAACTGAAATAACTTTGTTGCATATTTCATTTAAAATCATTTTGTTCTTAATTGGGGTTTTTATGAATGTTCAATTTTTATTAAATATTTGGAAAAAATAAAAAATGAAAAAGTTTCTATGAAAACTGTCACTTCCGTTTTGCCGATTTACACTTGTAAATAGAGCCTAGCTACCGACAAGTTTGCTTCACCGACCTCCCTTGCCGATCCCTTCCCTTGATTGAAGGTATAGGTGTAGCAACTTAACGATTATCTTTATGGTTATGTTCAGGCTCCTATAGGTCACATTTCTTATAGTCACCTTTCTTATAGTTCCACACTTCTGTTATTACTATAAAGTGTTAAAAACCTAGTATTTTAGCTCGTATATTTAACGTTCCTTTCTTATTATTCTTTGTTTTAGCAATAACACCGCTAACTTCCCGCTTTGCTTGACTTCCCGCTCTCCGTTGGTGGATGGCTGTTAACAGTTTCGTTGTAGCTTCTAGTTGCCTGCCGTTTATGTATTTCGTATGCACAGGACGCGCATGAGTCGGGTTCCTGAAAGCCTCTTCTGCTGCCTTGAGAATGTTTTCAGTGTATTGTCTGTGGCCAATCTTTGCCATTTTCCTCTGGCATTCTTCAGATGTTTTTCCAAGTTTTAATCACTGACCAAGGGTTTGTGTCAGAGTTTGCATCCGAACCTTGGTACCCGAGTGTGTTGGTAGCTGTTTCGGTATATAGGCTTCTCCAATTTTTTGCACTATTGCTCTAAAAATCTAAACTGATGGCTTCTTGTTCATTGGTTTAGAGGCTGAGATTTGTCTTATTGCGATTTACAACAGGCTTAATTTTGAATTGTGATATGGTGGTCGATGTGAATGTCCGCAACACTCATTGTCCTATGTTCTAATAGAATTAATTTATACAAAGCGGCATTTTTCAATTTCTGAGCACCGAAATGGGTAAATTATTTCCACTTAAGCGGAATTAAGTGTCTGCTAAGTAAGTATTATTTAGAGTTGAAATACTAGGTTGCTCAGTAAATTTTGTCGTTCGATAAGAAAACACAATTTTAGGGTTTGAAATGCATTTTCTTTAATGTGAAACACTTATTCCAGTGACCTCGTAATTTATGGGTTCCATTCCCTGTAGTGAGAATCCGGAACACTGTCAAAATTGGCCTCTACGGATGTTATTACCTCTTCATTCGATTTAAATCGTTTCCCACGCATGAACTTTTTTAGATGTGAGAACAGCCAGAAGTCGGAGGGAGCTAAATCTGGCGAATAGGGTGCGGGTGTTGCAACAATTCGTACTTTATTTCACTGATTTTGAGCTGTGTGAGAGGGTTCGTTGTCTTGATGAAACACTATTTTTTTCGTTCTGTAAACCAGTTTTTTTCTCACAATAACAATCTAAGTTTATGGTTTAACCGTTTTAGCAGTAATCCACGAAAAAATATCCTTTTGCATCACAAAAAACTGATGCTAACACCTTCTTGGCCGATTTCTCTGAGCCGAAGTACCGGGTTCACACCACTCCTTCGCCAGTCGTTTTGGTTCAGGATCATGATGGTGGACCCCAGCCTCATCCATAGTGATGAAACGATACACAAAACTCCTTTTATCCTTTTTTAAACGCTCCAAATGTTGCTAGGAAAGTCGCATTCTACTATGTTTTTGTTATTGTTAGCGAATACAGCACCCATTGCGTACACAGCTTTTTGAAACCCAAAACTTCACTTAAAATATTACTCACACTGCCTATAATGAGATCCCTAGGTCTGGAAATTTTTTTCGGTTAATGGTCGATCTTCAAAAACGATATGCTGTATTTTTACTATACGAGTTCTGGTGGTAATGCACTTTTTGGACGTCGTTCACGTCTATCATCTTCAACGCGAGTCCTTGTATTCTTTTAACAATCGTTCATGATTTTTTTTGGTGCTACACCTTCCAAAAATAAGAATTTTACCACTAATTTAAGTATACGAATAAGTTTACAGATCTACATGAAACTTCAAACGTAATAGTACTACCTCTTATTGAACGACGAAACTTACTGAGCCACCTAGTACATTGCTTGAGTTCTATCATATTCACTCTTGGTATTCCCAACACAGTTCAAGCCGCGCTGCTGATACCATATCAGCGAGCGGCTCTTTGGGTTTTCAAGTGACTAATTGTGCTGTTCTGAGTCCATCACCCGAAAATCCGTGAATTAGGGTATTATTATTTTTATCCGGTATCCTGCATTGCCCTTTGCGGTAAAAGCTCACCCCAAGTTTATTTAAGATACCACAAGTGGAACATTACTTTAAGCCATATGACAAAAGGTGCAATTAAACAAAACCTATAGAATATTCTTCTGAATCTTATGTGTTTTGTAGATGATAGCCTTTAATCTTAACTGATTCTGTATCGTTCATTAAGTCATATGTATATCCCGTTTTGAATGACTTGTTGCAGCCTCTGGTTAATGGGTTTGATTCTTGCCTGCGAGAGAATCATAGCAACCCGATACGTTCGAAACATCATTAGAATTAATAAAAACGTTATTTTATGCGATATCAGTCGATGTTATTGCTGACGCATCAAAGACTGCCCTTCATCTTGTAGTGGTATTCGATTATTTCAGGATGCCATATGTTGGGGAACAAAAACAGCAGACTTGTTATATGAAGGATAAAAAATTAAAAACATGCGTTTTAAGTCGCGGTATGCATTGAAAAATTATTTGTGTAGCTGATATAACCAGGGGCCGCTTTCTTCATTCCATCGCGAAACGTTATAGCTTTTGGCAGTTTCACACTGAACTTCAAAAAGGTACATTACCATATTTAAATGGTTGTTTTACTACAAAACGTCCCGTCTCGCGCTGGGTTGGTTCCTCTTCTCAGTCAATGTCCTTGCTTTTCCAGAAGCTTCGTAACGACTTTTTTATATTTATCTCGAACCCAAATATATGACAAAAGTAGTTAGTTGGCTTTAAATATTCCGGAAAGAATCCAACCAAATTTAGTCATCTGCGCGCTATTACTTTGTTTTGCTCGCGTAATTGTCACTCGGATAATAGGACCAAAATTGATCAATTCCAATCAAAACTTTTATGCGACTAATGTGTGCTGGACTTGTAACAGCCATTATCTCTCCGTTGAGTATTTTTAATACTGACTGGTTTACTATTAAAGAAGATCAGAAGATATTGGTTATATGATGCATCACGTATAGGAATTCTTCAAAATTTCAAAATCTGATGGAAAATGCAGCTTGAACTCGTACTAACCCAAATCCAGTATGCATTCTTCCGATATGAAACAGGTATATGCCTATGAATCCAATTATACTCTACATATATGCTCTCATCCATCATGTTTGCTTTTGGCGTGTCGTTTAGCTTCACCGCCATTACGCTGACTAGATTTGTAGAGGAGGTCGTATACGAGCTAGTTCCTATTTTACTAGTTTCTGTAGGAATTGCATTGCGCATTGGAGGTAAAATTAGATTGCGGCATTTCATTTGAAGAACTAAAGTGTCAGACTGTTCATATGGAAAATAAATGGTGTCGCGGTTGAATTTCAGCATGAACGTTTTTCCACTATATGGACTACCTAGTCCGGAAAAGTAAAGTCTCGTTGCTCCTAGTTAGTGTTTTCCAACAATTCGCAATACTCTCTCTCTCTCTCGCACTATATCCCATATCAAGGGTTTTTGCCGCTTCAAATGAGATTTCATAATCATATTTTCATTTCGGATAATGAGTGATTAATTCATTGATCCTAAACCAGCCGTGAAATTTTTTCCTTGTCACCACCGGGAATCGAACCCGGGACCTCCGGTCGCTGGAGCAGTTATGCTGACCACTTTGCCACCGGTGCGGTCAATACTGCGGCTAGGTAATCGTACACTCAAAAAAATAATCCATGCGATTTTTACTTAACCTGTTAAGTAAATTTAAAATTGTAAATCTAACATAATATTTTAGATTATTTACCCATGCTCAGTACAAATTTTATAAGTTCTCTTTACTCAGCCTAGGTCAAAATAACATTTTTTGAAATTAAAAACAATTTGTCAAAATAAAACGAAACAAAACCTTTTAAATAGTTAAAAGAACTTAATCATATGTAAAAAATCATGTAAATCAAAAAATCGGCATTATCTTCTTATTCTTATTGTTAACAAGTAAAATTTACTTAGACAATGTAAAATACATTTTTAACCAAAATTTACATTTGCAAAGTAAAGGTTGCAAACTGGTGTGTTAAATTTACATCGACGATATTTAACAATTATTATTGCATTTTTAATATAATTCGCTAGATCAGTTGATGTAAACATCATTTAAATTCATGAAGTTTGAAACGTTATGTTCGTAGTTTGATAACTACATAATCTGATCTAATGATGAGGATATCGAATCTTTTAATTAAAAGATTCAAAATTTGTATCTCACTGGATTTGAAAAGGTGAGACCTCATCTCGATGTGATAACAAATATTTTGTTATCATGCATAAAAAATCACGATTTTATTTTTTATTAAGCAAAATGTAAATTTTACTTAAATTAAAGTTAATGCAGAATTTTCATTTTACGTATTCTATATTTTCGTTTTCTTTCATCCAATAAGTTGAGCCAACAAAATGCGAAGTAAATATTACATGCAACGACATAATTTTATTATAAAATATTCTTACATAGCATGAAGTTAATTTCACATTTCAAAATTTGTGAAATTTACTTTGCGCTACTTAGGCTCAATTTCAACAGCGATTTTAGGTTAAATTTACTTATATTTTTTGTAGACTTCACCCTATTATTTTTTTCAGTGATTTTCTCGCTACTGCATGTTGTTAAAATCTCCCATTAGAAGTCGTCGTTGATCCCCTGACCCACAACTGTGATCAAACGCCCAAACTTTGCCCCCTCGGGCCCTCGTACAGGTTGACAACGATTAAATATCGCGAAATATGTGAATCGAATTTTCTTCGATCTGTAACTTTTGACATTTTTGTGGCCACACTTTGGAATATACCTTATTTTATGGCAGCCGAGGCTCGTCAGTTGTCACGATAAATACCAAGTGGTCTCTTGTGCACTCATTTCGAGTATAGTCAGTAACTTAAAAAAATTTGCGCGTGTCACCTTTGAAAAACTTAATTTCATACATCGACTAGTATATTATGTTAAAGTGACAATGCTTATGCTTCCGTCTTTTTCGGTGTTCTTGAAGGTATACTGGTATACCGATGAAATTGATAATTGATCTTGTCATTACCGCTATAGTTGCGGCTCAATGAGCAACATATTCAATGCAGTTGAGTGTCCCTTGAGGATCGTTTTCAAGCTACTACCAGATCCTCGTTGTAAAACTAACTACGCATCAGTCGGTTGACTTATTAACAGTAAAACAAAAATAGTAATTCTTTTATTGGACTTGGTTTCGTCTAATTTTTGATTTGACTTGCATTTTTTCAACAACAAAAAATGTTTGATCTATTTCTGATAAGGGATTGACCTAAGCAGATTATTAAAAATTTCAAATTAGTACTTTTAAAATATTAAATATATAATAGTTACAAAATTATATATTGACCTAGGGTCCTTATCATGATTTCCGTGCGAACTCAATAAATATCACTAACGAACCCATTGAACGTTGCCTAACTTGACTGCTGTGTACAAATCATTACTTGTTGGTTTTTAATTTTGACTAAGTAAACAAAACTTAAAATTATGTCAGTAAACATTTTTAAATTTTCATTTGACTATAAAACACTGCCGAGCAATGAACTGCTTACTAATCGCGTGTATCTCAGTATTTTATTTGGTTGGATTTACGCGTGCAGATACCGAACAAAATGATCAAGAATACTGTGCTAACCAATTTATTGTACGTAAGATAAATTTTCATTATAATATTTATAATTCAATTTTTTGTAGGCTCGAAACCACCTAATGGAAACATGCATGCGCTCAGCTATAAACCATACTCAAATTATTATTGAGGCTCAAATTGCAATACTAAACTATACAGGTGATAATGCACTGATTCATGCCTTAGCAGATAAGTATTGTCCAAAGCTTCGAGAGGCAGTGGATTGTATTGTAATCGATGGAAATATAGAAGAGCAATGTTTTTACATGTCACCTCCGGTCATTGAGCAGAAAATTTATAACATACTAAAGGTATTACTAAATTACGTATGCGAAAAAAGTGGGGCAAATTTATTGCGAATGTTAGAACTGAATGGTCTAAGTACAATTTACGAAAATAGAGAATTTTTTAATTGCGTGAATCTAGCCAGTGACGGTGTGGTTGGAAACATAACTGCGACCTGTGTGTTAGTATACAGTGTACACTCATTAACCTGTGTTTTTTAAAAATTTTATTTTTTTGCAGTGGTATAGGTAAAACGATTGATTGTTATGCACTTTCGGTGCAAAAGCATACAAGCGAAATACAGCTAGTTGCAATGGCGAATGATATCCATGCAAGTTTGCGTGAAACTCTAAACTGTACCTCAACAAACTAATCATTAAATTAATTTTAACATCAAGAAACTGATAAACTTGCGTGGAAAATTTGAAACGTCCAGTATAGTGTTTAATTTAATTAAAAACATCTAAAATAATTCACTTCCTCCTAGACTCAGATAATTATTATACAACAGCTAAAACTTGTCTTCCCTGGTTGGCAGCCAACGATCCACTTTAACAGTTTGGCAGTTAAATTTTGAATTTATTATTTATGTAATACAAGTAAAATAAATTGTAATAAATATCAATTTTTTATTTATTTTGGTTTTGCTTTATGAACAGTTCCAGCCATGTTTGTGAACTATCTAAAGGGTTAAGGCTTATAAGTAAAAAATCTTACATAGAGTTTTAATCAAAATTGTGGTGTAAAAGATATTGGTGTAAAATAAATGTTTGTAGCGAGAAAAAGGATCCAAATATAATTTCCTACCATCAAATATTATTCTGAATGTTAGTGCAATCTAGTTAACCATGAATAAATATTAAAAACTACCATCCATTTTCCGTCGTTGTTGGGTTGCAAGATTTACAATTTGCAATGGCGGTAGGCAAACCGCCCTTCTATAGTAATAAACAAAACCCCTTATACAATATCCCTTTTCGGGCCAGAAAAAAATTGTTTTGCTTCAATTTAAGTCCATCACACATAAATGTGTATGCAAATAATCATAGTTTGTAATGGGTTTTGTCTTTTTTTCATGATTCTCTTTCGAGCACGATTTTTAAGTACACAATTGTGGTCAAGTGCCGGAAACAGGATATTTAAGTTGTGATCAAATGTAAAAGAAATAACATCTTTAAATCTTCTCGTAATCTCGTATTGAAATTGAAATTGAAATTGAAATTGAAATTGAAATTGAAATTGAAATTGAAATTGAAATTGAAATTGAAATTGAAATTGAAATTGAAATTGAAATTGAAATTGAAATTGAAATTGAAATTGAAATTGAAATTGAAATTGAAATTGAAATTGAAATTGAAATTGAAATTGAAATTGAAATTGAAATTGAAATTGAAATTGAAATTGAAATTGAAATTGAAATTGAAATTGAAATTGAAATTGAAATTGAAATTGAAATTGAAATTGAAATTGAAATTGAAATTGAAATTGAAATTGAAATTGAAATTGAAATTGAAATTGAAATTGAAATTGAAATTGAAATTGAAATTGAAATTGAAATTGAAATTGAAATTGAAATTGAAATTGAAATTGAAATTGAAATTGAAATTGAAATTGAAATTGAAATTGAAATTGAAATTGAAATTGAAATTGAAATTGAAATTGAAATTGAAATTGAAATTGAAATTGAAATTGAAATTGAAATTGAAATTGAAATTGAAATTGAAATTGAAATTGAAATTGAAATTGAAATTGAAATTGAAATTGAAATTGAAATTGAAATTGAAATTGAAATTGAAATTGAAATTGAAATTGAAATTGAAATTGAAATTGAAATTGAAATTGAAATTGAAATTGAAATTGAAATTGAAATTGAAATTGAAATTGAAATTGAAATTGAAATTGAAATTGAAATTGAAATTGAAATTGAAATTGAAATTGAAATTGAAATTGAAATTGAAATTGAAATTGAAATTGAAATTGAAATTGAAATTGAAATTGAAATTGAAATTGAAATTGAAATTGAAATTGAAATTGAAATTGAAATTGAAATTGAAATTGAAATTGAAATTGAAATTGAAATTGAAATTGAAATTGAAATTGAAATTGAAATTGAAATTGAAATTGAAATTGAAATTGAAATTGAAATTGAAATTGAAATTGAAATTGAAATTGAAATTGAAATTGAAATTGAAATTGAAATTGAAATTGAAATAAATTGAAATTGAAATTGAAATTGAAATTGAAATTGAAATTGAAATTGAAATTGAAATTGAAATTGAAATTGAAATTGAAATTGAAATTGAAATTGAAATTGAAATTGAAATTGAAATTTCGTTTCAAACGCTTTCTGTATTAAACTTTTATTTTTACAAATTGTACTAATCGTTGATGTGACACTTCATATTCTATGAAATTTGCACTGCCACTTTCACATTTATTAATTATGATAGCCTTTTGTTCGATCGAAAATGCTGTCCGCTTTTTGGTGTTTGTTGATTCCATATTTTATGTGGGCACGAACTAGAAATTATATTATGTGTACATTTTATTAAATTTACATACACATTACAAGAAACTGTACGCATTAAACACAAAAAGAATGACACAACAAATGGGTTTTCCCCGAAATAGAAAATAAATATGAACGTATGGCGTTTGAGATAATTTTACCCGAGGTATGTACTAAAAATAGTTTTCGTAAACTCTACATTGTTAACATTGTTACAACTGTCATTGTTAGTATGACGTATGTGCTTAACAATGATTTTGTTACAAATGTCAATGATTTTATAGATGATTGACGATGACCAATACAAAAACCTGCAATAAAACACATAACAGAAAACTAATTTCTATTCCCTTCAGTAAGAAATTAATTATTAAACAAGATACCCATAAACTTGAAGTATTAAAATTATGATTTTTAAATAGTACTCAATTATACGCATAGTAATTTTATCAAACACATTGACCACATAAAGAATTTCATTCAAAAATTATTTTGTTTAGGTATTGATGTGAAAAAATATTTTTTTCACTTGATTGTAGCATATTTAGTACTTTGACAGCTGGAAAGGCAGTCTCGAGTAGGGTTGAGAATGGCATTTGAAGCAATGTTAAATACGAGTATACGAACGACAAAAAGCACGTGCTCGTTGTTACAATGATAGTTTCAGAACGATTAAGAGCTCTCATTGTTAACAATATCGTAACAATGTAGAGTTTACGAACAGCCCTTACGAACAAATTTATCAAAAGTTAGTGCAGGAATGTTTTACTTCGGACAAAATTTAGGTCGCAGTAAACGAACAATGTTTGCAATTTATAGTGCAATAGGTCTTTATATCCAAACTGTCGTAATAAACGAGGTCGTTTTAAGCTAATGTTGTTAAATAGTATATATATATATATATATATATATATATATATATATATATATATATATATATATATATATATATATATATATATATATATATATATATATATATATATATATATATATATATATATATATATATATATATATATATATATATATACTACTTACTAGCACTACTAACAGACAACCTGACATTTGAAGCTTATTGTTGAAATTCTGATAAAGGATTGACCTAAGCAGATTCATATTCAAGTAAGTTCAAAAAAATTTATAATTTAAAAAATCGTATATCAGTTACAAATTATACTTTGACTCCAACTTTGTTATCACAGACTGCTAAAATTAATAAAAATTCATTCTATTTTAAAGCGCTGCGGAACAATGAACTGGTTACTGGGTTCATGCATTTCATTAATTTATTTATTCACCTGTCTACGTGCCGATACGGCAGACGGTGATGGAAATTACTGTTTATATCAACTTATGGTAAATACGACAACAATTATAATGTTTTGTTGATTCACCAATTAAAATAGTATTTTAATATTTTTGCCGTAGGATCGATTTCGCGTAAAGGAAAACTGTGTTAACAAAGTTTTAAACGAAACTGAATTTGAGATTGAGAGCCGAACCACACTACTAAATTACACAGGTGATAATGCTGCGATTCTCGCCTTCTCCGATAAGTACTGTCCAGTAATGCAAGAAGTACTCAAGTGCACTCGTATCTATCAAAATGTGGAAGAAAAATGTTTTTTCTTCTCATCTCCAGTCACAGCTCGTAAGCAGTATAAAATAGTTGAAGTGCTATTAAATTACATTTGTGAGAACGATGGTGCAAATTTATTACAACTTTTGGAGCTTAATGGTGTAAGCACAGTTTATAGGAGTAGAAAATTTGATAATTGTTTATCCTTATCGTCTAACAATATTTTTGAAAGCGATAGTGAGACGTGCGCGTAAGTATACAATATAAAAAAGTATTTTGAAACCATGGATTGTATATTTAATTTTTAACTACAGCGGACTAGATAAAGTGTTTGATTGTTATGCACTTTCGGTAGAAACACACACAAGTAAAATACAACTAGTTGCAATGTCAAATGAGATTCGAGCAAATATGCGTCTGATTTTCAACTGTACTACCCCAAACTAACAGCTAAATTAAGTCATATATAAAATAAACGTTTAGCTGATTGAATAAGCTTTGAATAATCCTTTGATTTTTATTTTTTATGCACCTTGTCTATCAGTAAAAGTCTATACTATCAGTAAAACGACACATCAAAAGAAGATATAAAAATTTCTTAGAAGAGCACTATTTTACTTAATTACCAAATTTTGACTTCGATTAATCGAGACACATGGAAAATGTTGAAACCCTCGATATGCTATAATCAACGATGTAGCCTTTTATGAGCACAGATTTTGGTCGAAAATTGAGACGGAGCATTGTAGCATAATTCAAATATATTCAGTAACTTAAGAAGCTTTACGCCTGTCACCTATCATAAATAAGGTCAAACTTTTACGGACTAATTCACAAACTGTACGTAAGCTCTGTAACTGTAAAATTTGCGATATGTACTAAAATGGTATTCATAAAATTTATCTTGGTTCTATAAACGTACACTACCACTCATAAGTGTTTACGCACTGACGAAAACAGCATAAAACATATAACAACTCAATAAAAAATGTGAAAATATTTATTTTTTAGGTACATGCACACATATATTTATGGCAATATCAAAAATGATGAGTTCATCATTTTTGGTTTAATTTAAATTTTACCTTTACCTATGTGACCTCCTCTTGATCGAAGCACACAGTCGAGGTATTCCCGCAATATGTTTTGGCAAACCACCTCCATGATTTAAGGTAACGGCAATACACTCTTTACTGGCACGTTCACCCACAGATCTTTTCACAAACCCGTTTAACCGTAGAAACACTAACTAGTTTTGAGTGACCTACATTTAATTCTGCTGTTATTTCCGGGGCTGTTTTGCATCTATTCATCTTGCTAATAATTACTATTCTATGATCATCTGCAGATGTTGTCGCTCTTGGTCTTCCACTACGTCTTTTATTAAAAAACTGCCACTTTCCCGTTATTTTTGAACATTATATTCGACCGTAGGGTGGTCTAATTCATTTTTTTTGGCAATGTATCGATTACTTAGGGCAGCTGTATGGTAAGCTATTATAAGCGCACGTGTTTTAGTACTAAGTTCTCTTCGTAGAGGCATTTTAAATAATTGCCACTCGACATTTCGCTTACGATGTAAACACTGTGTAAATATCATACTACTACTGATCGTATTTGATGCATTTCACTGAAATCTTTTCAAAAAAATAATTTAAACACCATTCCGACTGATAAATGTATATAATTTAATAATTTTTTTAAAAAGTGTTTAATTTTATTTATGTGTGTCATACTATTCCATTTTAGCTGACATTCGGCCCCTAATTATGACAGTAAGTGCCAAAACTCGCTATTTACAGTTTTAAAGGGACTCTAGAGCGGAAACTTTCACGATTACAGTTTTTAAGTTTCTATTAAAATTAGCCTTTAGCCTTGCATCATCTCTTCTTCCAAAATAATTTAGCTTTGTTGTCTGATGTAGCAGCAGCATTTTGCATATAATCGTCTCCTATATACTAGCTACGATCAGTTACGACAGGTGACATTATATTTTATTGCACATTGGCAATAGATTTTGAACGGTTGATTAACCGGATATCTAAACCAAGATGATTAAACCCACTCAATCTCGAAATCCGAATTCATTTCAATCAATTCTCAGCACTTTAAAACAATCAGCCAACTTCAACATAACCATTCAAGTCTTTAGAGACGACCATGATTGAAACATTAAAACATAGAGAGATAAAGTTACAAAAATTTTTGGCTGATACTGTACAGTAGCGAGCAAAAATGTATAGATAATGAAAATTTTTAAGTTGTTAATTTCTACGGTATAATTTTTATATTTAGACAATAAAAATAACTTGAGGTTACAAGTTTGTAATATTACTCATAAGATTTATGGATTAATGTGGATACTTATTCCATTCCGTTTCAACTTGCTACCATAATTCGTCTACGTTTTTAGGTGCCTACACTGAGAAAAAAAAACCAGTAAAAATAAAAAATATACATATAAAATCAAAAAATATACATATATTTTTTAAGCGAAAAGTCTCGTTTTTAAAATCAAAAGGATAATCTTTTTATTTTAAAAAAAAATTGTTTTTATTTTCAAAAATACTTTCCTTACTTTTGTAAAGAGTTTTCTTAAATTTTAAGCGATTGTTTTTTAAAAATAAGAAACTATTGGCTAGTTTTAAAAGGTTTATTTTAATTTTTAAATAATTATTTTTTAACAAATACCACAGCCACACAGTTTTATTAAATCAAAGTAATCCGTAATGCACTTTACAAGTACAATGACATTCACAATGTTTGTGAATTGAGACTGTTCAAGCCAGCAAAAACAAAGTGGACATCTACTCATAAAGTCATAACATAATATATCTACCACAAAAAGTAGAAATTAACTCCCCCTCCCCAATTTTTAACCCCCAGGGTCCTTGTGTAAAAATACACACAACCCTTAAAAATATACCGAGAACTTCCTCAAGTTCTTCTTGCCAGTTTGGTTTCGTAAATTCGTACTGATAAAAAGTTGGTCCACTCATTAAGTTGCAACGATCAAAACCAAACTGCAAAAATTGAAATCTTCATACGTTTAATATAACACAAGAACATATAGATTTGGCGAATTATATTAAATATAGACAAATTAAAAATAAAACAACGGAATTTCTGGCAAAACAATAAATATAAACATTTTCATAAGTTCAAAAAAAATTGTTTTAAAATTCTAGAACTCTTTTTTGAAATAAATTATTTTGTTTAAATAAATAAACTTTTTAAATTTAAAAAGTATTTTATAAATCATTTTATAAAATATGTTATTAAAATAAAAAAAACTATTTATTAGTTTGTAAAAATCTCATTTAATTTCAAAAAAATACTTTTTAAATTCAAAAAAATTTATAACTTTTAGAAATTAAAAACTTCATTTTTTAATTTTACAAACCAAAATTTTTCTCAGTGATAACCATATTCGATCAGTCGACGCTTGATGAAGGCCCATAAATGCTCTATAGGATTTTAGCTGGGTGTTTGGAGTCTCCATCTTGCTGAAAAACGATTTCATCCTCCGCATAAGCACATTCATCCACAAACTCCACTAGATTTTCTTTAAGAATATTTAAATATTCATTCTTTCGCATAATGACCTTGATCGATACTAGTGAGCCATCGTTCCACCAGGTAAAGCATCCCCAGGCCATTACCAATCCACCACCGTGCTTCATCGCTTCCGTAACATGACGTTTCTTTATTTTTTCATGTGGCCGTTTCCAGTAGTAACACGTCCCATCTGACTGATATCGATTTATTTTCGTTTTGTCTGACCAAATCACTCGTTTCCAATCGTCAATAGACCAATTTTTATCTAATTTTGCAAAATCGAGACGCGCTTTGATATTTTTACTGGATAAGGCTGGTGTCTTCCTCTAAACCTATTTTTCGCATCGCCCTCCTACCCGTCGACTCACTAACACGAGAATCCCTATTCTTTAAAAGTCGTGAACTTCCTTTACAAAAATTTGATTTTGCCCAAATTGTTTCCTCAGAGAAGAATTTTCCCCCGAGAATATCCTTTTTCGCAAAGAGAAGTGATTTGTTCCAACTCAGCTGATATTTTTTTTTAATTTTTAAATTTTTTTAATTAAAATACAACAAAAATTCAAATTTTGAATAAAACTAGAAAAATTAACAGGTTTAAGCAAATATGCTTTATGAATAATTGAGTAAATATACAAACAAAACAAAAAATAACTATATTTAAACGGTACGCTTAAACGGGCATAGTTGAACACATATGACCTAAACAATGAATTTTAATATATCTTTTTAATTAATTAAATTATTGTTATTTTAACATCGAAGAGGTTTTTTGGGTCGCATTATATAGAAAAATGCATCGAAATTTTGTCCCAAGAATATGCGGTATGATATCAAACGGCCGAATGTCGATGGGCCGAATGTGTCGAAGGGTTGATTTTTTTTTTATTAGAAATATATTTTTTTAATTTTTCTCTTTAATTTAATTATTTTTTTTATTTTTTGTACATATACCTATTATCAGAAGGCTGACATAGGGCCGAATTTCTCAGATGGCGCATGATAAAAATTCCCTTAACCCAAATGTAACGCTGACTGGATACGTTGAATTTCATGAATATCCAAAGGTGAAAAATAGCAAAATACATAAATTAATAAGAAATTCATTCATGTTTAATAAAAAATAATTTACAAAACATTCCATAAAACAACAAGTTTAAAAATATATTTCTAAAAACAAAAACAAATTCGGCCCTTCGACATTCGGCCCTTCAACAATCGGCCCTTCGACATTCGGCCCTTTGACATTCGGTCCTTTGTACCCATTCCGAATATGCAACGAAGTAAAAGAACAGACAAATAAAGTGAATACGAGAGAACCAAAACACGCTGGTGTGCCAATTTTGTTTTGTGCTTTCTCTCTCTATGCACCTATTTCTCATGATAACAATTAGTGAGTGTAATATTTTAATTTTTTTATTTAAGCATTAACAAAATTTCATAGCCGAAAACCAATTTTTGGGCTCAAATTTTTTATTTTTTATTTTTAGGTCTATATAAATACAAGTACTCTAGCCCAAAACAAATCAGTAGGCTTAAGCTTTTTTATTTGGGCATTAAGCAAATTTTTAAGCCCCATCTTCGATGTTTAAATGTTTAGACTATTACCGTAGACAGAAACAAAATAGGTAACCACATTATTTAGATTATTAATTTATTTCTGCCTGTCTGTCTGTACACGATTTTTTCAAAACAAAATTATTAAATTTTCATAACTAGATAAATGCCATGTATCCCGATAAATTAGGCACACTAGCAAAAAATGGGCAAAGCATTTTACAGTAAAAGCCCGACTATCTGGCATCCAATTAACCGGAGCATTCAGTTAACCGGAATTTTAATTTTAAGGTATATTTTTGCATTTTGAAATTTGAAATTGTTTTTTGCCCATTTTCATTAATGAAAGCATTAGTTGAAAATTTTGAATGGCTTTAATTTTCATATTACATTAAAAGCCCGATTATCCTGCATCCAATTAACCGGAACACTTCAGTTAACCGGAATTTTAATTTTTACGATTTTTTTTGTTTTTTTCTCTTTCATATGCACTTTTTAATTCATTTTGAAATTTGCAATTGTTCCTTGCACATTTTCATTAATGAAAGCATTAGTTCAAAATTTTTAATTTTCATTTTACAGTAAAAGCCCGATTATCTGGCATCCAATTTATCGGAACACTCAGTTAACCGGAACCTTAATTTTTAGGATTTTTTTTTTGCTTTTTTCTCTTTCTTTTCTCTTTCATATGCATTTTTTAAATCATTCAGAAATTTGCAATTTTTTTTGCACATTTTCATTAATGAAAGCATTAGTTGAGAATTTTGAATGGCTTTAATTTTCATGTTACAGTAAAAGCCCGATTATCCTGCATCCAATTAACCGAAACACTCCAGTTAACCGGAATTTTAATTTTTACGATTTTTTTTTTTGCTTTCTTCTTTTTCATGTGCATTTTGTTAGTTCGTTTTGAAATTTGTAATTGCTCCTTGCACATTTTCATTAATGAAAGCATTAGTTGAAAATTTTTAATTTTCATTTTACAGTAAAAACCCGATTATCCGGCATCCTATTAACCAGAACACTCAGCACCCCGATATTTTAATTTTTAGGATTTTTTGCATTATTATCTTTCTTTTGCATTTTTAATTCATTTTGAAATTTGCAATTTTTTTGCACCTTTTCATTAAAGAAAGCATTAGTTGAAAATTTTGAATGGCTTTAATTTTCATATTACAGTAAAATCTAAATTATCCTGCATCCAATTGCCGGAACACTCCGTTAAACGGAAATTAAATTTTTAGGATTTTCTTTTACTGCTTTCTTTTTCTCAAGGGATATTATTTTTTTTATGATTCCGGGATTCATAATAAATATACTTTCCTTTACTTTTTTCTGTTTGAAAGAGAAAAATGCAAAAAATCCTAAAAATTAAAATTTCGGGGTGCTGAGTGCTCCGGTTAATTGGGTGCCCAATAATCGGGCTTTAACTTTAATATGAAAATTAAAGCCAATCAAAATTTTTATCTAAAGCCTGCTGCACGACTGTGAGATTTTACCCGCACTCACAATCTGAAGTTAGTAATTAATACGTTTTCCATTGGGAAAATAGTATTAGTTACTAACTTCAGATTGTGAGTGCGGGTAAAATCTCACACCCGTGCAGTGGGCTTAATGCTTTTCATTGTAATAGCGTGAGAAATTTATTGTTGAACACTATTAGTTGTTAAGCTATTAGGTGATGTCCATGTGCATTTGTGTATATTTTTGGGTGGAAATAGTTTTGTGTGGAAATTTACTGCTTTCTATATATGAATAGCTGTTTCGTGATGCAGAAGTCCATACCACAGCTATATATAATAAATCCGCTTACCACCCATTGATGGTTATCAGGTCGGTGTTATATGTCTTCCAATTTTTGCATTGAAATCTACTTGTAATATTTTCGTCATATTATATAAGTGTGGCTTCTTCTTGGTCATAGGAACTGCTCATCCTTAGTTGTTTCAGCTACGTTTTTTGTTGGGGCAATTCACTGAATGTTGTAATGCTTGTATTTTGTATTTTTGAATGGAATCTTATTACGATTTTGCGATTATTCTGCTTTTTTAGTAAATTTTTAATAAACTTCAAAACATCTTTTTCCAAAAATAGTCCACTCGACCTGGTCGGTACAAACCAATCCGAAATCAAATGTAACGCTATTACTGTTGAAAGTTCTACAAACCCCCGATGATTGATCTTTTAAATCAGGATGAGATTTATGCACGAATAAAATTAATAACGATATCGCAGTACATCTGCTGACTGGTAGCTGCCCCAGTTGGGCGTTTTGAATGCAGAAAATAATCTTGACAGTGAATATCCAGACAGGTTGGATGGAGTTGTCAGGAAATGATTGTTTGCGTGAGATTGGTTCTTCCGAGTGGTGCTAATTCCACTCCAGAAACGGACATGTAAATTACGGATGGTTTCGTTTGTTGAGCAGATGGTTTACCGCATGAGTGGAAGATACACCTATTGGTCCCTCCTAAAAGAGTTAAAGGTTTATGAGTGAGAATAATTGACTGGCCACAATAACCTTCGGCTTTCTCAAGGGCTACTCGGCAATTTGAATGTGTAGAAAATTGTATACTCAAAGTGCGAAAGGAGAGAATAAAAGAATTGGTGATGTGCAAGCTGCGCCAAATCCATGTGTTACTTGATGAATTATTTTATGTATCAGATGAAGGTTATTTGGAAAGGTCGGGAGTGGTGGGACCAAGATGGTGGACATTTGGCTTCCACAAGCGAGTAAAATATCTCTTGCTCGTTTCAAACTGATTACCTCTTGTGTTCACCGATAAATGGAGCTGATAAAATTTTGTTGTAATTGGCAAGTGATTATTGAGTCGTATATGAGTATATGGTTTTATCGATGGTTAACTTTTAGTATGCATATGAAGTATTTTGCAGATAACTGTAAACAATGTCTAAATGTGGTTAAATGTGTGACTAAACCAAAATAGAGCGCCCATCATGGCGTGACTAAAAAGTTGCTTCCGATCCGATTTCAATATCCACAGGCAAACCAAAAATTTAACTGAAATCTGAGCCAATAGAATTAAAAATAAAGGGAGATCCTGAATCGCTCGAACGCCACTGTTTAAAATATCACGGCAGAGGGACATTAGTTGCCCTCAATCTAGCGACCATCTTGAGACCAACGATGACCTTTTTGAGGTTATTTATTGGTGCCATAAAAATTCAATAGTTAATCATATATTATAAATATATTTTAGGCCGGGAGAAATAAATAAAATATTAGTCGGATAATGTGTCTGGATTTTTTTTAAAACACATTAACTCGTGCCTGGGGGCTGCTTCAACATGTTAGATTTGCATGTGAGGCGACCCCGTTTTAATGTAACTCGCCAATTTTTGGTTGCCATTTGAGGGCTCTATATTGCCCGAACTCTAGAAACTACAAGCAATAGATAATAATCATAACAGTTGTCCGTGTTCCTATTGTTTGAATAGTAAGCGCTTGCCAATCCTCTCATAAAATCCACATTACACATATAAATCACTTATATTAAGTCACAAACGTATTTATTTTGTTAAGTTGCAGTTCTTGACTAATGTTAAGAATGCAACTCAGAATAACGACAAACACAGGTTCCAGAATTCCGAATTCGATAATTTGTTCAAAACGGCATTTCCAAATCAAAGTCCCAGCAAGTGGCATATCTTGCTACATTAGGGATCAAATATAATTGTGATTATAATACGATGTTGATGAGGAGGAACCACATGCAGTGCAGAAATAGGAGAATTAAGAAGAAGAGAAAAATTTATTTACTTTTAAAAAATTCAGTTCACTTTTGCGAAGGGCCGAACAATGCATCCATAAGTTTAATTTTCTCCCCACGCCACTCGAATATTATGTGTTCGCTCAAATATTTATGGTTTTGAGTAGTGGAATACGTTTTTTCCTTCACTTCTTCGATTATTGAGAGAATGCCATTCTTTTCGATTTTTTAGAAAACTTTTAAAGTATGTCTCTATGATAGGATATAATGGTTCCAATGTTTTACTGATGTTTACGGATTCTGGTAACCGAGGAAAATTTACACCACATTGTTGCACAATCGTTTCCCTGTAGTTTTAGATTTGTTAGACATTTATGGGCAAAACCGGTTAAAAATGGATTAATATTTTGTGAAGCACAAATAATAATCTCGATAAGCAGGTGCTTCATCATTATTCTGCGTCAAATCTGCCTTGGCTGCTTCTCTGATATAATCTATTAATAGAAAATTACAAAAGTTCAAATTATCTAATTACTGGTTAACAGTTGAATAGGCAACATCCGGCAGTTACTGAAAAGTAATCTGAAAAAACTTTACCGCACATACTGTTGTAATTGAATAATAACGTCAAAAAGGAAAATTGTTAAACTACAGAAAAATTGTGAAATTTCCTTTCTATAGAAATGTTTCTATAACAGTTTCTTCTTTTACTTATCACATGTACGATGCTCAGAAATCATTATAATGAAATTTATTTGTAAGGTTATGTGCTGTATTGTAAATTTCCAGATATATGATCGATAAAAACATTTTATTTTCCTCGGCTTCGATTTTGCATTTTCCCAGTAAGAAGAAAATGTTGGTTATGTAGAAAATTTAAATTATATGTGATAAAATGGAAAATTATGTATACGGATGATGGATTTTTTTATTTTTGTGGTAGATTTTATCAGATTAAGATAAATGATTGAAATATTATAAATTGGAAATAGTTTTATGAGGTATGTTCTATTCTTATGGGGTCGTACTTATACCGCATGTACGATGTTATGTATGTTATGGAAAAGTTGATCAGTTATATTGTTGTGTAGAAGGAAATAAAGGGGAAATGGTATTTTATGATGATTAAATTGTTGAGGAAATTATACTTTGTAATACATGGGTGCTTTACGGGGGTGGGTGGTACATAAGCTAAGTCTGTATGTAAACCAAAATTTGTTGTACTTGTATTATTAAGTAATCATTATGTTACGATAAATTATTCATTGTTAGTCATTTTTTTAAAGTACATGTATAATATCCTGTTATAACTTATGTGTAGGGAATTGTTTTTGCAAGAAAACAAAAGCGACTTACCTCTCATTTTGAATAAACCAATACTAAATCTTAAGAGGGATCGTTGAGTAGTAGTTTTCAATTTAATCAAACCACAAAAAATTTTAAAGAGTTGGCGGTAGGGTTTTCCAGAAGTGTAGGATAAAACGGAGTAGAGTGATAGAAGAGATCATTTCCAACCAATATAGCCAAACAATGTTTTATCGAATTGTTGATTGTTCCAAACCCAAATACAAAATTGTTCTTTTTTTTTTTGAATATCTTCTAAAATATATACTTGAGTTGGTATTGCTAGATTGATAAAAAAAGTTTGTACGCTGATGAAGATGACACTTTTAAGTTATTGAACACTTTATTAATTTGGACAGATTGTCACAGATTCCGAATGTTTCGTTTATTTTGGATTATTAATGGAATTATGAGTTGGTCAACGTTTAATTTGTTGTAATATGTCGCCTCTTTCGCCTGCAATCCAGGTTGACAATCTGTGACATAAAATTTTATCCGTTCGAAATAAGTAAGGCTAGCTAACCATCAGGGATTTTCGCAAAAATTTCAATTTTTTTTTCGTCGAAATTCAGGTTCAAAATGATTATAGGTAATGTATATAACACGTTGATCACGAAACTACCGGTTTGATGCATAAGGAAAGCGCGTTTATTGGAAGTTTCGTGTTTTGAAATTCGGTCACATTGTGTATCGAACCTGGATTGCAGGCGAATGAGGCGACATATTACAGCAAATTAAACGTTGCTCAACTCATAATTCCATTAATAATCCAAAATAAACGAAACATTCGGAATCTGTGACATTAAATTTTATCCGTTCGAAATAAGTAAGGCTAACCATCAGGTATTTTCGCAAAAATTTCAAATTTTTTTTGGTCGAAATTTTGGTTCAAAATGATTATAGGTAATGTATATAACACGTTGATCAAGAAACTACCGGCTGGATGCATAAGGAAAGCGCGTTTATTGGAAGTTTCGTGTTTTGAAATTCGGTCACATTGTGTATCGAACCTGGATTGCAGGCGAATGAGGCGACATATTACAGCAAATTAAACGTTGATCAACTCATAATTCCATTAATAATCCAAAATAAATGAAACATTCGGAATCTGTGACATTAAATTTTATCCGTTCGAAATAAGTAAGGCTAACCATCAGGGATTTTCGCAAAAATTTCAAATTTTTTTTTCGTCGAAATTCAGGTTCAAAATGATTATAGGTAATGTATATAACACGTTGATCACGAAACTACCGGTTGGATGCATAAGGAAAGCGCGTTTATTGGAAGTTTCGTGTTTTGAAATTCGGTCACATTGTGTATCGAACCTGGATTGCAGGCGAATGAGGCGACATATTACAGCAAATTAAACGTTGCTCAACTCATAATTCCATTAATAATCCAAAATAAACGAAACATTCGGAATCTGTGACATTAAATTTTATCCGTTCGAAATAAGTAAGGCTAACCATCAGGTATTTTCGCAAAAATTTCAAATTTTTTTTGGTCGAAATTTTGGTTCAAAATGATTATAGGTAATGTATATAACACGTTGATCAAGAAACTACCGGCTGGATGCATAAGGAAAGCGCGTTTATTGGAAGTTTCGTGTTTTGAAATTCGGTCACATTGTGTATCGAATCTGGATTGCAAGGCGAAT
Source organism: Nephrotoma flavescens (assembly GCA_932526605.1). Lineage (NCBI taxonomy): Eukaryota > Metazoa > Arthropoda > Insecta > Diptera > Tipulidae > Nephrotoma > Nephrotoma flavescens. The sequence goes on along the minus strand of OW052221.1, from coordinate 271,881,080 downwards.
GAGGCGACATATTACAGCAAATTAAATGTTGATCTTCTCATAATTACATTAATAATCCAAAATAAATGAAACATTTGGAATCTGTGACAATGAATTATAATCGCTCAAAATAAGTAAGGCTAACCATCACGATTTTTCGCAAAAAAATGTAAAGTTTTTTCTGTTGAAATTCCGGTTCAAAATGATTAAAGGTAATGTATTTAACACGTTGAGCAGGAAACTACCGGTAAAAATCGTGGTTATTGGAAGTTTCGTATTTTGAAATTCGGCCATATCGTGCTTCGAATCTGGATTCCAGGCGAACGAGGCGAGATATTGCAGCAAATTAAACGTTGATCTTCTCATAATTACATTAATAATCCAAAATAAATGAAACATTTGGAATCTGCGACAATGAATTTTAATCGCTCAAAATAAGTAAGGCTAACCATCACGATTTTTAGTAAAAAAATTGAAAAGTTTTTTTTGTTGAAATTCCGGTTCAAAATGATTATAGGTAATGTATTTAACACGTTGAGCAGGAAACTACCGGTAAAAATCGTGGTTATTGGAAGTTTCGTATTTTGAAATTCGGCCATATCGTGCTTCGAATCTGGATTCCAGGCGAACGAGGTGAGATATTGCAGCAAATTAAACGTTGATCTTCTCATAATTACATTAATAATCCAAAATAAATGAAACATTTGGAATCTGTGACAATGAATTTTAATCGCTCAAAATAAGTAAGGCCACGATTTTTCGCAAAAAATTGAAAAGTTTTTTTTGTTGAAATTCCGGTTCAAAATGATTATAGGTAATGTATTTAACACGTTGAGCAGGAAACTACCGGTAAAAATCGTGGTTATTGGAAGTTTCGTATTTTGAAATTCGGCCATATCGTGCTTCGAATCTGGATTCCAGGCGAACGAGGCGAGATATTGCAGCAAATTAAACGTTGATCTTCTCATAATTACATTAATAATCCAAAATAAATGAAACATTTGGAATCTGCGACAATGAATTTTAATCGCTCAAAATAAGTAAGGCCACGATTTTTCGCAAAAAATTGAAAAGTTTTTTTATTGAAATTCCGGTTCAAAATGATTATAGGTAATGTATATAACACGTTGAGCACGAAACTACCGGTAAAAATCGTGGTTATTGGAAGTTTCGTATTTTGAAATTCGGCCACATCGTGCTTCGAATCTGGATTGCAGGCGAACGAGGCGAGATATTGCAGCAAATTAAACGTTGATTTTCTCATAATTACATTAATAATCCAAAATAAATGAAACATTTGGAATCTGTGACAATGAGTTTTAATCGCTCAAAATAAGTAAGGCTAACCATCACGATTTTTCGCAAAAAATTGAAAAGTTTTTTTATTGAAATTCCGGTTCAAAATGATTATAGGTAATGTATATAACACGTTGAGCACGAAACTACCGGTAAAAATCGTGGTTATTGGAAGTTTCGTATTTTGAAATTCGGCCATATCGTGCTTCGAATCTGGATTCCAGGCGAACGAGGCGAGATATTGCAGCAAATTAAACGTTGATCTTCTCATAATTACATTAATAATCCAAAATAAATGAAACATTTGGAATCTGTGACAATGAATTTTAATCGCTCAAAATAAGTAAGGCCACGATTTTTCGAAAAAAATTGAAAAGTTTTTTTGTTGAAATTCCGGTTCAAAATGATTATAGGTAATGTATATAACACGTTGAGCACGAAACTACCGGTAAAAATCGTGGTTATTGGAAGTTTCGTATTTTGAAATTCGGCCACATCGTGCTTCGAATCTGGATTCCAGGCGAACGAGGCGAGATATTGCAGCAAATTAAACGTTGATCTTCTCATAATTACATTAATAATCCAAAATAAATGAAACATTTGGAATCTGTGACAATGAATTTTAATCGCTCAAAATAAGTAAGGCTAACCATAACGATTTTTCGCAAAAAATTGAAAAGTTTTTTTTGTTGAAATTCCGGTTCAAAATGATTATAGGTAATGTATTTAACACGTTGAGCAGGAAACTACCGGTAAAAATCGTGGTTATTGGAAGTTTCGTATTTTGAAATTCGGCCACATCGTGCTTCGAATCTGGATTCCAGGCGAACGAGGCGAGATATTGCAGCAAATTAAACGTTGATCTTCTCATAATTACACTAATAATCCAAAATAAATGAAACATTTGGAATCTGTGACAATAAATTTTAATCGCTCAAAATAAGTAAGGCAGGCCATCACGATTTTTCGTAAAAAAATTGAAAAGTTTTTTTTGTTGAAATTCCGGTTCAAAATGATTATAGGTAATGTATATAACACGTTGAGCACGAAACTACCGGTAAAAATCGTGGTTATTGGAAGTTTCGTATTTTGAAATTCGCCACATCGTTCTTCGAATCTGGATTCCAGGCGAACGAGGCGAGATATTGCAGCAAATTAAACGTTGATCTTCTCATAATTACATTAATAATCCAAAATAAATGAAACATTTGGAATCTGTGACAATGAATTTTAATCGCTCAAAATAAGTAAGGCTAACCATCACGATTTTTCGCAAAAAATTGAAAACTTTTTTTTGTTAAAATTCCGGTTCAAAATGATTATAGGTAATGTATATAACACGTTGAGCACGAAACTACCGGTAAAAATCGTGGTTATTGGAAGTTTCGTATTTTGAAATTCGGCCACATCGTGCTTCGAATCTGGATTCCAGGCGAACGAGGCGAGATATTGCAGCAAATTAAACGTCGATTTTCTCATAATTACATTAATAATCCAAAATAAATGAAACATTTGGAATCTGTGACAATAAATTTTAATCGCTCAAAATAAGTAAGGCTACGATTTTTCGCAAAAAATTGAAAAGTTTTTTTTGTTGAAATTCCGGTTCAAAATGATTATAGGTAATGTATATAACACGTTGAGCAGGAAACTACTGGTAAAAATCGTGGTTATTGGAAGTTTCGTATTTTGAAATTCGGCCACATCGTGCTTCGAATCTGGATTCCAGGCGAACGAGGCGAGATATTGCAGCAAATTAAACGTTGATTTTCTCATAATTACATTAATAATCCAAAATAAATGAAACATTTGGAATCTGTGACAATGAATTTTAATCGCTCAAAATAAGTAAGGCTAACCATCACGATTTTTCGCAAAAAATTGAAAAGTTTTTTTTGTTGAAATTCCGGTTCAAAATGATTATAGGTAATGTATATAACACGTTGAGCACGAAACTACCGGTAAAAATCGTGGTTATTGGAAGTTTCGTATTTTGAAATTCGGCCACATCGTGCTTCGAATCTGGATTCCAGGCGAACGAGGCGAGATATTGCAGCAAATTAAACGTTGATCTTCTCATAATTACATTAATAATCCAAAATAAATGAAACATTTGGAATCTGTGACAATGAATTTTAATCGCTCAAAATAAGTAAGGCTAACCATCACGATTTTTCGCAAAAATTGAAAAGTTTTTTTTGTTGAAATTCCGGTTCAAAATGATTATAGGTAATGTATATAACACGTTGAGCACGAAACTACCGGTAAAAATCGTGGTTATTGGAAGTTTCGTATTTTGAAATTCGGCCACATCGTGCTTCGAATCTGGATTCCAGGCGAACGAGGCGAGATATTGCAGCAAATTAAACGTTGATCTTCTCATAATTACATTAATAATCCAAAATAAATGAAACATTTGGAATCTATGACAATAAATTTTAATCGCTCAAAATAAGTATGGCTGGCCATCACGATTTTTCGTAAAAAATTGAAAAGTTTTTTTGTTGAAATTCCGGTTCAAAATGATTATAGGTAATGTATATAACACGTTGAGCACGAAACTACCGGTAAAATCGTGGTTATTGGAAGTTTCGTATTTTGAAATTCGGCCACATCGTGCTTCGAATCTGGATTCCAGGCGAACGAGGCGAGATATTGCAGCAAATTAAACGTTGATCTTCTCATAATTACATTAATAATCCAAAATAAATGAAACATTTGGAATCTGTGACAATAAATTTTAATCGCTCAAAATAAGTAAGGCTAACCATCACGATTTTTCGTAAAAAATTGAAAAGTTTTTTTTGTTGAAATTCCGGTTCAAAATGATTATAGGTAATGTATATAACACGTTGAGCAGGAAACTACCGGTAAAAATCGTGGTTATTGGAAGTTTCGTATTTTAAAATTCGGCCACATCGTGCTTCGAATCTGGATTCCAGGCGAACGAGGTGAGATATTGCAGCAAATTAAACGTTGATTTTCTCATAATTACATTAATAATCCAAAATAAATGAAACATTTGGAATCTGTGACAATGAATTTTAATCGCTCAAAATAAGTAAGGCTAACCATCACCATTTTTCGCAAAAAATTGAAAAGTTCTTTTTGTTGAAATTCCGGTTCAAAATGATTATAGGTAATGTATATAACACGTTGAGCACGAAACTACCGGTAAAAATTGTGGTTATTGGAAGTTACGTATTTTGAAATTCGGCCACATCGTGCTTCGAATCTGGATTCCAGGCGAACGAGGCGAGATATTGCAGCAAATTAAACGTTGATTTTCTCATAATTACATTAATAATCCAAAATAAATGAAACATTTGGAATCTGTGACAATGAATTTTAATCGCTCAAAATAAGTAAGGCTAACCATCACGATTTTTCGCAAAAAATTGAAAAGTTTTTTTTGTTGAAATTCCAGTTCAAAATGATTATAGGTAATGTATATAACACGTTGAGCAGGAAACTACCGGTAAAAATCGTGGTTATTGGAAGTTTCGTATTTTGAAATTCGGCCACATCGTGCTTCGAATCTGGATTCTAGGCAAACGAGGCGAGATATTGCAGCAAATTAAACGTTGATTTTCTCATAATTACATTAATAATCCAAAATAAATGAAACATTTGGAATCTGTGACAATGAATTTTAATCGCTCAAAATAAGTAAGGCTAACCATCACGATTTTTCGCAAAAAATTGAAAAGTTTTTTTTGTTGAAATTCCGGTTCAAAATGATTATAGGTAATGTATATAACACGTTGAGCACGAAACTACCGGTAAAAATCGTGGTTATTGGAAGTTTCGTATTTTGAAATTCGGCCACATCGTGCTTCGAATCTGGATTCCAGGCGAACGAGGCGAGATATTGCAGCAAATTAAACGTTGATTTTCTCATAATTACATTAATAATCCAAAATAAATGAAACATTTGGAATCTGTGACAATAAATTTTAATCGCTCAAAATAAGTAAGGCTAACCATCACGATTTTTCGCAAAAAATTGAAAAGTTTTTTTTTTTTTGAAATTCCGGTTCAAAATGATTATAGGTAATGTATATAACACGTTGAGCACGAAACTACCGGTAAAAATCGTGGTTATTGGAAGTTTCGTATTTTGAAATTCGGCCACATCGTGCTTCGAATCTGGATTCCAGGCGAACGAGGCGAGACATTGCAGCAAATTAAACGTTAATCTTCTCATAATTACATTAATAATCCAAAATAAATGAAACATTTGGAATCTGTGACAATGAATTTTAATCGCTCAAAATAAGTAAGGCTAACCATCACGATTTTTCGCAAAAAATTGAAAAGTTTTTTTTTTTTGAAATTCCGGTTCAAAATGATTATAGGTAATGTATATAACACGTTGAGCACGAAACTACCGGTAAAAATCGTGGTTATTGGAAGTTTCGTATTTTGAAATTCGGCCACATCGTGCTTCGAATCTGGATTCCAGGCAAACGAGGCGAGATATTGCAACAAATTAAACGTTGATTTTCTCATAATTACATTAATAATCCAAAATAAATGAAACATTTGGAATCTGTGACAATGAATTTTAATCGCTCAAAATAAGTAAGGCTAGCCATCACGATTTTTCGCAAAAAATTGAAAAAAAAAATTATTGAAATTCCGGTTCAAAATGATTATAGGTAATGTATATAACACGTTGAGCAGGAAACTACCGGTAAAAATCGTGGTTATTGGAAGTTTCGTATTTTGAAATTCGGCCACATCGTGCTTCGAATCTGGATTCCAGGCGAACGAGGCGAGATATTGCAGCAAATTAAACGTTGATTTTCTCATAATTACATTAATAATCCAAAATAAATGAAACATTTGGAATCCGTGACAATAAATTTTAATCGCTCAAAATAAGTAAGGCTAGCCATCACGATTTTTCGTAAAAAATTGAAAAGTTTTTTTTTTGTTGAAATTCCGGTTCAAAATGATTATAGGTAATGTATATAACACGTTGAGCAGGAAACTACCGGTAAAAATCGTGGTTATTGGAAGTTTCGTATTTTAAAATTCGGCCACATCGTGCTTCGAATCTGGATTCCAGGCGAACGAGGCGAGATATTGCAGCAAATTAAACGTTGATTTTCTCATAATTACATTAATAATCCAAAATAAATGAAACATTTGGAATCTGTGACAATGAATTTTAATCGCTCAAAATAAGTAAGGCTAACAACCATCACGATTTTTCGCAAAAAATTGAAAAGTTTTTTTTGTTGAAATTCCGGTTCAAAATGATTATAGGTAATGTATATAACACGTTGAGCAGGAAACTACCGGTAAAAATCGTGGTTATTGGAAGTTTCGTATTTTGAAATTCGGCCACATCGTGCTTCGAATCTGGATTCCAGGCGAACGAGGCGAGATATTGCAGCAAATTAAACGTTGATTTTCTCATAATTACATTAATAATCCAAAATAAATGAAACATTTTGGTATCTGTGACAATAAATTTTAATCGCTCAAAATAAGTAAGGCTAACCATCACGATTTTTCGCAAAAAATTGAAAAGTTTTTTTTGTTGAAATTCCGGTTCAAAATGATTATAGGTAATGTATATAACACGTTGAGCACGAAACTACCAGTAAAAATCGTGGTTATTGGAAGTTTCGTATTTTGAAATTCGGCCACATCGTGCTTCGAATCTGGATTCCAGGCGAACGAGGCGAGATATTGCAGCAAATTAAACGTTGATTTTCTCATAATTACATTAATAATCCAAAATAAATGAAACATTTGGAATCTGTGACAATGAATTTTAATCGCTCAAAATAAGTAAGGCTAACCATCACGATTTTTCGCAAAAAATTGAAAAGTTTTTTTTGTTGAAATTCCGGTTCAAAATGATTATAGGTAATGTATATAACACGTTGAGCACGAAACTACCGGTAAAAATCGTGGTTATTGGAAGTTTCGTATTTTGAAATTCGCCACATCGTGTTTCGAATCTGGATTCCAGGCGAACGAGGCGAGATATTGCAGCAAATTAAACGTTGATTTTCTCATAATTACATTTATAATCCAAAATAAATGAAACATTTGGAATCTGTGACAGTAAATTTTAATCGCTCAAAATAAGTAAGGCTAACCATCACGATTTTTCGCAAAAAATTGAAAAGTTTTTTTATTGAAATTCCGGTTCAAAATGATTATAGGTAATGTATATAACACGTTGAGCACGAAACTACCGGTAAAAATCGTGGTTATTGGAAGTTTCGTATTTTGAAATTCGGCCACATCGTGCTTCGAATCTGGATTCCAGGCGAACGAGGCGAGATATTGCAGCAAATTAAACGTTGATTTTCTCATAATTACATTAATAATCCAAAATAAATAAAACATTTGGAATCTGTGACAAAGAATTTTAATCGCTCAAAATAAGTAAGGCTAACCATCACGATTTTTCGCAAAAAACTGAAAAGTTTTTTTTGTTGGAATTCCGGTTCAAAATGATTATAGGTAATGTATATAACACGTTGAGCACGAAACTACCGGTAAAAATCGTGGTTATTGGAAGTTTCGTATTTTGAAATTCGCCACATCGTGCTTCGAATCTGGATTCCAGGCGAACAAGGCGAGATATTGCAGCAAATTAAACGTTGATCTTCTTATAATTACATTAATAATCCAAAATAAATGAAACATTTGGAATCTGTGACAAAGAATTTTAATCGCTCAAAATAAGTAAGGCTAAACCATCACGATTTTTCGCAAAAAATTGAAAAGTTTTTTTTGTTAAAATTCCGGTTCAAAATGATTATAGGTAATGTATATAACACGTTGAGCACGAAACTACCGGTAAAAATCGTGGTTATTGGAAGTTTCGTATTTTGAAATTCGACCACATCGTGCTTCGAATCTGGATTTCAGGCGAACGAGGCGAGATATTGCAGCAAATTAAACGTTGATTTTCTCATAATTACATTAATAATCCAAAATAAATAAAACATTTGGAATCTGTGACAATAAATTTTAATCGCTCAAAATAAGTAAGGCTAACCATCACGATTTTTCGCAAAAAACTGAAAAGTTTTTTTTGTTGAAATTCCGGTTCAAAATGATTATAGGTAATGTATATAACACGTTGAGCACGAAACTACCGGTAAAAATCGTGGTTATTGGAAGTTTCGTATTTTGAAATTCGGCCACATCGTGCTTCGAATCTGGATTCCAGGCGAACGAGGCGAGATACAATTTAATTACATTAATAATCCAAAATAAATGAAACATTTGGAATCTGTGACAATGAATTTTAATCGCTCAAAATAAGTAAGGCTAACCATCACGATTTTTCGCAAAAAATTGAAAAGTTTTTTTTGTTGAAGTTCCGGTTCAAAATGATTATAGGTAATGTATATAACACGTTGAGCACGAAACTACCGGTAAAAATCGTGGTTATTGGAAGTTTCATATTTTGAAATTCGGCCACATCGTGCTTCGAATCTGGATTCCAGGCGAACGAGGCGAGATATTGCAGCAAATTAAACGTTGATCTTCTCATAATTACATTAATAATCCAAAATAAATGAAACATTTGGAATCTGTGACAATAAATTTTAATCGCTCAAAATAAGTTAGGCTCACGATTTTTCGCAAAAAATTGAAAAAAATTTTTTGTTAAAATTCCGGTTCAAAATGATTATAGGTAATGTATATAACACGTTGAGCACGAAACTACCGGTAAAAATCGTGGTTATTGGAAGTTTCGTATTTTGAAATTCGGCCACATCATGCTTCGAATCTGGATTCCAGGCGAACGAGGCGAGATATTGCAGCAAATTAAACGTCAATCTTCTCATAATTACATTAATAATCCAAAATAAATGAAACATTTGGAATCTGTGATAATAAATTTAAATCGCTCAAAATAAGTAAGGCTAACCATCACGATTTTTCGCAAAAAATTGAAAAGTTTTTTTTGTTGAAGTTCCGGTTCAAAATGATTATAGGTAATGTATATAACACGTTGAGCACGAAACTACTGGTAAAAATTGTGGTTATTGGAAGTTTCGTATTTTGAAATTCGGCCACATCGTGCTTCGAATCTGGATTCCAGGCGAACGAGGTGAGATATTGCAGCAAATTAAACGTTGATCTTCTCATAATTACATTAATAATCCAAAATAAATGAAACATTTGGAATCTGTGACAATGAATTTTAATCGCTCAAAATAAGTAAGGCTAGCCATCACGATTTCTCGTAAAAAATTGAAAAGTTTTTTTTGTTGAAATTCCGGTTCAAAATGATTATAGGTAATGTATATAACACGTTGAGCACGAAACTACCGGTAAAAATCGTGGTTATTGGAAGTTTCGTATTTTGAAATTCGGCCACATCGTGCTTCGAATCTGGATTCCAGGCGAACGAGGCGAGATATTGCAGCAAATTAAACGTTGATTTACTCATAATTACATTAATAATCCAAAATAAATGAAACATTTGGAATCTGTGACAATAAATTTTAATCGCTCAAAATAAGTAAGGCTCACCTCACGATTTTTTCGCAAAAAATTGAAAAGTTTTGTTTTTTTGAAATTCCGGTTCAAAATGATTATAGGTAATGTATATAACACGTTGAGCACGAAACTACCGGTAAAAATCGTGGTTATTGGAAGTTTCGTATTTTGAAATTCGGCCACATCGTGCTTCGAATCTGGATTCCAGGCGAACGAGGCGAGATACAATTTAATTACATTAATAATCCAAAATAAATGAAACATTTGGAATCTGTGACAATGAATTTTAATCGCTCAAAATAAGTAAGGCTAGCCATCACGATTTTTCGTAAAAAATTGAAAAGTTGTTTTTGTTGAAATTCCGGTTCAAAATGATTATAGGTAATGTATATAACACGTTGAGCACGAAACTACCGGTAAAAATCGTGGTTATTGGAAGTTTCGTATTTTGAAATTCGGCCACATCGTGCTTCGAATCTGGATTCCAGGCGAACGAGGCGAGATATTGCAGCAAATTAAACGTTAATCTTCTCATAATTACATTAATAATCCAAAATAAATGAAACATTTGGAATCTGTGACAATGAATTTTAATCGCTCAAAATAAGTAAGGCTAACATCACGATTTTTCGCAAAAAATTGTAAAGTTTCTTTTTGTTAAAATTCCGGTTCAAAATGATTATAGGTAATGTATATAACACGTTGAGCAGGAAACTACCGGTAAAAATCGTGGTTATTGGAAGTTTCGTATTTTGAAATTCGGCCACATCGTGCTTAATCTGGATTCCAGGCGAACGAGGCGAGATATTGCAGCAAATTAAACGTTGATCTTCTCATAATTACACTAATAATCCAAAATAAATGAAACATTTGGAATCTGTGACAAAGAATTTTAATCGCTCAAAATAAGTAAGGCTAAACCATCACGATTTTTCGCAAAAAATTGAAAAGTTTTTTTTGTTGAAATTCCGGTTCAAAATGATTATAGGTAATGTATATAACACGTTGAGCACGAAACTACCGGTAAAAATCGTGGTTATTGGAAGTTTCGTATTTTGAAATTCGGCCACATCGTGCTTCGAATCTGGATTCCAGGCGAACGAGGCGAGATATTGCAGCAAATTAAACGTTGATCTTCTCATAATTACACTAATAATCCAAAATAAATGAAACATTTGGTATCTGTGACAATAAATTTTAATCGCTCAAAATAAGTAAGGCTAACCATCACGATTTTTCGCAAAAAATTGAAAAGTTTTTTTTGTTGAAATTCCGGTTCAAAATGATTATAGGTAATGTATATAACACGTTGAGCACGAAACTACCGGTAAAAATCGTGGTTATTGGAAGTTTCGTATTTTGAAATTCGGCCACATCGTGCTTCGAATCTGGATTCCAGGCGAACGAGGCGAGATATTGCAGCAAATTAAACGTTGATTTTCTCATAATTACATTAATAATCCAAAATAAATGAAACATTTGGAATCTGTGACAAAGAATTTTAATCGCTCAAAATAAGTAAGGCTAACCATCACGATTTTTCGCAAAAAATTGAAAAGTTTTTTTTGTTGAAATTCCGGTTCAAAATGATTATAGGTAATGTATATAACACGTTGAGCACGAAACTACCGGTAAAAATCGTGGTTATTGGAAGTTTCGTATTTTGAAATTCGCCACATCGTGTTTCGAATCTGGATTCCAGGCGAACGAGGCGAGATATTGCAGCAAATTAAACGTTGATCTTCTCATAATTACATTTATAATCCAAAATAAATGAAACATTTGGAATCTGTGACAGTAAATTTTAATCGCTCAAAATAAGTAAGGCTAACCATCACGATTTTTCGCAAAAAATTGAAAAGTTTTTTTATTGAAATTCCGGTTCAAAATGATTATAGGTAATGTATATAACACGTTGAGCACGAAACTACCGGTAAAAATCGTGGTTATTGGAAGTTTCGTATTTTGAAATTCGGCCACATCGTGCTTCGAATCTGGATTCCAGGCGAACGAGGCGAGATATTGCAGCAAATTAAACGTTGATTTTCTCATAATTACATTAATAATCCAAAATAAATGAAACATTTGGAATCTGTGACAAAGAATTTTAATCGCTCAAAATAAGTAAGGCTAAACCATCACGATTTTTCGCAAAAAATTGAAAAGTTTTTTTTGTTAAAATTCCGGTTCAAAATGATTATAGGTAATGTATATAACACGTTGAGCACGAAACTACCGGTAAAAATCGTGGTTATTGGAAGTTTCGTATTTTGAAATTCGACCACATTGTGCTTCGAATCTGGATTCCAGGCGAACGAGGCGAGATATTGCAGCAAATTAAACGTTGATTTTCTCATAATTACATTAATAATCCAAAATAAATAAAACATTTGGAATCTGTGACAATAAATTTTAATCGCTCAAAATAAGTAAGGCTAACCATCACGATTTTTCGCAAAAAACTGAAAAGTTTTTTTTGTTGAAATTCCGGTTCAAAATGATTATAGGTAATGTATATAACACGTTGAGCACGAAACTACCGGTAAAAATCGTGGTTATTGGAAGTTTCGTATTTTGAAATTCGCCACATCGTGCTTCGAATCTGGATTCCAGGCGAACAAGGCGAGATATTGCAGCAAATTAAACGTTGATCTTCTCATAATTACATTAATAATCCAAAATAAATGAAACATTTGGAATCTGTGACAATGAATTTTAATCGCTCAAAATAAGTAAGGCTAAACCATCACGATTTTTCGCAAAAAATTGAAAAGTTTTTTTTGTTAAAATTCCGGTTCAAAATGATTATAGGTAATGTATATAACACGTTGAGCACGAAACTACCGGTAAAAATCGTGGTTATTGGAAGTTTCGTATTTTGAAATTCGACCACATTGTGCTTCGAATCTGGATTCCAGGCGAACGAGGCGAGATATTGCAGCAAATTAAACGTTGATTTTCTCATAATTACATTAATAATCCAAAATAAATAAAACATTTGGAATCTGTGACAATAAATTTTAATCGCTCAAAATAAGTAAGGCTAACCATCACGATTTTTCGCAAAAAATTGAAAAGTTTTTTTTTGTTGAAATTCCGGTTCAAAATGATTATAGGTAATGTATATAACACGTTGAGCACGAAACTACCGGTAAAAATCGTGGTTATTGGAAGTTTCGTATTTTGAAATTCGCCACATCGTGCTTCGAATCTGGATTCCAGGCGAACAAGGCGAGATATTGCAGCAAATTAAACGTTGATCTTCTCATAATTACATTAATAATCCAAAATAAATGAAACATTTGGAATCTGTGACAAAGAATTTTAATCGCTCAAAATAAGTAAGGCTAAACCATCACGATTTTTCGCAAAAAATTGAAAAGTTTTTTTTGTTAAAATTCCGGTTCAAAATGATTATAGGTAATGTATATAACACGTTGAGCACGAAACTACCGGTAAAAATCGTGGTTATTGGAAGTTTCGTATTTTGAAATTCGGCCACATCGTGCTTCGAATCTGGATTCCAGGCGAACGAGGCGAGATATTGCAGCAAATTAAACGTTGATCTTCTCATAATTACATTAATAATCCAAAATAAATTAAACATTTGGAATCTGTGACAATAAATTTTAATCGCTCAAAATAAGTAAGGCTAACCATCACGATTTTTCGCAAAAAATTGAAAAGTTTTTTTTGTTGAAGTTCCGGTTCAAAATGATTATAGGTAATGTATATAACACGTTGAGCACGAAACTACCGGTAAAAATCGTGGTTATTGGAAGTTTCATATTTTGAAATTCGGCCACATCGTGCTTCGAATCTGGATTCCAGGCGAACGAGGCGAGATATTGCAGCAAATTAAACGTTGATCTTCTCATAATTACATTAATAATCCAAAATAAATGAAACATTTGGAATCTGTGACAATAAATTTTAATCGCTCAAAATAAGTTAGGCTCACGATTTTTCGCAAAAAATTGAAAAAAATTTTTTGTTAAAATTCCGGTTCAAAATGATTATAGGTGATGTATATAACACGTTGAGCACGAAACTACCGGTAAAAATCGTGGTTATTGGAAGTTTCGTATTTTGAAATTCGGCCACATCATGCTTCGAATCTGGATTCCAGGCGAACGAGGCGAGATATTGCAGCAAATTAAACGTCAATCTTCTCATAATTACATTAATAATCCAAAATAAACGAAACATTTGGAATCTGTGATAATAAATTTTAATCGCTCAAAATAAGTAAGGCTAACCATCACGATTTTTCGCAAAAAATTGAAAAGTTTTTTTTGTTGAAATTCCGGTTCAAAATGATTATAGGTAATGTATATAACACGTTGAGCACGAAACTACCGGTAAAAATCGTGGTTATTGGAAGTTTCGTATTTTGAAATTCGGCCACATCGTGTTTCGAATCTGGATTCCAGGCGAACGAGGCGAGATACAATTCAATTACATTAATAATTAAAAATAAATTAAACATTTGGAATCTGTGACAATGAATTTTAATCGCTCAAAATAAGTAAGGCTAACCATCACGATTTTTCGCAAAAAGTTGAAAAGTTTTTTTTGTTGAAATTCCGGTTCAAAATGATTATAGGTAATGTATATAACACGTTGAGCAGGAAACTACCGGTAAAAATCGTGGTTATTGGAAGTTTCGTATTTTGAAATTCGGCCATATCGTGCTTCGAATCTGGATTCCAGGCGAACGAGGCGAGATATTGCAGCAAATTAAACGTTGATTTTCTCATAATTACATTAATAATCCAAAATAAATGAAACATTTGGAATCTGTGACAATGAATTTTAATCGCTCAAAATAAGTAAGGCTAGCCATCACGATTTTTCGTAAAAAATTGAAAAGTTGTTTTTGTTGAAATTCCGGTTCAAAATGATTATAGGTAATGTATATAACACGTTGAGCACGAAACTACCGGTAAAAATCGTGGTTATTGGAAGTTTCGTATTTTGAAATTCGGCCACATCGTGCTTCGAATCTGGATTCCAGGCGAACGAGGCGAGATATTGCAGCAAATTAAACGTTGATTTACTCATAATTACATTAATAATCCAAAATAAATGAAACATTTGGAATCTGTGACAACGAATTTTAATCGCTCAAAATAAGTAAGGCTAACCATCACGATTTTTCGCAAAAAATTGAAAAGTTTTTTTTGTTAAAATTCCGGTTCAAAATGATTATAGGTAATGTATATAAGACGTTGAGCACGAAACTACCGGTAAAAATCGTGGTTATTGGAAGTTTCGTATTTTGAAATTCGGCCACATCGTGCTTCGAATCTGGATTCCAGGCGAACGAGGCGAGATATTGCAGCAAATTAAACGTCGATCTACTCATAATTACATTAATAATCCAAAATAAATGAAACATTTGGAATCTGTGACAATGAATTTTAATCGCTCAAAATAAGTAAGGCTAACAACCATCACGATTTTTCGCAAAAAATTGAAAAGTTTTTTTTTTTTGAAATTCCGGTTCAAAATGATTATAGGTAATGTATATAACAGGTTGAGCACGAAACTACCGGTAAAAATCGTGGTTATTGGAAGTTTCGTATTTTGAAATTCGGCCACATCGTGCTTAATCTGGATTCCAGGCGAACGAGGCGAGATATTGCAGCAAATTAAACGTTGATCTTCTCATAATTACACTAATAATCCAAAATAAATGAAACATTTGGAATCTGTGACAATGAATTTTAATCGCTCAAAATAAGTAAGGCCATCACGATTTTTCGTAAAAATTGAAAAGTTTTTTTTGTTGAAATTCCGGTTCAAAATGATTATAGGTAATGTATATAACAGGTTGAGCAGGAAACTACCGGTAAAAATCGTGGTTATTGGAAGTTTCGTATTTTGAAATTCGGCCACATCGTGCTTCGAATCTGGATTCCAGGCGAACGAGGCGAGATATTGCAGCAAATTAAACGTTGATTTTCTCATAATTACATTAATAATCCAAAATAAATGAAACATTTTGGTATCTATGACAATGAATTTTAATCGCTCAAAATAAGTAAGGCTAACCATCACGATTTTTCGCAAAAAATTGAAAAGTTTTTTTTGTTGAAATTCCGGTTCAAAATGATTATAGGTAATGTATATAACACGTTGAGCACGAAACTACCGGTAAAAATCGTGGTTATTGGAAGTTTCGTATTTTGAAATTCGGCCACATCGTGCTTCGAATCTGGATTCCAGGCGAACGAGGCGAGATATTGCAGCAAATTAAACGTTGATTTTCTCATAATTACATTAATAATCCAAAATAAATGAAACATTTGGAATCTGTGACAATAAATTTTAATCGCTCAAAATAAGTAAGGCTCATCACGATTTTTCGCAAAAAATTGAAAAGTTTTTTTTGTTGAAATTCCGGTTCAAAATGATTATAGGTAATGTATATAACACGTTGAGCAGGAAGCTACCGGTAAAAATCGTGGTTATTGGAAGTTTCGTATTTTGAAATTCGCCACATCGTGTTTCGAATCTGGATTCCAGGCGAACGAGGCGAGATATTGCAGCAAATTAAACGTTGATCTTCTCATAATTACATTTATAATCCAAAATAAATGAAACATTTGGAATCTGTGACAGTAAATTTTAATCGCTCAAAATAAGTAAGGCTAACCATCACGATTTTTCGCAAAAAATTGAAAAGTTTTTTTATTGAAATTCCGGTTCAAAATGATTATAGGTAATGTATATAACACGTTGAGCACGAAACTACCGGTAAAAATCGTGGTTATTGGAAGTTTCGTATTTTGAAATTCGGCCACATCGTGCTTCGAATCTGGATTCCAGGCGAACGAGGCGAGATATTGCAGCAAATTAAACGTTGATTTTCTCATAATTACATTAATAATCCAAAATAAATAAAACATTTGGAATCTGTGACAATAAATTTTAATCGCTCAAAATAAGTAAGGCTAACCATCACGATTTTTCGCAAAAAACTGAAAAGTTTTTTTTGTTGAAATTCCGGTTCAAAATGATTATAGGTAATGTATATAACACGTTGAGCACGAAACTACCGGTAAAAATCGTGGTTATTGGAAGTTTCGTATTTTGAAATTCGCCACATCGTGCTTCGAATCTGGATTCCAGGCGAACAAGGCGAGATATTGCAGCAAATTAAACGTTGATCTTCTCATAATTACATTAATAATCCAAAATAAATGAAACATTTGGAATCTGTGACAAAGAATTTTAATCGCTCAAAATAAGTAAGGCTAAACCATCACGATTTTTCGCAAAAAATTGAAAAGTTTTTTTTGTTAAAATTCCGGTTCAAAATGATTATAGGTAATGTATATAACACGTTGAGCAGGAAACTACCGGTAAAAATCGTGGTTATTGGAAGTTTCGTATTTTGAAATTCGACCACATCGTGCTTCGAATCTGGATTCCAGGCGAACGAGGCGAGATATTGCAGCAAATTAAACGTTGATTTTCTCATAATTACATTAATAATCCAAAATAAATGAAACATTTGGAATCTGTGACAAAGAATTTTAATCGCTCAAAATAAGTATGGCTAAACCATCACGATTTTTCGCAAAAAATTGAAAAGTTTTTTTTGTTAAAATTCCGGTTCAAAATGATT
This sequence comes from Nephrotoma flavescens, assembly GCA_932526605.1. NCBI lineage: Eukaryota > Metazoa > Arthropoda > Insecta > Diptera > Tipulidae > Nephrotoma > Nephrotoma flavescens. The sequence continues at coordinate 271,863,682 of OW052221.1, read as the reverse complement.
ATAGGTAATGTATATAACACGTTGAGCACGAAACTACCGGTAAAAATCGTGGTTATTGGAAGTTTCGTATTTTGAAATTCGGCCACATCGTGCTTCGAATCTGGATTCCAGGCGAACGAGGCGAGATACAATTTAATTACATTAATAATCCAAAATAAATGAAACATTTGGAATCTGTGACAATGAATTTTAATCGCTCAAAATAAGTAAGGCTAACCATCACGATTTTTCGCAAAAAATTGAAAAGTTTTTTTTGTTGAAATTCCGGTTCAAAATGATTATAGGTAATGTATATAACACGTTGAGCACGAAACTACCGGTAAAAATCGTGGTTATTGGAAGTTTCGTATTTTGAAATTCGGCCACATCGTGCTTCGAATCTGGATTCCAGGCGAACGAGGCGAGATATTGCAGCAAATTAAACGTTGATCTTCTCATAATTACATTAATAATCCAAAATAAATGAAACATTTGGAATCTGTGACAATAAATTTTAATCGCTCAAAATAAGTAAGGCTAGCCATCACGATTTTTCGCAAAAAATTGAAAAGTTTTTTTTGTTGAAGTTCCGGTTCAAAATGATTATAGGTAATGTATATAACACGTTGAGCACGAAACTACCGGTAAAAATCGTGGTTATTGGAAGTTTCATATTTTGAAATTCGGCCACATCGTGCTTCGAATCTGGATTCCAGGCGAACGAGGCGAGATATTGCAGCAAATTAAACGTTGATCTTCTCATAATTACATTAATAATCCAAAATAAATGAAACATTTGGAATCTGTGACAATGAATTTTAATCGCTCAAAATAAGTAAGGCTAACCATCACGATTTTTCGCAAAAAATTGAAAAGTTTTTTTTGTTGAAATTCCGGTTCAAAATGATTATAGGTAATGTATATAACACGTTGAGCACGAAACTACCGGTAAAAATCGTGGTTATTGGAAGTTTCGTATTTTGAAATTCGGCCACATCGTGCTTCGAATCTGGATTCCAGGCGAACGAGGCGAGATATTGCAGCAAATTAAACGTTGATTTACTCATAATTACATTAATAACCCAAAATAAATGAAACATTTGGAATCTGTGACAACAAATTTTAATCGCTCAAAATAAGTAAGGCTAACCATCACGATTTTTCGCAAAAAATTGAAATGTTTTTTTTGTTGAAATTCCGGTTCAAAATGATTATAGGTAATGTATATAACACGTTGAGCACGAAACTACCGGTAAAAATCGTGGTTATTGGAAGTTTCGTATTTTGAAATTCGGCCACATCGTGCTTCGAATCTGAATTCCAGGCGAACGAGGCGAGATATTGCAGCAAATTAAACGTTGATCTTCTCATAATTACATTAATAATCCAAAATAAATGAAACATTTGGAATCTGTGACAATGAGTTTTAATCGCTCAAAATAAGTAAGGCTAACCATCACGATTTTTCGCAAAAAATTGAAAAGTTTTTTTTGTTAAAATTCCGGTTCAAAATGATTATAGGTAATGTATATAACACGTTGAGCAGGAAACTACCGGTAAAAATCGTGGTTATTGGAAGTTTCGTATTTTGAAATTCGGCCACATCGTGCTTCAAATCTGGATTCCAGGCGAACGAGGCGAGATATTGCAGCAAATTAAAGGTCGATCTACTCATAATTACATTAATAATCCAAAATAAATGAAACATTTGGAATCTGTGACAATGAATTTTAATCGCTCAAAATAAGTAAGGCTAACCATCACAATTTTTCGCAAAAAATTGAAAGGTTTTTTTTGTTGAAATTCCGGTTCAAAATGATTATAGGTAATGTATATAACACGTTGAGCACGAAACTACCGGTAAAAATCGTGGTTATTGGAAGTTTCGTATTTTGAAATTCGGCCACATAGTGCTTCGAATCTGGATTCCAGGCGAACGAGGCGAGATATTGCAGCAAATTAAACGTTGATCTTCTCATAATTACATTAATAATCCAAAATAAATGAAACATTTGGAATCTGTGACAATGAATTTTAATCGCTCAAAATAAGTAAGGCTAACCATCACGATTTTTCGCAAAAAATTGAAAAGTTTTTTTTTGTTAAAATTCCGGTTCAAAATGATTATAGGTAATGTATATAACACGTTGAGCAGGAAACTACCGGTAAAAATCGTGGTTATTGGAAGTTTCGTATTTTGAAATTCGGCCACATCGTGCTTCGAATCTGGATTCCAGGCGAACGAGGCGAGATATTGCAGCAAATTAAACGTTAATCTTCTCATAATTACATTAATAATCCAAAATAAATGAAACATTTGGAATCTGTGACAATGAATTTTAATCGCTCAAAATAAGTAAGGCTAACAACCATCACGATTTTTCGCAAAAAATTGAAAGGTTTTTTTTGTTGAAATTCCGGTTCAAAATGATTATAGGTAATGTATATAACACGTTGAGCACGAAACTACCGGTAAAAATCGTGGTTATTGGAAGTTTCGTATTTTGAAATTCGGCCACATCGTGCTTCGAATCTGGATTCCATGCGAACGAGGCGAGATATTGCAGCAAATTAAACGTTGATCTTCTCATAATTACATTAATAATCCAAAATAAATGAAACATTTGGAATCTGTGACAATGAATTTTAATCGCTCAAAATAAGTAAGGCTCATCACGATTTTTCGCAAAAAATTGAAAAGTTTTTTTTGTTGAAATTCCGGTTCAAAATGATTATAGGTAATGTATATAACACGTTGAGCACGAAACTACCGGTAAAAATCGTGGTTATTGGAAGTTTCGTATTTTGAAATTCGGCCACATCGTGCTTCGAACCTGAATTCCAGGCGAACGAGGCGAGATATTGCAGCAAATTAAACGTTAATCTTCTCATAATAACATTAATAATCCAAAATAAATGAAACATTTGGAATCTGTGACAATGAATTTTAATCGCTCAAAATAAGTAAGGCTAGCCATCACGATTTTTCGCAAAAAATTGAAAAGTTTTTTTTGTTGAAATTCCGGTTCAAAATGATTATAGGTAATGTATATAACACGTTGAGCACGAAACTGCCGGTAAAAATCGTGGTTATTGGAAGTTTCGTATTTTGAAATTCGGCCACATCGTGCTTCGAATCTGGATTCCAGGCGAACA